>JAVQMF010000055.1:28110357-29394642 GCA_032878935.1 Erythrophleum fordii | reverse complement strand
AAGATGAAGTCAATGCAACTAAAACAAACACCCATATAATCATTTTTTTTAATAAAAAGCCTAAATAGGGCTCGAGTGATAGCGTATGCACATGTTAAGCTTGAAAGGCACAAACATTGCAAAGAAATACATAAATCATCTCTCAGGATCAAGCAACACCTATTAAGCATTCATCCCTTGCCTTTGACTTTGCCATATAAGGAAGTAGGTTTTTTTTTTTTTGTGGTCTTAGTATTTGTCTTTGATAGTTTCTCATTGCGAGATTGTTTGAGCGTCTAGCCTAAAGCTATAAAATATGATGTCAAAAGAGGATGAAACAAAGACCAAAGGAGAAACATTCATCTTTGCGATTGTGGACTCTTGTAATGGTTTTAGTTTTTTTTTTAATAAGATTCTTAGGTAGTTCTAGGCTCTTTGATGATGTGCCTTTATTAATTAGTTAACAATTCTATCTTACAGAAGTGTTTGTGTTGGATTAACAAGAGGCAATGTCATCACATGGTTGAGTGGGGGTTGAAGTTACTATTGATAAGTTCATTTGACTTCATATTTACTTACTAGGATAGATCTTAAGTATCAAAACAAGTTTGCATAAGATTTATTTCTAAATTCCCTATGCTTGATTGTAGTTATGGTTTTCAACTACTAGAGTTTAGGCTAACATCTAGGTGCTTTTAGAGATCATCAGTAGCCAACATTAACCTTTATACTAATGTGTGTTGAGAGCTCATTTTTCTTGTTTTTCTTTTGTAGGATTTCTTGTATCTTTATAAGGAGTGCTTATAGGATTTTCTTACCACTCCATGCAATTCTTATAAAAATTTTTGAAGTAATGAATAAAAAAAATTTTCTTTCTCTTGCTTTATGTTGATTTTTCTTTTTCTATAATTGCTATATTTATGGGAGATGATCTTTGCTATACATATTTTCTAGCCCTTTATCTCCTTGTTGACTGGTATACCTATGATAAAGAACTTTTACCTTATAATCATATCATCGTAGAAGGGTCAATATCCTATTAATTATTCATGTTGACATTATGGGTCTTTCTTTGACTAGTAAGCTTAGGTGTTAGCCTTTTTTCCTATTATCTTTGCTTTTTTTTAGACCTTTAGGTAGTTCTTTGCTTTAGAATTTTCTTGGTCAATTTGTGGAGTAATTGACCTTGATCCTTCTATCAAGGCTTAGTCCAAGTTTCTAATTGCATTCCTTTATATTATTGAAATGTTTAATATAGTCACTTAAATTCTCATTTCTCATGGGTTCATTATGAGAAGAATGGATGCATGCCATATCTAGATCTTGCTTATTTCAAACTAAGCAAGGAAGCGCTCAAGTAGGCTATTGGACCACATTCTTATGTCATTCTTTAAGGTGGTTTGGAATAACCTGCATTGATATTTTATCAAGATGTAGCCTTGGTCCATTTAGACCATGAAGTTTTCACAGATGATGGATAGTCTACCTTTCCATTATAAAGTTCCAAGGTTACTAATTCTTTTCTTTTTTAAGGTTGGGTCCTTTGGCTTTTTGAGGTAAAAGGTGATGCAGTATAATTAAAATTATATGTTGGGTCTTTCTCAAGCCTTTAGGCAAGTTCTCCATTTTCTTCCTTTGAGTAGGCATTTTATGGATTTTGTTGGTTCAAAGGCTTTAGGCCTTTTGGGTTTTGAATGATGTATAAACATGTTCAAATATGTGCTTTGAAAAATGGTTATATGTCAAAGTGTTTAATGGGCCTAGATTGTAGTAATGAGTTTATAGGCTTAAGATTTGAATATTATATTACTTAGGATTGATTTTTTTTTGAAAATCTTACTATGATTAGTTTTTATGTAATTTAGTTGAATATTTTATTAGGAAAGTTTTCATTAGACTTAATATGATAGAAAGATTTTGGTTGTCTTCATATAAGATAAGGCTTTGAATGTGCATCGTCAGAACCATATATAGAAAGTTCTTAAGTAAAATTAACCTTATGCATTAATAGAAATATTGTTAAGGAAAGTTTTCAAATTATATCAATCAAGTTAATTATATTGTAATATTTTATTTTGACCTTACATTAATAAGTGAATCTGTGCGCTTAATGTGGAAATTCAGATCAAGAATACAAAAAGCAAGCCCATGATTTAAAAAAGCTATTTATGGAAGACTTGTTACTTGAAGGAAGCGAACACCAATCACATTAATGAAGAACATTTCAAATCTGCTGATCTTCAAAAGTTAAATATGGAAATAACGATATAAATACTTGATGGTTACTTGATATGGAAAGAAGTCATTACAAATTGTTTTAAGCATTAAAGACAGATTCCTAACTATTAAAACATTTCTATGAATTGATTGAGTAAGTTACCACCAATGGTCACCAAGCTAAAAGTTGTGATATATATTGAAAACCATTCAAATGACAAGTGATAATAAGAAAAAGAGAGAATTGAATACTGATCATTTTGTTCTAAATTTATACTATTTGTATTTTAATATGTAATTGCTCTATATGAGTTAGTCTTTGCATTTTAAGAGAACCCAGTTAGGTTTCACAAGTTTAAACTTGTTTCTTCTCCTATGTTAAGTTTCTAGGTGTCTTGGTAAAAACCTAAAGTTAAGTTTAGAGGTATCTTGTAGAAAAAACCTTGGAAAGAGTTTTTTAAGATTCTTGTAAAAGCCTAATGATTGGGAAATTGAGTGGATAAAAGAAAAGTATAAAAGCTGTGAGTTGAGCCCCATTAGATTATCTTGGAGAGGTTGTAAAATTAAGAATGTTGCGCCAATATTTGTAAGGTTACTTTATCCTTAGTGGTTACTTATGTTCAACATAAATCCCTTACTAGGTGCTTAAGGATTTGACGAAGGGTATTTTGATTTGAATTAAGATAAATTGGCTATGTGATTCCTTCTCTCTCCTTACTCTATTTACTTTATGATTAAATCTTTTATTTTATGAGGTAGTATCACATTCCTTAGGAGCATGGCAATACTCAAAGGAATATTAAATTATTAATGAAGGTGAAATTAAATTTTAAAATCCAATTCAACCTCTTTCTTTACTTACTTCTAGACTAAGAGATCATTACTTCAATATGTGCCTTTAGCATTTTGGTCAACTTTTTCTTGCCATCTCCTTCTGTGGAAAATAATGTCCATACTATTAGTTAAGGATTTGTTTCGTCTTCTTCCAAGGGCATGTAATCTTCATCAATGAAACTTCATGTGTTCTTATGAATCAACTAGCTTAAGATTATCTTTCCATAGTTTAAGCAGCAATGTTAGCCATTCTTTCTTTTTATTCTTACATGTTTTTACTTTGATGTGGCCTTTCCTCTATGGCTATTAATTGTTGTTATACAGTAATCAACATTTAAAAGATCCTAAGGCCATCAATATATGGATTAGACGAAGTTCCTATTTTCTTCTAATAACTAATCGCACCCACCAATAATGGCTTTAGGGCATTACTCATCAACAGTAAATTAATGATGTTTAATAATTGTGCCATACCAGTAGGTTATGTGGCCATAATTGGATTTAGTGGGTTTATTTGACTTTAAATGATGTGGTGATTTCAAACATCAGGTTGCCTGCTTGTGGTAGTTTAGCAATACTCTTAAGGATGGACTTCTTTTCACTTTCTTGTACTTTAGTCATTGTTTTAGTTTCAAGAACGGTTTCTCCTTGCCTAAGCCATGATTCTTAAAATGAAAATGAGAAAAGGAAAAGCCCTTTACCTAGCATGCTAAATGTTTCAACAACAGATATAACAATAGACAAGAAGAGGAATTTTAGAGAAAGAGAGAAAAATCTTAAAGGTAGAGTATAAGTAAACTTGTGGGAAGCTTAGCTTAGCTATGCGTAATGGGTTAAACTGCATAAGATCTTGAGTGTCTTCGCTCTTTTTTCTTTCTTAGCCTCGAAAGGGTTTGCATTTATATCTTCTTGAGGGTAACCTAATGATGATAGTCATCTCAAGAGGATTAGTGAGGTCATAGGAGTTGTTTGTTCAAAGTAACTTGCTGTAGTCAGTCATTCCAAGCTGTACTATTTAAATCAAGTTACTATGTCTGTACATTGTATGTGGCTTGTTGGATTGTAACTATAAATTTCTTTAGGTCTTAATGGTGTAAATTGGACCGTTTTAGGCCTATAAAGATCTTAGGCCTATAGGACACTGATAACAAAATCAAATTTTTATAATTATACAAATTATAGGTATATTATTATAAAATTATAGACTTAACATTTTGAGAGGCTTAAAGTAAAAGCTTCACTTACTTTATGTTTGAGCTGCCCCTGTTACAACATGGCACCATTGTCATATGTTTAAGGTTTATAAAAAGATATTTTTTATTGCTTTTATTAAAAAAGCTTAATTGTAAACAATTACATTTTCTTTGTTAAGCTCTGTCTCGAAATAAATTGCAGTTCCTATGATGTCTTCGTCTTCTTCTTGTTCCCTATGACCACATCAGACCTGACCACAATTTAATACCAATCTTGCCCTCTCAATTGATAAGCCTTAACCGACTAAGTGCTTTTCTAGATAATTACGGAAAATTTATTATTATTATTATTGGAAAATGATGCATTTCTTTTAGATAATGTTTTATGTCTTGGAATGTTAAAGTAAAACTTGTTAACCCAAGTGTTTCACAAAGGCCCAATAATTTTCATGGCCTAAGGATTTGATGATAATAAAACTAAAATTGAATGTGTTATGTGAAAAGCCCAAATAATAGAATGTGAACCTGTCAAATTAAATCTGATCCATTCAATTGTTTGAGGCCTAAAATCTTGCTATCACATAAAAGACAAAACTAGGAAAAAGAGATGAAAGAGAAAAGCTAAAACATGTAAAATATTAGAGAAATTATTTTCATCCCTAAGTTAGAAACAAAATATGTACTTTGCATCCACTATTAACTTAGCTTTTCTAAATGCACTATAATATAATATTTACAAGTAGCTTTTCATTTAACCCCTGTAAATGCATTAAATGGCATTTATTTAGATTGGAAAGCTTAACCTCCTTCACCTTGTCTCTTGGCTAGAACTAGTTTTAAGGAAAGATGAAAGAAGAAAAAATTTGAATGTTGAGGGCTTTCACTCTTTAAGTAAGCCAATGCAAGCTACCATTCTTTATAAAAAAAGACACTCTAACACATCAAAACAAAACAAACAATAGATGCACCTTTCTGAATGGGTAGCTAACTTATTAAGGCTATAAATGCAAGAGAAACCAAAAGTAAAGACATGGAAGCAAAAAATATAGCATTAAATTTCCAAGCTTCATCTACTTCTCTTATTGAGCATAGTTTCTAGTCTTTGTTGCTAGTGAGAGCATTTATTGAGCTATGACTATATTCCCATTGAAAAGGATTCATAAAATTCTTTTTTCTCTTTTATAAAATCTCTCTTGTAAGTGGAAAGTGAGTTAAGGTAACTCGAAAGAAAAACTCTATGTATCTTGGTTCAAGGTGAGCTAGAAAACTTGTGTTAAAGGTGAACATGTAAAAACCTTCCCTAATTGTACTAAATTTTAATTGAAGAAAATCTTTTAGGATTTAAGGGAACTATATGTAGGCTTGAGTGTTGAACCAAAATAAATTAGGTGTTGTCTCTACTTACTCTTATCTCTTTGTTATTTACTATTTGAACTTTTAGCTAACTAATTCAAGTTAAGTCAACTATAAGTTATTTTTCATGCCTTGCATTTATAGTTTTAGTAAACTAATATAGTTAGTTCTGGTTATCTATATCTTACTTCCTTATCCAATTTACAAAAATTTTTAATTCCCTTCTTTCTGATTAAAAATACCTATTCATGCCCTTTAGGTATATTCTTCAATTAGTATCAAAATTGGTCTCACTTGTTTTTGTGGTTAACAATTAAGAGAAAAGGTCCTTGTTGTATTTGTAGAAAGATGATGAGCCAACAGCTCCTTGAAGAGTCATACTTCCTTGAAGCATTTTCAACCACTAGACTACCTTACATCAATGGGAATCATTACACACATTGAAATACTATAATGCGATATACATACATTCAATAGATAATCTAGTGTAGGAAGTAATTGAAGATGGACCAAAATTTCCTAAAAAGAAGGATGACAAAGAAGAAATAGTTTCAAAGCCAAGAAGTGAATGGAATAAAGATGACATTAAGATGATCCAAGCAAATGATCGAACAATAAATATTCTATATTTGGCTATCAGTGGACAAGAGTATGATAAAATTTTTAATTGTGACACAGCCAAGGAAAAGTGGAAAAAACTTAAGGTAACTCATGAAGGAACCTCTAAAGTGAAGGAAAGTCAAATCAATGTGCTCATGCATGAATGTAAGTTACTTCAAATGAAAGAAAATGAAAACATTAAGAAATGTTCAATAGATTCACAAAGATCATTAGAGACCTTAAGGCCCTTAAAAAAAACATATTCTGATCTAGAGAAGAACTTAAAATTTTCAAGGTGTCTTCTTCAATCATGGCGGTCAAAGGCTGACACCATTAAAAGTGGAGATGTTTTGGCTCTTTTTTATGATGAACTAAGAGGCATTCTTATTATTTATGAAAGAAATCATCTCAAAAGGTATGAGTTGGAACAAAAAAGAAAAACTATAACTATCATTGAAGAATAACTTGTTGCAAGAGATGATGGAGAACTTGACATGCAAGATATTGCATTCTTATCAGAAAAGCTAGAAAATTATGCAAGAAGAAAAAGGCAATTGTGGAAGTAGAACGGAAATCCTTTGAAAGGTGCTATGGAAAGAGAAGAATAAGGGAAGATCACCATCACTTGTTATGAATGTGGTAACTTTGAAATTCCTTTCACTCAATCTAATTTGCAAGAGACTTTTGATAAACTCTTTGCTGATTTTGAAAGGCTATTTTACAAAATATAAAGATCTAATTCAAGTTAACTCAAAACTCAGAAGAAAAATCTCATTCTTTGAAAATTAAGTTAGAAAAATCTTTAAACAAAAATAAAAGCTTAAAACCTAATTAATCTCTCTAACTAAGAATTTGGCTAATTTGTAAAAAGAGAAGAAAACTTAAATATAATGTTAAGAAGAAAAAATGTATGTTTGGCAAGTCTAGAATTAGATATGGAGTGTAGAAAAATGTTAAACTTTACAAAAACATCTTTTTGAAAGAATCAAACTCTTCCTCTTGTTCTTGTATTTTCTAAAACTAGACATAAATGCTATAAATATAGGTCTAAAGAATTGCATAATAATATGATTTGGATTCCCAAAGGTATAGTAGTATCTAAGGTAACCAATGCTAACCCAAAAGGACCCAAGATAGTTTAGGTACCTAAAAAAGGTTGAATGTTTCTGGAGGTGTGCTTTAAAGGGCATATTTCAAAAAGTCAATGGTTCTTGGACAGTGGTTGCTTTAGCCACATGACTGAAGACCCTCCTAACTTCTTCTCTTTCACTCACAAGGATGGAAGATCTATCACATTTTGAGATAGAGGTAAGGATAAAATTGTTGGTATTAGAAATGCAAATTTAACTATAAATTGTTGTATTGAGAATATGTGTCTTGTTTAAGGGTTGAAAAATAATCAGTTGACTATCAGTCAATTATTTGATAAAACGTTATGGGGGTAATATTTGAGTCCTTACATTGCATTATTTTCAGTGGTAATAAAATCCTTTTTATTGGTTAAAGGTTTGAGAGCATTTATATTCTTAGTTTAGATGACTTAAGCTAAGAAAATGTAACTTTTCCTCCATGTGCAATGATCCATGGCTTTAGCACAGAAAGTTTAGCCATATAAACATGCATACTATTTCCATATTATCTAAGCTTAACCTTGTAAGAGGACCTCTCAAACTAGATTTTGAAAGGATCATTTATATGTTGCATGCCAACTAGGGTAATAAACAAGACCTTCTTTAAACCCAAAGAAAATATTTCTTCCCTAAGGCCACAACAGTTGCTGTAAATGTATCTCTTTGGAACAATGTAAACTTGTACCTTTAGTGGTAAAAGTTATACCTTTGTTATCATTGATGACTATTCTAGATTCATTTGGATTTTTTTCTTGGCTCATGAGGATGGGGCTTTCAAAAATTTTAAAATCTTTTGTCAAAAGGTTCAAAAAGAGCAAAGATATTTAATCTTAAGTATCGAGAGCGACCATAATAAATAATTTGAAAATAAAATTTTTGAAAACTTTTGCAATGAAAAAGGTTTTTCCTATAATATCCCAAAATTTTCTAACTAATTAATTGAAATTAAAATAATTATTAAGAATTATTTAATATGAATTATTAAGAATTATTTAATATGAATTTCTACCATAAATTTTTAAGAATTTCCTAAGAATTTCTAAGGATTATTATGAGTTTATTGGAATTGATTAGGATTAATTTCTAAATATGAAATAATAAATACTTATGAAATAAATACTTAAGGAGAAATTCATTAGACTCTTAAGGTCATAAAAATATAAGAAAAATATTTGACAAATAAAAATATTTAGGTAAAATTTGTAAAGTTAAAATATAAATACTAAAACTTTTAGGGTTTAAAGTGTAACTTTAACTAGGGACCAAAATCCAATTTTTTCAAGACCAAAATATGATTTTTCCCAAATTAACAATGATTGAGTTAGGAAGAAATCTTTATATAAAAATGATAGTATCAACAATCAAAGTAACTTTCATAACTAAAACTAATAGCAAATTGTACATAACTCCCAGAAAATAGAGTTAGTCTTGTCAACATGGAGAGCTATTATAGTTTACTTATGAATTAAGTCGTGTGTAGCTTCCTAGAGAGAGATAGCCGCCTCCCCCTCTATAAATACCTTCCCTTTCAACATATTAGCTGCTCATAAACATTTCCTTACCCTTATTCCACCAAAATCTCAAGAAAGAGGAAGAGAGAGAAAGAAAAAGGCCAAGAGAGACTACAAGACAAAGAGTGAGAGAGCACGAAGTGAGAGAGAAGTAGACGTCTTGCAGGAGAAGGAGGGGAAGAAGGAGGACAAGGACAAGGAGTAGAAGCAACATAGCAAAACTAAAGATTAGAGCACCTACCATCTCCTCCATCTTCTTTTTTTTTTTTTTTGGCTTATGGAAAGGAGTAGAGAACTCCATCTTGCTTTCTTATAACCATAGAATATTTGTGAACTCTTATTATGTTGTTTAAGTTCTAGGAGCAAAAAATACAATCTATAAATTTTGCTCAAAAATTTCCTATGGGACCTATAGTTTTGAATTTTCATTCAAAGGCTTACATGCCTTGTTTCTGGTTATCTTGGCATCCTAAATAGTCTACATATATGTAAGAATGCCAAGAAAAAAGCTTAGAAACCAACCGGATAACAAAACAGGTCCATATTCGATAAAAAGCCCAATTTAGGTAACCTAATTAGGGCTAAGTGTTTGGACTCGAATAGGGTTCAAATAGGCTGAATTTTTTATATGTTAGGTTTGCCATATAGGAAAGATAGATTGCTAAATTTCATGAAATTTGGACTTCTTTTAACTCAATCTTGAATGTGCACCTATCTCCAATTCAATCTTTTGCCGAGCATCTTTACAAAAATGAAGTGAGGGACTATAAAAATCTTTTTTGATTTAGGCTTTTTCCTACACTTATTTAATACATGGAGGATATTCCATGACAAATTTGGTGAAGTTGGGATGTCTGTACAAAAAATGATAGAGGTCGAAAGTTTGTTGTTTCTGTAAAACACAAAAAGGGGTTGTTTTGCTCCATCTAAGTCATAAGAAAAAAAAAACATGTATCAACACACTTTGTCTCTATCCCACTTCTAGAAAAGGCCAAATAAAATCATCTAAGTTGTGACACAAGCTGTTCTTAAGTGTTTTTAGAAACCTTTTCTTGCATGTTTTGAAGGTCTATGATGAGATATGTTAAAAGGTAAGTTTAGGAAAGTCTAAAGGACAATTAAATAGGTGTAAAATGAATAGTTTAAGACCTTTGAATGAAGCTATATGATTTAGGATTTGATAAATCATTCTTACATGAAAATTTACACCAAGGAAGTAGACGTGAAATGATTCTTATCTAATTTATTATGGGAATTGTTATGTAGGTTTAGGAAATAGTTTAGTCTTGGAAACTAAAAGTAAATTAGAAAGGCAAGGAATTAAATAAGTTTTAAGAGTAAGGGAATATATATATATAATGACATATAAAATCTTTCTATAACTATGATTGGGGACCTTTATAGGACTTAGACCCTTTCTAAACATAGACCTTGACTAAATGTGGATCTTGACTAGACATGAACCTTGAGTAGACATGGACTTACTTGTGACCCAAAGGACTGATATGGACATAACTGCACCTTGAGACTCAAATACATGGACAATGAGTTTAAAAGATACTAAAAATAGAAAAGTCACTATAAAAGTTATGGTTCTTAAGAAGTTTACTATTTTTAAATTATTTGTTAGTAACCCTACGAATATAATGTTCTTATTTACATGACCTATTCTTTTTGTAAGTGATTGAAACATATATTTTTTTTCAATATTATAACACCTATATATATGTCTATATTATGATCATCATATACCGATTTGAATTCAATCATTATAATGAAAGACTATTTGTGCCTATGAATATGACTTAGATAACTTAGAATGTAATTTAATTAGATGATTACACATGTGATACTAGTAATAGTAGAGGTATGATGATTTCTTATACATGGCCCAGATATATGAATGTCGATACATGTTATATATATATGGATGTTGATGTATATAATTGCTTTATATCTAGCATGAACAAGCATATGAGAACAATTCCTATAGGTGAAGCATCTTTAAGATGTAGATAAGAATCTTAAGGAACAAAATTCTAATAAAGGCTAATCTATATAGAAAGAGATAGCTTTCCATCTATATAAAGAACCAAAGGTGTGATTACATGAGAATAAAAGGGTCAGAGTCCCTTTCAAGTTTATGCCCCATTCTTCTCAAGACAAAGTTTTGGTAAAGGGGTTGCCAAAGATTAAGAAACCTTCATATGAATTCAAGTTTTAGATTTCAGTTTGTGGATCCATATTAAGGGACGTCCTAGCAATGTTGACTTTTGTCCACTATGTTATGTTCAAATGATTATTAGGACTAGGAAAATAGTCTTTCTTTTTGACAATGCTGAAAACTTATGTTTTATACCAAATAGTATGGAATGTTTAGTGAGTTACTTATAATTATGAAAACCTATGTCTATAATACGTAGTATAGGATACTTGGTACAAGACTTAAGACTCAGTTTTCTCTAATACCAACACTTTTAAAGTAGGATCATTTGTATTTCCTTAGGAAGGCATATACAATGACTCAATATGTTAAGTATGCTAGTATATACCAAGTCCAAGTAGTATAATAGAGATGATTAATTGATCCTAATATGACCAAACTAAATTAATATGGCTTGAAAGATATTAGTGATAACATATGAAGCAGTGCTTCATATATATGATATATGCATGTAATCATGTATTGACTATCATGAGATGCATGATATTTGGATACAATAAGCAGCTTGTAAGAAAGTAAATGTGATTATAAGTGATATAATGATTATCATGTGCACATCTACAATCATCATGCCATAGACAATGATATGTGGATACTATATGGAACATGTTAGTTCATATGAAAAGGTAATTCAAGTACAATCTAGAATGAATATGCACCCATTTGTTCCATATGAATAATCTTTAAAAATCAATTATTTGGTATACATAGTCAACCAAACCATGGTTTTGCTTCAAAGTAATTTAAACAATTTAAAATGTATGAAAAAATTTTTGGTTTTCTATTTAGTGATAAAAAATTGAACTAATTACATTATGAGAACTTGACAAAGCACTACCTTAGTCTTGTTTGTTTTTTAAAATGCAGTAATAACTATGAATATTGATGGTTTGGATTCTAAGAAAAATGGGACAAATTGAAGATAATACTCCAATTGACATTATCATTTAAGGAGACTTGATTCTTTCCAAATGCATATATTGCTTGTAAAATAAAATTAATGATTCCATTACAATCGAAAAAAGTTTTTTGAAACTAAAATTAGTAAGATTTTACCAAGTATAAATAATGTCTCAATAGATTAAATTGATTAGCTATACTATCAATTGAAAAAAAAAATGTTTAGAAAAAAATTATGCAAAAAATTTAATAATTTTGCATCTGAAAAAGCTGGAAAATTAAATTTTAAATAAAAATTTTATTAATATTATTCAATAGATAAAAAATCTCGCGTTTAGTTTTGCTTTATGTCACAAAATATATTGAACCATTCCTCGTACTAAATAATATTACCATATGTGTTATGTTTTTGTTAAAAATACTTACTAACAAACATCTAAATATTATATTTTAAGCTATTTTTTATTTATTCTTCAAAGTGTACAAAAACCAAATATAGTTGTATTTTACTTATAATTATTATTATTATTATTACTACTATAATGCTAAGACACTTGCTCATGAATTCACAAGCACATGGTATTCTAAAAGAGATCAACGCGCCTAGACCTGTGCCTCCAAATATTGGTCTAACTTCAAAACACAGGAAAAGGAACCCAATCCAACACTTGATCGTGGTTTGTGACGTGTGGTGGCTGAAAGAATGAGTAGAATTGGATCTTTTGAATTGGAAAATGGTAAACTGTCTTTGAAGTTATTCATCTAACGCTCCAAAAGTTATAGATTTGAATTAGAGAATGATGTATTCCACGTAGTAATTTTTGAAACATTAAATCTGCACTTTAGAGGCACTTCACCATTTTCTAATTCAGAGGATCCAATATGGGAGCTGCAACGCTATCTTTCAGTAAAACGTATGATATGGGAGATTAAAGGAACCTTCAAATATATTTTTTTTTCTGCAACAAAAAAGATATGCAGCCTCACATGCAGGGACTAGAGATAATTCAGTTTAACCATGGGAAAACTCTTTCTGGTCTTGCTTGTTCATCTACTATTCTTCTCTCCTTTTCATTACTTGTTGGTTAAAAATAGAAACTTCATAACATTGAGGCCACAAGAATATGTTGATCCACAACTATATTGGATCATGACTATGCCCCAAATTTTAAAAAAAAAAAAGGGATAATTACTCTCGAAGAAATTGCACTCTTGTAAATCTCAATTTCTAAGAGGAACACAAGTTACCATTATAATCACGACATGCTCATATACTTCACGATATCAAGTCAGCACCAAACTGAATACGTTACTCAAAAGCAAGAACTTGACAGAGATTACATTTAGTCCCCTTCTGTTACTAGGTAAACTTGGCTCGGTTTGACCAGTTTGCATTAAACCAGCTGGTTATTGGTCGGTTCAGATATATCAGTTTACAATAAGGACTGCACAAAACCATGGACTAACTTCTGGTACAATCAGCCGATCGGGTTCATTCTTAAAACTATGAAAATGTGCTGATAGACAAATACGAAGACATTGACAATGCGTAGATTCATTTGCACGAGAGCACACAGTACTAAATGCGTACTATCAAAATATGATTACGGCTATTGAGCTTATAGCTCACATGGCATGCCTTTTTGAAACTGCGGTTAGCTTGACTTTAAGGGAATGTTTGCTAGCCAGTATAATATAATCTGTGATGTAATATTTTTGGTCATGTTTATTATACTTTTATAATTATTACTCAACAGTATCTATTATTTTTTTATCTTATCTATTTACTTTTTCAAAAATAAAGATAAAAATGCTATTTCTCTTATCATTTACTTATTTTTCACATTTTTTCTTTATATACTTAGCATTACATCAGATCAAACATACCAAAGGGTTTTGATCTTTACCCATCCCTGTTATGCCCCGTGAGCTGTAAATTTGATTCATTGCATCCCAATGCACTGGCTATTGTCCAATTTAAAGCTGAGACAACAAGGATGAACTTTCTTATTGTATTTCATTCTCTTTATTTCATCAAATCAGTAAAAATGAATAATTCTATGTACATATCACAGCTTCCTTCTGCCCCTAAGAACCTTTCTTCCTATATGATACGACATCTATTTATAGATTATAATACCTGTAACAGAAAAAATGCCTCATTTGCATCATCAAAATTACCTCTGGCCATTAGCTCCGCGCTGTACAGAAGACATACTGCAAGAATTTACCATTAGTCTCAGTCAATTACCCAGCAGCATCTCAATCCAGGTGGAGGAGATTGCCAGCACTAAAAAATCACGTGCAGAAATTTCCTTCCCTGTATGTTAAAACGTATATCTTCTTCAACTATATGGATCACCAAATCAGTACAGCTCACAGCATTCTACCAACAAGAGACTTCCTGAAAATATCATTGGTACAAATTTTTCTTCACTTCCTGCCCTTATGAGAAGCAATCTTTGGCAATTGTTACCATCTTAACTTCCGAAACAGGATGAACTATGTTTCAGAAGTTCTTCAATAACTTTTCATCATAAGCAAAGGTAACAATGCTTCTACAGAAATTCATAATCGTATCTTGAGGAAAGACACTCAGTTGAAAAAGTATGGTGACTCGAGAACCTTCCGTAAGTCAAAATCACCTCTCTCCGGCAGTGAAGGAAAAGCCAATCCGGGGTATGATGTCTGGAAGTCTTCTAACAACTGTCAAAAATTCAAAGTCCAATTATACCAAGGTTTAGGAAGAAATATGAGGTCAGTTTTACTCACTCTGGTTCATCTAAAAAGAGAAAAATGCTATGAACCAAGCAAGGGATGTGATCCGGATGTTTTAGTATACGATTTGGAGCTCAGATGCAACGCTAGTTTGATAACAACCGTTGGATAGAAGTTACAAAACCTAAGTTTCTTGTAGAACAGAGTGGGTATTGCCTTGTTTAAAGGCAAGGCAGAGGCGATCTATATAAACTTTACATCATTTTAAAGAAACTTATAAAAGAAATAAAGAAATCAATATATTATCATCCAACAAATACAAGTAAGTCTATGCTTTGTCCAAGCTTTCTCACCTATGGTCTTCACGTCGAGAATTTTGGTGAAGATAACCTTTTCTTTTGATCTCATCCAACAACTTGAGTTTTTTTTATAATTCTTTAACCCTCCCCACAATACATGATAAAACAGGGCTTCCAGAACTTGTATATTTGATGGTAAGAGACAACATGGCTTTTCTCCATTCAAATTATAAAATAAGCCCAAATTTCTTATAATACAGCAAGAACTTACATTTTCAAGTATTGGCATGTTATAAAGCTCCACAAATTTTTCTCGAAGAATCTGGTTCATTTGCTCAACATCACATGCATGTGTCCAAAATGAATCGTGAACCCCTGCAAACACATGATTCACGAAATTTGAGCACCAGAATACATGCAAAAAACCGAAAGCATTTCTTCCATAGAATTGTCCTGCCACCAAATTATCTCAAAATACAAAATAGAGCACATAAAGTGCAAGCAAATGTAAATATATTCGTAGAGCCATATGATTAAAAAGGGATTTAACTGCTGTGATTACTATTCAAGATGCACCCTTAGCTTTGATACCTGCCACCATGATTATTAAGCCTCAAATCATTGTCAAAAAATTTAATGCAAGGTTATCCAAAGCAAGATCCAAAGATCTTTCATAGATTCTACTAATAGTACAATTTGACAAATTAAACGGCTAGATATGTACAGCAAATGGATAGAAATATACACGGTAATAAATGAATAACATCTCAGCTCTAAGAACCATGACAAAATACCAATTTATTTTAGAACTGAAATTAAAGCTCCAACGAGTGAAATAGCAAGCAAGAAAAAAAATTTTGAAAAGCAATTTTCAGCCAACAATGAAAAATTTTGTAAACAAGCAATTTTATCTCTAACTATAATCTCCACCCAAAAAGAAAAAAAGACAATATTTTGTTCTTTTTTTTTTGTTTGATGGGTTCGTGTTGTTGTTTTTGGGTTAAGGATTAGGAGGTGATGTCATCAATTGAAAGATCAAGGAGGATAGTGCAATTAAAAGGATAAACCGAAGTAGAAAAATGCAGTTAAACCTAAAAAAGAAAGTGCATCAGAGTGGAGAATTAGACATTCTCATACTGAAGCTAACAAATAAAACATAGAGAGCAAAAGAACACATCGCAACAATAAAGTGATGAAGTTTTCTGCAGGTCTGACAGGGAAATCCCCTGGTAACACCCATGAGTTGAACCCCAAAGGAAGCCAAAAAGACTACTCTATCACACGAAACAGGAAAAGACAGAAACTTCTCCTTGAAGAATGAGGCGCCTATAATATGAGCACTCAAGCTTTATGCTCCAACCAAATAAACCAAATCGGCCCATATATAGAACACCTCCAGTCCTCCACAAGACTTTGCTTCACTCGGTCCTACCAGAGCCTCTAAAACTAGTCAATGACAACTGCTACAAACTCTCAGGGCAGACCCACAATTCACTGAAGACTCAAAAGAGCTCACTATAAAAAATTTCCTTGATTTTATATATTGAAAACATAAATTTAATAATCCAAAAAGATGTTTCTTTCTTGGAACAAAATAGGTCCTAATTCAATAACTAGTACAAATAAGTTCTATAGTCATATTTTCTGAACTTTGTGTGGCACCAAATTAAACAAATGGACTCCTAAGAGTCAAAATCAGAAACTTCTCCACAAGCAAGTCCATACTGCAACTGCATTACTGCTTAAAAAAGTGCAAATCTTTCACAAATTTAATGTATTTTATTCCAATTTTATACCAAAATCTTCCAGAAACAATTATGCAAAAGATGGCAAAAGAAAACTGCATTAGAATCAGGCTGCATTGGCTGTGGATTCCTATCACATTGGATATAGCTTTTAGACTTGTCGCCTCATTGGCTGCATTTACAGGTTGTTGATTCCCAAGATAATTTCATTTTTGGCTTCTCAATTGTTGCATAAGTTGCCTCGTACAAGGCCTAGTCAAACTAGATGGTGTGCATATAAACTCAATATTGCCAAAGCTTATGATAAGGTCTCCTGGAGTTTTTTAGAGGCAGTCATGAGGAAAATGCACTTTCTATCACGCTATATACAGCTTATAATGCAGAGTGTTAACACTGTTTCTTATTAAGCCATAGTCAATGGTCATCCCCTGGAAATGTTTACCCTTCAAGGATTCAGACAAAGTGACCCTCTTTCTCCACATCAATTTATTTTATATACTAATATTTCATCTTGTATGATTTATAAGGCAGAGCAAATCAAATCACAGCCTAGAATTTGGTTATCTCAATCTTTTTAGCCAATATCACATTTGATGTATGCTTACGATACCATTTTACTTTTTCAAGCCATAAATTCTATAAGGTATATGATATTTTGTCACAATATAGTAAGTTGTTGTGAAGTATGTGTTAATCTAGGTAAACAAAAATTATGTTTAGTCCATGCGTACCACATACAGTAAAGAAATTTTTGGCAAGGGTGTTTTAGGTGAGATTTAAATATCAGCCTAGGAAATATTTGGGAATTCAGATTGATTCGAGTCAAGCTAAGAACTAATTATTTAAAGAGGTGGTGGATAAAATTGACAACAAATTGCAAGCTTGGAAGTCGGTCTTACTATCACAAGCAAGAAGGTTACATTAATTAAATCAATGCTTAATTCTACTTTGACACATCCATTATCTTGTTTTGAGCTTCCCAAAAAATGTTATCATGAAATAAACATAAAGTTGGCAAAATTTTTTTGGGGTTATTATGACTCTAAACCAAAAATGCATTTACTTAAATGCTCAGAGATTTGTCATCCTCACTCTTTAGGAGGTCTTAGTTTTATACATACTCAGGTTTTTAATAGGGCTTTGTTAGCAAAACATGTTTGGAGACTCATTTTAGATATGTCTGGATCTTTTTTTGCACTTGTTTTGGGACCTAAGTATTGTAGCATTGGTAATGATGGATGTCTAAATGGTCATTCAGCAACCACTTGGATTTGGAAGGGGATTAGTAGGTCTTGTCTGGTCATTTGTAATAATTTTCGATGGCGAGTTGGTGATGGTCACAATATTTCTTTATTTAATTACTATTGGTGGCCGATGCAATCAGGTGCTCCAGTCTTGTATAAGACTCTTGGTGACCTTATTTCATATGAACAAGGAAATGGAATATACTAGTTTTATCACAATTCTATTCTCCAACACGAGTTCAACAGATTGTTCAAACTTCTTTTTCCATTACAGGACAAGTGGATACTATCGCATTGGGAAATATAAAGTTTCAGATGAATATCGATTATTAATTCAAAACTCTCTAGGTCATAGTCTGTCAGTTTTTACAACTTAGGGTAATTTATGGAAACTTCACCTTCCTTTCCAAATACTTGTTTATGTATAGAGGTTAGTGCGGAATGTTCTTCTGTTAACCTCTACTCTACGAACACATCACTTACGTATTGAGAGTGCTGCTCGTTGTGTCATAGGTCTGAGGAATCTATTACTCATCTTTTTCTCTTGTGCCCTTTTGCTCGAGCAAAATAGATTGGATCTTTGTTGCAGTTATGGGTTGATAGGATTCTCCATTAGATATTACAATTTGGTTACAGAAATGTATTAAGCAAAGATAGATAGTTAATTGGAAGTGTGCTAAGTATACAGTGTTCATTCTTATCCTTTATGTTATTTGGTTTTGTTACAATAGGAAAATTTCTTAGGATCCTAACCATGGGCCTGATTTTGGGCTTCGGATGGAATGCTACAATGGCTTAGTAGACAATATGGTATTCCAGCCTCACAATAGACTAGTCAATGTCTGCATGAGTATGTGGTTCATAGTAGTATCTAAGATTCTTTTTTCTCCAATGATCATTGACATATCATGTTTTGGATCGCTAAGCATAATATGAAGCAGACAAATCATAAAATTCATCTATTGATGTTTTCAAAGTCTCATAGTTAGCTTCTGAAACTCAGCAGCAAATTTCAGTAAATTGCTGGATAATTTTATGTCTTCAGGTTTTTATTAACTCCAGATACTCTTTGTTCTACGTTACAGAGTCAATTTCAAGAGGACCTCTCTTTTTTTTTTTAATTTTATGTTTTTATTCTGTATAAGTTTTATATATTATCCCCCCCCCCCCCCCCCACAAAAAAAAAACAAAAAAAAAAGAAAAAGAAGTTTGACATATCATGTGTATGATTTCTTCAGTAATGTTAGGT
This sequence comes from Erythrophleum fordii, assembly GCA_032878935.1. NCBI lineage: Eukaryota > Viridiplantae > Streptophyta > Magnoliopsida > Fabales > Fabaceae > Erythrophleum > Erythrophleum fordii. Next base: position 29,375,446 of record JAVQMF010000055.1, on the reverse strand, counting down.
CTTCAAACCTGCAAAACGTAAGCCAGCATCCCTGCAAGCAAGAGCAGTCATCATCATGTGTGAACCATCAAGTGAATGTACAAAGTTTGGAGGAAAAGCAGTTCTCTGTTTCCTGAGATCTACCTGCAATCAAGATAGATTAGGGGGATGAGACAACAAGGGTAAGGAAAGCTAGGAATAAGAGAATTATGTATACTTACTGCATTACCCTCCCGCTGCAAAGCCAAAATCTGAAGTGATGTTCGGACCTGCAGCCCATGGTGAGATTCATCAGCATGGTGTTTCAAGATAAACAGCAAAACAGTTTAAAACTATAAAACTATAATAACATATATAATTAACCACTTAACCAGTTTTACCCCTCTGCAACTGTTAAGCACAGTAAGCTTTTAAAACAAGGGGAAAAATCTGTGCATAGGAGGCTCACCAGATGACGTTCAGTTCTACAGTATGGCTGTATAACCGGAAGACCAAGAGGAGTAGTCCAACGAACAGGCTGATTTTCAGAAGCAATCACCTATAGAAGTTATACACACCACAATTCCAGAAAAGAGTCACACACCCCACAAAATTCCAAATCTAAAACAATATCAGCATCACTTGAAGTCCAACAAGTGATAAGAGAACATACCTTAGCACAATCACCAAGCCAACCCATAATGCCACGTGCAGCTTCAAATATTTCTCCAAGAGCAGCCAATGTCACCTTTAGAAAGTAAAGGGTGACAGGGTTGATCAATTCAGAAGTCCTGATATGACTCACTTGATGATCAACTTTATATATAATATTATGAAGTGATTCACTCCATTTCAGCGTCAGTGTGGAAGGGTTTACCAGAGCTAAGGTCTAAAAAAGGGTCCCATAAAATTATACTCCTTTTTAGAAAGAACAATTTTCCATATGACTAAACATTCCAAAAGGGAACAATCCCATAACGCAAGGATAAGTGTTACACATCAAGATAGCTATAACTATCTCTAATAGCAATAATCCAATCCTTGCATATAAAGTATCTGGATGCTTACTTTGGCAGCATAGCAAGCTGCAGTAAAAAGCAGTCTGTCATCAGTTATGAGACCTTTCTCCTGTAATCTTCTTCTTATTTGCTCTCGTGCCCCAACAAAAGTAACACCATAAACTGAAGTCATCACAGTCTGTTTGACCAGTTTCCTGTCAACCTGAAAGCTTCCAACAATTAAGAGTAAGCGGAGAAAAAGAGACCATTTCTAACTGCTGGAAGATAAATTTCATCATATAACCCAACTTTAAACCTTCAAAAGAAGACTGACCTGACCAATTAAAACCTTCGCCAATAAAGCATTTGGACAGGTAGCTGGGTCTTTGTTGCTGTCCCTTCTCATAATATCATGAACCCTGCACAAGTGCCAATACACACAATTAAAGTGACAATACAATATAAATTAAACATAGCTATTTGGACAACAATTAACTGTATGGCCATTGGATGATAGATCATGAAGCTTCTTTCATGTGTAGGAGAACTTTCTCAAGCAAAACAGGTGATTGAGGTAACAGATGTTAACAAACAAGCAACTATCCTAATAATTGACACACAAACATGTAAAAATTCCATACAGGTGTAAAAGCAATACATTTTGCCTAAGACACACCAATATGGGTATGCATATTAGGTACAAGAAGATACAATATGAGAGATGTGACGATTTCTAAAATTTTAAGATACAAGTAGGAGAACATATATATATTCAACAAATTAATGCATGAAAAAGTAAACAACATAAAAGAAAATTAATTCTTAAACAAGTATTTCAAATGTAAAATAAGATGTTTATAATAAGCTACAAATAAAAGCATAAAACAAATTAAAACTAGAGTTTTCAATTCAAATTAAATGTCAATCTTTATCTTCATTCACATCACTAAGATCCCCTATAAGCTTTTGAGCCATTTTTGAGCTATATTCGCGCATCTCAAAACATACCAGTGTTTTTTAAAATGTTTCGAAACATATCAAACAAAAGAAAAAAATGCCTGATACAAATGCTAGAATATAATATGTATATGGTATTGGACATGTATTTGATAGGGGTACACCTTTTTTGGTGTATCAGTGCTTCCTAGCATTTTGCTTTCAACAAGGCAGCTAAGAATGATAGAGTGAAAGACTGAGTTCAAAATAATGTAGCATGGAACAGAGATTATAATGCAAAACTTAAAAATTGCTGACAAAGAATTAACATACCTAACAGCAATCTCTGAGTAAACATCAGCAGGTTTCTCTCTAGCCACCAAGTTAACTGCAGCAGCCTCCAGCTGAGAAGGTTCATGTATACCAGTAAAGTGAGAGGGGGGGAAAAAGTGCAACTAGAAGTAATGAGCATCAGCAAATATTTTAGAATAAAAAATTTATCAATTAAACCATCCTTCTCTTGGTAGCTATATTTGAAGAAAACTAGGACTGCTGACTGGTTTTTACATGTTATTCCATGAAGAAAAGGAGCAATACATATAAGCGACCTAGGGAACTTTGGCCACAAGTTACTCAACCAAACTAATCCCAATAAATCAGGGATTTTAAAAATAATAAACTAAGCCTAATCTAATTAAATAAAATGTTGACTACCTAATAACAAATAAAAGGAAATAAGATGATAACAATAAAATAGTGCTAGCAATGGAAAAACAAGTGAAAACGCATGACAACAAAACAAAGACTTTGATCACCACACACATTGTAGAAGATGCGAGACACACAACGGTAAACGACATTGCCTTTCAAGTTGGGGAGTAGATGTTGATTATTCCTAACTCAATGGTCAATTCCTCAAACTTGATCCTTGATAGCCCCTCTATCAACACATCTGCTAACTGAGAATTGGTAGGAACATAATTTAATTCCAAGAGTCCTGACTATGTTTTCTTTGATAAAATGCCTATCTATCTCAACATAGTTTGTCTTCTCATGATGAATAGCATTTTTTGCAATCTCGATGATTTGCATGTTGTCACAAAAACCCTCATTGACATACTGACATTGTAGTGTATGTCCTTAAAGAGTCTAAATATCCACATTCCTTTACATATACCAAGTGTTAAAGCTCAAAATAATACTTTAGCTCTACTCCTGGCAACTAATAATTGCTTCTTACTTCTACAAGTCACCAAGTTCTCCCACACAAATGTACAATAACCAGCAATAGACCTTCTATCTACACATTGATCTGCCCAATCTACATCTGAGAATACTTCTATACCTTTATGATCTCCTTTTTTTGAAAAATAAACCCTTAACAAGAGTCATCTTTAGATATCTCAACAGTTTATACACTGCCTCCATATGTTCTTTTGGTTTGTTTATAAATTGGCTCACAATACTTATTGAGAAACTAATATCTTGACAAGTATGAGTCAGATAGCTTAATTTTCCCTACAAGTCTTTGGTACCTACCAGTGTCAACAAGGGAATTTTCTTGCTTGAGGCCCAATTTGTAATTAGCTTCTATAGGAGTGTCTACAGGCTTACATCCCAACATACCTACTTCGTTTGCGAAATGAAAATACCTTGTTTGTCACAAAAATACCTTAAATCACCAAGGATTTTGTCTCCAAATTCATGTGGTAAAGACTTATTTAATTTTCCTATTTCATCAATATAATCTCCAATCATCACAATATCATCCATATAAATAACAAAAATTGCTAACTTTCCATCTTGTTTTGTTTTAATAAATAACATATCATCAACTTGGCATTGGTTATACATCCTGGGGCTCTAACTGCAATGGTGAACCTCTCAAACCAAACCCTAAGAAATTGTTCGAGCCCATAAAGTGATTTGTGGAACCTGCACACCTTTTTGGAATTGTGCTCACACTATACTCTTGGTGGGATTTCCAAATAGACTTTTTCCTCCAAAGCCCCATTCAAAGAAAGCATTCTTCACATCGAATTGGTGAAGAGACCAATCTAAATTTCCAACAATAGAAAGTAACACTTTGAAAGTGTTGAATTTGACTACCACTTCCCGATAGTCAATCCTTTGAGTATACCCTTAGCTACTATTCTCCCCTTGTATCAATTGACATTGTCATCTAGGTTGTATTTCATTGTGAAAATCCACTTGCACCCTCCAAGTGATTTACCAAGTGAGAGATCAACTATTTTCCATGTCCAATTTTTCTCAAGGGCATCTAATTCTTCTAGAATGGCACTTCCCCATTTTTTCATCATGGCTACCTTATTGACACTGTTAGGAACTTTCTCGAGCAACATTATGCACAAAAGCTTGCAATTGAGGCAACAACTTTTCATATGAAACAAAATTGCTGGTTGCATGTTTAGTACAACTTCTTACTCCCTTTCTCAATGCAATGGGCATGTCCAACTCCTCTCAATGTTCAGGACTTGAAGTAAGGGAAATAGGCTAACTTTGCCCAGGACATGTGCTATTTTCAACTTCAAGAATCTCCCTTGAAGTATGCTAGTCTGTCCGTGGAGCCTTGTTCCTCCTTGTGTAAACCTGCACTTCTTTTTGCTATACAGCATCAAGATAGGCCTCGAGTATGGGCTGTTATTTTTCAATTTCAATGGTTTTGGGTTGGTTTGGTTCATTTTCAAAGATCTCAGGTATCAGTTCGGGAAGAGTAGGGTTCTTGTTGTGTAAAGGTTCAGAATTGGTTTGTTTCGTCATGGGTAGGTGTGGGTACCAATATGCTTCCAAACATCCATTCCTTGTTCTGATTTTCAAACATTTGCCCCCTGAAGGGGTGTTTGGGAGTAGGTGGGCAAAGTTTCAAAAAAAAAATTGTGAGGTACATGGTGATATACACCTTTTTGGTGGTAAGTGAAAAACATTTATATCCTTTTTGGGTGGAAGAGTATCCAATAAAAGTCATTTTATGGCTCAGGGATCTAGTTTCCTACTGTGGTCATTGTGGACAAACATTGCGCATACTTTGAATGAGAGGTATGACTGATATGTGTGGTTAGGTAAGTTTCAAGCAATTTTTGTTGGAGAGAAATGATTTCTAAGAATTCTAGAAGGCATCTTATTAATGAAATAGGTGACAGTAAGGATAGTTTCACCCCACTAGTGTTTAGGTGCATTAGAAGCAAGAAGAAGAGACCTAGCAATCTCTAGCAAGTGTCTATTTTTCCATTCAACAACCCAATTGTGTTGTGGAGTATTTAGACATGAGCTTTGGTGTAGGATCCCATAATTGCTTAGGTATGAGGTAAGGTCAAAATTGAATCCTTGGCATTATCACTTTTGAAAGTTTGAATCAAGGATTGAAGCTATGTTTGAATAGTTTGTGAAAATTTTTTAAGACATTAGTGACTTTGAAATTTTTCCTTTAAGAGATACACTCAAGTCAATCTAGTGTGTTCATCTATGAAAGTGAAAAACTATTTTGCCCTATTAAAGTTTTTGACATGGGGCAATCCCCAAACATCACTATGTCTGGGAGAAAAACATTTGGAGGGTTGGTGTGTATGAGATGGATAAGATGCTTTAACATGTTTTGAAAGTTGACAAATTTCACATGATGGCAAAGAAGTTCTATTGATCAAATTTGGATACAAAAGTTTTACGTAAAGAAAAATTGGGTGACTTAACCTATAATGCCACAACAATATATCATCAACTTTATTGGAGAAAACAAAATGCATCACTGCATCTTGAGACTTCTTCTCAAGACCATTCAAGAAATATAGGCCAAAACACATCCTAGCATTGTCAATCCTCGTCCTCGACTTCAAATCTCAAAAATAACATCCATCATCATAAACGTGAGTGGCACATTTCAAATCTCTACTAAGTTTGCTAATAGATAGAAGATTGCATCTTAATTGGAGAACAAATAAGACATCTTGCAATACTAAGTCTTCAAATAATTTGCCACGCCAATGCCAGTAACTTCAGCCAAGGTACCATCAATTTTTTTCACAAGTTTTTTAGAGTTGGGAAAAAATGTCATCAAAAAGAGATACATTACCAAACATGTGATCAAAGCCCCAGAATTAATGATCCATGTATGAGCTTTTTGAGTTCTAGCATGTAAAGCCATCAAATTATGACCTCACTAAGCCGTAGCTCTAATACCTATGTTCTTATCTTGCATGAACATTGATTACCTTTTGGATGATTCCCACTTGTTCCTTATTGAACATGGCTGGTTCAAGTGGACATGATTGCTTTTCCTCCCCTGACACCACGAGCCCATGGTTTTCCTATCATTGCCATGGCTTTCAATTTGTAGGTTTTCCACATATTTCCCGACATACATACTTGGTGTGACTTGTTTTATGGTAGTGGTCAAATAATGTCCTACCATTCCTACAAGGCTTTCCATCATAACTAGTGGTGCTGCAAACTACTAATGCCAATGATTTTGATGTTGATGTGTGCCCTTGTACACCAAGGGTGAGCTGCTTCCTGCTTTCTTCATATCTCACTTTTGCAAAAACTTCAAAGTGTTGGTAGGGGGTGTGTGGCCATTGTTCTCCACCTCACCTTGTCAAAAAACTATAGATCCATTCTTTTTCCACAATGAGTGGCTGCATTAGAAGTGTTGGTCCATTCATTGACCTTATAGAGGTCGAGTTGCTCCCAATACTTCACCAAAGTATTGTAATATTGGAAAACAATAGCATCACCTTGTGTCAAGTCTTTTAAAAAGCTTTTAATCTGAAATAACGATGTTGAATTCTCCGACATGGCATAGGAATCTCACATAGCATTTCACATCTCCTTGGCTAACTTGGCCAGCACAAAAGTTTCTCCAATGTCTATGGTCATGGAATTGACTATCCATGACATAATGGTATGATTCTTAGCAACCCATCTTTTGCATTTCGAGTTAGAGGCGATAGGTGCAACAACTTCTCTAGTGAGGTATTCTTCCTTCCCATGGCCCCAGATAAACATCAAGGTACTTTGGGACCAAACAAGATAATTGTTGCCATTGAACCCATGGCCCATGATCATGAGAGGAGGAGTTTCACTAGTGCCAGCCATGAAGAAGGACAAGGGGCTGTTTGGTGGCTGTGATATTGAAGAGGAATGCTCTTGATAGCTAGAATGGAAAGCTCTCGTGGAGCCAAATTGAAACATGGGATTTGTTCAGGCCCTAAGGTTCTGATACCATGAAGAAAACCAGAATTGGTGACTGATTTTTTCATGTTATTCCATTAAGAAAAGAAGCAATACATACAAGCTACCTAGGGAATGTTGGCCACAAGTTACTCGGCCAAACTAATCCCAATAAATCAGGGATTTTAAAAATAACCAACTAATCCTAATCTAATTAAATAAAACATTGACTACATAATAACAAATAAAAGGAAATAACATTATAACAATAAAACAGCGCCAGCACCAAAAAACGTGTGAAAATGCATGACAGCAAAACACAAGACTTCGATCACCACACACACTGCAGAAGAGACACACAATGTAAACAACAATTTTAGAATATGATTTTATGTTAACAAATATTTCAGTTGCTATAGAATTGTAATTAGTTATTAAGCTTCATAGTCATGTATCTAATGTTGATTCACAGTTAGACCATCAGTATAAAGCGTGTCCAACTACAAATAGATCCAAGAAACCCAGAGAAGAGAAAGAAAGGTAATAATCCATAATTAGCTAGAAGGCTGGTACCCAGAAAATATAATAACAAAATGGGAGTACTTAACAAGTCATAAAAGATATGATTGCCACCACTGCCATGACTATTGAATAGGTTATCAAACATAGATATATGAAGATGCCAAAAACACCCAAAATAATTCAAATTGAAAAAAGGGACCATTTTCTATGCATGGAACAAGCTGTATTGACATGTCATTGCAGGGATAAAAGAAGTTTGTTGTCCTAAATTATTTTCATACACCATACTGACATTTTCAAAAGTCAAAGTGACTTTAGAGGAATAACTATAAAGTTAGCCATACAAAATTAAATCATATTCAAGTCACCACAAAATCCAGGAAGTATAAACACATTATATAATTATGGCAAAATTCAAGTAGTGAGATATAAGTGAACGTACATGATTTCTCCCCAATGCTGCATAGTGCTGTAAGCCATTACAGGAACCATCCTAATAATTCATCAGAATTGTGTTACTAATAACGTTTTTTGAAAATACTAAATGAAGAAAACATTTTCAATTGAAATAAAAAACCTCAAAAGAAAAAAACAAAAACAAAAACAAAAAAAACAAAAGCCCTGCATCACAGGTCCAGATAGGAGAGCTTGGAGTCAACTTGGTTACTTATAAAAGAACTCTGCAGAAGCTACAAAATCCCTTTTTCCCCTGCTTTTAAGGTTCCCAGTGAAGCATTTACCTGATGAATCGGCAGATGTGAGATCATAGAATGTGGTGCTGAGCTTCTTAAGGCTTCGGACAGGTTAATACAAGCAGCAAGGCACTGGAAAGGATCTTCAGCCATTAACCACCAACGATTTCCATTAATAGGGTAATCGGCAGAGTCAAATATATCATGAAGATGATTCTCCACAAATGCTAGGCGGCCATCATAAGACATCTTTTCAACACCACCTGCATACAAATTTGCTAAATGTATTTTCAGCCAATGTAGGCCAGACTTCCCCAATGGCCGTCCTTCAGCAAATTCAAGTAGTCCTCTACATAGGTCAGAACTTAAATGATTCAAATGAGGATGCATTGGATATGCTCTGCCACGGAAGTCAAGATTGTGGGGATAATAAAAGCCTTCCTCATCTTTCATTTCTCGAGCCACCTGTTTCAGATTGTATTTTCTTGTAATTGTTGCTCATCTAATAAAACATGGTATAGATATTAAATGATTATAAAAATTATAGGTCAGATTATGCAACTCATGATCCGATTGAACTCATATATACTCTGGGAAATCAAATCTAAGTATGGTTACATTGATCAACATCTCACTATACAAGAGGCAAGATCATAGGACATTGATGTAACAATTGAAATTGGAATTTTCAAGTATTTAAAGGTAAGTAGAAAGATTTTTGACAATGGGAGGAGAGATCTTACAGAAAGCTTAAGTTCAATGTCGCATCTTTGAGAATGTCTCTCTAGATTAAGTTTCCTTGCCTTTCTCACACTCCATTTCCACTCCTGAATTTGTTTCAAATCCTCTACAGGCGGCATCTCTGGTATAGGAACCTGAGTTAAAGGAGAACATACATAGGATAGATGAGTGCATGGTAATAGATAGTCATTTAGAATTCATTATGTTTCTAGCTTTATGAAAAACGGGGTGGAGAAGACCAGATCTATTATAATATAAACCAAATTACAGTTTACCAGAGAATTAACCCCAAAAAAAAAAATTCCTTGGAAAATATTTTTAAGTCAGATTGGGAGCTAAGATGGCCACCATTACTCGTGGTAATTTTATCCCACAATTAGTGTTGGCTCAACCAAATCTACATTAAAGGAAGATTCATCTTGTAATAAGAATAATGACAAAATTTAATAGTTTAAAGAGATTAAATGATTCAGAAAGTTAACTTCCACAAGTTGATAATATCTAAAATTTATCTCCTTTATTCATGTAAAGCCCCCAACCCCTCTTTGGGGACAACATAAAGCCCTTTTTTTTTTCAGCAGGGTTTGTAGTGTAATTTTCAAAAGCATTGGATAAAAAGGGGGAAAAAAAAAAAGAACAGACAAAATAAGAAATCAACACAATCAACTTTTTTAAAGACCTATGTTGTTCCCATTTTGTAACTGGAGCAGTTCTTTATCAATTTGTGCTTACGTCATTACGATCAACCAGGCCTCCAATGTTACCACCTCCAGCCCAGATGAACTCCACAACACTAAGTAATTTTCTGTTTACTTGCCATTTAGTGTTTCCAAGCATATCCAAGGCCTGAAAATGTATCACATCAGAACAAAATAGGTTAAGCATATATGTATGAATACACAGGAACAACTTTATATGAGTAAAAGCAAAAGCCATAATGCCTAACAAATGAATGAAAGCGATAATGCCAAATGAATGATATCTTAGGGGCTTAAGAATTCAACAAGTAAAGCATATATATGAATATGCATAGGAAAAACTTTATATGAGTAAAGCAGGAGCCATAATGCCTGATGAATGAATGAAAGCAATAATGCCAAATGAATGATACCTTAGAACCTTACAAAGAATTCAATGCTTCTGTAAATGTAGAAGACTAGAAATTCTTTAAAAAAAATTCAAAAGTACTATGTCCTTTCTTGAATAAGGAAGAAATTAACAAACAATAAACTTGATCATTATGGCTCTCAACAAATTCCTGACCATCAATCCTGTATTATACAAAGAATACAATAATCCATCATTTTTCAACCAGAACATCCTTTTTATGGAATACTGCCTCACTCTTTCCTCGGCAATGAAAGAGGAAAATGGAAATTTACATATAATACCTCAAAAACTTTCTGCATTTGTTTCCCCTTGACATTCTTCATTACATCTTGCTGCTTCCTCGATCCGTGAGTACGCATGATATAAGACGGTAAGAACAAGTGCCCACCCTTGTCATACCTAGAGAGAGAGAGAAAGAGAGAGAGAGAGAGAGTGTGTGTGAGAGAGAGAGAGGGAAAAGCAGTCAGACACTAAGAGTTTTTTTAAAAATATGTGAGCAACTATTTGCACCCCTTACTCGCAACCAAATTATTCCTAGATTCTAGGGTGACAAAAAAATCTAAACAAATGCAGGCTATTCAAGAAAAACATAAAAGTATGACCCATTTTATTTGTCATACCCTTTCCACTTTTTTGGAGGTATCAACATGGGCATGTAAGGTATTAACATATGCTTGGCCTGCACAATAACAAAGACATTCATTAGTAAGCAAGCAACATATATTCACTGTTTGTGGTGTATACTAATAATCCTGAAAGGATTAGCACTATCTGGAGTTTAAATATTCATAAAATCATACTTAAAAGAAATCAAAGCTTTGGGAAAGATGTTTATGCAGATGGGTAAGAAGTATGGTAAGTAAGCAAATTCTTCTTTTCTGTGGTGGGTCAGTTTTTTGTTTGGAGAGGGGGGTAGGGGGGAGTAAAAACAGAATACAACAACAACAACAACAACAAAGCTTTTTCCCACTAAGTGGGGTCGGCTACATGGATCAATCGACGCCATAAACCCCTATCATAAATCATATTTTTAGACAAACCATTTAAATCTAAATCTCTCTTAATAATTTCTCCTATAGTTTTTCTTGGTCTTCCTCTACCTCTAATTATTGAACTATTCTCCATCTCATCTACTCTCCTAACTGGGGCTTCTATAGGTCTCCTCCCCACATGACCAAACCACCTAAGTCTCGATTCTACAATCTTTTCTACAATAGGTGCGACTTTCACCTTCTCTCTAATACATTAATTTCTAATCCTATCTCGTCTAGTGTGTCCACTCATCCACCGCAACATTCTCATCTCTGCAACATTAAACTTATTTTCTTGTTAACTTTTTATTGCCCAACACTCAGTTCCATACAACATTGCAGGTCTTATAACTGTGCAGTAGAATTTACCTTTAAGTTTGAGTGGTACTCTTCTATCACAAATAACACCCGAAGCACTCCTCCATTTCATCCACCCCGCTTGAATCCTATGCTTTACATCTTCTTCTATTTCCCCGTTATGTTGTATGATGGATCCAAGATACTTAAATCGTATGACTTGTGGTAGGATATGTTCTCTAATTTTTACTTTTACACTAGAAGTTGTATGCCTCTTACTAAACTTACACTCCATATATTCCGTTTTACTTTTACTTAAACGAAATCCATGAGCTTCCAAAGTTAAAAACAGAATAGAATGCAAATATTGTTAGAAATAATAATGGGTTTATTTTGCATTTATGCTCAGGAAGCTATAATGAAAAGCTTATTATAACCTTGCAGTCCAACTTAAAATGGGCCAAAGTATGAAAACATAAAATGATAATAATAAAAACATGATTTCTCAACTTACAGATTTATCAAGCCCGGCAAGGAGTAAGGGATCACATTCGATAATGCCATAATTCTTCAAAATCTTTTGCCTACAAGTACCAAACAGTCATTCAGAATTACAAAAGAAATAAGACAGTATTATTCTAAAAGAACTTTAATCAAACCTTTGCACACCATCCCTGTGGTGATTCTTTTCCTTGTTAACAATTTAAAAGATCTGCAAACACTGGCAAGTGAAATTTAAGCCTTTCTTAAATGTGGGAGTTTTATTCTTTCATTTTTCCTTAAGCAAGGGTTTAGGGTTTTATTCTTTCATCTTTCATTCTCCATTACAATAACTTCTAAACTGTGGAGGCCAATGGCATTTCTTCATGTGCATGAGTGTGTGTGGGGCAGATAGAGAGTGGATGTGCAATAAAAGGAAGGAATAAAAGATTATATGACAGGAGGGAAAGAGAAAAAGGTAAGTACCATGCCAAACACATCCATTCAGGTAATTTCTACTGTAGAATAGCCAATCTGTAATTTCTCTAATCTGACAATGTTGTTTGGCTGCTAGGGGTTGAGGTCCTAAAGTAAGGATTATTGATTGAGAGAAGGGGGGAAAAAAAAAGGTGAACCCTTACCCTGGATTCTTTGAGATGGCTTTAATCCTATGCCTGAATGCCGGTCGAATATCAGGTGGAGTATCAGCAGACTGGTTAACTGGAGAGTGTACATATGCTGTTTCAATTAATAATTGTATTAATCGACATCCCAGCTGCATAGTTTCATTAAGTTCGCTAATTAAATTCCAGAGTGTTAAAACCAAAAATTAAACAAATGAAGAAATCACACACACGCATGCACATACACACAAACCTTAACTTGGGTATCACGACCCCAAGGACTAAATTCTTCTTTTTTCAACAGCAACTGCACCTCTTTCAGTCTTTTTCTTTTAATCAAACCATTTACACGTTTCCTTAGTTTTTCTTTATCATTACTAAGACCATCCGTGGTGCTAGCCACTGCCGCCTTACCATTGTGTCTTCTAGTCTTTTCCAGAAATTTATGAATCCTAACCTGCAACACGATAAGATAATTATAACAGATATCTTAATTTATAGCATAAGTGGAACCTGTTGCGAAAGGGTGACTTCTTTTCTAAAGTCATTATGAATTTACATTACATCAAGAACACCCAAGAAAAAGTGACACAAAGACACAAAAGAAAACCTTAACAAAACAGTACTCTCTGTCAGTCCCTCCCCTATCAGTAGAAAGAGACATGTGAGACATGTGAGGACGTAATGATTCATTGATAAAGAGCAGGCTTGCATTAGTTACAAGGAGAAAGTGCGGGAAAAAAATCTCATTCCATATTGGTGATTGTACGTCTGATTTTATGAACATTTTATCTTTTAACTTCAATTTTTTTCTACAATGGAGTGGTCAGGATGTACTATCAGACCAAAACTAGTCAAAAACAGTTATACAGAGTATAGACTCCAATCCAACCCACTAGTCCAAAGAAGATTAATGGCATTATAGATTGAAATTAAAGATTTTAGCACATAGAAGTTATTATAAAACGTTTATGCACCAATGAAGGACAACCATAGCATTTTCATCATATACTTCAAGTAAATGCATCATTTGGATCAGCTAAAACTGTCACAGAAAACCAGTATTAGCTGTCAATGCATTGGTCAGAAAATTATATGATAAAGAGGATGGATAAATCATAGTGCTCTGTGACATGACTGGCACCAAAGGAAGCTAGTGATAAAAATACTAAAAGTAAACCTTCCATTGAAAAGTCTGGGGCAGAAAGAGTCCCATATATGGCAGGTAACCAGCAAGAGTACAAGACTAATATGTACATGCCTGCAAATGTTCATAACCTAAAAGCTAAACATGAGCACAGAGAATTGTAAATAACGCTATGTGTAGCAAGTTGCATTCTGACAAGGACAAGTAATTAAGCAGTTGTGGTTAATCCTACAGTATCGTGCTCCTCTTCAAGGTACAGTTGCTAGAATAGAGATTTGACTCCCACGGTACATCCCTCGTAGTCAAAGAGGCACTTGAATGAAACTTGTATGAGGGAGATTCGTGCATCTAATGTCGTTGAGAGACAAGTGAGACACACGGACGAAACTTCGGAATTCTTAGAGTGGAAAAGGTCAAGTATTACGCAAGCAATGAACAATGTGCAGCATGTATACATGGAAATAACCATTAATTAACTGCTTAAGACATGGGGCGGGGCGGGGCGGGGCGGGGGTTTACCCAATACTCATAATTAGTTTAAAGCATTCACATATAATAAAGTTAAAATGAGCTCTTATCATTTACCTCTTGTTCTATAGCCATACCAATCTGAACTGCAGCCTGAACAACCTGAACACACCCCACCTCATGCTCCAGCATCACCAAACCCATCATCTTATGCATAACAATAACCGCTATTTTAGATGCAGGCAACAAATCAATATGTGGTGCATATGCCGCCTTCCGCTTCTTCGACCTCTGCGACTTCTGCTCCCCTTCTATGGCTTCCTTCAGTGGTTCAAACCACCCCAAAAACAACGCCTTCACCTTAGGCAAATTAGGAGCCAGGTTTTTCTCACGCATTTCTCTTTCTAGCTCTCTATACTCCTCCACCATCCTCTCCCACGCTTCCGTCTCCGCTTTAACCTGCCTCCTTCTCAGCAAATTGTACTTCCTTTTCTCAATATCCTTAAACTCTAATTTCAATTCTTCGCTAGTTTTCGTGTACAAGCCTTTGAAAAAGAGCGAAGAAATCCAAGGCGGGTCCTGGATAAATATCCCAGAGGATGACTCCGGGGCCTCAATTTGACGAACTCCGTTGACGGAAGCATAAGAATTGAGGGAATTCTCGAGGTCTTCAATGAGATTATCATGCATTGAGTCAGATAGAAGATGAAATTGAACTGGATTTGAAACAGATTTGATGCTGAGTGGAAACGAAGAAGTAGTAGGGAGTGAAGTGAAGAGGGTGGTGGTGGAAGGTGAGATAAAGTGAAAGCGAAGGTTCTTATGAGATTTTCTCCGAACATGGAGGTAATTTCTCCTAGTGTTGGCATAGGCATGGACACGAGGGCTAGGAAAGGAAATAGCCAACGTCATTATGGAGCTATAGATGGAGTAAGGCAAGACGGAGATGAGTGTGCCTGCGGGAAAAGAGGATGAAACCCCTCTTAAACCTCAGTGTCGGCCCCGGACAAGATTTTTGTGTTGAAGATGACGGACGAGCTTGGATTGGAGCTATTGATTTAAAAATAAAAATACGCACCAAAAATAGAGGGAATTTTACAAATTACGATATTTATTTAAGGAGAAATTATATTTTTGTCCCTATAATTTTATTTAATTTTAATTTAATTCTTATGATTTCAAAATTCATAATTGAATCTTTATAATTTAAAATTTTTTAATTTAATTCCTACTATTAAAACACTATTTAAATTTTATTGATTTTAACATCTTAAATATGAATAATTTTTGCCAACAAAAAAGATAAAAATATAAATAACAAATAAGATTAATTTATATATATGCAATAAGGACTAGATTAAAAATCATTTAAACTATAAGATTTAATTATAAGTTTTTAAATTATAAAGACTAAATTAAAAATTAAATAAAATTATAAACATCAGAAATATAATTTTTTCTCTATTTAAATTATTGAATTTTTATGAATAATTATTTTTAAATTAATTTCTTATTTATAAAATTCTTATTATGTATAAAATGTTGTCTTGATAGCTATATATATACACCGTCATTAACATCAAAATTTTTTTAAAAATTTTGAGTTAAATATTAAAGAAGATGACAATATCATGGCACAAGGGATAATGCAGGATGCAATTGGACGAAGTTTTAATCTCTTGAACCTGAGATAGGAGTTTGATCATTACTGAATCAAGTTAGGCCCATAAATAAGATATAGGCCCTGTAGCCCACTCCATGCGGTCTACCCAAAGTCAAATTTTGCTGAAATTTCAGTTTAACCATAGGCTGAATTGGATTATTTCATCAAGGGGCCAAATTCTTGAATCCATCAATTAACACCTCAGAGATAGGTAAAAATACACAATAGACAGATGTTAATTAATTTTCTTAATAAGAATTTCATTCATTAAAAGGATTTTTTTTTTTGTGTTCTCTCAAATATTATTCTGATATGTCAGGAGAATTACACTTCAAAAAAAAAAAATTTATCTTCAATGTCATACTTGAGAGACATGATTCTTTCACATATATTGTTGGACATAGTGTGATGAACATAAACGTTAATATGAGGGTAACAGTGGTGTCTCACGAGTCTCATATTTAAAAGAAAAGGCTCTTACTTCGAGGATTTAATAAAATAGAACTCTCATCACATGTTAAAAGAATACAGGCAAATTGCTTTCTCATTTCTTGATAATATCTAAATTTACATAGTCTCTCTTTTTATTTTAAAAAATTATCCACTTTCCCCAAATATTAAAAAACGGATTCCCTCTGACAAAATGAAAATTATATATATTTATTTATTTATTTTAACCAAAATAATCTTATATTTATTATGTATATAATATAATAAGTATTAAATATATATAATATAATAAATATTAAATATATATATTTGACCAATGTAAAATAGTCATAAAACAAACTAAATTTATTATTTTCAATACAAAATAAATAACATTTAATTTTAATGCTATACCCAAAGAAGGAAGGGCTATGTATAGTCACTTTTCTAAATTTAAATTTAATAATTAAATTTAGATATATTTTTATAATAGAAGGAAAAGATGTATAATTTAAGGCTTATTTCACAGGAGAAAAAAGTAATTAACCTAAAGAATATTTGAGGCAATAAAAATTCCATTGTAATGATTAAAATACTTATTGTAGGAAAAAAGACAAAGAAATATTTCAAATTACAAAGGCTACAAGCGGACTGCTAAAGAAATAAAATAGTGTAATTCTTCAGGTGCTTTGATCAATTCTAGTAGTGATTTACCTCTTGACACTGTAGCAATGAGTAGAGGCAAATAACTTTTTAAAAGACATTATAATATTCATATGTTTAAAGAGCCTAACAAATTTTTTTCAGCATTTTATTTTATTAGTATATTAAATCTATATTTTTAAGGCTGGCCTTTTAAGGCAATCATTCGGATCAAGGATAAGAGACAACCACTAAGGCCAAGTAGCAACTTTAATTAATAAGGTTGCGCTATGCCCTAGAATATTTTTGAAAAAACAAATTATATCTAAATATTTAAATTTTATAAAATTTATAAAATTTAAAATAAAAAATATTAAAAATTAAAATTACTACCACTTACTATTACAATTTATGAAAATTATTACTTAAAAAAATCACTATCAAATTTATTTAAACTGTAATTTTTTTAAATTTAATATTAACTTTTATAAACTATAGTAGCAAGTATCATAAAATTTAATAATAACTTTATTTCTTGATGGTATTTTTAATTTTTAAAATCTTTTATTATAAATTTTGTAAAACCTGAATCATCGAATATAATTTTTCCACATTTTTGGCCTTTTACATAAGTAGGGTTTGTTTCACCTAGTCCTAAAAGCCTAGGACTAATACGGGTTACTAATGAATCTACTTGGCTCTGATTGACATCTTAAGCTAAAGGTGTTATCTAACATCTATAGTTTCCTCCAGAACAATTTAATCGACAAACAAACCGATTCAAATTTATATAATAGGAAGGTTTTTCGAGTCAAATCGATTTAATTCGCATAAAATGAATTAATGCTTTAATAATCAAACCCACCTTTGTCAAAAATTTAATTAGGACATGTTAATTTGAGTATTAACCTTAATAAAATCAACATCAAAATTTAATTGTGTCTGCTATCATGTACTAAAAAAATAAACATCTCATGAGTCAAATTAGATTTCAAAAATGAAACAAAAAGCCAATTATATAATCCCAAATAACTAAAACAGAAATATATGAAAGCCTGCTATGAATTTTAAAAAGGATTATTCTGCAGAGAATTTAAACTTTTAGTCGATGAGTATTTTCAAAATTTATATTAAAATAATATTTTATTATTAGATACAAATTTGAAAGACAATCTAATGGCTAATAATATTCGAACTTCTAAAAGCTCTATCTTTTTCCTTTTAAAAATGTGGAATGGGTGTTTGAGGAATAAAGAATCTAGGCCCCATTTGATTTCACAAAAGAAAGCAAGAGTGAAAAAGATTCTGTCGTAAAATATATTTGGTTACAAGAATTGAAAGCGAAAATAGAAAGCAATGACACTATAATGATATTGTGCATTTTCTGCTATCTTTTTTTTTTTTGGTGGAGTTTTCAAATAGATGTATAAAGACTATTTTATCCTTATTATTTGTACTTTATAAAATTAACATATTTTTTAAATTTATTACTTTATAAAAATTTTTATGTAGGAATGTAGAAAAAATAAAAATAATTTAATATATTTGTTATTTGATATTAAAATTGACATATTTTTAAATTTATTATTTTATAAAAAAAAGTTATGTTGAAATGTAAAAAAAAAAAAAGAATTATACTAATTGTCAAAATTTTCAGTTGAATTTTAGTTAATTTTGTTTGATCAAATTATTACTTAGAACTTTTTGATTGAAATTTAACGTTTTTTTTTTTAAATTCTAGTTGAAAAATACTGTTCTATCTAACTAAGTAATCAGTGAAAAAATTTTAATTGAAGTTTAGTTAAAAAAACAGTATTTTTTAACTGAATTTCAATCAAAAGTAAAAAAAATTATTAATGTAAATTCTTAATTAATTAGTTAATGGTATAATTATGATTTTAACCTCTAAAATAATTTGTCATTTTTATAATATTTAATATTAAAAATAATAAATTAGATAAATTAGATAAAAGAAAAGTAATTATAAATTTGATATAAAAACTATTCATTTGACCAATTCCAACTTATCAATTGGTCGTTTTTATGTAAATAAATAAATATATTATTTATATTTTATTATATATACTAACAAATTAATATATATAATATGTAAAATATTAAAAAATTATTTTTATTATATTAAAATGATAATTTATAAATATAAATAATTATATAGAAATAATCAATTAATTGTAATTATATATATTAGCCTTCTCATTTAGTACTTTTTCAGCTAAGGGTGTTTTTGTCTTTTTCATTTATTACTTTCTATTTTATTTCCATTTCTTGTAATCAAACAAATAATACAAATATAATCTATTTTCTTTTTCAATCATATCAAATATAATTTATTTAATTACATTCCATTCAACTTTTCTTTTCTATTTCCATCACTAAATTTTCTATAATACCAAATGAGCCCTTATACTCTAAACTTGTTATTTCATCTTCTATCTATTGTAATGCATCTTTTAAGGCTCATTTGATATATATTGAGAAAGAACAAGATTTTATGCAACATTTGTTATATTGTTATAATTATTATTTAATCATTTTATTTTTATTATTTTTAAATAAAAACATAAATATCATTTTTTGTTAATTTTATTTATTTTATTTATTTTTAATATTTTGTATACCAAGAAAAATGTCATTATTTAATTTCAAAGAAAATTCAAAACTACCATCTCTCTCGCAAGCATTAAGTACCTATACCTTACTATTAAATCGCCGCCATTTATCATCTTAGTGGCCAAGAGATTCATTGAATCCATTTGCCAAAGACCTGTATTTGCTTTGTTAGTACACCACCAAAACTGAAGAGGACAATGCAACTCTCTTTCCTTGCATATCTGCTGAGTTTCCTTACCTTTTCACTGTGTAAGACAATTTGCATGATTCATTCATGGTAATTCTCAGCGATGGGACACTCAAATTTTATGTACCTTACCATGCCAGGCCCATATTTTTATTTTATTTTTAAATTTTGTATCTTTTTATTTCAGAAAGTGCAAAACAAAGATTGAGAACAAATTTCTCTGCCTAGAATTTGCTCTCATCAAGAAAATCACTGTACTTAAAAAATTTAGCTTAGAAGTAATTTTTTTCTTGATAATTTAGATTTAAATTTTTTATAGAACAATAATTTATGATTAAAATCTTCGATACATTGAATAGGTCAAGAAAGAGGATTGGGCCACAATCGTAACCAAACTGTAGGTTGGTTCCAAGAAAGTGTTTACTTTATAAACTGAGAAGTTATTTTTGGGAAAAGGTTTAACGTTTAGGAAAAGGTTTTGCCCATTAGGAATTTGAAAGAGTGAATTATAACTCTTAAAAACTCTTCTTATTTATGGAGAGTTTTAAAATATTTGAAATTTAGATGGAATAAGTTATTATAAAAAATAAATCTTATCAATTAAATTTAAATAGAATAAATTCTATTTAAATTTAATCAATTAAATCAAATTTTACATAATTTGTTATATCAAATAATTATATGATTCATTCAAATAATTTATTTGAATTTATTTAATCTTTTTAACAAAAACTTATCTAATAATAATAATAATAATTTGTTACATACAAATCAAAATTTATATAATTACATATAATTTTATTTGAATTAAATTGATATTTTTTATATTAGAACATATTGAATCATCATCAATTAATTAAATCTTTTTTATCAAAACTCTCATGTAAACGCGTGTTGGCTGATTTTGCAACACAAAACAACACCCCCAATGACAGTGTCACTAACTACAACCTAGGCCAACCCACTCACGTTCTCATTCATTGCCCCTGTTCCCTACAACTACAAGCATGCCCATTAAACAAGATTATCTCCCCTAACAGCACATCATCCACTAACGTTGTCCACTATCAATTAAACTAGATTGTTAATGTTAGGCCTACTGTGATGACATGTTCGCCACTATTGCCTACTGCCTAAACGCCCCCTAATGATGCCTACGTGTCATGTGTAAAGTAGCCAGGTGTACAGCCTACTTACTACAGTTTCAAAGTCAATCATCACAGGCGCCGTCAATCATCACAGGCGCCAAACGTACTGTCAACCACTCAAAACGGCAGTTAGGCACACTACTTCCTACGAGCTTACATATATTGAACATTGACACTAGTTTCGTGTGTGTTTTTCTCTAGTTTCCATGGTTTCCTTCATTAATATTTCTTTTGGCTTGGAGAGAAACGATCAATATTATTAATTATTCTATGGGTTTGTGTAGATGTTCCATGTTTGCATTTTTCTATTTGGTCATTGTTCATTCTGGAGCTTATGGGGAAGAAAATGCCCCCTTAGTGAATGATAAAAGTTCTTTGATATCATTCATGAAAGGCATTGTTTCTGACTCAAAAAACGCTCTAAAGAGTTAGAAATCTCCTGGTGTTCATGTCTGTAGTTGGTCAGGCATAAGATGCAACAATGCAAGTGACAGAGTCATAGAGATTAATCTTAATGGAAAATCACTAGGAGGCACAATCTCCCATGCTCTTTCCAACCTCTCTTCCTTGAAAATTCTTGATCTTTCTGAGAATTTTTTTGTGGGTCACATTCCAAAAGAATTAGGCTTCTTAAGTTAACTAGGACAACTCAGTTTATCAAGGAATTTTCTTGAAGGAGAAATTCCCACTGAGTTGGATTCCCTTTATAACTTACTCTACCTTGACATGGGAAGCAACCACCTTGAGGGTGAGATTCCAGCATCACTTTTCTACAATAGGTCTTACTCATTGAGTATATAGACCTCTCCAACAATTCCTTAGGGGGACAAATCCCATTGAACAATGAATGTATGCTTCAAGAGGTTAAGTTCCTTTTACTTTGGTCTAATCAGCTAGTGGGCCAAATTCCTCTAGCTCTTTCTAACGCCACACAACTCAAATGGCTTGATTTGGAGTCAAATATGTTGAGTGGAGAATTACCATATGAGATTGTAAGTAGTTGGCCAAAACTACAATTCCTTTACTTGTCAGATAATGATTTTGTTAGCCATGATGGCAACACCAACCTTGAACCTTTCTTTGTTTCCTTGACAAATTTATCTAACCTTCAAGAACTCGAATTAGCAGAAAACAATCTTGGTGGGAAGCTTCCTCATATTATTGGTGATCTTCCCACAAGCCTTGTGCAACTTCACCTAGATAACAATCTTATTTATGGCTCTATTCCTCCTCACATAGCCAACCTTGTCAACTTGACTCTTCTGAATTTTTCCAGTAATCTACTAAATGGGTCAATCCCTCCTAGCCTATGCAAGATGGGAAAGCTTGAAAGAATCTATCTGTCTAATAATTCACTATCTGGTGAGATTCCTTCAGCACTTGGTGACATTCAGCATTTGGGTCTTCTAGACTTGTCAAGAAACAAGTTTCTGGCTCTATACCAGAGAGTTTTGCTAACCTTCCCCAGTTAAGAAGGCTTTTACCATATGAAAACCAGCTTTCTGGAACTATTCCACCAAGTCTTGGAAAATGCATCAATTTGGAGATTTTAGACCTATCTTGCAATAGAATTTTTGGGTCGATTCCTATAGAAGTTGCGACCTTGACTAGCTTGAAACTATACTTGAACTTATCAAGCAATAACTTGAATGGCCCTTTACCACTAGAGCTCAGCAAAATGGACATGGTGCTAGCTATTGATCTATCTAATAACAATCTCTTTGGCAAAATCCCACCACAACTTGAAAGCTGCATAGCACTAGAATACCTTAACCTTTCTGGTAACTCATTAGAGGGCCATCTCCCTTTTTCATTAGGCCAATTGCCTTATATAAAGACATTTGATGTGTCTTCAAATATATTAACTGGGGAAATACCAGAGTCCTTTCAGTTATCTTCCACTCTTAAGAAACTCAATTTCTCCTTTAACAAGTTCTCAGGGAATGTATCAAACAAGGGTGCATTTTTGTCTCTGACCATAGACTCTTTCCTAGGAAATGATGCTCTTTGTGGCTCAATAAAAGGTATGCTGAGCTGCCACAAGAAACACAGCTACCATTTGGTTCTCCTTTTAATTCCTCTATTTCTATTTGCCACTCCTCTTTTATGCATGTTCAGCCATCAATTGGCACACAAGGTGAAAATTCGTAGACGATTGGTGATAGTTGGCAAAAATGACATCGAAGATGATGAAGAGGAAACAAAAGAGCTAAAGTACCCAAGAATTTCATATAAACAACTTGTTGAAGCCACTGGAGGCTTTAGTGCTTCAAGCTTAATTGGTTCAAGAAGATTTGGGCATGTCTACAAGGGAATCCTTAGAGATAACACTAGAATAGCAGTGAAGGTGTTAGATACTACCACAGCAGGTGAGATTTCAAGGAGCTTTAAAAGAGAGTTTCAAATTTTAAGAAGGACTAGACATAGAAACTTGATCAGAATCATCACAATTTGCAGCAAGCCAAAGTTTAAGGCTCTTGTTCTTCCTTTAATGCCAAATGGTAGCCTTGAGAGGCACCTATATTCGAGCTATGGGTTGAGCCAGAGGTTGAATTTGGTTCAGATAGTGAGGATATGTAGTGATGTAGCTGAAGGAATGGCCTATTTGCACCATTACTCTCTAGTAAGAGTGATCCACTGTGATCTCAAGCCGAGTAATATACTTCTTGATGATGATATGACAACTTTGGTTGCTGATTTTGGAATTGCAAGGCTTGTGAAAGGTGATGAGAGCATGGCATCCAATAATAGCTTTGCATCTTTCAGTTCAACATATGGCTTGTTATGTGGTTCTATTGGCTATATAGCCCCTGGTATGTACTATATACTTTGCTTTTACAACAATTTTCTTATGTTCTTGCTTCAATTATTAATAATGCTTCTTAGAAATTTGGTCCATAGAATTTACAAAGAAATGGTTTTAATAAGACAATACTTATTATTAGGCCACAATCATGATTTAACTAAAAAGTCAGATATCTTTTGTACTGCTCTTCTTTCATCTACTAAATGAGAGTATTATTTGACTTTTAGTAGTTTAGGCAATCAACTTTAAAGGTAAATTCTATTGAATTGGTCTAAAGAAGGATATGCAACCCCACACACATGTGTGTGTGTGTATAACATAAGGTGTTCTAATTTTTGGTATATTGAAACACAGCCATAAAATCAATTTATTTTCTTGTAACTTAAGATTATCATTCAACTTCTTTATGGTATGTAATTTTTTTCACTTGATCATATTGAAGTGATTTAATATAAATTTAATAAGAAAAAGCATATGAATATTGAAATGATGAACAATTTAAAATTATTAAAAGCCTGTTTTACTTGCATCATGGGTTGAAGCTATTATTAGGATTAAACTAACAATTTTAATTTTTAAATATCAACTTAATACTTGCAATGGTTTCAAAAGACTAAAAAATTATTCAAGGTATAACTAAAACATATTTTCAACAATATTATAATTACAATATGTTTATTATTTTAACATTCTTGTCATAATTTACTTACTTGTTTGAGTATTATTAATGGTACTTGAGAAATGAATAACTTTACATTGCAAAACTCACTATTTCTCTATCCATCCTCCATTCGAACAAGATAGAGTATGGAATGGGAAAACGAGCATCAACCCAAGGTGATGTGTACGGTTTTGGAGTACTACTACTAGAAATAGTGACAGGTAGGCCTCCTACAGATGTGCTTGTCCATGAAGGCTCAAGTTTGCACGAGTGGGTGAAGAGACAACATCCATACAAGCTTGAAAATGTTGTTGAAAAGGCACTTCAAAGGTTGTCACATTTTGGACACCATGACAAAATCTGGCAAGATGTTATACTAGAACTCATAGAGCTGGGGCTTCTCTGCACACAACATAATCCATTAACAAGACCAAGCATGTTGGACGTGGCTCAAGAGATAGGGAGGTTGAAGGACTACTTATGTAAATATCCATCCTCTATTCTGATCGATGAAGTAGTGAACCCCAAGGTTGATCATTCATTTCATAGTGAAGATAATTTACTTGAAAAGTAAATAAGTGAATTATTACTTGTTTTATTACTTGTCTAGATCAATCAATCTTGTTGGTTAGTAATCGAAAAGACCATCTTGGTAATTTGTTGACGCACAAGTTGAGAATAAAGGGTATCAAGTTAGTGTAAATTTAAAATTCTTTTATCATGTAGAATGAGGTCTTCAACCCAATTGGGTTGATCATCAAGACCTAAAGAGATGTCTCTATCGTTGCCTATTTGCCATTAAAGATTCCAACATATTAAATTACTATCTTTTTCAAATACCCTTTCACATCCAAACCATATTAGAATGAAAAGTCAATTACCTTGAAAATTTATTATTAGAATACTTACTTTGCATTACTTTAACATATAAAGATTGATGTTTTGGCCTAAATATCATCCACATATATTTGGCTAACAAGGCCATATCCAAACAATGCATCTGCCAAAAAGCTAATCCTCTTGTCTCACAAGGAGTATATAATTTATCTCAACTTAACAAATGAATCTTGGGTTGATGCAGATTGTATCCCTAAAAGAAATTTGCTATCATTGCATAAATCCATTGACAGTACTTCTTGAGTAACTCAAAACATGAGAGAGAATAAATAAAATTGAAATTTAATTTTGTATTAATCAAAGTGAGTTATGCCCCTTGTGAGAGAAGCCTAGCCTTGCAGGCTTGAAGTTTCCTTTTATTTTATCAAGGACTTCACTATGAATTTGATTCTTACTCCTACTGAAGTCCACCCATGTACTGAAAATTTTACCTAATCTTGATTTATATCAGACCCCAAAAATACTAGACAGCTTCTTCAATGTATATGAAACATATGAGTTGAAAATTATTTCAAATTTAAAAAGGATAATTAACTTATTAGATAGACAATTGTACTTGTGTACGAGGTTTTAAACTACTTCACATGCATTATCCTTAGTTTCGAAAAATAACAGGGTGTCATTAACATATATAAGATTAAAGATAAGTTTAGAAAATATTTTGATTTGGGTAAATAAGATCAAGGAGTATTTATTTCAATCAATTACATAATGTTTTTGAAATGATCTTATAAAACACATTGCATAAGTTAGGACAATAATCTTTAAATGTTTGTGATGACTCACATTTGGGAATAAGCCTAATATAAGTTTCATTGGAACTTTTGAATGAATAAGCATGAGCCAAAAAGGAAGTCACATATTAATGATGTCACTTATGTTATGCTTCAAAAATTATGATAAAATTTAGCATGAAAGCCATCCAACCCTAGACTACTATCTTCTATGAATTGAAATATTGTCTCTTCACTTTCTTTGTATAAGTACTGGCTTATTTATTATAATAAGTTGTTGATCAGTAAGAATCAGCAATGGGTAATTTCCAAGTTCTTGAATGATATCATGAACTATACAAACAAGCTGATAGGAAAAAAAAAAAAATTTGAAAATAGATGCAATTCTTGGTTTGCATTTTGTTAAAATTCTCAATCCAAATCCCTTAATCAATTTTTTAGATAAAAAATGGCATTGTTAACCCTTCACCTATTAACCAATCTATACAAGCATTAATCACCCAAGTTTGCCTAACTTTTTGCCCATAAACTTTCTTCGCTATCATTATAAAATTAATTCATTCTCAATTACTTTTTCCATATTACTAGCATCCTCAGACTACATTATAGATCGAATATTACCCGCTTGTGAGGAAATCCATTGCTTGAGAGCTACTCTAATGTGATTTAATTTTATTTGAAATTTATAAGCAGATAAATCTGGTTCTTATTGATTTCAAACACTATTTACATATAGTCTACACTCATTAAAAAAACACAAAGGAAAAAGAACCAAAAATTTTCAAATCTAAGTAGTCTTCTTCTGTAAGGAGGCCATAATTAATGTTCAACAAAATAGGAGCACAATCAGAGGCACCTTGTGTGAGATTACATAATCCTTAATAAAGGAAGTTGTTTAGCCATTTAACATTACTAATTGCTCTATCCAACTTAACCCACATAACGTCATCTCCTGGTCTATTATTTTTCCATGTATACTACGGTCTATCCATTAGGTTTAATATTTATGAAATCACAAATTTCCATCATGATTTTGAAACCAAGAGCTCCCTGTATCAAAGAAACATTACTTTTCTTGTCCTGGAGGGATAAATGCAAGTAATATCAATCCAATGAGACAAGCAATCGATGATGTCTCATATTTGTTCTTGCAATAGCAAATATTATTTTTATTTTTATTTCTTTTAATGACGGAGATAATCTCTGACCTTGTCAAAAAAATTTTTTATAAAATTTATGTAAAATTAGAAATTTTAAAATTTAAAACATAATAATATATGTAAAATTACTAATATAAATGCATAAATTAATTATCAGTGAAGACATTAAAGAAAAGGATGAATAATATGAATGCTACAAAACAGAAAGTGTGGTCCTCATCCTCGGTTTTAAAATTTGAGGCATGAGGAATCTATTTTCACTTTGATAAAATAAAGGTAAAATATAGTTTGGTATCTTTGTAGTTTAGCCAAATTTTATTTTGGTATCATTTGGTTTATAAGTTTATAGTGGAATGGTTTGAGATTCAAACCATTAACACATTGATACTCTATTTGTATCATTTCTTTAACTCTTTAACGGAAAATAGCACAGGCACAACACACGACCTGGAAATGCTCTTCACTTATCCAAATTTTTCCTCCAAAATGTCTTAATTTGGCTAAATTTGATCTTTAAAAAACTTAATCCTCAAGCTCTTTGAACTAAGAATTTTCATAAGGAAATTGGATATTTGGACAAAATTAGAGGCAAAATTAAGGATTCTATTAGGGACAAAATTTGGAGAAGACATTGTGTTATGTATGTCAAATTTGGTATTTTAATTGGCCAAGGGAAGAATTTTGATTTTCAATACATAGGAAATTATATATTTTGTAAGGAAAATAAGAATTTAGGGAAAAATTAATAATACCATTAGGGATTCATTTAAGGTGCAAAATTTGGGAGATGTTATGTTGTGTGTATCCAATTTGGAATTAAAATTAGTCCAAAAAAATTTTCAATCTTCAAAAATTAAGAATTTTATAAGAGAATTAGAAATTTAGGATAAATTTTAATGGACATAAATTGTTAAATCTCAATATATTAAAGTGAAATTGGATCAAATTATAAGGTACCAAAATATTTTATCCTATTGAGATACTGCTCACTGACAAAAAATTTCCACATACATTAGTCGTCTATTTTCTTTCACATTAACGAAGCACACCCTAAATGTCTACATCATTATACAACACGGATTGATTTGCAAGTGGTGTTTTAATGGAGAAGCTTTTCTGGAGGGGTGATTCTCTTTATTTGAATCCGCATTGAAATGATTGTGTTCTTCTATGAAACACGAGGTGAAAATTTTTAAATGGGTCAGCTGTCAGCCACTTCGCTTACCAAGATACATGTTGGCCACCTTCTAATTGGTCAAGAAGGTGGGGAGAAAAACAGTATAAAAATAGAAATATTTAATTTATTCAATATCTATTATAATTTTGTTATCATTATTTAACAATATTAATTTTTTATTATCTTTTTTATGTAAGAGTATAAGATTATTTTTTATCATATTATTATTCTCATTTTATTTCTATTTTTAACATTTTTATGTAGCGAATGCCGTATGGTTAGTTTGATTTTTTATTACACCCAATTTCACTCCCAGCTAAACGCTCTGCCA
Organism: Erythrophleum fordii; assembly: GCA_032878935.1. Classification (NCBI taxonomy): domain Eukaryota; kingdom Viridiplantae; phylum Streptophyta; class Magnoliopsida; order Fabales; family Fabaceae; genus Erythrophleum; species Erythrophleum fordii. The sequence goes on along the minus strand of JAVQMF010000055.1, from coordinate 29,346,793 downwards.
CTTTCTTACTTCAACGAAAAAAAAAAAAAATCCACAGACGTGAAATATACTTAAAGCCAATCCTTCTCCTTCTATCCTATTATCAGTCTCCTATTATCTCTAATAAAGTGAGAGTCGTGTTTTGTGGCAACTCCGAGAGATTTCCACCATCGAAGTTCTTCCTTTATTCCTCTTTCTGCCTACCGTTTATATGCATATAAAAAGCCAGTGGAAGTTGATAATTACCCTATACATTGATAAATATCCACTTGAATATCCTTTTCATTTTTCACATTTTGCATTACTTGAGCACGAGAAAACGGCTAGACCATGATTATTTGCAGTGGTAGGTCAAGTTGTCCAATTCACATGGAAGAAAAAGCAAGATTATAAGGGATTTCCATCTGCCTGCATATATTGACAAACTACTCGTGGGTCTTCCAGTTAAAATATATTATCAACCTTCAATTAACACAACGATAATTGGGGCTTTGAGTCAGACACCCTGATACAATACCAGTAGGCATGCCCATTAGAGCACTACAAGTTCAAGAAGCCCTCATCCATCAAGACCAAATCATTCAAAAGCCTATGATTCAGGTCCAAATGGCTCATGAAAGGATGGCCCATGTTCAAGAGGCCCAAATTGTGATTCTATATATCCAAAAATTTCAAAGAACTCACGATAATATCTATGTTGGACGTCGGCCCAAGTTTAGAGTCCAAGATCCATATTCGATTAATTCAAAATATGCTGAATTGGACTTTGGACATGATATTTCCTTAAAGATGCAAAAATGGAAGTCCAAGTGGAAGCCCAATGTTCTAAGAAGGGCCATGGAGCAACTAAAGACAATATCCAACACGTTGAAGGCCCAATAAACTATACACATACAAGAGGATTGCCAAGGCCCAATTGGAGTCCAATTGCAAGAGATTAAGAATCATGTGACAACCATGTGATTTTTAATGAAGCATGAGCATCTCATGTAACAATTTAAAGAAGTTGATTAGTTTTGATTAGGATTTCTTTTGAAATTTCGTTTTTATTATTTTTATTATGTTTTTGAACTTGGTCAAAGAGTTTATCTTGGAGATCAAGTTAAAATTAGTATCCTAATCTAATTAGGATATATATTAGGTATTATTTAAAATAATTTTAATTAGGTGTTAGAGTTTTACTTTAATTAGGACTCTAGAAAATTTTGCCTATAAAAGGCTTCCTATTGTACTCTATTTTACACATGAATGAATTTGAGTATTATTCAATACTTTGTGAGGCTTTTGCTTCTTTGTGTTCTTTGTGAGTTCACGTGACTTATCAAAGGATTGGTCTTCCTTTGTGGCGTCTTGAGGCTAGGGTTCTAAGAGACAAGTTCTTTTAGGGTCTTTCCTTTGACCAACATTCTTGTTTTCTAGCCGGTCTCGGGCAAAGTGTCATCTTGTTGAAGGTTCCTAGGACAAGGTTCCTAGAGGGTCTCTCATCATTTGGTATCAGAGCTTTGGTCGCTAGTACAAGGTATATTTTTTTTGTGTTTTCCTTTCATTATTTTTCATACTTTCTCTCCTTCCATTAGTATTACCTTCTCCATCTTCGTCTTTTTTTCTTTTATCTTCTTCTATCTTCCATTGTTGTGTTCCTCTATCCTTAAAAAAAAAAAAAAAAAATTGTGATACTCCAAAAAAAAAAAAGGGGAAAGAAAAGAGTGTGATACTCCAAAAAAAAAATTCAAAAAAAAAAATTCAAAAAAAAAATTCGAAAAAAAAAGAAAAAAAAAAGAGTAAAAAAAAAAAAGAGTAAAAAAAAAAGGAGTAAAAAAAAAAAGAGTGAAAAAAAAAAATTCAGATTGTAGAATTCAAAATTGCAAGTTGCGCCAATTCAAAATTAAAAGCATGTTTGGAGTCAATTTTCCTAGTTGAAATTAGTTTCCTAATTGGAGTCAATTTCCTAATTGAAGTTTGTTTCCTAATTTAATTGCATTAAGTGGCTACCAAGTTTTCTACTTACCTATTTACATTCAAGAAAGGATATTTTTTTCCTAATTGTTTTAAACTTGAATTGCAAGTAGTTTCTTATTCTTAAATTTTCTTATTTTCAGAATTTTTTTTTTTCTTTCCTTCTCCTTCCTTCCAGGCCTCCCCTTCCTCCTTTTTTTTTTTTTTTTTTTTGTTACACACCTCTTTTTCTCCTTTACTCTTTGGGAATTTACATTTTAAGATTCTAACTTTTTTTATTGCCACTAGTTTGATCTTTTCTTTTGATTTGCTTGTGACTTGTTTAGAACACTTGTAAGAAGCAAATTATTAAGTGGTAAAAGGCAAGAGTGCAATTAACATTAAAAAAATTTTTTGTATGTGTATAGTTTATTGGGCCTTCAACGTGTTGGATATTGTCTTTAGTTGCTCCATGGCCCTTCTTAGAACATTGGGCTTCTACTTGGACTTCCATTTTTGCATCTTTAAGGAAATATCATGTCCAAAGTCCAATTCAGCATATTTTGAATTAATCGAATATGGATCTTGGACTCTAAACTTGGGCCGACGTCCAACATAGATATTATCGTGAGTTCTTTGAAATTTTTGGATATATAGAATCACAATTTGGGCCTCTTGAACATGGGTCATCCTTTCATGAGCCATTTGGACCTGAATCATAGGCTTTTGAATGATTTGGTCTTGATGGATGAGGGCTTCTTGAACTTGTAGTGCTCTAATGGGCATGCCTACTGGTATTGTATCACACCCATTTCTTGCTATGGTCTCTTCCAGTCATTGATGTATCACACAAGCCTATGCACACCTCAGTCCTGTATACTTCAACTGTTTCTATGTAAGAACTCATGTTATGCTCTTAATCGTTTATGTAATTCAATGATGATGTGACTTTTAAAAAGTTGCCATCTCAATTTAAAAGTCAAAGTTACCTTTACAGTTTAATAATTATAAGAAGAGAAAATTTTCAATTGATAAAATTAAGAGTAAATTATATAAATTTCTCTTAAATTTTGTTAATTTTATATAAACTTCTTACTTTCTTTAATAATATATATTAACTTCCTTTAGAATAAAAAATTGCACTATATTTTAGTTTAATTTTAAAATTTTTTTATTATAATATCTTCTATTAACTTAATTACATATTTTTTTATTAAATTTAATGAAAACAAAATTTATTCTTTTTTTTTTTTTGCCTGTAACATCCCTCACTATGAATAACACTCAACATAAAGAGCAAATAAAAAATCTTGGAGGTAAATAAAAACTCAAGTTTTCACTTAACCTAGCCCACCTGAAAATATGAAAAAATTTTAACATTGTTAAAATCATAGCATCAAATTTAAAACATAATCCAGCATACTTTTTTAAAAAAAAATAAATGGCAATTTTAATATGTAAACATAAGAAAAAGCCTTAGAAATAACCTAATTAAAAGTATCTAAAAAAACCACAGATAAATCGCAATAATGTGAGCAACAAAACCCATTCGGATACACCCAAAAGCTACCTCACACAATGTTACACATGGCATGGCCATGTCCAAGCACTACCTTGGCACAATCTAATTGTGTTTAAAGCTATTTGCTTAACATAAGTTGCACATGTCCATACTACTCCACACGGGCTACCTATGTGTAGTACCTTGACTTTAAAAAACTCCTTACAACTTCTTCTAACTTGCTAGATTATTTGGGACACCTACACTACTTAAAAAAGCACCAAATTTGATGTGAAAGAATATCTATACAAGGTCTAAGGGCATGTAAGAACTTACACCTAAAGTCTAACCCTAAAGCCCTCAAATCCACCAATTTCTTAATCTACCTGATTTGTGTCTAAAATGCCAAAGATGTCATTTTTGATGCACCAAATGGCATTCTAGCCATTTCCAAACTTCACCAAACTTTCTCAATCAATTTTCAACACTTAAAACTAACCCAAATATGGTGTTACTAAGGTCCAGACATCTAAGATTCAAAATTTGGCCTATCATTTCCTCTAACCACTAACCACACAACTACACGTCTCTTTACCAATACTATTGGATCACATAAAACTATTCCTAAAACTTGATCAATACCCAAACCATCTTAGACAAGTTTCAAATGTAGTATTACACTAATCTAGTCCATGAAGCACCACTCCTAGATTAAAATGCAACTATTGACCATCTCAAATCCAAAACTATTATAAGGTTAGCCTCAATGTTTAAATCATCACAAGTACCACTAAGTTAATATTCAACATAAAGCAGTCTCTTCTTACATTGAGCATCCAAATATAAGATAATCTAAAAGATCTATGCTTACATCTTATTAGTGCACTTGCAAGGCAAATCATAAGATTAATCAAATCAAATCAAATCATAAGATTAATCAAATCAAATAAGGTGCCATTGGTTATAGCTATAGTTATGGGTGTACAAGTAACCCAATAAACTAGGTCCAACCTAGCTGAAGCAGCCCTGTGTATTTAAAAAAGAAATAGGGACTTAAATGAAAAGAAATATTTTTTTAAGGGTTATTTTGTAATTTTAGCAAAAAAATTTTAAACACATTTAACAAATTATAAATAATCAAAGAGTCAAAGCCCCTGCCAAGCTTTTCCTAAATATAATTATCATATTCAAACAAAAGAAAATGAAATAAAAACTTGCATTTTTTGAATTTAAAAACAAAGAACTTAAATTTAAATTTAAGATAGTAAATGACTTTTTTTTAGGGAAAATAGCAAGGCCAGTCACCTATGGCATTTGCATTATGTATGTCTTGAAAAAACACCTAAAATTATATATTAAAAAAACTCCAATCAAACCATTAGACTTTAAATAATTGCATTTTGAAGTTTTAACCTCTACATTTGTGTTTTTTTTTTTCTTATTTCCTTCTCTAAACCCATATTTCTTTCATTTCCATTGTGTAAATCTCGAAAGAAAGTATTAGAATAAGTGGTTATATGTCTAAAATAATCAAGTGGATACAAGATATAAACCTTCAAAGTTTTAAAGTAAAAAAAGAAAAAGTAGATTGACTTAGTCTATGATCAAGCCAAACCCTCACCTATAGGTCACAAAAATAATACTTGATTTAAACCAATTCGAGCTCTAGGCTAAAGTGAAATCCAACCCAATCTGGCTTATGTACATCCCTTGCCATAGTGACATCCTTTAGACATTAAGTAGCCAATAGTTAAGAGCTATCATCCATTTAAATCCTCCAATTTTCTATTCTTAACTCATGGTCTACACCAAAAGTCCACCAGTGACATTTCTAATTGCTAGACAAAGGAGAGGCCTTAAACAAATCCTCTACTTAAGGTACAAATTCCCACTAACTTTTATTTTCACCTTAACACTACCTTAAATTGTAAAAAGCAATAAAGACTGCAAACCACAAAGGTAACTTAGCTCGCCCATACAACAACAATAGATGGAATTAATTGTGTCAATGACATGCCAAACTTAGATAAAACTATTTTGAAAAAAGTGAAGAGGAAACCAAAGCTCATGAAATAAATAGTCCTTATATATGTACCATGTTGCCTCAAAACCAATATATGAAGGAATAAGGAAATCATCTTCCAAAAACAAGTGAAAACAAGAAAGAATAATATATTTTGTTTGTAAGAGCTTTAAATCCTGCTCAATCATTCTGGAATATAGAATGCATGAAATAGGCCAAAGACAAAGCACTACAAGATGCCATTATAGGACTAACCATAAAAATAAAAAAAACTTTAAGAAGACAAACAAATTCCTTTTCGAGGAGAAGAGATATCGTAATTGCTCTCATAGAAATCTCAATCATCTCCAAGACAAGGCAAGTGATACAACTGTCTAAAATTTTGATTCTCCTCTTAGTTAAGAGAGGAAATCCCTTGTATATTGTTTAAAATAAGCAACATTAACACTCCTAAATTAGGTTAAACTTCTTCTTTTGCCACACACTCATGCTAATAAAACTAAAGATTATACCTAGTGAACTATTAACTCACTTATGACTTATATTTCTAATAAAGATCTCAAGGTTTATCTTGATTGTAAAATAGGACAGACAAAGTAGCCTTATGCTTATAATACAGTCTCCCATTGTTGCATAACCATCCTTCTCCTTACAAAGTCAAATATATATATATATATATATATATATATATATATATATATATATATATATATATATATTTGAAAGGTTGCTAACTTTTTTCGTATGTTCAATCATGTCCATTGAATGAATTACCAATCAAAATCTCTACAAATAGTTGATGATGATGTTTGGTAGGTAGAACAGGATATGCAATATTAGAATCGCAGAAACCCGAAAATTAGGCAAATGGCCACCGAAAGAATAAAATTGAAGCCATATCTTAAAGTGACACCCAGATTAGTGCCTTTTCAAGAATAAAACTTCTAAATTCTAATCCAATTGGCTGTCTCATAAGCTGACAAAGACACCATTTTACTTAACAATGACGCTTGTTGAAAGCTAGGTTAACCCCTCAGTTGCCATTTTAGTTCTTTCTCAACTCTTTCCATCTTAGAAATAGTGAAACCTAGCCTAACCTAGCCATAACCATGCTTTTATAAGCATCAAAAGTTTGGTTTTTTTTAGTGTAATATACAAAATTTCGGGGTCCCCAAGATATAACTGAAGCAGAGAAAATCAATGTTATTCCATTAAGACAAAAAGATCATGTTTCGACAGATGTACATAACCTTCTAAATAGATACAATTGAGAATTGGGATGTTTCTAGCTAATTCTCTTGGGCAATATTCCAAGTAAAGGTCATACACACTATTAGTAAGCTTTTTCATTACATTGTTATACTATGTTTACCATTGCTACCCAATTTAAGAGCATCACATGTCTTCGTCATTGGGTTTTTTTAAGAGGCCCAAAGCCTTTATTCAATTCTTTAAGCTTTAATTAATTACTTCGTAATATGCTACCATTTTAGTCTTCACACTCACGTTTAATGATCGCTATTATATATAATCCTATTTGCCAATATCTTGGGTAATAACTATTTTTTATTTCTTAATTGCCATTTTAGTCTTCACCTTAATTAGTACTAATTTCTTTTGGTTACATAAAAAGGTACAAAATCTTGAGAATAGTGAGTGAAAAAAGAAGAAGGTAGGGATCAAGCTCACCTATGAAAATTTTTGACACTTATGTTTGAAAGAGCTTTTACTTGACTTGAGGCTTTTGAACACTTAGAAAATGTTCTTTTTGTTACTTTAATCCTATTTGCCAATTTCTAGTTTAACCTACAAAGAAGTTTATTGTAAAACCAGTAGCCTTCGTAAGAGGCCTGCTTTTGATCATATGGAAGAGGTGGATTAGTAGAGATGTACATAAACTACAAAAAATACTATCTTGTTACAACATTAAAATAAATTAAATAAAGATACCCAAAAAGATTGCAAGAAATAAATTTATTTTCACTAAAAATACCCTCATATCTATAATGGGAATTAAATTCTTTAAGCTATCTATTTTATTTGTGTCGTTACATTTCTTCTTTCTTTAAAATAAAATCCAAACCATATAAGTAAAAGATAGAAGATTATTTTTGTCAAAATAATTTGGTTTAGTTATAACTAATCTTTTGATTTGAAGAGTAAGTTCTTGTATATTATCGTAGTAGGTGAGATGATTATGTAAATAAATAACTTCTTAAAGAAATAAACAAGTGTTTTACTCCTAAACAAATAAATATAATTGCAGGTTCATCCACCAAGCAGCTCTAGATCTTCTAAATGTTGCTAGAATATCTTATCAATAGAGACTGAACTAGGTATGAATGCACATATCTGAAAATGAGGAAAACTGGACCACAGAGTGCCAAAGGAGGACATTATACTATCATGTAGTGGCAAAGTTTTGCATAGTATAAATCTTCCATCATTGAATATGATAAATAGTTTTATAATTATTATATCATATGCTATTATCACTCATCAGCTATATTGCTTTAGTTTTTTATTGAAGGAAGCAATGTACACAAACTGTCAATAAGAGGATTTCCAGAAGCAGCTTCCAGGTAGGAGCAAATGAGAGAAGTCAGAGTGCTCATATTTTTATAATGTATGCAAAACGAAAAGCGAATATGCTATAGTGCTAAATGATGGCCAGCTCCATTACTGTTGTTGTTAGTTCACACGTAAAATATAGATACAATTGGATGCAGATGAGAAAATGTAATCATTATCTTTTTTATTTATTAATTTATTTATGTAATTATTATTTTGACATTAGAGATTAGAAATTAGATCATTGAAGTAAGGACTAAACTTATATATAGTTTCTTATATATTTATATTTCTCAAATAAAAATATAATAAGTATATAGTTTTCTAATAAAAATATGATAAGTGTTTGATTTAATTAGACAATCATGCAATTGGTTAAAAAAAAATCATACATTTATTATGTTTTAATTAAAAGAATCTGACAATAAGAATATAAGGAATTATATGTACGTTTTTTCTTGAAGTAATTTACATATTTAAACTTAAGAATATAGGTTTGATTATTCTGTTGATTCATTAAATTTTTTATTTAACTTTTAAACAACTCCTTATATTTAAAAATTTATAATTAAGCCTCTATAATTTTGAAAAATTTTAATTTAGTCATTGTCAAAAGCTCCATTTGAGGAGATTATAAAAATCTACTCACTTAATGTTAACTTTCATTATTTGAATATATTTTGTATATTTTAAGATGAATTTTGATAAACACATAATTTAGTTTGAGGAGAAAATTAATTTATTTTATGAAGTTTTTGTTATGAATGTATATAACTTATTTTGCAAATTTTAGATATTTTAAATAACATGTTTTTATTTACAATTGAATTAAGAATTAATTTGGTTTAAATTATTTTGTAGGGGTTACAAAGTTGAGACTTATTAAACAATATGCTTGGACAAGGATTAGGATTTGGGGATTCTTTAAGAAAAGGGCCAATTTTGAAAGAGAAAATTAGTCCTAATATGTTGTCTATATATAGGGATGTGTAGAAATTAGAAAAGGCATGCCTCAACTCAAAAGAAAGGCTTTGAATGCCGCCAACACCATGAGAGACTCAAGAGATCTTTTCTAAAGTTGTTGCCATCAATTTTGCTTTGTTTTGTACTTTCTCTTTTTATGGATTCTCTGAGGGCTAGTTTTAGCATTTTAGTTTTGATTTCGAATTACTAAACCTTATAGATCTAGGGTTTAAATAGAGATATTTATGAATAATGTTTAAATTAATATTCATGTAATATATTTTTCTTCTAATAAATTTATCATTTAGTTTATAATCATTTACAACTTGTTGGACACTCTTTATAAATTTAGATTTATAGTGAGAATGATTGAAAGATAAATCACTATAAGGGATTGTTGAATAATAGACTTAAGTTTATATTCTATGGTCTATAAATCGACCTAGGCATAATTGTAACCTATATGTATGCCAAACCGCTACATGTAGGTATACACCTAAGTTTATAGAGCTTAATGAGTTTGCACTAAAGTCTATGTGTAATATTTGATTTTTCAAAAGTTAAATCAAAATTAGTATTTTGACAAAAGAGGACCCTAAAGCAAAATAAATCAAGGACAATTGAGGGTAAGATGCTAATTAAAACATCTAAAAATGTGGTTAAGAAACTACAAATAGCCTAGAACCCGAGCCAAAATTGCTAAATAGAATGAACTAAAATCCAATGGTAAAATTATAATTTCAAGTAAATTTTTGGAAACTTAAAGGAATAGGTTTTAAATGGTGAAATTGAGTTCACTAGGGTTTTTAGAGGCTAACAAAACCACAAGAACTGTCAAAATAATTAAAACCCTTCCGATATGCAATTTATGTTGTATGTTAACCTAAACTTTGATCATTTTAGGTTGTTTTGAATTCCCTAAATTTGAAATACAATATTTTTAATAAGATAAAGAACTTAAATTTTATAACGGAAAAGATAGTTCTAAAAAAAGATTTAAAATGAACTCAAATGGAGAAATGAAAGTGGAAGGGCATAACGGGGAATTTGTAAAATGTTATAAAACATCCCATTCTATTTATATGTGAGTCATGCCACCTTTTAGCCTCTTCTAACCAACCTGCTTTTGTCCAGAACTAGCCACCATACATGCCTAAGAAGAGAGGATAAAAGGGGGACAGAAAAGCCAATAAAGGTAAGCAAATACCTATTTTTTCACCTTAAACTAGTTAAATTTTCTCTTTTCATCTTTAAGCTCTTTCTTTTGGTGGTTTTAACTTCTTGAAAGAAGCACTTTGGTAACTGAACTCTTAAAGAAAGGGGAGAGTTTAAAGCAACTAAATCCACCACAAATATCTCCATTTGATAAGGATTGAAACAAGGTATGTTTCCATGTATGAAACTTGCTCTTCCTTGTTCTCCCATGCCTTCTCATGTTTGGCCAACATAAGGAGGTTCTAGGAGAAGATTAATTATAACATAAACGTGGTAGTTTTAGAGGTTTAGGATCATAAAGATTAAGATGGAATCAAAAGAAATAACTAAAAAGCCATAAATTGCAAGATATGGTGATTAAGGTTTTGATTGCACCTTAGGAAGTTTGAATTCTTATAAGGGTATTTCAAACCATGTGAAATCATAAATAAACTAGAAAGAAGTTAACGAATATCCATAGGTGTCAAAAATCTTAAAAAGAATCACAAAACTTCTTTGTCTCTCAATATCTGCATAGGTTTGGACATGAAGGAGAAGTGGCACCTAGGGGAAGCTCTCAATAATTCCAAGGTTATAAATAGTTTAGATATGAATTATAAACACTAAAAGAACTATTGGTTTAAATTTAGAAGCTTTATTTTGAAAAGTGAAAATTTTGGATTCAATTATACTTAAAGAAGCGATTTGGTGCTAAACTCCTTAAATTGAGTTTATGATAGCTCTAATGAGTTATAATAGAGTCATATAACTTATGTTGAGTGAGGTTTTGGAACCAAGAAATTGAATTATAGAAGTTGGTTCATTAGATATTCAAATAGACTATATATGCACATAAAACCCTAACTTGTATATGTAAAGTCTAATGAGCACAAACATAGTTCCATTATTAATTTTGTGATTCATTTGATGTTTCTAGGCCAAACAAGTGAGATTTCATTCAAGTGTAGGTGTAAAGCCTTGGAAGAAGGGAAAGAAACAAATGAAAACTAATTGGAATTCTTGAATCAAGGTAGCTTTTCCTCCATTCTTGTGTATGTTTATTTGGTTACTTAAGTGTTTTGGATTGCTTGTATTATTTGGAAATTATGTGTATTGTTAATTGTTTGACGATTACATGCAATTGAATGACAATTGATTGCATTTGGAATTGGTTTGGCTCTTGAATGGATGAGATTGTGCTAAAATTCCCTTGAAATGTATAAAATGGGGTCAAAAGTCTTTAAATATAGGTGAGAGTAGGCCAAAAGTTTCAATTATGAGCGAGGTTAAGTCAAAAGTCTCTAGAGTATGAGATTGCTCTTAATGGAGTCATGAAATCCCTAATACATGAATTTGAATAATATATCATTATATGACATACATGCTTGCATCATTGAACTTGAATGAACCATATATGTATGCTTGAATGTTGGATTAACTATTAGGATTTTTTGAATATCACTTTTCTCCTATTTCCAATAATTATGAATAAGTGACTCTCAAGGAAGCAACAATGATGATCCAAAGGCATGAGAAGGGCCAGTTTGACAATAGATTAAGTTTTTAAACCTACTTGTGTATATATGATGATATAATTGCATGTGTTTGATGTATGATTATTCCAACACATCTAAAAGTATGAGAATATGATGTAAAAACTATTTGTGGATAGTAATATGCAATATTATGTAATTTGACTCCTTTAGTTCTTGGAAATGTATGGATACGATGGCAAGTGGAGAGATCATTTTAAGTTGTATGGTGTTTGAGACATATTGAGCGAACCATATATGATGCATTTATCATTTAAAACGTACCCAAATTGAGACATGGCATAATATGGCTCATTTAAAACCATTTTGGATCAAAATTCTCATTTTTAAGTCATAATATGTCCATAAACCATTGATAGGCCAAATGGATGAATTTTGGGCTGAAATTTAGTAGGCATTTAGAGCACATTGATAGTTTTCCATAGAACAAAGAAAATAATTTTTGGAACTCTATAAAATATCTTATGAATTTTTGAAATTGTTTATTTTATAGAATGTTGCATTGTACTATTCAATTAGTCAGTTTCTGTTTTTGTAGTTTTTGAAAGGCCAAATAAACTTGTTTCACTTGAAATTTTTACAATAGATAGTTCTTATTATAAACTTTCCGTAACTACTGAATTTACGTAAATCAGAGTTGTGTAGTTCAAGTTATAATTTTTCAAAAATTGACCCCTAATATATGTTAAAGTTGTGAAATTGTACTCAAAAAGCAACTCATGAAATTTATACTTCTTTTTATGATATCTTAAGTATAAGGAACTTGTTTAGTAAGAATTTAGAGAATAAAATAATAATAATATTTATTTGTGCACAATTAGATTATTTAAGGCTTTTAATAATGATAAATCTCGTTGCCAAAAGTGTATGTATGATTATTTGTTATTAAAGGAATAACATGGTGTGAGTTTTGCATAATCTATTATGGTATGACACTATGACTATGAAAGTAAGTATAAGACTAGTAAGTATAAGACTAGTATAAATACACATGTTCTATCTCAAAAGGAAATTATATGTGTATTAAGGAATCGGTCATTAATTAAAATAAAAAGTAATTGCATTAATTACTTTTTATTTATTCATAGGAAGTAAATATTGAAATCCTAATGTACATAAGAGATTTCTTAGTTAATTTAGTCAAGTCATTTAATTTTAGTTAAATTGTTCTTAAATCTTAGTTAACTAATTTGAATTTTCTATTTTATAGATAACAAAAAATAATTAAATAAAATTGATAATTAATTAACTTTTCTTGTATGATGATATTTTATTTATTCTTATACTATTTCGTAACCTTTATATTTGTGAAAAATCACTGATAAAGTTTTGGTACCTTTATCAATAAAGACATAATTAATGTCAATTTAATAATTATTCTTATTGTTTAAATTTTTTTTTAATTTCTACTTTTATTATTTTTTATTTTTATTTCTTTCTTGTTTTCTTTATTCCCTATTTGTATTTTTGTTTTCCTTACTCTTTGGATATCTTCTAACTTGTTATTTTTCTTAATTTAGAATTTTTTTCTTTTTAATTGTTACTTTTGTTTTCTTTTTTTGACTTTTGGTTAATTTGCTTAATTTTCTTTTTCTTTTTTTAATTTTCTTTTGTGTTTAGTTACTTTTTCTGAATAATAGTCTGGCAAATGGAGTTTTAAGGATTAGTGATGAAGTTTACCAATATCAAGATGTTTCTTATTTCTTAATACTTTCCTTGATCCCTAATTATTTTGCTTCAGATAATTATCTAGGGTTTTGGGTAGTTTTATTAAAAATTAAAAAAAAAAAAAATATATATATATATATAGAAAAATATATAAAAATAAAAAATAAAAATAATATTTTAAAAAAAGAGAGAGAAGCCGAATATCCCAAAATTCCCAATCTTCGCCGTCCCCATCTGATATCATTTTCACGCAAAAAAATGAGTTCTTCGTGTTTGCTTCACCTGTTGCGTTGAACGGATCGGATGGCAGGGAGGGGAGCCACGTTTGGAGGATGGAACGGAAATGCAGCGTTTCATGTATAAAAAAAAAAAAACTCAAACGCTGCAATTCTTTTTTTCTTTTTAAGAATTTAAGCTAAAATATGAGCCGTTCAAGCCAGCAACGCACCAGATCAGGCCACGCATCCTTCGTCCCCTCCCCAACGCTACGTTCAGGTCGGTTTATCAGAACTAGCTTCGCATCCTCGGAAACCTCCAATCTCTTATCCTCCATAACACAGATAATTTCTATCAGAAGCACGTAGCAGGTCCATTGTCCATTTGCACGCGATCAGTGAGGATTCGGTGAGAGCGTGATTAATTCTTCTTTATTCTTCTTTCTCCGTCCTCTGATTTTCCCCAGCCAGTTTGATCCCACGACATTGTTGTTTCCCCTTTCTTAGATTTCCCTAACTCAGAGAGCGTGTTCCTTAGATCCCACAGCCAATTTGATCCCATGCAGGATTTGATGAGAGCCTAATGCATATGGGATCACCTTTATCAGCATTGTTGTTTCTCTGACTTTAAGATGTTAAAGGAAGGATTAAGCAAGAGATTTGTGAGTGTCCCAGGCATGAATTCTATATGTAAAGCATTGTGCAATAAGAATCGTATCCACTTAACTCTATTGTTTATTTTCATTGTTTAGAGTTGCCGGTGGACCAAGTAAGATGCAGATTTTTTTCTTTACCTTCAGGTGTGGAAATTAAGTTTGAGGCGAGTATTGGAAAAAATGAGTAGTCAGATGATGAGCATTTGTGGTCATTGATGGGCTTTGATCCCATGACAGAGAGCTGAACTGTTCAAAAAGTGTGGTGATTTGAGTCAATCAGTAGAATTTTGCTTTTACATTTCTATTTGTGTTAATCAGTGGAATTTTGCTTTTACAAGAAAGTTGGCGACTTAAGGCAAGCAATGGACTGTAAGATTAGTAGATATAGAGAAGCATGTTTTCAAATCTCATGAAAAGTATAAAGTTTCATTTTTTATTAAATGTTGTGTTTCTGTCATCCATGAGTGACATGGCTCTCCTCAAACTGTCGGATCCGTTGAGTATCTGGGATTCCTCCAACATGATCGCTCATTTTCCCGCCCTAATATAAGCAAATTCGGACTTGATTTAAACCCATTCTCGACTTCTGACGCCCACCATTCCTCGTCAGCTGTTCAAACTTTAGTGCCACCTCTTCCATCTTCAGCCCCAATCTCCTTCTCCAGCACTCCACCGCAGTCGACAGCAGCGCCCCCCCCCCCCCAACAAAAAAAATTCCTTCTCATTTTTGTCCAAAACCTCACGTTTTTCTCCCAAATCTCCATAACCCATCATGTTTGGTCGTGCGAAGCCATTTTCGCTCAAATCACCAAGCTCCTGCATCTCTCACTCAACCCTCTTACCATAACGCCTAGCCAACACCACCAGTTTTCCATTTTATCATTCTGTTTAGCTGGGTCTTGCACGAGGGTTTTGGGTTTCTTTTCAATTATGTTGCCTTTGGGTCAATTAAGGATCTGATTTCTTACATTTCTAAACATCATTATTACTCTTTGGGTGTTTTGACAAAGCTACCCTGTGTAAAAGATAGAAGAATGGAAATTCTACGTGATTGATTTGGAGAAGTATGGAGGAAATATATACTCAATTGAATATTTATAATATAAAGAGCATCCTAGAAGTTCTCTTGATTTCAAGATAAGTTGGGTTTTATAATCTTGGAATGGATTGAAAAAGGCCACAAAAGCCTTAAGTTAAATGGGAGTTCTCTTTACCTTATCTCTTTGTTTTTATTAGAAATATTTAAAATATTGTTTGACTTTACGTTTGGGGGGCAAGGGAACAGTTCTAATATTGATTTAAGTTTTAGAAAAATTTAAAATTTTTATTGGAATGAATTGTTAATATTCTTGTTGATTTTATTGCAATTTTTTCTAAATTTTTTTAAAATTCTCTCTCTCTCTCTTTTTTTTTTAATTTAAATGTATAATTGCATATTGATAGTAGTTTTTATTCCTTTGGATGTTGTTCGGATTCCAATAAGGAACAATAATTGCTAAAGATTGTAGGATTTATCCAATTTTTTTTCATAATGACATTAGTGGATTAGTTGTTTGTTAATGAATTGATTTTCCATTCTCATAGAACCACCATTGCACTTTTTACCATGCATAGAATAAATTCTTGTTTTAGTTTAGAATATATTAGTTGATTAGCATGAGATTCTTAAATCTGAACTCTAGAACTTGTTTGATTTTACCTTGAGATGATATCCTAGATCAACTAATGCTTATGGATAGGATTTATGTCTTATTTTATAATTTATGCCATATGAGCCTTATTTTGTTCAAAGTATATCATTAGTACCCTATTGAGCTATTCTCGATTATATGCATGAGTTGCATGTTTGAATTCTTTTCTTAATTGCCTACATTTTATTGCCAAGCCCAAAAAACCAATGAAATACCCTTTTCAAGAAGTTTGATTAAGCACTTTTATTTTCTTGCCTTGGAAAGGAATATTAAGGGTGAATGAGGTGATAAGAATAGTTGTTGAAGAATTTATATATAAATGTGGGTGTGAGTGATTAAGAGATAGAATCAAGAGCTTTTGTTATTTTGAGAGACATGCAAAATATGATGATGAAATAGCAAAATAATATATTTGTTTGTTGTTTATTTTACTTCCCTTATAAAACTTGTAAAATATGATGATAAGGGAAGAAGATAAGGGGAAAAAGAACAAAAAAGAAATAAAGAGGAGAAAAAAGAAAGAAAACAAAGTTTAGCCTTAAGAAAACGAATTATATCAAAGAAAAAAGAGATTTGGTTCATTTCGGAATGGCAAAATGCAATTCAATATTATTTTATGTCTTTTAATCTTGTATAAGAGAGTTGAGGAGAAAAGAAAAGATTCATTTAAGGGGAGAATGTTTTAAAAAGTGAGAAAAGAGAGGTAGAACTAAGAGAGAGTCACTATTATTTTCTTTCTATGTGTTTAATAAATACTTTCTTGAGCTTGATCATTATTTCCTCTTAGCATTTTGTTTGATATATCCAATACCTTACAGCATCATTACAAGTGCTAATGAAGTTCTATTGATCTACCAGTATTATTAGATTTACATTAGTAGAAAGGTGAATGAAAAACAAGTATATGAAGCTTTAAGAGATAGATGATTGTACTAGTTAATTAGTATATTATATTTTAAAGCTTGAGTTTATACTATAGCATGGTAAGCTTACACACATTTTCATGAGTTTGGAAGCATTTCATTAATTATCTTGGCTATGAACCTAATGTATATTCTTTACTATTATTATTAGTGTTTTTAAAATAGTTTTTAATTGAGCTTTATTTGAGGACAAGTAAATTTCAAGTTTAGATATGTGTTAATTCTCATTATTTGAAAGATATTTTGCACATTATAAGATGAATTTTGATAAATATATGATTTAATTTGAGAAAAGTTAATTTATTTCATGCAAGATTTTATTATGAGTGCACATACATTATTTTGTCAGTTTTGGGTATTTTAAATAACAAGTTTTTATTTATAATTGAATTAAGAATTAATTAATTTATAATTATTTTGTAGGGGTACAAAGTTGAGACCTATTAGGAAATGTATTTTGATAAAGATTAAAAATTGGGAATCCTTTAAAAAAAGGGTAATTTTAGAAGGGGAAGTTAGCCATAATTTGTCATTTATAGATAGGGATGCTAGTGTAATGTTTGGTTTTCGTTAAACAACGGAAACTGATACGTTTTCAAAGCAAGTCTCCTAAAATGAATTAGTTAAGGTCTTAAAAAATTTGAGCAATATTCTAGACTCATAAAAATGAGAATTCTAGCCTCAGACGGAAGGAAAAACGGAGATAGAATGAAGAAACAAATTTTGATGGAAAACTTATAAAACGTCATGGCATTTTTGTAATTTTAAGTAAATTTTAGAATTCACATATGAGGGTTTTTTAAATGAAATTTTTGAGTTCTTTTGGGTTCTCAAAAGCCCTGAAAACCATAGAAAGCCTTAGGACAATTAAATCTCCTCCGGTGGACCTTTTTTTAACGTTAGTATACTTGAACTTTCATGGGTTTGTTCGGGAAGGTTTTAGCTCCGATTTAAGTGATTGCAAAGGCATTTTATTTAATTGAGAACTTAAATTTTATAATAAAAAAGACGGTTTTAAAAAAGGAGCTAAAACAAAGGAGAAATGAAAATGCAAAGTATGAAGGGCAAAATTAAAATTTTTAAAAAAATCACTTTCCTACACCTATATATAGGTGGTGCCTCACACTCCCCCTCATTTAGTATTAGATTTCTCAGCCCCAAAGCAAAAGCAAAACCCCAGGAGAGAGGTGCACAAGAGAGGAAGAAGGAGGAGGAAGAAATCCAAGTTTAAGGTATGTTTCCATAGTAATTTTGCATGCTTTTCTTCATCCACACCTCCTCTCCTCCCTTCTCTTTTGTTTCCTTAGATTAAAATGAAGTTTATAAATCTAATTCAAAGGAGAAATTTAAGGGAAATTTCGGATTTGAAGAGAGGAGTTTGGAGAAAGCAAGATTCAAGCCAAACTAAGCAAGGAAATTAGGTAAAATTACATCATATGGTTGCTATTTTGATTTCCCCTTCTTCTCCAATTCGACACACATGAAGAACCCTAGGAGGATATGATTTTCAAGCCTAACCAAGCATGAATCTTAGGTATTTGAGGGAGAAGAGCAAGAATATGAAAAGAAAATAACAAAATAACCATTAGATTTCAAGATGCAAATTCTAGGGTTTCAAGTGTTCCTTCCAAATTTTGATTTTGTGTGATAATTCCTAAGTTTAATTAAGAGTTTAAATGAGTTCTTGAGACCCCTAAGATACTCCCCATAAGCTTCCTCCTTCAAGAAAATAAAGAAATCTCTAAGGAAGCCAAAAACCCCCTATGTCTCTGCCAAAGCATGTTCATATAGCTAGGGAGAGTTTTAAATTTTTCTAAGGTCATTCTTGAGTCATATTTGATAAATGAAAATGACGGGAGGCCTTGGAAAAAAAATTTAAAACTCATAGAAAGTGATTTGGTGCCTTAGATTCCATATTATGACCTAAAGAAGCAACATGATGTTAGACTCTTTATTTTAATTGTGTAATGACTCCAAGAAGCTTAAAAGGAGTCAAGAATCATATTTGAAAGGAAAGAATAGAGCCTAGAATTTATTTGAGATGTATTGCTTTATTAAGTATATTTATGGACCATAATAGAACTTATAGAGCAATCTAGTATCTAAGCAAGTTGTATGGCCTTAGAGATTGCTTCATGAACCTAATTGGCTCCTATAAATTGTATTTAAGCCAAGAGAAACCATCTCTACAAGTTTGTGAGTGTGTGACCGAAAGAGGAGGTTTGAAATCCAAGGAAAAAGTGTGTGATTGTGTACAAGGTAGCTCTCTCCACCTTCTCTCATACATAGACGTGTGTTTAGCTTGTCTTAAAATGTATGTACGTATATTTTCAAGCCATGAAAAGTGTGCTAGCATGATTTTATATGCCATGATTTCATGATGACATATTATGCTTTCAAATAAATGTATGATGTTTGTTGGGTTTTCTTGAGTGTGGAGAGGCCAAGAACTCTTAACCATGGTGAGGATGAGCCAAGAACCCTTGAGATTGGTTAAGACAAATCAAAGAGTCTCCTAAAAGTAAAGTGGGCCCCCAAAAGTATGGTTGAGTCTAAAGCTCTTAAAGAATAGGTAAGGCAAGTCCAAAATCCATGAGGAAAAGTGTAAAGCCAATCCAAATACTTGATGAGTTCTTGAATATTTTGTATGACTTATTCACATGCTAAGCTTGCTTCTTGAATGTCCATAGCTTTTATGATATCCATGCATGCATCTTTAAGGCTTACTTTGCATATATTATATATGATTGAATGGGAGATGAGCTATTGGGACTCTTTGAATCTCATCCCCTCCTCTCCAATGATCTAATATGCTAGGTGGATCAAGTGGATATGGTAATAGGAGCCAACAACATTGAAGAAAGAAGATTGACAACCATATGCCTAGCTTTTACGTTTTTGGAACCATAATGATGCTTCATGATGTATATTGTTATTGTAAATGGTCTATAACCCTTGAGATATGTGTAATTATGATATTATGTGATATAGGAATGAAAGAATATATTATGTGAATGATGGAATGTAAATTGAGTATGTTATGGTATTATAGCTTCATGAATGGCTTTATGGAAATGTGTATAAGTGTGGATGAAAAAGCCAAAATAAGATGCATGAGGTTTGGGACCATTTAAGCAGCTCACACAAGTCCTAAATGTGCTTTTAGACTTGCCCAAAAGGTGTCAAGATCAAGAGAAAATCATTTGGTCACTTTGGTATCCTATATGGAGTAAAAAATGATCATAATGGAACCTTATGTCACTTTTTGGCCAAATGAACTCTTCTTGATCTGAGATTTGGCAGACATTTAGAGCTTGTTGAGATATTTTTGAAAAGATAAAGATCATAATTTTTGAAGGTCTACAAAATATTTGATGATTTTTCAAAGTTGACAATTTTTCTGATTTTGGTCTGCTATACTATTCATTTGGTCTGAAAATAAATTCTGCCACACAAGGTCAAATGATGTCTAATTGTCATAAAATTTTATAAACAAAAATTAGATATTCACAGTGATTTGTGCCAACTAGAAGTACCTCATTTGGACGTCTAGAGAGGAAGATATAAATTTTTGAATATTTTGTCCAGAATCAGGACCCTTACCCGACCTGAGTTACTGTTCTATTGAATTTCAAGGTTTGGGTTATCTGAGCCAGTCTGTAAATATTTTTTTCTTCTAGATAACATCCAAAGATTTCTATATTAGTACCATTTGCATAGATTATATTTTTTTATAATTAATTGGACATTTTCAAAGTTTGCTGTAAAAATTTGTGACAGCATCAGGAGGTAGTTTGACCTCTGGACATCTTTAGATGTCAAACTCCCTCTGTGATAGATGTTATGGTCTGGGAATATTTTTAGTGTAAAGTAGATATTAGTATCTTTCTAGAATGGCCAATATTTTATGATTTCGATATTTCTAAAATTAGTTATGATTTTTCAAAATTTAGTTAGAGAAAGGGGCAAACCTGGCCGAAATTCAACCTTCATATTTTATGCTTCATTTCGGTTTCCTTAAGTTTTAGGTCACATTTTATGATGCAAATGAGTTGTATTGATGCAATTAAATATGAGAATATGTAGTGTGAGTTCACACGGTCTATGTGACACCGGTTGAAATTTTTATACACGACGCAACGCGAAAATATACATTATTTTTATGCTATTTCTTTGATTCTTCCATGGGATATCTAATGGAAAGCATAAAGATAGTATGGAATGAGTTAGAATTTATGGTGTTACACCTAGAAAGGACATGCCTTTACTATAAGAAAGACTTTGAAAGTCGCCAACACCATAAGAGACTTTAAAAATCCTTTCTAAAGTTGCTGCTGTTAATTTTGTTTTGTTTTTTTACTTTTTTTGTTATTAATTTTCTTAGGATTAGTTTTGATTACAAGTAGTTAAACCTTATAGATTTGGGGTTTAGATAGAGATGTTTAAAAGATAGTGTTTAAATTAGAATATTCATGTGATTTATTTTTATTTCGATTAACTTATTATTCAATTTATAATTATTTGCAAATTGTTGGTCACCTTTTATGAATTCAAATTTATAGTGAGAAAGACTAAAAGGTGAATTACCATAAGTAATTACTTGAATAATAGACTTAGGATTAGATTTTATAGTTTATAAATAGGTGGGATTATAATTTATATGCATATCAAGCCACTATATGTAGGCATATATTAAGGTCCATAAAACTTAATAGGCTTATGTTAGAGTATATGACTATGAAAGTAAGCATAGGACTAGCATAAATATGTGTTCTATCTTGAAAAGGAATTACATATGCATTAGAGAATCAACCATTAATTATAATAGAAATTAATTGTATGAGTTACTATTTATTTATTCACAGGAAGTAAACACTGAAATTCTAATCTCCAAAGTTTTCTTAATTAATTTAGCCAAGCCATTTAATTTCAATTAGGTTGTTCTTAAATTTTAGTTAATTAATTTGAATTTTCTATTTTTTAGATAATAAGAAATAATTAAAAAATTGATAATTGATTAACTTTCCTCATGAGATAATACTATATTCATTCTTATAATATTGTGTCACCTATACCATTGTGAAAAACCACTAACAAGTTTTTGGTAGAAAATGACCATCACTTAACAGATAGTGTCTCATCTTGGCCATTTTTATCTACAAGATTCATGTTAACTTAATCTTGGCAATGATGAAAGGGAGTACGACATACTAGTCAATTAAGATTATTGTTTTGATGCCAGTAACTAGGCTAAGTTGACATGAATTCTACATATTCAAAATGGTAAATCATTAAGTAAGTCAATAAATTTTCATGATCCTTGGTTAGAAAGTTGATAGAAACCAAATTAATCTTTTAAGATTATAAAAACTTAATTATAAATTATAAATTATAAAGATCAACTTAAAAATAGCCCGAAACTTTTAAAGCCAACAAAATAACTAAACCAATAACCTATTATTCACTCAAAGTATCAATCATAGTAAAATTAGCTCTTTGATTTTCATATAGTTAAGTTTCATTATAATTTTTGTGATAAAGTTTCAAATATATATAGTTTTTCCCATCTTTTTATGAAACTTATCATGGTTATTTTTAGGATATTTTAGGCTTTTATAAATAATTTTACTCAATCTTATCTAGCTTACAAATATTAGAATAATTTAAATTTAGTACTTTTTAGTAATTTTTAGGTGTTTTTAATAAAGTCTACTAGGTTGCACTTTTGTTAAAGGTTATTAGAGGCTAAATCAACATTTGAAAGGATATGGAGTGTCTAAGCAAGCTTAGAACCTTAAGGATATCGTAGCTATAATAGCTCAAATCATAGCTATAATGCATTAGAGCTATTTAAAGTCCCAAATATGATAGCATTGTAGTTGCAATGGCTCTCATCACAGTTGCGACAAGTCAAATATCATAAAGTGATTCAGTCCTAGATTTTGACTTAATTAAGCTAGAGATTCGCCTATTTTTAAGGAGAGAAGTAGAGGGGGATGACTTTCTGCATAGTCTAGGGTTTTTTAGGCCTCTAAGGAGCTCTGGGTTGTATAAATGACAAAGAGATAAGGAGAACATGGCAACAATATGTCATCTTTTGATGTTCTTCTTAGTAATTCACATCAAGATTTCATTTTTGATGAAAAACTCTCCATCTTTCTTTACTCTTTTCCTTTGTATTTTGTTATTTGTATTTTTCATTTTTTCTTAGTCTTACTTTAGGACTAGATAGATCTAAATGGATTGTATTATATTGGATGTTGATGACAATGTATTGTTATTTTAGTTCATTTATGGAATATATATTTGGATTTAATGTTTTTGTTTTATTATTCATGATTATGACTTTATAAGTATGATCTTATTGTCTTTAGGTTGTATTCTTGATTCAACGTTATGGATGATGATGTAATTAAGTCCTGATATGATTACACTTAATTTACGGTAATTATGTTAGGTTGTTTGATGGTGAATATATATTGTTCATGGTATAACTGGTTTAGTGTGCAATGAATGTAGCTAGGACAATTGTATATGAATTCATCTAGTTCAAAGCACTGTAATTGTACCTGAATTCACTAATTGGTAATACATCTTATAAATAACTAAACTTAGGTTATTACTTGATTCAGGGTGCTTAGGTGAGATTAGGGTTAGGATAGTTTGGTTGCTTGATTCAAAGGTTTATTACGTTAGGAATTCACTAGTCATAATGATTTGAGATACAATATTAAGCTCTATATGTAGTCTTTTCTTAGTTTGAATCTTTGGGTCTTTCTTGAGTCTTTTCTTATTTTTATTTCTTATCTTTTATTTGTTTGCATTTACCATTGGTTCCTTATGATTAGGGTGACCTATGGTACTAGGTGTACACTATTCTACTAACATTTATTATATGTACTAAACAATGACATTAATTAAAAATCTTTAGAATTATAAGTAATCAATTCTTGTGAGATCAATACTTAGACTCTTCTGCTGTTGTATTACTTGTACAACTAATGTACTTACTAACTTATATCTATAAGATAGATACATCATTAGGTTGAATTGCTTAAATTAAAAATAGAACTAGCATTATTTGTAGGAATTAATACTAGTTACTTATAATAAAATTAATATTATGTAAATTTATTAAGTGATTGTGTTATTTTCATTTCATTTTATTTTATTTTATACAAGAAATCACACTTACACAAGGTCTTAAAAGGGAAAAAAGTTAGACAAGTTGAAATCAAACCCTTGACATCAAACTCACCTTAATCATAAATGTTGATATTGGTGTTATATAATCTATAAGCTCATTAGCTCTATCTTATCTTTAGTTCTTATTGTCCATCACTATTAAATTATTTAACAAAACAAAGCTTTGAACTTAAAATTCATGTATGTTACCATTCTTGCCAACAAGTAAAGCTATTCATTTTGTGTCATTAAAGATTGAATTAATTGGTATGATTGAGTTACATTCTTGCTGGTAATTTTTCATTAATAGATATTCGTAATTACAGTGCGCTTTGTTTTAAATCTTGAACAATTGACCTAATATATAAAGTTTTAATGTATAAAAGGAAAATCATCATTTTGTGACAATAAACTTTTTAAAGGCATAAAAATTACATAACCAAGAGAAGTGTAGAAAGGACAAAAGCTAATGAACAAAAGATTAGGCTACAAACTACAATGCATTAAAGATACAATTAAGCCAATGGATTTTCTCCCATCTGTGAGACAATTAGTTGGAGAAAGTAAGAGACATAAGGATAGGGTTTATCTACCCCCTTTTCTTTTTCTCTCTCTCACGAATTCTTCTTTTATGATTTAACACTCTGAACTATTAAATAATTTTCATTGTATAAGTTATGCAAAAGTCTACTTCATATGACTTACCCTTGATAGAAACTATTAATAATTAGGAATGAAACCAAATTAGAAAACTTGAATCCATTAAGAGAATTATCTTTTTTGTTAAGCCCATTCACTTGCATTCTTGTTCATCAACGAACCATCATTCTAATATTTTCAGAATGTAAGAGGTAGTTTCCAAATGTGTAATACCCGCTAAGAGAAATTTTAGAATTTCAATAATTAAAATTTAGAATAAGGAAAAACATTAAACTATAGATCAATAAAAGAAAGAGAGAAAACCATATAATTTTTAAAGTTTCTTTCCTCTCTCTATTTTCATGATTTTAGCCTTGTCCTTACTTATTCATAAAAAAATTACCTAGTTGCCTTGAAACTCTTCTTTCTACCATGGCTAAGAATTTTTGGTAAGCTTCTTGTGTCTCTTCTTATGTAGCTAGTTTCAACTTTTTTACTTATGTTGTTTGACGCTTCATTTGGTTAGGCACTTTGCCAAATCCTTGCTTTTTCTCTATCTTGATTCTGTTTTATTTTAACCACTACCATGAGTTGATTTTTAGCCTTCATTCTTCTAGCAATTTTTTGTGTTGTGGATACCATTTTCATTCTTCCCTCAACCTATAGTAAGCATTGTTTTTCTTGTTGTTGATTACTGCAAAGAGACATAATATGCATAGCTAATTCGTGCATTTTAATTTGAGTTTTACTCTCTTTTCTTCTTCATTGCATATTCCTCAAGTGAGGGTAATTTTTCTTGCTTGCTTGCCTCTTTGCTTTAATACTTTTAGCTACTTGTTAACCTATTTGTGATAATGTTTTCAACTCCTTTTTATCTTATTGGTTGTGTCTATGTTGAGTATTATTAGGTGGTTTGCTAATTAAGAGATTAGGAAAAATATAACCATAACCAACTTTAGGTAAGGTTGCCTCTTTTACCATTAGATTTCTCATGGCCAACCTCAAGAAGAAATTTTATTATCAATTATATGTTCTAATCGAGCATAAGTTAGAATGGATAAATCTAAAGGTTCTTAATTGAGAGATTTTGGTTATAGTGAATTAGATAGATTGTAAATCTTAAAGATATAACAAGGGCCTAAACCAAATATGCAAGAATATCAAAGGCAAATTCACCATTGAGCATTTTTTATGGGTAGTCTATATTATAAGCTTAGAGGTGGTTAACTAGTAATTTAGGTTAACATTATTATCAATGGGTAGGGCTCAAGAAAGGTAGCAGACTAAAATAGGGTACCTATTTATTCAAATTCATAATCTTGATATCTTGAAAAAGATTTCAATTCCTAAAGAAACTGAATTAATTTATTGAAAGAACTAAATTAAATTATTAAAAGAAGCTAAGGGTAAGTAAAAGATTAACCATTATGATTTAGATGTTAAGATAGAATAATTATTAAAGTAGCTATGTAATGTGGGTAATGAAAATAAATAATAATAATAATAATAATAATAATAATAATAATAATAATAATAATAATAATAACAATAACAATAACAATAACAACAACAACAACAATAATAAAAAGGAAGAAACATGAATTGCATTATAGGAAATTGAGGAAATTATGGTGCTTATTATAGGCAACATTTGAACATTCTATTGGAAATGTGACAGTGTTCAATGAAGAAGCACTAATAAGTATTCAATAAGCATAATAAATAGATTATGAAGCATGATATGTTTTTAATTCTCCTTTCTACTTTTACTTCCTTCATTTCTTATCTGCATTCGTCGTGTCCATTAAGATGAACCTCTTAAGTAGTGCTTCAATGTTTGTATACTATTGTGATATTAAATCTTTCAGACTATAATATATAATGTGTGTTATATTGCAATGAGATGATGTGTAAACTTAAAGTATTATTTTTGGGAATTCAAACAAGGAGAAGTTTGCCCTAAAATGTTTTATGGTATTATTTCAATGTTGATTTTGAAATACTGTACTATTAATTCTAAAGTTTTCTTTTTGAACCACTTACTTTAAAAGATTTTTGGGTATGAATTATACACATTATATCACACACACACACACACACACACACACACACACACACATATAAGGTAGGATTATATAGAATACTGATTGTTAACAGTAATTTTGTTAACCTTCAGTATATCCTAGATATTACCATGTGATTTTTGTGACTGAACACCTGAAAGGAACTGAGTTGGATGCTCTTTGAATTGTTTAAGGGCTATAAAGATAATGGTAAACAAGGATGGTAATAGTAGTCTTACCTATGATTCCCACTTACAATGCTTTGAGAGTTAATATGTGGTTATTTACTCTAATGGACTATTTACCCACATTAGTGTATATCTAAGATTTTAGAGTTTTGCATAGGCTTTTTGAATAATGTGTTTTCATTAAATTGTTTTTGGTATAACTATCATTTTCTATTTAGCATTAAACTTGGAAATGTTTGAATATGATTTTACTTCTTTTGTCTATTTTATTTATTTTTCATAACTATCCCTTGTTATTTTTAACATCTTAATTAGAATATTATATTCTTATATGTAGCTTGCATTTTATTTCATTAATAACATAATGAACCAATTTCCTATTAACTTAAATTCTTTAACTTTTATTTATATTAACTATTTTATACATCTTTTTTATTTAAAAAAATCACAAATTGAATCTTATAAAAATTATTGCATGTCTTTCCATGTTTAAAGTTTGTATTGCTTATTATTACAGTTAAACCTATTTTAATTTTGAAAAACTTTGAATCTGTTCATTATTTTTGTTGTCGTGCTTTGTTTTTCATGTACTGAGCACTGCAGCTCATTCTTTTATTTACGTTTGTAGATAATAAAGTCTTGTTTGATCCTTCTCCTTTAGCATAGGTAGCTTGTCATTGTGGTGAAGCATTGTTTTGTATGAGCTTGGTTCTTTTGTATTCTTCTATATGTATTATATTGTGAACTCTAGGTTTGGTTCCATAAAATTATAGGCAAGATCACAATACTCTATGTTATTTTGTATGTGTTGTTGATGAGAGTAGAGCTTTCTTATGTATTTAGTTAGTTGGCTATTTATAGAGAATTTGGGATGTCCTAAATACTTTGCTAAATTTTATACAAAAAGTTACACATGACTTTTGGTAGATTATATTTAAAAGTGAATTTTGAATGTGATTTAAGTAATGTAGATGAATTATTCCATATTTTAAATGGAAGATGTTATTTAGTATGGTATATGGCAAGTGTAAGAAATGTTTTAGTTATATATCATATAATATATGGTTTTTCAAAAGCTAAATCGAAACCTATATTCTAATAAAAGAAGACCCTAAAGTAAAACAAACTAAGGCTAATTGAGAGTAGAATACTAATTAGAGCATCTAGAAATATAGTTAAGAAACTAAGAAGGGCTTAAAATTAAAGCCAAAATAGCTAAACAGAATGAACCGAAAACCTAAAGGAAAAATCATAATTTCAGGAAAAATTCTAGAAACATAAAGGAAGAGGTTTGAAGTGGTAAAATTCAATTCAATAGAGTTTTTAAAGGCTCAAAAAATTATAAGAATTGTTAGAATGGTTAAAACTTTTCTGGTATACAATTTAAGTCATCAGTTGACCCTAACTTTAATTGGATTGTTTCGAATTGTTTTGAATTTCATAAATTTGAAACAAAATACTTTTAATAAACTAGAGAGTCTAATTTTATTATGGAATAGACAATTTCCAAAAAGGATTTGAAATGAGCTCAAATTGTGAAATTAAAGATTGAGATTAAAATTGAAATTTGGAGAAGTTATAAAACCCTAGCTCCTTCTTATAAATAGCCACCCTTAACCTTTCCTCTTCATTTTGCCTCCATAGAGAACCCTAAATTAGAACCAAGGATGTAGAGAAGAATGGAAGGAAGAAGGAACAACAAAGACTACCTAAGGTAAGCAAATATAGAGAATTTGCATACGATGCTCTTTCATATTCTTTCTCTTTTTTCTTTATATAGTTTTGGTTTCATAAGGGAGTGAACTTTATGGCTAACACCTTAGAGGAAGAAGCTCCTTTAAGGAAACCAATTTCACCTAATTAATCTCCACTGAACATACTTTCATATGGCATACAGTTTAGGCTAGGAAAACTTTATATGCATGGTACCCTAGCCTCTCTCATTTTTAGCCAACATAAGGGGGGAAAGATAGGAACTTGAACTTGATAAAACCTTGGTTGAATTAGGGGTTTTGGAAGGTAAAGATTAAGATCTTTCAATTAAAATCAAGTAAGAAACTTTAAAATGCAAAATAAGCCACCTATGATTTTGTTTGCACCTTAGAAGCTTTGGAACTTTAGGAAGATGGTTTAAGCCATATAAGGTCATATTTAAACTAGAAAAGAGCCAAGGATAAGTCATATGCATCAAATTATTCATGAGAAATGACAAAACTCTAAGGAACCCATACATATGCATAAGTTAAGCCATGAAGGGGAATTGGTACCTAGGAAGAGTTTTTAATGATTCCAAAGTTATAAATAATCTAAATATGAATTATGAATACTAAAAAAACTATTGGCTTGAATTTAGAAGCCTTATTTTAAAAAGTGAAAATCTAGGATTCAATTATGCCTAAATAAGTAATTTGATACTAGACTTCTTAAATTAAGTTTATGATGGCTCCAATGAATTCTAATAAAATCATATAACTCATAAGTAAGGTTTTGGAGCCAAGAAGTTGAATTGTGGAAGTTGTTTCAATAAGTATTTAAATAGACTATATATACACCTAAAACCCTAACTTGTACATATGGAGCTTAAATGAGTATAAGTATGGTTCTATTATTAATTTTGTATTTCATTTGGTGTGTCTAGGTTAAGTAAGTGAGATTTCATTCAAGTGTAGGTGTAGAGCCTCGGAAGAAGGGAAAGAAACAAAAGAGAACTAATTGAAATTCTTGAATTAAGGTAGTTTTTTCTTCATTCTTCTGTATGTATGCCTAGTTTGCTTGAATGTCTTAAATTGCTTGTATGTATTGTTTGTAAATTATGTGTATTATTGATTGCTTGATAATTCTATACACTTGCATAATATTTGATTGCATTTAAAATCAGTTTGGCTCTTGAATGAATAAGATTATGCCAAAAGTCCCTAAATGTAGGTGAGACTAAATCAAAAGTCTTAATGTTAAGTGTGACTAAATCAAAATTCCTTAAAAGAGGGTGAGACTAAATCAAAAGTCCATAACTATTGGGTAAAGTTAGACTAAAAGTCCCCAGAACATGAACTTACTCTTAATGGAACCATGGGATCCCTAATGTATGAATATGATTTTTATTTGGTTGTATAACATACATGCTTGCTTTTTAGATCTTAAGTGAGCCATATTTGTATGCTTGAATGTTGGATTAACTATTAGGATTCTTTGAATCTTATTTTTTTTCTCTCTTTCTACTAACCATGGCTAGGTGGCTCTTAAAGAAGCAAGAATAATGATAAAAAACTTAAGGAGAGCTTCTTTGACAAAGAAATCCATTTTTAAGACATATTCTTGCATCTATAACTATGTATTTATATATTTTAAAGTATGAATATTCCAACATACTTAAAAGTACTAGCATATGATGTAAGAACCATTTAAGCGTGGTAATATATGATAGTTTGTAATTTGACCCCTTGAGTTCTTGATTATGCGTGTGTATAATGGTAAGTGGAATGGTAAATTTGAGTTGTATGGCATTTGTGACATGTTGAACTAGTCATGCCTGATGCATTTATCATTTAAAATGTGCTCAAGAAGAGACATGGCATCATGTGGCTTATTTAGAACCATTTTGAACCAAAATGTATATCTTTTGAGCCATAATATGTCCATAAACCATTGGCAAACCAAATGGATGAATCTTGGGTTGAAATTTGGTAAGCTAGAGCACATTGTGAGCTTTCTATAGAGTCAAAGAACATAATTTTTTTAGCTTTGTAAGATAATTTTTGAATTTTTGAAGGTGGTTGAATTATGCAACAAATACTGGTCTATTATTCATATGATCAAGTTCTATTTTCTGGGTTTCTGAGGGAACTAACGAACTTGTTTTAATCTAAAATTTTTACAGCAGTCATCTTTCATTATAAGCTTTTCATAGCCATTGAGTTTGTTTAAATTAGAGTTGTAGAACTCAAGTTATGATTTTTTAACGTTTGGCCCATTTTATGTGTTAAAATGGTCAAATGGTGCATATGATGAAACCAATGAAATTCATGCCTCTTTTTGGGATGTCTTAAGTCTAACAAATTGGGTTAATATGAAATTGAAGAAAGAAATGATCGAAATCCTTCTTATATGAAAATCATGTGATTGATGCCTTTAATAATAGTAAATTCTATCGCCGAAAAAGTGAATATGTTTATTTGTTGTTAAAAGTGCAATATAGCATGAGATTTATATATAATCTTTAATAGTCTAACATGTTAGGCTTGTGATATGGGTTTTCTCATATTTTATGCCAGTCATGTCTCTTCTTTTGACGTGTGTCAAGTTGGTATCAAAACCTAGGTTCCATGTTGTTTATAAAGCAAGTGTTCTCTAGTGGAGTCTTAATTATCATTATGAATCTAGGTATAATTAAGGCATCGCTAGTGGCCTTATAGTAAGTTTGTGTCTTTCTTTCATTTAATTTAGTATTTTGATTTCTGACATAACTATATAAGTGAAATATGTTTTCAATGTGTGTTACTATTTGAGCAGCCGGTAGAGGAGCTATAGGGCTTAAGGCATCTAATGAGGCCTTTGTCCTACTTACAAATTAGGCTCCTAAGGGTTGTGCCAGATAAATGGTTAGAGGAAGTAGTAGATGTAAAAGGCGTGGTGAGCATAGTAGAGCTACCCCTTTGAAAAAAAAGTGAGAATGTAATTGAGGAGGAAATCCTGCCTCCTTAGCCACAATTAAGGGCACTAAAGGCATTAGTAGCTAATTTACAAGGAATTGTGAAAGCACTAGCTAGCATGATAACAACAAAAGGTGCAAGAATTGATCAATTGCTAGGTGTTTTGGCCCTACAACCTTAACCTACTCTAATTGTACAACAAGCTCAAAATGAAGGAAGAAGTATTAATAATCTATTATCCTAATTTTTGAAGTTGAAACCATTGGTTTTTATGAATCTAATAGCCAAGAGGACTCTCAACATTTTGTAGGTGGCATTGAGAAGGCTTGTTAGGCCTTTAAGTGTTCAAGTGTAGACATAACTAAGCTAGTTATTCATTAACTACAGGATGTGGCTAGTACGTAGTATAAGAATGTTCCTCAGGGGAGACTAGTTAGATCACCTTTGATGGCTTGGGAAGAGTTTAAGGGAGTAATTATGGCTAGATTTTTACCCTAAAGCGTTAAGGATGCTGAGTGTTGCAAATTCAAGACTCTGAAGCAGACACCTAACATGAGTGGTACAGTTTATGACATTTTTTTTGTAAAACTATCTTGCTACGCACCACATTTAGTCTTCATAGAGAGAGACATGATTAAAAATTTGAAAATAGGTTAATTTGTCTTTTGCTTAGGGCAGTGGCAGCACAAATAGAGCATTTTCTTTCTCATGCTGTGGTAGTTGATTAAGCTAGAAGAATTGAGATGCGAGAAAAGGAAGAAAATGCTTTTTTGAAGAAGTGAAAAACAAAGGAAATGATAGAAAATTTGTCGATGTTAGAAATTCTTCAAGTGGTTTTAAGATGTACGGTTGGAATAAACCATTGTCAATAGTGCCAAAAAGGTCAGTGTAATCTTCAAGTAGTATGATTAGTTAAAGGAGTGTTAAGCAATAGGCTCTATATAGATTAATTTACGCGAGACAGAGTAAGATCCCATGTTCAACTTATGGAAAACATCATTTATGCCAATGTCATAAAGCTAAGGGTGCATGTTTCTTGTATGGCCAGGTCAAGCATTTCTTAAAAAATTGCATATAGAGATAGACTAGTTCTAGTTAAGGGTCTATATAGGTTTCTTTTTAGACTATTCCTTTAGCTACTACTCCTATTGAATCTGTTTCAGCCCAGTTAAGCAAAAGGCAAGCTTTAGCAAGTAAAAGGCAAGCTCGTGTCTACATATTGACTCAACAAGGTGCACAAGCATCTAATGCTATTGTGATAGGTATTCTAACAATATGATCTCATAAAGTTCATATATTATTTGATCGTGGTTCAACCCATTGATATGTGTCTCTATAATTTACTAAATAATTGGTAAGAACCCAGTTAAACTAGACAGTACTTTTATGGTTGTAACTCTAACAGAAGCATCATTATTGGTCAATCATATACATCAATCATGTGTGATTTTTATTAAGGATAAAGAGACCCTAGTTGATTTAATAGTGCTTGATATGTCTGACTTTGATGTGATTCTAGGGATGGAATGTCTAGCTTCATGTTATACCACCTTAGATTGTTATTTAAAAACAATAAAGTTTGATATTCTAGAAGAATCACCTTTCTTGACTCAGGGTGACCATAGTAAAGTTCCTAGTAATTTGATATTAGCTTTAGGGGCTTGGTCATTGCTAAAAAAAGTTACCAAGGATACTTAGCTTCAATTAAAGATACAAATGCACAAGTTGTAAACTTGGAACAAGTTTATATGGTCTGGAGTTCCCTAATGTGTTTCTAGAAGAGTTGCCTATGTCACTACCAGATAGAAAGATTAAATTTAGTATTGACATAATTTTAGGCACTCAACTCATCTCAATTCCTTCTTGTAGGATGGTGCCCTTTGAATTAAAGGAATTAAAGAGTCAATTGTAAGATTTGTTAAATAAGGGTTTCATTTAACTCAGCACTTCTCTTTTGGATGCTCTAGCAATCTTTATTAAGAAGAAAGATGGATCCTTAAGATTATATATCGATTATAAATAACTTGATAAGGTGATAATGCAAAACAAGTACCCATTGCCTTACATTGATGATCTATTTAATTATTGTAAGGCAATTAATGTTTCTCTAAGTTTGATTTGTGTTCAATATGTTATCAGCTAAAGATTAAAAAGGAAGATATATTGAAGATAACTTTTATAACCCGTTATGGTCACTATAAGTTTCTAGTGATATCCTTCAGGTTAACCAATGCTTTTATGTGTTTATGGATTTGAAAAATTAGGTATTTAAATTGTTCTTAGATAGATTCATCATATTATTTATTAATAACATGTTGGTCTATCCAAAAGTTAGGAAGAACATGAGCAACTCTTGTAATTGGTGTTACAAAGGTTGTAAGAAGAATAACTTTATGTAAAGTTTTCAAAATGTGAGTTCTAGTTAAACTATGTAGCCTTTTTAGTCCATGTTGTATTAAAGGATGGCATTCAAGTTGACACTATAAAGTGGAGGCAGTTCAAAAATTGCCTAGGCTAACCACAATCACATAAATTTATAGCTTTCTAGGACTAGTAGGATATTATCACCATTTTATAAAGGACTTTTCATAAATAGCAACTCCATTAATGAAGTTAACTCAAAATAATGTTAAGTTTCAATGGTTAGACATATGTGAAGAAAGTTTTTAGAAGTTGAAAGAGTGTTTGACCTCAATCCTAGTTCTAACTTTACCTTTTGGGTTTAAGAGCTATGTGATATATTGTGATGCCTTAAGAATTGGATTCGGATGTGTTCTCATACAACATGGGCATGTAATAGCTTATGCCTCAAAATAACTTAAAAAACATAAGTAGAACTATCCTACTAATGACTTAGAGATGGTAGTGGTAGTGTTTACCCTCAAGATTTGGCAGTAATATTTATATGGTGAGACTTGCGAGGTATACATAGATCATAAGAGCCCTAAGTGCATCTTTTAGCAAAAAGATCATAACCTTAAGTAATGCAAATGGATAAACTTTCTTAAGGATTATGATTGTACTATCCTCTATCATCTTGGCAAAGCAAATATGGTGGCACATGACTTAAGCAAGAAGTAGTTTAGCCTATATTATAGAGTTCTAGAGACCGTTAGTAAAAGAGATTCATAAATTTGAAAGAAATTGGGTGAGCTTTGAAATAACTAACATAAGAGCACTTCTAACTTACATACAGGCTCACTTATCTCTTGTGGGGAAGGTAAAGACAACTCAAGGCCTAGACCCAAGATTAAGTAAGTTGATAATAGAAATAGAGATTAAGAAGAGTGGTAAATTTATAGTAGACTTTAATAGGGCACTAAGATATAATAACAAATTATGTGTGCTTGATGTAAAAGACTTGAAAAAGGATATTTTAAAGAAGCTTATCATTCTGCCTACATTGACCACCTAGGGTCAATGAAAATATGTCAAGATTTAAAGTCATTCTATTAATGGGATGGTATAAAGAGAGACATAGCCAAGTTTATTTCTCATTGTTTAATATGCCAATAGGTTAAAGCAAAAAATTAAAAGCCTATAAGGTTGCATTAGCGATTAAAGATATTGAAGTAGAAATAGAAGAGAATTATAATGAATTTTGTTTATAGTTTATCTTGTGCCCC
Organism: Erythrophleum fordii; assembly: GCA_032878935.1. NCBI lineage: Eukaryota > Viridiplantae > Streptophyta > Magnoliopsida > Fabales > Fabaceae > Erythrophleum > Erythrophleum fordii. The sequence goes on along the minus strand of JAVQMF010000055.1, from coordinate 29,311,571 downwards.
AAAAGGGTATGATTCCATTTAAGCAATTGTGGATAGGATGACTAAATTAGCATATTTTCTCCTAGTTAAGACCATTTATAGTGTGGCTAAGTATGCTTAGTTATATATAGATGAGATTGTGAAGTTACACGGAGTAACGATGTCTATAATCTTTAATAAAGGTCTACAATTCACTTCTCATTTCTGGAAGGCTTTTCAAGAAGCCTTAGGTATACAAGTGACTCTTAATATAGATTTTTACACTCAAATAGATAGTCAATTAGAATGAGTTATTTAGATTTTGGAAGATATACTAAGGACCTGTGTCTTTAATTTTGGTGGTAATTAGGAGAGTTATCTACCTCTGGTGGAGTTTGCATATAATAATAGTTATCAAGCTAATATAAAAATGGCACTGGTTAAAGCATTATACAACAAAATGTGTAGGTTTACAATTAGATGGTTTAAAGTCAGTGCGGCCAAGATGCTGGACCTAGATCTAATATAAGACGTACTTGAGAAAGTACAAGTCATCAAGGAAAGATTGTTAATAGTTAGAAATATTATGTAGACCATAAATGTCAGGAATTGAAATTCACAATCCTTGATTAGGCATTTTTATGAGTATTACCGATAAAAGGGTTGATAAGATTTAGTAAGAAAAGGAAGTTAAGCTTAAGGCATATTGGATTGTATGAGATCGTGGACAAAGATGGCCAAGTTGCATATCATTTGGCATGACCACCAAAGCTAGCAAGTATACACCCTGTGATCCATGTATCCATGTTTATAAAGTGCTTATCTAATCCTTTGCAGGTAATAAAGTCACAAGAAGTGGTGTTGAACAAAAGGCTAACCTATGAAGAAAAGCTTATGGCAATTATGGATAAACAAGTTGAGAAGTTTCTTTCAAAAGAAGTGGCAAAGATGAAAGTAATTTGGCGTAATCAATTATAGAAAGAGTGACTTGAGAACTAGAAAGTGAGATGTGCACCAAATACCTTCACTTATTTGAGGTTTAGGTTAGTTTAAGAACATTAAATTGGGAGACCAAATTTCTTAAGGGGGAGAGTGTAATACCTACCAAGAGAAATTTTGGAATTTCAATAATTAAAAATATGAAATAAGGAAAAAAAAGATAAAAGAATAATTTAAAAATAAATAGATCAATAAAATAAAGAGAGAGAAAACCATAAAATTCCTAAAGTTTATTTCTTACATTGTTATAATTTTAGTCTTGTCCTTCCCTGTTCATTAAAAAATTTCCTAGTTGCCCAGAAACTCATATTCCCATCGTGGCAAGTAATTTTTAGTGAGCTTCTTATCTGTCTTTTTGTGTAACTAGTTTCACCCTTTTTCCTATGTTGTTTGAAGCTTCATTTGGTCATGTATTTTGCCAAATCCTTATGATTCTCCTTTGTTTCGATCACTAACATAAGTTGATTTTTAGCCTTCATTCTTTTAGCAATTTTCTCTGTTATAGACACCATTTTTATTCTTCCCTTAACCCATATTAGGCATTATTTTTCTTATTGCTAATTGCTGTAAAAAGATGCGATATGCATAGTTGGTCTGTGCATTTTAGTTTGGGTTTTGCTCTCTTTTCTTCTCTATTGCATTTTCTTCAAGTAAAGGTCATTTTCCTTGTTAACCCCTTTGTGATAATCTTTTTAGCTCTTTTTTCTTGTTGGTTATGGCTATGTTGAGTATTATTAGGTGGTTTGCTAATTAGGAAATTGGGAAAACTAGAACCATCACCAACTTTAGGTAAGGTTGCCTTTTTTACTATTAGATTTCTTATAACCAGCCTTAAGAAGAAATTTTATTATCAATTATGTTTTCTAATCAAGCATAAGTTAGAACGGATAAATTTGAAGGTTCTTAATTGAGAGATTTGGTTGTAATGAATTAGATAGACTACAAATCTTGAAGATATAGCAAAAGCCTAAACCAATGGTATAAGAATGCCATAGGCAAATTTACCATTAAGCATGTTTAATAGGTAGTCTGTATTATAAGACTAGGGGTTTAACTAGTAATATAGATTAACATTATTGTCAATGGGTAGGGTTTAAAAGAGGTAGTAGACTAAAATAAGGTACCTATTTATTCAGTTTTGAAACCTTGATATCTTGAAGAAGATTTCAATCCCTACAGAAAGTGAATTAGTTTATTAAAAGAACTAAATTACATTAGTAAAAGAAACTAATGGTAAAAAAGGATTAAATATTAAGATAGAATAATTATTAAAGTAGCTATGTAATGTAAATAAAGAAGAAGAAGAAGAAGAAGAAGAAGAAGAAGAAGAAGAAGAAGAATAAAAATAACAATAATAAGGAGGAAACATGAATTAAATTATGGGAAATTAAGGAAATTATTGTGCTTGTTATAGGCAACACTTGAATGTTCTATTGTTTGGTAAGGAAGCATCACTTAGTATTCAACAAACATAATGAGTAGATTATAAAGCATAATATATTTTTAATTCTCCTTTCTATTTTTGCTTCCTCGATTTCTTATTTGCATTTTAAGTATCCGTTGAGATGGGCCTCTTGCCTCAATGGATGTATATTATTATGATATTAAATCTTCCATACTATATGCAATATGTGTTATATTGCTATGAGATGATATGTGAATTTAAAGTGTTATTTTTTAGAATTTAAACAATGATAAGTTTGCATTAGTATATTTTATGGTATTGTTTTAGTTTCAATTTTAAAACACCATAGTATTAATTATGAAGTTTACTTTTTAGACCATTTACTTTGGAAGATTTTTGGGTATGAATTACATGTATAATATGATACACACACACACACACACACACACACACACATGCATACAAGGTAGGATTATACAGAATGTTGGTTACAACAGTAGTCCCATTTGCCCTCGATGCTTCCTGAATATTACTATGTGGTTTTTATGATTAAGTATCCAAGGGGTATTAAGTTGGATGTTCTTTAAATTATTTAGATGTTGTAAGGATGGTGGTGAGTAAGGACAGTGTAGTAGTCCCACCTATGATTTCTACCTCTGATTTTGTCTACAGTGCTCTGAGATTTAATATATGGTTATTTACCCTCATAGGTTGCATATTAGTATATATATTAGATCTTAAAATTCTACACGGACGTCCCTAATAATGTGTTTTTGTTAAATTGTTTTCAATATAACTTTCATTTTCTGTTTAGCATTAAACATTGAAACATTTGAATGTGATTTTATTTCCTTTATCTATTTTCTTTATTCTTCTATTTATCCCCTATTATTTTTACAGTTTGATTAGAATATCATATGCTTATATGTTGCTTGCATTTTATTTCATTAATAATATAATGAACCAATTTTTTGTTAACTCAAATTTTATAGCTTTTATTTATATTCATTATTTTATACATCTTTTTATTTAAAAAAATCACAATTTGAATCTTATAAAAACTATTGCATGTCTTTCCATGTTTAAAGTTTCTGTTATTTATTATTATGTTTAAACTTATTTTCATTTAGAAAAATTTCATACCCACTCATCCCTTTTGTTGTTATGTTTTATTTTCTATTCAATAAGTACTATGACTCTTTTTTTTTTTTAATTTATTGTTGTAGATAGTAGAGCTATGTCTAATCCTTCTCCTTCAATGTAGTCAACTTTTCATTATAGTGAGCCCAGCATTATTTTGCATAGGCCTTGTTCTTTTGTATTCTAGTATATGTACTATATTGTGAACTCTAAGTTTGATTCCATAGAATTATATGTAGGATCACTATATTATTTTGTATGTGCTATTGATGAGATATATATTTGGTTAGTTTGGTTGTTTTTAGAGAATCTAAGACGTCTCAAATTTAGGAAAGACTCTATTGGATTTTTTATAAAAGGTAAGCATGACTTTTATTAGATTTTATGTAAAAGTGTGAATTTTGAATGTGATATAAGTAATGTAGATGAATGATGGGAAGATATTATTTACTATGGATTATGGCAAGTGTAAGAAATGTTTTGGTTATATGTTAGGCTTATGGATATAAGGTTTCTTCATATTTCGCATTGGTCATCTCTCCTCTTTTGGGGTGTGACAAATTGGTATCAAATCCTAGGTTTCCCTATTATCTATAGAGCAAGTATTATGTGACAGAATCTCAATTACCATTATAAACTTAGGCATAATCACAATTGAGGCACTATTAAAGAAGGAAATCTGTGTCCTTTTATAACATCTGAGTTTTTGTAGAAATAAGGACTTAAGGTTTTAGATTTTTTTTTTAAGTCTCCTCGCTATAGTTAGGATCCCTGTTCGCTATAGCAAGGGTGCTAGTTCGGTACAACGAGAATGGCAATTCGCTATAATAAGTTCGTGGCCCATACAAAATCTAGAGAATTTCTCGCAATATCACTAGTTGTGGCGAGAACAGCCATAAAGCTCTAGTAATAATGAGAGCTATCTCTTGCTATAGCGAAACCTATTTAAGAAAATAGTAAGAAGAGATTTTTAAATGGAAAGTTTAAGTTGCTTGGAATTCTTAGAGGTCCTAAAAACTATAGAAACCCCTAAAATGGTTTAAACCCCCTCCAGTGTACATTTTTGAATGTCGATTGACCCAAACTTTGACCATTCCATTCGAGAAAGGTTTAACTCCAAATTGAGTAATTCCAAAGCTATTTTATAAGATTGAGGACCTAAGTTTTATGTTGGAAAAGATGATTCTAAAAAAAGAGCTAAAATAAGTCTTAAATGAATTGGCCATAGGATAGGACGTAAATGTCATTTTGAATGAACAACCCCTTCTAAATTCTTCTACATAAGAGGCATCCCATTCTTCTCGATTGACTTTCTTTTCTGCTCAAAATAGAGGAGAAGACCAGGGGAAAGAACACACAAGAGAGAAGAAGGAAAAGGAAGAAAAACTTTAAGGAAAGGTAAGGAAAATGGAAGATTTTCATAGCTCTTCTTTCTTTAATGTTGTTCCCCTTCTCTTAAGCTTTCTTCCTATGATTTTGGTTATTCATTTAGGTCTATTTTGAGCTTGGTTCAAAGGGGAAAGGTTAGACTTTGGAAGAAGAGGCTATACCAAAGGAAAAAGCTCCTGAAGAAGCAAGGGAATCAAAGTAGTTATCCATGTATCTTTGCTTCTTCTTCTTTACTTCTTGTGTGTGTTGGTTTAGGCAACTTGAGAGTTAGTAAGGGGAAGAAGTTTCTGACCTAGAGCAAGCATGAAACCTATGAATTAGAGTATGGGAACCTAAGAAATGCAAAGAGAATTAAAGAAAAACCATTAAACTTTGAGACAACAAAATTAAGGGTTTTTGAACATCTTGTAAAATCTATTTTGATTCAAGAATTCTCTAGCATATGTAACTGTTTGTTTGAGTTTTTAAGACCCTTAGGAAGCTTTCCAAGTGCCCTTTCTATCAAGAAAAATTTGCAAACCCCATGGGCTTTAAATTACTCCATTGTTTCGTCCTAGCATAGGGAGTGTTTTAATTTGTTCTAAGTTTAGTTTGAGACCATATGTGATGGAAGAAGATGAGAGGAAGCCTTAGGAAAGATTTAGAAGCCATATTTTAAGAGTTGGAGATATAAATTCTATAATATGACTTATAAAAGCAACATGTGTTTAGGCTCTTACAAATGAGTGTGTGATGGTTTTAAGGATTCCAAATGGAGTCAAGAGGCTTAGATATAAGAAGAGAATGGAGCTAAGAACTTGAATTATGGTAATTGTTTCATTAGGCCTTTTATGGAACTAATATGTGACCATAAAGCCAAGTGTGCTTCCTTTGTGTGTATTTAATGTTGTAGCTTACTTCAAGAGTAATTAGATTCTATTTGTTGTGTCTAAACCAAAGAAGTCAAGTTCTATCTATTTATGGGTGTGAAACTGAAAAAGGAAGAGAGTAATCAAGAGGAAAGCTTATGTTTAATTGCAAGGTAGCTCTTCACTCCTTCTTACTTACATTCTTGGATATATAATTGTTATTGTATGCTTGTATATACCTTTGTATGATGAGACATGTCATTTGATGTTGCCTTGTTGCATTGCTATTGATATGTTTTTTAAATGATGATTTGGTTGTGAAAATTGCTCTTAAGGGTGAGTTGGTGCCAAAAGTCCCTTGAAATGAGTGAGGTGAAGCCAAAAATCCCTGGTATGGGTGAGATAAGGCTAAAAGTCTTACGAATGAGTGAAGCCAAGTCAAAAGTCCCTAGACCAAGGGTAAGGCTAATCTAAAAGTTTCAAAAATAGGGTGAAGTTAGACCAAGAGCCTCTAGAGCTATGCTTTGATATGCTTTCATGGCATATAAATTATGTGTTGAACGGTTTTTAATGGTGTTGGATGCCTACTTGTATGCTTTGACATATTTACATGCCTTGATTGTTTACTTGAATAAGTATATGAACTATTGAAATTCTTTGAATCTCACCCCCTTCCCTCCCCCATTTTAACATATTTAGGTGGAGCACAAAAAGCCAAAAGTGGAAGCCAAGGCAATTGATTGACCATACTTTGCCATTAATATAATTTTTTATGTAAAGAGATGTCCAAGTTTATATGTACACGTTATTTTTGAGATGTAAATGTTTAAACAAATGTAAAAATAGGTATATGTAATATATAAACCAAAATTGAAACCAAATCAATGAGAATGTGTATTTTGGGTACTTGAAGGACCACTCTTGAATGTGTATTATGGCTTGTGATATGGTGAATTTTTGATGCATGGTAGTTTGGACCACTTAGAAATCTTGTACATGCTATGTTTATGCTTTAAAACTTGTCCAAGAAGGGGAAAAGAAGTTAGGAAGCTATTTGGACCAACTTTGACCCTTATATAGTGCCAAATTTGTCATATTTATGAGTTACATCAAGATCTTACCAAATGAACTCCTCTTGGTTTGAAATTTGGCATGCATATAAGTCTCATCTAGAGCATTTTGGAAAGCTAAAGTACATATTATTTGGAACTCTAGAGAATTTTTGGTGAATTATTAAAATTGGCAAATTTTGACAGAAAATGGCATTGTTACTATGCAAATGGTCAGATCTTTTACCTCTGTTACTTGTAGGTCAAATGGTGTCCAATAACCATGAAATTTTACAGGTACAAACTAGACATGATAATCTATAACACTTGAGAACACCTCATTTGGATTTATAGAGAGAGAGAAATAAATTTTTGAAATTTTAGATTAGTATCAAGGGTGTAGCCAAACCTCAGTTACTATTCCATAGGTTTTCATACCCTAGTTACTTTTGTTTAGTCTGGAATTATTTTTTCCCTCAATTTAACATTCATATCTTTCCAAAATTGTATGGTTTGCTGAGATTTGATTTTTCTAGATTTAGTTACAAACTTTTTAAGCTCATATTAGTAACCTATGACAGCAAACCTGGGTAGCCGAACCTTTTGAGCTTTTCTGATTTCAATTGTGGTCCAACTGGGGTTTCCAAAGCTTTCTAGAAAGCTATCATTTGCTTAATTTCAATATTTCTAGAATTAATTATGAGTTTTTAAAGTTAGTGTCAAAAACCTAAATTTTGGACTCGTAAGTAAATTGAATTTTTTTTTTTGGCTTCAAACCTATGGTTTATGGATTGTTTTATGATATGTATGAGTTGAATAGATGAAGTATGAGTGGAGAATGATATTGGTGTGTTTATATAGTTCACGTAACATAAAATAGAAATTTTAGGCCCTACGTAACACGATAAAATGCTACTGCTTTATCCCTTTTCTTGAAAATTAAATGGAATCAAGCATGAACACTAATCTAATGAGGTCAATGCATTATGGTATTACACCTTCTTTCATGTCTCCTCTTTTATTGTGAGCAAAATGAAAACCCAAACTCAATCATGATATTTGATGGAGAAGATTGGAGAAAAAGCATGATTAAAAAAAAGAATAATTTCTACACCTATATTGATAAACCCAACAAGAAAGTTACTCTATTTCCTATTTTTATTGAATGGTCTTTGTTCAAATAAAAAATATGTGCTTAATCTATCACATTTTTATGATCCTACTAACAAATGAGACACTTTTAATTGAACATTTTAGGCCAAGTTGATAATGATAAGTTATAGTATGGCATTGAATAGTACGTTTAATAATATAGTTAAAATGGGTCATTAGGTCAGTTCATTTGTCCCATTACTTTGGTATGTTAAGGTGGCTCACTCTTTGGAAAAAAATTTGTAGTGAGATGATTTTTAATGTGCCTCACCTGATCTATCTATTATATGAGCTACCTTGTACTCATTTGTTTTCTCTAAATAAATTTTTCTAATTTAAACTAAACACCTAATCTAACCTTTGTCCTAATGATACTTTAATCTTGATGACACTGGGCTTCCTATTGCCGATTTGAATCAGCCTGGTATGGCTCTTGTTTCTATTCACTGTGATGGTGGTCCTTTTGATAACCCGATATGAATAACCCAAATCCTATGATACTTCAGTTTAATTACTTTAAATATATGTTGATATTTGCTTTAACTGGATACCATTGACTAAGATAGTTGTCCTTATTTATTTCAAGTCTATGACTTGAGTCATCGAAAATAAGAATTCAACCTTAGCCACTAAAGTTGCATTGATTAAGTATGTGTTTGGATGGGCGGTGGCGTTTCTCAAACCACGTTTCAGACAAAGCAATGAATTGTTGCTTCTACGTACCATGGTTAGGCAAATGGGATTTTTAGCTTTTCTACCACAAAACCAAACATGTTATAACTTGAAGGTATGCAAGTAGGTGCTTTCACGTCTGCAACCTTTAGTGTCCTCAATTGCAGTCAGTGCTTTTTTTTTTCCCTTGTTTTTGAATATATATCTATATGGGTTAAATAAATTGACCTATTTAATCCACTTGATGAGTTAGGTTTAAGATCTCAACCTGTTTCATCTGTAACTTGTGGTGGATTAGTTGACCAATAGGTTGAATTAGCCTATTTGATAGTTTTATGATATATAATTAGTTTGGTTTACAAAAAAATTATGACTAATTTTGTCTATAAATATTTTGTAGACCATATCAAATTATATGATGAAGCTGTTTGAATCACTGTAAAACGATGATGAATGAATTCAAGTAAAATAAGTGCTGACACAAAATATCTCTATAAAACAGGCTATAGACTATATAGCCAACATGTGAAATCTGTACTTTTAGGAGGGACTTGAATACTAACCAAAATCTTGATAAAGACTATCACTTTTTGGGGGGGGGGGGGGGGGGTGGTTGTGGCGGGCAGAATAGATCCACTAACAGTTTGCATTTTGAGGTGCTGGTTGCTAGGGTGGTGCGGATAATAATGATGTAGTTACTACATTTCATAGTTTTATACAAATTGAGCTAGTTGATAGCCATGATGTCTATTGAAATCTCGCAAACACAATATATACACAATTGTTATGCAGACTGATGAACCTTGTTCCAACTTGAAAGTCACTATCACACAGCTTCTTAATTAATATAGACCATAATGATCTGTGTAAACAGGGTGATACATTCACGACTTTCAGCAACAAACAATTTGGTAATGGACACCTAAATTAGCGCTGAAGAAGAAGCATTTAAATTTTGATAATGTTTAATTTTCACTTTTGTGAAAAAATTGATTTATATAAAATTTGTAGCAACATTAGGGCCACCGTCTAATACTTCTTCTGGTGATACATTCATGACTTTCAGCAACAAACAATTTGGTAATAGACACCCAAAAAAGCAGTGAAGAAGAAGCATATAAATTTTGATGATGTTTAATTTTGACTTTTCATCAGAGAGTGAAATATATAAATTTTGCAGCAACGTGAGGTCACCATCTAATACTTCTTCTGCCAAGGAGGCCTCAAGGTCCAAAAGGCAGTAAATCCTTACTTCCTTTGTGAGAAACTCCTTCACTTCTCATTAGCCATAATCATCATTGGAAAGAATATAATATTGACCTCAACTACTTGGAAAAGATTAGTCTCAGAAAGTTCAATATATATATATATATATATATATAATAACCATCAGTAATTCCAACGTAAAAAAATGTACACTGATTTGTCTGCTTTCACTTCACTATATGAGGGGGAAAATCACCATAACAATTTATTTTCTCTCATCCCATTGAAATACAGTATCAAGAAACTCTTCACTCCACTAAGTGATGTGTATGTCAATCTCAATCTCAGAAACCAAAAAAAAAAAAAATCTTAACCTTAAAATAATTTCAAGTCACTTTCATACCAATGCCTAATGTACAAAAATGGAGTTATAACGAAGTACAGACATTTCAGAAACTATCTTCAAATCAATGAATCTATTCTAGGGCCTCAATCCATACATTCTAAAAACTATCAGACATACACATGTCTATTTGTAGACAAATCATATGCATACCAAATGATGCATTGAGTTTAGTCACCTGATCAAAGCCAGAAGTACAGCATTGCCTGTTCATAGAAATTTTCTATCATCAACGTCTTAATCAGAACAATTCAATTGCAGAAAGAAAAGGCAAAAACACCAGAATATGTGTGTGTGTGTGTGTATCTTACCTCTTGAAGAGGACCCAAAGGCACATCATCCTTAGGTGGGGATTTTTTTGCTTTTGAACTTCTCATCTCTTCCTGCATTGATTTGAGCTGACTAAGTATTTCGTTCAACAGCCTCAGCTGCTCTTCCCCATCCCCTTCATGTGTAATCTCTTGCCTTGTGCTCACTCTCTCCCTCCCCATCTCCATCTCAAGCCTTTCAATTCTCTTTGACAGCAGGTGAAACTCCGCTTCACCATTGCATTCCACACTCATCCTTTCCTTTTTCTGGCTAAACATACAAGTGATCTTATTATTACTATTATTATCTTTTGGACTGTGTATTTTGGTTTCAAGGTTTGTGCTAAGAATTTTCATTAGCTTGCCTGAATCATATCTAAAGATTGATTCAACCTTTTCCTCAGGGACTTCTGGGTCTGGTTTTGTTAATCTGTTCTCTGCATCTGATCTCAACCTCCCAAGTCTATGTTGCCCATATTCACTGACTTTATGATTCTCGCAATGTTGGGGGACTTCAAACACATCATGGACACTTACTGAGCAAGAAGGATCTGCAATTGCTTCCCTATTTTGTTTAACTTCACCCTGATGAACTTGATCTGAATTAGCAGTAGAGGTTATCTTACTCCTTGCTCGTGGATATAGTGAACATGATCTGTATCTTCTACCCCTCAGGTTCGGACATTTGTCTCCTTCTATTTCTTTACAATCTGATATCACTTTCACTTTCTCATCTAACTTTTTAATCTGTTCCCAGTATGAATCAAGGGTTTCATGTGTAGACTCTACTGAATTTTTGGCTAAATCCATGCTCTGTTGAATAACTTCATCTTCAGTTTTCTCCTCCACTATTGTAGGAATCATATTTGCAGGAAGTGGACTCGGTGATCTTTCCCTCTTTCGGGCAGCTCTCAAGTTGCTCTTGTTGACAGGGATAGGAGGCAATGAGTTGAGCCTTCTCACAGAGCCACTTTGGATTTGACCATGTTCATCATTTCTATGAGACAACTGATTCTCTGGAAACTCAAATTCATTGAGATTAGGATCACATCCAAAGCTAACAAGCTTGCGCTTATAAGCCTGAACTTGAAACTCGAGAGAAGCAATTTCCATATCTTTCTGAAACATAAGCTCTTCGAAGATCTCAAGAGTTGTCTCAGCATGTTCCATCTTCTCCTCTGCCATTCTCTCATATTGACTTGCTTCCATCTTCACTGCTGCTTTTTCTCCTTGCAAACGCAGTATCATGTCTAGAGCTTCACTGGCTGCAGTAGCAGAGGCTTCTCTTTCCTCGTCCAACTCAGCGTATAGCTTTTGCAGAAGTTGTTGCTGGGCACGAAGCGTCTCCTTCATTGCTATAATATCACTTTCCACCATCGTCCCACTACTCGAGCTAGCTTCTGCCATTCTAAGCATAACACCGGCAGAAGCAATCACTTATTCCTGAACACAGAAGATACCAATTTTGTATCAGCCTTGAGAAACTCACGACCCACCTCAAATTGCAATGTTTAATGGAAAAGAGAGAGAAGGGGAGGAGGGCTCTTGACAAAAACCTTATTTTGGTCCTGAAAATATGGTGTTTAGATCAATTTCATATTCTAACAGTTCTTTGTATCACTTTAACATCCAAAAGTATGATTTTGTTTCAATTTCAAAAAAACTAGGGTGATACCATACAATCTTGAAATGATCAAATGTTTTATGGGGTTGAAACAAAATTATATTTTCTGATACTAAAGTGTTAAGAAAAAATCTTCACAGTATCAAATTGATATCTAACACCATTTTTCAGCAATCAAAAGAGTTTGTCTTTTTTTCTTTCGTTGTAATGAATTCTATGAACGCAATGGCACTTGGGCATCCGTGCATAGTCAATATTAAACAAAATCCACCAAGGATACAATCAAAGAAGCAACACAACAAATAGCGTTGGATGATAAAATAAATTGTCACGTTATGTTTGATATGAGTGTTAGATCACATAGACACAATACGAGCATATATGCTATCATACGTGGCCAAGAAATGTTTGGGAGACAGGAAAACAGGTTTTGTGAGAAAACTCCACGTAATCTGTATCAGAAATAGATCATTGAACATACCTGCAGGGAAAAGAAACGGCTGTCGATTACAGCGATCACCCCAAGGCAGAAAAGGGGAAGATGGTGATCTATCTGGTGATCGGAAACGGATATGATTCTTTACGCAGATGATAATTCATTTGGAAAGAACAGAGCTTGCGCTTCAAGAAAGGCAACGCCTCTCACAGGAATCGAATTCAAGAAGCAAATTAACTGCTGTTTGCTCCGAAAGAAAAGACAGGAAAAGGCGGAGGAAAATGATGGGTAGTGTTTGTGCAGAGTCAGAAGCATAATAAAACCAACCCACGCTCTTCTGATTAAGAAAGCAATTTAAGAACCAAATTATACCTTCCAAATTGGCACGTATTCATCAAATAAGACAAACAAGGAAAGCCCCCAAAGCAGAAAAATCCTCTCTCTCCTCCAGAAATACACCCAGAATTTAATTTTCAAGGCCACGGAAAGAAAACAGAATTAAAAAACCAAATTATATATATATATATATATTCTTGGGTTTTCTACAGGAACAGCATACAATCCAACCCAGCAGTATATAAAACACCAAGAAAGCAGAGTGGCATTGGTTTCTTTATTACAGACAACATGATGCTGCATGAACGTTCCTGCCTTCGCCTTAAGCCTGAGAAATCAGAAACTGTGTTTAGTTTTTTAGTATTCCATTTCTCAGCGGTGAATAATCATTTCCATGTAGGGCCCTTGTCTTCCTTTTCCCGCAAGTGCTCCTAGCCCCTTAATTCTTTCTCTGGTTTTTTTTTTTCCTTCTTCCTTTTATTTATTGAATTATTTTTAGTTTTTAAAAGGTCGTTGGTTCGTGGCATCGTTTCCAACGGCTATAACAGGGACTACGTACGACCGAGTATTGCCGACCACCTTATTTAGAATGACACCCCAAACATTCGAGTCAACTTCCACACATGAAGAACCTTCCTCTCCAAAATTATTAGAGATAAATAGATTAATTCTAATTGTAAATTATATATTACAAATAAATTTTAGTTTCAAGTCACCTTACTTTTTATAAATCGGATTTATTCGAAAAATATGTTTTACTAATATAGCTATCGTTGATGCTGACTTGGGCACAGAATCAGGATAAGAATTTTATTATATAAAGGCTGTGATTACGTAAAGAGATATAATAATCTAAGCGGAATCCATTTGAAGGGTTATGTGGTAAAGGAGGTTTTGACAGTTTACCAAATGGAGATAGGGACATGGCGTGGTGGGTCTGCTTTCTATCAACAAAGGAGTAGCGTCTTCGGTTGCCACGGAGTAACGTCTTTATTTAGAACGTTACAAATTCAATCAATGATTTTATTTTAATGTATTAAATTAACAAATATGCAACTTTATTATAATTTTGTCCACATGTCACATCCTTTAAGTAATAAAATATATTAACTCTTACATCAATGTATAATATATCATGTCAAAAAGTAGTTTTTTTTTCCCTTTTCCTTATGCGTTAAGGTAGTGTTTTGGTTTAATTTGTATAAATTCAATTATTTTACTTTTCAAGTTATTCATTATGAAATTAAAAAATTCGAGTGAGATTGTCAAACCTGACTATACATTACATATTTCCTTCCATTCATCATTTCTTTCTTGAGATTTAACGAGTAATTGTCTCAAGTAGTTCCCAAAAGTCATTTAATAGATATCTCATCAGTGGTTCAACTCTCGCCCTCGTTATTTGTCAGTGGCAACTTTACGCCTATGCTCTCACATATAAAGGACAAGTTAGGAAAGTGGTGTGAAAATGGAATTAAGAAAATGAAGATTTAAGCTTTGAAATGTTTGTCAGGAATATTGTTCTCAACAACATCGATGAAAAGTGACGGGAACGATGTTCTAAGGTTGTATGATTCTCTCGCAGTGTAAAGTGCCCAATTGAAAGTAATAAAATAAGTAGTAAAATCTTATAGTTTAGACTTAACATAGTTTTTTATATTTTTATTATTAGATTCTTCAATAAAATTGTAATATGTATAAAAATTTTTTAAAAAAATTCAATCAACGTTGAATTATAAAAATTATATACTTATTTATAAAAATTATGTATTTATTATATTATTATTAAAAAAATTGATAATAAATATATAAAAATTATAACTAAGTTTTTTCCAAATCCTATTACACAATATTTCCATAATGCAACTAAGAAGCACTAGGTCGAAGTGTTTTTAACTATTGGACCTTCATCATGTTATGCGTAGAGTTTCTGTTTAAACCCATGAGAGATGAACTTATTGTCATTGTAAACCTTGGCTGTACTGACAAGATTCAGGTACTTATTGTCGAGTGGAAGCGAATCTTCGAATTCTTGTACTCCACGGGTTTGGATTGTGTTCACTAAGAGAAACAATAGTTTCTTTTTCATGGTAAATGCATCACAATCCCAAAAAATTTTAGTGTGGTGTATTTTGTAGAGGAACTCACCCTTTTTCTCTTTATGCACTAAGTTCTATGTTCTTCTTCAGAGGGAGTTTGAATGATAATTGTTAATCTCACAATGGTGAATGGCATCTTAGTTGTTCTGAGGTATTGATGAATGATCCAAAATGTGGTCTCTCTTCCCTACCCTCTTAGGAGTCCTTTTACTGTAACAAAATGGCAAAATAGTTACTCAGTCCAAGAAAAAAAATTATAAATTTAGTTGAAAATGTATCATTTCCAATTGAAAATTTAGTCACCTTAGCAATTTGATTTTTACTAAATTAGTAAATGGTTACTAATTGAATTGGAGTTGCGGAATAGTAACTCTGCAAACATTTGATTCTTTGTAATTTTTTTTTTAAATTTTTCACTACATTTTAATTGATAGGAAATTATAAAAGAAAAAGAAAACTATTGACTAAAAGTCAATAGAAAATACTTTTTTATTTCTTTCATATTTATTGTATAATCAATAATATTTTCTTTTATATTTATTTATTTTGTTTTATTTGCTTTGTTAAAATTTTCATCTTCATCTTTCTCCTGTGTCTTTCTATATCCTTCATCTTCATCTTTTTTTCCTTGTATTTCTATGTAAATTCTACAAATATTATAAATCATACATTAAAAATACATTAATGTATAAAAAATTTGCAACAAATATTCTAAATAAAAAATTCAGATAGCTTCGTAAGAGAGAAATGCTCCGAGAATGAAAATGTAGTTTCATAAGAAAAACTTTAGATCATAAAAGTTTGAAAAACATAAAATTAAAAGAAAGAGAGAGAGGGAGAGAGAGAGAAGAAGAGAGCTTGAGGGAAAAGAATAAGATTAGTTGTAGAGCAGTTTTAGATGAAAAACTTGAGATGGTGAAAAATACTTTGAGATTAGAGTAGAGAAATCAAAGAAAAAAAGGAAGAAAGAAGTTCACAAAAAGGAAAAAAAAAAAGTTATTTATTTATCGAAAGGAAAGAAGGAAATTTTGGTGGATTTCAAATTACTTGCGTGAGATTAAAATTTGCAAGTTTTTGAAATAATTCATGAATTGATTTAAAATGGAGAAGGAAAACAAATTTTCCTCATGGACTAACTTACAATCGACCATGAAGACAGATTAAAATTTGGTTCAGTCAGTGACTTGAAATTTTTTATTAGGGAACCGAAAAAATACTGTGACATTTAGCATTTTGTAATTGATTGCAATATTTATAATTTTTTTAGTTGAAAATTAAGTTTAAAAAAAATCAAGTAGTCAAAAACTTTCAATTGTATTTATTGACATTGTCGTAGTTTTTCTCGCACCAATCTTAACCTGTCAGTGCCTCCCATCACCGTCGGTAACCATCTTTTCCGCAATTTTTTTCCAAGCCTAATGATAAGTCTTCCTCCTTGAAGCCCTTCAATCCTTCATATGCCCTGACCTTTAGAACATTGTCGTGTTCTAAAGATGGGACCTGGAACTCCACTGCCCACTATGATCTAAAAGCTTCATCTTGTCCTGTGAGAACTATGCTACTAACTTCTTTTACTTGTTGAGGAAACAATCAAAGATGAAGTCTTAACCTCCACCGCTCATCAAGAGCAAAAGGTATCCTTTTTTATGATAGTATCCTCACCTTTGTTCTACATCAAGCTGTTCACTATCATGTCAAAGTCTTTTCTTACTTGAGAATTAGCTCCCTTCTCTCACAACAATGATACCAAGTTAGCTTTGTCTCCCGTAGAGGAAATTCAAAAATCTTATAAGCTAGGGCTTCTTGTCTTATCCCACAAAAAGTGGCCCAAGCAGCTTGACTCGTTTGAGCCCAGTAATTGAATGACCTTTACATTGTTAAGGGTTTGAGTCCGCTGATCATCTCTTATGGATATTTGTTATTCTAATCGCATCTTATGTTGTCTCTTGTTTACTTTAGCATTTTATTTTTCAGCTGTCATGTATTCTTGCTTTTAGACTTTTCAGTAAAAGTGCCAACCCATTTACTCTTCATTTTAGAAATTTAAATTTCTTATTTTACAATATATATATATATATATATATATTATCCTACACTTCATATTTTGTTTTCAGAAAATGTACAACAAATTGTACAATTCCGAAAATCACACGATGGACCAGTGTAATAAATTTCATTGGCATATGTAGAATCAAAGGAGGGGAGAAGAGCAGGATTTTACTAACCTTGACCTTACTTCATATTCCTCTATATCTTGTCCTCACCATCTCACTCCCTCTTTCAAGTTCTAACCTACCAACCATCCCAATGCATTCAACCAAGCAGGACATCATACACTTTCCTTCCTCCTACCAAAAATGTCTCAATTCTAATCCACTTGTCAATCATTTTACACTGCGTAACTAACAAGTCGCCCACTATTGATTTGGACATAATAACTCCAGCCAGCCTGCGTAGCTCATATTGGGACCCTGGATCACATTTTTGCTACACTTATTAATCTTTCAACTCATGAATTCAACTACAAGTTTATCTTATTTTATTTTATTTAAGATGATATTATTTTGGTGAATTTTTAATTTAATCTTTTATATATTTTTTCAAAATTTAATCTCTTAATTATTAAAATATTTATAATATTATTATTTTATTTTATTTTTATTCAAAATTTAATTCAAACTTAACAGTTCATTGACTCTATGCCAAATATAATATTTGCAATGTTTTTTAAACCGAATTAGTAGAACCATTAATTTATAGTTTAATGTTTCAATCGTAATTAAATTAGTGATAATTAAATATTATATATTAAAATTTTAATATAATAGATAAGTATTAATAAATTTTAAATATTTAATTACCAATTTCATGTTTCTTAAAATGTCTAAGAAGTTATTTTTAATTAAAAATAAAAATTACTCATAATTAAAATTTAAAGATATTTAATTTTAAATTTTTGAAATTCTTAAATTATATTAAAATTTCACTTATTATTAAAAACTAAAGAGTTTAGAAATCATAAATTATAAAAAATAATTTATCACATGAAAAAAATTTAATCAAATTAAAAATATAGTTATAAATAGTATATATATTAGTTTAAATAGTTTTATATTATATATATATATATGATATATATATAATTATTTATTATATTATTTCAATAAAATATTTATATATATATATATATATATATATATATATATAAATGTATAATATTATTAAAGAATATTTGTGGTTTAGATGACAAAAGAATTTAGCACTTGATGAAGGGTTACATATTTTAAGGTTATTAGGTTTGTAAAGTTGACCAAATTGGATTAGAGACTTGTTCTCAACCTAATTGGTTAAATTGACCGGTCAAGTCCAATTTTCAAAACATAAAATGCATGAGCTAACTATGTTAAGCAATCAAATATCATCCAAGTTAACAATATATGAGTTCATTAAATTTTGAATGAAAATAAAACCAAAGAAATATTGTAAACATTTAATGAATGAAGGACTATATCAAAAGAAATTATCTATAAAAAAAAAAATTCGTCTACCAAGAATCAAAATAGCTACCACAATTTACTTAATTTTTTTAAAAAGTGACTATCACGCATGATTTTGAAAAAACAAACTTCATTAAATAAGAATTTTAGTGTTATTAATTCTCAATCATTCATATAAAAACAGATAAGGTTAAATTAATTTTTTGGACCCTATAATTTCATCCAATTTTCAACTTGGCCCTTACACTTTTTTTTTCCAATCAAGTCCTTGCAATTTTAAATTATTTTTAGTTCAGTCCCTCGCTTCAATGGCCCGTCATGACATTGCCTTGACGCTGTCTTGATGTAGCAATCGGATATTCGATACGTGGCCCTACATTAATTCTACACATATATTCTCTTTCTCCATATTTCATCCTTATGGTTTCAGCAAATTTTTAATTTAATCTTTTACACTTTATTTTCTTGCAATTGAATTCTTAAAATTTTAAATCACTTTCAGTTTCATCCTTACAATTACCACCCGCTATAACTCAGCGAGTACGTTGCCAACAGTTCTTAGAAGTTATAACTGAAAAAGAAAAGAAAAACATATCAATAAATCCGGTAGAGAAGATGAAATTTGTAGGAGATAAAGAAGGAACAAAAACACAGTTAAAAAAAAAAAGATTAGCAATAACGAATACTTGACATAAAAATGCGAAGTTTAAAGCAATGAAGTGGGGATTAAAAAAAAAAAGGACACCTGTTAGCGTATTTTACTTTGTGTAGTGTTAGATAAAAAGATTCATTAAGCACATGGATATATTTCTCACAATGTTATACGAATTTCTGATAGTAGGGACGAAATTAGAAATAATTTGAAACTTTAGAATCTCAAATGTCAAAAAAGAAAGTAAAAGGACTAAACTAAAAATTTATCAAAGCTATGCGGATAAAATTTGAAGGGAATAAAATACACATAATCTTACTAAAGTGCCGAGTAGGATGTCGATTTACCATGTTGACACTTTGCAGACAGTATCTTAAAAATTTTTTTAGGTGCACCTGGAGTATGGTGTACTTAAGTAAATCAATAGATGAGATTGAATTTGTACAGGTAGGATCCATGTGTAGTACAGGTAGAGCCCGTATGCAGAGTAAATCTAAACTATAGAATATATAAATGACGTGGCGCATCAAGTATATGTAAGAATTGTTTTAGCGTCCTAATGGTTTCCCGACATCAAGAGCCATATTGAAAACAATTTTTATACGTACGTACATATATATATATATATATATGAGCCATATTGAAAACAATTTTTATACATATATATATATATATATATATACTCAAAGTTAAATCTTTACTTTCAGCATGTTTGGTAAAACAATTTAAAAAAATAGAAAACAAAAAAAGAGAAAAAAATTTAAATAATATTTATTACATCTTTATAATTATTATTTAATAATATCTATCTTTTTTATTACATTTTTAATATAAGAATATAAAATTATTTTTTATTCATAAAACTATTTTTTTAATTGTTATTTCTAACTTTACATATACTAAATGAGTAAGATTAAATAAATTCAAACTCAATCGATTCATATCGAAGTGATCCAATTTAGTCAGAACTGACCAAAACTCACTTCTCAATTAAATGAAAACTCTACAAAACGGATTAATTGGATTCAGTAATTTGATAGAAATTCTACCCCTCTTTTCATTCTTTGTTCCCCTTAATTTATTAGAAATGGACGAATCTGCTCCTCTGTGGATCTGTATGATTTACCCATGTCTAATCAACAATCAACCTTCAAATATGAGTGTTCTTTACGGCTTCACCTTCACAGGTTTTTTTTTCTTTTCTTAAAAAAAAAACCATTCAAATCAATTTAAACCAATGAAAACTGAATTCAATTAGTTTGGATATGACCAAATTAATCAATTATAATTCTTTATCAACCAATTAGATTGATTCAATTAATTTAAATAACTGAACAAAAGAAATTCAAATTGATGAACAATACCCTAGCTCACGCTAGGCTTAAATTGGGAGAAGTGACGGAAAATGAACAGAAAGAAATAAAAAAGTTATCAAGTCCTCCTTGTTTGGAAAATTTCTAACAAAAAATACGAATCCCTAAAATGAATTTTAAGCAAGTGTTTGTATTTTTTATTTTTTAAGTCAATTTACCGCGACATTCATTTCACTCCACCAATTTTCTAATTAGAGACACGAAGTACCAATATAATTAGCTTAGGAGTTAAGTAAATGTAACAAGCACGTAACAAATGATAGTCAGCCACCTGTTATTTTTCTCAAATGGGTCATGAAATGAATCCTCCGCTTGAGAGTTGAGTCACGTCACGTCTGAACGACAGAGTAGAACCAGTATTATCTCAGACATTAAGCAGGAAAAATATTCAGGTGCAGAATGAGTATTTACATAATTAAAAAATAGTTAAAAAAAAAAAGATTTTCAACCGAAGATGATTCCTCTTTATAAGTGGTAAAGTTAATTTATTGAATAAATTCAATATCTGATATATATATATATATATATATATATAAATATATGGATATTTATATTTATATCACTAACAAATAGGTTATCAACAGAAAATGGCCCCTCTTTCTGGAAGGCAAATTCATTTTATTGAATAAATTCAAATATCAAAATGATATATAAAAGTACACGTTTTTGTCAAAGATTTTAAAGGAAACATATATCCAAAGCAGAGGTCTCATCCCAATTGGTGGCCCCCAACCCAATTTCCAAAAGCCCAATGACTATGATATATTATAGAATGCTCCAGAAGCAATGACCGAGAGCACATTGGTTAAGGGAAAGAATCATATCCAATCATAGTCTCTCGCTTTTTCCTAGTTTTTCATTTTTCCCCCCTCTCTAGCTTTCCGACCAAGTTAAATGGATTGGATAATCCTCCAACCCAAAATTTCAAATCAAAGCGGTCAAGGAATATGATTTTGACTGAAGCGAAATAGATTATATGCAGTTTGTCAAAGAAAGAAAAATTAAGGGGAAGTGGGTATAGGGGAAAAGGATTGGAAGGTGAGAAAAAATGAGGGCAGATTTGGGACAGCTGGATAGAAAAAATTGAAGTGGTTCAGTTGAAAGACACAGAAAACAGGCTTCTTGATGTTACAGAAGATCTATGTGGAAAGTCGTTTTTTTTTGTTTTTTTTTGTTTATTGGGGGCGGGGGGAGAGACCGGAATAGGGGTTGAACTCATTCAAATCCTACCTCAATCTTTAGAAGTGATGTTGAGTGAATTATTAGTTTATTGACAGTGGACAAAGGCTCTTACTTTAACATAAGAACTACTCCAGCCGAAGGGCAAATCCGGAATATTGATATACATAGTCAGGGTCCCCAATATACTAAGAATCAAACCCCAGAAATGTATCAATTGACATTATCAAGCGAGTTTGAGTCCCACAGCGGGAGACAACGGAGACCTGATAGGTGCTATTGATGATCATAATAATAACCTGGAAAAAAATAAAATAAAATAAAGAAAGGATCTACACTTATTTCAAGAAGCTAGGTCCGTTGCAGAAAATAAAGCTCATATTTAAAAGAGTCAAAATTTGTCACCAAACTGCAAAACAGATCATATCAACTTGAAATATTAACAAGAGGTATAAGTAATGCTTAAGCCTTAATGCATTATATTATCTACATTTTGTTGCGTAGTAATTAGAAACTGAACAAATCTATCAGCCGCTGAACCAAATACCAGGATCAAGAAATGCCTACATCAAACTCAAAAGGAATGCAGGAGTGACTTTGCTGGTTGTAGATTTGAGAAACTCTAGGTCAGCTATCACTCTCATGCTAATCAACAGGAACTTCAACTTCCATCTTTATACCTAAATTGCCAAGAATCTGAGAAAAAAAAGGACAAATCGATATTAATAATGCATTTTTCAAATAAAGATGGCAATGGCACACTAACAAGTTACAAATATCAAGCACAGAAGACACCTTAATCAGAAAGTGCAAAAGATGAGTTCAGCATGCATAACATCAGACTCTTGTACCAATGCTCCTTGCAAGAAAATCCGCAAGTAATAACAAACATTCATGAATTTACAATTATGACCAGAAAACCATCATGATTGAGAAAATATCATGCCCATTGACATGGATAAGAATCACTTCTACGCTTATTATGACCTGAGTTTCAGAAGAAAAAATTGATTAACTTAACATGGAATTGGCAGTAAAAGTAGGTGACTGTTGCCTCCAACTTCAAGCTACTGCAACCAAGTATATTGGTGCTATAATCAAGACAAATGAACATACTAATTATCATGAGAAATCAACAAGAATAGGACCTCACTTCAACATCTTCATCATTTTTTTTTCAGGTCTTTGAAGTAGACAAGCAAGAGCTTGGTAGATTGAAGGGAAAACAAGAAAGTAACTGAATGAAAGACTCATTGAAGAGAAGCTTACCAGATCAGAGATTAGAATAGCCGAGGTCACAAATATTAATATCTGACGTTAGAAGAAGAGAAAAACTAAAGCAGAGCAACTGTCTCTGGCTTGCCTATTAAAGTGTCGATCAATTTTAACTTAAAGGTAATAAAAAATTTCGCTACTGCAACTCATGTTATTTATCAGTTGTTTCAGTACCTTCATGAAGTCAGACAAGACCAACAATGAATCCTTCTTATAGCCTGCTTCCTCGAGGACATGTCCCAGAACTTGCTGTATCAGGTAGAAAGGAAACAGAATACAGAATAGGCAGTTAGCAGCAAATCACCATCATCCTCATATAGTTATATAGCTTTGGCAAATGAAACGAGAAGTATCAATATCAATAAAACTGGTACTAGAGGTTTTCTATTCCCAGTTTCATCTACATATCAGTAAGTACAGACAGCCGAGGCACTCTACGTGAAAATTTTCTTTGGTTAGAAATGCTTTCACTTTTCTTTTGTCTTGGTAATAAACACAGACATATAACCTGCAAGTTATGAAACACTCCTTCCCTTTTATTTAAAAAAAATTAAAATTAAAATTAAAAAAACAATCTTTTTATCTTACATTAATTAGTTGTAAAAGTCGAGAGCCTCATAGTGGTGACATTCTTCCTTCCAAAGAAAGGTTTACAGTTCCAGCTTAGATAAAAATATCTGTCCGTTCTTTGATCCTACTATTCATATATCATGATTTACTGGTTGATCCTTTGAAATAACAATTTTCAAGTGAAGTGTCGCCCTTTACGTTATATTGGGTAAATTATAAACCCATGAATCATACTGCAACAAATTGAAAATCCGTATTTTCTGTGATTAAGAATTATGAACTTGATACTGAAAGTTCTATTTCCTTCTTATATTAAAAAGCTATACAATGCAGAGAAGGAAAAAAAAAAAGACCTTTACGTAGCGGAAGAAACTCCTAGCCATATCTCACCTCTCTCTGATGTTCAGATATAAACTGTCCAGTCAGATCTCGTAAAACGTCCAACATGTCATTGAAGGTTACTTTTCCATTGCAGTCTGTGTCGTATACCTTGAAAATAACTACAAAATAAACAGCATCCACTTAGCAATTCAACATTACAAAATGATTTCAGCAATCAGCAAATTACTTTGGGGAAAAGAATTGCTTATTGGGCGATCCAGAGAGATTTACTACATTCAATTTTATGTTGTAAGGTCGCACGAGGACTAACTGCAGATAAGAACGCTACAAATTCCTTGAAGTTTAATCCATCCAGCAGCCTCAACAATCTCTGCCACATCATAAGATCATTGAATCACCAAAATGCAGATAAGGAACAAGTAAATACACGCGTAAACTAACTATTCTCACTTCCACTGGAAAAATATTTATAGGTATGAAGTTTTCAATATCCACAAAGACCGTTTAGATTCGAGTACTAAGAAAAAGAGTTCTTCTTATAGCGTGAGAAGGGAAATGCAGTAGGAGAAAAACCTGAGAGAGAGGATTGACGGCGAATTCAGGTAGGGACAAAAATTCGTCAGCGGAAATAAAACCGGAGCTATTACGATCTAGCTGACAGAACCTCTCGTACAGGGAAACAATCTCCTGCTGCGTAACTACACAATAAGAAATTGAAACGAATTAATAGCACAGAAAGCAACAGAAATGTCTGAAACTTGCAGGAATCGTCGCTTAGAGGGAATGCAGGATTACAAGTGTGGTTACAGTGTTCCTGGACCTCCTCGATATCGTACTGCGTGAGCATCGAGGAGGTGTTGCCCATGGTGGTAAAGATCAGAGAGGGGATTGAGTGACTGAGTGAGAGATCAATGGAATGCAGGGAGGAAGGGATTTTAACGGGGGGAGAGGGAAGATATATTTTATAGTTTAAAAGAAAAAAAAAAAAAAATATATATATATATATATATATATATATATATATATAGATTATTTTATTTTTTATATATTTTTAAAGTAATGATAATATAATTAATTATTTTTTTATTTTTAAAAATTTAATATTTTTATTATTAAATTAAACAAATGTCAAAAATTATTTATAATTATAATTATTTAAAAAAATTTATAAATAAATAAAATTAATTAAATAATTATTTCAATAAATATATAATTTAATATATTTTATTTTATGAAATTAGAAGTTAGGAATATTGATATGTTTATTTTTTTCTCAATATGACAATATAACTGTGTTACTTGATAAGTTAAAATTTTTCTTCAATCATATTTATAAAAATTTCATAAAATATAACATTAATAATTAAGATAAAGATATTTTAGTCTTTTTCTCAACTTTCTCTCCCAATCTCCCCAAATTGGAGGGAGAAGAGAGGAAGGAAGGGGAGAGAAAGTTTACTCCGCTTCCCTCCAAAAACACATGCCAACTTCCCCTCCCCTCAAACCAAACAAGGGGTAAAATTTTTTGGTAAAAGGGGAAGCTGGAACTCAAAGAGGGTCAACTGAAGGAGGAAGGTGAAGGAATGGCAGTTATGCGCCTCCAATTACTTTGCATGGGCATTCAGGGCAGATCGAGGAAGGGGCAAGAAGGAAGCAACGTGGCTCATTCATTTTATTTTAGAATGAATTAATGCTGGGTGTTTGAAAGCTATATTGCATTTTAATTTAGTTTTTTAATATTTAAATATTTTATTTGTTTAAATTATTTTAATATTGTGGTTGTTTAACTCAACTAGTCAACAATGCACTATTTGAATGACATCTATGTTAAATTGTTTTATTCCTTAATATTTAATTAAAAAATCTAATTGACAAAAATAAATAATATGATTTAAAATTAAGTTAGTGCATTAATTCAATGTTTAGATATTATTAAAATATGTCATCATAAAGCTTCGTTCCCTTGGAATGAGTTATAACACCATATTATTTTAATGTTATATCATAGCATTTTAAGTAATAATAGGATACATAATGTTTACATGTATGAAAATCATATTAAAGATCAAATATTCTTTGAATAAGTAAAATAAAAAATTTAAATTTTAAAATATTAAACTAAGACAATGTATATCTTTCTATAATCAAATATTAATTCACTTTTCATTTTATTTTTCAATTGATATATGTTATAAGGGACTTTACTTATATATTGCTACCTAAAATCTTATCTTGTGCATATTAATGAAATCCCATCACTCTTTTTCTAAGATTCTTTTTTTCTTTCTTTTTTGGATTATTGTTGGGTCTAAATCAAAACATTTTGCATGCCAAGTAAGATCATTACTCCGAGTTTCTCATTTTAAAGATCATGGCACAAATAAGAAGGAATCACTCTTTCAACCAACACAATGATTAGAGCACCACAAAGTTAAGCAAGATTTACCTCCATGAATCTTGCCAAACTACCTTATAAAACAATACAAACAACTAGCATCAAGAATATAATTATTGCATTGAATTAAGTCTCACAAACTCACTAACCATAACTAAGGCAAGACAGACAAATGATTGAACCGATGTAGCCTTACCCCTCAACATTATTAATTAACCACAAATCGGCAACATATCACTACCCTAATGGTTAATGGGCATAATAACCTAAATATGATTAATCTATAGTTTACTAACTGGAGTATCATGCAATTGCCACTAAATATATAATAGCACTTAATGGCCATAAAAGAAAGACCTTGCAAAGAGGAAGACCTAGGATAAAGAAGAGAAAGAGTGACTAATGATGTTGCCTAAACTATAGATAGGCATTCCTTAGGTAACCAAGTCATAAGAGCACATGAAACCTCCACAGATAAAGACTATGTGCCTTAAGAGAATAACAATACCCAATCCTCAACGAATAATGCAAAAAGCATGTTTTAGAGAAGAGTATGGCACAAAAAAGCTTAAGGTAAAACTCAAAGGAGCAAGCAAACAAGGAACTCTCAACAAGAAAAAAGGAAGTGCAAAAATCATTAAGTAGGAGGAAGAACTTGAAGAAGATGACAACCTTCATGATAAAGTGAAAAAAATTAATGGAAGCTTAATAAGCCTGGCTAGAGAGAAATATGTCATATTCAGAATATTTTGGAGACATAAGTTTGTAAGGATTCAATAACTCCTCATTCACAGACAAAATTTGGAACACAAACCTACCAAGAAGATACGAGCTAGTAACATTTAAACAATATAACGAAAAGATTGACACCATCCACTATCTCTATTACCATACAAATGGACATAGCTCATGTCTTTGCAAAGTATTAATGCAAGTTGTTCTTTAACACCTTGAAGGACAAAGTGAGAATGTGGTTTAACAACTTTCCATGGAACTCAATCATTTGCTTCAGTCAACTAGCTGAGCATTTTCTAACCCAATTCTCCCTAACCAAATTTTGAATCATGGAAGCTTATGCCCTTATGGGAATATATATATATATATATATATATAAAGGATGAAAGTCTTGAAGCCTATGTGAAATTCTTAAATGAAAAGTCATTCAATGCAAAGAATCTAGTTCAAGGACCAATCAATATCACAATGACAATATGACCAAGATCAAGGAAATTAAAATTCTCCTTAGCAAAAAGATAACTTGAAATAGTGGTTGAGTTTATGCAAAAACTCCCACAACATATCTAGGCAAAAAATTGCCTAAAAGCTAAAGAAGAAGGAAAAGAGAAGAGAGAGCGAGTCACATGATCAAAAGAAAAATAAATAGTCTCCTTGACTAATAAATTGAGAAATGATGAGAGGAAGAATCAATCCAAAAAGTAAGAGAACCTCGTTAATTTTGATATGACTTTTATACTTCTATAATTATTTCTTCTATTAAAGTGTTATTAAATGTAGAAAAAGAAGGTTCTAAAAAAAGGCCCCACCTTTTAGAATGGCAAGAGAAGACCATGATCAAGGGAGATATTGCCACAACCATTGCAATGTTGGATATGATACAAAAGAATGCAGAGATAAAAAAGACACCTTTAAGGATCTCATTTAAAAAGAATACCTACAAACCAATATCACTTAAAATAATGAAAGAGGAAGACCTGACACATGGAAATGACTAGATAATATGTGACCTAATGAAGCAAAGAAGAAAAGGATATAGAAACAACTCTAGAACCAAGTGCAAGCCCCAATTACACTAATAAAGTCATTAACATCATTTCAACTCAATCCCACCATACCCAAAGAGATATTAAAAACTAATTAGTGAGGTAATGGCTATCAATGAAAACATCTGAGCCCTACCTTAGCATCAATTTAAAGTTATCACATTTTACAAAGAAGATTCTAACGTAGTGGTTAACAATAAATATGATCCAACAGTCATAACTGCAACCATAGGCAATTGAAAGGTTTGAATCTTGGTTGAGATTGAGGCTACAGTAAACAAATTATAAGACAACACCTTGAAAGACATGGGCCTCTCCAAATTTGACCTTTAACCCACTAATAAATCTATCCATAGGTTCGAATGCTAAGGCTACAAATTGAAGGAATGATAATGGTCCCCATAACCTTAGAAGAAAGAGACCATAAAGTTACAACCTTTACAGTCTTTTATATCACAAAGGCCTGATTGGACTACCATGTGATCTTGGGATGAACAAACTAAAAGTAATAGTTTGCCTTTAAAGCCTTTTACTCAACTTTTGCACTCTTAGAAAGCTTTGCTATACATTTTCCCACTGACAAACATTGCAAGTCTTACTATTTATCACATGTATATTTGCTTTATCAATATCTTATGTATATGTAATGATTGCATTTATAGGGTTGAAAGGGTAATCAAAATATAAATGACGGATGAACTTATTTCTCCATATCCATAGCAGCTAACAAGTTGTTGAAAAAGGCTATATACCAATAGATGTTTGACCCTTAGGAATTATTAAACTTCATATTGTTACTAATCCATTCTTGAATGTACCATATGAAGAACTCCATGTACTTGCTAGGATTCACTAATTTTCTCCATAAAGTAGCTAAATTCATGTAATCCTATAAACAATGCAAAGTCATTTTTAGTTCATCTTGGCAAGCAGGGCAAGTACTTGTACTTTGAGACTATTTATTTGTTTAACTTCTTATGAGTAATCTACCATGTGCCATAATCCATACAAAAAGTTTTTTATGTTTTAGGGTCCTTTCCAATTCTAGAAACTTTTTCAACAAGGGTTAGCTTCAGCATTATTGTTGTTCTTTAGCATCTGGTAAGCACTACAAATTGAGAAAAGCTTAGAAATCAATCTAGATCATCAATATGCATTAGAGGCAAGATTTCTTTTCTTTGATAGACTATTTCATTAAGGAGTAAGTTGGAAAAAAAAAATTCAATCTCCAATAACCGTTTTCATTCACATAATTTGCTATTCTTTTTGTTAAAATCTTCATCTGGGATAGCTATAGCATAATTAGAAAGCATAGCTTCACATGAGATCTATCTATCCCTCCAAAAAGCTTATTGTTCCTCAATTTTAAACCTCCCATTTGATCCTTTTATGAAAATTTGGCTCAATATTAGATAAATTTTTTTAGAGACCGAACATAATAGTCTTTGCTCTACACCCTAGTTGCTACTTTTATACCCCTTTCATATTTCCCTTCTAAAACATAAGCCTAAAGGTTATTTTTGTTTAAACAAAGTCCCCATTGTCATTTCATAAGAAGGGCATCATTAAAATAGGCTCATTTAAGGAATTTGAGGCCTTTCATGCTTGCCAAAAAGCATATTTTATTCTATAAGATAAGACAAGCTTTCTTTTGCCATTGAAATCTCCCCAAATGAGATTTTTTTTAGCCTTTTTTATCTTGTTCACAATATTCGAGGGGATTTTTGCATTTTGTATGTTGTACACCATTGAAAATAACATTTTTAGCATAAATCACACATCTTAGACTTTATCAAGTATGTGAAAGAATTGGTCCTCTATTGCTCTTCCATGTTACGTTTTAACTCCCAAATGTTTTACCATGCTAAAAACATGGTTGAAACCACTTTTTTAAACAATAGACTACTTAATGTCTTCACTTACATTTTTGGGGAAAAAAGATTAAGGTTTTCATCTAACTTTTCCCATAGAGGTTATTAAACACATTCAAACACTTCATAATGATATTTTATAATACCAATTTCTACAAAGAGAAGAAGGTCGTGAGCAAAAATAAGATGTGAAATAAAAGGACCATTCTTACCTGCTTTCATTAGTTTCCAATTGCCTTTTTTTACCTTATTAAGAATTATGCTAGATAGTTTTTCAATGCACAAAACAAAAATGTAAGGTAAAAAAAAGGCTACCTTATCTAATGCTTTTAGTTGGGGTGAATTGCTTAGACTATTGTCATTCCACAACAAGTTAAAAGATGTTGAAAAGGTGCATGCCATAATCAAATGAAATAGTCCATCAATTAATCTGTTAAAAAAAATTATTAATAAAGCCCCATTTTAATGGATCATAAGCCCTTTTAAGATTCACCTTAATTGCCATGAAAGATTTTTTGCCTTTTATATAATTCATTAAATGCACCATATCTTCAGCATTAATGATGTTGTCTTGGATATTACATCCTAAGACAAAGCTAACTTGATTAAAGGAAATAATGTGGGGTAGGACAGCTTTCAATCTATTCACCATAGTTTTAGTTACACCTTTATATAAGACCACTTTTGGGATTAGGACCAACAAGGTGCTACTAATCTCTATTATGAAATGTAATTCCTGCCATGTTAAAGAAATGAAATCAATAACATTCTTACCAATAACTCCTCAATTAAATTTGTGGAAGGCAGCTAAAAACCCATATTTCCCCGCAGCTTTCTAAGACTTCATGAAGAAAAAAACTTTTAATTTTTCCTCTCTTTTTGTCACATGATCAAAAGCTTGGTTAGGATAGAAATTACAGTCATACCACCTCATGGTCACCTATTCATATTAATCTCCTAAGCTTTCAGATTTAAGTAGGTTTTAGTAAAAGTTAAAAAACATTTGAACCAATTCTTGATGATCCTTAATCTAAATTCCATTCAATTTTCTAATGGCCATTGTCTTATTGTGTCTTCTTTGAATCACTATTTTAGTATGGCAAAAATGGGTATTCCTATCTCCACTTTGAATCCATTCCATGTTAGACTTTTGGAACCACATAATTTCTTTCTCTTAAAGGACCTCCTTAAACTTTTTCTTTAGTTTAAACTCTAATCCCTCAAGGTAAGACCTATTACCCCTATATAGAGAGTTTTAATTCCTTCAATTCTAGTTAGGATCCTTTTTCCCCTTTCCTATTGAATTTTCCAAAAACCTCACTATTCCATATCTAAAGATTAAGAATGATGTCTTTCAAAGAAATATAAACTTTTTGTTTAGCACACCAATTTTCCTTAAGGAAATCTTAGAAATTCTTATGTTGAGGCCAAGCTCTCTCAAAATGAAAAGGCTTGTTATGACCATGGACATTATTGGTTTCTATGATTACCATAATAGGATGTTAGTTAAATTTTATTTTGGGGAGAACTTTAACAAATGGCCTCATCAAATTGATATCCCCATGGCATGTTATACAAAGTCTTTTTAAATCTTTTACACACCCTTTAGAAAAGATCATGAATAAGCCCCTTCCAAGTGAACCATGATCCAATATTACTTAAATCAATCATATTGCAGCTTTCAATCTATCTTTGAAACTTATGTCATTTGTTTAAGTTATCCAGAGCACCACCTTTCTTCCTACTGGGGTGAGCGATTTCACTAAAGTCCCAAATAGCAAGATAAAATCCTTACATATTTGCTCCAATATCCTTTTGGTTGCTTTCATGTTCTACCTTGATTATGTTCTTAAAGGGCTAGCATAGATATATGTAAACCACCAATAGATCCCACTATTTTCTACAATATTTACATGAAGAAATTAAAGGTCCTAGAGTTGTAATTTAATATCAATATTATGATTATTCCAAAGGAGCCAAATGCCTCTAATGAAACCATTTGCTTCTTCAATCAATGGATATTTAAAATCTAATTACTTGATTACTTTAGCAACTCCTTTCCTCACTTATTCTTATTTCCATAAGGATCATTAAATAAGATGAATCATTTCTTATTTGTTCTTTGCACACTTTAGCAAACTTCAAGCTAGCAGCACCTCTACAGTTTCATGAAACTATTTTCATAACAAATATAATAACAAGGGTGAAGAACAAGATTCATCACACATTCCATACTAAATCAACAAGTTGTATAGGATTTATTTTGGATTTACCCTTAGAGTCTATCTCTAAAGAAACTATATTCTTGCCTAGGTTTGATAATAACAACTTATTATGATTAGTACTCTTTTGGCCATGCTCGCTTTTCAGGTTAGATGGCTGAGTCATTTTACTTAGGGTTATAAGATCAACAATTGCCTTGCTTGCTTGATTTAGGACCATTAATTTCAAAAGACTTGGTTGGGAATAGGTTAATAATCCATGGATTTGAAGATTGCCTAGATTTACTAAAGAGCAATTTTTTCATCCTTAAGTGATTCATATTGGGTTTTTGTACTAAGTTTTTTGTAAAGTTCTTGCTCATATTATTACTCTTAGTCTTGAATTGGCCTAAACCTTCTTTAACATTTAACATCTCATTGCCCCTGTAGGCCACTCTTTATCATTCGAGTTCTCCTTTAAGCTCCTTCTATTGTTTCTTGGGCCTAAGCCATTAAAGGAATCACTGATGAGGCCCTTTTAACTTTCCATGTGTACCACATTGGGGTTAACATTCTTAGCATTATCCCTTTCTTCAACATTACTCTCACCATTTAGGATGGAAAATCTAGAAATACATATAATGTTATCAAGATGTTCTTTAGCTACAAACATATATCCCTTTTCTCTGTTGTTGAAATCCTTAGATTTATTCCATCTTCCATACCTAGCCTTTTGGGCCATTATCCATGGGTTAAAAGATGATATTGTAACTTTTTTTGAGTCACTTTTCGTCTTTATCTATCAATTGGCGGCATTACTTACCTCTTCCTTTCTTTTTTCTTGAACACTAGGCACTCCTCGAGCATATACCCATACTTTCCTCTTTCAAAACAAATGAAGTGTAATCCTTTATATTTATATGCATTTCCTTTCCTTCAATATAGTAGGCTAGATGTAAGGGCTTAATAAGATGTACTTTAGTCAACTTTCAGAGTTGTCCCAATAAGATCCAAACCTTGTGAAGAAATTTATTATTATAAAGCTCA
This sequence comes from Erythrophleum fordii, assembly GCA_032878935.1. NCBI lineage: Eukaryota > Viridiplantae > Streptophyta > Magnoliopsida > Fabales > Fabaceae > Erythrophleum > Erythrophleum fordii. Next base: position 29,278,364 of record JAVQMF010000055.1, on the reverse strand, counting down.
ATTTGGACGTCTATAAGCCTTACCTAAGTAGCCACCTACTCAATAGTGGTAGTATTAGGGTCAAAATCTTATTACCATCTATAAATAGATAAGTAATTATCCAAAACAACCCACGGTCCACCTTTAAGAATAAATTAAAAAAATCCTCAATTAAATCAAATTTAACAAAAAAAAAATGTTTCAATGTCAACTAAAGCTAACTTCCCATATTAAGCCCAAACTTAATCAAGCTTTTTCTTCAAGAAATTGAATCTAACTATTTTTCTTAATAGCTTCACAAGTAGAAAGGTATGAAATGGTCTAGCCATCTAACACCACTCTTCCTCAAGGATTCTAATCTTACATTTTGGGCTATTGACATCCTTAATCATTTACTCTTTAGTATTATGATCCTCTTCGTCAAATCTTGGCAATTATGATTCTACAAGTTTATCCTTCTCAAATTGTTGTAAGAAGCTAGCATTCCATATCTCCCTTTCCCTATTCTTAATTAATTTATCCCTCTAAAAACTTTAACCTTCTTTGTTACCCCTTTCTTGTCCTAAAATCTCCCTCCAATCTTTCGTTTTGGTATCATGGAAATCTCTCCAAATAAACCCAATCCTTCAATCTTTCTAAGTTTATGATTTTGATCCATCATCTCCTTTGTTGGTGCATTTTTTCATCCTTTACTACTGTAATCACCTTCTCTTTTTGCCCATCCTCTGCCATCATAAGTGTCTTTTCTATCACTCTTAATAGTCATTAGGTTTTCAACTTAATATATTATTTTTCACATAAAACAAATAATATTGAAGTAAAATTTTTTAGAAATTTATTTTTTTAATTTTACATTATCAATTAAAAAATAATTTATCCTTAGAAATATTTTGGACAAAATGAAGTTTAGTTGCAAGACATTTTTTAATTTCAAGAAAGGATAATATAATTTTTCATAATAGAGGATAAGACTATTTAATTAAGCTATCCCTCAAAGAATAAAGAAAAATTTACCTAAATAATTTTTAGGTTTAATTTTCATTTACCTAAAAATCATTTTGTCTATTTTCACCTCTTTCCAACATAAATGAAACTGTAACCAAATCAAGTATATGCCATATTTTTTATGGGATAAACCATAATTGTGGAAGTAAAATGATGATAGACAAGAATTGGATTTTTTAAAATGCTTATTATTAGTTTGTCAATAAAAACATACACGTGAGTTTTTTTTTTAACATCTAATTATATATTGTTAAATAATAAAATTGCTCAATTTATTAACTTTTTTATTGGGATAACAAATATAACCCCGTTACTCATTATTTATTTATTTAGTTAATTTCACATCACATAAATTAAATTTTTAAATTTTGTGGTAATTAAATAAAGAGGTTATGTAGATCTAAACTTTTTTTGATAACCTTTCTTATATATATAAGTCATTACATAGTTAGACTAGTCAAAAAATTTCATAAAGTTGGTTACAAAGCCCTATTCATCAAAACACTATTCTAGTCAAATCACAGAACCGATATTTGCATAGATACAATAAAAAGGGAGGGGGTTATATGATTTATACGTCATTTTTGTTGGAGTCCTAAACAACATTCATCTAATCTTATATAATAAAAATCTATTGCTTGTCCATATTCAAAACAGACCAGTTCATATTAACAATGACTTGCACTTAGCCTACATTGAGGACATTAACTTACATCCATTCAATTTCTACCATAAATTTGAAATTCAACATTGTCATGGACTAAATTTGAACATTACCCCAATTATGTGAGAATTTAAAATTCTCAGTAAGAGACAATAAATTTTGAAAATTTGTAATGGTTCAGCTACTATATATGCAAAAAAATGTTTTTGTTTACCCTTCTTTAACATATGAAAATAGCAAAACAATTAACAATGCTTTAAAACATCTAGATGCAACAATTTAACAAAATCTACCACCTATGTCATAAAAGTATATTTATCCACATCATATAATAACATACATGTAACTTATTCACTATATAAGCTAGACTTATTTACTATGAGCATTTGTGGTTCAATATAAAATAATATATTTCATATTAGAAATTTCATAGCTGAAGTAGCATTCAAATGCTAGTCAATATATTGGCATAACAGAATGAATACATGTAAATTATATAAATATTCATCCTAAGGAAACTTAGATTATCTCTCTTAATAGTGTTATTTGTAGAAAATCATTTCTATACAAACTACACTAAGCATTCCATACAACTTGATGCAGACTTAGGTTTTCAAAATTCCATAAGCAATAAATCCAATATCCCATACTACTTGATGCAAAGCCTAGGTTTTTCAGCATAATTAACAAAAAAGAACTACTCTCCTTTAACTTGCATATCATGAAAATGTGTTAATACATAACATATCTATATTACCATAGACAAGAAGCTTGATTGCATAACATGTTAGCGTGCCTCCTAGAGTAGATCCACATAACCCTTAACAATCAAAACTCTATCCTATGAGAAACCTATCTCCTAAGGACCATCTCTTATTAGAATTCAATTCTTAGCATTCTTGTACTAATGATTTTATGAAAATAACATATCTATATTATCATGGACAAGAAACTTGATTGCATAAAATGTTAAGGTGCCTCCTAGAGTGGATCCATATAACCTTTAACAATCAAAACTCTATCCCATGAGAAACCTGTCTCCTAAAGACCATCTTTTATCAGGATTCAATTCTTAGCATTCTTGTACTAATGATTTGATGAAAATAACATTTCCTTTCTTATCTCAACTACTCAATTTTACACCTTACAAATCATAAGTATGATCATTAAACTGTACACACCAATCATGCAAACCTCAGTCTATATTCATAAGCATAGTAAGTCTAGATATCATACTTTATGATAAATTAGATAAACCAAATGCACATAATAAATCATATATATACATACATACATACATACATACATACAGACACACACACAGAGAGAGATATATATATATATATATAATTGACCATAATAGTCAAATATTACTAGCACAAATTTTGAGGGAACCATTTTTCCTATTAGCATGTTTTTTTGCTATCTTCAGTGTTTTATAAGGTCTTGGTCCATATTAGTTCCATCTGTGTATAGGTCATCCATGTTAAGGTCATTCGTGTCATAGTCATCCATGCAAGGTAAATAGTCCAAGGTTGAGTCATCTTTGCATGGAAAATAGTTTGTGTCAAGATACTTGTCATATTATGCAATTTCACAAATATACGAGTCACTCAAGTAACAAACTAAAGAGTTAGTATTGTTTCCACAAAGAAAGAAATCAATTACCAATTATCTAAATTTATCCTATTATTTAAATTGTTTGATTGAATTGAAATTAATATATGTAAATTTAAAATAATAAAATACTCTAAATAAGTACTAGCTATCAATAAAAAGGTTCTGGAATTTAAAATCCTCTATTTATGCAATAAATATCACTTAGAATGAACTCTTGTAGTTAAATTTAATTGGGTTCATGGAAATTCTACTAATATAAATAAAATTCTTTCTCAAGATAAATTGTTGTACTTATATTAAGCCTATGTCTACTTTCATGATCATACATTAATATAAACCTATTACATATAAGGAATTAGTACAACTAGTTGCAAGCCACTTAAATGCAATTCATATTTTTATAAAATTATCATCTAAGTCTATTGCTCTTATGATCTATATTGCAATTAACCTCTTGTTTCTCTCACAATATATCAAATAAACGGTGGCTATTCCTTCAAAAATAAGAGAAAGAGAGCAATTGATTAAACTAATTAAAACAGTTACAAGAGCATCCCAAATTCAACTTAGTTAATAAAAAGATTTATTTAAATTCTAAATAAAAGATTTAGCTACACATGATGAAATTCAATAAATAAATAACAATGGAGTTTGACATATTCATAATTTAGAAACTAAGAAAAAGAAAAGGAAAAGAAGAAAAATCATTGATGGATTCGAGTGATTCTTTAATGTGAGCTTTAAATTTTCAGTGGCTCCTAGTGTTTTTCCTCTGAATCATCTCTATTTCTTTGTATTTCTCTGTCTCTAGGGTTCTTCTCTGGCCTTCCCTCTAAAATTCTCTAGTTGTCTCAACAAAAAGCCTTCTTTTTAGTTAGACACAAGCTGCCCATATTGACATCACCTAGTTATATGGTTTGCCATGTTCAATTGTATTTGGGTGCATCTTTTTGCTCAAATTCACATGGCTATGTGATTCCACTAGTCAAAATTGCCTTGTTTTACATGTCTAAGTTCCCCCACACAATTAATCCATATTTCTTGCTAAATAAGTTGGATTTCCAGCTACTTCATTCATGCTTTTTCCATTTCTAATTGTTTCTAGTTATGTCTAATATAAGATACTTAAAAAATCAGAAATTGAACTTAATTACTTAATTAAATATCAAGAAAAGTATGACAATTTTTGCACTTATCAGTACTCCATTGCTAAGGTTACCTATGTATGGGAGTCTAAAAACACTCCTTGCTCAAGGAAATTAGTGGAAATTTACTTAAGATTTTCAAGGCTCAAAGAGAATTTTAAGAGGTAATTAAATCTTTAAACATGTATAAACATTCAAGCATTCAAACATACAACAATTCAACCCATATATCTTAAGAAATTCCATTGTTTTCTCTTATTAAAAGATCACATGGCCCACGAGCATCCACACAGTTAGGTCATATGATTTTAAAGCTCAAATAGTGCAAAAATATATGACAAATTACACAACCCGTGTGTTGTGACATGGCCAAGCTATGTCCTTTAGGTGGTTGTTGAACAACACAACTAGGCTATGTAATAAACCCCTGTATAGTAAAATGAACTGTAACTTTTCCAAATTTTAATCTCCAACCCAGCCAAGCCATCTTACATGTTTATTTCTAAAGGAAAAGTCACATACTAAGATGGATCTGGGTACTTACTTGGATATAGTGAAATCATATCTTGCTTAGATCTCTGTCTTGTGCAATTTAGAAAGGAATCACCAGCATGCTCTGATAATTTTTTTTCATTGCAGATGGCACCATAGTTAGAGAAAAGAGAAAACATTTTGTGTTCATTGTGCTTTATCTCTAGTTACAAGGGAAGAAAGGAGAGGAAGTTTTCTTACAATTACACATATTGGACAAGATTAGTTCACAAATCTAATCTCTTCCTTTCTTTTTATTTTATTTTTTTAAATGAAAAAAATCACATAACCATCCTTTGAAATTTTCACTTTAAAAATATTCAAAGTTTAAATTCAAATTATACTAATTTAATTAATAATTAATTAATTAACAAATCCATAATTAACTAATTATTTATTTATTTAAATTTTCTTTTATAAGAAATTAGGTCAGGTTACTAGTTGAGTCAACCGATTTTGGGCACCCCATTTTTCAATATCTTCCACTCGTACATGATAAGATAATTAACACAAAACCTTTTGCTTCTCTTGGATTTTTACACTAAGTACTTTGCTGTAATCGCATAGGCATACTCTTCATGAGCTCTTACACTAGAAATCCTATTATAGGAGTAGTATAAGAGATGTATCTCATAGATATGCTTTAGACGTTTATTTATATGCCTTGAATGCCCTAGATTCACCCATATATTTTATACTCATGAAAATCTAATCCTTCTTAAATTTAATTTTACTTAAATTGCCTTTTTCATATACATAATATCTATAATTATAAAGTAACCAAAACTTCATAATAAGTATGCTTAAAATATTAGCATAGTTAAGTATATCTCAAGTGATCTTGCTTTCACCCACGTATCCCTTATATCAAAATCAACTACTTTCTTAGCATTAATCCTTTAAATTGAATCTATCGTAACTATAAGATGTATACTAAAGTAGTAAGTACTTACATATCTCCTCATAATATTGTCAAAATCATATAGGCATCTATGAAAAGGATTTATTCCTTTTTAGGACTCATACAACAATGAAATAGAAATTTATTTACTTACTTCTTAATTGTGGTTGTTAAGCATATGCAATATAAATTGTATACTACGATATTTCTCTTATTTCATAAAAGTGTCTATGGTGTTTCTCTTATTTCATAAAAGTATATATTGATTTGATTTATTTATCAATATTATATAAATTTTAGTCTAGACACATATAGTATCTAACTCAAATTTTACCATTTTGCTTGCCTCCTAACACACCTTAGAAGAGAATTTAGATCTGGTTATAGGTATAATGGTATTACCGATGGTAGGAATCTATAATTTGACCTATATCTATTTATGTGTTTAGATCTCATCTTTATCTTCTTTTTCTTCCTTTTGTTAGTGTGATATAGTTATATTTTGTGTTCCTTTTTATTATATATTAATGCTTTCATTGCCTTATATGATAAATATAAATGTCTCATATTTACTTACTTCTCATAAGCGCTAAAGGCAATTACTCATGTGAGAAAGTTATACTTATCAACTTGTATGACATACTATCATTTTATATATGCTACCTATAATTATAGCATTAACATATCTATTTAGTCATCACTTAAGTTATACATATGATGTGAAACTTTATGTTCTATACTTTCCAATAAACTTCACATTTTTCTTATGCATATCTCTAGGTATGGGCTCTCCCAAAGGGTCAACTAACATCTTTTACAAAGATATATTTTAAAGTAACACCTTCTGTGCTATTGATCTCTCTTATTCTTGCATCTATGTATTTACGCTTGTTGTGATGCTTAAAGACTTTAGTATAAGTTATGGCTTCTTATCTATCACAATTGATCAATATTGGACTTAAAATCCTACTAATAATCCTCTAGTTTTCCATAACTCTCTTCGGCTATATAGTCTCTTATACTATTATAGAACATCCATTAAACTTTATTTACTTAATAAATAATACTATGCATGTTTATTTCTTACTGTTTAAGATATTACATCACTATTCATCAAGAAAGTATATTCAAACATTAATTTCACATATCTAGATTTTCTTTCTAATGCAGTGTATATTTTTTATAATGCCCTATCAGTATCTTAATATTTTCTTAACAACACTCTAATATTATTGGCTTGGTTGACATTTAACTATTATCAGTACACAAGAGTAATTGCTAATAAATGTTTAACTTTGTACATATCATTGCATATAAAATCCAAAACTTTTGAAGGAAGGAACTTGTGACGACCCTAACTTCTAATCTCGGTAATTATAGTTAAATACACGATTAATAAATAATGATTAAGGTTTGAAGTCATTACAATTAATTATATAAAAAAAATATAGAGAAATCTGAACATATATGTTATTAGGGTCATTAACTAAACAACCATATATAGGAAAATGTATAAGAGGGTTTGTGATTCATCAATCCATCGATTTCAATACACAAAAACCTCCTACAAATGTTCCTATATCATTCCCTGGCATTAGCATTAAAGAAATTAGGATTTCTAGGTCAAAGGTGGGAGTTTGGGGACCTGAGCCGCGACCTGGAACCTTTCCGCTGTGACTAAGTTAGGTCTTGGAGTTCAAAAATTAAGTTTTTAACCTTGCGTCGTGGCCTAGACCTTTTGCATCGTGGCTAAGTTGCTCTCGGAATTCACTGGGTAATTTTCTTGGATCTGCGCCGCTAACCTATGTGGTGCCATGGCGAGTTTTGCTTCTGTACCCTACTTAATTGATTTCTCCGACTTGTGCCGCGGCAGGACTTATTGCGCCGCAGTGAGGTTTCATTCTGTCACCCTCCTGGGCATTTGTTTCACTCTGCGCCGCGGCGAGATTCCTCAAGCCGCGGCGTCCCTCGCCACTGTCACTCTTCAGGCCGCGGCGAGGCCTTCCTAGCCGCGACATGACTCCCTCTTATAAGTATATCTCCTACATTTTATCCCCTACACTTTAGTTTTCTTCTTAGGGACACCCTAGGACCACTTACCCTCATATTATATGGCTCTAATGGTGCTTATCCACCTTATTTACCTAGCTATTCTACCATTACTAACTCAACACTCGAGTACTAATTCTCACTCACCCAACTACCCCATGTCAGCCTTTTCATGGGCTAATGACAGCAATGATTCATATACTATTAACAATTAACATCTCATAGTATTTCGTTAGAGGTTTCATAGATTAATGACAGCAAATGTATTTTGGTCATAAGGTGCATGGGGTCACTGCTTAATGTTTATACAAGATCAAATCACTTATCCAGTGTTAGCCAATTACAATCATAATGTTCAACCCCATGATAATTGAATTACATATATAGTCCCTACACTTAGCAACTCATGATGCAATGCAGCAATGATACAAAACTAGCAACCTAGTTACAATACAATTTGACAAGGCTCCCAAACCTATGTGCTGCCAAACCATTTAATAAGCTTTCGTAAATTTTCTTCTTGCCATTATGAGGTCCGGTCCCTGAAAATGTTAGCTCACAACGGGGTGAGATATACAATCTCAGTAACAAAAGAGCAGTGTCTATATACATGTACAAGTTAATCAATCCAATGCAATTTCATGTCATCAATACCAGAATCATCAATTCAATTTGCAAATGAACTAGTTGAACTACTAATAACTACTGTCCCATACCAGCAGTAATACATAACATGTTAATAGCCAATAACACCGGGAGAGGTCCGTCCACGACACCTACTCCATCATGAGCACAACTAGGGCTCAGTATATCGGGGGTTTGATCATAACCCGGTGCTCGATCGAAGCACATGCACGGGTGGCAGCCGCACCACAGCTCCACCATGGACTCACAAGGTCCAATTACAATAACAATCAAGTAATCAACTAGTCATTTAGTATTTTAAAATCAAGCATGTGTAACAAATAGCAGATTAACATGAGCATATACATGGAATTAGGAAAATAACCCAGTTACCTCAATAAAGCCAATTACTCTTCCCCTAGCTACCATAATAATCCAAATGCACACCAAGCCTATAACAAGAATAATTATCATCATTTCTAATCACAATCAAATATCCAAAGAGTTGAACTACTAATGACAGACTAGAGGTTACTCACCTAATTACCAAGGGATTAAATTTTGGATTCCAACTTTTCCACACCAGAAATTGCCATAGTTCACTCCAATTTTTGGGTAATTTCACATGAAGCCAAAGCCCATATCATAGGTCAACTATAGAGGTCTCAAACTAACAGAAAATGCATCAAAATGGGAAGGAGATACTCACTTAACAACACCCATAGCCTCACCTCCGAAAATCCATCATAGGAAATTCCAAAATTCGCATTTCAATCATCAAGCCCAGAAAGTTAGGTTTTCCACCATTATCTCCTTGTAATTTCACACAATAACAGAACCCATTATGATAATACATCCTTAGGGGCATTTTCCAGTAAAGTGATATACAAAATGGAAAGGAAATACTTACCTAATCATCCTTCTAACCTCCAACTCTGAAAATCTTGCAAGGAATCACCCAACTCCAAGTTTCAGATTTGAGAAGAAGATGAAAATACTCAAAACCAGAAATTAATTAGACCAAAATGAAGAGGAGGATGAGAGGGTCAAGTTATATATAACTCACCTTGGCTAAATCATCCTTTAGAAGTGAGAAATGGTGGAGGAATACAGAAAACCCTAGCCTCCTCTCTTCCTATGCGAAAATGGAGTTCTCCTTTACCTTAGATTGAGTTGGTCTGCAGAATAGGAGGTAACGGTCTGAGTAAGTTAGGGTTTTAGATGGGTTTGGGTCAACCCCCAAAATCCACTTAGGTTCAGATGTGTGCTTATTGGGCCTTTGTTTGGTGAGGTGGGCTGCAGAATATTTTGAGTTTAAGTGAAGTATGCTGACCCAATGGTCCAATTCCTTGTAAGTTTGGATTTTTATGCTTGTTGGGCCTTATCTCATAAGTTGGGCTGAATCTCATGAGTTGGGTTAGGCCAAATTTCAAGAGCCAATCTAATTTGGTTCTGCATAATGTGTGTTGGGCCAACTCACATAAATTGGGTCTTGGGCCCTTATTCTACTAAATCAAATTAGGCCATTGCTAAGCAATTTCTCTTGCCCTAAGCCTCATGATAAGGAGTTGGGCTTACACCCAAAAATTATTGGGTCTCTATAAATCCTTATCCATGGCTTATTCAAATTAAATTTTGGGCCCTAATTAGGTTTTAACCCAAATGAAATCTTAAACCTATATTACGAACTTATTTCTTTATAAATTTTCATTCATAAAGCTTGCCCAATTATTTCGTGATAATTATTTTTAATTAGTTCGAATACATTATTAACACCTTAATTAATTTCGAGACGTTACACAACTTTCTTCATAATGTTTAATATAGACACAATTTGAGGATATATCTTTAAACTTAGATTATTATTACAAGGATATTGATGAGTTTATAGTTATGTATCCTAAATTGCTTAAGGACTTTCTAATTGTAATTCTCTTGTTAAAAAGCAATCAATTTCTCGAAGCAATTCTTTTAGAGCCTAATTTTGATGATATACACTATTTTACCCATATCCTTCTACTCAAAATTTAAGGATAGTATTCTTTAATGACTTTAAAGAATCTTGATTATTCTTACCTAATGGCATATTATTCAATAAATAACAATATTATAGATTTTTCTCAAATCACTTAATGCAAATACAATAGTCTTCATTAATTATTTAAAATTTACATAAGGTGACTGCTTGATAAAATTTCAAATACCATTATCTTAATGATTTTTTTAGTCCATAAATAGACCTTTAGAGCCTACAAACCTTTTGCTTCTTTTCTTTTCTAAGGAATCTAATAGTTCTTCCATGTACTTTCTTCATCTAGTTCTTCATTTTAGAATATAGTTTTTCACATTTATTTGATGTGATTCCAAGTCTACATTTGTAAATATAATTAGGATTAGTCTAATTAAATTAAATCATATGATAAATGAGAAGATATTTCACATAATCTATACCTTTCTATTTTATTTATCACTTAATAACTAAGCATTTTTTTCTTTTAATTAATCCATCTATCATTCTCTTTATCTTAAGAACCATTTGTTCTTGATTGACTTTTAATCAGATAGATGGTTAACCAATGTCCTAAACATGGTTTGTCTTTATCAGGTCTATCTCGTATTCCATTGCTCTCAACCAAACTCCTATAATAAAGCATGGTTGAGTCTTTTGAATTACATTCAACTCCTCAGTGTTTAGTAAAATACCTCTATGTTGCCCCTTTTATCTTAAAATGATATTTAGGAATACTCTTATGGTTACTTTAAAATAATGGAGTTGTTTATACTACATTCTCATTTTGTACCAAACTTCCACTCATATTAATAAGTTAAGGTATAACTAATTGTCTTTATTAACTTGATATTATGTTTCATAAAAAGATGTTTACATATCAATCTCTTTTCTACTTGAAAATTCTTTCTCCAAATGTAGTGTTTCTCAACTCAGTTTCAATTATACTTCCACTTTATATTTATTAATGAAGATATATCCCTTTGATTGTTCTAAGTATCTTATAACAATACATACTATACTCTTTGAGCTTAATTCTCATGTTCATGAGAATTATCATTGACATTAAATGTCTAACTTAATGTTTTTAAAATGCTTAAAACAACTTATTGTTATGTTCGTAAATCACAAGTTCTAAAAGTAATTTATTTAGAGGGCACTCGGTTAAATTTGAAGACATCAATTTATAACTCATTACCCTAAATGGATAAGGTTATTTGGGCTATCATTAACTTTAACTGTAAGGTCTTATTCTCTCTCTTAAAATTTTCATTTTTTGTAAAGTATTAAGGAATCATCAATTTTCTCATAATTCCTTTCTTTTCACAAAGTTTACTGAACTAATTTGACAAATATTCACATCTTTGGTTACAATTCAAAGCTTTAATTTTGTTGTCCATTTGATTCTTAACTATGTTCGGTAATGTCTAAAGCACTCAAGTGCTTTTGACTTATGAGAGATTAAATAGACTTGACCATAATGCAAATAATTGTCTTGTCCTCACTCTTTTTGGACCACATATATCATAATGAATTAGTTGCAACAAATCTTAAGTTATTGTTCCTTTTCTAAATGGTTTTGTAGTTTGCTTTACCCAGTAAACAACATTATTATAGTAGTATTTCTAAAATAGAAATGGATTTTAGCATTTCTTATTTTGTTAGTCTACTCATTCTCTATTCTCTTATAAGATCTAACCTATTATATCAATCAATCATTGATATCTAAAACTCAATTAGAGGTAAAGTATTGGATGAAGCATTCATGTTTTATACTTATGCTTAGCACAATAACACCATCTTAGAGAAAATTAGAATTGCGTTCCTTGTCCCTTATCTTATGTCAGTAGAGTTGTCATAAAAAATCAACACTTAAATCTTATATTAAGGAGAAATAATAAACATTAAGTTTTGTCAAATCTTTGAAATGTATAAAATATTATATAGGACGAGAGTTTGTTTTGTTGGGAATTTTCAGGATGCACAGCGAAAAATTAAAACTCTGAATCCCTTTTTATGGATCCATTAATGTTGTTTAAATCGAGTCGATCAAGAAATATTTACCTTTTTATATCGGATCTTAAGGAATTGATCTACAAATCTGCTCCCTCTACCGGTATCCATACGAACCGATGCTCAACTCGAATAGCATACTAGCACTTTTTACCAACATCCGTACACATTCTCGGTAGAGAAAATGCTCTCCTATTCTTTTCTCTCTCTCTCTAGGCTTTCGTACAATGTCCGTACACTTCCTCTCTTTAGTGCGTCTGTATAGTGTCACGTATACTTTTTCTCTTTAGGGTTTTTCTTTTTCTTTTGTAATTCTAGGAAACCTAAGCCTCCTACCTTTTTATAGAGGTATCTTATTAGGGTTTCAGATATATTTGATTAATTTAAAATATATTATTTTAAATCAAATCAAATCAAATCAAATTTGAATTAAATAGATTAGTTTATAAGTGTATATAATAGATTTAAATTTTAACTAATTATTTAATATAAGTTTAGAACTTAATTCAAATTTAATTTATCTCATAAATTAAATTTAAATTATCATATTAGTTTAAATTTAAATCTATCATATAGATTTGAATTTAAAACTAATTGATTTAAATTAATTAAAGGATATATATATATATATTTCGAATATATAAATATATTTATATTTCAAATTTTATAAATTATACATATATCAAATATATATTTATTTATTTATAAAATTCTTCAACCCTAGATTGAACATGACATTCATTAAATCTAGACTCAATTTCAAATTCAATGAATTTAGACATTTTAGCTTGAGTTGACTCATTCTTATGTGCAACCCTGTAGGCCCATATGATGTTGGTAGTGGGCTAATAACACTATTTAACCCACAAGTCACAAGCAGTTTCTAGTAAGATATTGTGACTACCCAAATCATATAGGGCTCGGTGATCCGATGCAACCTGTCATATAACTTTATCATATCTCTTTTGTCACACGATATTTAGATCAAGTATGGAAATGCCATCCTCATCTTACTTGATCGTCACTTTCTCGATCTACGTATATACTGATAATACAAATGGAAATCCTTCCATTTGAGCACGGCCATGCATTTTTCAGTCTCACTCATTGAGAAGCCCAAAGATATCTCTTTATTAATTAGAGGGACAAATCTTATCTGGACCACTTATCTTCTGCTACATGAATTTCACTATACCCGATCATAACCTTTATGATCACCCGGTTAAAGATAACTTTTGACTATATAAAAAAATAGTGTTTCTCATGTTAGAAACTATAGTGATTTCAAGTCTAAGGGCTCGGTGATACGGTTATGTATGAGATACGCTTATGACTTAATCCATGTAGCTATCTCATAATAGGTCGATCCAGTAACTTGTTTTCTAACGAGTGCTTATGATTTTGATTTGTATCTATATACATGATTAATACATCATCATCAATCAAAATCATACTAGTCTTAATTCATTATTATTCTCACAATAATGATCGATTAAGGATATTTAGAATAATCTATATGATTTATCTAAGGATGTTATTATATAGAACATGCAAACAATATAATAATGTAATAAAAGAAAACTCTTATTTCTTAATAAAGTACAACATTTACAATACAATGATTAGTTTAAGGCACAATCACCAACATATTTTACATGTAAAAACAATTTTACAAGTTCCGATCTCTTCTTTACTTCAATTCTTACATTCCTTTCTATATAAAGTTATTTGTCTTTGAAAGTAGCCAATGGTGTTTTCTAAAGATTATCGATCCTTAGTTACTTAGTTTGTGGCCTTTAACTTATTCTACTAAGTGTAATCACGAGCAAAGTAACCCACTTTTTGATAAGTATGATACTTAACATTTATTATGTCAAGCTTCTTTTTATCATGTTTGCATCTCTTCTTAATTTATTTATTGGCCTTTAATAAAATATAGGCCAAAATCTTCTCTTAATACGAAAGTAGTATCTTTTTGTGTTTGGACTTTAAAGTCACATTAGTCTCAATCTTATAAGCATTTCTAGGGGCCTACCAACTTTTAAGTGCTCATCCTTTAGCTTTACATGATAAGAAATATGAAAAAAAAATGATGCTATCCTTTTGTGGGTCAAAATCATTTTCATATGTTTCCAACTTATAGGTAGAAATCTTATGACAACCTACACTTACTACTAATTAATAAAAATATGATCAACTAACTTCAATTCTTTAATCGTCAATCTTCTTAATTTTGTCATGCTTTTATAATTAAATTTATCCTTAAGAGCTATCGTCATGGCTTACACTCATGTGTAACGTTGTCAACCATATTGCTTAGCACTATTATATGAGCAATGTTGTCCTTTTTCTTTTTAAATATGAATTTCCAAATCTTTCCTTTGTTGAGCTTTATTTCTATGTTTAAACTTCTATACAACATTGTTTGATGGTTTCTTAGTGTCATATTCTCTCTATGATATAAGAATCTAACAATGACAAATTTTCTAATTGACACATTTTAGCTTATTACTCTTATCAAGTTAGACAATAATGTTTTAAAAACCATAATCATAATCTTATTTCTACATAAACATAGCATAGAATAACTACAAATACACAATGTTACTTTTATATTTGTAATAAATTTCAATTAAACTAATAATGATATTATTAGGTTTATGATTAAAAGTCTACATTTGTATTATTTTCATCACATGTATTTTAAGAATATCGTTATCTTTTTATCAAAGTTATCTGCAAATACTATTTAAGTTATACTTCTTAGATAAACCTTAAGTTACTAATCCAAGAATTGCTACTTGATAGAGTATTTCTTACATTTTTCTATTAATTTATTAAATTTACTTTTTAGATTAGCCCAAGTTTGCTAATCCAAAAATTCTCACTTAATATGGTATTTTTCTTCTTTTTATCTATTTAATTTCTTTTAATACAATACACTCGTAAAATGTATTAGTATAAAAAATGTACTAAAGACCACACTCTAAAGATGTTTATCTTCTTTGAATATTTTTTCTTCAACCATCATAGACCTATTTTCAATTATAAGGGTCATTACAATATATGTTAGGAAATATGCTTTGTATTGTTGATTAATTTCTTCTAGTGAATATTTTATTTGTGTGCACTCTACTTAAAACCATTCTTCTATTTCTCATATATAAAAAAAATGAAAAAAAAATAGAGTAACTCATTAACATTCTTGACAACATAATGTTTCTCATAGAGCTATTCTAACACACACTAATTAAATGACAAATTCTTGTTTTAATTTGGTTTTCCAAATTTCTCCCTAAAATCCTTATTGATTAATGTTTACTAAACATTGTTTGGGAGTACATTGATCAAGCATAAAACCTACAAGAAATGATTTTCATCTTTAGGTCAATTTCAAAAGTATCTTAAGTTTTAATCACATATTTGAACAATACCACAACTTGTCCAAATATACCTAAATCATATGCCAAATTAAAGGTCATGCATTTTGGAAACTTTCAGAGCTTAAAACATAACCCTTAACTCCCTTGCGCATGCCCCCATGCATTATATAAAGCTTTCTTTATCAAAAAATTGTTTAATAAATGAAAAACCATGGACTTATGGTGGTGTGTGAGACTTACATGCTGCCATAGGGGGCTTTTCCTTCGATGGGGCCTACATCACTAGGCTCTTATCTCCATTATTTTTTTATTAGTGTCAATTTCAAACTAAAACACCATAAAGGGAAGCTATATGCACTAAAGAAAGTATGGAGAAGTAGATTCATCTTCAACTTCCCAATTTCTCTAAGTTCTAAAATTTGCAAATTTACATTTTCGAAGAGGTTATGCTTTAATAGTGAAGGGAATGTAAAATGTGGGTAGATAAGATAGAAAATGACTGTTTTACCTTTATTTTTAAAAGGGTGATTTAATAGATATAATAGTAAGTATAAGAGCATAATAAACATTATATAAACTATGTAAATAGAATATGTTCGCAATGTAGCAAACCAAACAAAGCATGGGGTTACTTTGAGAAGCAATTTCTATTTTGTTTCTAGTCCAATTTATTCAAATTAAGTATCATTGAAAAGTTTGTAAATAGATCTTTCCAATGATATATGGCTTTCATAGATTTAAGGCCTGAGCAAAAAATTACATGCCTCAAAAGTTGGCTCATTGACAACAATTCTTAGAAAACCAAATTTAGACCCTTAACTTCAAACAATCATAACTCACTTAACTTTTATTTAAATTAGATGAAATTGGTGTTATTAGAAACCTTATTTAACAAGCTTTCTAACTATATATAGTTTACAACCAATGGTGGCCTATAATAGGAACACTAACCTTCCAAATTTAATGGCTCCACCATGGTTTATTTAAACCTCCAAGTTCTGATTTCTCTTAATGGCTAATTCGATTTCTACCATACTTCTACCACATAATCATCATATTATAGACTACATTTGGTGTTAAATGGGTGGCTTAAAATAGTCTCTATTAGATTTTGCCATTGAAGGGGGTCCTAAGGTTAAATTATACAATTTTCATGTAATTTATATTTTTATCCATCAATGGTATAGTTATAAGGCATTAAAATACATATATAAAATAGGGAGTAGTAAATTCAAGCCAAGTGGGCTTTAATAACAAAGAAAGACAAATTGCACACTGAGATGGATCTAGGTACTTATCTGAATGTAGTAGAATCATATCTTACATAGATCTTTGCCCCACACTATTTAGAAAGGAATCATTAGTGGACTTCGATCATTTTTTCACAGTAGATGGCACCATAATCAAAGAGAGGAGGAGACCTTTTGTGTTATGTGTGTTTTTTCTCTAGCTACAAGGAAGGAAAGAAATGGAAGTTTTTTCACAATGGCATATACTAGAAATGACCAATTCACTAATCTAATCTCTTCCTTTTTTTTTTTTATTTCTATTAAATGAAATAAATCCCATAACCAATCCTTCAAATTTTTAATTAAAAATATTTGAAATTCAAATTTTAATTATAACAAATTAATAATGAATTAATTAATCTTTAATTAATTATTTATTTATTTATCCTTTCATAACAAATTAGGTCGGGTTATTGGTTGGATTAGCCTATCAGGAAAAATCCATTTTCCAACAATTTCAGCATTCAAGCATCTAAAAACAAGTTAGAACCTCTTCAAACACATGATTTCTTATGAAACAAAATTCTTCAACGATCTAAAACTTCACCAAAATTCAAATCTCCTTACACCCAAATTATCTTATATGACCATTTCACTATGCAAGTAGCGAGTCAGGAAAAAACAATTTAGACTTATGATTTTTTTACAAAGAAAATCCCATTTAAGATGCAAAACTCATCAAATCCATTACTTCATCCAAGAAAGGAGGAGGTTGAAAATAAGAAGATGAAGAAGTAGGGAAGGAGATGGAGAAGGGAAAGCTTTCATACTAAGACAAGGCACACTCCCTCCAAGCTTCTTCTTCTCTTCTATTGTTGTCTCTTTCTCTCTCTTATATATTACTCACTCCTTGGATTTGTTTTGTATATGAGAAGATAAGGGAGGATGAAGAGACGTTGTGTTTCTTAAATAGTTGCTAAAGTTGGGTTAAAGTCTCATGGCTCTTTTTTTCTCTTCTGCATTTTGTTTAGCTTTTTTGAGAAGTTAAAAAAAAGAATCTCAAATCCTATTTGATAGAAACTAGTTATAAAATTTGCTTCCAATCATTAGAAGTTATATTCCATAAATTTTGGTTCATAGGTTCATTCGCTTCTTAACGATTTTCTCCAAAAAAAATTGTATTTTAACATTGAGAAAAATTATATTTTTGTCCCATATCTTAAACTTTTAATAATTATATTTTAACATCTAAATTTTATCTAATTATTTTTATTTTTTTAATAATTTTATTTTATTTTTAGGGTCCTAAAAGCATAAAAAATTTACTAAAATTCTTACTTACATATTTGTTATTAAATTATCTATTATTTAGATAAATCCTAATTCAATAATCAATAGTCAAATTCCCTCAAAAATGTTTTATAGCTAAGTACGTTTTAATTTAATTTATCCTATATTAAATAATTAATTTATAGGGTATTACAACAAATATGAAAAATCTTAGTTAAGTTTTGTTCAATGATAATAGGTTAAATATAGTAATTTGATTTTTTTTCCTTTCCTTTTTATTCTATCCTCTCTAAAATTTCCATAACAAAAAGCGATACATGTATAAATTCGACATTTAAGTAATTACAAGTCTTATAAATAAAAGTCAAACAATTTGGGTAAACATATTTCAATAAAATTATGAAAATAAATTTTTTTCCAATAAAAATTAAATTTTGTTTCAGAGACAAATGGTATATTAATTTTAAGCTTTTTTTTTGTGTGTATAAAAATGTGAATTTTAACTATAAATACGTAATTTCTTATCAATATGAAAGTCCTACCGACCGTAAATTTAAGCTTAGTACGACGAGATTTATGAAGCTTTCTTTCTTATGTACTTATCTGTTTTTTTTTTTTTGGAAGAAAATATGGTTATTTGTATTTTCCTTTTTTTAATTATTTTTTTGGGCGAATTTTTTAAAATTAATTATTCATTGTGGCGTAGTTTAACAGCTTGTATTGAATGCGACCACTCCACCAAACAGGACTCATCTCGTGAAGAAGCAGTTGAGCGCGGTGACTGGGGAAACACCTCTTCGGAATCTGACAGTACGAACTTTTCTCGGGAGGCAAGTTCACCTATTCCCAGGTTGGAATCCTGGTTTCCGACCTCGTTTGTAAGTTCCAATTTCCTTGATTTCTTTCTGCACAAAACTTGATTGATTCAGTTTTTCTCGTGAAGTTTTTTTCTTGTGCCAAACTTGATTGACTTGACAAATTTTCATGCATACTGAAAAATTCAAAGCATTTAATAAAATGGTATAGGCATTCGATGAATTCCTTTGTTACTTGGGATTTTTTTATTTTCATTTCGATTCTTTCAAATTTTTTCTTCAATTCTTTGGACTGCAGCATCTGGAAAGTTCATCACAAAAAAAGAGGCACCGGAAGCGTAATAAATGGTATGTGCACTTGTCTCTTTTGCTTTCTTTGGAATTACAGAACCCGATGATGATGTTGGAGAAAGCTGCTATACATTATAGCTATGAAATCCATGACAATTAGGCGCATTTGAAAGTCTTCGACCGATTTGTTGGAAAAAAAGAAAAAAAGAAAAAAGGTATTCGGCTTAGAGAGCTAGAGTATACTCTTTAAGTAATGGGCACTTTTGTAATGACTTCGTAAGCTGGCAGCATAATGTGGATCGTTATATTGAAAATGAATGAGGTATTCTGAAAGTGGAAATTCATTTTAATCATCCAAACATATTAACGCTTTGATTATCTGGACGGTAGATGTTTATTGGTAGAAAGGCATTGTTATTGGAATCCAATCATGGAAATTTGTAATGAAATATGACTTCAAATTGACAGTTAAGAGTTCAGATGCAGTTTGTTTGATAGCAATTGAAGTATAATGAAGGAAAGTGGTTAGAATAATTGTGGAAGGTTGTAATGTGTGTGAAAATGTATTTCTTTTTCAAATCAGTTGCTTGGGAATTAAGAAGAATAAAAACAGAAGGAAAGGAACAAGGAAACAAGTGCGGATCTAATTTTGCAATTGCATGAGAACAGAAAGAGGAGGGGATAAGATGTAGCTATGTTAATGTGTGAGATTGCCATATTTTACCCAAACAATGGGCTAGTGCTGGAGCCTTGAGGCATGTTTTGGATTTCATACTGGAACCTGATGTGAATTGCTTTCATATTTTAACTTGAGTCAGACATATCATGGAGATGCCATACCTTGCTGAAATTCTGTTTGAATGTCATGTTTAGCTTAACATACACGTTTCATAAGCAGTTTCAGGAGGTATCAGGCTGATATGCATTTATTGATTGAAAAATTAACACCATGCCATGTTAGGTTATGCTGAGCCAAGGATAAGTGTTGAATATTATTTTACTGCTAATCTTGCCATGTGTGACATTGGACTCCATTGTAGTAGCTCTAACTATTTTTAAGTATTTTTTATGCATTACAATAACATCAACAACAATAGGCCTTTTTCCACTGGGTGGAGTCGGCCACGTAAATCAAACAACGTCAGAAAGTTTTATCATACATCATATTTTTAGATAAATTATTTAATTCTAAATCTTTTTTAATAGTTTTGCATATAGTTTTCTTGTATTTTTCATGCATTATCACAACATTTTGAGTTATTTGTACTGTGATAATGTGATTGCATGACAGGATATGTACATTCGTGTTAAGCGTAGTAAGTCAACATACTTTATCCGGTGTAAGCCATCTGATAAAGTGATTGACATAAAGCAGAAGTTGCAGGAACTCATTGATCAACCTGTCAATGATCAGCGGTTAGTTCTACCAGGTACTATGGAAATATTAGAGGACTCAAAGACACTGGCAGATCAAAAGGTACTCTTGCATCATTTATTTATGTGATTTTTAATTTTGTATATTTCTTGGAAATACCAGCATTTAGGATATATCTAACTCTCTCTGGTATTCTTTATTGATTTATCACTCAGAAAATTTAGCATGCTCATTACATCAATTACACCATTATGTCATACATGTTGACAATATATATATTTATTTATTTATTATTCAGGTTGAAAATGATGCTGTTGTGGCGCTGACCCTGAGAAAAGGTATGTATTCTATCCTTTTTCTTCCTCTCAGCCCCTGGCCAAAGAAAAGTTGTATGTATTTTGTTTAATATACCTGTTGTCCTGTTGTCAACTTTATTTTAAAGTATTCGGTTGAGAAACCTATTTGACTGATGTCAAAATTCTGGGTGTGTGTATTTCATTGGAGGAGTCTGTGGAAAAAAGGTGAAATACTCCTTTGCGGTTATGCTGCATTGCTTGCCCCTACAGACAACATTAGATAAAAGTTTCAGTTAGGGGAAAATTTTTTAACAGTAGCCTAGAGGAACTGAGTAGCAAATTGTGATCAATTGAAGCCAGCATGTCTGTTCTTTTGTTTTTTTCTGGTACTGACTGTGCATGGTATCCTATTGAGCAAGTTATGCCTTAAAGCACTGGACAGTTTTGATGATGGACTAATCAGGTCATTCACAGTTGTGTTTGATTTATTCTGGATAATCGTTCTGTTTGGGGAACTGCAATAAGTAGAAATTGTTTCATAAAGTATTAACAGCTTCCTCAAATTTTTGGCTAGACTCGGGTACTCATCAGGTACTTTAGGAAATTTTTTATTTATAGAATATGAGACAAACACTATTTTTGTGTCAAAAATGAATAGGACTTATGTGCTTTTGGCATCTTTAATGACTTTACCATTTAGTTTTTATGTCCTGTCTTAAATGTTTATTGATGCAGTCTATCATTTAACGTCGTATGCATTCTATCCCTTTTCTTCCTCCCCTCCTTCCACACCCTCAAAAAAGTTTGGTTTGTCATTTTATGTATCTGTTAGCCTTTTTTTTTTTTTTTCTCTTTTTTCGGGTATATGAGCTATTTAATAGACTTCAAAATTTTGGGTATGGATATTTGATTGGAGAAGTCTATGGGAAAAAGGTGAAACATTCCTTTGTGGTTATGCTGCATTGCTTACACCTGTGGACAACATTAGATTTTCAGTTAGGGAAAATTTCTAAACAAGGTGTTGGATGGATTGAGTATCAACTTGTCCCTAGAAGCTAGCATGCTTGTTCTGTTGCAATTTTTCCTTCAGTTACTGTGCACTGAGTCTTATTGACCAACTTGTGCGTCAAAGCATGGGACAGTCTTGATGGTGGACTAATCATGTTATCCTCAGTTTTATGTTTGATTGACGAAACTCTGGACTTTTATTGAATTTTCTATAAGGAAATCTTCCCAGAAAGTGGATAGATTACAGCAAACAAACCATTAGTAGCAGTGGAACAAAACATAGAACAGCTAAAGAAAATAAAACCCTGCATTTGAGAGGCTAGACTGTCCCAACTCCTTTGATGTTCTTCTCTACCCTCTCCCCTCTACAGTGTAGCCTAAATCCCACTAGTGATCTTGCGTCCTTCTCATGCAAGCACACCCTCTCTCCCTCCAGCTCACCCCTCCCGCTCTTAATATCACAGGCTAAGGCCACCAAGATTTGGCCCATCAATATCCTCTCCAACCAGTTTCACCTTGCCCTCAAGGTGGAAATGAGGGAATTGGTTGTGAATTACATCATAGGTTTCCCAAGTATTTTCCACCATTCCATTAGTTAGTGGTCCTGCTTTGCAAACTGCTTTTGGACTAACCTGCAACTTTAACTCAGCAGACAAAAAATGAGGAATTTCTTGAGTAGCTTAAATAGTGTGTAGGGACCTTTTGAGCTGTGCCTATGAAACACAGGATGGATTCTTGTGGTTAGGGGCAGCTTTAGTTGATTAGCCACAGATCCTAGTTTTTCCAGGACCTTATAAGGCCCATAGAACATAGGACTTAACTTCTCATGGGCTCTTTTTGACAAAGCCTTCAGTTTATAAGGACTGATTTTTAAGTACACCATGTCTCCTACATCAAACATCACTTCCCTTATACTTTTATCAGCTTAGAGTTTTATGTACTCTTGGGCCTTCTCAAGGTTGTGCTTAAGCTGAGCCAAAATAAGATTTTGAGCCTTTATGGTTTCATTTACTTCTTCCATAGCAGAATGAATGTCTTACATCTCAAAAAGTGTAGGGGGATCTTGACCATAGAGAGCCTTAAAAGGGGTCATCCCTGCTAATCTATTGTAAGAAGCATTGGACCAATATTCTGCCCATGATAACCACTTAGCCCATTACTTCGAGTTGTCTGCCACAAAGCAACATAAATATGTTTCTAAGCGTCAATTCACCACCTCTCTTTGCCCATCTGTTTGTAGGTGGTAACCAGAACTGTATTTCAATGTTGTATCTGTCATTCTAAACAATTCTTGCCAAAATTAACTCATAAAGAGCCTATCTCAATCAAACATGATTGATTTTGGGAAGCCATGTAGCTTGACCACCTCCTTGACAAAAACTTCACCTACTTTAGCTGAAAAGGGATGCAACAAAGCAATGAAGTGCGCATGCTTACTAAGTTTGTCAACCACCACTAGGATGGTATCAAACTTTTTAATTTGGTCAACCGGACTATAAAGTACATGCTAATGTCCTCCCAAATTGCTTGTGTATAGCAATGGTTGTAAAAGGCTAGCTAGGTGCATAGCTTGGAACTTGCACTTTTGGCACACCTCACATTTAGTCACAAAGTCCTATACATCTTTCTTCATCCCCTCCCAGTGAAGTGTCTCAGACAACCTCTTGTAAGTGCATAAATACTTTGAATGCCCCTTTATTAGAGAGGCATGGAACTCCTTTATTAGTGTTGTAACCTAAGGGGATTTTCTTGGGATTACCAACCTGTCCTTGTAGAATAAACAACCTCTTTTTAAGCTGTACCCAGTAGGCACCTCCTTCCTAGCTATCAATTGCTGTATAATGGGAGCTAGTTTTTCATCTCTTTTTACTTCCACATCCAATGCTTCCATTTCTTCACAACAACAACAACAACAATAAGGCATTTTCCCACTAAGTGGGGTTGCCCACATAGATCAAACAACGTCATAAAATTCTATTATAAATTATATCTTTAGATAGACCATTTAAATCTAAATCTTTTTCAATAGTTTCGCCTATAGTTTTTCGTAGTCTTTCTCGACTTCTAATTATTGGACTACTCTCCATCTGATCTACTGTTCTTATTGGGGCTTCTACAGGTCTTCTGCGCATATGTCCAAACCATCTAAGACGTGATTCCACAATCTTTTCTCCAATAGGTGCAACTTTAACTTTCTCTCTAATGTATTCATTTCTAATTCTATCTAATTTGGTATGTCCACTCATCCAACGCAATATTTTCATCTCTGCGACATCAAATTTATTCTCCTGTTGACCTTTTATTGCCCAACACTCAGTCCCATACAACATTGTCGGTCTTATAATTGTACGATAAAATTTACTCTTAAGTTTGAATGGCACTCTCCTATCACTAATAACACCTGAAGCACTTTTCCATTTCATCCATCCTGCTTGAATCTTATGATTTACATCTTCCTTTATTTTCCTGTCATGTTGTAAGATAGACCTAAGATACTTAAAACGAGTAACTTGTGGTATGGTGTATTCTCCGATTTTCACTTTTACAGTAGAATTAGTGTGCCTCTTACTAAACTTACATTCCATATACTCCGTTTTACTTCTACTTAAAGGAAATCTATGATTTTCCAAGGCAAGTCTCCACATCTCTAACCTCTCATTTATTTTCTCTCTCGACTCTCCAACTAGGACTATATCATCTGTAAAGAGCATACACTGTGGCACCGACTCCTGGATATGTTCAGTAAGCACATCTAAAACTAAAACAAAGAGATAGGGGCTTAAAGTTGATTCCTGTTGCAAGCCAATAGTTATTGGAAAATTCTTAGTCGGCCCACCTTGAGTTCTCACACTAGTTGTAACCTCATCATACATATTTTGAATTGCTCGAACAGGCTTCCATTTCTTCACAATTCTACAAAAAAAATAGGCCTTCAATTCTATAGTTTCCACCTTATGTGACAGTGCATCAACCATCGTATTTTTAGATCTAGGTTTGTAGTTTATCTTAGACTTATACCTCATGAGTTAGGAAACCGACCTATGGTAGTCCAAATCAACAATCCTTTGTTCTAACAGAAATTTGAGGGCCTTTTAATATGTCCTTATAATGAAAGGATTGTCCATTAGGAAATGGTTCCACCTCTTCATTGCATGAACAATTGCCATTAATTCCTATTCATATATAGAGGTTTGTTGAGCTCCTATGGATAGGATTTGGCTAAAATATGCTATGGGTTTTCCTTGTTGTAGGAGGACAACCCTTATGCCCCTTCCCAAAGCATTTGTTTCTATCTCAAACGGAAGAGAAAAATCTAGCATAGCTAACACGGGTGCAGTTGACATTGCCTTCTTCAAGTCCTCAAAGGCTATTTGTGCTTCACCTCCCCACTTAAAAGCATTTTTCTTGAGCAACTCTGTAAGAGGGATAGCTATCTTGTTGTAATTTCTCACAAACTTCTAGTAATACTTGGTTAACCCTAAAAACCTTCTCAACGTTTTTATATCTTTGGGTACAGGACAAGAAAGCATTGTCTTAACCTTAGCAAGGTCTGTTTCCGCCCCTTTGGCTGAGATAATGTGCTCGAAATATTCAAGTTTAGGCTGTCCAAGCACTCACTTCGCTATATGAATCATCAAACTTTGATTTTGTAACACCTCCAAAGCAGCTTTCAAATGCTGCATATGGGTCTCAAAATCAAAGTGTAAGTCAATATATCATCAAAGAAAACTAATATGAACTTCCTTAGATAAGGTTTGAAAATGTCTTTCACTAGGAGTTGAAAAGTAGATGGTGCATTTGTCAACTCAAAGGTTATCACTAAAAATTTATAGTGCCCCTTGTGTGTCCTAAAGGTTGTCTTTTCCTCATCTCCTAGCTTTATCTGATGATACTCGAACTTCAAGTCCAGCTTAGAAAATATAGTGGCTCCTCCCCAATCCACCTAATAGCTCATTAATGCAAGGAATTGGAAATTTATGCAGAATAGTTACCTTATTCAAGGCTTGTAATCAATGCAAAATCTCTAGCTTTTGTCTTTCTTTTTGACCAATAGCATTGAGCTAGAATAGGCGCTATAACTACGGTGAATAATTCTAGCCATTATCATCTTGTTGATGGAGACCAAGGCAGTATGGGATGTTGAAGTCCCACATCAAGTAGGTTATTCAATGGGGTATTTGAGTAACTAAATTTCCCACCTCAATATATAACTTTTGGGGAAGGTTTCCCACCTCACTTGAATGCTTATCAATTGGTGTTAGAGTTGATGTTCAACGGCTTTGAAAAAGGCTACATGTGGAGGGTTTTGATTAACAAAAGGTTGAGTTAGCCATGAAGTATAGCCACCAAGATGTTGGCTTTCCAAGGGTAGCTAATTGATAAAGATCAAGGTCATATGGGATACTTAAATCCCACATTGAGTTGTTAGGGTTGTTCAATGGGGTACTTAAGAAGGGGGGTTCTCTTATTTCAATAGCTAGCTTTTGAGGAAGGGTTCCTCACCTCATTTGAGTACCTCTTAGTCAACCAACTTTTCTATTTTTGTTTCTATGAATGTGCATAACGATAGGGTCGTATGTTAGGTATGGTAGCTCCCTCCTTAATCAAGATGGCATGATCTTTAAAGCGATGATAAGGAAGGCCTTTGGGTTGTTCACAGATAGTAGAAAACTCATGTAGCAATTTCTAAACTTTAGGGACTTCTTCTTGCTATTTTTCTTGTACAGCTAGCTCACAAAACTTTACCAACTATCCTTGTGCCATCCCTTTAAGGTTTTTGAATGAAGAATCTAGAGACACCATAGTCTTTGTTAATGATGGATCCCTCTTCAAACAAACCCATTGCCCATCCACCTTATACTTCATGGTGAGATGTTTCCAATTCACCCTTGTTTGCCCAAGAGATTCTAGCCATTCCACATCCAACACTATTTTTGCCCCACTCAACTCAAAAGGATAAAAATCATGTTGAATTTTCAACTCAGAAGGATACAAATCATGTTGAATTTTCAACTCAGAAGGATACAAATCTTGTTGAATTTTCACTCCTTGAAATTCCAACTCCAATTTCTTACACACTCCTTGGCCAAATATTTTGTACCCATTGCCTACGATAATGGCATATTTTTTGTCCCTTGTAGAGTTAATTTCAAACACTCCACCCGCCTTGAAGAAATGAAACTATGTGTGGCCTTGCTATCAATTAGGATCAAAACAGGTTCATCCTTCACTGTGCCTAGCAACTTCATTGATTTAGGTTCATCAATTCCTACTATTGCGTTCATAGACAGCTCTATCACGTTACTTTTATCTTTTTCCATTCCCTCTTTTGGCTCCATTATCTCCTTAATTTACCCTTCTTCTTTAGATGAAAGAATCAACAATAGTAGTGACTTGTTCTTGCACTCGTGGTTTGGGCTGTACTTTTCTTCACATTGGAAACAAAGCCTCTATTCTCTTCTCCTTGTGATCTTAGCTTCAGGGAGCCTTTTTGAAGAGGTACTCTTTCCCTTAATTCTTAGTGTTTGTAAATAATGATATCATAGTTCATTGGGTTGGACTATAGATTTTTTTAGCTCTAGTGGGGTTTATTATTAGCATTGATTTCTTTTATCTACTCTTTAATTCTAGTTCTAAAGTATGATGTATTTGCTTATTCTTATTTGATTCTAGTTAGTGGCGGGTTTCTATTTTATTGCACCATCCTTGTCCAATATCACATTAGTTGTCATACTTGAATGGTTCTTGATATTTTAGGGAATGCTTGGATTGAAGAGAATGGAGGAGAAAGAAAGGGAAGGGGAGGTTTGATTTAAATCTAAATCAAAGCAAGTGTTTAAATTAAACCCTCCTTTTCTTTCCCTTCTCTTCGATTCTCCTTAATCCAACAAACCCTTAGAGTTTACTTGCCTTGACCACTCATGTTTTTCAAAATGGACGTGGCAATCTATTATTGTCAATTTTAGATTGGAACTGATGGGCGTGTTGGCTCGAGTGCTAGTACAACCTAGAAGACTTATCTCATGAAAAGGAAGCCAAGGGCGAAAAAGGGATTGAACGAAGGAGTAACAACCTCTAACATCCATGGAGATCATGGGAGAGTAGTTGATGAGAGAGAAAATGATGGCTTGGGGTTTATGAAGGGCTCAGGTAGGGAGGGAGGGGTGTGAAGAATCATTTTGGACAATTGTTTTTGGGA
Organism: Erythrophleum fordii; assembly: GCA_032878935.1. Classification (NCBI taxonomy): domain Eukaryota; kingdom Viridiplantae; phylum Streptophyta; class Magnoliopsida; order Fabales; family Fabaceae; genus Erythrophleum; species Erythrophleum fordii. The sequence goes on along the minus strand of JAVQMF010000055.1, from coordinate 29,249,939 downwards.
GAGACTGTGGCCTTTTGAAAGCTAGAGAATTGTCACTCTTGATCTTTTATTGCACTTTTGCTTATGGTTCTATAGTTGCTCTTTTCATTCAATAAGTAGTAGAGACAGTTGGCAGTCTTGTGAGTGCTATACATTGGTATCAATTCTTGTGTATGTTTTGGTATTTGTATAAATATATAACAATTGAGTCAGTGAGTTTCTATCTCATGTTTTGGTGTTGATTTTTGCTATTTTGTTATGTAAAGTTCCATCAAATTGGTATCAGAGCAATGAGATTCTTGGGGCATGGTTAATACTAGAGTGGATGGCAAGGTGGACAGTTTGGAATGGGAAATGATAAGTATCAAGTAGTGGATGGCTGGGATTAAGGGATCGGTAGACAAACTTGAAGTATTTTAGAAAATAATGACTATGAAATTTCTTATTTTAATCATGGGATGAGGAAAAAAATATAGAGAGAAGCAAATAGCAACAAGCCTACCATTCAATTCCTAAAATTAGCTACACCAGATAAATCCTAAGTTCTAAAGAAGTTGACAATCCACAATAAATTACATGATCAGACACAATAAAATAGAGAAATAAAAGCCTAATTACAATCACATATAATAAGGAAACATAATAGGAAATAAATTATTGACTTCAGGGGCAAAACACCATGTGATAAACATGAATTTTGAGAGAGAACAATATGCTAAGATTAAGGGATTCCAACACTTTTCCTCAAATTGAGAATAGCTTGGAACTTAACATTGCTAATTATCTTCGCAAATCCCAAATTTAGCTTGAGCAAAAGAAGTGGAACCAATAACTTTGAATTATTGTAGTTGTTTCAATCCTTATTACTGAACAATTTTTTCAACAATTCCCATTGCCTTTTGGAAAATGGATTATTTTCAAGTTGAGGTATTTTCTCAGTGGTTATTATTGACTCACTAGCTTCATCTTTTTATTTTGACTTCCAATTTGTTGCCTTGCCATGGATTTTCAAGCACTTCTCTTTAGTGTGACCTGATTTGTTATAATGATCACACTAGGTATGGATATGTTATTTTGTGTTGTTGTTGGCTCCAGAAAAAATGAGTCCTTGGGCAGCAAGTGCTGATGAATTAGAAGTGGTAAATTTACTATGTTGTCCACTAGTTAACTTTTTTTAGCTTTCTTCTCTTTGAACTCTTGAAAAAACCTCTGAGTGAGGGTAGAGGATGAATGCTCATTATTGGGCCTTGTATGTCTTTAAAAGTGGTGTTCAAACCAAGAAGGAATTTTTAGACTTTTTCTCCTTCAATAATTTTTCTAAACAGTAGGGCATGACCATGTATACGTCTCATACATGTCAAGTTGCTACTAGTGTCATTGCAACACATTATAGTATTTGGTAACTGTGAGATTCCCTTGTTTGAAATCATGGAGGGGTGATTTTATTTCAAACAAGGCAGCCATATTTTCAAGAGATGAGTAGGTGTCCTAAGCAGTCTCTCATATTTCAACAGCAGTTTTACAAAGCAAAAAGTTTCTCACCTATGTCAAGTGTCATGGAATTGACAATCATGACATAATCTATTGCTTTCTTCATCCTAGGTTAGGTATTTCAGGTCATTTATACTTGGTGGAGGTGTGTCACCCATGAGATAGCCTACCTTGCCTTTCCATTTCACAAATATAAAGCACATTGGATGACCAGTATATTAATTGATCCCATTGAGCCTATGCCTAGTGATAAGAATAGGTTTAAGCTTGGCAGTATTAGTGATGACAAGGGTTCCATTAATGGAGGAAGCCCCATAAATGAGTGGGGCTATAGTAGTTGACCCTATTGAAGGGCTTTGCCAATGTTGTGTTAAAGGCTGAAACGTGGTCGAAAATGAGAGATGGGTGATCAGGCATCTTTAAGCTCTAATACCATAAAGATTTTCAAAAAATAATGACTGTGAAATTTCTTATTTCATTCATGGTAGGAGGAGAAAATATATAGAAAAGTAGATAGCGACAATCCTACCATTCAACTCTTGAAAATCAATTGCAACAAAGCCACCATAAAGGTAGTAAACTCCTAGAGTCTAAAGAAGTTGACAATCCATAAGAATTGACATGATCAAACACAATAAAATAGAGAAATAGAAGCCTAATTACAATTGCATAGAATAAGGGAACAAAGTACGAAATAAATCATTGACTTTAAAGACAAAACACCATGTGATAAACATGGATTTTGAGAGAGAACAATATGCTAAGATTAAGGGATTCCAACAAAGCTTACTAGTCATATGTTGACTGCTGAAAGAGAGAAAGTTGTGTTGCAAGCCCAACCTTCGATTCAAGCAGTGACTAATGGTGGAACTAATGGGTCTAATAGCATAGGAGTCATGGTGGAGAAGGAACCCACCAAGTTCAGGAAGCTTGAGCTGCCATTTTTTTTCAGGTGAGGATCCTAGTGGTTGGATATTTTGGGTGGAGCATTATGTTTTAGTAAATGAGGTGACTAAGGAGGAAAAGTTGGGGGCAATGGCGTTATGCTTGGAAGGAAAAGCACTCAATTGGTTTCATTGGTTAGACACTCTAGCTTTGGTAAAGTCATGGATTGAGTTCAAGAAGGAGGTCTTGGGGCAATTTCATCCATCACAGAGAGGGAGTTGCTATGAGATGATTATGGAATTTAGACATAAGAGGAGTTACAGAGTATAGAAAACCATTTTGAGTTGTTGTCAGCGTGTTGAAAGAGGAAACAGATGAGGTTCTGATGGGGGCATATCTCAATGGGCTTAAGGAGGAGATTAATACAAGTTAAGGATGCTAAGAGCCCAATCACTTAAAGAAGTCATGGACCTAGCCCACAAAATAGAAGAAAGAAATGAAGCATTGGGGAGGGCTTGTGTAGCTACAAGCAATGATAAGAAAACTAGATTGGACTGACTGGTTTGACCATAAAATTGGTGAACTAGCCATTGGTCTAATTTGGTTGACTTTTAAAACTGTTCAGCTGAAAAATCAGTCGGTTCAATAAGTTGAGCAGTTCTGAATTTTTTTAAATGGATTTTTGTAGGCTTAAACAATTTGAATCTTGTCACTCATTTTTTTCAATTCTGCAACTTCATTCTTGCCTTTAAATGGTGAAAAGATGATAAGAAATGGAAATGAATGAAATAGAAGAGGTTAAAGAGAGTTTTGAGTTATTGTCTCTAATAAAATATTACTTTAGATCTTTCAATCTAATTGGTTGAGAGGTTGAAAAAGCATGAAAGAAGATGAAGATATGTTCCATTATTGCCTATTAGACATTGCTTCAATGGACCTTGACTGGAGGGTAAAGAGAGAATGTGAAATATTGGAAGAGTGTTGGAGTGAAGAAGACAAAGAGAGACTTTGGTAAACAAAAGAAAAAGATAAAAAAATTGCTTAGTGATGTAGTTGGTAGGTGGAAGAAATAATGACACTAGGAATGTGAAAAGTTATTTATTGATTTGGTTTTTGAAATGATTTGACTATTGGGTAAAGAAGTTCTATGTAGATTTGACCATTGACTGAGCTCTTAAAAAATTTTGCAAAAAAAAGCTGAGCTCAAGCCTGGCCCGGTACTGTTCACACATAACTAGGCCTGGTTAAAAATGGGCTAAGCCTAGCCTAGCTCTTTTTTTTTTTTAAATATTCTTTATTTTGTTTTATCTTTTTTTTTTTTTTTTGGGTTTTAAATACTAGATATTTGTACTCTGTTGCTTGCTAGGCTCTTTTTTTTTTGGGTTTTAAATATCAAATAACTCAAAAGAGATATTGCAAGAAATTTAAATCACTTGAAACACACGAGACAATAAAACCTTTTAAGATGCTAGTTTTTCTAGTGATATTATTGATTAATAATTTATTTGTTTGAATTATAATTTATTCCTAATAATATATTATGCAACAACTAAGAGTTAAAAACAATAACAATCATGTGTTATCAGGCCTTTTTTTGGCTCATATCTTTTTTTTTTGGGTTGGGCCTATTAAACTGGGTAGGTTTTTCAGCCCATGATCAGGTCTAGTTCTATGAAAGTATTGGTTATAGTCATTAAATGTTTTTTTTATTGTATTTTCATTTTTTATAGAAATAATATTCATTGGTTTATTTTATTTTGCAATTATAGATGTTGTAATAAATATTTACTTGTTTGGATTTAAATATTATGTCATATTTGGTCATATTTTTATGTGTAATTAGTAATAAAGAGTTCAAAATTTATTATTATCTACTTGTTATTATATACATTTAACATATGAAATTAACATATTTATATATATATAATCATTTTGATTATGGTTAAACCAATGAACTGTGAACCAATACTCCTACTAGTCTAGTGATTAATCTAGTTTTAAAAACATTGGCAACAAGGGATAAGAATATGAAGCCTTTCTCTAGCCCAAAATGGAATGGGTTGAAGCATAATTTCTCTTGGGTCACAAGTCTCTTTGATCTGACCCATAACTTAGCATTGCCATCAACAAAAAAACATAAAAACAAAAGTAGGTGAAGGTGCAATGAAGGTCACCGACAGCACTAGTTCATAATCAAACAAAGGAGAGAGCAAATTTTGGAAGCTTATAGAGGTTGAGATTGCGAAAATGAGGAAGTTAGGGTTGTGTTTTAAATGCAATGAAAAATTTGGACCCAACTATTGTTGTAAGAATTAGCAACTGAATGTAAATATTTTATGAAAGAAAATAGATGAAGATGGAGAAAAGGGGAACAGAGACAATGGCCGCAAAAGAGGAGGAGCAAATCAAGAATGACAGGTGATGTGGCTTTATCAATGGACTCCATTGTTGGAATGACCCAAGATAAGACTATGAAATTGTTGGGGACATCACAAGGTCAGTCAAATATGGTCTTCATCGATAGTGGGGGGATGGTCTTAGCAAAGATTTGGTCTTAACATTACAGGTTATTACCATGTTAGTGTGCAACAGACTTTATATCCATTTGAACTCAGTGGAGCAGATTTGGAGTGGGGTATAGAATGGCTAGAATCTCTTGGGGAAGTAATGGTTAATTGGAAACAACTCACCATGAAATTCAAGTTGGGAGATGAAGAAGTTTGCATCATTGGGGACCCTACCTTAGCAAAGACTCTAGTGTCTTTGAAGCCTTTCTTGCCTTCTATAAAAGGACGGGGCCAAGGATTCCTCATTGAATTTAGGGAAATACAATTACAAGAGCAATAGGACCTAGTAGTGAATGAGGGAATTTAGAAGTTGCTAAATAAATTTTCTACCAACCACCCACTAGATCAAGGGACTATGCTATAATGATTAAACCAGGTCACCCCCATAAAACATTCATCCATACTAAAATCTGCATTCTCACAAAAATGAGATTGAAAGGTTGGTTAAGTAGCTGGAATTATTCGACCAAGTAGCACCCCATATTCAAGCTCTACTGTGTTAGTGAAGAAGAAAGATGGCAGTTGGCGACTTTTTGTGGATTATAGGGCATTAAACAAGATAACTATGCCTGATAAATTCTTATTTCCTGCTATTGATGAGTTGTTAGATGAGGTAAGCGGAGCCATTATGTTTTTGAAGCTTGATCTAAAGTTTGGATACTATCAAATTCGCATCAAGCTTGGTGATGAGGAGAAGACAACTTTTCAAATACATGAGGGACACTATGAGTTGATGGTAAAAGCCTTCGGGTTGACTAATGCTCCCTCTATTTTCCAATTTCTAATAAATGACATCTTTAAGGAGCATCTCCAAAAATTTATATTGGTGTTTTTTTTTTAATGATTTTTTGACATATAGTTCTGATTTTTCTACTCATCTCATTCACTTGCGAGTTGCATTGAAGATTCTTCAAAAGCATTAGTTAGTAATTAACCCAAAGAAGTGTGTCTTTGGGAAACCCAAGCTTGAGTATTTGGGATACATTATATTATCTGAGGGAGTCTAGGTAGTCTTGGCAAAAGTGGAAAGCATGACAAGATGGCCTATTCCCAAGGATCTCAAGTTATTGAGGGGTTTCTTGGGATTAATGGGTTATTACTAAAAATTTGAAAAAGATTACGGTAAGATTGTAGTGCCCTCACCGATGTACTCAAGAATGATGTCTTTAAGTGCAATGATGAAGCCCAATAGGGGTTTGATGATCTAAAGAAAGCCATGGCCATGGTGCTCATCTAAGCTATCCCGGACTTTTCTAAGTCCTGTGAAATTGCAACGATGCTTCAAGGGTTGGTTTAGGGGCTGTTCTAGTGCACAATGGATGCCCTATTGCCTATCTTAGCCAAGTTCTTTCCACCAGAGCAAGGCATCGTTCAGTCTATGAAAGAGAGTTGATGGCCATTGTGTTTCCAGTAAAAAAAGAAAAAAAAGGGGGGGCATTACTTAATGGACACCATTTTATAATCAGAACTAATTAAAAGGCTCTGAAATTCCTACTACAACAGAAGGTATTGGACTCATATCAGCAAAAATGGGTCTCTCAGTTAATGGGATTCAAGTATGACATAGTGTATAAACTTGAGGTTGAAAACTGTGCAGCAGATGCTCTCTGTAGATGAGAAGAAGAAATGGAACTAAAGGCTTTCTCAGTGTGGCAATATGGAGAGTTGGAAGATTGGGACAAAGAGGTGAAGCAAGATGTGAACTTAGCTAGTGTTCTTGAACAGCTTGTTAGGGGTCAGACCACTAACCTGGCCTATAGCTTGAAGAGTGGTGTTTGTTGTTTAAAGGCCATTTAGCAATTACCAAAGGATCCACTTGAATTTCTCTACTGTTAAAAGAGTTACATTCCTCACCTATTGGGGGGAATTCAGGTTACTTGAGGTCTTATAAATGATTGTTTGAAGTTGTGCATTAGGATAGAATGAAGTGTGACATGCAAGAATATGTAGCTAATTGAAGTTTGCCAAAAAAATAAAATACCAAGCAGTGAGCCCAAGGGACTTATTACAGCCCCTACCCATCCCACAATAGGGTTGGGAGGATGTTAGCATGAATTTTATCATTAGCCTCCCTAAATCCAATAAATCTGACACTAATGGTTGTGGTGGACAGATTTACCAAGTATGCACACTTTATGGCTCTTTCTCATCCTTTTTCAGTTAAGGATGTAGCAGAACTCTTCATTCAAGAAGTGGTTAAGCTACACCAGTTTCCAAAATCCAGTCTCTAACTGTGATGGGGTGTTCATGAGTCAGTTTTGGAGAGTTGTTCAAGATGGTAGGTATTACTAAAGTATAACTTATGTCACCATCGTGAAATGGATGGGCAAACTAAGATGGTCAATGGTAGTTTTGAAACTTATCTGTTTTTCTGGGGGATAAACCAAAGCAATGGTCAAGGTGGCTTGCATGGGCTGAATATTGGTTCAATACTAGTTATAACAGGTGTGAGGATATGGCACCCTTTAAGCCTTATATGGACATGACCTCCCAACTTTATTCAAGATGGAAGATGTTTGCCCTCCCGTGGAGGGTGTCAATGAGCAGATTAAGGCTGGGAATTTGATCTTAGCAGAATTAAAGGAACACTTGGAGAAAGCTCAGGCAAGAATGAAAGTTCAGGCTGATCAACATAGAATAGAGGTGAGTTTCAATGTTGGAGATTCTGTTTATTTAAAGCTGCAACCATAGAGGTTGAAGACCTCGGCTAAAAAACTGAATGAGAAACTTAGTCCTCAATTCTATGGACCATACAAAATTATAGCCAAGCATAGGGAAGTGGCCTATCACATAGAACTTCCAGCCATCGCCGAGAGTTCCCAGCTCAAAATGTCTTTGCCGCCTGCTGTACCTAACCCAAGAACTTCCTTTGGCTCTGCCCTAGGAATAGGGACTGCAAGTGCAACCAGCAGTTAGGAAAATTAGAATACTAACCAATGGATAGCATGAAGTGCTTATCCAATGGGCACAACTTTCAGAGTTTGAGAATACTTGGGAGGATTTTGAAGTCACTAACCAGCAATTCCCTCATTTTAACCTTGAGGACCAGATTAAAGTTGCTGGGGAGGGTATTGATGGGCCATTTGGCCCAAGTACGAACACAACCCTAAAATCTTATTTCAGAAAAAGGAAGGCAAGGGCAGAAAAGGGATTGAACAAAGGAGTAACAACCTCTGACACTAGTGGAGGTCGTGGGAGAGTAGTGGATGAGAGAGAAAATGATGGCATGGGGTTTATGAAGGGTTCAGGTAGTGAGGAAGGGGTGTGAAGAATCATTTTGGAGGATGGTCCTCGGGAGAGACTGTTTTTTCTTATAGTTCTGTAGTTGCTATTTTCATTCAGTAATTAGTACGGAGTTGGCAGTCCTGTGAGTGCTATACGTTGGTAACAATTTTTGTATGTTGTGGTATTGCTGTAAATATGTAACAGTTGAGTCAATGAGAGTTTCTATGTTATGTTTTGGTATTGATTTTTCCTGTTCTAAGTTCCATCAGGAGCCAAGTTTCAGTTTGAGTAACATTGTGATTCCCTACCGAAAAGAAAACCCATATGGTAATGGATTTAGGCAATGAGCACACTATGGCTGCTTATACTTCCATTATTTGTGTATAATCTCAAAAAATCATTAAGGACTGTAACACCAACATTGAAGCAAAACTTATTCCCTAATGTTGTGTTTGGATGAGGTAATTTAAGAGGGGAAAGTAATTTTTGGAGGTATTTGAATTGCTTCATTGAAAAATTCCTTATTTGGTTTAGGAGGGATTGGATTTTCAAATTTTTCAGGTAATTTAATCAAGTAAATTTGAAAGAATTTGAAATTCCACCTCTATAGGCAGAATTACATAATTTCCTCCTCTCATTTTTGAAGGACTAGTTTCTTTTACTATTTTTAATATACACAAATTTATATACATAAATACATGCATGGACACGCACAAATACATATATAGGTCCATATGTGTATGCATATTCAGATAGAGACATAATACGCCTAACACATGCCTACGCATATGTACAATCACATGCCCAAGCCTTGTGGACACACACACACACACTCTTACTCACTTAGGCTTGCTAAAAAATATTTAGAAACATGTTCGAGCATGTAGATGTATCCAAACAAGGTATTTCAAATGCTAGAAATTTAATTGTAGCAATTCAAATTGCATTTGAAATTCCATGTAATTTGAAATAACTTAATCCAAACACAACCTACTTGTCAAACAGATATGTCTGCATTCTGTTTGGCAATTTCTGTGATTTTGGGGAGCAGGAGTCAAGATCACAAAGATGAAAATGATGCTTTTCAATCTAAATAATGTTCACTTTTTGTTCAAAATTGATTTTAATTACATGCATGATTTGTTTTGTGGAACTGCACTATTCAGCTGTTGTTCAAGTACTAATTGACATGTTGAGGGAAAATTTTCTGAATTGATGGTCTTCTAGATGGTCCTTTTGATGATCTTTTTATTTTCATTCGGTAACTTTCATGTAGTCTCTTTCACTGCTCGTGCTCATGCATGCATATTCAACTCAACAGAGATCCGCAATTTATTTGTATATTTGAAATGATCTTTACAAGCAAGCAGCAGGCATTGACATCATATAGATGTTCTTCTCTACTCTCCTCTGCCTCACCTTCCTTATGTTGGACTTCAAATGTTTCCTTATAGTCTGGGAAGTTTAATTTCATTATTCATCCGAAAATGACATTTGATTTTTATATGTTTTTAGAGGCTCAAGACTGTTTATCTTTGCTTTTCTAGAACAACATAATGAAAATTCTTCCATCTGTTGCTTCCAGATGATAATGAGTTTGAGGAGGTCAACATTGTTCGGCCGAATGATTTCTACCAGTCCCGGGATGCAGATGGTGCCAATTGGTAAAAATCCTCATGCAACAAAGGCTTGCTCACACCAATTGGTAGCTTTGGGTTCATTGAACCATAAATGAGATTTATATTAACTGTTTTTAATACAAATTTCCTTTACAGAGCTTGAAGTTACTGTTTCATTAAATTAGTGCAGTTGCCTTGGGAAAATGACTTGTGTCGCTCCAGGTATCATTTTCTGCCATTCAAAACTATTGACCAAGTGTAGGGTCTCGTATGATTGTTTGTATAATGCTAACAATTATTGTCTGAAAGGAGACTACGGACTCTCAGTGCCTTAATTATATCATTGTGAATCATACTTGTGATTGGCACTCCATCGATGTCTCCTGAAGGTCTGGATTGGCCTTGTTCCAAATTTCAGAGTATAGAATACATAGCGCTCATTCAATTTCTCTGTTGTCATGACTTCATTAGAACATATCTCGTCAATTTGGGTTTGGTAAAATTACCGCTTACACCGCATCTGGGCGTGCACTATGGATTATACCCCGGTACTGTTGCTACCAACAATGGTGTAGATGAGAATCCAACGCTAATCAAATGAGAGGTTTTTGGTTAGACACTTTGACCTCATATATAAAAGAGGAGTAAACTAAACTAATTATAATAAGATATGTAAATATGATAAAGTTGTGTAAAATTGTTCTTGACATACGTATTTGTTTATTTATAATTAATTTGATTTATCTATTTTTACTGAACAAGATGGCCCTTCAAATTTCATACTCAATCTGCAGTAGACTTTCCTCTAGACTTGCCCATAAGATGACCTTGAGAATTTCTTAACCAATTACCTGTTAGCTTAGCAATTTTCATTCTCTATGCAAATATTGAGTCCTCCCATTTTCTTCAAAGAAAGGGTTTCAAAATGTTATCTTTGTTATTTTAGCTCTCACCTCCTTGTCTTTTCCTAATCTTCAACTTTCACCAGGTCTTCAGTCGTAGTACCCAGAGAAAAATGTAGCCTTACTCCTCAATCAATGGTTCTTTCTATTTTGACATCCCAGCTCAGACAGACCTGAAACCACGGACATTGTATTCTTATATCCCACCCCTGCTTGTGAAATAAATTAAGTAATACTACGATTTGTATACGTAAGATACCAGATTTGATACCCATAAAATAATACAATAAAATAGCACATTTGATTTGTACAAGTATAATATCAGGAATCCTCTTTGTTAATTGGGGCCGACTGGGTATCCAAAGCAATGGCAATCATCGTATATTCAGAACAAAGAACAAAATCGGTGACAATTATGCAATTTTCTATTTTGGCAAAGCACCAAAATCATTGGACCGAATTATACGAACTTATGGTACAGATTATAATCAGTCCACAAGCACATGGGGCTTTGCCACGTGGCACTTCATGATATGTGTATCAAAAGAAATACACACAGGTCTGACAAGTTTAATTAAACACCAGCAAATCCAAATTTGGAGGGAAGAACGTGGAAGTTCAAGAAACTGACATTTTGGAGCAACAAATGAGACAATGAAGGAGCATGGCTTATGCATGGGCTTTGAGCAGTGTCAATGTATTATTGTGTTGCCTATTCCTTCACATGAGCGCCCATGACAGCTCTGAACTCGTATCATGTCTATTGATAGTAAACAAAACTGAAGTAGATGCGAGTCACGATTGATCTGATGGTCTCCTCAGCTTGTGTAAATGGATATATCCATGGAGAAAACAAGCCTCAAAACCTAAATAATACTAAAAGAATACGAAGACGTAGATGGAGATGGAGCACGAGGAGAAGCACGATGCCATGGAGTTGGTCGAAGAAGTCACTCGCACACTTGGGAAGTGAGAAAAGGGTAGATAAGTCTTTTTACATCTTTAGCTGATGGACGAAGCTGCATGACAAGAAACATTTGACTTGGCAAATCTGGATCTTTTGAAGTAGAGGATTCTATAAAGTTGCTGAAGTAAAAAAGAAAGGGAACGGGTGGAGTTTGTTATAAAAGGAAATAAAAGGTAAAAGAAATTTAAAACACTCTAAAAAAGACAAAATTTTACCACTTTATAGGATCCTTAATTTCAGAGGATTCTAATGGTTGACTTAGCAGGTCATTTATTTATATATCTAACTAGTATTTGTCACGTAATGCCACATGGCACATCATTGTGTCATGTAGGATTATAACGGAACTCTTTCTCAAACCTTATGAAATTATAAGAACTAAATTATTTTTTAGAAAAACAAAGTCTAGGAATTAAATTAAAAACTTTGTAAAACTATAAAGACTAAAGATATAGTTTTTCATAATCAAAATTAAAAGGATAAAATTAATCTAGTTGGTTCAAGGGGTTTGGGATGAAATGTTAAATTCAACAAGGGCGAACTTTGAATTATCGGTCATTTTGCCTTGAAAAGATCATGTGCTTGGGAATTTTGCTTGATACTTGACTTTTCTTAACGAGATCTTCCTGCAGCAAGAGACTACCAGTTGAATAGCAACGCAAATAATCTTTGAAGCTAATATTTTTTATCGATAATTTTGATTTAACTTAACCTTATTATCCTTTGAAAAAAAATAAAATTAAAGAGTGGCACATCTCTATCATTCCCATCTGTGTCATCCTTTAGAGTTATATATACATATACAATTTAAAAAAGAAAAATTCCTTTCTCGCTTTCTAATATAGACTATCATATAATGAGAGATCTAGGTCCATTTGAAAATTTATACAATTACAAATGCGGCTTTTTAATGAATTTTCTTATACCTTCGGATTCAATTGGTGTTAAAATATTATTTGACACCCAAAAAAAGAGCTTTGTATATTTTTATAAACACCAATGATTAATAATCGACAATGTATGTTGGAACACAGTATCATCATTATATGCGAATTGCTCAGAGTAGAAAAATCAAATGACTAAGCTCAATTATATGGGAGCAGGTACACTTCTAAACAAAAATCATGAGCTGAGATGAGAAATACTTATTATAGGATCTGGGGGTTCATTGCATGTTAGACTTTACATATTTTCCTTTAATATAAAAATTATTTAAATTTTAAATTCAAATATTATAAAAGTTAACAAAAATTATATCACAAATGGATAGTGTGTGCATGTGGTGACCATCATTAAAGGAAACAACACAAATTGCATAGGCGCTGGAAGTTATGAATCGGGAGACACTGCGTCTTATTCTGGGCAAATGAATGCCCTCTTCGTGAGCTTTATCAACTAATAAAATATTCATGATACTATGTGAGTTTAGGTTAAGAAAAATGGTTCTTTTCTTCGTTTTCCTTTTTTTTTTTTTAAATAACAGTAAAGGATAAAGTGTGAAGAATGGAATTGGTTCATTCAAAATTATATGAAAGGCATAGTAAATAGATTATTTTTTTTAATCTAATCCTAGGAACCACGTAATAGAATGCAATTTCTTTTTCCCTATACCTTTTATTGTGACTATTTGGAATGTGATTGACTGCGTGCGTTGAAGTGTCCTTGGGTTGAACTTTGCTTTTGAGTCATAAAGGAGCCACAAAATTTTGAGAGGGAGGGACCCGGATCCTTTGGAGTCATCTGCTTTTTAGATAGGTTTTTAGCTTATGCCATCCTTGTTTTTTTTTTAGGGATAAAAATTTTAATTGCAGGAATAAAAAGTTTAACCAAGAAAAAAAATTATATTCTATAAATTTTAACTAAAAACAAAAACTTTTGGTCTATTAGACTTTTAAAATAATTTTACAATTTAAGGTTATGTACAATAAATATTTTATCCTTGCAATTAAAATTTTTGAAATATAATTTTTTATAGTTAAAATTTTTATTTTTAAAATTAAAAGTTTTAGTCTTCACAGATAAAATATTTTTTTATCCTTAAAATTTTTATCCCTATTATAAAAAAAAAAACATGTCAAGCAAAAAGCTTGACTCACTGTTGCAAAGGTGCCGTGTCCAAAAAGGAGCGAGGTAGGATTGAATACACGTGCATCATCAAAACTTTCTTAGACTTATATCCGGACACCCGTATAACTATTGTCCACAATTCCAAATGTACATCCTTCAAGTAATAATGGACTTCAGAGAGAGAAAGTAATTTAGACAAAATGAATGAACATATACTAAATAATAAAAAAAAAAGTTTCAAGTTTATATATAACTTGATTATTAAATCTGTGAATTCTAAGCAATTGGAAAAAGTTCTTGACAGTGCACAACTAAATAATGTAAGGATTCAGTAAAAAATTGAAAAAGAAAAGAGTCAAAGCAGAAGTGTCAATAAATTTTACCACTTGAAACACTTACATGAATAAATTTTTATTGATTTAATGTATAATAATTAATAAACTATCATACATGTATCTAGATATGTTTTGCAAAAATAGTTCATTTCACCTGAAGGCCATGTCAACCATGTGTCATTTATGTATATCAGTGCAGAAGTGACTAGCAAGCAATTCATTTTGAAAAATTTTTAGGTACCTTGGAATACGCAGTAGTAAGGATTCAATATGCATTATGTAAGAAGCCTGGATCGAGCTACGGCACTGTGCAGTAAGGCAATTTCAATGTTTTTTATTTTTATATTTTTTAGGGATGATAAAAATAATGTAAGTATTTAAAAATTATAACTGAAAAAACAAAATATATTGTTAAAATTTTTTAAAGTGTAATTCTTTTACAATTAAAATTTGTGCCTTTTCAATTGTAATTTTTAGATATTTACATTATTTTTATAACCACTTAAAAAGTATAATAAAATTGGACTCCTAAACGGCGTGCAATAAAATAAATTATTGCAGAAGATCTCGTTAGATATGTGAGAGTCACGTCATATTACGAAGATTAAATCATGACTATTACATCTACCTGCACTGTTACCTAATAATTTCTCATTGAACTTAAATGTATGAGATGAAAGAATGACCCAGTGCAGCTGAAGTACGTATATAAAGGAGAAGACCCACCATGCTAGCCGAATCACATTAAATAAGCCCGCCAGGGCCCTGAATTATGAAGTATAGAGGATAAGAAAGGAAAATCAATTAAAAAGAAAGAGGAAAAAAAATTTTAAAAAGAGGCTAACAGATGTGAGTTTAAGGCTGATTCAGACCATGCTTGTTTCACCAAACTCTATTAAAACATCTATAATGGGATCTCACTAAGAACATGTGTAAGACTTGTTTATCTCAGAGTCATCACAAACATTCCCCTATGAATCTTTCCCATTGATATTATTCAAGATCCTTAAGATTCAAATCTGCAATTCTTCTTCATCAATAAGAAGGTAAATTTGTCTGTTAAACCTTAATAAAAAAGAAGGGGTGCCTTTGGAAGCCCTAAAAGAGACAGTCGATATGCTTTTTTAATTCCTTTAGTCTCAATTACATAGATTAGGACATCAAAACAAGATAGACTAAATTTTTTAATTTTTCCTCCCCTATGGTGGTTATTTTTGTTAATGCTGACTTTTGACTTTGTATTAAAAAAAAAAAGCTTTTTTGTCTGCCAATAGATAGATTTTAACATATTATATATGTGGAACAGTTTCGACCTTTCGGCTAGAAGGAGTGGAGCATTAGTGTAAAAGAGATGAAGCGCGTAATACCCAGATCGACAAAAGCATGATCAAGGCTGTAAAGTCTGTGGAAGCTGGAAGTAGCTATCATTATTCTTTCTATAAAACATCTGGCCTCTAAAGTCCAAAGCAATGAGTGGTAATAATGATTCTCCAATGCACAAACTCAAGATTTCCCTCCTTATTCCTCTCCTTTTAGGGGTTACTTATTACTGAAGATTTCCTCCTTATTTGACTCTCTTTAGTTATCTTAGAAAGTAAACTTTAGCATGCAGCCAAAAAAAAAAAACAGTATACTTTAGTGGACGGTTTATCGTTTGGCGTTTGCGATTGTTTTTAAGGAATTGTGAATTTGAATCCAAAACCAAGGACGGATTCATAGTCCCTTGATGATCCAATGATATGAGTTAAAACAATTAATAGCACATAGTTATCGGTAGTATCAATCTAAAGGTTCTTCGGTTGAATTTTTTTTAATAAAATTGTTAATTATAGATATTCACTAATTATAATGTGTCTTATTTTAAAGTTAAAAATTACTTATCCAACTTCTAATTATTTTCCTAATTAGAAAACAATAGCACATAGCTAGATGGGTTTAACTCCACCATAGAATAGGGTAGTTTAATCATATGTTTTTTACTCAAATTAAGAAGATATGACAGGAAGCTAGAATAACAGTTTACCCTCATCCTTCCAAAGTTACAGAAAAGGCAAAGGATTTTATCACTCAGACAGAGGTTCATGTATCTTGGATATTCAATTGTAATGATCAAAATGTCAATCTTCCAAACGCCTTCTTCTAATAATCCTGTTAAAAGCATAGAATCAATCGTTATCATAAGGTGGAGCTTTCATTATTCAATTAAAATCGCTAAGTTTAATGGGTAATTAAGAGGAGTACATTAGAGGGACTGTGAGTCAATTGAGGAATGAGGAGAGACTGAAAAGATTCGCTGGGCCTTATAGTAATTAATTCTCTAATCATATGGTTAGAATTGATTTGTTTTAAATATGTTTTTATCAAACATATTTAGAATAAAATTAATCCTAGTTAAATGACTTTATCTAGGGGATAGTTGGTGATATAGGAATTTTGTATTCACTTGATAAATAAGTTGTTTGAAATTAATTTTTACTTTTATTTGCACCAAAAATCATAAAACCATAGCAATGACAGGAGCTAGGGCAGCCAAAAGAATTAGTCGAAGAACCATGGTCAAGGAAACATTAGCTGATGAAAGTGGTAGCTGAAAGCCTCTCTTAGTTGAACTGACATCACCAACCAAAGACTTACGCTGCACATAATAGAATCCTAGGAAAAAAGGAAGGTGTGGAACTAGCAAAATATCAACCTTCAAGAGTAGTTGAATGACACAACCTCCATTATCAGGCCATTGCACAAGTACGAATATTGGAGATGAAGGTATTGTCTGTTGGTAGAACGTGAGACACAAAAGATGCTATAAATTAAGAGTAAGAGATATCATGCAGGACATACGAAAATCTCTCAAGAAATTTGCTCTATAACTTCTTTTATTTTCTAGTCATTTATTAATTTCATTTAACGCTTTCTTTATTGCTTTATTAATAATTTTCAATTTAATTCTTATTGAAATTGTATTCAATTTCTTTTAAAATCATTTTGCTATCAATTCAAGAGTTTATACATTCTATTTTTATTAATATAGCAACTATTTTATTTACAAACTCTTCTAGTTCTATATCTTGCATGCACTGACGACTTTAATCCTAAGCTTAACTATATTTAGGATGTCGGGGAACTATTCTTCTAAGAGAATCGTGTCTCATCTCTTTTTCAACTTGAAAAAGGAGGACCGAAAGTTGGTTTTCTAAGCCTAACATCACAATAAAGTCACATTGACTCTTTAACCAATCCCTAATAAAAAAAATGCACTAACACCAATAAAAATTGGCATGCCTAATGGGACCTAAGGAGATAACAATGATGCATGTCTAAAGACTTTGGAAGTTATCACAACTTTCTTTATTCAAGCCTACTTGAAGAAGAGATGTTGTCTCATGACATAACTCAACAACTAAGAAGGGGTATTCATACTTTTTTTTCTAAAGAAGATTCTTCAGAGCCATCAACACTGATGATAATTACAATCTCTTCCTTGAAGCACCATGTAATGGAAGGAATGTAATAATATATCTTGGCTTTGTTAGCTACCTTTGCCAACATATTGAATTGAAGCCGCTAGTGGTAAACAAAATGCACAATGAATTAAAAAAGGAAAAGCTTGCCTTGAAATAGACTGGGGGCCAAGCATACAATTCCACTACTAATACCCTTTTTAAGGCTTAAGCTTTGACTAATCAATCTTAGACGACCTATCTATCATCAATCTAATTTGCATTCATCCTTACGAATGGAATTTATGATTATATAATATCAAATGCAAATAGCCTCCAATATGGATAGGTTCACATAGCTAAGATGCCAGTGACAACACCAATATATGTGTCTACTACCCAATCAAGTTCATCTTTTGAAGGAGTTGAGTATGACACACCTATGGCTAACATTGGATATCAAAATATAGCTACCCAATGGGCATTTGACATTCAGGGATATCAAGCCACTAGTCCACAACCAATCTTGTTTATAACACTAGTTTAACAAATGCAAGCTCAACAATAGGAAACCAGCATTGTCCTTACAATGCCCTAGTTTGGCAATCCAATTGCTACATCATTCTAACATTTGACAAGTCAATTATTGTTGAAATTTGGAGCTGTTCCATGCTAATAATCAATAGGTCAGCTATTGTCAATGCTAGGCACTATTCCCTTCCAACAAACAATAACACAAGTAACAATGGTACCAGGGACAATAACCCTAAAAAGGAATAGCCCTAACACCACTACTATCGACTTAGACATCCTAACTGAGGCCATGAAGAAGTATCTTGGATACATGCCTGACACACCTAAAAAAGAAGGGAGTGATTGACACGGAGAGCAAGGGAAATTTCACCTCCCTAGGTCTGCACATAACAACCCATAACTGAAAAGAGTCTCTAATAGTTCAACACATGGCATTATCGCTACCAAACTAATTATATTATATTTATATATTCTTATAAATTTTTTTGTAGAAATTTTGGCAGAATTCTCCCTAAAACTTAGACATCCCAAAATTTTTACAAACAGTCAAAGTTCAACAAAGAAAGTTTCGCTTTCAACTATTAACTACCAAAATGACAAAAAGAAGGAAAAGGAAATACTGCCTATATCAAGTGTATCCATATCTATAATTCTGTACAATAACAAAGTTAAATTCAAACAACAAAAAATAATTGTACCCTTATAATTCAAATGCGGGGCTCACTATTCCAATGCCTCTGAACCTAGGATAAAAGAGGTGGGTCAGACCCAACATCACTAGTTGAAATGTAAAAAAAAGAAAAAATTAAGCAATGAGTTGAGAACTCAATAAGTAGGTAACAAGTTACAATAATTTAAGATAGATAATTACATTAGACAAAAATTTCCTCTTTCATCTTTTTTTCAATATTTTGACATAATGATAAAAAATAATCATACTCAGGTAAAACTAAAGGAAGGTAGAGGTCAACTAAAATTCTTAAAATTTAAGTTTCCTTATTATTAGAAGTAGATGCATAAAAAATTAAAACATTAAACCTTTAATATAGTAATCACATGAGAGAATCAATTTTCTACTCTTATTAGTAGTTATTACACCTCATTTGCAACTTCTTACTCAATCACAGGTAGTTACATCTAATGGGTAGCTCTTTTTTCACCTGCCATTAGCATATCATGGCAAGTATTTTTAGAGGCAGTTATATTTCATTGGCAACTTCTTACCTATTCATAAGGGCTACACCTAATGAACAACTCTTTTTCTGCCTAGGCCTCTTCTCCCTTATCGAAGTGCACCTAAGCCATTAACATCGCTAACATCTATGGAATCCCATCAAATGTTTCCCTCTTGCTATAAGGGTTAAATAGCTTGTATCTATAGTGGATTGCATTTAGGATGCCAGTATCGATTAAGTAAATATATTTTTAATTAGAATAATTAATTAAGGGATTGATTTAATTGGAAACAATTAAATAAATAATCAAGTAAATAAATGAACAAATTATCAATGAATTAAGTATTTAAATGATCAATCCAATTTAGTTAAAATATACAATTAGAAGTGCTAAATTATTACTTTTTGAAATATTTTTTAGTGGATAATTCTATTTTAAAAGTTATAGGTACAATTAGTTAAATTTTAAAGGAAGGCTTAACAAGCATAACATCTAGGTTGTAAAAACATACTTTTAACCCACATATTATCATAATATCGTTTCCAATATGCTAATATAGCAACTTCTATATACCCACCTTCGTCTTCCCTGCCGTTAACAATCCATATTATTTTAACTTATCGAATAATGCATCATGTCAAATCAAGAAATGCTTACCATAATTACATTAGCACATAGTGCTGAGCATTTGCTTTAACTCAAATTTGTCATGTTATATATCAAGTCAGCACATAAAGAGTAGGTAATTTAAAAGCCTATTCCATTAAGATTATGCACAAGTTGATTGAATAAAAATTTGTCAAAGTGTTTAATTTATTTACCAATTTATTTACATATATATATTTATTATCTTATTATTACTATCATATATACTAATACTATTATTATTATATATTTTTTGGTTAGTACAATGTTGAAGATGAAGGATAGACTAGTATCCAAAAAAGCCTTACCCAAATTAGATAGATAAGGCCCTGTCCTTGCCTTGAGGATATAAACCTCTAGACTTTTTAACTTTTTTTACTGGAGAAGATGGGTAGTTTACCTTAAAGCATATTGAAATATTCTTGGCCTAATATGAAGAAGTCAATCACATGAGTTCTACAAATTGTAGCTCTTTCCTTTATTCCTAACTCACGCAATGTTCAACTTGTATGCGAACTTACCTCCCAATTCTGTCCAAAATTGGCAGGATATGGAAAGGTTATTCATGAACATTTCTATCTAGCCTAAGTAGAAGTATCTATTTCCTACATCTTGGCTTTAAAATAGAAGGTGGATGAGTCAACTAAAGACTTTGTAGAGTAATTATGAAAAATGAAGAGCCAATATAGTGTTTAGTTACCTAAGAGTAAGGTAGTAAGAATGGCAGTTGAGAGAATGCATCTAGGACAAAGAGAGATATTAATTGTGTAAAAATTCTTCGATCTGATAGACTTCATCACCAAAGTGTCTTGAATGGAGTAGTTCATCAAGGAAAAAGGGTGGAAAAGAGCATTGCGGACATTGGAAGGAGCTTCTATGATCTCCATAGTTGAGGCTGATGAAAGGCGTGCCAAAATAGATGAGGACGAACCAAGTGCAATAGATGCTAGTGCAGCTAATATTCTAGCCAACAAAGGATGTTCTTATCTAGCATTAAAACTGTCTAAGAGGAAGGAATGGCAAAAAACAAAGACTACAAAGTCATTACCCTTTGATATCACTAAAGCTCACTAGATATTTACTATTTATAAAAGGATAAGCATATTAAACTTGCCAATAGACACAAGATTCCATTGGTCAAGAAATTGAAAGGAAAGAAGTATTGTAAGTGGCATAACTCTTGTAGTGATATCACTAACAATTGTGTTGTTTTCCAAAATGCCATTAAGAAAAGCTTTGAAGGAAAAATGACTCTAACTTGTTAAAAAGGATATGGAAGTGGATGTTAACCCATTCCTATAATGAGGGCTAAGAGCTAGGGCAGCCAAAGGAATTAGTTGAAGAATCATAGTTGAGGAAATGTTAGTTGATGAAAGTGTTAGCCTATTGCCTCCCTTTTAGTTGAACTATCATTACTAACTAAAAACCCATGTCGCATATAATAGAATCCCATGGAAATAAAAAGATATGGAACCAACAAAATAACAACCGCCAAGAGCAATTAAATGACATAACCTCCATTATTATAAGAAATTTACTTTACAACTTCTTTTATTTTTTTAGTCATTTATTAGTTTTATTTATTGCTTTATTTATTGTTTTATGTACCGCTTTCAATTCAATTCCTATTAAAGTTGTATTTAGTTTCTTTTAAAGTTTTTCTATTGTCAATTCAACAATTTACATATTCATTAATACAACAACTATTTTATTTTTACTCCTATTACTTGCACACATATGAGACTCTAATATGAGGTTTAACCATATTTAAGACCTTAGAAGACTTTTTTAAAAAAAAAAATCATGTCTTATTTCCTCTACCAACTTGAAAAATAGAGATCGAAAGTTGATTTTCCAAGTCTAATTTCATGGCATGGTCACATTGACTTGGAAAAACACACCACCAATTCTAAAAATCAAATTAACCGGGAGGTAAAATTAAAATCCTAACATTGTCTTTATTATGTGTTTATCTGATTTCATAGTAGTAATAATTATTTCATTAATTTATTTAGTTTCTAGTGGCTAGGATAACTAAACTGCTAGATAAATTAAGAAACTAACCCTTAGATATTTTAGAATAGATTAAATAGCTAATTTTCTTTAATTGTGCCTAAGTTTGAATATTTGAAATTATTAGTGCACTTGCTAGATCTATAATTATTGTATCAATGATATATCTTTAAAAATTTGACAAAGTTGAAAGATTCAAATTTATGATGGGGTCTAAAGTATTAGATAAATTTAAATTTTTTCATCTAAGATCAATATTATTTTCAACTAAGTATTGTTTCGACTAGTATGATAAATTTCTTCAACAAGTCTCATGATCATTATGATTGATAATGACAATTAACTGGCCTAACTTTCTTTTCAAGTAGAACAAGTAAAGCACATGTAATAATTTATTAACTGTAACTATTGTAAAATATACACACATAAAATATAATATAAAATAAATAATAGGGTAAAATACAGTTACAAACTTTGTTATTTGTGGTTCAAAAATTAACATTTAGTTGCTTTGAGCTTTTCTATATAAATGCAAGTCTATATTACACTTAATCTATATATAAATATATATATATATTATAAACTCGTAAGAAGTTATTATTATTTCAAAATCTTGTACAGCTTCCGTCCTCAGACTGTATGTATATCAAGTTTTTTTAAAAAATATTTTTCCTCTATTTTTAAAAATTTAACTTATTGACACGGCTCCTCATGTAACTATACATAAACCCACATCTTGTTCTATTAAATATTGTATACAAATTTCCAAATTCTAATGAATCTTTCTAAATTTTTCTTTCTCTAAATTTCATTTCAAAAAATCATTTTGACCTAAAATTTGGAGATGTGGCAAGAATTCGGTGAAGCTAGATTAATAAAAGATTTTGCGAGAATTTAAAGATGGGGCGAAAATTTAGAGTGTAGGCTACAGTTAACAAGAAATGAATTAGCAATTTTGAGATGGAATTTTGAAGAAATTAGGTATCCTATATCGAGCACACTAGGCAAGAATTTTGGGAGTGTAAAAATTGTTTGGAAAGAGAGGAATTAGACTTTTTAGAATAGAATTGAAAGAAATTTGAAAAAATTGGAGAGGTCACCTTGTTCGATTCGGCTAGAACTAAGAGACCAGAGCTTATAGTTAAAAAGAACAAGGTTGAAATTTTTTTGTTGAAACTTTAAAAAAATTTGAAAAATTAAACAATCAAATAAGATTTAAGTATTTGTCTTTTTTTTTTTTGCCATTAAGATTTGAGAATTTAAACGTTAGAGGATGTGGGATTTTGGGTAAAAAGAAAAGATTTGGGATGACATTGAAAAAAATTTAGAAACTTTTGTCTTATGTTTAGCAAAATTAAAGCATAGGACAATATTGTGTTAATGAAACAAATTTTAGGATAAAAGAATGTTAATTTTTAAATCACAAAATAAAATGGAGAAAAATCGTTCAAACTACAAGATTATAAAGTCTACTTTATCCACAATAATCTAAGCGTTAAACTTTTGAGAAAAAATTTGAAGAGTGATTCTAAGTTGAAACGGTAGTAACAAGCTATGAATGAAAAGATAAATAAATAATGACTAAAATATATTTTTATTTTTTATTTTACTTTAAATTTTACTTTTATTCACTGATTTTATTTTATTTTATTTTAATATAGTCTCTTAATTTTATATTATTCTGATTAAGTGTTTTAATTTACAAAAATTACTCAAATTTTTTCTCCTCTCTAACACTACCAAATTATTTAATAAAAAAGTAACTAGAATTAAGTTACCACAAAGTTACCCATGACTATTCTATTAAGCATTTTAAATTAATAGTATTGAAGGTGAAGAAATATTTATAAGATTTTAAAAATTGAAAGATCAAATTAGAATAAATAATAATTAAGGGATGAAAGTTAATGAATTAAATTAAAACTAAATGAAATTAAAATATAAAAATATATTGTTACCATAAACAAATATGCCATAGCTACCCTTTCACTGCTTCTTGGTAAAATATCTAAAGAAATTGAAATCGTTGAAACGTTCAAACTAAGCAGCCATTTGACAATTCCAAGGATGCCATGTTTAGGATGAGCTTAGTACGTAAACCATGATTATTGTTTGTTTAATTTTCTTAGTCGGCAAGCATGGATTGGCATTGTCCATGAAGACGACAACAAAATGGTGACTCCTTGTCCAACTCCGACCAGCTTTGTCCTCCATTGGATATTCGATTTCAAATTTTCAACATCCATCGTACACTTCACCTGCCAAGAATTGATGATTTGACGTGGTAACATCTTATTGCCTTGTGTCAAGGGGAAAACGGTAGTTAATTTTCGCAATTAAGAGGGGTTTGGTGTGTTGTTATTTTGATTTTAGCATTTTAAATATTAGAGGAAATTTAAGATATTTATATTTGCCATTCTAATTATCTGATGTCTCTCATTTAAAACATTAAAAAACGGGAATTGAATGATATTGTTTTAGATTATATCTTATATAATTTAAATTTTTTTAATTTTGTTTATTTTGTTAATTTTGTTAATTTTTATAAATATTGATTAAATTCTTCTTGTCATATTTAATTATCATATCAAATATATAAATTTTAAATATATAATATTTTTTATGTTGATACACTATGCTATAATATACATAATATAAAAAGTAAAATAAATTACACATATCTTTCATTTATTTTTAAAATATGCACTTTAATTTTTTTTAATTTTTTGACTAAAATATCTTATATTAATTTATATATGCAAATATTCATTAGATCTAATTATGCTCAAATAAAAATAAAAAAAATCTGTTTTCATTAAATTTAACAAAAAATTAATTATTTGATCCCTATAATTTACCTCAAATTTTAAATTAGTTTTTACAATTTTAATTTTTTTTTAAAACACATTTCTATACTTTCCAAACTCCATTTGTTCAAGTCTGACCTGGCTAATGGCTTGTTGAGGTGGAGCTGATGTGTCTCTGATCCTGCTACATAGGATGCACGTGCAACTCAGCAGATAAGCAAAGCTCTTTCACGCACGCCCACTCCATCCCCTGTCTTGATATTTATCGTATGATTCATTTAATTCAAAATGCTACAATAATGCTATTAACAATGATCAATTATGATATTGATGAAAGATCTATTTTTACATATATTTTTTGTTAAATACTAAAAGATAAAATATTTATCACCGGTATTAAAAAAGGTGTGATGCACAGTTAATTAAATCTTAATGCATATAAAACAAATATATTTGTTAATTAAGTCTAATTAATCTTTTTTGGGTGAATAACAAGTTGTAAATTAGTGTAATGCATGGTTAAATATGAATTTTTTTTTGGTGCAAAAATAGATTGTATAAATAATCTAAATATGTAATAGTATAACAAGATACAACTTATTAATCTAAATATGCACATTATTTTGTTGATAATGATAATATCTACATATATTTTTTCTTATTTTTAAATATATTATAGCTATTCATTGCTTAATTTAAAATTAAAAAAAAATCCAATTGATTCACTAAGTGTTTGAGATATTGGGTATCTAGGTTCATTTGATAGAAAAAAACTAATAATTGAAGACGTATAAAGAAAAAGACATTAAGTATACAGTAATTAAAATAAAAAACATTTAAAATCTGATTATAATTTTAAAATTTATATTAGTTGTGATTAATATATACAAGTTATTTTAGCTATGATTACATATATTTCAAGTATCATAGCTAGTAAAAAAAAATCCAAAAAAAATTAGTGACAGTTGTAAGCGCTACTATATATTACAATGCAAATAGTAATAATTAGACGTTAACCACAACTAAACACATGACAAAACTGTGGTTCCAACGTAACTGGTGCTAAGTCTATTCATTTTTCCAATGGTTGCTCAACCGTCGCTACGTATCCAATTGAGACAATGCACAATCACCGCTAAGATTTTTAATGACGGTTTGACCGTTACTAAAACAAAAATCAACCGCCACAATTTTTTAAGCTTGGAATGTTGACAACGATTTTTGGTATACTGTCGATATGGTGGGTCATTCTCCTTTACTAAGATCTTTGGAGGAGATGTCACGTTAGAAACAGCAACATAGTTCTCCATGACTAAAATCTGATTTTGGTAAATAGAGAAATTTTGGCATGATATTAGGATTAATAACTGTATCTACTATATACTAATGATGTTGCCTGTGCTTCGAGCTATGAGCTATGTCGACCCAGAAACCCCGACCACCTCTGCCATTTTTTTTTCTGGATAGTAAGACAACATACTACTTTCACTGTCTAATTAATACACATGTCTCTAGTACTCCTTGTATTAGCAGTCGACGTATGCGTAGTAAGACGAGCCAAGTGGAATACATAAATAATTTTATAGATAGATATAAATATATTATTAATTCAATTTTAACTTATAAGTAAACATAAGTAAAAAAATAGAAACTAATTAAAATAGGATGTGTCATCAGATTTTATATATTGGAGGAGTGGGTGACCATATACGTTAGAGTCATGCATATCTTTTGAATAATCAAAATTTGAAAAATATTTAAATAAATAAGAAATATATTATAGATATATGTTAAAAATTTTCTCTGATATGATTTTTTTTATTTATCAACTTTACATGATTATCTCCTTGATGTTTTATATGTTAAATAAGATTTTTCTTCATTTAAATAGATTGACCCATTTCTTTTATTTATTTTTTACTGCACTTTTAAATGTAAGAAAATTCTTTTTTTAAGTTTTTTTATCATTTTGTATATAATATAATATTAAAAAGCATCCACGTAGCATCATCCATAATGCATCTATATGAGTATTCATGTGGCGCGATATACAAAGAGTTAACTAAAATACTATCCTAAATCTGCGTGCGTATCAATTAGTTTTATTATATATAATATGATTTGTTTATATATATATATATATATAATTTTAACTAAATTGATCTTACTTTTGTTTTATTTAATGAAAGCAATTATCATTGAAAATTTAAGAAAACTATCGGTCAATGTAATAACGTAAACTTTTGTTTTCAATTAATTTCTGACTAACTAGGAAGTTTTGTAAGAAAATAAGAAATAGCGCTCAATCAACATAAAAAATATAAATGGTAGAGAATAATGTCTAATTAGATATTTAGGAATATTTTTGGGATTAAAAATTAATTTAAAAAGTCATTTTGGTATCCGCATTTTATCTAATTAATTCTTTTTATTTTTAAAATTTTAAAATAAGATGACTTTAGTAGATATAATCTGAGAAAACTTTATCTTCACTCTTCTTCAATAAAAACACTTAATTGCTTCGTTCCTTTCGAAACCCAAAGCAAAAATAATAGCTATCCATTACTTTCACTCTTATTTTCCTTCATTTTCTTTTTTCTCTTCTTTCCTTTTTTTTATTTTTTATTTTTTCCCCTTTCCTTCCCCTCACTCGCACGACCCAGCCAAGAAGCACGAGACCGCTAGCTATCGTTCATCCCACTGTGCCATTTCCGACGTCGATGCAGCCCTCTGTCAACAAATTGTGAAGATGGCCCTCCTTCGTTTTCCCGCGACCAACGCAAGTAAGGAGCTTGGAGCTGACGTTGCAACTCTGCCATGCATCGTCGTCGTTAAGCTGGTGGGTTACCTGAAATCATGACTCAAAAGCTCATTCCTCCTCTTCAACTCGTTCTACCCGACAGCGAACTCCTTGGAAAGGGTTTTGTTTGTAGTTCTTGAAGACCCAAATTGGGCTGTCTAGTGACCCTACTTTCTTGTTTTAATTTTTGGCTTCCTAAATTAATTTTTAAGTTCAATTTTTCATTTGAGAAGCAAATAGGAAAAACCTAGGTTAGGGTATCGTGAACATAAACTAAATTTGGGGTTTTAGATATTAGAGCGCATAAGTAACTATATTATGAATATTAGATGTTAGTTAAAATATCAAAGTGTTGATTTTATATTAATTGTATTATATATATCGGGTACTTTGAGGATATCTTTGATATTTAGGGTCTAGCTTTGAGTTGGTGGCAAAGAGAACCACTATATATTGTCTTGGCATTGTTTGTGAGTGTATAATATCACAATAATGAGTTTTTATATTTTTCATATTATTACTCTTAAAGCTCACTGATTATCTCTTCACATTAAACTATCCACTTTCAAACTAATTAAGAGACAAGCTTTGATAAGTGCTCTCTATTAGAAATCATGGAATCAAGAATTAAACTTGGCTTTAACTGATCACTTGAAAGAGCCTTGTATTAAACTGTAATTGCATATTGTTGAATAGTTTATATGACTTAAATTGTACTTAATTGCTTTTTACTAGAAAGAACTTATGTGCTAGATTACTATAGCTAATAGCAATAGCTGCTAGCTTTTAGTGCACCTGGACCTAAACCTTAGCTAGCAGGAGATAAAGGTGATGCTAGCCCTATCTGCTCATGTCTATTATTGGTTTTGTTTGAGGGTTGTCCCATCTGATATGTTTTTCAATTTTCCTTGTATACATGTTCCATTTTATTATGTGTTAACTAGATCTTGAAGTTTATATTGACTTCTTTAATCCCCTTTGAGCTTTCCTTGTAGTATGTTTTTAATTTGTCAATGTGATAATTTGATTTTAATACTTATATTAATTTCTTTCATTTCCTTCAATTAAATGATTTAATTACTCGCTAGCACATAACTCTACATATTATCTTTCTTAGTAAATTCCCTTATATTTTCTTTAATAATGCAATATTTCATTTAAAATTATCTTCATCAAAACATTCGTGCCTTTGCTTGTTTTGTATCCCTGTTATAGTATATATTTTTATTGAGTCTTCATAACTCACTCCCTCATTTTACATATTACAGATAAAACTACAGAGCTCAATCCATTATTCATAGCTTAGTTTGTACTATGTTCATGTGGGTGTTATGATGTTTTGTTCTCTTTTTGAGTTGGATATGTTATTGTAATTTAGATATTAGCTTTCTTAAACCATAGGCAAAATCTCCATTTTTCAAATGGATTATTTTAAATGTTTATATTTTGGATGTTAGTATAGGAAATTGATTGATTTGGGTTGTATGTACACACTCAGATTCTTCTATTTATAACAAAGACTCTATCAAAATTATTGAAAAAAATGTTTGAATAATAAATTGAAATATTTAGGATATTTGGCATGCATATGTTAATATACAAGTTTTTTTTAGCCAAAATCATTCTGGGGGTAAAAATACTTTAAATTCATATAAGACAAAAGAATTACACACAAATGCTATATATTACAGCAAAATCAGATCCATGTAATTCGATTTTAGGCATTCATGTTTTTTTATGCATAATATATATATATATTATAAAAAAAGCTTGAAGTTCTGACTTCAAACTTTTTTTTTTTAAAAAAAATGAACATCCATAAAGTCAGACTTATTAGATCCGACTTCATGGGTTTTAATTTTTTTTTAATAATATAACTAAAGTTGGAACTATTGGTTCCGACTTCAATTATATATATTTAAAATAAAAATAGTAAGCCTGTAACGCTAAAGCCTGCAGGCATGCATGCTAGTAAAGCATCTCATAAGATTAAATCCCATTAGTACAACCCCCTCCCCTTTTAGGCTTTTTTTTTGTTATATAAATTTGAGTTTCTATAAATTTGTTCATAACTTTCGCACCTTACATTCTGTTGATTGTTCATCTCATCATATAACCATCTCTTAGAAGAAGCTTTACATAGTTGATATCATCTAGTCTGCATTTTTTTGGGGTAAGTATGACTGTATTTAAGTTTTCTAATGATAATTATAAATATTTTGTTTGGTTATTTTTTTTTATTGTCAAAGTTATATATTTTGGTTGTTACTGTGAGTAATATGTTTTGTGAGTTTATTTAAAGAGGTAAATAACTAATATATATAATCAATTATATTTTTAAGAGTAAGGTAAATTTAATTTGAAATATGTATCTTTTTATGAAGAAAATTAACAATAAAAAATGTGAAAATAATGATTGGCAAAAAATTATAAAATAAGAAACAATCTTAATTCAACATGTTTGGAAAGTATTTAATAAAAAAGAAAAAATAACAAGTAAATACAAATAAAGAAGTAATAAAAGAGTTTTTTTATTTATAACAAGTACAAAAAATGATATTGTAATAAAAAAAAGCATTAATGAAAATATAAATTTCACATTAACAAATGAAGGATTTAACTATACTTTTTTGGATTTAAAAAATTACATTATTTAACTAATCAAAAAGGCTGCATACATATGTTATTTTAAAAAGAGAAAAGATAATTTATCGACAAATATTCTATAAATTAAACTAACTATAAGTAACTAAATAAATATATAAATTATTGAAAATATTGTTATTTAGTTAGTTAGTTAGTTAGTATTACTAGAAGATCTTATTGACAAACGAATTGCAAGAAAAATGATGAACAATACAAGTGACATTGTATGCATATATGTAAACAGAAAAATGTTTGATGGCCCAAATGGTGTGACATTTGTCTACCTTAGAGTGAAAGTAATGAAGGTTAATTCATATATCACTCTAGGGAGATTGAAGTAGTTGGTTGGATAAAAACTATAACTTGCGTCGAACTAATATATGTCTGATCTTATATATAAGTACCCGACCTCTTTAAATCCAACTCAATATCAGACGTGTAACTTGGAGGACGATGGTGATGTTTAAGAGATGTGGCAAGTTAACGTGCGATATTCATCCCAATGACTGGTGTCGAGTTATATGCTTGTATGTCAACTAATAAAGTAGATTTAAACCTCAAAACGCAACCTGTGGATGAACAAGTTCCTCAGATGCTCCCATGTACCAACAATATTCACAAGACAGTTGAACAGACTTCCCTAGTTAGTTCCTATCTTGGAGACATTAATCTATTTGATCCATCGCCTAGTTATACTCAACAATATAACATTCCTCCTGTGGACTACATGTCCCAGCCGAGCTCATTGTAACAACCAGGATTTCAAAATTTTTTTTAAGTTTACTGGTTATAACCAAGACCTCTGTAGACCTCTGTTAGTTATAGCAAATGTATCTGTTCGTTATATCGAGTTTTCAGTTAGTTATAGCGAATGTACCAGTTCATTATAGTGAGAATGTAGTTCACTATAGCAAGTTCTGGCGTTCCATGTAAAATCTAGACAGTTTCTTGCAATAACGTGTGCCATAGCAAGAATAAGGGACCTGGGACTGATAAGTGCTCATTGTAGTGAGGGGTATTTTCTACTATAGCAAGAATTGATCTGAAAAAAGCATGAAAAAAATGAAATTTTGCTTATTAAAAGGTCCAGACCTTTCTCTCTCCCTCTAACCAACATATGTTTCATCCAAAAACAAAGAAGAAGGTTGGAGAGAGAGAGAGAGAGACCAAGAGAAGCCAAGAAAGAAGGGAGAACATCAAGGAAAAAGATAAGAAAATTGTAAGAATTCATGGTTTCTTCCTTTAGAAAATTAACTCCTCTCTCTCTACTTTGTCTTTCCATAGTTTGGGTGCTCATGTGGTTCTGCTTTGGGCTTAATTCAGAGGGGGAAGTGTAAGGATTTAAGGAGAAGATTTAAGCAAAGGAAAAACCTCTTGAAAGAGCTTGACTCAAGGTAACTTCTTTCTATTTTGTTGCATCTTCTTTCCTTGCTTCTTTTTGAGTGTTTCGGCTAAGAACAGAACCATAAGAGGGGGGAAGTTTCTGACTTAGAGCAAGCATAAAACCATTGATTTAGGCCATAGGGAGTTAAAATATACCAAGAAATCACAAGAGAAACCAATGAATTTCAAGTTAGAGATATGTAGAGCTCTTGAATATAATGTGAAAACTGATTTGGTTCATACATCTCCTAACATATGTGAATATTTGTTTGAGTTTCCAAGACCCCTAAGGAGCTTCCCCAAGTGCCTTTCCCTTCAAGGAAAATTTAGAAGCTTCATTAGACCTATTATGGAACCAATAGACTAAGTATGCTTCTCAAGTATAAGTATAATTCTTTGACTTGTTCCAAGAGAGTAATTACATGCTATGTGTTGTGTCTAGGCTACAGAACTCAGGCTCCATCTAGTTGTGGTTGCGAGATCGAGAAGAGAAGAGAGAAATCAAAAGGGAAGACTTGTGTTGGCTTGCAAGGTAGCTCTTTTTTTTTTTGTTACATTCTTGGATGTATGATGGTCATTGTATGCTTGTGTATGCACTTGTATTGTAAGACATGCCATTTGATTTTGCCTTATTGCATTGGTACCAATATGCTTATATTTTAGGTTGTGAAAATTGCTCTTAAAGGAAAATATGGTGCCAAAAGTCCCTTGTGATAGATGAGATAGAATCAAAAGTCCCTAGAAATGGGTGAGACAAGGCCAAAAGTCTCATGGATGAGTGAGGTCAAGTCAAAAGTCCCTAGACCAAGGATAAGGCCAATCCAAAAGTCCCCAAAATAAGGTGAAACTAGACCAAAAGTTCTTAAAACTTATTCTTAGCATTGATATGATTTTTATGACATGTAAATCATGTGTTAAATGATTTTTAATAGTTAGATGCCTACTTGCATGCTTTGACATATTTATTTGCCTTGATTGCTTCCTTGAATGAGCATATGAGCTATTGAGATTCTTGAAATCTCACCCTCTTCCCTCTTCCCTCTTCCCTCTTCCCTCTCTCATCTTAACATGTTAGGTGGAGCTCAAGGGGACTAAAGTGCAAGTCAAGGAGCCTAGTTGAGCATACTTAGTTAATTGTATAGCTTTTTTTGAGAAGCTAAAGTACAGAATATTTGGAGGTTTATGAAATTTTTGGTGAATTTTTGAAGTTGAAAAATTTTCTAATTTTGGTCAGTGCATTTTGCAATTGGTCCGAAAATGAATTTATGTCATTCATAAGGCAAACGATGTTCAATTACCATGAAATTTTACAAGAATAAACTAGACATTCACAGTGACCTATACATACTAGAAGCACCTCAATTGGAGGTATATAAAGGGAGAAATAAATTTCTAAAGTTCTGTGATAGCATCAGGGAAGCTAGCTGACCTTGGCTATTGTTCTATCAGTTTTTGAGGTCTAAAGGCTATTGAACTAGTTTAAACTTATTTTTTTCCTCTAGTTAACATCTTTAGCTTTCCAAATTGGTAAGTTTGCCTAAATTAGATTTTTTTGAAATTAATTATGAATTTTCAAAATTTATATTAGTAAGCTATATCAAATTTTTAGGCAGCTCGACCTCCCTATATTTTCTATTGTCAAACATGATCCATATGAGATTTTCATGGTTGGAAATTATTTTTAATGCAACATTGACATCTAGAGCTTTCTAGACAACTATGGTTTGCTTGATTTTCATTTTTCTAGAATTAATTATGATTTTCTAAATTTGGAGCCAAAAATCTAACTTTTGGACCTGTGAGAGAAATTGTATTTTTTTTTTGTTTTTGGCCTCATATTCATGGTTTATAGATTTTTTTATGATATGTATGAGTTATATACATGGATTTTGAATAGAGAATGTAATTGATAGGTTCAGGGAAACCACAAGGTGAAATATAAATGTTTAAACCCTGACATAACACATTAAAATGCCATGATTTTTGCTCTTTTCTTTGGAAATTATATGGAATCAAGTTTAAATGAAGGATAATTGAAGTTAATACATTATGGTGTTACACTCATCCTATCAAATGATTGACAACACTTAACTTCAATCTTTGCTGATGATGATAGAAGACATATTTGATGACTTTGAGGATGAAGAGGAATATGATACTGTTATGAATGTTGATTGTGATGATGGTGATGCTGATAATGACAACAGTGAGTCAAATGAGGAGAGTAATATTAGCAGTGATAGTTCAACAGATCTTGGCTTTCATGGGAGTATTGGAAACAATTATGATGAGCCAGTAACTGCCTTTCTTTTACGGATCAATATGGAAGTAGCAAGTGGTCTTGAGTTCCCTGACAGGGGAACTTATAGGATTAAGTGACAGTTTAGAGTTGAACGTTGGTATGCAATATGTAGATGCAAAGACATTATGATGTGCATTGAAACTATACTCTATTCGAGTACACCACACTTTTTATATATACTATTCATCTAAAAAAATGAAAAATATTAGTATATTAACTATGGGAATAGTTGCAGATGGAGGGTTAAGGCTTGTAAAAAAGCAAATAGAACACATTGGGAGATTACCAAATACGAGGGCTCGCATATATATTTTTCTATGTCGTTATCTCAAGATCATCTAAAGTTGGGTTTAGATGTTATCTCATCCCGTATCGTGGCAATAGTTACTAACGAGCCTGAGGTAAAAGTTTTCTTAATCATGGAGAGAATACAAAGCATGTTTGGCTACAATGTGTCTTATATGAAGGCCTAGAAAGCAAAGCATCATGCCTTTGCTATTGCTTTTGGAAACTAGGAAAACTCATATGTTTTACTATCAAGGTGGTTAGCCACTGTTCGACATTTCATGCTTGACTCAGTCGTACATTTTTACAATAAGCAATGCTCACAAAGTAGTTTTGATGAACAACCTAAGGAAATGTTTCATCACATTTTTTAGGCATTCAAGCAATGTATTGATGCATTTGTCAACCTCAAGCCGATCATCCAAGTCGATAAAACATTCTTATATGAAAAGTATAAGGGCACCTTGCTTATGACTATATCATAGGATGGTGACAGGAAAGTTATACCCTTTGCATTTACTGTAGTTGAGGGAGAGACACAATCAGCTTAGTCATAGTTACCTTTTAATCTTTGGAGATGTGTAGTAAAGGACAGAAGGAGGATATGTTTATTATCAGACAGACATTCCTTAATTTTAGCTATTGTTTCTTATTCAGGAGTTGGATGGCAACTGACATAAGAACATCATGTATTTTGCCTTCAACATCTAGCTTGTAACCTTCATAAAGCACATGGGATCAACTGGTTGAAAGAGAAGTTCATCAACAATTGGATATGAATATGAGTGTCACATGGTTGACAGAAAATTAGTTGAGATAACAATTTTGCATAGTAGAGCCGTTAGTTGGATAGCTAAATATTAATTATACCTGTCTTGCTTTGACTTCACTTGAATATGATATATTAAGTAGCTAAACTGGTTACGAGTTTGAAACTTAAATATAAGTAAAATGCTTAGAGTTCATTACATTTAGTTTGAAACTTATACATGTAAGTAAAACAAATTTGATAAAGCTCATCGATGCTATTTTTACAACATATAAAAAATAATTTCATTAACTACACATATCTAAAAAATAGTGGCTACTAGTGCCACAATGTGCCTTTTGCCTTTTAAGTTGCAATCACCCTTGGTCCACAAGATCTTCATGTTCTTCCTCTAGTTGATTGTTACCAGCATTAGTTGACAGATTATTTAAATCAAATGCAGGGGAAGAAATTGGTTGAATCATTTGTTGTGGAGTAACAAACCCCTGCTACAATAATCCCCTCATTTCAAAAAAGCAACCGATATACTCAACATAAAAAATACTTGGATCATCAAATAGTGACATGAATGACCTAAATATGAGAGATTGGGAGACCCAAATTGCGACAACGGTGATGGCAGGATATAGTAGGACAAACCAATTCCTTCAAAGTTAGCCAACATAGAAAAAGATTGATTAACAGTGCCAATATCTTATTATAGCATTACATCTCTAATTGGCACAGACGTTGTTG
Organism: Erythrophleum fordii; assembly: GCA_032878935.1. NCBI lineage: Eukaryota > Viridiplantae > Streptophyta > Magnoliopsida > Fabales > Fabaceae > Erythrophleum > Erythrophleum fordii. The sequence continues at coordinate 29,214,370 of JAVQMF010000055.1, read as the reverse complement.
CTACACTTGTGCCAATATGATGTGTCTCATCCTCTGTAACTATGGGCATCTAGGCTAACATATAACCATCATGTCTCTTGCCTAGCCTATCCTCTGGAATCTGTGGCTGTGGCTGTGGCAAATCAAGTGCTAGTGGAGAGGGCTAGAAAGCCATTGTGAAACATTGTTATCTGAGAGCAAGTAAATATTCTTTTAGTCTTCACTCACCTTCTCTCAAAACTCACGATACTACATCGATGGTGGGTCACGAATGCTTAGCCTATAAAGATCATCAGCTATATCAACTTAGACAAAAATAAATATTTTATTAAATGATAAGATATTATGTAATAAGCAAAGCAAAAGAAAATAACAATAGCTACAAATAATTTAACTTTACAGTGAAACCAGCAGCACCACTCGCAGGATGGATCCATCGTCGCATATGTGTCCAATATCATCGCATGTAATCTGATGTGCGATCCATAGATGCAGTAGTGGGGAGTGCCTCAACAACGTAATTTTTCCATGAATTCCAAAATTCAACAAATGTGAAATGCTCTTCTGGCCAATTTGTTATAGTTTTCCGTGCAATTGCAATATATGTAAAGCCCTTATATTAATTGGAGATATGGGGATTAGCTGCTGCCAACTAAACTAGCATAACACCCGATTTGGGTGGTGCCACTCAATGATATGGAAGCAGATAAGTGGCACCGATGCCAGCCAAATGTCTCAACCTTCGAAGCAATATTGTGAAATAAGATCATAAACACCGTTTGCTTTATATAGTTGCCAAATGATTTGTTCACAACATATTAAAGTGTCATACTAATAACCATATCATCAAAAGGTAATTTATGAAAATTTTATTCATGTAAACCAATCAGACCTTATTGTCTCTCATCACATCTAATAATATTTGATACTATCACAACGCCATGTCTTTTGGACGGGGAGGTTTATTGGCATTCCTCCATCTGTGATCACAACACATTTGTGGCAAAAGAAGTTATAAAATTGCTTCAAGCTAAATGTTTAAACATATGATTTTTTTTAAAATTTCTTAATTATCTCACCTGAAACTCAATGGTGGAAGTACTGAATAAATATCTAGTTGGGGATCTGGTTGTGGTGGTCTCTTTGGAGCTAATATTGGAAGTCTATTCCATCTCCAAAGATGGAAGAGGGTTATACATCCACTTGTGACTTGTTTAGTAGGGTTAGTTACATTACAAAGTTCTCTATACAAGTGAACCAATAATGCAAATCCCTAACTATATTGGCCAGCTTACTAAAAATCCCATAGTAGTGATAAATACATTAAGTACACTTTATGGCTTGATATATCTGGCATCAAAAAACCCCAATCAATCTCAATATATATGCACATGCAAATTGTTGCATTGTATCCTCATCTGTATCATTGGGTAGCTGATTAAAGTTGTCTAACAACCAAGTAATGGCCTGCCTCTGTCCATATATTTAATCATCAGGTAGTTTAATCTTAAGCAACTACTCACATGTATCTTTCTAAAGATAATTTGTCTAAACAATGATGGGTATTCCAATACAAAGTAACTCTAACTAGATAGCAACATCTTCTAGAATTATTGTGCACTTTTCTCGAGTGGTGTGAAAAGTATGGGTCTTGGGACGCTATCTCTCTATCAGTGCTAATACAAGTATAAGATTATATTCAAATTGTTCTAGTCGAGCCGCCCTATAGAAATCGACTTGCCGTAGATAGTTAATAATGACTGGTAGAGGCACAGGTAGATGATCACTATGCATGACTCATTGTGGACAGAGCAATCTATCATTTCTTCCTTAAACAGCTTGTGAAGCATGCTTCGTCTGAAGATACAAAAGCAAATCATCTTCTGGTCCTGATTGGATAACTTGTGACAAGTGCGTCATTTCTTGGATAGGCCTGCATAATCAACATAATAAAATTACAACATTTTTACAATGCATCATAATAAAATTATTTGTTACAAACAAAAATATTTTTTTAAGCACATTATTTATATTTAATTAATAATTAACTTAACTTTCAACAATATATTTCATTATACATATTAGTTATTTAAATATATAAAACAAATTGATAAAAGTATTAGCAAGAATAAAATTAATATTAACATAAAGAAAATAAATAAATATGACAATATAAAAAATAAACAAATTATTACAAACCTCATTCAAAAAATTTAAATATAGATATAATCACAAACAAAAATTACAAATTTATAAATTATTTTAACTAACCTTTGTATAGATATAATCACTTTGAAATTTATTTTTGCGAATGAGAAATTAAAAAAAGACAGAAGACAAGGAAGCTGAGCAATGGAAGAAAAGAAGGGAAGTAAAATTGATCAATAGAGGTTTGGGGGAGGGGGAGGGGGAACTTGTGCTCACGGATTAAATCACGTGAGCTCATGTAGGTTTCAATAGCTTGCAATAATACAGACTATTAAAGCCTGCATGCATGTAGGCTTAGCTTGCAATGCTAATTTTTTTTTTTAATTTATTTAACTAAAGTCGGAATTGTTGGTTTCGATTTCAATTATATTATAAAAGAAATTAAAATTCATGAAGTCGAATCTGATAGGTCTAACTATATGGATGTTTATTTTAAAAAAAAAAAAACTTAAAGTTGAAACTGTTGGCTCCAATTTCAAATACTTTTTTATATAAATATATATTTTTTATGCATAAAAAATGTGAATACCTAAAATCAAATTACATGGATCCAATTTTGCTAGAATATATAACATCTGCATGTAATTTTTTGTTTCACATAAATTTAACATAATTTTTTTCCCAAAACGGTTTTGGCTTAAAAACTCTTAATATACATCTCAATTCGTAGGTTTACAATATTGAAATTAATTTCGTATTCAGTGACATCACTTCTCTATTCAGGGATCGATGTGACAGTCAATGTTAAAATAAAACTATTTCTAAGAAAATAGTGAAACTTTTGTATGTTAGTCAACAAAATATAGCATAGTTGTTAAGGATTTCTGCTGAAGGGTGGTAGTTGCCGTTAAGTAACCCCCAGCTGCAGCCATAACCCGTTCGGAAAAATTAAAGATAGAAGAAAGCAGAAAACAAACCACCAAAGGTTACTTCGGATAGTTTCATGCTATTTTTGGACAATAGATAAAAAACAAACTGGATAACTTCTATGAACAGACGAGAATTTCTTTTACTATTGCTAAGAGTGATCCATGTGATCCACCTCCAGAATTCCAAATGCAAAGACGAAAAGATTAAAAAAATAATAATCTTTCTTTTTTTTCGGAAGGTTTTCTTTTTCTAACCTTAACAAATTTTAAAATACAATTTTAGATAAACCTTTTTGATTTATAATACTACTTTCAGAGATATAAGAATATATAATAAAAATTTGATTTCCAAAATCTTTTCAAATTTTAATTATATTAAATGTGAATGATATATTTTTACGTTTAGTGTATATATTTGTAAATGAAGTTTGTCAATGTGATTTTCATGAAATTATATTTTAAAAAGTGTACTCTAATATATGATCATTGTTTGATTTTGCAAATTAAATATTCCCTGAAAAGCTAGTTAGCGACGAAAACCAATTGAATCGCTTGATTTGGTGTATATATAATAATAAGTTTACATTGTATCTTTCTAAATTTTTTAAAGTTAAGCCATCAATTCAATAACAAATACTTTAATCTCTTGGCGTACATAATCTACATTTGATTAAAATGAACAAATAAATTAGTGAATCAGATACACCAAAAATTTCACACATCACTTTTTCCTTCCTTAGAGAAAAAAAAAAGGTGATGTATCTAGTAAATAAATTGTCATCTTTATCACATCACTTAAATCTCTATACTTATTTGAAAAAAAAAAAAAAGGAAAGAAACTAACAGGTTGGCAAGAAGAGAGGATAAAAGGAGTATATAGTATTTGGTACATAGATGGTCATCTTTGATGTCATAAGTAATCCAAAATATAGATGCCTGCTTTTCATAAGTATATTAATATTTAAAATATTTATATTTGGTAGAGACAAAGGGTATTCTACATGTCTGTAGTAAATTGGTATCCAAAGACCAGGACATTAATCCAACATTTTTGAAAAACCTAAGGTTATACTAATTTGGATGGTATTTCATACAACCAAAGAATGATGAGAATCTCCCCCTTTGAAATTTTAATTTTGTCAACTTTTTGTAAAATATATTAATTGTAATAAATAATTTCCATTTGTCATGTATAAAAATAAGAATCTTAGATACTATAATGTTTAATTAAATACAAATAATTAAATTATTAATATTAGTATACTAAATGGTTTTTACATGCTTTATATATATTGATTCCTAGGTAAAATATCTCAACTGTTTGGTTCCTAATAATACATAATTGAACAAAACCCTAGAGTAGCATTTAATCCATAGCTTTCTTATTTCAGATTTGGAATTTGAGGCCTTGATGGTACCCAGTACTTGTTTTCATCCCTTTCGTTACTGTCGGTGACAAAATATTGCTTGACATCGATAAAGAAATATCCATCACGAGGAGAATTGGGGGGGGGGGGGGGTGAGGGTGGGTTAATCATAAATATTTTAAAATTTAGTTATTAAACTACAATTTGGCAATCTTAGAGTACTAAACAATTAGTATTATTGTTATTTATATATTGTCAAGCAATTTTTTTTGTGTCAAAGTCATGTAATTTAATTTAAATTATGATTGAGTGGAATTTTAAATTTTAGAAAAAATATTTTATTTATTGAAATATGAATAGCTGTAATACTCAATTTTTTTAGTACCATAAGATTACGATAAATATTTTTCAGGAGTAAATACACTATTAATTACCAAAAGGGGATTTACTAGTTTGATATATTCTAATTAAAAAGAAAACTCAATTTTTTAATCAATCATAACTTTAAAATTTGTTTATATACTTTACAATGATTTGGACGTTTTTAATCATTTTCTAACAAAAAAGTTTAAATAACTTGTTAGAATATCTAAATAGAAACAAGTCTTGGATTGTTAGATCCCAAAATACCTATGAATATTTAGATGGGTTAAATAGATTTCTAAATTTTACATTTGCTAGTATGAATGTTGAACATAGAATAATATATCTATGTCCCAAATATTGGTATAAGAAGTGGAAGATTAGAGAAGAGGTACTTGACTATTTGATTCTTAAACCATTCCTACAAAGGTGTATTTAGTAGGTTAAGCATAAGGAGAACCTTAGTCAAGGCCACAAGTAAGAGATGAATGATTTGTGGGGATGATTTTATCTAGGACATGGCTTGTGATTCATTCAAGATTCATAAAAACAAAAGTGTGGATGAGATTGAGAATCCAATTCCACCATCAAACTAATGGATGAATGATGGCATGAATGAGTTTCATGAGTTAATTAGAGATAGACAACTAAATTTGTATGAAGGTTGCAATAAATACTTAAATCTTCCTTAGTTAAGTTGTATCACATAAAATGTTTATGTGAAATAAGTGATTGGGCTATGTCAATGATATTAGAGTTGTTGGCCAATGCCTATGAACATATAATTATTCCTCCTTCTTTTTATGAGGATAAAAAAATTATCAATAAATTGAGGCTCAATTACACAAAAATTCACGCATGTCTAATTGATTACATGTGGTTTTTGAGCCACTTCTTGTTGAAATAATATTTTTTAGTTAAAATTATATCTAACAAAAGTATTTATCTATATCCTTCTTTTTTTGAAAGTCAGCATTGACGAGGAAGTCAATGACATAGGTGCCAACTTCCCTAATTTTTTTTTTTTAATTTTATAGGAAGTCAAAGGCATATGCAGGCTTCGCAAGTTAATACTGTAGCTTGCATGTAATGCAATTGCACTGTATAAGTAAATAAGTGAGATTTTCAATCAAATAACATATCATCACACTATCTCAATCATCTATTCTATATTTCAATTGTTCCTTTAAATTAGATTTTTTTCCTTGAGTAAGGCCAGCTCTATTAACAATATACATAGTAATAAGAAATTAATAAAGCCCTCTTTCATATGTTATAAACAACAAATTTCCCTCCAATTTAGTCTAAATTCAAAAATAATTTAAATAATTTAAAAAATAATTAAAAATGTTCATTACAATTTAAAAAAAACATAAATAATTTCAACAATTTCATTATAGTTTAAAAAAAAAGAATAATTAATTTAAAAAAATTAGCTGACTGTAATGAAAATATTTGCTAATTTTTTAAATTAAATATTATTTTTTAAAAATATTAATGAAATTATTTATGCTTTAAAAAAATTATAATGACAATTTTCAATTCGTTTTTAAAATTATTTAAATTATTTTTGAATTTAAACTAAACTAGAGAAAAATTTGTTGTTTGTAAGAGATGAAGAGGGCTTTATTAATTTCTCATTATTATATATATTTTTAATAGAGCCAACATTACCTAAGAAAAATACCTAATTTGAAGGAATAATTAAGATATAGAATAGAAGATTGAGTTAATGCAAAGAACATGCTATTTGATTGAAAATCTCACTTATTTATTTATATAGTAATAAGAAATTATTTATTCTTTTTCTTAAAGTTGTAAAAGAAATTTTAACTTATAAAAAAATTAAAACTATAATGTAATTGCATTAAATGCAGGTTACACCAGTAGCCTACCAAGCCTGCAAGGAAGTCAGATGCCTCCAACTTCTTATAAAATGGAAAAAAATTGAGAAGTTAGCATATGTGTCATCAACTTCCCTAAAAGAATAAGATATGGGTTAATACTCTTGTCAAATATAGTTTTGTATAAAAAAATATCATTTTTACAGGAAATGACTAAAAAATCTGATTGCATGCTATAGTGGGAGATGAAAATAAGATACATGTAAAAAATGCAACACATTTAGATGGAAACCAAAGAATAAAGGTAAAAAGCAAACAAAACAACCTGCAAAAGTACTCAAGTATTTTCCACTATTGTAAAAGCTATTTATGTCCTCTAAGATTGTTGAGCATATGAGATGGCATGATGAGGCATCCGAGGGACTCTAAGGCTTGGAAGATATTTGACATAGTTAATCTTCAGTTTGCTATAAATCCTTGGAATGTGCATCTTAGGTTGGCCACTGACATTTTCAATCTATTTGACAACTTAAGTACAAGTTATGATATATGACTAGTGATTCTTATGCCTTACAACCTTCCTCTATAGATGTTTATGAAACATAGTTTATTTCTTCTTTCAATGATAATTCTAGGAAGTTGAGTACTAAAAAATGATATAGATATCTATGTACAACTACTAATAGAGGAGTTAATAGATTTGTGAAATGTGGGAGTCAAAACCTTTGATTCCTATGTTAATGAAGTCTTCAATATGTGCGTAGTATTTATATGAACTATTATTGATTTTCTAGGGCTCGAAACATTATTTAGGAGAAATGTATATACTATGTTAACCTATCCATTTTGAAAATTTGATTCAACTTTCTTGTGATTTCCTTATATTAGAAAGTAGTGTTTTATAGGACATCATCATTTTTTTGAACTTGGGATATAAATTTACATTGGCTTAGGGTTAGTTTAACGGAAGGAAAGAGAAGAGAAATCTTCCAATAACAATAATTAGCTTAAAAATCTTAAGACAGTTTGAAAATATTGATGTTGTATTTGGAAAAGAGGTGAAAGTCAAAAACCAAAGAAGAATATCTCGATGAGCTATGGTGTAGATGGATACACTCTAAAATGGCATAAAAAGAATATATTTTTTAAACTTCTCTATTAGACAAATAATTTGATATGCCATAATCTTGACATAATGCACTTTGAGAAAAACATACATGATAATATGCTTTTCACTTTGCTTAATAAAGTCTAGACAATTTAAAGACCATTTAAATGCACAAAGAGACTTATAAGAAATGGCCATTAGGCTTGATCTCTAGCCCAAAGACAATGGTAGATATCCTTTGACTTTGTTCATTTTGATAAATGCTAATAAAAATGTCTTTCTCAAGACTTTAAAAATATCACCATACCAAATAGTTATTCAAGTAATATTTCTATATACAAAGATTTGAAACAACGTAAGATTAAAGGACTAAAATATCATGACTCACATCTTCTTATGAAGCAAGTTTTACCTTAGTCATGAGAAAGACACCTCCCAAGCAATTGTCAATAGTTTTGATTGACTTGTGATTATTCTTTAGACATTTATATAATAAAGTGTTAAGCATGAATGAACTTGACTAGCTTTATAAGAAAGTTGTTCTCACACTATGTTATTTAAAGATATTATTCCTGCTTTCATTTTGTTGTAATTGAAGAAGCCAAACTTGGAAGACCTGCCCATTATTGATGGATGTATCCTATAAAGAGGTAGTTAATACTTTTTGCATTGTTCAAAACTGTTTCAAAACATTTTGATTTCATTCATGGCATCTACTGCAATGTGTTTAACAAATATTTAGGAAAGTTGAAGTTTTATGTATGAAACAGGGCATAACTGAAGGGCTAAATAATTGAGGGTTACTTAACTCAAGAGGTTTTAACATTTTACTTATAGTATTTGGATGGAATAGCCTAGATGTGTAAATGATCAACCTGAATGTGGGTCATCCAATGTCAACACAATGTCAATGGATTTAAATTTTAGACTCTAGAATGAAGCTTAAGGTTGAAGACTTAAAATAGTAAAGTCTTTAGAACTTTTAGAACCAAAAGTTATGCAAGTAGTAATGATAGCAACATGTGCTTTGATGGTGTGTTGTATTATTAAAAATTGTCAGATGTCAATGAATGATATTATTGTGGTTAATTTGTGGTTACATTGTTTAAATGTATGGGAGTTAATACAACCACTCCAAGAGGAATTAAACCTAATAAATTAGGATTTACATTTTGATCACTCCCACAAGTGTACAAGATCAATGTAATAAAAAAATTTTTAGAGTATTCTAAGGTCAAACTCACAGAAAGGTTGCGCTTTTACCAATCCAAATAATTAATAGTTGAGAAAATGAGAAAAAATAAATTAATTGATGAGAGTATGTAAAAACTATGAAAATAAAAGCAAGCGAGAATTAAGTATGAGAAGAACATAATCACTAGAAGGGTTGGGGTTTAGGATTTATCCTATAGGTTATTTGTTTCTATTCTTCAGATTGACTCTTAAGTAATTATTGTAACAACTATTTTTAAAGTGCTATAATATTCTCTTGAATTACTAGTTCGTATTTAAATAGAGTTGAATTCTTTTCCACAATACCTAAACAACTAATTAAATCATGAAGTAATAATTTGAAATCATCACAAATTTCTAAACTCATCCATGGCCTAAATATTTATGTCAATTTCTTTAGATCTAGGTTCTCTCTTTACCTCATAGTGCATCAAGATCACCTCTATATTTGATTTAATAGTGGCCAATCATAAAATCAACATTAAACATGAGAGAAATAGATATAATTAAAATTTAAAAATATATTCATAAATACAAATTCATAAAGAGTCAAAACAAATAATAAAAACTAATTCCTAATTGGGCTACATCCCTACCCTTAACTGGAAAATTTAGAAACACATAATTGAAAATTTCACAAATAACATCGTTCTAAGAACCTCAATCCTAAAAAATCAATCAGAAGAAAAAAAAAATAGAGAAGAGACATTGATTCAACCTCAATACTCCCAAAAAATTTTGCACTCAGCTTCTGAATGCTTTCATAGGCTTTAAATATCTCGAAGAGAATTCTTGAAGTACTTAGAATAGTGATTGGATACCTCCTTTTTTTTTTTTTTTAGAATCTAAAAATATTTCTTATTCCTTAATCAATGGTAAGGTCCATAATCCTAATTCTTATAGACTATATATAGAATTCATAAGATAACTACTAATAACAAATCCTAATTTTAATAGAAGATAACTTCTAATAATAAAATATAATATTAAATTCCAATCCTAACAAAAAGATAATTATTAAAGTCTAACAAAAAAGATAACTACGAATAACAAAATAAAGTAATTTAAATATTAGTTTCTAATACTAATCCTAATGAAATATTATTTCTTATATTTATCTTTAACCCATAATTTACAAATAATTAATAATAGCTTTTTTTATTATTTTTTCATTATTCATCATTCTCTTAAAAACTCTAATTTCGTCCTTGCGAATAAAATGTTATTCCCCTACCTCTTTTTGTTTCTTCATTTATTATTTTTCTTGCACAATAAAAAAATATGAGTAGATTTTCTATTCAAATTCTATTTTTGTCTAAGAATTAAATTTAGGAAGAAAATATATAAAATAGATTAAATAGGTATAAAATATTTATAAATTTAATTCGATATATCCCAAAATCTACACCTATTTAATTATAAAATATGCATTTATCAAATTCTCCCACACTTAGCTTGTTACTTGTCCCCAAGTAACATTATTTCAATTAGAACTATCGTACATATCTTTCCTATTCAAGATGGATTATCACCCAAAAAAGAATATATAAAAGGATTAGTATCACCTAATCATCAATTCATAATCATTCAGAGGCTCTTGGGTGTGTGTATGCTAAGTGTTAACCCAAATAATCTACTAAGTGACAAGATGAAAAATTATAATGCTTATTTATAAATTCACAATACTCTAATTAATTATGTTAGAACTAACTTTGGCATTGTAGGGTTTTTATTACACTACTCCCTTTATGATTTTTCTTTTTTCTTTCTCTCCTTCTTTCTTGAGCTATTATATAGGCTCTTTTGATGCGAACCTTTATATTGGTAATACAAAGATTCGGTCACTCAAGCTTTAACAACACAACCAGTACTAAGATGTTGCTAGCACACTCATAACTTGCACCGTTTAATGCAAAGATCAATATTGGTGATAAAGATCCCCGATTACTAAGCTCAATTTTGAGTTATTGGAGTAGAAATTTCAAGCACATATACATTCCCTTTTCTTTGCCTTGCTTTAATAAGGTTTTTTTTTGTTTCTTTTAATTGACATCCTCTTTCTAATGATATTCTAGCAATAATTAAATGAAAGCAAATGAATTCAAAATTAAATATTACAACCATCCACCTATAACTTAGTAAATTATGGTTAACAGCTCAATTGTGATTCTTAGTATTAGCCTTAAAATTTTTGCTACGTAATTTATGAGTAAACTACCTTACCTACTAAATAAAAATAAATGTTATAAGAGTGATAGTTATCATCTATCTAGTGGAAGGAATATATAAAATAGGCTCTAATTAATACAAGTTATGAGGGCAAGAGCTTTATTTGCTATAGCACCCCCTCCCACACTTAAAATCCAATATTGCCCTCAATGTTACAGAAGGAAGTAAAAAGAGAAAAGAACTAGTACTCCCTTGATTAATTTTTGTGATTAAGATTTGGAGTCCTTCTTTGAGTCCATTTAATGATGTACCACTCTTTTGTAACAAATCTTGGGAGAGGTGTTAGTGACTTTTTTTTTTTGGATAATAGACGATAAAAATAACAAATAAAAATAAAAAAATAAAAACAAAAACCATTAGGCTGGCTCCTAATAAGTGCTAAATTTAATGTCTATAGCTAAACACGACTATAGTGGGTTTAGACTTCCTTGAGAGAAATGAACTCAGATGTATCAACGTGGACTCCCTCATAATATAACTTTAAGCGTTGTCCATTGACTACAAATGTCCTTCCGTCAGCAACTCGAACTTCAATGGTTCTATATGACTTCATATTTGTAATTTCAAAAGGTTCAAACCACCTTGATTTCAACTTACCTGGGAATAGCTTTAAGTGAGAGTTAAATAATAAAACTTTTTGCCCAATTTCAAACTCTCTCTTGAGAATTCTTTAGTCATGCCAAGCTTTAGTTTTTTCCTTGTATATATGAGTATGCTTAAAAGACTCCCTTCTAGTCTCATGCAACTCATTGAGTTAGAGAAGACATTCTTTGCCTGCAGCTTTCAAATCATAATTCAAAGCATGCAAAGCCCAATATGCCCAATGCTCAATCTCTATAAGAAGATGACATGACTTACCATATACTAGCCTGTAAGGGAACATGCCTAAAGGTGTTTTATATGCAGTCCTATATGCCTACAATGCATAATTCAATTTCATAGACCAGTCTTTTTCTAGATATACTTATAATCTTTTCTAATATGCCTTTCAACTCTTTATTAGAGACTTTAACTTGACCATTAGTTTATGAATGATATGTAATGTTAGCTCTAAGGTGACACCCACACTTGCTCAACAAGGACTTGAACTAATGGTTCCTAAAATGCACTTCATTATCACATATGATGGCCTTAGGAATGCCAAATTTAAAGAAAATCTACTTAACAAAGTTGACCATACTATACGCTTTATTATTTGGTAATGCAACAGCCTCTACCCATTTTGTAACATAATCAATAGTAACAAGTATATAAATATTACCATATGAGAGAGGAAAAGGCCTTAAACATCAAAGGGTTTAACTTCTAATATACCTTGTCTCATGTCTCTTACCAATATAACTTGTTTGTTGGCATTTATCACAAGTTGTCACAAAAGTCTTTGCATCCTTGAATAGTATAGGCTAAAAGAACCCACTTTGAAACACTTTGGCTACCGTCTTATTAGGCCCATGGTAGCCTCTATAAGGTGAGGAATGGCATCTTTCAAGAATTGGGACCATCTCCTCATTTGGTACACATCTCCATATGGACCCATCGACATACCTTCTAAAGAGGAGTGGCTCATCCCAAAGGTAATGTCTTGCTTCTATTAGGAACCTCTTCCGTTGATGAGAATTCATGCTATCAAGGGCTATATCTGCAACAATATAATTAACAAAATCTAAAACCAAGGAGCAAGTAAAGATTTAACCATCTAAAGTTTCTCATTTGGGAAATATTCATTTACAGGAATATTTTTTTGGGACAGATGCTCTAGTCGAGAGAGATAATCTGCAACTAGATTTTTTGCACCCTTTTTATCTCTAATTTCAATATCAAATTCTTGTAAAAGAAACACCCATATAATCAACCTAGCTTTAATATCTCTTTTACTTATTAAGTAGTTTAAAGCTTGGTGATCAGTATAAACAATCATTTTAGAAAAAGAAAGATAGGATCTAAATTTTTCAAATGCAAAAACCACTGTTAAAAATTCTTTTTCAGTGATATTATAATTAAGTTGTGCTTTATCTAAGACCCTACTAGTATAATATATGACATGTAAGCTCTTATTCTTTCTTTGTCCTAAAATAGCCCCTATAACAAAATCACTAGCATCATACATGACTTCAAAAGGGAGATTCTAATTAGAAACAATTATGGAGGCAGAAATTAAAGCAAAGTTTAATTTATTAAATGCATTCAAACAAGCTTTATCAAAAATAAAAGGAGTATCCTGCACTAGAAGCTTAGTAAGAGGTTTAGCAATTTTAGCAAAATCTTTCATGAACCTCCTATAGAAGCTTACATGATCCAAGAAGCTCCTTTACCTCTCACTGAGATAGGTGGAGGCATATTTTCAATAATTTCAACCTTTGCCTTATTCACCTCAATTCCCTTTTCAAAAACTTTATAGCTTAAGACTATACATTCAATCATCATAAAGTAACATTTTTCCCAATTAAGCACAAGATTAGTCTTTTGATATCTCTGAAAAACTTTGAAAAGATTAGTCAAACATAAATTAAAAGTATCACTAAATAGAGAAAAATTATTCATAAAAATTTCAATTATATCTTTTACCATATCAAAGAATATAGCCATCATACATCTTTTGAAAGTAGCAAGAGCATTACAGAGCCTAAAGAGCATCCTACGATAAGCAAATGTGTCATAGGGGCAAGTAAAAGTTGTTTTCTCTTAATCCTTTAGTGCTATTAGTATTTGAAAAGACCTAGAGTAACCATTTAGAAAATAATAATAAGTGTGCCCTGCTATCTTTTCCAACATACTATCCATAAATGGAATAGGGAAGTGGGCTATGCACTTTGATTCGTTTAATTTTCCATATTTTATACATATGTGCCACCCAGTGACCACTCTTATAGGGATAAGCTCATTCTTATCATTTTTTCACCACAATTGTACCTCCTTTTTTTGGAACCACTTGCACAGGACTTATCCAAGGACTGTCAAAGATAAGATAAATAATACCTGAATTGATCAATTTTAAGACTTCCACTCTAACTACTTCTTTTATATAGGGGTTGAGTCTTCTTTGTGGTTGCACTTTGGGTGTATAATTTTCCTCCACAAGGATCCTATGCATGCAAATAGAGGGAATAACACCCTTCATGTCAGTAATAGACCATCCAATGGCTGGCCTAAACTCCTTTAGGACCCTTGACAACTTATCTTCCTGTTCAAAATTTAAAGTAGAAGAAACTATAACAAGAAAAGTGTTAGAATCACCCCAAAATGCATTTTTTATGAAGAGGATTTAATTCAATAAAGAGTGGCAAGTTTGGCAAAGGTAGAGGAAATAAATTGCCTAATCCTAAATCCTTGTATTGCTTTCTATAACGTTTATTTTCAATTTCAAAAACTTCCAAACTCATTATTGTTTTTATAAAATCATCATCACCCTATTCTTTTTCACTCAAGCTCAGTGTAATACATGCCTCAAGGGGGTCACTATATGAGTACTTGTTAAAATGTTCTTTAACAAGTGTATCAATAATATCAATCCTAAAAACAATTTCATTAAAAGAGAGGAATTTAGTAGCCTTAGATACTGGAAACACCTCCCTTTCATTACCAACTCTAAAAATTAATTTCCCCGTAAGTACATAAATTAAAGCACCACCAATTAATAAAAATGGCCTCTTTAAAATTAAAGAGACATTCTAATTATTCTTAATGTTTAAAATAATAAAATCTGCAGGAATATAAGGTTTACCAACTTTAACTATGACATCCTTAACTACACCTCGTGGATATTTGAGTGATCTATCTTTGAGTTGGAGAGTCACATTGATCAGCTTGATATTTGCCATCCCAAATTTCCTATATAAAGAATAAGGCATTAAGTTAACATTGGCACCTAAATCACATAAATAATTTTCAATAATATTAGAACCAATATCACAAGAAATAGTGAAACTCCCTGAATCTTTCAATTTAAGTGGCAGCTTTTCCTATAAAATTTCACTGTACTTCTCTATAAGTCTTATTGTGGCATATTCTTCTAACCTCTTCTTATTTGAAACCAGCTCCTTGATGTATTTGGTATTGGCAGCCATTTTTGCTAATGCCTCTATAAAGGGAATATTGATTTGAATTTTCTTGAACATCTTAAGAAATCTCTGAAAGCCTGAATCTAGATCTTTCTTTTGAAGACGTTCGGGATACGGAATAGAAGGTATACAAGATTTGAGTTCAGAAGAAGAAGGGTCACTCTGAGTCACAATATTAACTCTAGGTACCTCAATTATCTCCTCATCTTCATCATTTTTCTGCTCACTTACCTTTTTAAATATCTTTTTAGCCCCATTATCAACTTCTTGGAGTTCTTTACTATTTCGCAGGGTGATTTCCATGACTCCTTCCCTTGGGTTGACTTTAGTATTGCTTGGAAACTTATTTTGACTCTTTCCGGTGAATAAGTTAGCCAAATTGTTTATCTAAACTTTCATATTTTTCATAAAATTGCCTATCTATGATTCCATATTCTTCATAGAAGCTTAAGTTGAAACAACTGCTTGTTTAAGTTGGTCAATCTCTTAATTCATACTCTTCATGTTGTTTACTTGGTAAGTTGCCATTCGAGCCAAAGCCTCCTTTAATTTTGTTGTGTGATCCTTAATTGTGTTTCTTTGTTGTTGGAAGCTTGGTGGTACTTATGACCTTTGAGGGACAGAACTTTTCCAAGAGAAATTTGGATGATTCCTCTACCCTGAGTTGTATGTGCTAGAGTATGGGCCATTCTTGGGATTAACTCTATCAGTTCTAGCTCCCATATAATTAGCCTCGTCCATATAATCACTATCATAATCTACATGAAGAGAATTATTATTAGCAAAAGAAGAAAGGGAATTAACAAAATTAAAATTTTTCAATAATAAATGTAAATTCCTTGTTAAATCTCGTAGTTCGTGAGAGACATCAGATGTAGTGACTTTGTTAGCCATTGTCCTCCTTCCTTGAACTGCCTTCTACCTTGAATTTGCTGCTAACATTTTATAAATCTCTTCCCTTTCTTCGGCAGTCATGTTACCTAGATCACTATGGAATGCATTATCAACTCTTAATTGGTATTCAGAATTGAGCCCATCATATAAAAAATCCATCAAGAGTATGTGTGGAAATTAGTGATAAGGACATTGGCTTATAAGGAGATTATAACACTCTCATGCTTCATGAAACAATTCACCATTTTATTGGATGAAAAAGTAGATCTTGCCCCTTAATTCTGAAGTCTTCTAAGGAGAGTAATATTTCAATATGAATTGTACGTACATCTCGGTCCAAGATCTTATAAGAGCCTCTGGCAAGCATAGAAGCCATTAACGAGCTTCTCCCTTCAGATAGTATGGGAAGCAATGATGTTTTAAGTCATCATCTGATAAGCGATTCAGCAGTAGTGTGTTAATTACTGCATAAAACTCCTATATAAAATCCAAGGCATCTTCAGTTTGGTGCCTATTGAAAGTAGGTAATCCGTTTAAACGAATATTTTTTAATTCATAATTACACGCAATAGGGCTCAATTGAATGCATAACGGATTAGAAGTCATGAAAGGGCGCTGAATATCCCGAAACATAATATGTGGCTTTGTAACAACAACGACAACATCGTTATTTCAATTATTTTTATCGTCAGCCATCTTTCTTCTTCTTTGAGTTCTATTTTTCTTGCAAAACCATTCAATTTCTAAATTAATATGAGTTAAATTTAAGTCACAAGAACTCTGCAATTGCATTAAAAAAATTAAAGAATTAGTAACTCTATAACCTTCACAGCAATAGTGCCAAAAACTTGATTACTCCCGCAAGTGTACGGGATTAGTGTAGGAAAAAAATTCTCAGAGTATTCTGGGGTCGAACCCACAGAGAGGTTACGCTTTTACTAATCCAAATAATTAATAATTGAGAAAATGAGATAAAATAAATTAATTGATAAGAATATATAAAAATCATAAAAATAAAATGCAAGCGAGAATTAAATATGAAAAGAATACAATTACTAAAAGTGTTAGGGTTCAAAATTTACCTTATAGATTATTAGTTTCTACTCGTTGGATTAACTCTTAAATAATTATAGTGACAACTATTTCTAAAATATCCTAATATTCTCTCGAATTAGTAGTCCGTATTTAATTATAGTTGAATTTTTTCCTACGATACCCAAATAACTAATTAAATCATAAAGCAATAGTTTTAAGCCATCATAAATCTCTAGACTCATTCCTGGCCTAAATATTTGTGTTTATTTCTCTAAATTTAGGCTATCTCTTTACCTCCCAATGCATCAAGGTCACCCATATATATTTGATTTAATAGTGACCAATCATAAAATCAACATTAAAAATAAGAGAAATGGATATAATTAAAATTTAAAAACATATTCGTAAATAAAAATCTATAGAAAGTCAAAACAAATAGTAGAAACTAGTTTCTAATTAGTCTACATCCCTACTCCCAACTAAGAAATTTAGAAACACATAATTGAAGAATTCACAAATAATGTCGTTCTAAAATCCCCAATCATAAAGAATAAATCATAATGAAAAAATAAAGAAGAGAAATTGATTCAGTCTCAATACTCCCAAAAATTCTTGCACTTAGTTTCAGAATGCTTCCATAAGCTCTAAGTATCTCGAAAAAAATTCTTGAGGTACTTATAATAGTGATTAGATGCCTTCCTTTTTTTTTTTATTAGAATCTAAAAATATTTATTATTCTTCAATCAATGGTAAGATCCATAATCCTAATTCTTATGAATTATATATGGAGTGCATAAGATAACTACTAATAACAAATCCTAATTCTAATGAAAGATAATTTTTAATAGTAAAAGATAATATTAAATTCTAATCTTAACAAAAAGATAATTATTAAAACCTAACAAAAAAATACCTAAGAATAACAAAATAAAGTGATTTAAATATTAGTTTATAATACTAATTTTAATGAAATATTATTTTATTATATTTATCTTTAACTTATAATTTACAAATAATTAATAATAGCTTTTTTTTATTATTTTTCCATTCTCCATCATTCTTTTAAAAACTCGAGCTTCGTCCTTACAAACAAAACGCTATCCCTCTCTCTCTCTCTCTCTCTCTCTCTCTCTCTCTCTTTTCTTTATTTATTATTTTTTCTACATAAAAAAATATATGAGTAGATTTTCTATCCAAATTCTATTTTTGTCTAAGAATTAAATTTAGGAAGAAAATATATAAAATAGATTAAATAGGTGTAAAATATTTATAAATTTAATCCAATATATCCCAAAATCTATACCTATTTAATTATAAAATATGCACTCATCACATTTATCAATTTTTCATGGTTAATATACACAAGTGATAATGAAGACGATGAGTCATACATTCAAGCCTCATAAGCTCAATATATATATTATGTGGAAGATGAGTTGGATAAAAACTTGAGTACATCTAAAGTCATGTGACTTGTATGACATGAGTGACAAGAACAAATATGTCATATATGAGAGCTAACCTTACCAACCTTAATAATTGGAAATGTTATTACCAAACTTGGAAGTAAATATACATATGTGTAGGTTAAATATATTTTTTTGTTTTTCCTTTACTTCAATTTGATTAGATATGTACTTGTATACTTTTTCTTCTATATAATTGTATATGTTCTTTTATGCACTAGTGAAGATATATGCTTGAAGTCTTTATTCTTTTATATACCTATATGTTATTTGTTCTAAATTAATATGAATCTTAAAGATGGAGAAGTTCTTGAAGAAGTATAAATTAGTCAATGCTAGTAGAGATGGTAAACTTAGCACTAAGTGTCCTCAATTGAGTCCACCAATTAGTGATGGTACGCTTCTAAGTTACTTGACTCCAATTGATCCACTTGGTTCATCCATGTTGCCTGTCCCTGATGTCCAGGGCATGTAGCCAAACTTTGATGTTGATGACCTATTCATGAACAATGACCAAGAATAGCTTGAACAACTTGCACAACACCCACTACTACCTCGAAGACATAATTGGTTGGTTGAAATTATTGGTAAATAACATAATAAGTATATTAGTGCTAATTTGTTTATTTCTCATCTATATACTAACTTTAATCCCACATATGATAAAAATGTAGAAAGGCCTATGTAGTTGACAATGCATTATGCTTGGTCCATCTTTGGTGGGCAAAAGCTTGTAGTACACTTCAATGACTTTAGCCAACCAATTAGAGACGAGAGTAGTTTACTTGGAATCTTTATGGGATGGCTTATGACTGACTTTAATGTATTTCCTATTAGTTACAAGAATTGGAAGAGCATCCCACAAGAATACAAGGATAATATGTAACACCATAATATATTAACTCCACCTAGTCTCTGCTTAGGCTCGATTCTATATGATTTCCAAAGAAAATGACAAAAGTCGTGGCATTTTTATGTTATAAATCGAGGTTCAAAAGGGCAAGCTATACCAATTTAGAAAGCTACAGATGTTAACTAGAGGAGAAAAATAAGTCTAGATCAATTCAGCAGCCCTTAGGCCTCGAAAACTGATGGAACAGTAACGAAGGTCGGATGGCTTCCCTGATGCTGACACAAAACTTCAGAAAGTTAGTTCTCTTTCTATAGACCTCCCTCTGGACACGATGCTATTTGGGTAGTTGTGAGACATGCCATTTGATGTTGCCTTGATGCATTGGTACCAATATGCTTATGTGTTAGATTGTGAAAATTGCTCAGGTGAGGTAGTACCAAAAGTCCCTTGTGATGGGTGAGGTAGAGCTAAAAATCCCTAAGGATGGGTGAGACTAGGCCAAAAGTCTCATAACTGAGTGAGGCCAAGTCAAAAGGCTCTAAACTAGAAAAAAAAAAAAAGAAGCTGAAAAATTTTCGAAAGCTTAAAATTTTTTTAAGTCTGCTAGCTATAGTGAGAAATGGCTTAGCTATAGCGAATGTATCTGTTCGTTATAGTGAGAAATGGTCTAGGTATAGCGAATGTACCTGTTAGCTATAACGAGAATGCTTCTAGTTATAGCGAGTGTGGGTATCCCATATAAAAACCAAAGAGTTCCTCGCAATAGCGCGCGCCATAACGAAAACAGAGGTTTAGGGCTTTTTTTTTTCTAGTTGTTACATAATATGTATAAGACTATTATACAAGTAATCTAAGAATTAATTATCCATTTTTTTAATACTTCTAGTTCATATCCTTACTAATCATTATATTTTGCTTTGTAGCTAAGGTTTGTTGTTGATGATCCACATCAAAGATTTATTTTACAATTAATTAAAGGCAGGTGGTGACAAACATGATATGAATTATATAAAAATGATGGGGGTTACACTAAAGAGTAGATAATTCAAGGCGTTCCAAAGGGTATAGATAAGGGTCATTGGGCAAGTTTTATAAACAATTATTTTGACAAAAAGATTCAGGTAATTAGTTGTATTTTTTGAGATGTACCAATTCTTGATGATCTTATTTATGTTTTTGCCAATAATTAGGAAAATGCAAAGAAAAATAAGCAAAATAAAAGTAAATTAACTATGTTATATGCTAGCAGATCTATAAGTTTTGCATAAAAGAAGGTGAAGATAGTAAGTTCACATATGTAAATAAGTCATTTGAATTCTAAATAATGTATCAAGATGCATTACATGTGTTTTCAAATTTGTAGAAGATTGAATGTGAGGCCACAGTCACACGAAGAGATGTGTGGACTGCAGTCCATAAACATAGTGATGAGTTTTACATTAATGGCAAAGTTAAAGGTGCATGTATAAATGTTTAAATTATGTGGGTGTTGGCTTCCAATTTTGTTGAAAGGATTTTATTTTTGAAATGATTTATTACTTTCTATTTGAATTTGTAAGAATGGATTGCTATGTTTTAGGCCAAGGAGTCTTCATCCTAAGAATTTTTGAGTGACAATTTATTAGCTAGGGCTTTAGGAACCTAAGAGAACTATGGTCGAGTTTGAGAAATAGGATTGGGTGATTATCTATCTCAAGTGTTCGGACATCAAGCTCGTAAGAGTTCATCATCTGAGCCTTCTTGTACAAAATTGTAAAATAAGGTCGCTCAACTTAAAATACAGATGGTTGAAAGATACAAGTAATAATAACAAATAGAAATAGTTATGGCTTTTCTCCTGCAAAGTTTTTAGGGTTTATTACCACTTGAGCTTGCATCCCTAAAAACTTTTTAAACTTTCATTATCACTTGGTCTTAGGAGGTAATTTTCTAAATTTTTTGTTCTATTTAAATCATACCAATGAATTTTTTTATTCATGATATTTAATTTATTACTAATAATATTATGTTTTCATTTTAGGCACTAAATGATCAGAATAGTGGACAACTATTGATTGATGATAGATATTTTCCATAAGAATGAACATATTGTTTAGTTAGATTTCATAATTACATTTATACTGACTTATTTATAATTTAATAGAATATGAATTTATTTGCAATTTTAATAGTATAGGGTTCTTATTATTGGAAAATGTTGTTGTTGTTGGATATGTTAGCTACAGATTAAGTTATAATTAGGAATTGATTACTTGATATGTTAGTTAAAAATTATTGTGATAGGTTTTTGGAAAAAAAAATGGATAGCACAATATATTAGAAAGTTTTTAAAAAAAATTATTTTTATAGTGGTAGTTAAAACTGCTATCTTAAAAATATAAAATTTTGAGAGAATTAGAATTAAGGACCCAAAGTTAATAAAATGTATTTTGAAGGGTTTATTACCATTGATTTTAAGTAAAACTTTTTAAATCTGGTGGTAACAGTATCTTTAGAGTAATTTTTTTTTACTTTGGGTTTTTAACTTTAATTCTCTCTAAAATTTTTCACAAAGAAATCATAGTCTAGCATAACTGTCTAACAATGTTTTTACAATTCATAAAAACCGTAGCTAAACCCTTGCTAACAGACAGTTTAACTATGAATTTTGTTAATAATCGTGAAATGGTTTAGTGATGATTATAACCGTTGTTAAAGTTATTAAAAGACCTTGAATAAAACCACAGTTTTTGTAGCGATAGAGCCCACTAAATGAAAAATTTTGAGAATGGAAGAGACAAAAGCTTCAGAATTACATTCAAAAAATATCTTTCTAAAAAGAAACTATTTAACTAATCCTTTAATGTCAAGAAATCCTAGAGAATTCATACACATGATGGAGGGGATTTACAAAGAATTTGTACAATAAAAATGAGTACGTAATATGTGATTAAAAAACTATAATTAATCTAATTATTAACCCCCGAAATCTCCATTCCAAGTTTTCTACCACACAAACCTACTCCCACTGAAATTTAAATGATATCGATCATCCACTTTTAATAGCCATTTCTTTTTGGTTGTAATAATTGCTATTTACTATTTTTCTTTTCTATAAATTAAAAAAAAAAAAAAAGAAGGAGAGGCCGACTTCTTTTTCCGACCCTCAGCATTGATTCTTGGCCCAGAAATGAAATTGCAATAATTAGCTGGTTTGTCACCTAACCATTGCTTCCAAGTATTAATTAATTTGTAACAACAAAGTATTAATTTTGATTGTTATACACTTTTTTTGCGTACATATTCGAATAAGAATTTGAACAGTGGCTAAACTAGTCACACTCCTATCATTAAATCATCACCTAATAGCTTTACACAATTTGCTAATAGTTAGAATTAAGACATAAGAATTTCTTGTGTTTTAAAGTATATATATATATATATATATATATAATAGATTTTTATTATCATATATTTTTGAAAAAGTTTAGCTTCTTCCTGAAAACCTAAATTATTTGATTGTATCCAAATTTAGAAGAATAATAATGAATACTTTTACATTAATATGACATTCTTATAAAATTGATGTTCATTATCAAATTTATTTTCTTAAAGAAAAAAAATCCCAGTAACAGTACATTGAAAACAACTTCAATGTTTCAAACAGGTGCATCATTCTTGTCCAAGTAAAAATATTTCATAGTTTTTATATAAAACATAAAATAAGCGTATTAAATAAATATACTTTGTTATATTATACTAAAAAAAGAATAAATTACACAGATGTTCCTTGAATTTTATTAAAACTATATAGAATTTTTATCTATTTTTAAGTTATATATAAATTTCTCTTAAAATAAAAAATTACCCCAGCCTTTTGTTTTATTTTAAAGTTTTTAACAAAAATGCTCTCCATTAATCATATATATATATATAAACTAAAAAATTTAAATAGAGGATATTTTAGCAAAAAAAATTTAAAATTAAACTAAAGTATATGAAATTTTCTTATTTTAAGAGACATTTATATATATATATATTGAAAATAAAGAAGAAGTATGTATAATTTTAACAAAATTCAAAATAAATTTATATAATTAAAAAAAAAAGATAATTGACACAGCACGCCATTCACTGTCGAACGCCAATATATTTGAAAGATTCATTTCTACATAATTTATTTTCGGTCTCTTTCTTATTTACCGAAGCAGGTGACATACGGAAATAGCTACAATTTTATTTATTTTAATACAACACAATCACGTTATACAAGAATGGTATAAATATTAATAATTTAGATAGATAAATATAAGTACAAAATGACAAGTTATATGTTATGTCTGTTATTGTCCAAACAAAGACTTGAAGTGTGAAATATACCTAAACCGCATAATATGTCAAAAATGAGTACATCATGTGATTTAAAAAAGTACTTTTCACAAAGGGATATTTAACAGCATTGTATATTTGATCGATGAAATATAGGTGACCAATATATTCAAGGGAAAATGAAAAAGTAGAAGTTATATAGTGGAAACATATGTTAAAATTAAAAAAAAAAAATCTGCTTGATTTGCATCTAAAAAAGAAAAAACATCCATTTGATGTTAAGACTTGGAAAAAAAATTATATGATAACTTAATACTTGAAAAACAAACTTCCATGGCTATAATTTTATAGAAAATATTAGAGTAAATTACATAAGTTTCCTTTGAATTTTACTAAAATTGCATAAAATTCTTTTTTATTTTCAAAATATATATTTTAGTTCAATTTTAAATTTTTTGACTAAAATATTCTTTATTAAAAAGAATTTAAAATGGTATTTTAATTAAAAAATATATTTAAGTTAATAGAGAATATTTTACTAAAAAAATTTAAAGTTAGACTAAAATGTAATGCAACTTTTTGTTTTAAAGAAGCAATGTGTAATTTACTCAAAATATTATTGTTATTAGGTTAAGATTAAAACAGTGTTAAACTTTATTTATCATTTCAAAATAAGTCATCTAAGTTTGAAGTATTTCAAAATGTTTCTTTTAAGTTCCAATTTTGTTTCATAAAAATCCCTTTTAACTAAAATCCATTAAGAAACTTAAGGGTGTTTTATTTTTGTGGTGACATGGAAGCCACATGTATATCTTCTTTTATCTTAAATGATAAGTTGGAATTAAAAAAATTAATTCTAAACCCAATTAAAAATACTAAAATCCCAAAATAGCCATTGTTACTGCTACTTTATCATTTTGACCTGAAGTTAAGTCTATTGTTCACTCTTTCTTTGGATACCGATATGAAAAGCTAGCTTTTAAACTCAATTTTTTAATGAGAAATTGCAAAGCCATTTTTCTTTTCTGTAGTGAGTGCTATCAACAACAATTGAAGGAATGTTTGTGCTTCTAGCTTTTGATGTGCATTGTTTATGTGGAACTACAATTTGGGTTTATCATTAACATTATCAATTTACTAGTATGATATACTACTAAAAGGCCAAGAATTAAGAACTTGTTTAGCCAGCCAAAACCATTTTCATGAAAAGCTATTCTAATGAAATCTAAATACAAAACTAGGTAAAGAGCCATATGAGGGATAAATTCATGAGTAATATGTTGTATTTGTTTATGTACATGGAGGTAAAACTATATCAAGTAATGGACATCCTCTCTCTTTCATTCTTCATTGTGAGGAAATGATATAAAATCATTTTAATGGTATAGAAGTAGAGGTCATGCTTGATTTAACCAATATTAACTAGAGGACAAGAAAATCTTCACATGGGTAGGATTTTACATCCTTGCATAAGATGTATATCCTTCTACCTATTACTTAATAATTCAAAATTAATATATGCATCATTCGGTGGAAATGTTCAATCTACAATATGCATTCATGATAATAATGAAACCTAGTTAAAAAAAGAAGGCAATCTATAGAGCTAATAAGAATGGCTAGTTACCTAAGAGGGGGGATGAATTGAGTGCTTTTTAGAAACATAAGACTAAAGGACAAATTTGACTAATAAAGAGCAAGATTTAACATGATGAAGAATAGAAATTAAGAACATAATTGAAGATCAAAATGCAACACAAATCAATAACAACTAATTAAATGTAGAAAAGTAAATGAGGGAAAGGAAAGAAGGATTAAACACAAGAGATTTATCTTAGTTAAACTTATCCACAAGCCTACAACAAGTTCCAAGAGTAATATTGAGATTTTTACTATGATAGCAAGATTTAAGTAGGCACTTGCAAATTATTATAGCAAATAGCTCATATGAGTTACTTAAACAAGGGTCTCTCCCTTTACATAAGTTTTTCACTCAATAGCCCCTCAAGGAATCTCTATTGGTGATATTCTGAACTCTCCACAAAGAAGGAATACATGTATACTAGTAAAACTCTCTTAAAAGAGTAGATTTACAAACGAAACTAAGCTAAAAAGAAAAGAAAATGCTTTAGAACTAAAGAATGATCACTCAAGATTTTTTTTGGGGGCAAGTTTTCTTGATGCATTTGACTTTATATAAGGTCGTATTTATAGTACAAATCCCAATAAAACCATTAGAAAAAGGAGGGAAGTCAAATTGTAAAAAAAAGAAATCATTTTAAAGTTACAAATACCTTTTATATACTACATCAATCGAATAGTTCTCAAAATGTCCTTTGGAAAGCTTGAAAAATTAAAATTAAAGGGAGTTCTGGGGGAGGGCAATCGACAAGTCCAAGATACTATTCGATTCATTCATCCTCAATAGTTGACTATTTTTAAGGGAGTAATTGACTGGTCATTCATAGAATGATCTAGTCATTAGAGGCACAAACCAATTGGTTGCTGTTTAGGGCCTGGTCGATTGATTTAGTTCGAAATGCAACTTGTGCATCTTTGGGCAAGGCTAGTTGACTAATTCGAAGTGGCTAGTCAATTGGAGGCCCTCTAAAAGTCTCCAATAAACTCTTTTGAAAAAAAAATAAAACTCAAATATCTATAAGTTTTCAAAGAAGACTTTTAAGAATAACTTTTTATAAGCCCTAAACATCTTTAAACCTTTTAGAAAAAAATTTATCTATGTCTTATATGCTAACTTAATCTTCCATTGAGCAACACTTTGAGCCTTGACTTAATGGATTCTTGGATGTACTTATCCAAATTGTTTGTCATCATCAAAATTCAAATCCATAGGTAATAGGGTCAACGAGAGCAACACTACAAATTTGATTAAAAGACATAATCATATTGTATACGAAGGGTTAGAATGATAAGTCTTACAAGTGAAGATGATCCTAGAACTTCCTTAATGGGTAGAGGAGGGACTAAAACCATCCCATTGGCGATGAATTATTGTGAAAGGTGAAAAGAGAGATTGAGAGGAGTTTAAAAATGGTCATATCCTTTTTTATTTTTTGTGACGGAGCGGTGAGAGGCAACATTGTATGCTGTGCTTCCCAAATAGGGAGCCCATCCCTTGTATCTTTTTTTTTTTGTTTATTGTTTAAAGGCATGGGATTTGCTTGGACAAGAGTGTACAAAGACTTAACTTCAATTCAAAATGACAAAAGAGTAACAATAACTATTTGGGGATTTTGGTATTTTTAATTGGTTTAGAATTGAAATTTTTTTAACTGCCAACTCATCATTTTAAATAAAAAGAAAGTATACATGTGGCTTCCATATTAGCACAAAAATAAATGCCGTTAAGTGTCTTAATGGAATTTATTTAAAAAAGTATTTTTATAAGATAAAATTAAAATTTAAAGAACCATTTTAAAATATTTCAAACTTAGGGAGTTATTTTGAAATAATAACTTAAGGGATTATAACACTATTTTAACCTTGTTATTATAATTCACATTTATTAATTTCAAAAATAAGTAAGATTTAATTTACTCAAAAATAAATAATTTATAATAAATTAATAATTATACAATTTTCTCTTTTTTTTTGGGTCAACTAATTATACAATATTTTATTCTTACTTGATAGCTTACTAAGTATTTAAAATTTTATATTTATTAATTAATAATTTTAAATTAATTAATAATAGGGAAAGAATTGTGAATAATACCCTAGAGAAATAGCACTAAAATGCTACTCAAATAAAAATAAGATAAATTTAAGCTACTAAATATATATATATATATATATATATATATATATTTGCCAAAAAGGCACTAAATATTAGCTAATACCAAAAACGTTAAATTAAAATTAAAATGATTTATGTAATATATAACTAAAATTAATTATCAGAAAAACATGTAACTAAAATTATTCAAATTATAATAATAACTAGTCCTTAAGGACTAAGCGTGATTAAAAGTAGGTGGCGCGAAATCAACTGTCCCCACTTCTCCCCTCGTTTCCCAACTGAAACCGTTTCCCATATATCCTTTCAAATTATTTTTATTTTATTTATTTTCTGAATAAAACTTTTTTAGGAGCAAGAAATCATCATTTTTCTTCCTTTTAATTCTCTCGCTTTCTCCTTCCCTCTCTCTGCTTCAAAATTGGAAAATAGCTCTCGCCGGAAAATATTGACCTCCGACGACCGCCGTTGTTTTCCGTCAATCCCCGGCGACCTGTTCGTAAGATCCACGCTTTGCTTGTTACTCGATTTTGAAAGAGTTAGAGGGTTCTGGATTCTCTCCTTGGTTTTGGAGGACGTAGGAAGGAATTATTCCTGGTTTATTTTGGGTTCGCGGATTGATTGTTGATGCTTTGTGACTAATCTGAAGGTCTGAGTACCGAGTCGCTTTCATCTGATTAGAAGTTGTTGTTCAATGGTAAAGGTGAGGTTTTTAATGATTGGATCAATTATATTTTGATTACTTTTCCTTTTGGGATTATTCTCTGTTCGATCTGGATCACTTTATTTAATATTACATTAATGTGGAAATTACTTTGGGTTCTGTTTCTGATCAAGTTTTCTGTTGGGCGAATTCTTTATTTTCTTGGGTTGATTAAGAATGAAGAAAGGTGGATTTTGCTTTCCACAAAGAGGATCGTTTTTTCGATTTCAGAATCCAAAACGAATTTCAATTTGGTTTCTTCATTGAACAAGAATTCTGGAGTGAGATGCAATGAATTTGGTGTTTTCATTTTAATTTGCACTGTGACTGAAGTTTTCTTATAAAGAGATTGCACGAATGGTGAAAGACTGAACGTGTCTTCAGTAGGAGAGACGCACAAAACTGTCAATCCAGATACACATCATGGATCCCCTTTCAGAACCCTTGTTTCTTTATGCAAAATTTTCAGGGGAAAATAGTTTCCTGGATTTGATCAATACTTGTTCATAGTAATAATATCGCAATATAATTCAGAGTGGTCAAAACGAAATTACTATTTTGTCTTATTTTGCAGGAAACAATGTCCCTGAATAGTTTGTTTCTTTTTATCTCGCTAATAATATTAGGTTTGCACAATTGGTTCATGAGGATGGACAATTATCACCTCAGCACGTGGACTTCCATGTCTTCATCCATCTCCCCAAGAACATTAGCACCTACGAGTTCAACCTTAAAAATTAATTAAGAAATTTAATATTGTGCTTACGAACAAAAGACATTACTTACAGACCCTATTGAGAATTCAGTCTGGGAAATTTAGAAGATGAAACTCATAAAACAGTTACTGTGGTAAATGTGTGGTTTTATCTTAGAAAAACATTTTTCTTTGGGTTTGTGTGTAGGCGTATTGATCTGCTTTTTCCTTTGCCTCGGCGAGTTTTGGTATCACTTTCATTGAATTCTCTTTCATGAAAAGGAGTTGAGAGAGAGAAGGAGAAACAGGACAGAGTGGGTTTATGTGGAGGGAACCCATTGCCAGCCCACCCGACCATGGCACTCCCGTGAGAGGGACAAAAGAGGAAAAATTAAAGGCTCCCTTACCCTACGCGCTTCCTCTTTCTTATCCTGCACCCTAGTAACCCCAGTTTTTAAGGGGACACTGCCCCTGCGCTTGAATTTTCAGTTAACCGTCACTAACGTCTAATGATAATCGTTAAATGCACGTTGAGACGGTTTCCGCGAGTTTCTCCGTCCCATTGCACCAAATGTTGTTTACCCTCTGTATATTCTTCTTGCATTGGCCTGATCTGGTCGGATTCGAGCTTTATTTGATGAGAAAAACGTACCCACTTGCGTTTATTCGGTGCGATTCTCAAATTCGTTCTCCAACAGATCTGAGCAACTGTAAAGATATGCGCTTTTTCGATTTTCCTTCTCCCCTTGAATGGTTTGCCTCTTTTATTTTTCCATCTTTTTCACAGTGGATACTTTCTTACTTTAGTTGAACATTTGTGGCAGATTTACTGCAGAGAAAAGGATCTTCCTTCCGAATAATTGGTGTCGCTCGCGTAGAATGTGGGATACATGATTGCTAAGGCTGTTAGATAAGGTTTATTTAATGACAAATTCAATCAATGTGGTCTAGTTTGGATAGAGTGGATGGATGTATGTGAATCAGAGCAAGCATTACGGAAACACAGAGCCGGGGAGACTCATAGACCACCCTTGGTTCCCGCCGAAAGAAAAAATGAAGTCGTCACCACCCGGCGTCCTCAAACCAGGGACATTAGTTCTAGGTATAAGTCACCTTCTCAGGCAACACCATCTGGTCCCCGGCGATGCCCATCTCCGAACCCCACAAGAACAATCCCTACATCCTCCAAATTGTTACCCAAGAGAGCTCAATCAGTGGAAAGGAAGCGGCCTTCAACTCCTCCTTCCCCACCAAGTCCTTCTACACCTATCCGCGAGTCATCTGTGGATATGCACTTGTCATCCAGAAGGATAACAGGTAGTCGTTTGCAGGAGAGTTTATGGCCTTCCACAATGCGAAGCTTGAGCGTTTCTTTCCAGTCAGATGCCATTTCCATACCTGTTAGCAAGAAAGAAAAGCCAAATGCTAGTGCTTCTGATCGTACTCTGCGGCCGACTTCAAATGTGGCACACAAGCAGGCTGAACCAACAACTGTACGTAAGCCTATGCCAGAGAGAAAGCGGAGTCCTCTTAAAGGGAAGAATGCCTCTGATCACTCAGAGAATTCAAAACCTGTTGATGGTTTGCATTCTCGATTCATTGATCAGCATCGGTGGCCGAGTCGTATAGGTGGGAATGTGTCTTCTAATGCAGCAAATAGGAGTGTTGATCTTGCTGATAAGTCAATCAGAACATTGAACTCTTCAGTTCCTAGAACTGGTTTGTCTTCACTGAGAAGGTTGTCTTTATTGGCCGAAGCAAGTAAACCCATGCAAAAGTCTATGAGTGATACTGTAAGAAATTTATCGATGGTTGAAAGTGGTAGAAAAGGAAACGAGGTGAAATCAGTTAATGATAATTTGCTACAGGTATTAAGACCTCACAAATTAGTTTCTGCAAGTCCATCTGATAAAATAGCATCAGCAACTCCTGCAGTCAGATCTCAGTCCTTGCCAACTCTAGGATCACGTCCGCCTTCCCCTAATAAGACCTCAGTCCTATCTTTGTCTACTGCAAGAGGCATCAGTCCATCTCGGTCCAGGCCATCGACCCCTCCTTCTAGAGGGGCTAGTCCTTCTCGAATAAGGCCAACCAATGTACTTAGTCAACCCAACAGTTCAATTTCGGTGCTTAGTTTTATTGCTGATCTTAAAAAAGGGAAAAAGAGTACGACCTACATAGATGATGCTCACCAATTGCGACTTCTCTACAACCGATATTTGCAATGGAGATTTGCCAATGCAAGAGCAGAGGCTGTACTCTATATCCAAAATGCAGTCGCGGAGGTATGACCTGCTATCTTTGATAGCCCTTCAGCAACACATATCAAATCATTTGCCTACATAAATTTTACTGGGTTTTATACAATTGCGCAGAAAACTCTGTATAATGTATGGAATGTTACTTTGTCTCTATGGGATTCAGTTATTAGAAAGAGGATCAATCTCCACCAACTGAAGCTTGAGCTTAAGCTAAACTCTGTTCTGAATGACCAAGTAATCCGATCTCTTCACTGAAATTTGTTATTCTATATTCCATGTTCTGATGCTGATGGTACATTGTAATTACTTTATTTTTAATTTAAAAAGATTAATTTTCCGGTGATGCAAATATATATATTAAGAGATTGGCACTATCTAACAGTAAGTTATGTTTATGCTAGTTTATGATTGTACAAGCACATAGGTTAGTTATAGTTTTATACTCAAGTCTAATATTAGTGATTCTTAGTAAAAGGAAAAAAGAAAAAGGCTTATAACTGCACTTATTCCCATTGGAGCTCCAGAAGAATGGGTTATTTAGAAAATATCTATCTAGTTTTGGAGTGGGCTAATGTTGTGATCCGGATACTGATTTTGGAACGTGAGATCATCTATAAACCTGAGGTTTTAATTTCACTTCCTATGAGTGTGTGATGCTATTTTCATTGTTTCTTTAATTGTTTCATAGTTGGTGATAGACATTTTTAAGTGTTGGTTTTTCTACAATGACTGAAACAGATTGCCTACCTTGATGATTGGGCTTTACTTGAAAGAGATCATGTAGATGCTCTATCTGGGGCTGTTGAAGACTTGGAGGCAAATACTCTCCGTCTTCCTGTAACTGGAGGGGCCAAGGTATGTATGTTTGTAGAATGTCTTTAGATTTCATACCTGGAAAGAGACAATGGCATCGTTACTATGTTTGCACTATTGCAGGCAGATATTGATCATTTGAAGGTTGCTATTTGCTCAGCTGTTGATGTCATGCAAGCAATGGGATCTGCTATCTGCTCCTTGCTCTCTAGGGTGAGTTAAAGTTTCTACAGTTTTACTGGTTTTGAATGTATGAATAATTGAGGCTATTATAAAGCTTTCCTGTTATTTGCATTTTCACCAAACATTTGTCTATCCTGACATTTTGAAGGATAATGTATTTAGTGCCAAACTTGTTTCTTGCTCAGTGCATGCCTGTCTTTTTTGTTGCTTTTGATTTCCAAATTACAATTTTTGGATATTCATCAGTAAAGGGCCTTGGCATTAATCTGTTTGTGATTTTCATATCAAATGCAATATTCTAGGTGTTGACACCGCATTGTTGTTTACTATTATAGGTGGAAGGCGTGAACCATTTGGTTTCTGAACTTGCTGTTGTAGCAGCACTGGAGAAAGCCATGCTTGATGAATGTGGAGCGCTACTGGCTTCAGCAGCAGCTATGCAGGTTAGATATGCTTCCAGAACATGAATTATACACACAAATTATAATTCTCAGTACATTCCCAGCTATTCTTATCTCAAATAGATGTTGCTTATGTACATACGTTAGCGGGAAACAACTTCCACTTTCACAAATCACAGTTTGCATCACACATGGTTGGGATTTAAGAGTCATGTGAGGTTACGGAACATGTTTACATGCTAATATGCTACTCTAGAATCATCAAAACCCTGGAGTGATAGTAGCCCATTTGTTTGTTTTCTCTTGCTCTCTCTCTCTCGCTACATCTCATGCTTTTGACATACTGGTGCCTTTTGTTTTTCTGTATATCTTTCTGGGTCTTGGAGATGGTTCAGAAGCATATGTTAGGGACAGTGGGAAGAGGGATGGAGTTCCCCTGTTTTTGAGCTATTCTTCCTCATTCTTCATAGATGTGAAATTCCTCCTTACAACAACAACAACAACAACAACAAAGCCTTTTCCCACTAAGTGGGGTCGGCTACATAGATCAATTGACGCCATAAATCCCTATCTTAAATCATATTTTTAGACAAACCATTTAAATCTAAATCTCTCTTAATAATTTCTCCTATAGTTTTCCTTGGTCTTCCTCTACCTCTACTTATTGGACTATTCTCCATCATATCTACTCTCCTAACGGGGGCTTCTATAGGTCTTCTCCCCACATGACCAAACCACCTAAGTCTCGATTCTACAATCTTTTCTACAATAGGTGCGACTTTCACCTTCTCTCTAATGCATTCATTTCTAATCCTATCCCGTCTAGTGTGTCCACTCATCCACCGCAACATTCTCATCTCTGCTACATTAAACTTATTTTCTTGTTGACTCTTTATTGCCCAACACTCAGTTCCATACAACATTGCAGGTCTTATAACTGTGCAGTAGAATTTACCCTTAAGTTTGAGTGGTACTCTTCTATCACAAATAACACCCAAAACACTCCTCCATTTCATCCACCCCGCTTGAATCCTATGCGTTACATCTTCTTCTATTTCCCCGTTATGTTGTATGATGGATCCAAGATACTTAAATCGTGTGACTTGTGGTAAGATATATTTTCCAATTTTTACTTCTACGTTAGAAGTGATGTGCCTCTTACTAAACTTACACTCCATATACTCCGTTTTACTTCTACTTAAACGAAAGCCATGAGCTTCCAAAGTTTGTCTCCACCTCTCCAACTTCTCATTTATTTTCTCTCTCGATTCTCCAACTAGGACAATATCATCTGCAAAAAGCATGCACTATGGCACCGGCTCTTGGATATGTTCAGTAAGTACATCCAAGACTAAGGTAAAAAGATAAGGGCTTAGAGTTGACCCTTGATGTAAACTAATAGTGATCGGAAAATCTTCTGTAAGTCCACCTTTTGTTACTACGCTAGTTGTAACCTTATCATACATGTCTTGGATTGCTCGAATATAAGCTATACGAACTCCTTTTTTCTCTAAAGCCTTCCATAGAACTCCTCTTGGCACTCTATCATATGCTTTTTCTAAATCAATAAACACCATGTGTAAATCTCTTTGATTCTCCCTATATCTCTCCATTAATCTTCGCAACAAGTATATTGCTTCCATAGTTGACCTTCCTGGCATAAAACCAAATTGATTCTCCTTAACTTGACTCTCTTTCCTTAACCTTCGTTCAATTACTCTTTCCCATAATTTCATAGTGTGGCTCATGAGTTTAATTCCTCTATAATTTGCACAATTTTGAATGTCTCCTTTACTCTTATAAATAGGAATTAAAGTACTTTTCCTCCACTCATCTGGCATCTTCTTAGATCTCATAATTTCATTAAATAACTTTGTGAGCCAACTTATACCTTTCATTCCCAAACTCTTCCATACTTCAATGGGTATATTATCCGGTCCAACTGCTCTGCCATTCTCCATTCGCTTTAATGCTTCTTTTACCTCTACCTCACAAATCCTACGGTAAAAAATATAATTTCTATCCTCTTCTTCCGTGTCTAGCTTATCCGATTGCAATAAAATCTCGTGCCCTTCATTAAAAAGCCTATGAAAATAACCCTTCCATCGTTCTCTGATATCTCGTTCCGTGACTAACACTTTCCCGTCTTCATCCTTAATGCATTTCACTTTATCCACATCTCTTGTCTTTCTTTCCCTACTTTTAGCTAACTTGTAAA
This sequence comes from Erythrophleum fordii, assembly GCA_032878935.1. NCBI lineage: Eukaryota > Viridiplantae > Streptophyta > Magnoliopsida > Fabales > Fabaceae > Erythrophleum > Erythrophleum fordii. The sequence continues at coordinate 29,179,526 of JAVQMF010000055.1, read as the reverse complement.
TACTTTTTTCTCCAGCTTTAGTACCTAAAGATTTGTATAACCCATCAAATGCCCTCGCTCTCGCTTCGCTCACTGCCCTCTTAGTGTCTTTCTTAGCTACCTTATATTTTTCCCAATTTTCATTACTCTTACATAATGACCACACTTTATAACACTCTCTTTTAACTTTAACCTTATCTTGTACACTTGCATCCCACCATCAAGATTCTTTATCCCTAGGTCCAAAACCTTTTGATTCACCTAATATTTCCTTTGCCATCTTCCTAATCTCTTTAGCCATTTCATTCCACATATCGTTAGCACTTCTTTGTATTTCCCAGGGTCCTTCCTCTATAATCCGTCTCTGTAAATTCTTTTCTTTATCCCCCTTTAGTTGCCACCACTTAGTCCTTACCACTCTACCTTCACATTTACTTTTTACTCTCCTCCTAACTCTTATATCCATAACCAAAACTCTATGTTAAGTAGTTAAACTCTCAACCGGTATAACTTTGCAATCCATGCAAAATTTTCTATCCGATTTCTTTATAAGAAAGAAATCAATTTGAGAATATACCCTTCCACTTTTATACGTGATAAGATGTTCTTCACGCTTTCTAAAACAAGTGTTAGCTAATAATAGATCGAACGCTAATGAAAAGTCTAAAATAGTTTTACCCTCTACACTTACTTCTCCTATACCATGTCCTCCATGAACACCCTCGTAGCCTGATGATACCCTTCCCACATGACCATTTAGATCCCCTCCTAAAAAAATCTTTTCTCCTAATGGTATTTCCTGAACTAAACATTCTAAATCTTCCCAAAACTTTACCTTATGAAATTCTTCTAACCCTACTTGTGGTGCATAAGCACTAATAATATTAAAAATTTCCTTTTCTACTACAAACTTTAATGCAATGATTCTATCTCCTAACCTTTTGACATCTACTACAGTATTTTTTCAAAACTTATCTACAATTATACCTACTCCATTTCTAGATTTATATTTACCAGTATACCAAAGTTTAAAACCTGAAGTATTTAATTCTTTCGCTTTTTCTCCTACCCATTTAGTTTCTTGTAAACACATAAAATTAATCCTTCTCCTAATCATAGTATCTACTATTTACATAGACTTACTCGTAAGTGTACCTATATTCCAAGTTCCAAAACGAATCCTACTCTCATGAACTAACTTCTTTAGCCACATTCGTTCACGAAAATGTGGTAGTCCTTGCTTATTTTTCACTACATCCAGGCGACGATGCAGCGGCTCTTGCTCATTTCTCACTGTACTCGAGCTATACAGCGCGTTACTTACGGGCAACGACCTAGCCTTACGTCTAATATATTGATTGTCCATGTCATAAAGATTCGACAAAGTTTTACGTTGGCTGTCGACTGCCTAACACAACCCTCCTCTTTTTCCGGGCTTGGGATCGGCTATGACAAATAAAATTCGTCATAGGCAGAGTTATGTGAAATTCCTCCTTATAGCTGCAAAATATCAGTGAAGTTTTATCACTCTTTTCTACTCTGCTATTTAATTTCTGGAAATTCTATAAAAATTAAAATTAAAATATCTGATAAAAATTGCAGGTGTTGAATGTACAATAGTGGAAGTGTATAAGACATGATAGTGAGTTAGATGAACTCAATGAAAAGTTAGATTATAAAGGAATATGAGACATGTTATGACCTACATGAAGTTCCTATTGTGGGGTACGTTTTTTGAAGAAGGGTGTGACCTAAATTGTGTCTTCCAATTTTCTGGTATTGTACTTATCCCTTTTTGCTTCATTTTCATACCCCACCTTAACCTAATCTGCCAACAGTATATACTTGAAAATATCCTGTCAGGATAGAGATGTTGAGATGATTGGGTTTCACTTATCTACCGTGCTGCACCTACCAATATCTGTAAATGTGCTTATTAGAGTACTACTATCAACTGAGAAGTAAAATGTTGATGCGTCTGGCAGGGGTTTATAGAATTGACTATTTGGAGGGTTGGAGCAATTTGCCCCAGTTAGACTCCATCTCCCCTTCCCCCTTTTCCCTATGAGTAAATTAGTTTAGAAGAACAAATTCCAAGCCAGCATGATTAGAAAAAGTCCAGTTGAGTTTCTCATGGACTGGGCAATGGAACAAAAGGCATGTCATTGTTTCTTACATCACCACCTCAATTTTTTTCCCTTTCTCCATGCCTCTACATTCAGGGTTACTTCAATCAATATCAAGTACAAATTAAGTCCTTATTTCTTTATCAATTGTCGTCATACTGTGTGTCATTGTTTCTCATATGACGACAAGTCGGGACACCAATTTTTTACTTGTTCTCCCTTTGTTCAATTCACAATGCCTGTAAGTTCAGGCTTATTTCTTTATCAGCAGGCTTCATGTTGCATGTCAGTTTACTAATGTAACCTTTTTTTTTTTGGGGCCCGACTAATGTAGCCTAGTTGGGAAGAGATTCTGGCATGCTGGTGAGCTTTATCTTATCTTATTGTCTATTAAGTTTAGGTCCAGGCCCTTTTTCAGTTTAGGAATTTTTTACAGTTGGTTCTAATTTTGATATATTTTATGCATTGTCTGAGGGAGGGGCATGTTGGGCTTGATCAGTCCCTTACAGTAGGACAGTTTAGAAGGAAGTCTATGTCTATGTAAAGTTTGTTTAGCATGTATTGATGCCTTGATTGAATATAATGCATTGCTTCCTGATCATAATCTCATTCTTCTTTCTCGTGTAAGTTTCTAAATATTTTTTGGCAAAAACAGGTAGAGGAAAATAGCCTTCGGACGCATGTCATGCAAATCAAGCAAGCTTTGGGGAATGAGGATGGATAAGTAGCCAATCTTGAAAATTTAAACACACATGGACTTGACCTGCTGCTACCTAACAACAACATACCTCTTTCTGCTCTTCAGCCAAGAGAAATGATAGTCTACTTGGGTCTTTACCGTTGTAAATTTTTTTAGGTCCTTTTTTTCCCTTAAATATGATGGAATTTATTTTGTTTTATTACTTTTTTCCCCCTACTTCTCCTCCTTGTCACTGTATTAGTGGCCTGATCCTTCCACATGTAGTTTTGTATTAGGCAAATGAAAAGAAAATGCAGAGGAGCAAAAGATTAAATTTAGTGTAGAAGAGTTTCAAAGTTACAATGCAAAAGAAAATTTATAGAATCTGGCGTCTTCCATGAGCATTCTTTGCAATTCTGTAAACCTCGCTTACTATCAAACTGAAGGGAGTATTCGTAGTTATTTTAATTTCCTTTCCCATTTTAACCTTTCACTGAAGGAAGTTGAAAACAGTGATTCAAGGGCAGTAGGGTTAATAAATAAATTCCTGTGCTAGATGGACACAAACGTAAAATTAAAAGGACCAGATTTGGTATAGTTTCTTATATTTTTGTAATGAAATTTTTTAATAACAATATGACATGTAAAAAAAAAGTTAAAAGATCTAATTCTTTGATATTGAGTTGTAAAAATTATATATTTATTATATTTTTATTCTAGAATTTGATTAAAAATATTAAAATTTTAGATCAGTTTTTGTCAAATTAAAAGATTGCCCCCTTTTTTCTGGTAGCAGAAATACAAAAGATTTGAATCTGTCTCTCTAAAGCCATTTTAAGAGGGGTGTGGGCACTTCTTTCTTTCCTGGTTTGTCAGTAAACAGATACTTGCCATTCATGGTAGGTATGGAAGTTTAAGAAAAATAACGTTGCTAAGAATTTGAGGATTTTGAGATCACTTATATCAAGTACTTCTTCTGCTATACTTGGTTGTGTTTGCCAAAGCCAAACCAAAAAACTGGAAAAGAAATAATAGGTATAATGGTTGGCTTATAAATTTAACATTTGGTAATATCTTAAAAATATTGAAGTTCTTTCTTATTAAAAAGATTTAGATAATAGCATTTCAAAAGATATCTGATCTAAGCTTGGCGTATACGTGATCGGGTTTTGTCGTTTCCAACTATTTTATGTATACACGTGCTGCTGTTGCCATCTCTTATGGGTGGAGTTGACAATGACTTACCAGTCAAAATTGATTTTAAATTAAACCAGTTTTGAGAATAATCTATTATATATATATATATATATATACAAACTGAATCCTCCAACTCTGTTTATTACGGTAAATTACTGTAGTTAATCTGCTTATAGTTTTCACTTTTTTCTCTTTCAAATCTTCTGTTTATTTTTTTCAGATTTTTTTGGCTTCTTTTTTAAAATTTCAGCTAGATGTGCCTGTGTAATTAATAGAAGTCCCTATGCAACTTCATACGGCCTACATCTAGTTAAATATAATTTAGAGAAGAATACAAATTCCCCCTTTTATAATCATATCATGTTGGTTGATCTGTTCAGACTTTAAAATATCTTTTTTTCCCATATTTACGTCTTAGTTTCATAAATTAAAAAGCAAAATGATAAATTAATTAATGATTTACTTATCAAAAATTTTTTTTAATTTGGTCATTAAATGATAAAGTCTCTCAATTTAATCTTTCAAACTTTTTTTTTAACTCAAAATAGCCCTTTTGGAAAGTATTTGTGGCTCTCTCATGTGTTAAAATCTAGCTTTGATATAAAAGGATATCATTTTGGGGATTGAAGATAGTTGGGCAAGTCTACGTTATTAGTTAACATTCACGTGGAATCTTATTTTCCTCTAACAAAAAGATCATTTTTATTGAGAAAAAAATCTTTGAGAGACTAAATTGAGAAATTTTATTTTTAAATGATCAAATTGAGAAAAAAATATTTTTCAAAACTAAATCACTAATTTACTCCAAAATAATGGAAAAGAATATTCAAAATATATTACTAATTGATAAGAAATATTTTTTTTAAGATAGAATGGCAATGCCAATTTACTCTTATGACCATTTCTATCTTTTTATAATGGCAAATGCCCATACTACATAACTTGAGGAGTTTAGTAAGGGATTGGTCCTTCAATATTTTCTCACTAAACATACTCATCAAGGGAATAGTGAGAAAACAAAAAGGGACTGATCCCTTCCCTCTATAGCTATTCTTTACTAAATTATTTTCTCTTTATTTCTTTGCAAAATTTTCTCGTTGAACTTTTAGCAAGAAAAATTCACATACTATTCCGCGGCTAAAATAACCAAAATGTTATTGGGAAAATCTCTTGCTATTTTAGCAAGGGACTAATTCCCTCTCCATCCTTCTTTAATATTGTCTTGCTAGATTTAGAAATCCCTCACCAAAAAAAGAAAAATGCTAGAGCATTGGTTGATATTCTCTCACAAAACCTTGCTATTTCTTTCCTAATCTCTCTTTATTCCCTTCATGTTCCCTTCTGATTTCCTTATTGGGTTAAAAAAAGTTCCCATATTATACATGCACACACACACACACACACACACACATTTCTCATATTATGACTTAAAATAAAAACTATGCCAAATGTCACCAAAAACAATATCAACCAATATTTTCAAAAGGAAGTTATATATACATTAATTATTAAATTCTAAAGAACTAACAAACAAGTTATATATACATTATATTGTTATATCATACAACTAACTATCCCTATCCAAGTCCATTTCTCTCCCTAATCCCTTTGTGGTGTCCTAGACAGTTCCAATGTTTGGTGGGTAGGGTATGCAACATCATCATGCTAGTTCCTGTGTAGCAAGTTTGCTTGAAAGCTATGAAGTCCAATAATGAGTGATGAGAATAATTTGTCAACTAGGAAGTTGTGCGTATATGTTGACAAGATTGCATCTAATGACTCATTCACTTGAACTTACATTTAAGCAGTAGGTTGAAATCACATATAAGTCTGCAAGACTACTCCTAATGACAAGCATCTTATGAATGACCTTAGTAGTGACCCTACTTGGCTCAAATTGCATCTTGCAAGAAAATAATGTCAAATTAAAAATCCAAATTAACATGATTGCATATCACAATTTAATACTTATAGGGGATTGCCAAGCATGCATCTAATAAGCTCTCTCAGGTCTTTTGTTCTTGTTTTGCTTTGCAAGATAAAAGATGGCCCCATAGAAACCTAACTAGGAGCTCATGATGCAACACTTATTATGATTAGAAATAAACCAAATGACAAACATTGCATTGTAGCTATATTGGATACAATTAAACAATACAAATAAAAAAGAAATTGAAAATATTTGCTATCTTCTAAACAAGAGGATGACCTCGTTCTAAAACTACTAAACTATTTAGGTGAATAGTAGATGGTGAATCCTACTTATTAGTGGCAGAAGAGTCTCCATAACTACCTACAACCTAGTTTGCCTTCTCTTTTCAATTTGCTCTACCTTTAAAAGGCATGATGGATACTTGTAAAAGTATGATGTCAATATACAAAATTATTAAAAGATTCAATTTCATTCATAAATACATTGAGTATAATATTAATAAAATGAAAAATAATTAATGGATCTAGTTAAATGCATATAGACTCAAATACTTGAATTAACTACTCGAATTTGCATCCCCTAGTTTAGTCTCTTTGTCATCATCTTTGACAACCTCAGTGTCTTTGTTGTCATAGATGAAGTCTTTGATCAACGAATTATTTAACATGTTGATTTTTTCGTTTACATATCTTTTTGCTAATAATCAATTACAACTACTTCTTCCAATACATGGCATTCTTTTATTGAATATCTTGACAGTGAAGAGTTTTGATCTAACCTTGCAAGTGGCCCTCCATTCACTATTGACTCTACCTCTACCCAATGGGTATCTTATGTAGCACACTCTATGCCTGTTCGGCTAACACAAATAACTTAGTAGTGTGAAGAGTTGTTTAGGGATTGATGTTAACTAACTTATAGTTGTCATCAACCTTTACTCCATCCTCAAGGTCAAACTAGTGGTAATGAAACATAATTACTTTATTTTAAACCCCTAGATATAATAACTCTATGACCTCTTCAAAGATGTCATAGTAATCTAGTTTGTTCTTACCATATATATTGTCCCTTACCCATCTACTATTGTTTATGGCTTTTATTCTAGCTATAATTGTAGTATGAAATCTATATTCATTAATAATTATATTATTATCTTTATTGCTTTTGATCGATTGAAACTTAGTATTGGATCATTGGATTATTAACCCACCCATATTCATCTAGGGATAATTAAAGAATTTAGTTATGAAATTAAATAATAGACTCAGATATAAAAATCACACAAATAATATACAAAATAATGAAGTTAATATTAATACTTACAAGTTACTTTAGATAGTTAGCAAATTTTGCATTTCAAAGTGATAATATTTCATTGGCCATAATGTTGGGATTTCTATCTCTAACTTAGTCTTCAAATTATCTAAATAATAAAATTGATGATAAACCCTAAGCTTATAGGATTGTAAAAGTTACATAAGACATATTAACTAGTTCAAAAGTAAACTTATTAGAGATATGGTTCAACTTTACTTTAATTGACAATAACATATGTCTTTTCAATTTTAAGCTCACAGTTTATGAGGAGCTTATTGTGTGGTCTCTCAATGGGACCACAAGGATGTGTAGATACAAATAAGCACTCCTTAGAATCATTGTCCCCATCATTTTCATTTTGAGGAACTTGAGTTTGTCTTGTTTGAAGGTGTGACTTTAAATATGAAAAAGCAAAATTAGATTTCTCTTTTAGTTTATATGTTTTGCATTTAGATCCTTTGACTGTAACCTTATTCTTCATCGTCCTCTTCAAATATTGCATACACCACTCAAATGGATAAGTCCACTTATATTGTATAAAACCTTCAATTTTAACCTTGTAAGGGAGTTGCAAAACTAAGTGTTCTATAAAACTTTCACATTGTTCATATTGAAAGCATGAATCTCAGTTGCACATAATTTCTTAAAAAGTAAGTTGAGTTCACTTACTAATCCTTATATAGGCTTCGTGAGTATATCTAGAAATGCCAATGGAATTAACCTTTGCATAAATACATCACTATTGTGACTTTTTATTCCATATATCTTCTTATTGTCTATATTGATGCAACATAGACATTTGATGTGTACCTATATGGAAATTTCAACTCTTTGATCTACTTGCACATTGCCTTTCTCTAAGCACATATGTGGCATTCCAATTCTTACACTTTCCATATTCAGTGATTAACTCCAAGGTGAATTATTTGCAAATCAACTTCATATCTTCCCTTTGATTTACATTGTCCTTTATCTTGCCATTTATTTCCATGATGATGCTAAAGATATTATTAAATATGTTTTTCTCAATGTACATGATATCTAGATTTTATTATATCAAGTTGCTACACTAGTAGGACAATTCACATAATATGCTTCTTTTCACTTAATTGTGATCTTTCTAAAAGTCAAGTTGTCTCAATGGAATCTCTTATAACCTAAACGTGACCTTTTCCAAGCACTAAACCTTGTTAAATATATCCACTTAATCAAATGGGTGAAGGGGATTTCACCAACACAAAGTTCTTACATTTGTCTCTATTACGTCAAAATGGATAATCATGAGAGAGATTTTGACAATTGTAATCAAACTAACAACATGACTAAGGGACTAAAGAGATGATATCTTTCAAAAACTCAATAAATTAGTGAAATTACCTTTTTACATCTCTAAGTTAATATGTAACGACCTACTATCATTATCCTTGACACCAATTAATATGTTCACCAAATAGTTGGCGACATATAGCACATATTTATGAAAGGTGTAGCACTAAAACAAAGCAGTGTATCATGTTCCCACAACACTCCAGTCTTTAAAAATAATTACAACTATCTTCATAAATTGATCACCTACAAACTTAGGAATTTGAAGTCCTTAGCTACCAATACCTAAGAACTTAGGGGATTAATGATTGATTAGAATTTGGATTCCCATGGTCAATCAACCTACTAAAGACTTAATTAGACCATGCAACTAGCATAACACCTTGCAATTTGCCCACTATTAGCCAAAAATCACCTTGTAATCTACCTGAGAGTGGATCACAAGTTCACCTACTTTCTTGCCTAAATTGTCTTTTCAAAGACATCTATGACCTTTAAATAATGAGACTACCACAAGTCTTATCAGACCCTTATATTTAAATATAATTCTTCTTTTTGATTTAACTATTACTTGCTTTAGATTAATTCACTGACTTGGTTGTTAGAGTTTATACAAGATGTCTAAATCCTCTTATATCATTATAGAGATTATTTGAGGTAAAAAGAAAAAAAAGAAAAAGAACATAGCTAGTTAGTTGTAAAGTTTAATAGAATTACTTGCACTTTGAGCAATCATTAACAACACTACAAAAAGGTATTATTAATTATATCAATGCATTGAGGCTATATTTGAGAGTTTAAAAGGGAATAAAATGGAATATAATGACAAATAATATAATGAAATAGAAAGACATGTGTCATTCTATTGTTTGAAAGTTTACTGAGAGAAGGGAGGAAACAATTTTACCATTGTTTGGAAGTCATAATAAAAATGGATGAAATAGAATTGTTTACCAATTTTTTTTTTTCTAATATTACTCGTAGAACTAGGAAAGCAAATTTATCTCCAAGAGTATTATTGATTTCATAAATCATATTACTATATCATTTCCATTACCCATCTCAGCACAAATCTTCATATATTTTCTTTCCCCGTGGAAGGAAGGAGCGAGACAAAATAGGTCAAGAAAGTGTAAAGACATTGTACATTTATACCAAAAAAAAAAAAAGGAAAGAAGCAATCATCAACTTAACATAACACACAGAACAAGTAGGCAAACTAATCAAAATTTTTTAGAGAAAAGAATATGAAAACTAAAATTGAATGAATTAATGAATATAAATAAAGACAAAAAATTCTTTCATAATATCCATTTCCTTACCAATTTTTTAACACGAATTGTCTTCAACAGAACAAAAACTCTAATAGATAATCTTTAGAGAACTACTGAAACTTCAATTTACAAGGGTTTAAATTTATGTATTTATGATTGACAGCTTTGAGAATTCTAACATTTGATGTTTTAGAACTAAAGTAAGATAATAGCTCTCCCCAACCTTAATTACCATCTGAGCACAAACTTGACTCAATCTTTTTATACTAAATGTTGTAGAGCCCATGTACAAATGGATGGCCATACCATTACCAACATAACAAAGCCTATTTACTAGTCCAAAATGCTCCAAGTAGATTCAACATTTTTTTTCCAAATAGGATTCATTTTAAAAAAGCAAGTGAAGGCCATGATTCAATTTCCTCAAAACTAAGAATTTTCCAAAAATCATATTCCAAATTGAGATTTGTCATGTTGACTTCATAAGAAGCCAATTTGGGATGTTCTAATTTTTTTCTTCCCATCCTATGATATAAGTAGAAATCATTTTATAATAAGCATAGTTTTCTTTAGCATTCTTTAGAAAAACACAAAGGACATGATAGGAAAGTGCATGATAAAATGATTATGATAGAGCAACCAATCTGGCAAGTCAACTTAATGGTTTAGTTTAAGTAATAGTTATGCTACAATAAATTCTTATGGGCGAAACATCTTTTACAAATTTTGCTAATAATGAGTCCAATACAATTTGATAGAAGCAAATGGGTTTTGAAGGCTCTTTGTGAAAGAACCATAGGATGAATATGAAGAAAGCTTTGAGGGGAAAGAATTTAGAGAGAGAGAGAGAGAGAGAGAAAGAGTAGATGTTAAGCACCAAAGAATATGGATGAGAGTGTGGAATTTGGGCTTTGAGATCCATATACAGTTAAAATAAAAAACTCAAATGCTAACGATGAGAAAAATTTTAGCACCAATTGTAGAACTTTTTTTAAAACTTGATGGCACAATCAGTGAGTTTGAAATATTTTTTTTCCAAGCTCCATGACATAGCCACTAAGTTCAAAACTTTTTTCTTTTATTTATTTATTTATAAGATTATTTTATTTGTCCACACTTGATGATTTGCAAAATATGCAGTGTCATAATAGTGACTCATTATCTGGATAATTTGAATGGTGAGTCATTATTGTATTTCCAAACATTGCATATTTTACAAGTCATAACAAGTAAGATAATCTTGTAAACAACAAAAAAAGGTTTTGAACTTTGAAACTTTTATTTTCAAGCTCATGGCATAGTAACTGATTTCAGAAAAAGAATTACATTTGAAGGTAAAACTTTTTCCATTGTTACATTTGAGTTTTTCTTTCTTTCTTGGGTGTATGACTTAAAATTCAATGAAATTTGTCTGGGGAGGCATAAGTCAGCTTTTGGGAAAACCATGAGGGTATAATTATAATTTTGATTAAAAATCTGTTCCATTTCTTTTCAAATATGTCAATTTAGATCTTAGTTTGTCGGTGGGAGTTATGGGTATGAAATGGGAAAGGTTGAGGAAGTCCACACATATGCACCCTGGATCACACATTTTGAAATTCTATTTCCTTTATTTGGGACAAAAATAAATGGAATGAGCTATCATTCATAGAACTGGGAGAAAATAACTTAAACATCTTTCTTATTATTCATAATTCAAATAACATTTTTAATTAATAAAATAAAAAATAAAATATCTTGATTTTTATTATTTAATTCAAAAAACTTTTTTTGAATTAAAATATTAATAATGAATATTTCAATATTTTTTATTATTGGTAATTAAAAAACATTTTTAAATTTAAAGATAAACAAATATTTTATTATTTTTTATTAAGAGTGGTGAAAAAATATATATTTTTTACAAATTACTAAACAATTTTTTAATTTTTTTTTTGCACTAAAAGCTTTACAGTTATTTGCTCAAATTTTCTTTTTATTTATGTTTTATTTTTTTAGTCAAATATAGAAATAGAATTATATTCTCATTTTTTTATTTCATACCATCCCAACCATAATTATAAGTGACAAGATTTTATTCCATCAATTTTCATTCTTATTTCTTTTTTATTTCTTATTTTCAACAAAATTACTTCTTCCAACTAAAGGCATCTTTAGAGGGGGGAAAAAATAAATTTTGAATATAAGCTCTCATCTCCCATTTCATTTCTGTTCTTTTAGAAAAAACGACTTCTGAATAAAGATTTATTCCATATGGCCATCTATTCAAAGCTCCAAGACACTTTAAATTCTGCCACCGGAAGATTTACTTTTGTGGGAAATGGCGAGTTGTCCCGGTAGCAATAGAAACGCCAATAATCAAGCACCTCGGAGCAAAAGCAAATGATTTACCGAGACGTTAGCTCGCTGAGTGCACCAGGTAGCCGGAACTTCTTACTTGGCCTCCTGAACAAAGCGTCCACTCTCCCTCAGCTCACTCAAACCCACGCCCAAATCATCGTCAATGGCTTCCAATACGATCTCGCAACCGTCACCAAGCTCACCCAGAAGCTCTTCGACCTTCGCGCCATTCGCCAAGCGCGTCATCTCTTCTTCACCATGCCCAAGCCTGATATTTTCCTCTTCAACGTCCTTATCAGAGGTTTCTCCAACAATGCTTCGCCTTTGTCTTCCATTTCTTTATACACGAATATGCGGAAAAACACTCACCTTCAGCCTGATAACTTCACATATGCGTTTGCTATAATGGCTGCTTCGGGCTTTCCCGATGAGAAGTATGGGATGTTGTTGCATGCTCAATCAATTGTTGATGGGTCGGACTCCGACGTGTTTGTTGGGTCCGCAGTTGTCGATCTGTATTGTAAGTTTTCACGTATTGAGTTAGCAAGGAAGGTGTTCGATAGAATGCCCGAGCGAGATACTGTTTTGTGGAACACAATTATTACTGGGTTAGTGAGGAATTGTTGTTATGATGATTCAATTGAAGTTTTTGCGGATATGGTTGCAGAAGGGGTTCAATTGGATTCAACGACAGTGGCAACTGTGCTTCCTGCCGCAGCAGAGATGCAGGAGTTGAGAGTTGGGGTGGGGATTCAGTGTTTAGCTTTGAAACTGGGTTTTCATTTGGATGCTTACGTGATGACGGGTTTGATTTCATTATATTCCAAATGTGGGCAGATCAACACAGCAAGGTCATTGTTCAGGCGTATTAGTCAGCCAGATTTGATAGCTTACAATGCAATGATTTCTGGGTTTACTTGCAACAGCGAGACTGAATCTTCAGTGAGGCTTTTCAGAGAAATACTTGCTTCTGGTAAGAGGGTTGAGTCAAGCACAATTGTAGGTTTAATTCCTGTGTCTTCTCCCTACGGTCATCTGCATCTGACTTGCTGTATACAGGGTTTTTGTGTAAAATCTGGTATTATCTCATATCCGTCTGTTTCAACTGCCCTTACGACTGTGTACAATAGACTCAATGAAGTAGAATTGGCACGCCAACTATTTGATGAATCACCAGAGAAAACTTTGGCCGCTTGGAATGCTATGATATCAGGTTATACACATAATGGCTTAACAGAGATAGCAATTTCTCTTTTTCAGGAAATGATGACCGAATTTACTCCAAATCCTGTTACAATCACAACTATCCTTTCAGCTTGTGCTCAACTAGGAGCATTAAGTTTTGGAAAATGGATCCATCACTTGGTTAAAAGCAAAAATCTTGAGCCAAATATTTATGTCTCAACTGCTCTAATAGACATGTATGCGAAGTGTGGGAACATTTTGGAGGCTCGGCAATTATTTGACTCAATGAATGAAAAGAATATTGTCACTTGGAATGCCATGATTTCTGGTTATGGACTCCATGGATATGGGCATGAGGCACTTAAGCTTTTCAATGAGATGTTGCATTTTGGCTTCCATCCAACTGGTGTTACCTTTCTTTCAGTCTTGTATGCTTGCAGTCATGCCGGCTTGGTAAGAGAAGGAGATGAAATTTTTCATACTATGGTCAATAAATATGGGATTGAGCCTTTAACTGAGCACTATGCATGCATGGTGGACATTCTTGGACGAGCTGGACAATTAGAGGGGGCCTTAGAATTTATAAGGAGAATGCCAGTTGAGCCAGGTCCCGCAGTATGGGGTACACTGCTTGGTGCTTGTATGATTCACAAAAACATGCATATTGCCCATATGGCTTCAAAGAGGCTATTTGAAAGGGACCCAGAGAGTGTAGGGTACTATGTTTTACTCTCTAATATATACTCTGTTGAGAGGAACTTTCTGAAGGCTGCTTCAATACGAGAAGTAGTCAAGAAAAGAAAACTGGCAAAGACTCCGGGGTGTACTCTAATTGAGGTTAATGGGACCCCACATGTCTTTGTATCTGGTGATCGGTCCCATTCTCATGCAACGGCTATCTATGCAATGCTGGAGAAGTTAACTGGAAAGATGAGGGATCTTGGATATTATCCAGAGACTGTCACTGCTTTCCATGATGTGGAAGAGGAAGAAAAGGACCTTATGGTGAATGTTCACAGTGAGAAGTTAGCCATTGCTTTTGGCCTTATTGCAACCGACCCTAATACTGAAATCAGGATCATTAAGAATCTTCGGGTTTGTTTAGATTGTCATACTGCAACTAAATTTATATCAAAGATCACAGAGAGAGTTATTATAGTCAGGGATGCCAACAGATTCCACCATTTCAAAGATGGAATCTGTTCTTGTGGGGACTATTGGTGAAGCAGAATAATTGTTCCGCTCTTAAGCTCTGGGGGATGGAAGTGGCATCTAACCTTTTGGATTCATATTCTTTGTATTTCAACAATATGGTCTTGACTTTCACCATTAAAAGAATGATCTCAACCCTCTTCCTGAGATGTGTGTTGTTGACATTTACCTACTATCTTTCACCTAAACATATGCAAATCAATTTTCATGAAACCAATTGTGCTCCTGGATGTTTTCAGACACTTTATTGCGTTTCATTTTTCTATCTACATCGAGATGTTCTGCCCTTGAGAATGCACCTGAGGTGCAACCTATGCCATTTATTTATTGAACTTTTTTGTAGCAGAGTTTTTAACTAACCTTTTTCAATTTGTTTTTTGAACAGAAACTGATAATGTTAACATGTTACACTTTCTATCCAGTTATCAAGCATACACGATACTTATTTATTTATTTATTTTCCATTTTTTGGGTACTCTGCCTAGTATCTTCTCTAGGGTCCAGTCAGTTCAATTACTTTATTTAGAATTTGGAGCTTCAATTGATTAAGTGTTGAAGCAATATTGAACTTATTTGCAACCGGAAGTGTCATAAGTTCAACTTCCTCCCCTATACTTACAAAACTCAATATATTGCCCTTTGCTTTCTCCTTTCATTTAAATAAAAAATGAAAGAGAAGGGGAATAAAATGAAGAGCGTGTTCCAATGCTTCACAAAATTTTTGCTCTTACTTTATTCATTTTGGAGCATCTAGGCTTTGCTGGATCCTGTTTCAAAATTGTAAAACTAGATAGGACATGCATTTTCAGGAGACGTAAATGAATGAAGGCCAATCAATTCAGCAACTGATTCCACACTGCTTAACGTCGGGTCCTTTTGTTTTTAAAACAAAAGGATCAATTCTTACCCAAAGCAAGGAGAAGATAGAAGCCAAAAGCACTGACCATATGATAACAAGGGTTGGTGTTCGGTTCTGCCTACCCATCAGACCTTTAAGGAATGGGTAAAGATGGACGAGAACCCAAAAGGAGAAGAAGAGCTTCCCAAGTAGTGCTCCCCAAGAATGTTCACCGCTGTTTATGGCATCTGTAAACCCAGCTACAATACCGACAAGGTTGATGATTGTGATAGTGGTTGGAGGTATTAGGAGTGCAGTCCATCTAAAGGTGTAAAGATCATGGAACTCCCCATCATCTGGTACTTTTGATATGACACTGAAGTTTATATCAACTTTAGCCACAGCCTTTAGAAGGCCTCTCACAATTGAAAAGAGGTGTGCTGACACGCTGCCAATAACCCAGAATTGCTCATTTCTCCACCATTCCTCAATGCTAACTCCACTCCATCTCAACTCAAGAATACTTGACGCAAAGATTGAGATGAACAGTGCAACAAAGACGAGACTTGCAAAAGTGCTTATCTGGACAATGAATAAGTTGAGAATGTTTTCATTGGTGGACTAAGAAAAAACTTGTCAGCATGATAGCAAAAAAGAAGAAACTGGACAAAAAAGTAGGTTTATGTTTCTAGTTCATAATGTATAGCCTATAGGGAATGCATAGCGTTTTGTTTGTTCATTTTAAATAAGTGGTGTTTGACACTTTGACCATTATAAAGAGCATTACGATTCATGTAATCCTGTATGTTCATTTAAATGTAACAGAAATTTTTTTTGTTAAAAGGTCCATGATTATCCAATGGTCTAACTGTCTGCGTTTTTATTTTTATTTTTATTTGTAACCAAAGGAAAACTATTGTTACCGATGGTGTGATGAATTTGCCTGTGAGCAGGCAGATGGCAGGAAGGAGACAATATATCAGGACAGGTATTGAGCTGAAAGGGTAGACAGTGCTGCTGATATAGGCAACCCTCTGAAGCCCCTTAAGTTTTCCTTCCCTTAAGCTGTACCATATCGGGCAGTGGCGGCTGAAAAGGATCTCCAGTGATCCAACTGCCCATCTAAGCACCTGGCTAAGTCGATCTGAAAGGTTGATAGGAGCAGTACCCCTGAATGCAGGTCTCTCTGGCATGCAGTATACAGATCTCCATCCACGACAGTGCATCTTAAAACTTGTTAGAATATCTGCTGATATAGATCCATAGTTCCAACCTACCTGTACATGGGAAAAGTGATTAAAGAAATGTTTCAGCAATACATCTACCTTTTCATCTGGAATAAACTGGGACAAATCAAAAGCAGATGTCAGTAATACCTCATATCCCCATAGGGTTTTGTCTTCATAGCTACAACTCATGACATGAATGGCTTCTTTAAGCAGGGCTGCCTGATTAGAGGTAGAAGGAATACCACCTTCTTCCATTATGGAAGAGTTCACAAAAACTGCAGATTTTCCAAATTTATTTTCAAAATTCATCTGTGACATTAAAAGCTGCTTGTCTTCACCTGTTCCTGTTAGATAAGGAAAAGTGGTTTTGAGCTAAAAAAGGGAAAAAGAAAAATGTGTGCTATTGTGAAGTGAATTCGGGTCACCTGTTGTATTTGCGTCATCTTCATTTCCATCATGCTTAGAGTGCACTTGTAGCTTCTTGCGGGATCCAAAACATGGACAGCAGCCACAGCCTACCATTTTTGGGCGCTTTGAAGCCTTTGGAGGATCACTGCCATTTAAAGCTTTCCTTCTGAAGATACATCCTGTACCAACATAAATAGGTCCCTGAATTCCATCTAGGCACCTCATGTTAATCTGCAAAAAAAAAAAAAAGCAGAAGGATCACTATATAAATTTCCACTCATGCAGACAAGGAAACAATGAACAAGTAGTGCTGAAATTGCTTCAATTACATCAAATAAAACCGTGTTTCTGTTGGCATAACGGTCATGCTTATCAAGGCTGTCAAATCTTTGCGGGAACTGGACAAAGCAAATGCTCTTCCCAACTTGTAGATCCATGAAGAAACACATGGCCTCTCTCACAGCCTTGCTATTATTCACATAGTGATTGCAATCCAAGTTCAGCACGAAAGGAGCATTGCTTAGCACTGCAGATACCCGAAGCTGAAAATTTAGGAAGAATTAAAGGTTACAACAAGCTTACTTTTGCCTATGAGGATGAGAAATTATGATGTCTAAGATGAAGATGATCCTTGAACAGCTTACCAATGCATTCAAGGCGCCAGCTTTGCTGTGGTGTTGAAACCCGGGCCTTTTCTCGCGTGACAGGTAGACAAGACAGGGAAGTTCATTTCCTTGAGGGCCTTCACTCTGAGCGAGAAGAATTTGTATCATACCTGGATGATCATTGGTATTGTTTCCTGGCCATGGTGTGCCATCTTGCATAGTCCACCCTTCTTGGGGAACTCTCGTGGCTTTAGCCACAAGTGCATTTATCCTGACCTTGAATTCTTCATACTCTCTCTGTCATGTGCCAAGAAGCAGTGAAACCTTGTTCTGTACAACTTTTATAGTATTCTAAGAGAAAGCATTAAGAGCACTAATACAAACCTTCATAGTACGGCGTTCTCTTACATAAGTAGACTGGACCTTATCCTTTAGAAAATCAATCTTCTCAGAGAAGTACTTCTCTGGTGCTCGAGGCTCTGTAGAGTATTTTTTGCAGAAGGGTACCCACTTCCGTGAAAATTCCGCAGTTTCTTGGAGAGCTTCAAAGGTGAGCATGGAAGCTCCATCATCAGAAACGTAGCATGAGATTTTATCAGCAGGGTAATCCATGGCCAAGATTGAAAGAACTGTATTAGCTGTGACTAGCGGAGGTTCCTTAATTGGATCCACGGTACTGACAAAGATATCTATTGGAGAAAACAAATTCGGCTTGTTCTCTGGTTCAAATCTGCATTACGGGTTTCAGAAATTTACCTGCTTATTACAGATTTAAGGTAGTAGAATCAACAATGCCAATACTGTTTCATTCTTTGATTTAGGCTTTATCAGTTGATGTGAACTAAACCAAAAAATGCATGCCATGAATGAATCAATATAAATATGTTGCTAGTGACTCAAAATTATAATATTAGCCTATGTTGTTTAGTAATTAGATCTGTTGGTGTCAACTCCTGTTCTGCTGAATTAAATCAGTATGATATTTATCTGCATCATGATCACTGTTAGAAAAATCCAGGAAACCTGAGTGAAAGCCGATCAAGGTACGTCTCCCGATCAATGGGAAACCATTTGGGAAGCTGATCAATCATCCATGACAATGTAAGCCATATTTCACTTATTACAGATGTAAGCCAGAGTCCAACTGCATCAGGCACTGGATGTAGAATTCTGTACTGAAGGAACAATAGTAGAATCATAAGTCGAGCCACAACCATCATCCTATAAGGACTGAGTCTGCCTGATGGTATTGCTACTTTCCTCGAGAGTGGCTGTCTAGCTTCATCTCTCCTGCATCAGTTCATATCACAACAGTGGTTAATTAGTTTATAATTTGCCTTGAGTTCAAGACACATGGTTGTTAGATTTGTCTTATAGTTCCCGACTCTGGAAAGAAGTCATATTGCATACATGGCCTTTTCAGGATCAACTGAGGCATCAGTTTCAGGCCACAGATTGCCCTGATGCAACTTCCAGTCATCTGTTATCTCTTTCTTTTTGTCCAATTTTGCACTTCCTGCTTCATGGAAAGCACTCTAATTATTATAAGCAAGTATCTTTGATGAATTCTTTTCTTTTAAGTTGTAGAAAGAACTGACATGTGCTATTATCCTGATATAGAGGCTTCGAAGTAAAAGGAATGTGATTTGCGAGCCAGATTCTTTAACTTGGAATGTAGTATATCAGTCAATTACTTGGTTGAGTACAAATTTTAACTCAGCAGGTCATCTTGCAGTTCGTTGTACTATTGAATGGAATATAGACAAATAGGACCTCTAGCAGATCCGTTAATATAATACATGTGAAAGCCAAACATACCTGTTTCTTCAAGACTATAAGAAGGTATGGGAATCTCCCCATTCACCTGCATATTTGCATACAAATAGTAAGAAATTACTATGAGAAGGAAAAATGCAGATGAACCAAAATGTTATTTTTTACCCCTTTTAATTTCCTTGTGTCAAGCATAGACTATAAGACTAACCTTCGCGACTACTCCTGGTGGTGGTTTGGCAGTCTCATCATCTTCTCCATGGCTTATCTTGAGCTTGTACTTTTCTTCTTCGACTTTGAACTCATGTTCAATATCATCCACATCATCTTCATCTTCATCTCCCTCCACTCTTGGGCTCCCTTTGCACGGCAAGGAAACAACAATTAAAAGCTAAATTAGGGGAAAAAAGTCCGATCTTTGGTTCATTTTCATGTAAATTATGTAGATACTTGCTTGTAATCAATATTAGGATGTGCTAACAAATGCACACATGCTTGGATGTTATACCTTTGATACGCTTGTATCTAGTCTGGCACTGAGGGCAAACTTGAGTCCCTTCCCTCCTTTCATACTCATAGCATGGCCTGCACACGGGGAAACCACACTCTTCACAAGCCACAAACAAATCTCCGTCCACCGTAAACCCCACAGAATCACCACATATCTCACAGAGCTGACCATCTAAGTTCTTCACAGGCTTAGGCTGCCCCAAAATAAGGAATTTGTAAGTCCAACATAAGCAGATTGTTAACGTATTCTAACTCAAAACTAGTCTTGCTTTTTCATGATTTACCTCTTCATGTCCTTGTATGACCACAAACTCTTTGCTGTTATGAGACCCTGCAAAAAGTCCAGTGCTAGCTTCCATGGTGGCTGGTAAATGAAGGTTGAGCAAGTATGGATGACCGAGGTCGGGGTTCATATTTATAGCTGTTCTCCTGAGCTTAAGGTAGAATATGGAGCTCAACAAGTTGTTGTTAAGTGTAGACAAAGCACAGACTTATTACATCTTGTGCTGCAACTTAATTTTCATACTAAATTCACGCTTTATACCTAAATAATAAAACTGATTTGAGGTTTTTTCCTGAATGATAAAAACTACATTGTTTAGTTCTCAATTTCTTTTATTTGAGCTCAATTCAATGTCTTTTCTGATATATAAAAAGACTAAGTTGTTGACCAAAAATCAAGAAAATTAGAGGCTCAACTGATTATTAAGTTTTTTTAAAGACTAACATTAAAATAAGTGATATTTTTCACATTGTAGATTATAAATTAGTCAAATTAATTTATACAGAATTGAACTCATTAATATTTCATTGTAGAATAATAATTTAAAAATTGGACTAGATATTGAATTAAAATAAAAAATGATTTATAATTCGTTAGTATGATGGTGATTGAACTTTTTCAAATACATATATATAAGTCTAAATATATATATAATATTTTACAATTAAACTAATTCATATATTATAAAATAATATGTAAAATAGATATAAATATTTAAAAATATAAAAAATAATTAAAAAATTTTACATATAATAACAAACTCATATGATAAGGGATGAGCAAAGCTCATAAAACATTATAAATCTTTCTCACAAAATAATAAAATCGTATTTTAAACAAAAAATAAAAATAAAAAAAATAAATTTTTGACCGATTCATTACTAAGTTAGTTAATTTTTAACTGATTTTTTTTTTAGTAAATTATAAGTGTCAAATAAACTAATTTCATGATTGATTTACCAATTTTTTAGTTTAACTAGTCCCTTCAATTCAATTTTCATAACATTGCTACATAGGATTTCAAAAATAATTTCAATTGAAAAGGTTAAATTTTTTTTATTGTAATTTTTGAGCCGTTTCCTTGTGTCCACATAAGGATGCTATTGTTGGTTGTGGGGTTTCTATTGGGTTGAAGTTATACTGCAACTAAAGTTCATGTCCAAAACAGGGGAGAGTTTGTGTTTAAGAAATATGCTATATGCCTAAGCGTAGAGACATCATCTTTGTGATGAGGGCGTGTTCTGACGTGGAGATTATTGGTGAAAGTTCTCTCCTCGTTAAGTTATACAGGTGGAATAAACATCTCACGTTTCAGTTTCATAATGTTTATACGGCAACATTTGAAAACATTATGAAACTGGACGTTCTTCCTAAGATGCTTCAGTTCAGATCCAACTTGCCGCTTTAGTATGAATCTCAATCTTTTTCAGGATACTGAGATATGTTCTTCCGTTTAAAAAATGACCGTTTCTGTTGTTTCAGCTCAACCACGCAAAAATGACTGTGAGGGAGCCAAAGGATAGGACGTCGCCACCTTTTATCTTCACCAAGAAGATTCAAGTTTCTACAGTAAAATTGAGTTAAGCTAATTCTATATTGAATTTGACATGATAGTTAAAGCGGGAATAAAGAATAGGCTATTTCTATGTTGAATGTTTTTGTTTTTCAATTACTTGTAAATACCTCCTTCTCTCTTTTCTTAGTGCCAATGAAGAACAGAATCATAAATCCCTAATCCTAAATGATTGAATTTGGAGAAACTGTTTATATGGGCGGAAGTTCAAGGATTAAAATTCAAAGGCCGAGTATTGATCAAGTAAGTTTTTTCTTCTTGTACTTTCAAGTAAACTTGTTATCTCCAAGGCTTCATTCTTATTGACTGTTTTTGAAGAAACATGCCATGGCCTTTATTCAAGCAGTATGTTAAATTAAGCAAGCGTTGGTTTATAAAATCTGTCTACGTTTTTCCCATCAATGAAACTCTATTTTCTGACAGAGTAAGGAATTGTCATAAAGATAGCAACAAAACTTATGTGGCTTATTCCTTAACCTGCTTAGTAATTCTTTTTATTCTTGGCAATAAAATGGCACTCGTGCATTCATTTGGGCAAGCAGATAAAGAAAACAGGACAACACAATTCGTATATTTCTTCCTCTGTCCTGTTTGAGTAAGCGATTCTGGATCTTTTAGAGTTCTTTATAAAGTTTTTGTAGAATTCAAAGAGAGAAGAGAGAAAAGAGGGAGTCAGGAAAAAAAGAGGGAGGAAGCCCATATATATTTTTACTTTTTATGGCACTCGCTCTTTAAACCTATAAAAATTTTACAATAAAAAAATTCTAAAAGATTCTTGTACATGAGTCAGGAGGGCAAATCCACTAAATAGAAATCATTGCTAGAAATGAAGATTTCTTGAATTGAACCCAGATTTTTTATGTCTAATAACAGAATTCTCTGCCTATTATCTGAACAATTTTCGCGGACTAATAATTTAGTAGGAGGTCTTAATTAAAAGGTATTAGTCATTTGATGTAACCCATTAATGTTTTGTTATTGGATTTCCTACTATTATGGACAAGGTTTTAGTCCTTCTTTATTTGAATGGTTTTAACCTTGAGAAGTGCCTCGGATTTAATTGTTTTAGTATACTTACAACTCATTTGGAGTCTTCTTTTTAAATATAATTTCTCTAAATTAAGACAACTAATACAATAATTATTTCATTTACTTCCCTTTCTAATTTCGTTTTGTCCTTAGATGGTGGTAAATTGCCTAATTAATCCTAAATTATGCACTTTATTGGAAACTGATCTCAATTTCTCATTTTCTTTTTCTTCCTTGCACATGTGTGCTCATGTGTGTTTTCTTTTGCTGTTAACTTGAGCAGAAAGAATTCAACTACAATAAAGAATAAAGCTATGTCCAGGTACATGCCACTTGATCCTTCCCCAAATTATTTTTGTTTTAATTTGATTTTTGGATTTTGATTTAGCCAGATGAATCAAAACAAAGCTTCATATTCTATCCTCTAATAAGTCTTCATATTATTGCTTTTCTTTTATTAGTTCCTTATGCTATTTCTACATATGCTTTTGCATTTGACATCATACGCATTATCAGTATATCTTACAACCTCGAATAGAAAGATCTATAAATTTAATTTACTTCCCAATCCTTGGGCAAATTTGAGCCAAACATGTCATTGAGCACATTTACAAAACTGAGAACATTGCAATTTGTACTACACAAAATTTTCACTCTTTCCTTATTCATCATTGTGCATTTCTCCACCTTGCTGGTTCAAGCATCATACACCATATAAAAATCAAGAATTTACACACATCTTCTAAAAGATGTTCATCAAAGAATACTATAAAAAAAACCACTCTTTCAGCAGTTGATTCCACACATCTTGGTATCAGGCCCCTTAGTTTTCATCACAAATGGGTCAATTCTCACCCAAAGCAGAGAGAAAATAGAAGCCAAGAGCACTGACCATATCACAACAATGGTTGGTGTTCGGTTTTGCCGACCCATCAAACCTTTAAGGAATGGATAGAGATGAACAATCACCCAGAAGGAGAAGAAGAGCTTTCCAAATAGGGGTCCCCAGGACTGGTAACCATTGTTGATGGCATCTGAGATTCCAGCAACAACCCCAACAATATTGATGATTAGTATAGTGGTTGGGGGAATTAGGAGAGTGGTCCATTTAAAGGTGTATAATTCTCCAAATTCCTCATCATCTGTTGCCTTAGATGTAACAGTGAAGTTGGTGTCAATTCCGCCTAGGACCTTTAGAAGACCTTGTATGACAGCAAAGAGATGTGCCGATACACCTCCAATGACCCAGAATTGCTCATTTCTCCACCATTCCTCTATGCTTACTCCACTCCATTTCAACTCAAGGAGGCCGGTTGCAATGATTGAAGAGAACAAAGCAACGAAGTACAAACCGGCAAAGGTGCTTATCTGGTTCATTAACGATTAAAGTAGTAGTTTTATGAGCAGAGAGATCTGGTATGCAATCTATAAAAGACGATTTTAACTTAAAAATTATTTTTTAAATGATATTTTATAATTAATTTATTTAATATATATATAAGTTAAATCGCTGTTTATTATTATAAATTACTGTAACTAACTACTTTATACTTTTTTTTTTGTGCATCTTTTTTATATTTGACTTAGATTTGACCCTATATAATTGATATGACTTTCCATACAATTGTACGAGACTCACATCTAATTTTGTTAATGTCTTTAACATATTTGATATATGTTTAATAAAAGTAAATTTTAATATTATGTTAAAAATTAATTCAACTCAAAAGTTTTAACAGTTAAGTGTTAGCATTTTTAACATTTTCTATAGGCATGTTGATTACATAGCTTCTTGGCTATATTGGGTTAACTCCTCTATAAGATGCTCAGCATTTATATCATGTTATTTACTTTTGAAGATTATGGAATCAGGGGCATGTTATAATCTCATGAACATGTCATGCCTAATCGTTTTCTAACAAGAAGGGAATAGAATTGTTACCGGTGGCATGATGAACTTGTCAGTGAGCAAGCAAATGGCAGGAAGAATACAGTAGGCAACTAGAGGAAGGGAGGTGAAGGGGTAGACAGTAGTGTTCACGTAGGCGAATCGCTCGAGCCACTTGAGCTTATTCCCTCCCTTATAGCCATACCATGCCGGGCAATGATTACTGAAGAAGATCTCAATGGAGCCCAGTGCCCAACGAAGCACCTGGTTGAGCCGATCTGATAAGTTGATTGGAGCTGTACCCTTGAATGCAGGTCTCTTTGGCATACAGTAAATAGATCTCCAACCACGGCAATGCATCTTGAAACCTGTTAGGATATCCTCAGTAATAGACCCATAGATCCAACCCAGCTGCACACGAGTAAAAGCAATAACATGGATAAGCTAACTATCAAAATGATCATTTCAACTCAAAAGCTTGAATAGTTTAGTAAAATTCATTTAGTGATAGAGGTTTTGACATCATATCGAGGATGATTTCTACTTAAGTTGTTAAGGCCTGTGAATAGCTTTATTATAATTCGAGCAAAGATCAAGAACCTCCAAAGTCCAAAGCAGCTGTTGTTTGTGTTACCTCAGTTCCCCATTCAGTTTTATCCTCATAGCCACAGCTTATCACATGAATTGCTTCTTTAAGCAGGGCTGCTGGGCTTGAGGAAGGAGGCACACCACCTTCTTCCATCAAAGTTGAAGTCACAAAAATAGAGGATTGCCCAAATTTCTTTTCAAAATTCATCTGAGACATCAGCAACTCCTTATCATCGTCCATTCCTGCTTAAGCAATTCACATAGAAGTGGGAATAAGTATACGGAAATCAAACTTGGTGCCTAGAATATTAGTGATTGCGATTCTTAAGAACCTTGTTGTAGCATTGCAGACTCTCCATTTGCACCGTCCTTTGCATACTTCTGCTTCCTGCGGCGTCCAAAACATGGGCAGCAATCACAGCTTACCATTTTTGGGCGTTTAGGACCTTTGGGGGGATTGTATCCGTATAGAGCTTGCCTCCTGAACACACATCCTGTCCCCACATATACAGGACCCTGAATACCATCTAGACCCTTCATGTTAA
Organism: Erythrophleum fordii; assembly: GCA_032878935.1. NCBI lineage: Eukaryota > Viridiplantae > Streptophyta > Magnoliopsida > Fabales > Fabaceae > Erythrophleum > Erythrophleum fordii. Next base: position 29,153,689 of record JAVQMF010000055.1, on the reverse strand, counting down.
TCTGCATAAAGACATAAACAAGGGGAAGTGATCAATTTTTAGGTTACAACAAATAACACTCGGAAGCATGGATAACACAACACAGACACAAACACTACAGATCACTAGAGCTGTAAATGCGGCTCATTTAATTGGACGTACTTAATATGTTTGTTTCATTTAATAAATGAGTTAAATCAAATTTGAACTTCAGTTCATTTACACCCTCTAATCATGAAACAACAAAATCTAAAGTATCATGCGACTGTCTAACATAGAAACACAACTTTTTTAAAGTGTCCGTGTTTCATAAAAATCAAAATGCAACGAAAAGATAACTTAGGTATTGGTATTGGATTGCTTGCAACGACTTACATCAAAGAAAACTGTGTTTCTATTGGCATAACGATCGTTCCTGTCAATGCCGTCGAATCTCTGGGGAAATTGGACATAGCAGACTTTCTTTCCTGTTTGGGGGTCCATCAAGAAGCACATGGCCTCTCGGACGGCCTTGCTGTTATTGACGTAGTGATCACAATCCAAGTTCAGCATGAAAGGAGCATTTGTAAGCACAGCAGAGACCCGAACCTAGAATATTCCAACAGGGTCAAAAAGTCGTAATTCAAACGCACAAAACTTCAAATTTTTAAGATATGAATCATGTAATGGTTGAAGACGTACGAGAGCATTCATGGCACCAGCTTTCTTGTGGTGTTGAAAACCAGGCCTTTTCTCTCTGGAGACATAGACAAGACGAGGAAGCAGGTTTCCTTCAGTGTCACAACCTCCACTGTGACCAAGAAAGACTTGAATCATACCAGGATGGTCCTTGGTGTTGTTCCCTGGCCATGGTGTCCCATCCTGCATAATCCACCCTCCTGGTGGAACCTTTTGGGCTTTTGCCACTAGTGCATTCACCCTCACCTTAAACTCTTCGTATTCTCTCTGTCATCAACACATTATATGCTTAAATCTTCTCCTAAAGTTTCAACTTACTTCAAATTAAGAAGTGTAGACACATGTAAAATCCTCTAAAATTTTTGCAGAATTTATGGAGAAAGTGACGGCAAAAGTGTATAAGGGGCTTTTTTTTTTTTTTTTTTCTATTCCACTCTCTTTTTTCTTTCTAAATTTTATAAGAACTTTATAATAAAGAATTGTAAAAAATTTAGACACATTATACACATAATTAAAGTGCTCTATCCAAAATGTAAATCCGGTGTGGAAACCAATCCAACCATATTAAAATAAGACAAAGCTGCCAAAAAAATGATCAAAACCAATTAAAATTTATTTTATTTAATTTTCTTTATGTTTGAATCAAGTGATTTGGTTTGGTTTGAAGATGGACGTAAATTGAATTTATCATTATTTATATTTTCATATTTTGTACATTTATATCTATATTTATAAGATTTATTAGTTGTTTTTATTCAGTTGTACATCAAGTTTTAAATTAAATATTTAAAACTTTTAAAACTTTTATTTATAACAAACATTAAAATATTTTTATGTGTATTTTTTAGAAACAAACCCTAATTATTTATAAGTTAAATTAATTGAGCCTAAACAAATCAATTAAATTAGAAAAAAAAACGACTAAATTAAATGGAACAAAACTAATGGCCAATGGTTTGATTTAATTTTGTTAGCTTAAAAACACTTTTCATTCTTTTAATTTTATAAAAGTCTGAATTTAATTTCTCCATTTTAGAAATAAACAGTGATCTCTTTCTATTTTATAAAACAATTCCATGTTGTCTATTTATCTTTAGATTTATCTAAAATTTAATACTAAATTTAATAATCTTCCGTATTTAATTAAAAAAAAGAGAGGCTATTCTAGTGGATTTAATACAAACCTTCATTGCTCGACGCTCCTTCACGAAGGTGGGCTGGACTTTATCTTTCAAGTAATCGATCTTCTCGGAAAAGTACATCTCTGGTGCTCGAGGTTCAATGCAGAATTTCTTACAAAATGGTACCCACTTCCTCGCAAATTCTGCAGTTTCTGAAAGGGCTTCAAACGTGCACATTGAAGCTCCATCGTCAGAAATGTAGCATGATATTTTATCAACTGGATAATCCATCGACAAGATTGAAAGAACAGTGTTTGCTGTCACCAAAGGAGGCTCCTTCATGGGATCCACTGTACTAACAAACACGTCCACAGGAGCAAGCATATTGGGTTCTCCTTCTCGTTCATACCTGAATCACAATTTCTTCGTCAGCAATGTGTGTTTAAATTCTGGGATTCCACACTAGTTTTAAGGACGCTTTGCCTTATTTTGTTCCATCGTTAATTTAACCAAATAATACTTCTGGATAGGGGTCATCAGATATTGATACGGTATTATAATCCTCATACCGTACTCATGCTTTAATTATTAACAAATTTAAAACTCATCCTTTTTCTTTTAAAATTTTTAGACTTGAACCTATCTCGAAAGAATTTCAATACGATAATTTTTACACTAATCTTAATTATTAATTTTTTTAATCTAAGAGTAATTTAAAATTTTTAGACTTGAACCTATCTCGAAAGAATTTCAATACGATAATTTTTACACTAATCTTAATTATTAATTTTTTTAATCTAAGAGTAATTAATTACTCTTATCACTTCTCACCCAAGATGACTCTTCTTACATAATATAAATATATATATATATATATATATATATATGTCTGAGTTTGGATCCTTTTTGGTTAGTTACTAAATATTCTCAATTAAAGAGAGAGAAGAGAGGTAGGTGAGACAAGTCTAGATCCTCTAAATATTTTTTCTGCAAATTTCTTGCAAATTTTAGAGAGATTAGACAAGAGAGAAGTGAGTAAACTTGAATGCACTCCATACATTTTTTCTTTTCTTCTTTTTTATATAATCCTTTTTATTACAAGAGAGAATCAAATGTGGATAGAGTTGAATATCATACTATCTAAATCTTCCAAAAAATTTTTTAAAAAAAGGAAATTATAGATCTATATCTATTTGCCATCTTCATATTCAAGGGGATAAATCTTGCCGAGTGAAAACTATACCTGACAGAGAGACGATCGAGGTAGGTCTCTCGATCAATTGGAAACCATTTAGGAAACTGATCAAGGATCCACGAAAAAGCAAACCAAATTTCGCATACGATAGAGGTTAGCCATAGCCCAATAGCGTCATGAACTGGGTTCAGAATTCTATATCGGAGAAAGAAGGCAAGAATCACAAGCCGTGCCACAATCACCATCCTATAGGGGTTTATCTTGCTAGATGCTATTGGTACTTTCCTTGACAGTGGCTGCCTTGCTTCATCTAATCTGCAAGCATATATATCAAGAATTGGAATTATCAATCATTGCTCCTATTCCATTGAAGTTAGTTAGCAATAATTGCACGAAAGATTATTCCTAAATGCAGTGGAAAGCGCACACACATACATGGCTGCATCTGGATCTTCATCAGGTTCGGGCCCCAAGTTGCCTTGCTGCAGTTTCCAGTCATCCATTCTATCTTTCCATCCATCCTCGTTCTTCTCATCCCCTCTAGCACTCCCTGCTTTGATCATAGCATTACACACTTCGTAAATAAAAATCAACAAATTGAAGTAGACCCAAAAATCAATTCTGGCTTGAAATTAATTTTTTTTATTATTTTAAAAAAATTACAATTTAGCTAGGTTTGTGCTAGACGAAATCTTACCAGGTTCAGACACGGGATAAGGATGAACGCGTTTATGCAGTGAAGAGGATAGCATCTGCTCTCCATAGCCATGAGATGCTATTGAGAATTCCCCACTCACCTGCATGCGAAATTTTTAGTACTATATTTGAATTTGAGGGGAAAAAGTTTCCGGAGAATACAAGAGTGAAAATCTTACCGGGCGGGAGCGATTACCAGCAATCACAGGTGGGAATTGAGCATTCTCGTCATCTTCAGGGCCTCTTCCATAGCTCATCTTCCCATGCAGCATTGCCTCTGCGAGATGGTTGTGCTTTTTCTTTTCGTCTTCAATTTTGAATTCATGTTCAATATCATCCACGTCCTCCTCATCTTCGTCTCCCTCCACCCTCGGGCTCCCTTCATTTGCAAAATTAGAGCATAAGGTTAATAAACAAAAATATCGACTTCCTCCCCTTGTTGGCCATTTGAAATTCAAAGTTATAGCTTAGTAATTAGTATACAACTAATTATAGCTGGCTGTAGCATGAAGACTATCTAGAAAATGACAAAATAGCAAGTCCAACTAAATGAATGTTTAACATATGCTAGATAAAGATATATTATGCATAATTTGAAGAGCATGATAGGGAAGTATGAATATGGATACCCTTAAATAATCATGTTGTATCTAATATTAAGAGACATGAAGATTTTTTATGTTTTGAAGCGTTTGTACTTCATACGACAAATGCAAGCCTATAACTATGCACTGTGCTTAGTTTTAATTACTATATACCTCTTAGACGCTTGTATTTGGTCTTGCACTGTGGGCAGAGTTGGTTGCCTTCTCTTCTTTCATACTCATAGCAGGGGCGGCAAACCGGAAAACCACACTCATTGCAGGCGACGAACAAGTCGCCGTCCACCGTGAGTCCGACATCGTCGCCACATATCTCACACACCTGACCATCCAAGTTCTTCAAAGCCTTTGGCTGCACCCACGAAAACCATACGTAACCAATTAATCAACTCTAAAACACAACCCATTTTGGTGTACCAAGTAGGTTTCAATTTTCATGATTAATTACCTCCTCATGGCCGTGAATGACGACGAGCTCGTTGCGGTTGTGAGACCCAGCCACTAGTCCAGCGCTGGCTTCCATGGTGAAGAGATGATGAGTATGGGGTGTACGTAGTGGGTGAGGTTAAGGTTTGTGTTTTATGAAGGGCTTGGTGGCCTAACCTAATGTGTCCACGTTAGAGTAGCTGTTGTTGGTTGCAGGGTCCCCTTTGCCTTCAACTTAAGCTTCGTCTTTCTTCTTTTGTTTTCAACCACCGTCGCCTCCCTGGGACTTCTCCAACGACCACCTTAGTGTGCATTTTGCGCTTCCTTCTGTTTTTTTTTTTTTGGTAGGGGTTAAATTATTCTGTGTCTCTATAATTTTATTTAATTTGCAATTTATTTCATATAGTTTAAAAATTTATAATTGAATCCTTAGAATTTTAAAGATTTGTAATTTAATCCCCATTGTCAATATTTTGACAAAATTCTATTAAACTTTGAAAATTAAAAGTGGCCATTATGTGTTATTTTAGTGCTTGCACTATGTATAATTTAGAATTGGCCAAAAACATGTATAATTTAAAAAAATAAAGAGTAAAAATAAATAATGAAGTAAAATTAACTCAAATATATAACAAGTAATACAATACATATTAAGTTATTTAAATGAATTATTTTAAATCATATATATTCAGGGTAACAAGATAATACATACAATTGACCACGTAAATAAAATTTAACAAAATATCAACTGAAATTTAATAGCTGGGACTAAATTAAAAATCTTTTAAACTCTAAGGATTTAATTATAATTTTTTAAATAATAGAAAGAAAATTAAAAATTAAGTGAAAATATAGGCAAAAGAATAATTTTCTTTTTCCCTATTTTCAGAAAGATGTACAAGTGCCCAAAAGAGAGACAAAAGTTGGCCTTTCGATTGTTAGCTTTTTTGTTATTTGTCCGCTTTAAATTATTTTTCACGCAGGAGTTGATGTAGTTCTTGTTTTGTTTAGGTTGACCATTACTATCCTTGAAATATATAGATGTGTTTTTATGCAGATGTGTTTCTTTGTTTCATATTTTCATCTTTTCCTTGGTTGTTGGAATCATTTCTTCATAAAAAAGAAAAAAATTGTGTCAGCAGAAAATGGGAAGTAACTTCAACCTCTTTCTCTTTTATTTTTCATATTCTTCTATCTGTCCGTGCATACATTAATTACTATCGATGAAATGTATATCAAATGAGGTAATGTTCTTCGCAACAAAGAAAGAAAGAGTAAATATATATATATATATATATACATTCCAGAAAATCGTAGCCCAAAGTATTTTATATTAGTTAACAAAAACATGAGATCCTAACATAAAAATTTTGAAAGTTAGAGATATTATGGGAAGAGAGAGAATGCGGGAATTTTATTTGTAAACAAGGCAAAAGGGATCTGCAATTAGGTTTTAGGTTTTGATAATGAATATCCCAATTTGGTTTTAGATATGTATATATCACTTATGGTTGCAGAGACATTGGTTTTTTCCTTCTTTTGGAATTGTACAATTTTAATCCATCTGTGGTTCCAAAAGTTTCTGGAACTTGTGGTGAATGTGACGTACTCTGAATTAAACATTTTTTCCTCAAATGTTCTGAGTACAATTATCATCTGGTGAAACTCCAGTTGGAGTGAACTGAAAGATGAAGTTAAAAGAAGAGAAAGCAAGTGAAAAAGGAAGGAGTAAAAAAAATTCAGTTAAGATAAAAGAATTTTAGTAAGTATATTACGTCATATTTAACAGATATTAATTAGGACAAGTTTTGAAATTTATTCAAAATATTTTTACAATTTATGAATTTACTTAAAATAATTTTAGAGTCAATGTAAAATATTAAATATATTTTTAGAATTAAAATAGAGTTTTCACCACTATGTTTAATAGCCCAAAGGAAGTGCAATAACCTTCAATACAGACTAATTAATATTGGTTTCTTACATTATGAAATTTATTTATCTTTAATTTTTAAAATTTATAAGTATACGAATTAGTTAATTATACTGGCCTGATATGCATTTGATAAATTATCATCAAATACCCATAGAACTTTTGTTTCTTTCACATTTCGTCATCGCTTTAATTTTTATCCTGTTTTATTTCCCATTTGATATACTGTTTATCTCAGAATGTCAACGAGATTTGTATTATTTTCACCATACTATCTGTTATATTAGACTATAGTCTTCTTAGTTGTATAGTTGTCAGCCTCAAAATCTACCTTTTGAAAGTGATATTGTGGCTAACTTCCGGTTACTCTACCAAAGTTAAAGAATAAGCGTTTACGAAGATACAAAGACTGCGTCCAATAAAACCAAATGAGGTATCTTCCGATAATACAAAGCTTATATCGTGGATAAGTAGTCCAGCGACATATGCAAGGCCTTCACATGTAAATCTCTCAAGAGTTAGAATAACAATACACAATATATTGATACATATTTTGTGCATTAACTCAACTTTTCTAATCTTATTTTACTTTTATTTAGAAAAATAAATAATATAAAGTAATTACACACTGTTTGTTAAAAATAGTAAAAAGAAATAATGAAAAAAGATATATTTTTAAATAATGACCAACTTTTCTTTCACAAACATTACATAAAGTATTAAATTTCAGATATAGTTTAAGACTTTAACTAGTATTACTGGAGAATAAAAAATTAAAAAAATATTAGGAATTTAGATTAAAAAATTATTGTACACGTAACGTGTTGCTTTCAGAACTACGCTGTGTTTGCTTCTATGCAAGTAAAAACATGTCAGCATTCTTCGAAAGTAAGCACTTAAAAACTAAGCTACCTTCAAAACGTTAGGTATGTGAGTTGCGGCCTCTACATCTGAAGATAGAATTGTCCTTCCTACTCTGAGCCAACATATATAAAAGCAAAACCCTGTTAGATGCAAGAACAGGTGCACCATGCCAAATGATAAACTGGCCGTGCATATTCGCAGAATTGATGGTTTTCCTGCAATATGAAAGTATGAAGCCCCCTACTAGTCACCAACTTGGTGTGCATTAAATAATATTACTTTCAACTTCAACCATTCAATCGGCATTACCAAATAATAATAATAATAATAGGAGTTTTTACCTTTGCAAGCTTCTACTCAAACTGATTGGTGACGAATTAATAGTTGTGTTTCTAGAGATAAAAGTGTAACAAATGAATTAATGCCTTGTGTGGTTGTGCTTTTATGTTTTGACGTTTGAATCTTTTGAATAAGGTTAGTGGGGTCCCTACAGCAAGGTTGCTTCTATCATCTAGATTCCAGTGAAGATACCATAGTACATGATATTATATATATTGATGCCATCTAAAACTCAGATCCCAACCTAGACGACGAATATGTAAGCTACCCACAAGCCCCAACCTATTCTACCATTGAAAACTCGCCTCAAAGCCTTTAGTTATGCTTGGACACTGGAAGAGACTTCATCTGCTGCTGATTTGTCTCTTTTCTTTTGTTGTTCTTGAGTTTTCTGTACATCGGCTCCATTTGGGACCAAAACTATGAAGACGTTCCTGTCACGAAAGCTATTAGTTTCCTCTGTTACAAGCTGCATATGTAAGACGGCTTTGGATTTGAAATTCAAATAAGCAATGGCACTGAAATCCTCTACTGAGAGGTAGAAACAGGAAGCTATTAGTTTCCTCTGTTGTAAGCTGCATATCTAAGATGGGTTTGGATTTGAAATTCAAATAAGCAATGGCATTGAAATTCTCTACTGAGAGGTAGAAACAGAAAATAACATTGGAAAACAAAAAATAACAAAAATACGATGCACAAAAGAAACCTGATCAGAGATAAAAGAAAAGATTGAGAACTTAAAAATGCACTAAGCCAAGGAAGAGACTCTCATAATTCACAAAAAAAAAATCATTATTATAACCACCAGCGGAGCGGAGCTAGGTTCTGCTGACAGTGCAGTTGCCCCCTTAATTTTGTAAAATTTGTATGTACATAATGCTAAAATTTGATATTATGTCTCCAAAATTTTAAAAATTTTGAATCTATTGGATTCATTAAACTCATTGAATAAATTTTTTTTATTATTTGACATTTTAAATTGAATCCACTAAACCTAAGCATGTATTTTTCCCTCTCTTTTCCTTCATTTCATTTATTTATTTTCTTATTTTCCTATTTTCTTCTTATCTTTCTCCATCTCTTCCCATTTCTCTCTCATTTTTCTCTCTTTTTTCAAACTATCCCTTAGTTTGTTAAACTTTATACAATACTTTTTCTCTCTCCTCCTATTATTCCTTACCTAATATTTCTTCTATTTTTCAATTTATATTTAATCTATACATACCTTTGATACATTTTTGTAATTAATAGTTTTACAATAATAAAGTATAATATAAGCAAGTTAAATGTCAATATATTATTTTTACTTGTATCTAAAACACTTGTTTCTGAAAAAATACTTCAAAACTTTTTGAAGTATTATTGGATAAAATAATATTTGTGATTCGTAAATATAGATTTTGCATATTGACAGTGATACATTTTTATACCTCAATATATAAACATTTTTTTAAAAATTTTATTCTAAGATATTCATTGAATTATTATGATATTGTTGAGTGATAATGTATTTTTTCTAGTGTATTTTTGTTGTGTATTATATAAGTATTCAGTAAATATAAAATTATATTCTCATATGTAAGTAGTGAAATTGTTGATATTAATATGAAGAGTAATCTTTGGTACATTACTCATTCAAATTCAAATTTGTTTACAAATTTAGGAGAGGCAAAGTTTGGATATTTGTTTGATAAATTCATCTCATTTAATTTAATCCCAAAGTTCAAAAAGAAGTATTTTTTTTTAAATAAAATACTATAAAATTAATATTTTTAAAATAAAATATAAAAAATTACTAAGAGCAATTTTTCTTTGCCCCCCTAATCTAAGGTCCTGGCTTTGCCATTGATTATAACATTCTAAAACCTACTTGTCTTATAATAGAATATTTTACTATTGAACTATATATGAAACATAGAGATTGGAGCTAGAATTTACATAATATAGTCCAAAATATATATAACTCCTCTAAACATTGGGTCATGTGTAGAGAATCTCTTATTTTTAAAACTTGACAATAAATACCCCTAAACTTCTATTTCCTGCAAATAAACCTTTGCCATTGACTAATTCATCAAATCAATTATTTAGCAGTGCCATATTAAACTTAATTGGGCTAGCCACATGGTAGCTTACTTGGCTTAAAGGTTATTACAGTCAAATTTCCCAACATAAAGTGCATTGCATCATCCCAAAGGCCAAAATGCATGTTGTCTCCCTCTTCATCTCTTGGGTCTCCTTTGTTCTCCGAAGTCTACTTCTACTCCATTTGAACATGTCCTCTATTTGCATAGCTTCAAACATCTCTTCCATTTGCACAACTCCTCCTTATTCATAACAAACCTAGGCTCCTTCATTCGCACAACTCCTTCATGTGTAGATAACCCCTTTACTTTTAAAACTTGACAATAAATCCCTTATAAACTTTTATGTTTATGCAGATAACCCTTGCCATCGTTGAATTCATGAAATCACTAATGAAGAGGTGCCACATTAAACTTAATTGGGTCATATGGTAGCTTACTTGGCTTAAAGGGTATTATAGTCAAATTCCCTACACAAAGCACACAACATCCTCTTATGGGCCAAAACACATATTGTCCCCCTCTTTATCTCCTAGGTCTCCTTTGTTCTCTAAAGTCTACTTCTACTCCATTCAAACCTTTCCTTTATTTGCACAACTTTAAACATCTCCTCCATTCGCACAATTCCTCCTTTTGCATAACCAACCTAAGCTCCTTCATTCACACAACTTCTTCATGTGCAGAAAACCTCCTTACTTTCAAAACTTGACAATAAACTTATTTAAATTTATATTTTTGTGTAGATAATCCCTTGTCATTGATAAATTCATCAAACCACTAATGAAGAGGTGTCACATCATACTTAATTAGCTGGTAGCTTATTTGGCTTTAAGGGTATTAAAATCAAATTTCCTAACATAAAGGGCACTGCATCATCCTAGGGGCCAAAATCCATGGTGTCCTCCTCTTCATCTCTTGGGTCTCCTTTATTCTTTGAAGTATACTTCTATTCCATTCGAACCTGTCTTTTATTTGCACAATTTTGAACACCTCTTCCATTCACACAACTCTTCTTTTTGCATAATGAACTTGTGCTCCTTCATTCGCACAATTCCATCTCACTTGGCTGGGGAACACTATTAAACTAAAAGAGGATATACTAACATAAATGATATCCAATAATAATATGAAATGCAAAAAAAGTTACCCCTTTGCCATTGCTTTTTAAGATTGAAATTGTTGTATTGGGTTATTTGAATTTGAGCACTTCAAAACTCTGGTTTTCTTACTATGATAGTGTATAATGTTTTAAAGACTTTGTGAAACCAAGTTTTGGTTCCCAAATATATAGATATGCACCTTAGAGCTACTTCCCATCAAAGAAGCTAAGAAATCAATAAATATGATGGAATATTCTAGAGCATGTAATATGGAAACCCAAAAATTGAACCACTTAAGGAGAGTCTATTGCCAACAATCGAATGCTTGCAACAGCTAACATTCTTCTTATAGGTCTGAATGGCCCTTACAAATAATGGCTCCTGAATTCATAGATATTAATATTCTAAAAAAGAGAAAACTAAATACACAAATAATAACAGTAGGTCCTCAATTAGTGAGTATTACCTTTATGTATCACATTATATTTTATTTCCTTAACCCATCTTGACTACATGAATAAGTCATGTACTTATTTTGCATTCTCTTAATGTTGTTATTCTTAAAACATAAATGTGTACACAAAAATGAGAAAAATAACTCAACTAGAGTTTTATTACAAATTATATATAATATATAACATAAAAAACTTGATATGGAACCAAGTCCCATTTTGGATACATGATTCTTAAACCTTGTTAGTTACATGCCTTTAGTTGGAAGGATTAGTTATCATTAACTTAATTCTAATATATTCAATGGTGACTTTATTTTCCATGACATGTTCCTAAATGGCTAAGTATTTAATATCAATGTACTTATTGACTTTCATTCTTATTGTTTTTAGCTAGAAAAACTATAATTAAGTTGTCACGATACATTCTTAATGGCTTAAAGATAGTGTTGACAATTGTAAGCCTAGAAACAAAGTCTTTTAGCCATACACCATGTGAAATCACTAAAAAAAGAAGAAGATATGAACTCAGATTTCCTAGTAGAAGTAGCAATCAAAATTTACTTTGCACTTCTCCAAAATATAGCTCTATTAACAAACATTAAAAAAATAACTTGATGTTGATTTTTGGGAATCAAAATATTTGGCAAAATCCAAATCTAAATAGGGTTGTCTAAACATCAACAAGTAACTCTTGGTACCTTTAAGGTGCCTATAACCTTCTTTGCATCTCTCTAGTGATCTATACCAAGATTATGCAAATATCCATCTAACATTCTAACCATAAATGTAATGTTAAGTCTTATACAAACTTGAGCATGCAATAAGCATACAACAACATATGGAATGTTACACTTCTATTGTAAAAAACCTGAATACATATGTGTGTGTGTGTGTGTATTTATATATGAAAAATACCTAGTAGAAGTAACTCAATTGAGGCTAGGGTTTGGTGGTAGCCAAGAGAGACTTTATCTTTTTTGATATGGGTTTGAGCCTTAAATGTACTGAAGCTTAATTTTTTTTTCTTCCTTTCTAGCTCGTTTTCTTTATTATTGAAAACACCCTTATTTGTACAATTAGGAAGTTGATTTTTCTGTGTTTCTACTCCTCATCTCTGATGCACACTTCATCTAATAGGGCCTATGACTTTTGGACAATAGGAGCAGAGTAGGTACTAGTAGATGTTCTTCCACCTCATTGCAACTTTGCCATATTTTTCTTGCTTCTATTTTGGTGTGTTCTGGTCTTGAGGCCACTATGCCTTGCTGCTACTTTGTGGCAAATGATTTTTTTTTAGTTTTGCTTCCATCTAGGTCTGCCATTTCAATTTTTGGGTTATTCAGCAAGCCCCGAGATAGCATGACCAAAAAAATATTAGCTTTCACCTCCATTCCTTCACTACAACTTAGTTTTTTTTTTGCTGGCATTTTCTAGGCATTTTCATCTTGTTTTGGCCGTGGATGATTGCTAGATCTTGGTAGCCATTTCCTCCATGCAAAGCTAGTTCATTCAAGCCTGAATTTCATTATTCTAGTTATAGGAAATGCCTTACATTTCTTTTGATTCCTTTGCCACTATTAGTGCATTGCTCCATTTCCTAAATGGCCTTGAGTTTCTATTCTGAATACTTCCCCTCATCTCTCCTGGTTCTCGATTATTCTGGTGTAGAACCATTGAATGTATGGGTTGCCTTATAAGTTCTAGTTTGTTGGTGGGGAGCTAAAAAGTGAGCCACGTTTTGTGATAGAATACTAACTCTATTCATGTAAGCTCGTTTTCCTTGTAGTGGTTCTTTTCGTTCTTATCCCTCTAAACCATAAGTGTCCTGTTGCAATGAATTCTCTAACCATATTTTTAGCTTCAAGCAATTTCCATAAATTTTTGAGCTAATATTATAAGCTTTTTGGATTATAGGTTTCATAGTTTAATGTGGTTAAGTTCTTGTTTGCTAGGGGGATAATCTTAAACCACATCAAATGTATATCTTATCTTTGCCTATTTTTAGTCTATGCCTTATACCTTTGAAATATTGAAACTCTTAATACAAATAAGATAAGTTTCCTTATAAGGCAATTTAAGGTCATTTAAGCACTAAGACCTTGTGAACTGGTGTTATAAGGCATTCAAGAAGATTAGTCATAGCTGAGGAGTGAGCAGAGAATATTATAGGTAACTTCTTTGTATCATATTGAGAAGTGAGTAAATAATATTGACTATATGTTATATATGTATATATATACCATGCAATTTTATTTCAAGGTGTAAACATTCCTTAATTAATGTATTTACTTTATTGAACATGTTTCTGATCATTTAAACATTTAAATGTCTATTAAGTATTTCTGGACTTTAAGAATATAGATACTGATGGTGGAAATTGCCTTTGTTGACTATGGAAGTCCTAAATTTTACTTTATGAGTTCTCTGTAAATGAGAATATTTACTAATGTATGCTATTCATATGTTTAGACTACAAGTATGCATAAATAAGAATTGATTTACTTTGAGCAAATATGCATGAAATGATTTTCTTCTGAGAGCTACCTATATTAGGACCTTGTAGCTAATCACAATACTGGTTAGCTACAGTGCATTGTGATATGTACCTCAACTAGCAAGGGTGTAGCTAGCCCTATGTGGTTGGTTGCCATACACAAATCTATTCTGATTTTCGTGTGCAGATTGTGCAGCATCTCTGTTACTTACCCTCATGAGCTATATGCTCTGCGCCTAATCCATTTGGTACCAATTAAATGCTTCCTATTGTATTTTATGAATGATTTTATTAGAAGAATTCATTAATTACCGTTTTAAAGTTCTAATTGTGAATTGCTATTTTGAATAGAACTTCAATGTGAAATGTGTTTTTGTACCTTATAATTAGCCTTATTGACTCACTAAGCATTTGATACACTCCTTCTATTTTTTATTTTTTATTTTTTTAGATAGTAGAATTGGACTTGATCCTTATTCAACAGCTTAGGATTGATCATCCCTTTTCATTTTTGGCGAGCCTCGCCTTTATTCGCTTGGGCTTATTTTGATGAGTCAGTTGAAATTTATTTTATTTTGTAGTATATTTATATGTTGCTTTATTGAACCACAAATAGGGCCCTTTACCCCTAGAAATTGTTGTATATTGGTTTAGATTGGTGGTAGAACTCTCTTTTGATGTATTTATGCTGGCTAGCTAATTTGTAGAAATATTGGGAGTTCCAAATTGTAGGGGAGGCCTTACCAAAATTTCTATAAAAGTCACATGCAACTAAATGTGTTTAATGCAAGTATAATTCACAATTAGTTTGTTTGGTTCTATAATCTAATATTGAATTATAGGAATATTCACTGAATTTTTGGCAAAATTTTAGTTTTAAATAAGCTTACGGAAGAGAAACTATACATCTTCCGTGTCAGTCACCGTTGTACTTTTAGGGTGTGACAAAGTTGGTATTAAAGCTTAGATCTTTCTGTGGTCTTATGGAGCAAGCGTTCTTCAGTAGGATCTCAGTTATTGTTATGAACTTAAGTATAATCATAACTAAGATGTCATTGAAGGCCTTGTAGGATCTAATATTTTTCCTCTAAATCTATTGGCCTTGCTAATTGCAATGTTTACTCGCTTGAAGACTTCAATTTTGAGAATGTTCTGAATGTTGTTTTTTTGTAGGGTAAGGACGCCTCCTACAATTCATTCAATTAATAGACTAGCTGCTACAAATGAGGCTTCTGCAAGTGCAATAGCTTAACAAGCTACCTTGCCAACTTGAGGTCGTGGCTGAGGTTGGGGTAAGAGTCATGGGACTATTAGACTCCCCTAGGTAGGTTCCACCTAAGAATAAAGTAGAATCTTCTCAGCCTTCAGAAGCAGTTGCACCACTAGTTCAGCTGAGACCAGTGGAGCCTGAAGTTGTGAGAAAGGAAAGATAGCTTTTAGTAACTCTTTCTCTATTTTTGAAGTTGAAACCTCCTACTTATTTTGGAACAGACAGTTAGAAAGATCCTTAACAATTTATATATGGCATTAAGAAGATGTGCAGAGCTTTGAGTTGCCCAAGTGTGAAATTAGCAGAGTTTGCTAGGTTTTAGTCACAGGATATAGCCTACTTATAGTTCCAAACTTTGTTAGGTGAGAGGCTAATTGATCACCCTCGATGTTGTAGGAGGAATTTAAGTGACTCTTTATAGATCGTTTCTTACCATAGAGTGTTCGTGATGCCAAAGCTAGAGAGTTTAAGGTTTTAAGGTAGATACCATGCATGAGCATCTCTAAATACAATATTCATTTCACTCAGTTGTCTCTTTGTGCCCCATATTTAATCTCTACTGAGAGGGACAGGATCAAGAGGTTTGTGAATGATTTGCTCTAATCATTGTACAAAGTAGTAGCCATATGGATAAATTTGTTCATTTCTTATTTAGCTACAATAGATTGTACATGGATGATAGAGATAAGGGATAGAGAGGATGATACCTTCCAAAGAAAGAGGAAGCATAGTAGTGAGAGGAAATTTAGAGGTAGTTCTTTTGTGAGTAGATCTTCTCGTGGACCCAAACCTCAGAGTTATCAAAGACCTTTTAAACTCTCATAAGATCTTCGACTTCATCTTTTATCCATATTATTAGGTATAGAGTATCTTCTGGGAGTGTTGAGGCTGCACCTTCCTCAGTTCCTACTCAGTCTCATTAGGAAAGGAGATCTTGTTTTGTTTATTGGAAGATGCATTTTGGGCTATGCCATAGGGAAATGGGAGCATATTTTTGTTGTAGGCAGATTGAGCATTTAGTGAAAGATTGCCTTCAGCATTACCTTAAGTCTAGTCAAGGATTAGTTCAACTAGTGATCCAATAGTCAGCAAGGGCTCAATCTGTTAGTACAGTTACAGTTCAGAGTAGAAAAGTAATAATAGTGGGGCAGTTACAAGCAGAGGTCAGATGACTACTGGTCATGGTCAAGCTCGAGTTTTTACTTTCAACAGACAAGATGCACGAGCATCCAATGCTGTGGTGATAGGTACACTCACAATTTGTTCTTATGATACATATGCATTATTTGATCATAAGAAATTAGATTACCCACTATAAGTTACAACCTTAGACGGGGAATCTATAACAATCAATCAGTTGTGGTAGATCAAAAGACATTATCTGATTCAATAATGTCATACCATATACTTTCAACCATCATACTATTTCTATTTCAAAACTACATGTTCATACATCGCCTTTGATTTCCAAAGGAAAAGAACTAAAGATCATTTGGATTTAATAACGCAATGTCGAGTCAAATTTTCATTTTGCATTATGGGGGCTCTATGTACTTACCAACAACATTTCCTACTCATTTACCATGAATACCAGTCACAACTATTCCAAAACATCACCAAATCCATGGGTTCAAGGCTAAAAATTTCGAAATCAACTCATTGCTCTTGAGTTGCATGGTGGCAGTTTTTAAGGGAAACTTTGAAAAATCATAACTAAATGTAAAAAAATCAAAATCTATCATTTCATAGCTTTCTAGAAAGCTCTAAGTGTTAAATTTACATAAAAATAAATTCAACTCAGAATATAGCATCTGGACCCTTTTTGATATCGAAAAAGACACAAAGGTCTAACTGCCTACTAATGTTGATACAGGTTTCTGATATGAACTTAAAAAATGTCCAATTAATTTCACAAAAATCCAACCCATACAAATGATACTAATATGGAAAGCTATGGATGTTAGCTAGAGGAAAAAATCATTCTAGACCATTCCAGGTTCTTTCAGGCCACGAAAACTAATCAAACAGTGCTTTGGGTCTGACTGTACACCTGATACTAGATAGCCATTTCAAAAATTCATATCTCCTTCTTTAGACATCCAACTGGGATGCTTCTAATTGAAACAAGTCACTAGAAAGGTCCAGTTTTTGCTTATAAAATTTCATGGCAATTGGACATCATTTGCCATGTCTAACACAAATTCATTTTTGGATTAAAGCTACAGTACAGTGACCAAATCCAGAAAAATTCCAAACTTCAAAAATTTACCAAATATTCTGTAGACTTCCAAATATTACTCACTTTAGCTTCCCAAAAAGCTCTCAATACGGCCTAGACGCATACTAAGTTTCAGACTAAGAAGAGCTTATTTGAATAGATTTTGATGTAAGGTTGTATATTAGCCATTTTTTTCCTCTAAAAGGGCCATAATGGATTCACATTAGCTTCTAAGACTCCTAAGGCCACTTGATCATGTGGGAAAGCACAAGGACAGGCCTCTAAACATGTCTAAAGGGTCCATTAACCCAAATTTCACAAATTCACTCTCACACTTCAAGCTATACACAAGAACATACATGATCCACTCTTGCCATTCAATGTCATAAACTTGCTATTTCATTCAAGTGGTACTAATTCTCACATATACATCAAATATTCATATAATTACATATGTTTCAAGAGTCTTACATAACATACATCATAATAATATATCTTAAGCCATCAAACTAGTTACAAAGTGGACAATTATCACACTCCCATGTCAATCTCCCTCCTTCAAGCTTGGTGGCTCCCATTCCTTAATTCATTTGATCCACCTAGATATATGAGGCAATAGGTAGGGAAGAGTGAGATTCTAGAAATCTCAATAGCTCATCTCCCTTTTAAACACACATACTTGATGCAAGTTTCAACTCTAGGTGCATGTATGCCAACATGAAATTCTCAATCATACATAAAGCATTCTCTTCATTCAAAAGGACATAGATAACATACATAAACCTGTCAAAGCATTGGTTTAGCCTTACCCACTCTCTTTGGGACTTTTGGACTTGCTTCACCGATTTTTAAGGGACTTTTGACTAAGCCTCACTCTTGCTAAAGACTTTTGGCTTTGTCTCACCCAACCTTAGAAACTCTTGGCTCATCCTTACCCTAACCAAGGGACATTTGGCTTCACCTAGCTCAAGCAAACCAAAGGCATTCATCAAAGCATCATTTCAATACATAAATAAAGCATCAAAATACCATGGCATGTGAATGCTTGCTAGAAACATCATGACTTTAAACATACACATACACATTTAAGACAAGAAAAACACTCAAGCATGTATAAAAGAAGGAGGAGAAAGCTACTTTGTTATCTATGCAAGCTTAACTTTGCCTTACTCTTTCCCTTTTTCAATTCCAAAAGAACACTTAGGTGGGGTTGGTTTCCTTGGCCTAAACATCATGAATAACACTCAATTATATTCTTGAAGTAAGTCAAAGCATTCAATTTACTCTTAAGAACATACTTGGTTCCATAATCACATAATGGTTCCATAAATGGCCTATTGAAGCAACCATCATGATTCAAGTTCTTAGCTCTATTCTCTTTTCATTTATAAGCCTCTTGACCTCATTTAAGGTCCTTGGAGCCATTGCGTATTCATTTACAAAAGTCTAGACACAAGTTACTTCATAAGGTCACATTATGGAAGCCATTGTCTCATCTCCCAATCCATGGCTTCTAAATTTTTTCCAAGGGTTCTTCCCACCTTCTACCATCATAAGAAGTTCCAAACCAAGGTTAAAATAAATTAAAACACTCCGTAACCCCTCTATCTGTCCTAAGCCGACATTATGGAAGTATTTGGGGTTCAAAGGATTTCCAATTTTTTCTTGATGGGAAAGCCACTTGGAAGGCTTCTTAGAGGTCTTAGGAACTCAATCAAACATTCATACATGCAAGGGAACTCATACATTAAATCAATTTTTGCAAGGTTTTCAAGAGCTCTACACTTTTCTAACTTGGAATCCCTTGGTTTTTCTTACAATTTCTTGGTATATTCCAAGTTCCCACACTCTAATTTCAAAGTTTCTTATTAGTTTTAAGTTAGAACTTTCCTCTCCTAGATGGTTCTATTCTTAGGCATTACACACATAAGGAAGAACAACAAGGAAGAAGCAACAAAAAGTAAGAAATTACCTTGGATTCAACCTTCTTTCAAGAGTGTTTCTTCTTGCCTTAACTTCCTCTTTGGATTCCTCACTTTTCCCCTCTGGTTCAAGACCAAAATAGAACCATTTCACTCACCAAAAACATGGAAAGATGAAGCAAAGAGAGGAGAGGAAGGTTTCAAAAAGAAAGACTATATAAATCCTTAAATTTTCCTACCTTTTGTTAGCCTTTTCTTCCTCCTTTTGAGCTCTCTTAGTGCATCTCTCTGCCTTGGTCTCATGCTCTATTTTGGGCAGCAAGAAGGTCTATTAATCAGAGGCTAAAAGAAATGTACTTTAAGAAGGTGAAGAGTCCACTTTATACACTTTTCTATTTTATATTTTAGTCTCTATTCTTTGTTCTTATCATTTTGGCTCAAATCAACTCCTTTTTGAAATCTGTCTTTTCCATCATATTCCTTAGTCTCTTAATCATAAGAATTGCCTTTGGAATCACTCAAAAAGGATCTGAAATCATTCCAAATCATTCGGTCAAAGTTTTAATCAACCGATGGCCAAAATCATTCACGGGAAGAGTTTCAACTATTCTAGGGATTCCCATGATTTTCAGAGTCTCTGAAAACCCTGAAAAACTCAAATTTTCTATTTAAAAAGCCCTCCTATGAGTTTTCCAAATTTTTTAAAAATTATAAAAATACCCCTACTTTCTTCGACAAATTTTCTGAGCTCTTCTGGCTCTGATTTTTGGGCATCTTAAATCTCAAATTCTCATTTTTCAATATTTAAAATTTTATCATAATCTTAGTTAGTCATAAACCCTTCTATTTCGAGGACTTCCTTTTATATCTGGCCCATTTATGACGTTTACGGAGAAACTGAACATCACCTTTCTCACGTTTACGGAGGGATTGGATGTTACAGATAATACTTGTGATAATCAACTTTGATTTGATACTCAAAATGGACTAGCTAGCTTCTTGACATGCAGTCTTGGATTGCCATCTTAAGTTGGTGAGATATAACTTTTCTAATGAACCTCCTCTTGTTATCCAAAGTGATCGAAGTGAAGCACTAAATAACTTAATATTTACTATGAAAGCTTGAAGGTTCTTGAGAAAGGGTTGCCAAAGGTATAGTTAAAAATTTGGAGATAAAGATTCCCATATTAGAATAAGTCCAAGTAGTGAGTGAATTTCTTGATGTTTTCCTAAAGAATTACTAGGGTTACCCCCAAAAAGCGAAATTAAATTTTGTATTGATGTACTACCAGGTACTTAACCTATATCCATTCCTTCTTATAGGATGACACTTATGGAACTCAGAGAGTTAAAGATTCAATTGCAGGATTTGTTGGATAAGGGTTTTATTCACTTTAGCACATCCCTTTGGTGTGCTCCTAGTTATTAAGAAGAAGGATAGTTCTCTCTGTTTATATGTAGATTACAAGCAACTGAACAAAGTGATAGTAAAGAATAAATATCTTTTGCCTCATATAAATGATCTATTTGATTAGTTATAGGGAGCTCAATGTTTCTCAAAGATTAAATCATGATCGAGTTATCCTCAGTTGATGATAAGAGATAAAGATATCTTTAAAACTACTTTCAGTACCTGATATGACCATTATTAATTTTTATTGATGTCATTTGTGTCAATTAATGCACCAACTGCATTTATAGACTTGATGAATCAAGTTTTCAAGCCTTTATTAGATTGATTTATCATTATCTTCTTTGATAATATTCTAGTTTATTCTAAGAGTCAAGAAGGGCATAAGTAGCATATGAGAATGATGTTATAAGTGTTAAGAGAACACTAGTTGTATGCCAAGCTTTTTAAATGTTAGTTAGCCTTTTTGGGCTATATAATTTCAAGGGATGAGGTACAAGTAGATCCAGGTAAAGTGGAAGCAATTCAAAAGTGACCACAACCCACTACCGTTATTAAGATTCATAGCTTTTTGGGTTTGGCAGGCTATTATCATTGATTTGTTAAGGATTTTTCTAAGATAGCTAACCATTGACAAGATTAACATAGAAGAATATGAAGTTTCAGTGGTATAAGGCTTGTGAAGAGAGTTTCCAGAAATAGAAAAACTATCTGACATTTGCACCAAGTTCTAACGCTACCCTTTGGGTCTAGGGGCTATGTCATATGCTATGACACTTTTAGAGTAGGCTTGGGATGCATGTTGATGCAACATGGTTGTATGATTGCTTATGCCTCTAGGCAACTCAAGAAACATGAGCAAAACTACTTGACTTATGATTTGGAGATAGTTGCAATAGTTTTTACTCTTAAAATTTGAAGGCACTGTCTATATAGTAAGACTTGTGAGATTTATATAAATCACAAGAGCCTTAAATTTATCTTCCAATAACGGGATTTGAATGTAAGATAAAGGAGGTGGATAAAGCTACTTAAAGATTATGATTGTAATATTTTATATCATCTTAGCAAGACTAATACAGTGGCAGATGCTTTAAAGTAGAAGTTTATGGGACGTTTGAGTCATATTGTAGAAGTAAAAAGACCATTGATTAAAGATTTTCATAAGATAGAAAGTACAGTAGTTCAATTGAGATTAAAGAACTATGGGTATTTTTAGCTCATGTACAACTTCGTTCTTCCTTATTTGAAAGGATGAAAGTGGCATAGGCTGAGGATGCACAGTTGTACAAGTTGATGGGGGATATCAAAAGTGGAAAGGAAAGTGAGCTTGTGTTAGATTCAGATGGAGTTTTTAGTTTGGTGCACGATTTTGTGTACTGAATATAGGAGATTTGAGGAAAGAACTTATAGAAAAGGCTTATTGCTCTTTGTATACCATTCATCTAGGTTCTACAAAAGTGTATCAAGACTTGAAGTAAGTTGTTTATTGTGTCAATAAGTAAAGGTTGAACATCAAAGACCTACAGGATTGCACGAACAATTACAGATATCAGAATGGAAATGAGATAGAATTACTATGAATTTTATAACAAGATTTCCCTGAACAGTGAAGGATTATAATTCCATTTGGGTGATTATTGATAGACTAAATAAATTAACGCAATTTCTTCTTATAAAAACAACTCATGGTGTTGCCAAATATGCATAACTTTACTTAAATGAGGTAGTGAAGCTTTATAATGTTCCAATGTCTATTATCTCTTATCAAGGACCACAATTTACTTTTAGATTCTGGAGAGCCTTTTAAGAGATTGTGGATACTCAATTGGATCTTAGCAATGCTTTTCATCCACAAACTGATGGACAATCAAAGAGGACCATATAAATAATAGAAGATATGCTAAGGTCGTGTGTTTTGGATTTTGGTAATAACTGGAATAATTATTTACCATTCGTATAATTTTCTTATAATAATAGTTACTAGGCTAGTGTTCAGATGACACCCTTTGAAGCATTATATGGGAGATGATGCAGATCTTTCGTCGGATAGTTTGAAGTTGGATAAGCTAAGCTACTAGGGCCTGAGTTAGTGCAATACTTTAGAGAAGGTAAAAATGATTAGGGATAGATTGGTGGTAGCTCACAGTAGGAAAAAAGCATATGTAGACCGTCGATGTCGTGACTTGGAGTTTATGAATGGTGATTATGTGTTTCTCGAGGTATCTCCCATGAAAAGTGTGATGAGATTTGGGAGAAAAGGGAAGTTGGCTCTAAGATCTATTAGCCCATTTGAGATCCTAGAGAGAGTTAGAGTAGTAGCTTACCGTTTGATCTTGCCATTTAAGTTATCTAATATTCATTCCGTATTTCATGTGTTCAATGTTAAGAAATTATATGCCTAATCCTTCTTATGTGCTATAGACTCAAGACGTTCATTTGGGTAAAGGTTTAACATTTGAGGAGACCTCCGTGGCAATTTTGGAAAGGTAGATTAAAATGCTACCTTCAAAGGAAATTGCATCTGTGAAAGTCCTTTGGTGCCATCACATACAAGAAGAGGTTACATGGGAAGTAGAAAGTGAAATGCGTGCAAGATGCCCCCACTTATTTCAGGATTAAGGTTAGTTTGCCTATTTAAATTCGAGGATCAAATTTTCTTTAAAGGGAGGAGAATGTAAAAAACTCAAATACATGTGTGTGAGTGTGTGTATGTGTGTATGAAAAATACCTAGTAGGTGTAACACTATAAATTCTAGCTCATCTCATGCTTTTAAATGGCATAATATCATGAACCATATAGGTTTCCCATAAAAAAAAAAAAAGAAAAGTGGGATTAATTTCGCATTGCGTCATATCTAAAAATTTACAATCAGTGTCACGTGGATTGTGTGAATTCATACTATACATCCTCATATTTAATTACATCATTACAACTCATTTGCATCACAAAATCATGCCTACAACTCATGGAAACTGAAATAAAGTATGGAATATGGAAGTTCATTCTCAGTCAGATTTACTCCATTTTCTGACCAAATTTTGAAAAATTATAACTAATTCTAAAAAAATTGAAATCATGCAATCTTGGTCATTTTGAAAAGTTATAGATGTCTACTTCACAGCAAAAATATGTCTAAGTTATAACATTCATCACCGAGGATGTTTCACATCCAAAATGGTCCAAAGGTCAAACTGAAGTCTGGAACTATTACAAAATTCTGCAGAAAACTTTGAAAATGTCCAATTAATTCCAAACAAATCCAATTCATGCAAATGATACCAATTTGGAAATCTGTGAATGTTAACGGAAGAGAAAAAATATCTCCAAATCAGTTCATCAAGCCTAGAACAATACCCCCAGTCTGGCAAAATTCCTGATACTGGATAGAAATTTCAAAAATTCATATCTCCATCTCTAGACATCTAAATGAGGTGCTTCTAGTTGGCACAAGTCAATATAAATGTCTAGTTTCTTTGTATAAAATTTCATAGCAATTAGACATCATTTGAGCCTTGTGTGACAGCATTCAATTTCGGACCAAATGAATAATGCAGCAGACCAAAACCATAAAAATTGCTAATTTTGAAAAATCATCAAATATTCTGCAAACCTCCAAAAATTATGATATTTAGCTTTCCAAAAAGCTCTCAATGAGATCTAATTGTATGCCAAATCTCAGATCAAGACTAACTCATTTTGTCAAAAAGTGACATAAGATTCTATTATAGTCAATTTTGGCTCCATATGGGATACCAAAATTACCAAATGGCTTTCCCTTGGTTGTGGCACCTTTTGGGCAAGTCTAAAAGCACATTTAAGACTTGTGTAGCTTGTCCAAATGGTTTCAAACCTCATGCATCTCATTTTGGCCATTCAACCCACACTTATGCACATTTCCATCAAACTTTCAAAATACATACTTTGGCATTACATACTCAAAATATATACTAGAGGTCATACATCATATCTATATATTTAAACATCACATAATATAACATCTACACATGTCTCAAAAGTTATAGATCATTTACAACATCATATACATCATGAAGTAACATTATGGTTCCCAAAAAAATAAAACTAGGCATATGGTTGTCAATCATTCTTCTTCATTGTTGTTGGCTCCCATTGCCATAGCTACTTGGTCCACTTAGCATGTTAGATCATTGGAGAGGAGGGGATGAGATTCAAAGAATCCCAATAGTTCATCTCCCTTTCAATCATACATAATATATGTAAAACAAGTCTTAAAAATGTATGCATGGACATAATACAATTCATGAGCATTCAAGAAGCAAGCTTAGCATGTGAACAAGTCATACAAATCATTCAAGAGCTCACCAAGTGTTTGGATTAGTTTCACACTTCTCCTAATGGATTTTGGACTTATCTCACCAATTCTTTAAGTACTTTAGACTTAACGATACTCTTGGGAGCCCACTTTGCTTTTGGGAGACTCTTACTTTGTTTCAACCAAGCTCAAGGGTTCTTGACTTATCTTCATCATAGTGAAGAGTTCTTAGCCTTTCCACACTCAAGCAAACTTAAGCAAACATCACATATTCATTTAAAAACATAATATGAGATCATGAAATCATGGCAAGTGAGATCATGCTATCTTTCTTTTCATGGCTTGAAAATACACATACACACATTCTAAGACAGGCTAAACATACATCCATGCATGAGAGAAGGTGAAGAGAGCTACCTTGTGTACACTTACATACTTTTTCCTTGAAATTCAAACCTCCTCTTTCGGCCACACACCCACAAATTGGTGGAGATGGTTTCTCTTGGCCTAGATACAATTTATGGAAGCCAATTAGGTTCATGAAACATATTCTAAGGCTACACAATTTGTTTAAACCCTAGATTGCTCTATAAGCTCCATTATCGTCCATAATTACACCTAATGAAGTAACACCCCTCAAATAATTTTTAAGCCTCATTCTTTCCTTTCAAATATGATTCTTAACTCCTTTTAAGCCTCTTGGAATCATCACACCATTAAAACAAAGGGCCTAGCACCATATTATTTCTTTAGGTCATAATATAGAACCTAAGGCACCAAATCAATTTATTATGAGTTCTAAATTTTTTCCAAGGCCTCCCCTCATTTTCATTCATCAAATATGACTCAAGAATAGTCTTAGAAAAATTTAAAACTCTCCCTAGCTATAAAAAGCATGCTTGGCCGAGACTATGCCTAGGTTAGGATTCTATAGAGTTTTCTTTGTTTTCTTGAAGGAAGAAGTTTGTGGGGAGCACCTTAGGTGTCTCAAGAGCTCATTTAAACTCTTAATTAAACCTAGAAATCATTATATAAAATCAGAATTTGGAAGGTGCACTTGAAACCCTAATGGCTATTTCATGGTTTTCTTTGCATATTCTTATTCTTCTCCATCAAATACCTAAGATACATGCTTGGTTAGGCTTGAAAATCAGATCCTCCTAGGGTTCTTAGTGTGTGTCGAAGTGGAAAAGAAAAGGAGATCAATATAGCTGACGGGCTTGTCGTGCAACCCTCAAAATAAAACTAGGTTGACTAAATATATAGCAAGTGGCACAACCTAGGTCATCTCCCTTGGAATTGGAATTCAATGTTCAATTAGGTTCTCTAAGTGTTCTAAGATCCTAGAATTATCTAATTTGGGGGTTTGTAATTGAATCAAACTAATCTAAAATGAAATTGAAACAAAATTCCTAAATACTACCTAATTGGATAAATTGTGATGAATGATGGGCTTGTGACTAGCTTAGGAATCATCTCTTGGTATCCACTATCCTTATCCTATTCCAATTGTGATTAATTATGACCTAAGAATTCCTAATTATGTTCATTAGCAAATGATCTTGAATAACCATTCAAGATTCAAGAGATTAATAATCTAATGTTGAACTGAGACCTCAATTCCGCATTAAACCGTTAACTCTTGTCCTTAAGATCAATGAACATCCAATTTGATTGATTAACTAATTAATTATCTTCTGATTCATCATCCAAAAATGTTTAATTAACCAACTAAACATCAAGGAATTCTCAGATAGACATTTAAGCACATAACCTTACTCATGCAATTCATCGAACACCTTCGTGGCATACATGAGAGATTAGAGAGAATAATGAAAAATCAAATTCAAATTTAACCAATTAATCAACAAAAAAAGGTTTCCTAATCAGTGTCTAACCAGCCACTAATTAATTACACAAATTTCTAATCAAATATAACTCAACCGAGATTATACAGAATAAGAAAAAGTGTAGGAAAATTAAAGAAAATCTTAGCCAGAATTTTGCTTCTTCTCCAAGGATTCAAGCTTCTACTCAAGAGTTTCCTCCCTTGCTAGCCTCAAGATGAATTAAATCTTCATGTTGGCGTGGAATAGAGATGGAGAGAATGGAATGGACGAAGGCGTGGGTGAATGGCCGAATGGTTGGACGAAGGGGTGGAATGTGTGGAGTGAATGGCCGAATGAATGATGATCCCCCCTTATAGAGTGAAGGCGTGAATGGGCTGGACTCTGGATGGAGGCGTGTTTGAATGGGTTGCTGATGGCGTGATGAATCTGGACGCTGGATGTGCATGAATGGCGTGATTATGCGAATCCCTTCCTCATTAAAAGTCACGTGCTCAGCTCCTCTCGTGCTGCCCTTCTTATCTCAATTGCCTGAAGTTATTTTCCATCTTTGCTCATTGTGAATGTGGGCCCCATTGTGGATATAATAATCCATATGCATTCAGTTGTAACTCCTGCCACAGCACGTAACTCTGCATGTAATCTTCTTCTTCATGCGTTGCTGTTGCTTCTCCACCCGAAGCTCCACGTTCAGCTTCTGCATGTAAACTTATTCAAGTTCTGTAGCTACTGACCAGACGTGATTCTGCATGAGTTTCTTTCTTCTCCAACTCGTGGTTGTCTCTGTTTCACGTTGCTGTCCTTCTTCGAGCCAGAACCATGCCTTTCTTCCTTCTGTTTCTTGCTTTCTCGAGTTCCAACCAGTTTTTCCACGAGTTTCCTCGTTGCTTCACTTGGTTCTGCCCATGCGTGGTTCATGCTTCATGCGTTTATCCCTGGACTCGAGCATTCTGCTGTTCTGGAGCTCCAATACATGAGAGCACGTTCTGCTGGCTCGAAGCTTCTTCAACACATTCTGTAATCACGTTGCTGTCCAGCCTTTCCATGCAAGCTTTCTTCCTTCTTTCATCTCTGTTCAACCACTGCACTTCTCCAATCTCCAGCTCATTCTCTTTGTGCAGTTCCACGTTGCTTTCTTCCTCGTTCTGCAGCTGCTCGAGTTTGTTTAGCTCGTGCTCTTCTTTTTCTTCTCGTCTCAGAAGCAACTCGTGCCTCCCCTTTCCCACGTTGCTGCTCCTCATCATTTTCTCCTTGCAAGCTTCTTCTTTTACGTCGAAACCAAGTTCCAGCTCTAGCGTCTTTCACTAGCAACTCAACCTGCTTGCTTCTTGTATTTCTATTCCAGTAGCTCGAGTTCTCACGCTGGTTTCACACTCTACCTCAGATCCAACGTATTCTGCCCCATGCTTCTCTTCGTTTTCTCTACGTTGTAGCTGGTTCTTTGGTCATTCGGTTGCTGGAGTTTCTCGGTTCTTCATGCTTTTTATTTCTTCTCCTTGCCCGTAGCTTTGCATGTGAAATAAGGTGTGGGTCCCATTTATTTTATTTTATTATTTCACTTCATATGCATGATGTAGCTCCTAACTGTAACTTCTTCGTGCAGCTTCCTCGAGTTTTCTCTTCTTCTGAAGTTCAACGTCCAGCTCCTTAATGCTCCAGGCGTTGTTCTGTTGTTCTGCACAGCTTCTTCTCTTCGTTTGCAATGCTCATTCCTTCGTGATTGCTACTTACAGGCTTCCCATTTCAGCTGCCAGCCATGCAACTTCTGCATGTAGCTTCAGCTCATGCATCATTCAGCTCCATCGTCTTTCTTAGCTACAGGTGTGGTTCTCCAGCGTTTTCATTCAAACCAGTAGCTCGAGTGGACTTCTCCTTCAATTAGCTCATGCTTTCCACGTTCTGCATGTGTATGTTGCTGCCCTTGTGTTTAATCTGAACCCATGGCTTCTTCTTTTTCCTTTAATCAAATGCTCATTCAAGCTAATTGCACATCAGAAATTCTGCACAAAAGAATGAAGAATATTCAGTAGAATTATCCGTAAAATTCATTTAAAATGATTTATGCATTTAAAATCAATTATTTTGCCAATTAATTCATAAAGTACAGAGAATGGCTACTAAAAACGAAATTCTATCTAATTAAACCCCTAAAGCCATATTTGATTATTAAAATGACTAAGTTAGGAGGAATAAAATGTATAAAAATCATGCTTATCAAATTCCCCCACACTTAAACCTTTGCACTCCTGGGCAAAGCTTAAAATCCAAGATAAAGAATGAACTGAAGCATCCAGCTAGTAGAATGGCAAGTGGAAAATGAAAATAGAAAAGAAAGTGTAAAAATCACAAGTTAGAGACTAATCATAACTCTTCAACACTTCAAAAATCTAAGTTAACTTCACTTGCATCAAGAAATCAAGCTCCATGGCAATTTCATTTGAAAAGAATGAATTGAAATGCATAGCTTCTCATGGATTGGTTTAGTGTTTACTCTCAATTCTCAAGTGTTTAAAGGGATGTGTTTCACTCAAATTTCACCCGTCAAAGTTCATTACCATAAGCTTGTCAAGCTTCTAAATCTCCACCACCCATGCTAAATGCAATACACAAATCAAAGGACTTTATTTAGGGTTGTAATGGGGCTAAGGAAATGAAATGAATGGATACAAAAAATAAAGGGAAAAACTAAACAAATAGATACCTTAGGATCTCAAGAGCAATCAATGAAGATTTAGGATAGGGAAAAATGTGCATTCAAGGCCTTATTTTTCACTAGAACAGCAACTATAAACCCAATTTGAAACACTTTTTTTTTTTTTTTTTTTTTTTTGACTTTCTATAGCTTCCTTTTCTTTTTCTTTTTTTTTTTTTTCTCTTTTTTTTTTTTTTTTTTTTTTTCAATGCTTTTTCTTTTGTTTTCCTTTTGCTTTTCTATCTCTTCTTTCTTTGCATTTTTTTTTTTTTTTTAACATATTCTTTGACTAACAATGGCCTTAATGGATGTAAAGCACACATTCACGTATCCTATTTAGATGTGATGCTCCTTGAAAATTCCTAAGGCATCTTAAAACAAGGTGGGAATATATTTAAATGGCTATAGGCTAACAAGAAAAGAAAATACAAGGCTCAAAGTGGCTAAACAATGGATAGAGATGCATATATGGCTGGCTTTTTGGCTATCTAGCTAAAATAGAAATGAATGCCTTATCATTTTTATGCATGCAAATGCAAATGTGGCCTCAACAAAGAATCAGGACAAGTTCTAGAGTGAAACAAAGATAGGTGAATACACACTAGAAATGAACAATTAAGGCTCAAATTCTCACCAGCTAATGGCTATCAAATAATTCATTGAAATCAAATTCATTGCCACTTCACTTGAATCAAGACATAAGATCCATCACTTATCATGTCTAAGCAAATCCAAGCTATAATCATCTCAACTTGCAACTTTTATAGAAAAATTGAAGAAAAATCACATTATTTTTCAAAAATTTTTAGAAAATGTTTTGAAAAAAGATGGATGGAATGAAATGACTCTCTCCCCCACACTTAAATGTTGCATTGTCCTCAATGTCAGCACACAATCCAGTAAACAGATAAACAAAACAATATAAAGAGTGAAAAGAGAGAATACAACCGGATGAACTTGAAAATGGAGATCTCAAGGTGACTCAGATTTCCTTTTGTAGCTGGTTAGCAACCTTTTATTACCTACAAAGCAAAAAAATAAAACAAACTATAATGCAGAAAAGAAAAGAAAACTACATCCTAAACTATGAAGAGCTCTATCAGCGACTAACTAATCATATGTATCAAAAACTAAAATCAAAACTACTTTATTCCTTTTTAACTGGATAATTTTGAGTCTCACTACTTTAAAGCATTTTGATTGATCATGCAATGTTGACTCATGGACTTTCTCAACCATCAGTAGTCTCAAAAAATCATTTTTAGTAAATTCAGGAACAAGAAAAGAAGAAAAATCAAATTTAAGATAATTAAAACTAAAGAAAGAAAATTCAAAATCAAACTGAAAATTTGAACTTTCTAAAAATCTATCAAATCCAATAAAATCTACTTGACTCTCATCAGTAAGAGTCACTGCATCCACAGAAAAATTAAATTGTAACTTCTCACAGTCCTTTGAATTCAAGGTGTCTGACAGTTGTTTTTCCTCTATTGGGAGAGTCTGTGATTTGTTGGGAATTAACTCCTCAACTTCTGGAATCTGTTCGGGACTCTCAACAATAGAGATAATATCTTCCCTGACCAAAGAGACATCAGTAGGCTCATAATATTTTAAACAATGATCAATAGCAAAATTAAGTCTCTCACTAGTATCAACAACAACAGATGAATCAATAGGATGTTCAATATCAACATTATCACTATGCATATTATCATCAACACTAGTATGATCAAAAGAATCAGTCTTATCAATCATTTCAGTACAAACAAAGGATCCCATGGATTCAACAGAGTTATCAGACTTCAGAAACTCATTAATCTCAGCACATATAGGACATGTATGCATATCATCACATAAGCATTGTGGATTAGAGTCTGAATTATCAACAAGATGTCCAACAAATTCAATGTCTATATCATTTTCACATGCTACATTTATTGTCTCATCAGTCACATCATTATATGCTAGTGAGGAATCATGATGATCAGTATATGTGAAAGACTCACTAGTCTCAATGGAAGAATTAATCTGAGAGTATTCATCACATATAGCAGATTCAATACACACACAATCAAGAGATGCATCTAAATCAGCTATGTCACATGATCCAAATGGCATGTTGTTTTTAAATTCAGAAGATGAATCATCAATAGACTTATCAACTAATTCCACACCAGGAGCAGCATGATCATCACATTCCAAGTCACCCTCACACTTATCTACTACCCTAGACTCAATAGATTCATCAATTGATTTAGAAATAAAATTTTCACTATAATCATAGCTAGGAATAGACATCCCAAGTGCATCAGTACACAAGGGTTCATGAACATCAATAAATGTGTCAGTTTTGCTCAATGAGCTACCACAATCAACCAAATCAGGAGATTCAACAATTATTTCCTCATCAACATCATCATCATCATGTAATTCAGAATCAACAATATTATATGCATCAGGAATCATAGTGCTATCAGGCAAATTAGATTCAGTTTCAACAAATTGAAAAACATTAGAAGATGGAAGGATATTACCTAATGAATAAGATTCTTCTTCTTCTATACATTCCCTTCTAATTTGCTCTTCAATTGATTCATTAGCACTTGAAGTCAGTTGATTCAATTGAATTCCTGAATCCTTCATCATGTTGTCAAGCCTTTGTTGCATTTCAAGATACCACCGTTCATGTTCTTGTTTGAATTGAAGATGTTCGGCATCCCTTTGTTGGATTCGAAGATCTAAGTCTTCCATTAGCTGCATCATCCTCTCTTTCGAACTCGATTCCTTTTGAGGCTCTTGTTGCATGTACCTCTCATGGTAGCTGTAAGGATGATATTGTGGCTCTTGCCTATGGAAGGTATGATATGGTTCATGATGAGAGTGGTAATTTGGGTGAACTCCATATGGGTTGTGGTATAATTGGTAGCATGATGGTTGGAATTGTTGGTATTGTTGGCTTTCAAGACGGCCTTGAACTATTGTCATGGCGTTATCCAACTTCTGAGAAATCCTATCATTTGCAGGGATCATAAACACCTTGATTAGAAAAATATGGATCCATTTAAAGCAAAGAAAAATGAGAAGCACAATTAATTTTAGCGCAAATAAAATCCTAACAAATTATAACTAAAATAAACTCAATAATCAAGAAAATAAAATCAAATGAAGCTAAGACTTACTTAACTATGAAAAACACTCCTAAACAGAGGTTAGTCACACAAAATAAACTCACAAAAATTAAAGAAATTAAATCTGGAAAAATTGAAAAATTCCTAAAAAATTCGAAAAAATATTAAAAAATTAGAAAAAGTGCCTCAAACGTTGGAATTTGGCCAAAAAATGGTGCAACTAATAGCTTTGCTATTACTTTTGCTCAAAACACCCAAAAACCTTGAAAAACAAAGTATAAGAATTTTCTGGGCACTTTGAACGAAAATTCCAGCAACCAGGACACTTAACACGCAACACCGAAATTAACCGATTCCAAGTTCAAAACAGAACGAAAATCAAATCAAAACAGAACTAAAACAAAGATAAAACAAAACAAAAACACTTAGAAAACTTTCTCAAACAATTGAGATTCCAAATCCCCGGCAACGGCGCCAAATTTTGACGGGCTTGTCGTGCAACCCTCAAAATAAAACTAGGTTGACTAAATATATAGCAAGTGGCACAACCTAGGTCATCTCCCTTAGAATTGGAATTCAATGTTCAATTAGGTTCTCTAAGTGTTCTAAGATCCTAGAATTATCTAATTTGGGGGTTTGTAATTGAATCAAACTAATCTAAAATGAAATTGAAACAAAATTCCTAAATACTACCTAATTGGATAAATTGTGATGAATGATGGGCTTGTGACTAGCTTAGGAATCGTCTCTTGATATCCACTATCCTTATCCTATTCCAATTGTGATTAATTATGACCTAAGAATTCCTAATTATGTTCATTAGCAAATGATCTTGAATAACCATTCAAGATTCAAGAGATTAATAATCTAATGTTGAACTGAGACCTCAATTCCGCATTAAACCGTTAACTCTTGTCCTTAAGATCAATGAACATCCAATTTGATTGATTAACTAATTAATTATCTTCTGATTCATCATCCAAAAATGTTTAATTAACCAACTAAACATCAAGGAATTCTCAGATAGACATTTAAGCACATAACCTTACTCATGCAATTCATCGAACACCTTCGTGGCATACATGAGAGATTAGAGAGAATAATGAAAAATCAAATTCAAATTTAACCAATTAATCAACAAAAAAAGGTTTCCTAATCAGTGTCTAACCAGCCACTAATTAATTACACAAATTTCTAATCAAATATAACTCAACCGAGATTATACAGAATAAGAAAAAGTGTAGGAAAATTAAAGAAAATCTTAGCCAGAATTTTGCTTCTTCTCCAAGGATTCAAGCTTCTACTCAAGAGTTTCCTCCCTTGCTAGCCTCAAGATGAATTAAATCTTCATGTTGGCGTGGAATAGAGATGGAGAGAATGGAATGGACGAAGGCGTGGGTGAATGGCCGAATGGTTGGACGAAGGGGTGGAATGTGTGGAGTGAATGGCCGAATGAATGATGATCCCCCCTTATAGAGTGAAGGCGTGAATGGGCTGGACTCTGGATGGAGGCGTGTTTGAATGGGTTGCTGATGGCGTGATGAATCTGGACGCTGGATGTGCATGAATGGCGTGATTATGCGAATCCCTTCCTCATTAAAAGTCACGTGCTCAGCTCCTCTCGTGCTGCCCTTCTTATCTCAATTGCCTGAAGTTATTTTCCATCTTTGCTCATTGTGAATGTGGGCCCCATTGTGGATATAATAATCCATATGCATTCAGTTGTAACTCCTGCCACAGCACGTAACTCTGCATGTAATCTTCTTCTTCATGCGTTGCTGTTGCTTCTCCACCCGAAGCTCCACGTTCAGCTTCTGCATGTAAACTTATTCAAGTTCTGTAGCTACTGACCAGACGTGATTCTGCATGAGTTTCTTTCTTCTCCAACTCGTGGTTGTCTCTGTTTCACGTTGCTGTCCTTCTTCGAGCCAGAACCATGCCTTTCTTCCTTCTGTTTCTTGCTTTCTCGAGTTCCAACCAGTTTTTCCACGAGTTTCCTCGTTGCTTCACTTGGTTCTGCCCATGCGTGGTTCATGCTTCATGCGTTTATCCCTGGACTCGAGCATTCTGCTGTTCTGGAGCTCCAATACATGAGAGCACGTTCTGCTGGCTCGAAGCTTCTTCAACACATTCTGTAATCACGTTGCTGTCCAGCCTTTCCATGCAAGCTTTCTTCCTTCTTTCATCTCTGTTCAACCACTGCACTTCTCCAATCTCCAGCTCATTCTCTTTGTGCAGTTCCACATTGCTTTCTTCCTCGTTCTGCAGCTGCTCGAGTTTGTTTAGCTCGTGCTCTTCTTTTTCTTCTCGTCTCAGAAGCAACTCGTGCCTCCCCTTTCCCACGTTGCTGCTCCTCATCATTTTCTCCTTGCAAGCTTCTTCTTTTACGTCGAAACCAAGTTCCAGCTCTAGCGTCTTTCACTAGCAACTCAACCTGCTTGCTTCTTGTATTTCTATTCCAGTAGCTCGAGTTCTCACGCTGGTTTCACACTCTACCTCAGATCCAACGTATTCTGCCCCATGCTTCTCTTCGTTTTCTCTACGTTGTAGCTGGTTCTTTGGTCATTCGGTTGCTGGAGTTTCTCGGTTCTTCATGCTTTTTATTTCTTCTCCTTGCCCGTAGCTTTGCATGTGAAATAAGGTGTGGGTCCCATTTATTTTATTTTATTATTTCACTTCATATGCATGATGTAGCTCCTAACTGTAACTTCTTCGTGCAGCTTCCTCGAGTTTTCTCTTCTTCTGAAGTTCAACGTCCAGCTCCTTAATGCTCCAGGCGTTGTTCTGTTGTTCTGCACAGCTTCTTCTCTTCGTTTGCAATGCTCATTCCTTCGTGATTGCTACTTACAGGCTTCCCATTTCAGCTGCCAGCCATGCAACTTCTGCATGTAGCTTCAGCTCATGCATCATTCAGCTCCATCGTCTTTCTTAGCTACAGGTGTGGTTCTCCAGCGTTTTCATTCAAACCAGTAGCTCGAGTGGACTTCTCCTTCAATTAGCTCATGCTTTCCACGTTCTGCATGTGTATGTTGCTGCCCTTGTGTTTAATCTGAACCCATGGCTTCTTCTTTTTCCTTTAATCAAATGCTCATTCAAGCTAATTGCACATCAGAAATTCTGCACAAAAGAATGAAGAATATTCAGTAGAATTATCCGTAAAATTCATTTAAAATGATTTATGCATTTAAAATCAATTATTTTGCCAATTAATTCATAAAGTACAGAGAATGGCTACTAAAAACGAAATTCTATCTAATTAAACCCCTAAAGCCATATTTGATTATTAAAATGACTAAGTTAGGAGGAATAAAATGTATAAAAATCATGCTTATCAATATAGCTACCATAGGATGCATTTTTATCTTGTTTCCTTGCTTAGTTTGGCTTGAATTTTGCTTTCTCCAAGCTCCTCTCTTCAAATCTGAAATTTCTCTTGAATTTCTCCCTTGGATTAGATTTATAAACTTCATTTTAATCTAAGGAAATAAAGGAGAAGGGAGGAGAGGAGGTGTGGATGAAGAAAAGCAAGAAAAATTACCATGAAAACATACCTTAAGCTTGGATTTCTTCTCCTTCTTCTTTCTCTCTTGGGCGCCTCTCCTTTAGGGTTTTGCTTCTAATTTGGGGCTGGAAAATCTACAGTGAAATGAGGGCAAGTGTGAGGTGCCACCTATATATAGGTAGGGAAAAGTGATTTTTTCAAAAATTTTAATTTTGCTCTTCACACTTTGCATTTTTGTTTTTCTTTCGTTTTAACTCCTTTTTTAGAACCGTCTTTTCCATTATAAAATTTAAATTCCTAATCAAGAAAAATACATTTGGAATCACTCAAATCAGAGCTAAAACCTTCCCGAATAGATCTGTCAAAGTTTGGGTATACCAATATTGAAAAACATCCACCGGAAGGGATTTACTGTCCCTGGGCTTCCCATGATTTTCAGGGCCTCTGAAAACCCTAGATAACTCAAAATTTTCATTTAAAAAAGCCCTCCTGTGTGAATTCTAAAATTTGCTCAAAATTACGAAAATGCCATTATATTTCGTAGGTTTTTCGTCAAAATTTATTTCTTTATTCTAGCTCCTTTTTTCTTTTGTTTGAGGCTACAATTCTCATTTTTAGGAGGTTAAAATGTTACTCAAATTTTTTGGAACCTTAACTAATTCATTTTGGGGAACTTGCTTTAAAAACGTGCACATTTCCATCGTTTAACAAAAACTGGACATTACGATAGGAGTAACTAAATTGAGGTTAGGATCTAGTGGTAGCCAAGAGAATCTTCATCCCTTGCTACAAGTTCAAACCTCAAATGGGTAGAAGCTTAATTTTGTTTGCTTCCTTCCTAGCTTATTTTCTTTATTACTAAAAACACCCTTATTTGTACAACTAGGAAGCTAGTTTTTCTATCTTTCTCCTCCTCATCTTCTGATGTACACTTCACCTAACAGGCCCCTAACTTTCGGAGAGTAGGAGCAGAGTGGCTACTAGCAGACATTCTTCCACTTCATTGTAACTTTGCTATATTTTTCTTGCTTTTATTTTGGAGCATTTTGGTCTTGAAGCTAATATGCCTTGCTATTGCTCCTTGGCAAATGATTTTCATGTAATTTTGCTTCCTTTTTGGTTTTCCATTTCAGTTTCTAGGTTGTTAAGCAAGCCATAAGGTAACACGACTAGAAAATCATCAGCTTGCACCTTTATTCCTTTCGTTGTAACTTTGTTTCATTTTTACTGGCATTTTCTAGATGTTTTCATCTTATTTTGGCCATGAATGGTTGCTGGATCTTGGCAACCATTTCTTACATGCAAAGCTAGTTCATTTACATCTAAGTTTCGTTATTCTAGTTGCTGGAAATACCTTAAATTTCTTTTGATTCCTTTACCACTATTAGTGGATTGCTTCATTTCTTAAACGTTCTTGAGTTTCTATTTTAAATGCTTTCCCTCATCTCTCATGGTTCTCAATTATTTTAGTGTAGAACCATTGAATGTGTGGGCTGTCTTGTGAGTTCTAGTTTATTGGTTAGGGAGTCAAGAAGTGAGCCACATTTTGTGATAGAATTCTAACTCTATTCATGTAGGCTTGTCTTTTTTGTAGTAATTCTTTTCGTTCTTATGCCTCCAAACCATGGATGTCTTGTTGCAATGAGTTCTTTAATTATAGTTTTAGCTTCAAGCAATTTTCCATGAGTTTTTGAGCTAATATTATGAGCTTTTTGGATTATAGGTCTCATAGTTTAATGTGGTTAATTTCTTGTTTGTAAGGGGGGAGAGTCTTAAGCCATATTAAATGTATATTTTATCTTTGCCCATTTTTAATCTATGCCTTATACCCTTAAAATATTGAAACTCTTAATGCAAATAAAATAAGTTTCCTTATAAGGCAATTTGAGGTCATTTAAGCGCTAAGACCTTGTGAACTAGTGTTATAGGATATTCAGAAGGATTAGTCTGAGGAGTGAGCAGAGAATACTATAGGGAACTTCATCATATTGAAAGGTGAGTAAATAATACTGACAATATGTTACATATGTATATATATACCATTCAATTTCATTTCAAGGTGTGATTAAAACATTCCTTAATTAATGTATTTACTTTATTAAACATGTTTCTGATCATTTAAACATTTGAATGTTTATTAAGTATTTATGGACTTTTGGAATATAGATACTAATGATGGAAATTGCCTCTGTTGACTATGAAAGTCTTAAATTTTACTTTCTGATTTCTCTGTAAATGGGAATATTTACTAATGTACGTTGTTTATATATTTAAACTATAATTATGCATAAGTAAGAATTTGATTTACTTTGAGCAAATATGTATGAGACGATTTTCTTCTGGGAGCTCCCTATGTTGGGACCCTGTAGCTAACCATAACACTAGTTAGCCATAATGCACTTTGATATGTATCACAGCTAGTAGGGGTGTTGCTAGTCCTGTGTGGTTGGCCGCCATACATGGATTTGTTTTGATTTTCACTAGTGGATTGCTCAGCACCTCTATTACTTACCCTCGCGAGCTGTATGCTCTGTGCCTGATCCATTTAGTACCGATCAGATGCTTTCTATTGTATTTTATGAATGATTTTATTAGAAGAATTCATTAATCACTGCATTTAAAGTTCCAATTGTGAATTGCTATTTTGAATAGAAATTTAATG
Source organism: Erythrophleum fordii (assembly GCA_032878935.1). Lineage (NCBI taxonomy): Eukaryota > Viridiplantae > Streptophyta > Magnoliopsida > Fabales > Fabaceae > Erythrophleum > Erythrophleum fordii. The sequence goes on along the minus strand of JAVQMF010000055.1, from coordinate 29,114,776 downwards.
TGAAAGTGTTCTTGTACCTTATTGTTAGCCTTATTGACTCACTCCTTCTAATTTTTATTTTTATTTTTTTAGATAGTAGAATTGGACATGATCATTCTTCAATAGCTTAAAATTAGACATCCTTTTTTCGTTTTTGGTAAGCCCCGCATCTATTCGCATGGGCCTATTTTGATGAGTCACTTGGAATTTATCTTGCTTCGTAGTATATTCATGTTGCTCCATTGAATCATAAATAGGGCCTCTCACCCTTAAAAATTATTGTATACTAGTTTAGACTGATAGTAAGACTCTTTTTTGATGTATTTGTACTGGCTAGTTGATTTGTAGAAATACTGAGCGGTCCAAATTGTAAGGGAGGCTTTACCGAAATTTATACAAAAGCCACATGATTTAATACAAGTATAATTCACAATTACTTTCTTTGGTTCTATCATCTAATATTGAATTATAGGAATATTCACTGAATGTTTGGCAGAATATTAGTTTTAAATAGGCTTATAGAAGATAAATTATACATCTTCCATGCCAGTCACTCTTGTGGTTTCAGGGTGTGACATCTATTCCTTTTTTAAATCATTCTTTGGATACTAGTTCAAATTGAACCTATCACATTCTATGATAGGTGCTATACTCAATAGACAATCTTTCTTATGAAATCTCTTTAAAATTTTATTGATATAGGTTTTTTATAATAAATTAAAATTACATTAAGTTCTATCTTTATAGATCTTAATGCCAATGATATAAGATGCCTTGTCTATATCTTTCATATCAAAATTCTCAGAGAGAAATTGTTTCACCTTATATAATAATCTTTTATCATTGGTTGCAAGTAATATATCGTGGCCTTCTTTGCAATTCTCTTATGATCCATACCTATATTACTTTGATATATGTTTGACATTCTGACCCTAAATGCAATGTCAAGTTTTGTACAAATCTAAGCATATATAAGGCTTCCAACAATAGAAGCATATAGGTTGTTAAGAATTTATTCCTTCTTTAGATTATTCTTTAGGCACTGGTTCAAATTGAGCCTATCACCCTTCACGATAAGTGCTACATTTGGTAAACAATCTTTCATCCAAGATCACTTTAAGACCTTATTAATATAGGTTTCTTGCAATAGACCCAAAATACCTTGAGTTTTATCTCTATGGATCTTAATGCTATTGACATAAGATGTCTCACTCATATCTTTCATATATCATAATTTTGAAAGAGAAATTGTTTCACCTTATATAACAATTCTTTGTTACTAGTTGTAAGTAATATATCATCTACATATAACATAAGGAAACAAATCTTACTCCCATTGACTTTCTGGCATATACATTGATCTATAATGTTCTTTACAAAACCAAATAAGGAGATGACACCATGAAACTTAAGATATAATTAGCAGAAGGCCTGTTTCAATCTGCATATAGATTTCTTAAGATTGTGCACCTAGTGCTCATTGACACTAAAGGAGAATCCTTCAAATTGTTTCATGTATACTTCCTCCTATAATTCCCCATTGAGGAATGTCATCTTCATATCCATCTAATGTAGCTCTAAGTTAAAATGGTAAACCAATGTTATTACCACATAGAAGGAATCTTTATTAGATACAGGAGAGAAAGTTTTTATATAATTGATTCTTTCTTTTTAAGTGAATCTCTTGGTCATAAGTTTTACCTTATATTTCTCAATATTGCCTAATGAGGCCTTTTTTCATCTTATAGGCCAATTTGCATCTATGGCCCTAGAACCATCAGACAACTTGACAAGATCCTAGACTCTATTAGATGCCATGGAATCCATCTCTTCCTTTATGGTATTGTGCCACAATTTTGATTCTCTGCAACTGATAGCTTATGAAAATGATTTATGGTCATTTTTTGCTCTTATATTGTAGTCAGATTCTTGTAACTAATAGTCTAATCACTAAGAATTGTTGATCTCCTTATCTTAGTTGATCTTCTTAATGTTGAGTCAACATTCTCTTAAGGAGCATGTTGTTTAACTGATTGCTTAGTAGTTTTTTGTAACTTTTTAACAATTGGATCAACTTGGCCATAGTCAATGATTTATAGATCCTCAATGATTGGTTGTTCAATTATTATTTGTACTTAAGAGGCATGAATCTCAACCAATCTATCATTTGATGTAGGAGCTTGAATACCAAATTGATTATTTGCAGAATCCAAGTCTTGAGTTTCATCACTCATACTAATTAAGTCATTCTCAAGAAACTTCACATTTCTTGATTCCATAATCCTAGTGATATGATATAAACAATAAAATATGTATCTCTCAAACCTTTTAGCATACCTAATAGAGTAGGCATTAATGGTCCTTAGGTCCTACTTGTTCTCTTATGAATTGTAAACCTTAACCTCATACAAGTGTTCCTAAACACACATATGTCTTAAACTTGGTTTCTAACTATTCCATAACTCAAATGGTATATTTTCAACAACCCTAGTTAGAACTCAGTTCATAATATATGCAGTTGTCTTAAAGGTGTCAATCTACTAGGACTTAGAAAGCTTGGAGCTACTTAAAATACTCCTCACCACTATGTCTAATAGCATTTGGTTCCTTCTTTCAATTACACCTTTCTAGTTCAAAGACTAAGCATGGTATATTGCGCAATAATCCCATACTCTTGAAGAAACCAAGCAAATAAACCTAGTGTGTATCTACCATAGTACTCACCATCTCTATTTGATTTTATTATCTTAATTTGTTTACTATATTGTTTCTTTACTTCTGCTTTAAATACCATAAAAGCATCTAATGCTTCATTCTTATTATTAAGGAGATAGAGATACATATATCATAAATAATTATTAATAAAGGTGATGAAGCATTTTTTATTATTCAAGTCCATATCAGGACTATAAATATCTGTACGTATGATTTCTAATATATTAGAGCTCCTTTTAATACTTTTCTTAGTCTTATTAATTTGCTTTCCCTTTATGCAATATATACAAGTGTCAAAATCATTAAAGTCATAAATATTGAGTATTTCATCATTTACCAATTTGGTCATCCTTTCTATTGAGAAGTAACTTAGTTTACGATGACACAACATGAAGGAATATTCATTAGTAACACATCTCTTAATATTTATACTATTAGAAATATGTATTGAATTATAAGAGGTACTATCTTATAATTGAATTCGGAAAAGACCATTACAAATTGTGTCATTTCCAACAATATCATATTGGTAAAATAACTTAAACATATTATTTGAAAATTAAAAAAAAAAATCCCAATAGTACAAGTTTTGAAACTAAAATCAAGTCCCTAAAGGAACTTGGTAAATAAAAGATCCTATCCAAAATCAAAATAAATCTAGTATCTATTACTAATATGCATATTTCTGTAACTTTTACAGTTGAGCCCATCTATTTCCTAAAGAGATGAAATGCTCACTACCCACTGGTTTCTTTTGATTTAGGAAGTTCTACAAGGTATTAAAGATATGAATTGTTAAACCAAAATCAATCCACTATGTGTTACTATTAGCATCCCTCACATTAAATTTAACAACAAATATAAGATTGACTTATCTTTCTTTTCAATCCAAGCCTTGATTTTGATGTAGTCCTTCTTTGTGTGTTCCTTCTTTTTGTAGAAGAAATACAAAGACTCCTTTTTAATGTCTCCTTGGATAGCTGCCTTGCCTTGCCTTCCCTTTTGCTTTGGCTTGCTTTTTATTTTTTCTTTGTGTTATCATATGTACACTTTTTCCCATCTTTGCTAAAAACCTTCCTTTCTTTTAAACATACATGGTCAAGAGTTCATTTATTGACTATTTCTCTTTATATGTCTTGTAGGTAATCTTGAAATGCTTGTATTAAGGCAATAGAAAGGCCAATATGAAGTACATAAGAAAAGATTTAGACATCTCAACCTTAAGTGGTTTTAGTTGAGTCGCTATTTCTCCCATCTATATGATGTGCTCTTACACATCTTTTACGTCAACAAGTTTCATGGATGATAAGTTTGTCATCAGAGTGCCTGTTAAAGCACTGTCTAAGGATTCAAATTGTTCATTGAAAGCTTTAAGCAAATCTTAGACATTTTGATGCTATCTAATAAACCCACAAATACTAGTAGATAATTTTGTTCTAATGTATATCATATTGAGACGATTTGATCCCCCCCAATAGCATTCCTAACGCTTTTTTAATCAATGTACTACTAGTTTTAATGGGTTTAAGAGGTTCATCCTTTCTTATTGCATCTTTAATATCCATCCACTCTAATTGAAGAAGAATATTCTATTTCTAGATTTTATAATTATCTTTACTTAATTCTGGAACTTGAAAGTCAGAGATATTCAAAGATTAAAAAGTTACACAAAATTTACATGTTATATCAGTAATTTAAGGCAATTAAATATTCTATATAGCATGTCATACCAATACAAAATACATTGAACCATGATTCTAGTAACAAATAAAACTATTTGTGCATTAAATTTTATTTAATAAGGTTCATGCGCAGAAATTATGAAACTAGCAAATTATATCCCTTATCTTAATTCTTGTGGGCAAACTAAGAAAAAGCAAAATTCACTATTTCACCCTAATTAATTATATAAAATATGATAACATTTCCATGAAATAATGATTATTATATTAAATATATTAATATAAATTAATGTCATTTTCCTTTATGTGATCCTTAATTTAATTTTAATATCCAATTACAATTTTAAAAGTATTGAGGCTAAAATCTAATTAAACTAAAATTATGTAGATCACTTGACATCCAAAAAAATTAAATGCTTGTATATAACTAAATATAAATTCATAACTAGTACTTTAAAATAGTAATATAAACAATTAATCAATTAATCTACCAGATAACATGTGACTAATTAATTAATTAAAATACTCCCTTTGATTTAACATTAATGCATCATTATTATTGCCTAAATATTAATTATCCAAAATTAGGCATAAATTAAATGATATCATAAAATAAGTTTTGACAAAAAAGTCATTAATATTGCCAAAAATTAACTTAAATTGTCCAAAATAATTTTACTGAAATTTAAACAAATTGAATGGTGCTAAATAATTTTTGGACAAAACAAATGGCAAAAAAATAATTACTGTCAAATTTTTGAACAAAATATGGACTAAAAATACATTTTCTCAAAATAACCTTAAAATAAAATAATTTTGGCCCACTGCAAGTTTTATACAAAGACTAGCCTGAAAAGATGAGAGCCGAAAACCGAACCGAAAGCTTCGACCCAAACTGAAAAGCCCGTATGGAAATTACTATTCTAGATTTTTTTAATAAAATTAGAACCTAATTCATTCTTCTGGCTCAACGTCCAAATGAAGCTCAGACCAAAAACAAAACTTGAAAACCCAAAACTCAAAAAGCATAAACCAAAAAGTGCACTTCACTTAAAAAAGCAGTCCAAAACGGCGTGGCATTTACGCAGGGGTCTGAACGCCGGTCAAGTGGACGCCAAAACAACCTATCGTTTAGATTGTTTCCTCCCTTGAGCAGAACTTGCTTGAGCCAACCCAAACCGTTTGCCGCCTGCCGTGAAACTCGATGGTTTCCGGCGATTCTAAGCTCCATTTTGAGTGCTTTCAATGGCGATTTACATCAAAATTTCATTGGCATCAATTGTATCAAATCAAGACTCTAAAATAAAGCTAGGGAACAGCAACACAATTACACAGAAAAATCCAAAATCTTAGGCTTTCACAAAAACGCAAGGCAAAGGCCATGGACGTTCTGATAACAATTGTTCAACTAAAGTAGGATATACTAACATAAATGATATCTAATAATAATATGAAATGCGGAAAAGGTTACCTCCTGGCATTGCTTTTTAAGATTGAAATTGTTGTCTTGGGTTGTTTAAACTTGAGTGCTTAAAAACCCTGGTTTTCTCGCTATGATGGAATGTAATGTGCTGAAGACTTCAGAAAACTGAGTTTTGGGACCCAAATATATAGACCTGCACCTTAGAGCTCCTTCCCATCAAAAGAGCCGAGAAATCAATGGATGTGACAGAATATTCTAAAGCATGTAATCTAGAACCCTCAAAAATCGAACCGCTCAAGGAAAGTTTTCAACGTTTGACTGCATGCAACGGCTAACATACATCACTTTGCAATCTTCGTTCTTGACGTCATAATCTTTAAGGCATGCTACAATCAAACCATTCCATTCCCGTGTTATTAATTTTTACACTTGAAAAGGTTAATCAAAGGCGGGATGAAGTAGTAAAACTTCTGGTTCAATGGGGTTCCTCGTCTCTCACTCTCACAGAGCATTTTGCTGAGGTACAAACTCCCTCCAATTCCTTGTCTTATCTCTATGTATAAATAATGGTTGGGCAGTGGGGTGGTCCTATGTATTGGAAATTTTGATGAAAAATTGGGTCCCAACTTCTCTAGTGATGCATTTGCTTATAGAATTGTGGTGCCAATATGTTAGGAATATTGTTTTACCCTTCTTTACCGATATACTAGCGATGCGACCTGTGCAATGGACAGGCTACTATATTTAAATGTTGTTATTATTATTTGCATATTACAAATATGTCCTATAAATAAATCAGGACATGGAACATAAATAATATATAAAACGAGTGATAAAATTTTAACAACTGGTAACTCAAATAAATAAATAACTACATGGAACATTAAATAATATAACAAAACATTGAGAAAACATTAAAAACTTGAGAAAATTGCAGGTTTAACCTATAAACAACTGTGTTCTAGATATTATTGTATTACATATAAAAGATATACAAACTTGTATGCTTTTTGAACTCAAATGTTATATACTTTGTTGTGCAAATTATTTATTATGCAAATTAGCTAGGTATTATTTATGAACTACATAGTATACTAAAGCGTATACAGATTGAATAGGTTACGCCTCAATCTGCCATAGAACATTTTATATGTTGTCCACTTTCTCTCTCTGTGATCTCGTTAGAGCTATAGTCACAGTTTTTGCAACTGAAGCAAAAGCCGATCTGTAGATTTATGACATTACCTCAAAATTTGTTACGAGCTTTGCAATTTTAAGCTAAAACGAATTTTTGCATTTGAACGGGAAAGAGAACTCCTGAAGCTCCCATATTTGTTTGTTGATTTACCAATTGCTAGGCCTTCCTTCATCTTCCAGTGAACATTGACGGATTTCCTCGCAAGTTGCAAGAGTCATTCATCGTTAAGACCATTTTCGCAGCTATGCTGCTCAGAAGGCAAGTACAATTTTCATGTTAAGCTTTGTTAAGTTATTAAAATATCTCAATTTTTTTTCTCTAGTAAGACACTTTGTGAATAATTCTGTTTTCAATGCACTCTATTAGCTAATTTAACAAATCTGATGGAATGTTATAAACCAATATATATTATACTACATTTCGGTGTCTAACATACTCAATCAATAAATCTTTGGATTGTCCAGCAATTATTGATGATTAAGTGTAAATATATGTGTGTGGTCCTCCCCTCCGTTTTGCCCCTCAATTTGGCGCCATATAATGGGTCAAGTTCGTCGACGGTTGAAGTTTCAAGGAAGCCTTGAAGGCAATGCTGAAGGAAGTTATGGACTTGGTATAGAAGCAGAGCAATCCATTTCTTTGTCTTTTCCCCATGTTCCTGTGAATAACTTTTACATATGTTTGTTGCTTGTATCTTCTCTTTTTTCTTTTTATGTATTTTCATCATGCTTGCGCTGGTGTGAGGGCTCTCGGTTTTTATTTTGTTGCTCTTGGTGTTGGGATTTTCCAATTCTATTTCGTTCTGTTTCCTTCATTTTCTTTTCTTCTTTCCTTTTGTTTTCCTCTATGGTGTGTGCCTTTGCTTCAAAGTATTTCATTGGCTAGAATTTCTTTGTGAAAAAATGAATCACTTGCGGAGGCTTTTCAATCCACTAATATATGTTTTGAAATTATTCTGTAAATACAATTTCTTTAGATTGATTACCATATGTTTTCTAGGATATTATATTTTTTTATTATAATATCATTCGTTATTAAATATAGAATAATATTTTATTAAATAATTATTTAATATCTTTAATTTATTTAGTAATTAATAATTTAAAATTTAATTTAATTTTTATATAATTAATAAAATATAATCATAATAATAAATCAATTAAAATAGATAAAATATTATTTCATATTTAAGTTTTTTCTTTACAATGTTATTTGAGTTTTTCCTTATTATCCACTTTCCATTCCTCCAATTTTTTTTTTCCCTACCAATCATATTGGAAAAGTACTCTGTTTTCTTCACAGGTCATACCAAACAAATATCATTCCTTTTTATTTCATTCACCATTTAATTTCTATTTTCATTGAAATATTTTCTCCATATCAAATAGAGCCTAAAACAATGATCGTCCTTGGCTCTTGTTTATTATCATGGCAAAACTTACAACAATTAGATACTGTCTTCTTTGGAGTTTAAAAGGGAATTTGGTATCCGAAGCAATAAAAAATGTACGGGGAGTATAAATTTTCTTCCAAATATTAGTTCTTGAAATTCTATAGTGGACATTGCTGTGAACAGAAATGAATTCTGTGAGGCTTAAGATTGATCACAAAAAGAATGTGAACTAAATTAAACAAATAAACATATCAACAATGACTCTTTCAAAGCACTTGTTCCTTCTTAAGTTAATGCATTGTTTGATCGCGTTTAACCTTGAAAACCTTGCTCATGATATCTAGACAATCATGCGGCTTGCACCCATTTATATCAATAAATTTTTCTAGCTTTAGCCATTTGGGATTGCAGGTAAAAGTAATAAAGAGCTCAAGATACCCTACCCACTTGCAAATTGCCATGGCATCTAATAACTTTGAATTGTATACTTTGCACCATCTATAAAAGATGAAGGAAGAATATCGCGTTTCCCTGGGAGGATGGACTTGTTTCACCCCTTAACATAGCTTTCGAAAGACGTTTACACATGTACGCTCATAAACTTTTCAAGTGTGATCTTAGGTAAGATCATTTTTAAGATTCTATCATAGTTTAACCATCCATTGGGAATTGATGATGTAATTTCCTGGAGCCTATAATTGTATTAGCTTCAGTAGTTTTGTCTTGTATTTGGAATGCAAAGAATTGTCGATTACCCTTCTTTGTTTTCTTGATGAATCAATAGCTGATTCCCTTAATTTAATGTCTTTTCTGTATCCATCTTCTTCGCAAGGAAATAACAGAGTATAGTGCAGAGGAAGATACAGAGGATGCAACTCATGTATACTTTTCAATAGTCCAATCTGTGTTTCAACTATCATGTCCCTCTGTGCTTCAGCACTTTTGATGTCTCCAACAACTAATGCTGCAACTTCTGATGTGATGGGTAAATTATAAGTTCTTTCATTAGTTTCCCTCTCCTTGATCAGCCTCAATTTCAACCTTGTAGAATGTTCAATGCCAAACTTATTTTTAACCATTCTAAAAGCTTTGACCAAAGGATTAAAAGAATCAAGTATATCGTTCAATCCAAGGATGACATTAGAATCATAGGCGTCAGTCTGCTATCTACTGTGTTGTAAATAAAAGTGAGAGTTAGTGACATTGTGTTCTAAAGCAGAAACTAATTAATAGGAATTAAGTACAATATTTGTACCTCACTGCATTCATTCTATTAATTATCTCATTATTACTACCATAAATATATAGCTGAGCGAATTTGAGTAGTGATCTTATAGTTGGAAGTAAGCTTCCAGTCACATCAACATTCTATCTAACCATGCAAGTTGTATACATATGGCCCACTACCACCATTCATAAATGTGTTAACTTTTCTGCCCATAGGTGTGAAAGAAAACTTTAACATCTTCCCCTAACTAAAACATGTAAATATATATAAAAAAATATGCCAATATATATTAAACTATGTGTTTTATAATTAATTATCACTATTAAAATAAATTATTTGAATTGTGTGATATATAGTTAAGAAATTTTAGCTAGTAAATATATTTATTTGATTTTATGATATTTTTATGCTTTATCATAATTTGCTTAATTTAAATGTACATAGATATATTTATTAAAAATGCACTAAATAATAATGTAATCAAATACCAAGTATTTAATAAAATTTAGATCTATTTAATATCTCGCTAAACAATATATAAACTTTAGTTAAATTTATATGAAAAAATATTTTATTTAAAAATTTTAATACATTACATAGGCTAAATTTATCAATAAAAAATTTTATAAAATTTTGCTACAAGATGTATGAATAACTCAAAAAGAAACAATTGCCACCTAACTTTGCATTCACGTGTTGCCATTATTACACAAATTATATGTCCATTGTGGTGGCATATAAACTACAAGTTGACCCTACTTCATTAGTAGCAATCTCCATTATCTCTAAAGGAGTGTTTGGTTCAATGGAGGGGAGGGGAGGGGAGGGGAGGGATTTTAATGGAGGGGAGGGAGGGGAGGGATTTTAATGATATGTTGTTTGGTTGATTTGAAGGGGAGGGGAGGGGAGGGGTTTTAATGATATATTGTTTGGTTGAGGAGGGGAGGAAAGGGGAGATAAAATTAAATGGACAATTATACCCTTATGATATTAGAATTTTTAATTTTTTTATTTTTATAAAAAAAAATTTTTTCTTGCTTTTTATTATTAAAAATAATTTTTTATTTTTATTCAAAAATATTTTTTATTTTTATAAAAAATTATCTTAAACCTAATTTAAAAAATAAGATTTATATTATATTTTAAATGAAAATAAAAAGTAGGGGCAATTTTGTCAAGTAGGGATAAAATTTTCTCTCCCCTCCAAAAACCCCCACTTTTGGAGGGGAGGGTTTGGAGGGGAGGGGAGGGGGTATTTTGCCTCCCCTCCCCTCCAAGTTTTTCATACCAAACAAGGGGAGGGCCTCCCCTCCCCTCCAAAAACCCTGAACCAAACGGACGGTAAGACACACAAAATGAGAAACACAATTTTAGTGACCTTTGAATTTAATCGGGGGTAGTGGTATGTGCCGTCATTTATCATCTGTCTTCCCAAACCGAAATGTTCAACTTCATGCTTTGCTCCAAAAATTCCAATATAAGCTTCCATATCAAAAACCATTACTAGATCGAAAATGCTTTCATTGGAAAGACCGAAACAACGTCAGGAGTAACAAAGCGATTCAGCAAAAATTCAGAAATGACCGAAAACCACTCTTGACCAAAAGGATGTGGAAAAAAGTTAAAATTTCTTTAACAAGATCAACGGCACACATGAGAAGAACACTAACCCTACGCCAACTCAAGATGAGAAATGGAAACCGACCTGAAATGTGCAATAACTACCAAACGCATGACCATGTTGCTGAACCCCAAGGTTGCCGAAAAATCACTCGGACAGCAGTAAAAATCAAAGCATAAGAAGAAAAGAACCACGTCTTCCTGTTGAGTTTCTTCCGAAGGTGGGACTAGCGACTATGGTTAAAGAAGTGAGAGGAGAGAAAACTTGTGAGAGGCGAGGAAAAAAACAGAGAGACCGAGAATCATTTGCTCTCTCTCTCTCACTCATTTCACTTTGGTTTTTTTGGCTCAAAGCTTTCAAATGAAGAAGCTTCTGTCCGGTGAGGTTGTGGAGGGCCTACACTTTGTCTATGAACCCCAAATTAATTTAGAACAATTTATATTTTTTAATTTTTTTTAAATTTTGATTTTTTAATCTTAAATTAATCTTTCAATTGGAAACTTTAAAAAAAATAATGATTTAAATTAAAAAAATAAATAATAAAAAACTTAAAATCTAAATTATCCAAATTTAATTTAGGAGATGCAACATGTAGAGAACGTAAACCCCATTCTGTCCATCTTCTATTCAACTTGGGGGATGCAACATGTGGTCATTTCTTCACCACATGTCCTTGCCCCTTCCCTTTTTTTTTGGGGTTTTATTATTATTTTTTGATTTATTTATTAGTACTATTATTATTATTCTTATTATTTTAACTCCAAAATTTTATTTACTATGATTTAAAATTTCTCTTATTTATATTTATCCCATAATTTAAAGTAATCTAAACTAAGTAATCTATTTATTTAAGTGATACTTTTTTCTTTTTAGATTTTGGATTATTACATTCTCTTCCCCTTAAATAACTTGGTCCCGGAATTTGTTTCCAAGTACCAATTGTAGGAAATTTAACGACTCTCACCCATGTAACTCCTATAACCTATTAAAACCACACTGGTATAGAAATGTTGCCGGTTATTGTTAATCTGCTAACTCCATAAACACGACACAGCAATCAAGATAAAGCCTTGTGCGGCCTATGCACTTAAAGCAGAAGTTATTTGTCTAAATCCCTTTATATATATGTGTGTGTGTATACATATATATATATATATATGTATGCGTGAGTGTCTATGCGTTCGTGTAAGAAAATAAGAAATATACATAAGAGGATAACATACCCTTCTATGAGAGCAGAACATATCTCCCTAAAACAAAGAAACCCAACAAGAAGCTAATTATCACCATTTTAAATTTTGCAATGAGTAAGGAATGACTGATATTTGACCCCAACATTAGAAGAAGGAGAATTTACATTGATTTCACGTACAGGCATACCGAACTTCCTTGGGAAAAGATGTGATACAAATCTCAATGTTGAGAAATAGAATCTTCAAGTTCACCTATAGAAGATAGGGTCCTCGTATCTTTTTATAAGCATTAGGAAAAATACAGACAAGAAAATTTCATAATGGGTACTCTTTATAGGGATCCAAATGTGATAGAGAGCAAACTGCTGAAAACCATTATAATCATGTTTATCTCCGAACAAATCATTCACTTTCTCAGCAGAATACCCGTAACCCAAACACTCCTAAATGTATTAAAGACCTCACCAATGGATTAGTACGGTCCTATGTAAATTGAAGTGCCTTCTCTCCAGAGCAATATGAGATAAAGAGCGTCATGTCACGACGCATTCTGAAGGGGCAAAACAGAAGAGGTTTTTGGAGCATCTAGCATTTTCCAGAATGTTCCAGAATGTTCCGAAGAACACTAGATTACTCTTGAACCTTAGAGAATTCTAGAAAAGTCCATGTAAATATCTCATGTAAATATCTCTTAGAATATTCTAGAGAATTAATGTAAGCCGTTGGATAGGATTAATCTCCACCGTCCATTAAGGAGGTGGGAACATTCTAGAATATGGGGGAGGCCTATAAATACCTCCACCCTCCTCATTTGTAACCATCCAAGAATTGTGCAATACAAGTTCTTCCTTCAAAAAGCTCTCTAGCTCACTTTGTTACTCAACTTGCCTACTTGAGGGTTCGGCTGACTTAGCAAGATCAAGAGGGTTGATCCAAGCTAAGGCCGGCACGGTTAAGGATTTGGGATAAAAGTTCCAAGGCCGTGACAATGTGGTATCAGAGCTTCGGTTCGAGGGAACCTAGTTCTACCATTGGTTCGAGGGAACCAAGTTTGTAGGCAAGAATGTCTGGCACAACCGAGGAAGTTGCCGTCCGCATGGAAGGAAGGGGAAGGGAGTCCCAACCACCACATGAGGGTGGCAAGAAAGGGCGAGGCTCGAGCAAAGTCCGTGCGGAAGACTTTGCCACCTTGTCCGTGAAAGTTTCTGCTCTAGAGGATGCTATGCTGGAGATGGCTTCTAGGGTAGAAAGGGTTGAGGGCAACCTGAGTACTCTTGAGGCCCATTCCTTGGGAGAACTCGAGGGTCTGAAGACAAGCGTGGATGCCTTGCACAATGCTGAGGAGCAACGTGCTGACTCTATGCGATCACTGGAAGAAGTGGTGATGGATGCCATCACTGCTATGCAAAATCAATTAAACTCCCTTAAGGCTTCATTGGAGAGCCAAGGGAGGAATCCATTGGTGGCTGGTACCAATGGACCAAGGGAAGTAAGGCTGGACCTTCCCAAACCAAAGGAGTTCAAGGGAGTGCGCGACGCCAAGGAAGTGGAGAACTTCTTGTGGCAAATGGAGCGCTATGCTGAAGGCTTGGGGTTGAACGATGACCAAGCCAAGGTACACACCGCGTCTTTGTTCCTCACTGACAATGCTATGTTATGGTGGCGAAAGAAGCATGCCGACATGGAAAAGGGCCTTTGCACCATTAATACATAGGAAGAGTTCAAAAAGGAATTGAAGAAGCAATTTTTCCCGGAGAATGTGGTGTACAAGGCACGCAAGAAGCTAAGGGAGCTCAAACACAAGACCACCATCTCCGAGTATGTTCGTGAATTCACAACGCTCATGCTACAAATTCCTAACCTGAGTGGAGAAGATTTACTCTTCTACTTCATCGATGGCCTTCAAAATTGGGCCAAGCATGAGCTACAACGTCGAGGGGTGAAGGACGTGGACGAGGCTATTGCCATAGCTGAGAGTCTTACCGAGTATCACAAGGAGAAAGGTGACACCTCCAAGCCCAAGTCTTCCAAACCTAACCAAGGAAGAGGTGGGGGAGACAAGGGTAAGGCGGTGCACAAAAGTGGCGATGGCAAGCCGCCTCAGAAGAAGCAATTCGAGAATCAACAAAAGAAGAACTTTAGTAGTTCGACTGGGTGCTTCGTGTGCAAAGGTCCCCACCGAATGAAGGATTGTCCTAAGTTGGGGACACTAGCCGCCATGGCCGAGGAACGAGAAGCGCAAGAGGAAGAAGAAGATGAGAAGGCAGGAATGGGGTCACTTCGACTCCTTAATGCCTTGAAGGCCAAGCCTGCTCCTAAAGTCCCAAAGGGTGAGGGGCTACTTTATGTGGAAGCTAGGTTGAATGGGAAGCCTGTTAGCATCATGCTGGACACTGGAGCTACCCACAACTTCATCACACCTGAAGAGCCCAAGAGGGTTGGCCTCAATGTGGTGCAAGGAGGAGGATAGTTGAAGGCTGTCAACTCTTCTCCAACACAACTTCGTGGGATAGTGCGTGGAGTTGAGCTACACCTTGGGAGTTGGTGTGGCAAGGTGGACTTCTCAGTCGTCCCTATGGATGACTTCAAAGTGGTGCTTGGCATGGAGTTTCTGAGGAAGGTAAATGTCTGCCCCATGCCTTATTATGATTCCCTCTGTGTTCTTGAAAAGGGGGTTACTTGCATGGTGCCCGCTTCAAGGGGTAGTAGTGGGCCTCACTTATCCGCCATGCAAGTAAAGAAGGGCTTCAAAAGAGGAGAAGTCACCTACTTGGCCGCCTTGAGGGAGGTAGATCCTAGGGAGGAGCCAAGTAAAGAGATCCCTCCTATCATCAAACATGTCCTAGAGGAGAACCAGGACATGATGCCGCCTGAGTTGCCCAAGAAACTCCCACCTCGGAGGGAGGTGGATCATAAAATAGAGTTAGAGCCAGGGGCAAGGCCACCTGCCTTAGCACCCTACCGGATGGCACTGCCAGAGTTGGAGGAGTTGAGAAAGCAATTGAAGGAGTTAATTGATGCTGGGCACATTCGACCCTCCAAGGCACCTTATGGAGCGCCGGTCTTGTTCCAAAAGAAGCAAGATGGATCGTTACGATTATGCATCGACTACCGGGCTCTCAATAAGGTAACTATCAAGAACAAATACCCTATTCCTCTGATAGCTGACTTATTTGATCGATTGGGGAAGGCGAAGTATTTCTCAAAGCTAGATTTGAGGTCTGGGTATCATCAAGTTCGGATTGCCGAAGGAGATGAGCCTAAGACTACATGTGTGACGTGATATGGATCCTTTGAATGGTTGGTGATGCCCTTTGGTCTAACCAATGCACCGGCCACATTTTGCACATTGATGAATGAAATCTTTCATCCATATCTGGACCGGTTTGTAGTGGTATACTTGGATGACATCGTCATCTATAGTAGCACACTGGAAGAGCATGCTGATCACCTACGAGCCGTGTTCAAGATCTTGCGAGAGAATGCACTTTACGTGAAGAAGGAGAAATGCTCGTTCGCAAGGGAAGAAGTGCACTTCTTGGGACATGTCATCTCCCAAGGGACCCTACGTATGGACGAGAAGAAGGTGCAAGCTATCAAGGAATGGGAGCCACCGACCCGAGTACCAGAGTTGAGATCCTTCCTTGGGTTGGTGAATTACTATCGGCGGTTCATCAAGGGCTACTCTGTAAGGGCAGCCCCACTCACTGAGTTACTGAAGAAAAATAGATCATGGGCCTGGACCATGGAGTGTCAAAAGGCCTTCGAGGATCTAAAGGCGGCTGTGATGGAAGAACCGGTGTTGGCTCTCCCGGATTTTTCCAAACCATTTGAGGTGCACACAGATGCGTCAGATTTTGCAATAGGAGGGGTCCTTATGCAAGAAAGGCATCCAATTGCCTTTGAAAGTCGCAAGCTGAATGATACCGAGAGAAGGTACACCGTGCAAGAAAAGGAGATGACTGCGGTGATCCATTGCTTGCGCACTTGGAGACACTACTTGCTTGGGGCCAAGTTTGTGATTAAAACTGATAATGTGACCACGAGGTACTTCCAGTCCCAGAAGAAGCTGACCCCCAAGCAAGCTAGATGGCAAGACTTCCTGGCTGAGTTTGACTATGTGTTGGAGTACAAGCCAGGAACGTCTAATGTGGTGGCTGATGCACTTAGTCGAAAAGCCGAGTTCGCTGCCCTAAGCCAAGTGGAGGGAGACTTAGTGGCCAAAATAAAGGAGGGAATGGCCCAAGACCCCTTAGCCCAACAGTTGGTGGAGTTGGCTAAGGGAGGGAAGACCAAGAGGTTCTGGGTTGACGAGGGTCTTCTCTATACTGTGGGACGACGAATTTTTGTCCCCAAGTGGGCCAACTTAAGGAAAGAGTTAATCAAGGAGTATCACGACTCTAAGTGGGCTGGCCACCCTGGGCAAAGCCGAACCTTGGCACTACTAGAGGCTACCTATTATTGGCCTCACATGAGAGAAGATGTGGAGCTATACGTAAAGACCTGCCTTGTTTGTCAACAAGACAAGGTAGACAACCAATTACCTGGTGGGTTGTTGGAGCCTCTACCCACACCAAGCCAACCTTGGGAGAGCGTCTCCATGGACTTCATTTCGGCCTTACCGAAGTCCGAGGGGTTTGGATCCATCATGGTGGTGGTGGATCGATTTTCCAAGTATGCCACATTTATCCCTGCCCCAACTGATTGCACTGCCGAAGAAGCCGCCCGACTATTCTTCAAGAATGTGGTAAAGTATTGGGGGCTTCCAAAAACTATCATCAGTGATAGGGATCCTCGGTTCACTGGAAAGCTGTGGACCGAGTTATTCAACATGCTGGGGACGGAGTTACACTTCTCAACAAGCTTTCACCCACAAACAGATGGACAAACTGAGAGGGTGAATGCCTTGTTAGAGTGTTACTTGAGGCACTTCGTGAGTGCCAACCAAAAAGACTGGGCAAAGTTGCTGGATGTGGCCCAGTTCTCCTACAACTTGCAAAGGAGCGAGTCCACGGGGAGGAGTCCGTTTGAGGTAGTAATGGGGCAACAACCACTCACTCCCCATGCTCTTGCCACTACCTACAAGGGCAAGAGTCCTGGAGCATTTCACATGGCCAAGTCTTGGCAAGAACAAGCGGACGTGACGAGATCCTTCCTTGTCAAGGCTGCCAAAAGGATGAAAAAGTTCGCTGATAGGAAAAGGCGCGCAATGGAATTTCAAGTGGGAGATCAAGTGATGGTGAAACTTCTCCCACAACAATTCAAAGCCTTTCGAAGGGTTCACAAGGGCCTCATTCGAAAATATGAAGGTCCTTATAAGGTGATCAAGAAGGTAGGGAAGGTCTCTTACAAAGTGGACCTTCCCCCTGACATGAAAATCCATCCTGTCTTCCACGTTAGCATGCTCAAACCCTTCCATGAAGACAAGGATGATCCTGATCCTGATCGAGGAGTGTCCACACGAGCACCACTAGTAACGATCAAGTCTTATGATCGCCAAGTTGAGGACATCCTCGCCCATCGAGTTGTTCGAAGAAGAGGGGTACCGCCAAGTACCCAATACTTGATCAAATGGAGGGGACTGCCAGAGAGTGAAGCCTCATGGGAAGTACAAGAAGACCTTTGGCAGTTTGAAGACCACCTACGCCGGTATAGAGAAGAATCCGTGACGAGGACGTCACCGGAATAGGTGGGGGAGAATGTCACGACGCATTCTGAAGGGGCAAAACAGAAGAGGTTTTTGGAGCATCTAGCATTTTCCAGAATGTTCCAGAATGTTCCGGAGAACACTAGATTACTCTTGAACCTTAGAGAATTCTAGAAAAGTCCATGTAAATATCTCATGTAAATATCTCTTAGAATATTCTAGAGAATTAATGTAAGCCGTTGGATAGGATTAATCTCCACCGTCCATTAAGGAGGTGGGAACATTCTAGAATATGGGGGAGGCCTATAAATACTTCCACCCTCCTCATTTGTAACCATCCAAGAATTGTGCAATACAAGTTCTTCCTTCAAAAAGCTCTCTAGCTCACTTTGTTACTCAACTTGCCTACTTGAGGGTTCGGCTGACTTAGCAAGATCAAGAGGGTTGATCCAAGTTAAGGCCGGCACGGTTAAGGATTTGGGATAAAAGTTCCAAGGCCGTGACAGTCAGCTATAATTATATTTTCATTATTAAATTCTAATGAAATTTTCGTACTGATTACTTTCTAATACTTTAGTGGGAAATTTTAGATACTTTTGAAGTAATTATGATAAAACTAGAGTCCTATAAGACTACTGTATAGGTTTGGGAAGTCCTAGAAGACTATTCAATAGTCAGCCAAGAGTTATTATGCCTATAGAAGTGCCTGCAGTATGGTGTTTAAAAAAGATATATAACATATTTTCATTCATTAATATTCCCTAGGATTTTCCCTGTTCACTAGTACATTCAAGGGTTTCTGACCTGTAGATTCTAAATGATATGCTAGAATAAAATAAAGCCACTTCTTATTATCATTGACTTATTCCTCCAGTTCTGAATGCATTATGTACCGGTTTAGTTATATAAGCAGTCACTCCTAGACTTCAAAAAAATTCCCGCCTTCTAAAATTTCATGCAACTGAGACCTATTAGTTCCTTAACATTAAAAAGAACATCTACAAAATAATATTCTATGTTTTATACCAAAAAAAACAAAAGAACTACTCAATAAATTTTCTACAGACCAGGTACCGATAATGCGAAAATTGCACAACGAATTACCTACCTTATCAGTTGACAATGAAATCATACCATCCGAGAACGTTTGTACAAATATATGGTTCGTTACAAAATTTAGCATACTCTATATGAATCATTGTTCTCCTGACCATCCTAAAGCAAGGATGAGGAGGAGGCTGGATCTAGAGCCCCCCAAGTATCTCATTGGAACTAGAACTCTGCCTAACTACAACAGATGTCGCAGGACAAAAAGGAAAAACTATTTCTTAAGTCAAAATCAGCTTTCGAGAAGCTATAAGCACATAAGAAGCCCCAACCTATAAATTTGAATCCCTAACAGTGAGGAAACTCACAATAAAACAAATAATTTGCATATCATTTGAACAGAATATAACCAAAAACAACTTGAAACCAGTTTAAAAGCATTCGAAAACTAAGCGTGACAACAGCCCACTTGACAAAATAGAGTCCAGAACCCTAGTTGGAAGACCGCTAAAACTCATGTGAAAATCAAAGTTAACTAAAGCTGCTTTGGACAGAATTTAGCGTTGTCACAATAGAGCCACCACATGGCTAAACCAAAAGCAACCAACCAGCCTACTAATTAAGTAATGTGCCAGACCAAATGAATAAAGGAAGAATCGTCCAACCATATTAATTTAATCAGATTTTTCAATAAAGACACAAGAACAAGGAGATACACAATTCAAGTCAATCTGAATAATTTAGGCCCATGTCCAGGTACAATTCAAATTTGTACTGGAAACTCAAGTAAACCATATGAAGTTCCAAAAATTCAACCTTTCAGTCATATTGAAACCAGAGCTAACCATATATAGATTTATAACTAAGTCAACATGATTCCATTTTACTCTCACTCAACTAGAAAACTTCCCCCTAGAACTTCTCGAATAAAAGTGGGAAAGAAGAACCTAGAAATTGCACTCTTAGTTTTAAAAGTTTCTACTTCCAAAATAGACATATCTCCCTTAAAGTTAAGCAGCATTACTCCTACTTACAATGTGACCTAAACGAGCAATGTGTCATATACCCATGCTCAACTATCACCCGGTAAGAGATGAGATACTAAATAATTTATCCCCCTTCCAATGATGCACATACTCCAACTTCCCTTATTTTGCCAACTTAAACTCTTTCTTTTCCTCAGTATATTAAGGAGTCATTCCACCACTTAGACTTAGGGCTACTACCCAAATTACCATTCAATCTAATAAAGTATTTGTAACACATTTCCTCTATTATGACAGACGAGATACAGTATAAGAGAACTTCCTAATCTACGTTTCAATTCATAATGTGTTATAATCAGTTTGAGTTTAGCCATTTCTAAAAGAACACGATAAAATCGTCATAGCACAGAGTTCGTTAACATCTTGACATTTTATTTAGACATACATTAAAAGACCATATCAACGCCCGATTAACATAGAGTAATTCAAGGAAGTTCATGTTTGTATTCTCATCAACACTGTTAAATCCATGCCAAGGCAGCCAAAAGTAGCCCAGAACAATTTGCTCTAACAAATAACCATCCTAAAAGAAAACATAGGCCTATGTTACAATGTATTTCCATAAAAAATGAATTAACTTCATATCTAAGTTCAAGCATAAAATATGGTTATAGTCACCATAGATAATGGCACAGTGAGTTAAATTCGGTAGTTTGGTGTAAATCCATGCTTAACACAACGTTAACTGACAGCAGAATGTATGGGAACTCAATAGAAAAACATGTAGGCTTTCCTAGTAAAGTAAGATCACTTAATAGAGAATCATGTGATGCTTCAACATCGCCTAATATGAAAACATTTACACAAATCAAAGCAAAAGCTATTGTTAGATCATATCTAGAGTTCATGCTTAAATCAAAACCCAAATTTTATCAAATCGTGATACATATCATGAATCAGAAAATATATTTTTGAATCGCGAATCGTAAAATATATCGAATCGTAAGATTCAATAACAAGTAAAAAAATAATATGAAATATAAATTATGCCACATGTATATCTCTATAATATGCATAAAATACTTAAAATAGTAAATTTAATTCAAAAATTAAGAAAAATGCTTAAACATAAATGATAGATAAGCTTATTAGTTATATAATTTGTAAGTAATTAATTCTTGAAATAATCTCAACTAATATTCTTTTTTGTATTCTTTATAAAAGATATAGACAATATTTAACAATACAACATTGCCATGCTAACTCATTGTTTTCACATATTTCTAAATAGTAAAGTTATGCTATCCTGCATTGCACAATTCATGACCTATCTAGCCATCAATTCATATTGTTAGTTTTGTGACTCATTATGAATCGTAAAATTCGAATTATGAATCATATGGTTTAAGACTACTTCTGATTCAACCACCAATTTATATTGTTGGCTTTGTTACTCATTACGAATCGTAAGATTCAAATCGTGAATCATACGATTTTGATTACTATGTTTATGATAATCTAAATTAATATAGAAGGGAGCATCCTATGAAGTTTTGGATCTATCCTTGTAGCATCATAACGTAAGACAAGTTAAACCTCCAAATTAGGAACAATATAAAACTTACTACGTCATTTAGGATAATTCCTACTATCCCCAGGTAACAATTCACACGGAGTAACACATTGTTCGACACTGATACCTCGTAAATCATATGTAATCAGAAGTCTCGCCCAGTAATTATTCCAGCATTCTTTACCAAAGAATTCAACCTTCAGAAATCAACCCAACTAGCCGCAGCAATACCCACGATTCCATATTTAAACATTCAAGTAACCAAGACACAATAAGCACCGTCGTATGAAGCAAGGAGGAGTCTAAAACCCCTATCAGTCTATGCGGCCCTAAGTGGCACCTTCATACCAAATGAGAGAAGAGGATTTTTTTTTTTTTTTTTCCAAAACACACTTCTTCCTATACTTATACCTGGACCCTTATCAATGAGATAGAATGAAAGGAAGGAGATTAAAGATAGGTCTCTAATAATATTTCAATCATAATTATGCTCAAGTTTCATAATAATGACCAAGGTCCTATCAGAGGACACTTGCACCACAACTACAAGAAACTTAGGATCTAATACCATTTTGTCACATCCTGAAAACCAAAGATACAGCACCATATTATATGTCACCTAAACCAACATTAAAAAAAAAATTACAAAGTATGAATAACTCAAAAAAATAAATTGCCACCTAATTTTGCATTTACGTGTTGCCATTATTACACAAATTATATGTCCATTGTGGTGGCATATAAACTACAAGTTGACCCTACTTCATCAGTAGTAAACTCCATTATCTCCAACACAAACATAAAATGAGAAACACAATTTTAGTGACCTTTGAATTTAATTGGGTGTGGTGGTATGTGCCGTCACTTATCATTTCTCTTCCCAAACCCAAATGTTCAACTTTATGATTTGTTTAAAAATTCCAATATAAGCTTCCATATCAAAAATCATTACTAGTCCGAAAATGCTTTCATTCAAAAGACCGAAACATCGAGATGAATAACAAAGCAATTCAGCAAAAATTCAGAAATCAAAGAATCACTCTTGACCAAAAGGATGTGGAACAAAGTTAAATTTTCTTTAACAAGATCAACGGCACACATGAAAAGAACGCTACCCCAACGCCAACTCAAGATGAGAAATGGAAACCCACCTGACATGTGTAATAACTACCAAACGCATCACCATGTTGCTGAACCACAAGGTTGCCGAAAAATCACTCGGACAGCAGTAAAAATGGAAGCATAAGAAGAAAAGAACCGGGTCTTCTCGTTGAGTTTCAACCGAAAGAGGGACTAGCGACTATGGGGAAAGTAAGTGGGAGAAGAGAAAACTTGAGAGAGACGAGAAAAGAAACAAAGAGACCGAGAATCATTAACTCTCTCTCTCTCGCTCTCGCCACCCTCCTTTCTTGCTCATTTCGCTTTGGTTTTTAGCTGAAAGCTCCCAATCCTCTGAATCAAGAAGCTTCCGTCCATCTCCCCTTCAACTTGATTTACTTATTATTATTATTATTATTATGATTATTATTTTGACTCCAAAATTTTATTCAATGTGATTTAAATTTTCTTTTATTTATATTTATATCATAATTTAAGTGTTATATATATATATATATATATATATAGATTTTGGATTATTTAGCTTTTAAAAAATTCTTGAAGTTCAATCTCGTTTCAAATTCAATTAAAATAGAGCAAATAGAGAAGTTTTCAAGAATAGTCAATTTAACTTAAAGTGCATGGATTATTTTAAAGTAATAAAGAGACCCAAGAGAATTTGATGACATCCTACAAACTACATTATTTAACCTAGTGTCCCAAGATGTACTAGTTATTGGGGATTGATAACATGATTAAAGGATGCTAACTATATGGACATGTTTAGATCCTCTGCGTGCACAACGATGAAATGACAACATCCTATTTGCACCATTGCAGTCATTTGTGTGATCTAAAGGTCTTATGTGTGCCACATCTTCTGGATCATATGAAACCTCCCAAAATACAATTCTCTCTCTCTCTCTCTCTCTTGCAAAACTTAGGTCTTGCGTCCTCCTTTCCACCTGACATGCAGCATTCCTAATTGCTCCACTAGTCCATTAGGCAGCTCAATAAACTTTAATATAGGTAGAACAAAACTATCTAAGAACGTTGCATATAAATGCCCAACTTGTGGTACTATTTGGTGCCGTAGGCTTAGCCACAAAAGGTCTCAAGCACGCTCGCCATGTTGAGATAGACAAGACAATTAAACATTTATCTGCAAGTTAAAACTTGGGCAAAATTCATAACAACTAAAAAATGAGACACAGAGGAAAAAGGATTTACCAAGAAACCAAAGCTAATGGAGATAAGGTTGATACAAACATGATATTCAATTGTTCAATTATATTCCCTCAAATCTTAAAAGAAAAAAAGGTTGCTTCCAGAGTTCATATCATGTCATTCACAATCACAAGGATAAAGTTAAATGGGGCAGCAAAAACCCTTGGTTGTTGTAGATAATCCTAGAGATAACATAGAATAAACAACATGCTTTGAAAGGATGGGAAGAAAGTTAACACTTACAAAAGCTATATAATGTTGCATCTAGACTATTAGAAGTTGGTTTTCACAACTAACACAACTATATTTAATATCATAGGCACTGCTTCTGCCTCCACTCTCATCAACCCACGAAAAAACAAAAAGATGGAGAAAAAAATAGCATGAATAGAATGCTTTCATGTCTTATAAAGGTGATAGAAGGAATAATATTTGTAAATTTTGAGCATATCTAAATCACTTATTAATCTCATCACATAGTTAAAAACCATATTTTAGAAGTATATTTGCCAACCTAATGATAAATTATCTAAAAAATTTCCTATTTATGTTTTGCTATTTACTTGAATATAGTCTATTATTCAAAGCAATCTAAAATATGCTGCTTTGAGTGCTCTAAGAAAACTTCCTTTGGATCCTGGAAATCCAGTGTTTTTGTATCGTGCTATACAAGGATAAGTTACTTAGTTGTTCCTATATTTGACATTTGGAACTTTTGCTTTGCAACATGTAGATGAGTTTGTTTCTTTTTATCAGCTATATGAAGTATGATATACTAGCATAATTGATGATGGCATGTGGCACACTGTTGCTACAAGGCTCTTGGGGCCATGGTGCATGGCACACTAAAGTGACACATATAATTATATAATTTAAAATAAATGTAAAATAACTCATATTTATTGTTATCTAAAAAAATAATCCATATATATGAAAACTAAGACGTAGAAGGTGTTCTAGTATGTGATGCCCCTAAATCTTTCATTGTAAATCCTCATACTTCAACAAATTGTTTAACTTGCTCATTTTATATTACTGGTCCCTTCAGAGCTTTTGACAATGTGTTTGAAAATATAAGCATTATGATTGGTAAACTATAAAACTCAAATTGTGTATATGGAAACACACACACACACAAGCACACTATGACATAGGCCACTATATCAGCTGAATTTAATTAAAAATGCATTCAAAAATATAAGCAATTCCACTATAAGGGATAGTGTAGTTCTTGAAGATATGATTAATCAGTCCAATGAGCACCTAAAGGCCTAGTAAATAGTTGGTATAATTTTTGTTTTCCTTCACTCTCTAGTAGCGAGAAAGCTTCTATAAACTAGAAGGTTAAAGGTGAAGGTCGGTAGGCCTCATCCAAGTCCCTATTGGAGGGTCCATATGGTACATTCACTTTGTTAAGAGGTGTAGATGCTTAAGCTGAAAATGGCAGTAAGGGCCTTATCCAAGTCCCTGTGGGCAGTATGCTGGGAATGGCAGTAAGCTAGGAACATGGTGAGGTAGCTAAAGATGGAGGGAATGATTAGTAGAGGAGCCAAACGTACAAATTTGTAGGGATGAAGGCAAACACCCATAGTTTTGACGGCAAACACTACGACACTCATGATAATGCAAGGACGGAGGGCAATGGAGCTGAGATAGATGGAGAATGATAAGCATTCAAAGAACATCAGAGGATTTAGTTGCTATTCATGTAGTGCGTTTTAAGGGACTGGATGACATGGCTTGCAAAAGAGTGAAGGATCATGTGAACGGCTACGATTTGCTCCATAAAATGGTATCATTAGTCCGATGCGCAGGCTCTGTGAATCCAAGGATTTGTAGGTAATCCAGACCCCTATATGGACTCAAAAGACTTTATAACTTCCAGAGACCCACTTACTAGACTCAACAGACTTGCTTTAGGTTAGACATTATTTGGCTTATATTTCTAAATTCTATTTTAACTCTCCAACCATCATAGTTGAATTCCCACGGTAATAACACTTATTCTTAATGTATTAACTATCTTAGTTTTAAGCTCCTCTAAATAGCCAAACTTTAGTCTACCTAAAGTTGATTAGCCTTAGAAGTAACAAATAAATTCAAGTAAGCTAATCCTAAGAACTTTTAAAGAATATGTATAGCATTAATTAACATAGGCTACATTTTATTGAATAACTATTGGTCATTCAATTCAATGACCTATTTTATATATTGAATTATGTACTATAAAACGTAAATCGGATGTTAAACACCATGCTTTGATTGTAATGGTCATAATTACCCTAGTCATTACTTTTAACCAAGAACTCTAAGCAGATGCAATTAGCATTCAATAATCAACTAAGTAAATTATGATAATTACAAAAGCAATAAATTCTCAATATAGACTCTATGAATGATTGAAAAATCAAAATATCATAACTTAATTCAAAGATTCAATACAAATAAACCAATATTCATCTAGCTCTAAATCAAAATACACATCAACAAAGACATAAACTCAAAAACAAAAGACATGAAGGAGTAGAAGAAGTAGAATGATGAAAGGGTATCACCCATTATGAGAATCATGGGTGATTGACCAAAAAAAGTCCTTTAAGATTTTTCCTTAGCCTTCCATCCATTAAAACCCCTGAGAGAACCCTAAGATAGCTCCTTACTTCACCTTGGATGGTAAAAGACTCTTCTCTCTTCTGATATGAAGCCCTAGGTTTGCTTAAATGGGGTAAATTTGGCCTAGTGGCAACCTTGTTAGAAATTGCATGATGCCAAATTTCAGCTATTCCAAACTTTGCAACTTGTGGGGATAGGCTTCAAAGCATCTTGTACTTGACTTTTACCTTCCAAAACAAGTCTATTGCCTTCCACTTTGATCCAATCAAGCTTCTTTTCCATGGCTTTGACCTCCTTATATACAATATAAAGAATTAAATCCAAATTTAGGAGGTTTTGTCATAAATTAGCAATCAAACCTTTTCCATAAACAAAATGTCTAAAGCATGCTTGTTTTTGGATGTTGATAGGATGGATTTCCATTAGGACATTTCTTCTTTTTTTTTTTTCTTTTTGGTTTTAATTGTAAGACATTTAAAAAAAATCTAAAGTGTTACATGGGCTTTGTTTTTAGGCTAGGATGCATTTTTTAGGCTAATAATGGCCAATTGTTAACTAGTTTTGGCAATATTTTTTGTCAACTTCATATGGGCCTTAAACCTTTTTTTTTACGGTAGATTCTGGATTGGGCCATTATTTGTGATGCAATTTTTGTTTTGGCATTATTTTTTGAGGCTATTTCAATTTTGTCTAAAATTATTTTGGTGCCATTTTATTTTTGTCTAAATTTTGAAAAATTAATTTTAGGTAATATTTGGTACATTTAGGATAAACCTAAATGGAGAATTTTTAATCTAATCATATATATATATATATATATATATATAAGTTTATTGATTAATTATTTAATTCTCTTAAAGTAATGAATGTATTAGTGTATATATTTGTTTATGTGCACATTATGTAATAAGATGTTTTATTATTAATATATTTAGTTAAGAAGTAGCCACTACATCCTTATATGCATATGAATATGCATTTTTGGTTTGTTCTAACAAACATACAAATTAGATGATAAATAAAAGGCATTAATTTTAATTGTTTATATCTTTGCCTACATGGAAATAGTCATATTTGTATTTTCAATTAAGATAAAATTGACATTGTTTTATGTTTTCTAAATAGTTCATAAGTACTAAGAAGCATGAATGCCTTTTAGTTTTATTATAAAAACACATATGAATTTATAGTATGTTAAATAAATTTATAGTATATTAAAGTCTTTACTCATAAATAGATTTTAATCATACACAATTCATGTTTTATACAAATTGCATTGGAAAGCATATGATTAAATGTGATAATTGATTGCCTCAAATTTGTAAGTATGATTCAAGGTTCAACTTATAAATTTGCAACACCTTTGTATCTTTTTTTTTTAATTGCTAAATTTTTTGGAAAAGACCATGATTAGGAACAATTATAAGACATTTAAGAAGGCAATCCTCCTTTAATTAATGGACAATTATAAGGCATTTAAGGAGGAAATCCTTCTTCAATTAAGGTGTCTTGACCTTAACAATGCTCTTCACTCAGTAAAGCCTTTGCTATCACTAGCACTTACATATAAGCTAAGGTAGCATTGTATGAATGTTGGGAGTGATCTAATCATCTCAACATGATTTTATAATATCTTATATAAAGGGTAGTTATCATGGGTCCATAGCTAATTGAGTAGGTAAAGGACTACTTGAAGGCTATAAATGAACAATATGAGTTATCTAATATGTCACTAGATAGTATACCAATGGCACTATTGCCTTCCATGAAGTTGACTAAAACTAAATGGGTGCAAGAATACATAATGTAGATAAGAGACATAGTTACTCAACTCAAATCTCTCAATATAAAGATCTCTTTTTTTTTTTCTTGGTGTAGTTGACCCTTAACCCACTACCTCCATTATATAAATCATTTAAGATTTCTTAGAATATGCATGAGGAAAAGTGGATAATAAATGAATTATTGACCATATGTCTATAAAAAGAGAATATGCTTAATCTAAAAGGTGGTAAGGTCCCACATGAGGTACATGAAGTTACTAGCTCCAAGAAGAAAGGCTGTAAAGGGAAAGGCAAGAACAAAAGTATTACTTTTATTAGTAAAATGGGTAAGAAGGTAGCCTAATGCTTCTTTTGTAAATTACAAAGGACATATAAGGAAGGATTGCCCTAAAAGGATGGCCTAGCTGGGAAAGAAAGGTAAACTCTTATCTTTAGTATGTTATAAATCTAATATTTAGAATTGTCATGACACTTTATGGATTGATACTAGACCACAATCCATATTTCTAATTCCATGCAAGTTTTTTTAATCAAAGGAAATAGAGCTCAGGTAAGTATAAGTTAAACTCACAAGTGGAGGCAATTAGGGACAAGTAGGATAATTTAAGTTCTAGTTATGTAATGGATCTTGATAAAACATTTTACGTTTCAAGTTTTTCTAAGAGCTTAATTTCTATTTCTAGACTTGCTCCTCTATATTGTTCATTAAGTAATGGTGGATTTATTTAATTAAAAATGCCTATTGTGAAAATGTTTTTGGATGTTGGTTTGTATATCACCCGTACTAGCTTGGATGTCCCTAATACCTTAATGTTTATGCATGGTAATATTAATGTTATGAATAAGAAATCTTTTAGTTTGTAGCATGAGAGATTGGGACATATCTCTATTAAGAGAATTAAGAGATTGATAAAGGATGAGTTTCTTAGACTTTACTTACTTTATTGATTCATATGTAGACATCACAGAAAGCAAACAGATTATATATCACATAAAGGTGTTAGGAGGAGTGTTAAGCTATTAGAAATATATGTTAATATTTACTACTCTGATTTATGTTTAAATGATTAGAAATACTCCATTTCTTATTGATGACAACTCATGCTATATGTATATCTATCTACTTTATAATAAAAGTGAAACACTTAATTCCTTTAAAGTCTATAAAATAGAGGTAGAGAAATAACTTGATAAACAAATTAAAATAGTAAGGTCTTATATATTTTGAAAGGTACATTAATAGTGGATAGGCACCTAGTCTAATTATTAAGTTTCTTAAGGAGCATGGTATAATTGCACAATGTAACACCTCACATGTCATATAGGCTAAACTAAGGAGATTAAAACCATATAATTAAACTAAACTAACTTAAAAGCATAATTAATAAAATACTAAAAATTTGAACCGATTAAAACCTTTGTGTTTGTCAATCTAACTTGAACTAAAACTTATTTATAAATCTCCTACAGACATTCTTGAGATAAACAAACTGTCCTTCATCTTCCTATTATCACTAAGGATTCCTAAAACCTCCCTTAAAGGCCTTTAAAAGCTTGAAATTTTACCCAAGCGAAGAATAACTACTCCTATAATGATCAGTTGATTGCCTCATGGAAGCAACCAACTGGTTAGCTAGATATTAGGTTGAATGCTTGTTGGCTAGCAATTGACTGGTCACTTACAATACTAAGAACTCAATCCAACAATCTCGATAGTTAATTGCTCCCCTACACTTGGTCAATTGGTGCCTTACAATGAGTAATTAATGCATTTAAACACGTAGCCAGTTGATTGTCAGGCCTAATTGGGCTATTGGTTACATAAGAACTAGCAACCTAAATTTGAAAAAGTGGTAAAATACCAAGATTCCAAGATAAGCACACATTTTAACAAGGCAAAACATCCTAAAACCATCCACAAGCATCTCTAAGTGATCTATTAACCTCTAAGACTCACCTCCACCAAACTCAACCATGTGGCCTATCGAAAGCACCTATTTCTATAAAAGCCATAAAATTCCTTACAGCAACTTCTAAAAGTTCCTAATCCATTCTAACTTTCACTAAAATCAATTCAATCTATTGGAGCAAACTCTAAATGACTAAAACCTCCCAACAGAAGGATTATCTAAACCTAAAACTAAAAGAATCAAGATTAGGCTTGGTGACTTTCTTAAGCCACTAACCATAACACCTGATTCATGCCTTAACACACTTAAACCAATCAAAAAGAGTTATTTACTTAAGATTCATGAGCATATACAACTTAGTTCTAGGTTACAAAGCAATTCATATAACCTTACTCACATGTGAAATTCCTTTACAAAAGAATGAAAAGTCATATAAGATCTATACAACAACCTCACATATACCAAATATGATTAGATCCTACACTTGGCATCTCATATCACAATTTAAAAGATAATATAAGTTACAAAAATATAATTCAAGAGATTGCCTATACAGCCAAAATAAACATAGTTTAGTTAGTCAATTCTCTACTTACTTATTCTTATCGGAGCTTAAACTCCACTTAAAAAATGTTAACCTACAATCAAAGTGAAATATGAAATCTCAATAACCGAAGATAGTTTCTATTCACATTTATATAGAATAATTAATATTAAAACTTTAAATGGTAAGCTCATTAAGCATGACATGTCCAACAAAACATGAAAGTAAGTTTGATGATATATACTACAGTCATTGGCCAGTAACTCTTTAGTGGGCAAGACACACATTAAAGTCCACCACTTCCTACAAGTAGCTAGAACGCACATCAAGGTCTATAACCTTTCCATTCTATCAAAACATATATCAAGGTCTATGATGAAACATCATACAAGTAGTCCAACACAAGCCTAAAGCAGCCTTAAACAATAAACTTATGTCCATTGATACAAAGGGAGCCTTTATCTTATCCACTAGTTATGTCATAAACCATAAAAGTCTCAACTTATCCAAGCTTCTTATAGTTCAAAAACATTAATTTGAGCTCACTTTTGTAAACCAACATAATGAGTCACTACTTTCTCTTGAATTTTCACACATATACATAGTAACACACCAAAAATTAGCCTTTGAGATGAAATTTGAGTAAAATAATATCACAAATAGGAAGAGGAAATTTACCTAATACCTACTTTAGCTTCTTCACTAAAAATCCTAAATCTTCCAACTTAGGTTTCACAAACCATTACCTATATATGAGTTGTTTAGTTCAAAAGAAAGAGGAGAATGAGTAAATCATTTTCTATAACACTTACTAAAGCCAAAAGTCACACCTTTTATCTCGAAAATGGCCTAGAACATAGCCCTCACTCTTCCTCCTCTCCTATTACATTTTCTTTATCTCTTTCCTTTGTTGTTCATGCATTTTAGCTGGATGAAGGAGGGAGATAGTATTTTAGTTAAGTGGGAGTTGGGTTTGGATCATGGATCATGGGTTTTGGGCTATCTAAGTTATGGGCTTGAGCTTATTCTTCATCTTTGGGCCCTTCTAGTCATGTATTAATTAATCTTTAGGGTTTAATAGGCTTTAATTAAATTTTTTAAAGTCACTTATTAATTTTCACTTAATTAAGTTAAAACCCATAATAAAATTTTATTTTTTCTCAATAATTCCTAAATAAATTGATTTTTTTTAAAAAAAATTCCTATTTTATTTATTTTCCTTCAAAATTATTTAGCTATTTTTCCTCAATAATCCCTTATTTAAGTTATTTCTCCTAAAAAATTCATATTTCCAAGATGTTGCACACAATATACGATTCTTGACTCACTTAACATAAATATTGTGGTTGAAAAGAGGAACTAGACTCTTCTGGACATGGTGATGAGTATGTTAAATAACTCCAAAATTTTTACCTCTTGATGGAGAGAAATACTTAAGATAGTTATATGTATTTTTAATAGGGTTCCAACAAAGGTTATTTCCAAAACATCTTTTGAAATCTAGGAAGGTTAGAAATCAATCTTAAATTATATACATGTATAGGGTTGTTTTGTAAAAGAATAGACAATCCACAAGAGAGAAAATTGGATTCTAGAACTATTATTGCATATTTTGTAGGATATATAGAAAAAAAATTAAGAGATAAATTTTAGAGTAGATTATAGGTACCTCCCTAAACTTTTACTAAAATTACATAAATATCCTTTTTATTTATAAAATATATACTTTAGTCCAATTTTAATTTTTAACTAAAATATCTTTATTAACTAATTGTAAATTCAGATGAATAGAGGGTATTGTATTAAAAAAATTAAAATTAGACTAAAGTGCAGTATAACTTGTTTTTGAAGGAAAAGTCTATATATTTTGAAAATAAATGGAAAGTCTATGTAATTTTAGCAAAACTTAAGGTGATCTGCCTAATTTATTGTAAATTTTACTAGCCTGCACATTCTATTAGATTTGTGGAGTTTAAAAATGCCAAGTTTCTTGAAATGACATAATTAGTAAATGTGAAAAATCTCATGACATAGTTATTGAAAATGATCATGTTTCAAAAACAACTTCCACTAGTGGTAGTAGAACAATAGTTCTATGTGACACACATCCAATTATGGTGAATATTGAATATAATGATGTTCCACAAGTCGAAGTTCATCATCCTAGAAATTAAAAGCATTTACATCTAATAAATCTTATCATTTTGATAAGGCACTCAAAATATAGAAGATGCACTTTAAATAATGGCATAAGACATTCTTGTTAAGCAATCTTAACCTTCACAAGAAGTTGAATTAAAGGACAAGGATTGGGAAATTAGAAATTTTTAATGACTATATGGTGTATTTAATGTAATTTAAATATAACATAAATGTTGAAAATGACCTTATTGCATTTTCATAAGCAATCAGTAACAACAATTCCAAATTGTGGCATAATGCTATAATTGGATGAGATGGAATCCATGAAAAAAAATAATATTTAGGATCTTATGGAGTTGCTTAGTAGAGCTAAAAAATTGGCTATAAATGGGTTTATAAGAGCAAGAAGGACTTACTAAGCAACATTGAGTTCTATAAGGCTAAATTGGTTGCCAAGGATTTCATACAAAAGAAAGGAATTGATTACATAGAAACTTTTTCTCTTGTGGCTAAGAAGAATTCTTTATGCATAATCATCATAATAGTTACCCATTTTGACTTGGAATTATGCCAAATAAATGTGAAAATAAACTTCCTCAATGGTGGACTTTAGGAAAAGGTATATATAAAACAACCTAAAGGGTCATCTCAAGTATTAATGGAGAACATGGTATGTAAGCTTAATAAGTCCATATATGGGCTTAAATAAGCCTTGTGACAGTATTATTTAAAGTGTCATAATGTAATCACAATTTTGGTTTTGTTGAAAACATTATGGATTAGTGAATATATCACAAGGTTAGTTGAAGCATATGATCTATTTAATTTTGTAAGTGGATAATATCTTTCTTGCATTTAATAACTTAATGGTGAAACAATTTTTATTCAAGAACCTTGACATAAAAGACATGGGTGAGGTTTCCTATATTATAGGCATAAGGATTCATATAGAGATGGATTTCAATGTATCTTAGGACTATCATAAAATGCCTATATTAATAAAGTTCTTAAAAGATTTTTAGATAGATGTTTGCTTGCTATGTATGGCACCCATTATGAAAGAGAACCAATTTGGTTTCTTCCACTGTCCCAGAAATGATCTTAAAAAGAAAAGATAAGAAATGTGCCTTCTATTTCAACATTTGAAAGCTTAACGTAAGTTTAAGTTAATCCAAGACTGGACATAGTTTTTGCTGTAGTAATGTTGGATATATACTTAAGTGATGTGGACTATCTTAAAGATCTAAACTAATAAGTGCACTAACTACATAAGTAATATAATAATTCTTAGTAAGAGTGTCAATCCCATGAAGATTGGTTACTTATGATTTTAAAGGTTTTCAAAATATTTTCCTTATATACAACGAAAGTTAGTAGATAGAGTACATCTAGTATTTTAGGTTTTCTTAGTTATTAGGAACTGAAACAAAAGCATTTTATCAAACACCTAAGAAACACAGAAGATAAAGATAAAAGGACTTAATCAAACAAAAACTTAAGACTTAAAGATGGATTAAATGAATGATGGATCGCCACACCCATTAGTACTTAAGGTTCCATATCAACTCTCTACTTATTATGGAAAGCAAATTCCTATGGTGTCAAGATTCTACCTGATGTTAACTTTCCTAATCTTAATCTCGCTCAAGTAGTTAAATCTAGTATATTAAACTCAATTAATTAAAGAAAGTATTAATGTTCAATGAATTCAAGCTTAATTAAGGTGAAGTGACTTATATTTGATGTAGTTACTCTTAAATAGGCTTAGCTACATTTCATCAAATACCTTCCAATCTATCAATAACATAGTGTAGCTAAATCTAGTAATCATCCTAATATCCAACAACTCGGACATAATGTATACACTCTTATGATTCAAGTGCAAATAATATCCATTAACCTAGCTGATTGCCTAACCTTGAATCCAGTGTATAGGATTCAGCAATTAACCATGAATTAAGAAACAACTAACAAAAGTAGTAAGTACATAGCAAACTCTCTATAAATGAATAAGAACATTCATATGTCATTACCAACATCAAAGATTGAATATAACTAGTCCATAATCCATCTTGTCCTAAGAAAAGGAAAACAACATTGGAGGAAGAGGGATGAAAGACCTCACTCAAGACAAGTGTCCTAAGTGAGTTACCCTATAGATTAATACAAGAAAGACCTAAATCCTTATGCAACGCCTTGACTTTTAGAGTGCTATTAACCCTATTTTTTTTTTATCAAAGTAGCAAAAATTAAACATTAAAAATTTTCCTTTTCATTGATAGTTTGGCTTTAAATGAATTCTATATTTAAATAACTACATATTGAATCTAAAATTCATAAAATTATATAATTATAAATAATACTATCATAGTGTTTAGATACTAATATACAAGTACACTTAGTTCTTAGATTGGATAACTAAAAACATATTGGTGTCTCTTTATTACTAAAGTCTATTCATATTGAATTGTTAGGGCTAACTCATACCTATCCTCGATCATGTCAA
The DNA here is from genome assembly GCA_032878935.1 of Erythrophleum fordii. Lineage (NCBI taxonomy): Eukaryota > Viridiplantae > Streptophyta > Magnoliopsida > Fabales > Fabaceae > Erythrophleum > Erythrophleum fordii. The sequence goes on along the minus strand of JAVQMF010000055.1, from coordinate 29,079,267 downwards.
TCTACCATCATGCACCATATTATCTGTAATAGCTAGTATTTTAAAAATGGAATTGAACTCGATAAATTGATATGGAAACACCCTAAAGCAAAGTAAATAGGGGCTAAATGAGATTAGAATATTAATGAAAATATCTTAAAGTGTGGATTAGACCTTAAGGTTAGCACAAAACTGGAGTCAAAATAGTCAAACGAAGATATATATAATCCAATGGCAAAATTATAATTTCCAACATCTTTTTAAAAACTCAAAAGAAAGATCTTTAAATGGAAAATTTGAGTTTTTTTTTTAGGTTCTTAAAGGTCTTAAAAACCAGATGAACCCCTATAATGGCCAAAATCCCTCCAATGTATATTTTAGGTTATCAATTGACCGAAACTTTGATCAGACAGTTCGATAAGATTTTAAATCCAATTTTAGTAAAACCAAAGGTATTTTATAAATGAAAAGACCTAAATTTAATGATAGAAAAGACAATTCTCAAAACGAAGTTGAAATGAGCTCAAATGGAGAAAACCAAGTGAGGGACTAAATTGGGATTTTGAAAATTATCATAATTAAGCTTCCACCCCTTTAAAATCATGTCCAACTTCTCTCTCTCTTATTAGCTGACTTCCATCTGGTCTAAAATAAAACTAGAACAATCTTGAAGAGGTGCACCGAGTAAGGAGAAGAGGAAGGAGAAAAATCAAGTTAAAAGAGTAAGATTTTGTCACTTTTTCATGCTTCTCCCTTCATTAAACTTCTTCTCCTCTTTCTCTTCTTTCTTCTCATGGTTTTGATGACTTAATTGGTGCTGTTTTGTGGCTAGCTCAATAGAGGGAAGAGAGGAATTCATGAAACTCTTGAAAGCCTAAGAAAATACATCTTGTAAGCTTTGAAATAAGATAAGAAACCATGGTTGAAATTGCTTCTTATTATATGCATGTTTCGGCCATAACAAGGGACTATGTAGGGAGTTTTATTTTGGTCTAAACTTGATAGGAAATGGGGTTTTGGAGTATGAAGAATCACATGGAACAATTAGAATTCAAAAGGAAGCATTTAGTAACAAGTTATGGCAATTAGGGTTTTGATTGCACATAGGAAAACTTAAAACTTCCCAATGATATTCTAGATTGTGTAAGAGTATGTTTGAATTTATAAGAGACCTAGGAAATTTCACAAGTGGCAAATTCCTTAGAAAAACTAACAAAACTTCATGGGCTCCTAAATTGGTACATGTCTTAACCAAGAAACATTCCAAGCACCTAAAGAGAGTTTTCTTTGAATTCAAGGATAGAAATAGTCTAGATATGAATTATAGACACTAAAGAAACTATTAGTTTGAATTTAGATGTCATATTTTGAAAGTTAAAAGTCTAAGATTTCATTATGCACAAAGAAGCAACTTGATGTTAGGTTCCTTAAATTGAATTGGTGATGACTCTAATAAATTTAATTGACTTAGATTGAGTGAGAAATTAGAGCTAAGATGATGAATTATATTATTCCTTCATTATGCCCTTGTATGGAACCATATACATGCTATAAGCTAGAAGTAGCTTGTGTAGAATTTATGTGAGGCTAGAGATGGTTTTATTGATGTATTTATATCTTGTTTAATGTGTCTAGGCTAAGTAAATCAAGCCTCCTCCAAGTGTATGTGTGAGATCGAACCAAGAAGTTAGGAAATCAAGGAAGAAATTGTGCTTCTTGACCCAATGTAACTCTTCATCCATTTTTGTATGCGTTTCTTGGTTGTTGATTATCATTAAATGCTTATATAAATGTTTGAATCATGAAATATGTCTATAGCTATTGGTTTGATGCTTTGGTACCATTATGCTTCTTGAGTTACATTTTAAATATGAGATAGCTCATGATGGGTGAGGTTGTACCGAAAATCCCTTGAATTAGGTGAGGTGAAGCTAAGAGTCCCTATGAATAGATGAGACAAGGTTAAAAGGTTCAAGAATGAGTGAGGCTAAGTCAAAAGTTTCTAAAAATAAGTGAGGCTAATCCAAAAGTTCCCATAATTGGATAAAGCTAGACCAAAAGTTCTTAGAGTTTACTTTTGATCTTGATATATTCATATGACCTTGAAAGTATGTTTATGTTTGGTATTTAGAAGCACTTGATGCATGCTTACTTTCTTTGATATGATTACATGTCATATATGCTTACTTGAAGGGATGAATGAGATATTGAGATTCTTTGAATTTTATTCTCCCTCACTTTTTATCTAACATTGTCTAAGTAATTCTCATTGAGCTAAGAATGGAAGCCAAGAGGCTTGAGACATATTACTTTGATAATAGAATAGAATTTTGTATAAATTAATATTAAAGTAGGAATGTATATATTATTTATGAGATATAACTCTTTGCTTATATGTAAAAGTATGTAAATATATTGTATGAACCATATTTAGAACCAAATGTATGTGATCTCAAGTTCTTGACATCCTTGAGCTATGGAATGCATGTGAATATAAGTAAGCGAGAGAGTAATTTTGAGTTTCATGATAATTCTGACCTATTAGAATGCTTTTATATGCTATGTTTGAGGTATGAGATGTGCTCAAACAGTCACATTGCATATAGGAAGCTATTTTGGACCATATTCTTTCCACAAACCAAAATTAAACCAAATAGATGAATTTTAGTAGAAATTTAGATCTCATTTAGAGCTTTTTATAGAGTCAAGGAGCACAATTTTTGAAATTTTATAAAATTTATTATAATTTTTTAAAGTTGGCTGAATTGTGCAGAAGCTATTAGTATACTATTCATTTGATCAGTCTGATTTTTAGTGTATTTAAGGGGACAAATGAAGTCCAATGTTCATGAAATTTTATAGACATACAGTTGGTATCATAAATTATCCATAGTCACTAAGATCACTCAATTTAGAGCTCTACAGCGTAAGATATAAATTTTTAAAATTCCAAGTCTGCACTAGTGTGAGATTTTGACCCAGTTATAGTTCTATTAGAATTTCATGAGTCAAATGATATTATCTTGGTCTGAAATTTTTATAACAATTAGTTGATATTCTAAGCTTTCTAGAAAGTGCTCATTTGCCCTTAAGTTATATTTTTGTAAAGACATGACAGAATTATGGAAGCTAGAAAAGTGTGTAACATGGACTATTATGTAATGCATGATTTATATCCAAATTCTATGCTTCTTTTTATGATGTTTCTATATGAACAAGTGCATTAAGGATGGGAGATAAGTTTGGTAAGTTGAAATGGTTCATTTATCAGAAATGAATTAATTTGACCTTTAATGTCGGTAAATTCCACTGCTAAAGATATTGAGTTTATGAAAATGGATACTATAAGCACTTTGTGATATAAAGTAAGTGCAATCTGAATATAATATTACATTATTGGTATTGAAGTTCCTGCCTGAACCCATCACTAAGTGTAGCGAGAATTTACATTCTTAGTAAGAACACAGTTAATTTTGGAAAGCTAGTTATAGTTTGACTGCCTCCTTTGCAAAAACCATTTTTCTTTTGTTTCCATTATAATTTATGTCATAAAAGGATAACAGGGAATTCATATCATATAAAAAGCCACTCGTACATGAGAGCATCAAGAGTTGTACACATATTTATTTTAATGCATGTTCAGACCCTTTAATAAAATCATTATTGCGTATGAGATAACTTGTCAAAGGTGTCATATTCAAATATCCAATTTTATCACATCATTAATGAAACTATGCTCATATCTTAGAGAATTGCATTGCATAATCTTATTTTGATGCAATATGAGGTATATTACACATAATGGCATTATTCATATATCATTTTTTTAAGGTCATACTTTGAAGCAATATGCCACTAGCTTAATTCATTTCTTTCGAGTACCCTATAAACTTGGTGCATGCTTTATTATCATAACATTATCACATTATATCATTGTGCATGCCCTTCTAAGGAGACACAAATGATCCTTCCTTGAAAATGTTGGTCATATGAAAGATAAGTTCCAAAGTACCATACCAAGCATATCATACTACTTAATATAAATATAGGGTTTTATAATCATAGGTAACCCACCAAGTATCCCATACTACTTGGTGTGAGACCTAGGATTTTAGCATTGTCAAAAAGGAAGACCATTCTCCCTAATCCTTATGATCATTAGAACATATAATCATCATGGGCAAAAACAAACATAGCTAGGACATCCCTTAGTGTGGATCCACAATTCAAAACCTAAAATTTGAAACCTGAAGTCATATGAAGGTCTCTTATCCAGTGACCCCTTATGTCATGCTTTTGTCCTTGGGGAATTGGGAATAAACCTAAGAGGGATTTCTAATCCCCTTTGTTCCTATATAATCATACCTTTTCCTTTAAATAGATGGAAAGTTGTCTCTTTCTATATAGTTAGGAATTCTGTCTCTGAATGATGAAAATCATCTCATTAAAATTTTATCCCTTAATAAACTCATCTTTTAGGGATTGGTTCATAGAATCTTGTCTTTGAAAATCATCTCATCACATGAGTCCATTTCTCAAGAACCTTGTCTTCATCCAAATGTTATTTCTTGTTCTACATCAAATTATTATCCTTATTCATAATCATATCACCATTTAATTTTATTTCAAATTATCTAGGTCACATTTCATAGGAATCAAATGGCACAATACTAATAAATTCCAAACCTGTAATAAATTGCAACATTTAATGTAAATTTCCAAATTAAATATATTAAATATTTAATAATAAAATTATTTAATTAAATATACTTAATATTTTATAATAAAAATCCTCAGTTAAATATATTAATCATCTCATAATAAAATTTATGAATTAAATATGCCAAATATTTTATAATAAAGTTCCTTAATTAAGTATACTAAATAATTCATAATAAAGTTCCACAATTAAATATACTAAATATTTCCTAATAAAATTCCTCAATTAAATATACCAAATATGTAATAATAAAATTGTAAATTATACATACATACATATATATATGTATTTTTTTTTTTTGTGGATATTCTAAGAGCACATAAACTACACTTATAGACTAGACAAAGATAAAGCAATATGTTCTTAACTATTTCCCTAACCTCTTTTACTCCTTTTTGTCTTTTTTTTTTTTTCCTTTTTCTTCTTCCTTTCTTTCTCATGCTTTTCACTCTTTCTTCTCTTTTTACCATTGATGGTGCAAAATGGGGAGAAAGGTTTGTGCCTTATAGTCATTGAATTTTGCCAAGTTGAACTTTGATAGAAGGTTAGGATTGTTTCTTAATGGGCAAGTCGAGTGATGTATTATGATGACAATAAGCTTCTACATGTTTCTTGTCTTCCACAAAGAGTCAACTATTCCACTTTCAAGATTTGGCCAAATTTATAATTTGGCCTTCAATAGAAATTATATATTTTAATCCCAAATTCCCACCTAAATATTTTATTTCCTCAACAATTCTTTTATATTTCTAGGGCCCAAATGATATAATAAATCTCCATAAAATAGTTTCTAAAGAAAGATAACATTTGGCATATATTTACATGCTAATGTTTTTAATCTATGAATAACCAAGGCCTTCTTAAGTCCTCAACAACTCCAACTTAGGATTCTTATGGCACTTAGGGAAGCTTCTTTTGGGCAGCTTCTTAAGCCCATGCATTTGAAGAAGTATTGTACTAGTCTATGAAAGAGGAATCCATAGTCTATGGTAGAACTTCATTAAAGATCAATTCTTCAATTTTGAACTTCTTTCTTTGAGCTTCTTTAATGTCCTCTTCCCATTTCTTTTTCCATGTAGGATTATTCTACTAGTTAGCCTTGAGTAGATCAAGGTCTTTTCATTTTAGGATATAAAGCCTGAACTCTTTAGACAATGTTTGGTTAATTACCTCTACTTGTCACCTTGAATTAGCCTTACCTTCTCTTGAAGTTATCCTTTATTGTAATGAGTAGATGCTCAAGTTAAAGCAATTCCACCTAGCAGATAAAAAACTATTAAAGGGGTCAAGAGCTAATATTCCTTTCTTAGCTAAAGCAAAGCAAAGGTAAAGATGAGTCCAAAATAACTCCTCATTATTACAAAGTATAGAAAGAAAATTTTTCCATTCTATTTTAGTCTTATTTTTACAATTAATAAGAATCCCAAAACCTAGATCATCCTGTCCTTTGTTTAAATTGCACTTTGTTTCATAATCTAAGAAAAACTCTTAAGACTATTAGATTCATAGGAAGTAAGCTTAATGAGATGAAGTGGAGGGGAAATACAAATCTTTGATGGGGACTACAACTTTAAATTCTTGCTAAATGTAGGCCTTTCATGGATATAAAGTTAAGTAATCCTGATAAAACTTGTCCAAAGTGGTTTGAACCTCCTCCTATTAGAAAGAGAAACCTCTTCCCATAAAGATAGAATATTAAAGTTTGGAACCCTCTAATCCTTAGAAGAATAAAAGTCTTGGTTAGGCAGACTATTTCTACTAGGAAAGGGATATGAGTTATTTTAGGTGAAAAAGGGGTTCTAAAGTAGGTTAACATATAGCATTTGTGAATTCGGAGGCAAGAGAATATAAAGAATAATGTTGGTGGTCTCTACTACAATATGGTCTAAGAGACCTAAACCATTGTCAAACTCAAAATGGAAAATTTCCTCAAAAGTCTTCATTAACTATGTTGAAGGTAGTAAGTTGTCCATGCCAGTAACAGAAATATCCCTTATAGTGTTGTACAAGGGAAATAGGTTTATCCAAAAGGTCTATTTGATGAGGCATATTAATATTAGGTCCTTACAAGGCCTTCACTAGATCTCTCCTCTTCTTTCTAGTTATTAAGTTTTAGTTGAGAACTCTCCTCTCCCTCTATTTGATCCATCTACATATGATGCCAAAACTCATTTGAAGAAAGGTCAAAGGAAACTAACTCATTAAAAATAAAGACAAAATTAGAATGTGTTTGCTAGGAAGAATTAGTTAGGATGCAACTTATATATCCTATAAACTCCCTATATCCATCATTAAACCATTTAACTTTGGCCATTTCTTGAGACCCTATTTTTTAAAGCCTCATGAGCCAATCATCTTCTTTAATTTGGTAGCTAAAATCCACCATGACGTTTAGGATTAATGGCATCTTAGTTCTTTATTTTAGTAGCTTAAAGCCATCCTCAACTTCTAAATAGCTAAATGGGCAATCCTTGTCAACATGCTTGATCTTGCAACATAGAGTGCATTTTCAAAAAACCCTTTTGTTATTTACATTCCACCCAAGTATGCTATCTATTATCCAATATACACTTAATATTGAAGAGTAAAAGTAACAATAGGTTGATAAGCACCCTCTTGGTATTTGAATTCCACCCAAGGATCTCAACTGCTTAATCCATGTGATATTCAATAGGGAGTCCCTAAAATTGCACCTAAATAAAAAAAAAAAAAACTCTCCACTGTGACTTCTCTCATAATAAGATTAAGTCACCAAAGGTCTACAATGAGTAAGGAGTTATGAACTATCCATAAACCGTTCTTGAAGTTGTAGGTCTAATTTACAAATTATCAAAGTGAATAAGAAGAAGTTCCTTTCCTTCCCCAAAATAGAGAAGCACACTTTGAGTTTCCAGACATTATTAAGGATGAGTGAAAGGTAATAGATGGAGAAATGGTGTAACCTTCCAAAATTAATTAAGAAAATTAAGGAAATTTATCAAAAATGGGAATTTTAAAAGAAAAATATTATTTTAGACATTTTAAGGCAAATAATTATTATTTGGTAATTTTTAGAGAAAAATAAGATATTATTATGGATTTAAATTTGATTGGATTAGAAACTTAATTTAGGCCCATAATTAATTTGTTTATGCCATAAACCATTTATAAAAACCTAACTTCATTTTTACAGAAGTTCAACCTACTTGGACCTAATTGAACCTATTTATTTATGGCCTAATGTGTAGATTATGGATCTAATTGGACTATGGGCTCTTGGGTCAGCCTAATACCACCTAAAACCTTAAGAATAGGTTACTATTCATTATTTTGTGTGCTAAAGAAAGAGTTAGTTATAGAACATAAGAAGAAATTTGCATCTTAAGAGGGAGCTTAAGGTTTTTTAGCATCTTGTCTTTAATTTGTACTTTTAGAGGAAGATTTAGCTAAGGTAAGCTATATAAAACATGACCCTCTTATCCTCCTCTTCATTTTAGTTCGATTAATTTCTGATTTGGTGGATTTTCATCTCCTTCTCAAATATAAAAAATGAGTGTTGTGATGATTCCTTACAAGATTTTTAGAGTTTGGAGTTAGTGGAATCATTGGGTAAGTGTTTACCTTTACTTTTATAGTGTAACTTTGTTTATAAGTTTACTTTGGTATATGGCTGTATGTATGTGCAAAAATTCAAGTTTTAGAAATGGTTCATATTGTGTTCTTGGTTATTAAGGCTTAAATCAATCCATTTGACCTCTTAAATGTATAGGTAAATATTTCCTCTTCGTTTGTAAAGTGCATATGCTAAATTTCCATCATTTGGATTGATTTTTGGTGTATGGCTATCACATGTGCAAAAATAGAGATGTTAGAAGTGACCCATTATGAATTTTTGGTGTTTTAACCTCAAATTGGTGTAATGGACTCTGTGAAAATTTGGGTAAATGATTTTTAATGAATTCTTGATGAAATTGATCAATAGGTGTGAAACTCTTTCGCTAATGATGGTTAATAATGGTAACAATACTTATTTTAGGCTTGATGGGCCTTTTAGAATATGTGGATAGCTAAAGGAAGAGTAATTGAGTTTCATTGAGGTACCCAAAGAAATCTCTAATTCCATATGTATGTTAATTTTGATCTTGTACTTGTTGTATATATGTTTTCTATATTAAATGATTGGTTAGCTACTTAATTATGTTGGGGCGTGATTATGCCCTTGGTGAACTGTGGTCAAGCTACTACTCGTGCATGATACCATGATTTTGCACTAAGTTATGACTAAACTCAATAGAATACATTGAGCTGTAAGCATGCTAAATAGGGAATTAGTGTCGTAGATGGACCTTTCTCTCTATTTTTGGCCATTAACTTGTTGTATGTGATTGCCAATATGACATAATAGTCAATGGTAGTCTAACTAGTTCATTTGCTAATAATATTAATGCCTTTAGTATATTTTTCTATATAAATGCATTATGTTGATTAATATGTACATATATATAGAATTTGCTTCTTGTTACTAAGATTGTATATCTCATCTCGATTATAGGTTAACATTTTCAAGGACTAAACCTCTCAGTAGCAAGGAGAAGTTAATAAAAACCTATTATGGTGGTTTAATAGTGTATAGGCTTGAATGCCTTGTTTAAATTGGGTTTGTATAGTAGCTATACTAGTATTACCTATTGTGTTGTATAATTGCCACATTTCATCATGTATTGCTAAGTATAAGGACTGATTATATAATTTGAGTCATCAAGGAATTGGACTTTGTAATTGTATTCGACTAATTCTTAATGAATAAATTGGAATTATATGACCATTAAGCATTTAACATTATAAAATTTATACTTGAACTATGGTATAAGAGGTTTGGATGTTTAGGTAAGTTTAAATATGTTCTTTACACTTGCTCAAGGTGTTTAGGAGAATTTATGAGGCATATTCTGGATTTTGAGTTGTCACTTGGAGGTTTTAAAAATAACTATTTCATTTTTACTAGCATTACGATCATCTTGCTATCAAAGGATGATTTTTATTTGTAATTACTTAATTATAATTTGCTATAGGTGTATGATGAGTTATCTTATCAAAAGATGGATTTTGGGGTATGATACTTGAATTTGATGTTAGATTAGCTACTGTCAAATGAAGAATTTTATTGTCATAGAAGGTGTAAAGTGGATGTCAATGTTTGACCAATTGTGGTTCTAGGTTTGGCTATGGTTTAAGAGCCTCGGAAATGTGTTATTATTGCCTTGGTCATGTGGAGGGTGAAATGGTTCATCCCTTTTATGTTACCATAGAAAATTTTTCTGTCATTAGTCATTATTGGATGATTTTGAGGTGTTGCATAGTTATATTTTGAAAGCTTTGAAGATGTAGATGTGCTTAATTTGTTAATTGAAACTTGCTCAAGGTGGTTAGATGAATTTAGATGAGGTAATATAGATTTTAAGTTGCCATTTGAAACTATTCCTTACCTTTTGCTATGATAGAGGAGTTCTTATGCTGTCATAATTAGAGTTAGAATGATTGGGCAATCCTTGAGTTAGGTAAGACAATTGAACGGAGATTATAAGAATGTAAACCCTTTAAAAGCCTTGCCTTTTAGCCATTAAAAGGTTTTAGGATTGATCTTAAGGTGGTAACAACTTGTTGGTTTGCTCATTTAAATGTCTAAGTATAGTAGGTTTTTAAGTCATAGCTAAATTTTTTCAAGTCATGGCCAAAATGACCTAGTAATGTTCCAATAATGAATTTGGCTAGGGCGCAAATATTTTTGCTTGGCTGCGACGTAAATTTCATCTATAAGCTAATTTGGCTGTGGCACAAATAGTTGGCTGTGACATAAATATTTTTTATTGCAATGCAAATCATTTCTATGTGGGAAAATTGATCTAAACTCAAGTTTAGTTGCAATGTGAGTGCTTCAAATCACAGCATAAATGTAGAATTAAAATTTTGGAAGTTTCAGAGGCTAAATTAGTCGTGGCCTAACCATTCTAAGCCCCTTAATTCAACTATAAAAATGTGGTTTCTAATATGTTAGTGGTGAGTGGTGAGTGGTGACTAGTAATCCAATATATAAGATTTTTTATACTTCTTGGAAGTAATTTGAATGAGATAAAAAGTGTTAATAAGAATGTTGATTTCCTAAGAACATAAATCCTCTTGTTTGCCTCGGCGGTGAATATGGATGGCATAAAAGTTCAAATTTCCCTATAGTTTCAACTATTATGGACTTATTATTTAAATTTAATCTTAATTGTGACTCATTGAGAACAAAAGTATGCATAATTAGCTTAATTAATAGTTAAGGTTGTTACAAATGGTCGATAATGTTAGCTGTTAAGGAAGAGCTCCATTGTAAATGGTTAGGATGAAAGGTTTTAGGATTAAAGTAAAGAGCAAGATCCTCATAAGCAAATGAGAAACTGTGATCCTAAGTGCAGAGTTAGCCATGAGGAAAGAAGGGAGAAATAAAATGAAGGTAGAAAGAAAGATTTTGAAAGAAAAGATAACAAGTTAAGTGGCAAGTGAGAAGGGAAAAAGGAGAAGGAGGTATAGAGGCTTAAAGAATAGAGTAGTAATAATGGTAAAAGGTTATGGTAACCAAGTGAATGGCATTGGGTCATATAAAGGGTAGGAGGAAATGAGGTGTCATGCATTTAGTGTAGGACATAGTAAAGGAGTGAATGAAGAAAATGTGGTGTACTAAGAAAGGAAAAAATTGAATGATTTAAGAAAGGAGCTAAAGATAAGGCAATCATTGATATTGGATACGCTAATTAAGGAAATGAAGAAAATATTAGAGAAGATAATAAAAATAGTGGTATCAAATGCCAAACCAATGAGAATAAGCTAGCATGATAAGAGAATAATGAGGATAAAAAGGGAAGGGGAAGAGGCCAACAAGCCACTGAGTCTCTTTTCTTCAGATTAAAGAGAAAGGGGAGATTTTCTCACAAAGAGGATCTCACATTCAAATATTGTTGGAAGACTTTAGTTATAAATGTTGTCTGCCTTATATTTATTTCCTAATTTCTCCTTCATACATTTTTTCCATGATTAATTTCTCACCACTATTACAAATGTAATTGTTTAATAACTCATTCTTATATATTGATTTATTAATCACATAAGTAACAATTTATCATAATTTATGTCATGTATGGTACAATATTAGGCTATTCCATAAGCATTTATTTGGTTAATCCTTCATTATGTTACAATTATTCTCTTCAAGCTATGGAAACTCATTAAAATTTAGTGCAGGAATCAACATAATATATATATATATATATATGTTGTGTTTGATTCCTTTCCTCATATGGATGCACAGTGAGGATTGTTAATTATATGACATTTGTTGCTAAAAATTACAGTGAAGGCATTATAATAGTAAGAGTGCCAAAACAATAGTTGTATGTTAGGTATAATAAGTGTTAAGTGATTTCCTAAAATGTTAATGATGATTTCCTTGATCCTCCAAAGATGATTAGGGAACCCTTATTTAAAATCTTTTGGAAGGTAAGCTAATAATGAATTTAATCAAATTGACGTGCTCCCTTTGGCAAAGTTATACTTTTTAGAGCAACTTGTCATTAACAAAGCCATACTATTTAAAGTAACTTGCCATTAGTAGGATTGTTTTATTTAGAATAACTTACTATTTTAGTATGCTGTATATGGGTTAATAGGGTTTAAGGTGATGTGACCATAGGTTTTTGGGCCTTGGTAATGTAGATTGAGTCATTTTTTACCTGTGAAGATTTAAGGCTTGTGAGGCACCCATAATGCTTGCCTTCAACAAAAAACATGTCTTTAATAAATGCAAACTTCACAACATCAAAAAAATAGTAGAACAATACAAAAGATGGGCAACAGCTCAATGAATTGAGAAAGAGCAATAAAACCTAGAATGCTCTTGGGGTAAGTTGGATTAAAGAAACCCTTGTGGTAACAACTATATCACTCAATTGCTAAAATGTACATCTATACAAAAAACTTCCTTATATTGTCCTAAGGTGATCCTATCACTATCTATATTATAAATAGTATATAAGTTAAAAGGAACATTAAATATAATGTTTGAAGGGATATGGTACTCTTCTAAAAATCTGCAACTATCCGTTCTATCACATCACTTCCAAAACTAAAAATGAAAGGCATCTACCCAAGAGATGAGGCCTTCGATTTGTCCATGATAGTAGCTGAAAGGAAAACAAAAGGAGAATTGAAAGATGTATAAAAGATGAGTAAAGACTGAAGAACCCTAGGGACAACAAAGCATGTAAAAGACAAAAAGATAACCGATAGAAATAGAGAATCAACAAAAAGAGTAAAGTTTTAAAAAACCCTAGAAAGAAATAATTTGTATACCACAATAGCCAATAAGAAACCACAATGTGTGAATGTGGCAGTCTTAAAGAACACCAAATCAAAAGCATCTACAATAACTTTGGGTAGCATTAAAAGAGGATCAACCTTAACCACCTTTAAAGGTAAAACAAAAGTAGGAGAAATAGTAAAATTTGCAAAGTTTTAACATTTCTAGCACTTCTTTCTAAGTCTATCTGGCATATAACTTTGTTGGTGGACTTAGCGGCAAGTATTATGAGTGACTTATAGGCACCAAATCTTCACAGGCTTGCAACGACTTAGTTCATATTACAAAGGCCTAAAAACCTATGATCACATGGCTATAAGTCCATCTTACAATGTATTAAAAATGGCAAGTTGCTTTGAATAGTGTGAATCTATTGATAAGCTACTTTGAGCAATATGACTTTGCTAAAAGGAACATATTAACTTAATTAAAGTCATGATTAACTTATCTTTTGAAAAAGTATAAATAAAGCCCCTGTCATCTCTAAGGGTTTAAGGAAGTCATCATCAACATCTTTGGAATTACTCACTATTATTATACCTAACACAACTCTTGTTCTGGAACTCTTACTACTATAATACCTTCATCTTAAAGTGATATAACTCTCTCTCTGTTACAAAATCTAAATTTTAGGAACAGAGTTAAAAGAATAATCTTGTAGGCTTCAAAACATGTGAAAACGCACATTGTCTTTAAAGCAAGGTTTGCCCTTTATATAATACCTATAGGATATTAGCAAATATTCTTATAAGATTAATCTAAAGTACCCCAAAGAAATCACACATAACAAATAATGGACATCTCACTTTCTAGAGTAGATACAGGTTTAAAAAGTTTGGGAGTAAGAGACAATAATTTTATTATATTGTCAAAACTAAAAATCTAGTATTTATAAATCAATAAATCAATCATCATGTCTTTTCACACATTGAATTTTGAAATTCAATGAGTTAATTCAGATTAACGAAACCCTCTTATAGTCATTTGACTTTTTAAATAGAAACAACATAATTATTTTACCCCAAAAAAATGAAAATTAATTACAACTTTTCAATTTTTTGACTCTTTATATTAACCAATAGATTGATCTTATAAGACCAATCGATTGTCATGTTAATGATCACTTAATAATTGTTTTTTGGAAGCACGCTAGTAAACTAATTTGGTCTACAGTTGATTATTCTCAGTCAACTAATTGATTGATGCTTGTTCATTAGTTGACTATTGTAACACCATGAATTCTAGCTCATTCTAACTCATCAAGTGCCTTTACATAACTTAATATCATGAATCATGTGAGTTTTGCTTGAAAAGGCAAAGAAATAATGCTCATTTTAGCATTGCACTGGGTCTCAAAATTTCATTCGGTGTCACGTGGACCGTGTGAGCTCATACTATACTTTCTCATATTTAATTTCATTATTACAACTCATTCTCATCACAAAAACATGCTTACAACCCATGGAAACCGAAATGGGGCATGGAAACTTAAAGATCATCCTCGGCCAGAATTGGTCTTTTTTCTGGGCAACTTTTGGAAAATCATAACTAAATCTAAAAAAATTAAAACTATGCAATCTTGGTCTACTTCACACTAAAAATACGTCCAGGTCACAATATTTATCACCCAGGACGTTTGACATCCAAAAAGCTACAGAGGTCCGACTAAAATCTGGAACTATCATAGAATTCTGGATAAAATTTTGAAAATGTCCAATTAATTCCACAAAAATCTAATCCATGCAAATGATGCCAATCTAGAAAGTTGTGAATGTTAACTAGAGAGGAAAAATATCTCCAGATTAGTTCATCAAGTTTAGATTCCGAAATTCAATAGAACAGCACTTCTAGTTGGGCAATTTCACTGATATTGGACAGAAACTTCAAAAATTCATATCTCCCTCTCTATACCTCCAAATGAGGTGCTTCTAATTGTTACGAGTCACTATGATTGCCTAGTTTTTTTGTATAAAGTTACGTGACAATTGGACATCATTTGGGCCTCGTGTGATAGAAAACAATTTCAGACCAAATGAATAGTGCAGCGACCAAATCCATAAAATTTTCCAATTTCAAAAAATCACCAAATATTTTGTAGACCTCCAAAAATTATGATCTTTAGTTTCTCAGAAAGCTCTCAATGAGACCTAATTGCATGCCAAATTTTAGATTAATACTAGCTTATTTGGCTAAAAAGTGATATAAGGTTCTATTATGGTCAAATTTGACTCCATATGAGGTAGCAAATTTATCAAATGTTCTTCCCTTGGTATTGACACCTTTTGGGCAAGTCTAAAAGCATATTTAAGACCTGTGTGAGCTGCCCAAATAGTCCCAAACCTCATGCATCTCATTTTGGCTATTCAACCCACATTTATACACATATTCATCAAACTTTAAACTTGCATACTATAACATTACATACTCAAAACATGTGCTAGTGGTCATATATCATTTCCATACATCTAAACATCACATAATAGTATCTTTACGTATGTATCAACGTTCATAGTACATATACAACATCATATACATGATAAATCATCATTATGGTTCCAAAATGGCTAAAATCAAGGTATAAGTTTGTCAATCTCCTTCCTTTAAGGTTGTTGGTTCCCATTAGCATATCCACTTAGTTCACCTAGTATGTTAGATCATTGGAGAGGAGGAGATAAGATTCAAAGAATCCCAATAGCTCATCTCCCATTCAATCATACATAATATATGCAAAGCAAACCTTTTAAATGCATGCATGGTGAAAGTGGAAGACATGCATATTTTAAAACAATCTTGGCATGTGAATCAATCATACAAAACATCCAAGATCTCACCAAGTGCTTGGATACACACATTCTAAAACAAGCGAAACACACATCCATGCATGAGAGAAGGTGGAGAGAGCTACCTTGTATACAAGCACACACTTTTTTCTTAGCTTTCAAACCTCTTCTTTCGGCCACACACCCACAACTTGATAGAGATAGTTTCTCTTGGCCTAGATACAAATTACGGGAGCCAATTAAGTTCATGAAATAATTTCTAGGGCCATACGACTTGCTTAAACCCTAGATTACTCTACAACCTCTATTATGGTCCATATTGACACCTAATGAAGCAACACCCCTCAAATGATTTCTAGGCCTCATTCTTTCTTTTCAAATATAATTCTTGACTCTTTTTAAGCCTCTTGGAGTCATCAAATCATCAAAACAAAAGGCCTAGCACCATGTTGCTTCTTTAGGTCATATTATGGAGCCTAAGACACCAAATCACTTTTCATGAGTTCTAAATTTTTTTCAAGACCTCCCCTCACTTTCATTCATCAAATATGACTCAAGAATGGCCTTAGAAAAATTTAAAACTCCCCCCACCTATAGAATCCCTTCTTGGCTAAGACATAGACACCATTTGGGCCATATGGAGTTTTCTTGAAGGGAGAAGCTTATGGGGAGCATCTTTGGTGTCTCAAGAACTCATTTATACTCTAACTTAGACCAAGGAATCATTATACAAATTCAGAAATGGGAAGGTTCACCTTTGGAAGAATGGAGGAGAAGAGGTTTGGAAGAGAAAGAGCATGAAAAACTACTAATTTCCATACCTTAAGCCTTTGATTTCTCTTCCTTTTCTTTCCCTTCTTGTGAGCCTCATCCCCTAGGGTTTTCTTTTGGTTTTAGGCAGAACATGGTCGTGCATAATGAAGGGAGGAGAAGGGTGCATCATAGATATAGGTGGGAATAAGTTACACTTTTCAAAAATTCCTATTTTGTCCTTCATACTTTGCATTTTCGTTTCTCCTTCGTTTTAGCTCTTTTTTTAGAACCATCTTTTCCATTATAAAATATAGTTCCCAATCAAGAAAAATGGCTTTGGAATCACTCAAATCGGAGCTAAAACCTTTCCGAACGAATCCGTCAAAGTTCGGGTACACCGACATTGGAAATCATCCACCGGAGGGGCTTTAACTGTCTCGGGGCTTTCCATGATTTTTAGACCCTCTGAGAACCCTAAAGAACTCAAAACTTTCATTTAAAAATCCCTCCTGTGTGTTTTTCAAAAAGTACCCATATTTACGAAAATGCCACTGGCCTTTTGACAAATTTTTTGAATCACCCTGGCCTTGATTTCTGGGTAACTCAAGGTCAAATCCTCATTTTCTAATATTTAAAATTTTATCATAATTTTAGTTTGCCCCAATTCCTTCTATTTTAAGGACTTCCTTTTGTATCTGACCTATTTCTACCGTTTACGGAGAAACCGAACATTGCGTTTCTCACGTTTATGGAGGGACCGGATGTTACAACTATTATATTACATTGTTCAACCTTATCTATCTTACATGGACCAATTAACTACATTATTGTACTACTCAACTGTTGTAGTGTTCAATTGACTAGTTTACCATACTAGTTGACTGACACTTATAAGAACAAAAATTTAATCCATTCTGTAACATATTAGTTGACTAGTTATTGGTTTCTTTAGTTTTTCAAACTATTTTCAACAATCTCCCACTTAATTTAGAAAATTAAGTGTTATTTGCTCTTATAAAATTATGCATCATAAGAAGTATCTTATGAATTAGACTTTTCAATAGTGTAAGTAATTCAAAATTTTGATAGATAAATGGTTACTAAGCATAAACCATTATTATGAATTAGACTTTTCAATAGTGTAAGTAATTTAAAATTTTGATAGATAAATGGTTGCTAAGCATAAACCATTATTCATCAATCAAAACTAAAAATATCACATACATAATTTTAAATACCTTTAACTAAACTCACAGAAAATGTGACACCTTAAACTACTACCACTACCTAGCCTCTTCATAGGCTCGGTTCCATATGATTTCCAAAGAGTCATTACTCTCCCGTGGCATTTACATGCTATGAACCGGAGTTTCATATACTCATCTTTCACCTCGTGGGTCCTGTGAACCCATCTCAAGCATCCTCAACTCAAACTCCATACATATGACTCATACATAGCATAAAACAAACCATAAGCCACGGGTATAGAGCCGAAAACTATAAAAATTACATTTTCTCACTTGGGCCCAAAAGTTATATTTTGGCTCTAAATTTGGAAAATCATAAGAAATTATAGACAAATGGGAATGCAGCAAACTTTAGCTTTTTGGAAAGCTCTAAGTGTCAACTTTACACTAAAAATCATTCCCAACCATAAACACATCATTTGGACAAGTTTGACATCGAAAATGGGAGGAAGGTCCAGCTGTCACTGTTTCTGGTGCAGCTTGCTGTCATGATTTTCGAAAATTCATAACTAAATCCACAAAAATCCAATCTGGGCACATTATACCAATTCAGAAAGATACGGATGTCTACTAGAGGAGAAAAATAAGTTCAGATCAGTTCAGTAGCTCCTGCACCCCAAAAACTGATGGAACAGTGATGGGGTCAGGTAAGCTCCCTGATGCTGATACAGAACTTCAGACAGTCCAATCTCTCTCTACAGACCTCCGATTTGGGTGATTCTAGTTCCTACAAGTCACTTTGGTTTTCTAATTTATGTGTATAAACTTTCACCACATTTGGAATCCATTTGGTCTAAAAGTGCCACAGATTTCATTTTCTGGTTGCATGAACAGTACATGACCAATCCCTTGAATTTTCCCAAATTCAACAATTCCCCAAATATTCTATAATCCTCCAAATATTACCAACTTTAGCTTCTCAAGAAGCTTTCTACAAACTCTAGAGGCATGCCAAATTTCATCGCAAACGGAGCTCATCCGGTCATATTTTGATGGAGCTCTCAATTTTCCCGGTTTTGGCACCCCAAAGGTCCAAAACGGGTCCAAATAGCCTCTCTCACACTCTAGCCACTCATGGACAAGTTTAAAAGCATAATACTAGGATATATATCAAGTCCATGTGGTCCAAATCATCATACATCCAAATCTCACTATGCTATGGCCAATTATGCACTATTCCATACATGCAACAAAAGGGGTTCCATTCATTTGGCTATAAACATAGGTCATACAATATCCTTCCATACATTCATACTTGTTACAATCTTTACAACTCAAAAATAGTGGGCACATCTTCATTTGGCACCACTTTACATCATATTTACATCAAAATATCAAAAGAAAGTAATATCTCTAACTATGCATGCTCCTAGGCTCCTTGGTGGGTGCTCGGTTCTCCTTGAGCTCCACCTAGCATATTAGTTGGGAGGGGAAAGGGGTGAGATTCGGAGAATCTCAGTAGCTCAGGCACTCAGTCCCGCAAGCAATCAAGGCATATAACAAGTCAAAGCATGTGAATAAGCATTTAGCTATTCTCATTCATCCAACATATAATGTACATGCTATGGAATCACAACAATGCCAAAAATGGGCTCCAGGGACTTTTGGTCTAGCCTTACCCGAGTTTAAGGGACTTTTGGATGGCCTCACCCGAGTTTAAGGACTTTTGACTTGGCCTCACTCGTTTGAGACTTTTGGCCTTGTCTCACCTATCTCAAGGGACTTTCGGCTTCACCTCACCCATCTCAAGGGACTTTCGGCACTACCGCACCCGAGCAATTCTCACAACTCATCACACAAGCATATTGACATTCAATGCATCAAAACAATAGCATATGGCATATTCCACACATTCAGCATATACATATCATACAATGACTATCATATCCAAGAATGCAACAAGAAAGAGTGAAAGAGAGAGCTACCTTTAGAGCCAAAGCCAACACAAGCTTTTTCTTTCAATGTCTCCTCTCCCTCCTTAGGTTCATAAACACACCTTGATAGAGGTGTTTCACTTGAGCCTAAACACACCAAAAGCATGCAATTACTCTCTTATAATTTAATTTAGAGCAACCATTCTATCACACACAACCTAGGGTTCTCTCTCTAGAATGCCATTACCCCTTTCTCTCTCTCAAGCTCCCATGGTAGTGGAAAACCTCATTTTCAAAGAAAACTCAAGGATTCAAAAGAGTTTTCCACTTTCCCTCTTCTGACCCATGCCCAAAATCCGTCCATTTACACAAATAAAATCGCAGAAAGAGAGGGCAAAGGGAGGGGATCAGAAATCTGAAGAGAAATGGGAGAAGTGACCTTACCTTTCCCTTAATCTTCCTCCTTCTCTTGATCTCTCACACTCTCCACGCCTCTTTTCTCTCTTTGGGT
Source organism: Erythrophleum fordii (assembly GCA_032878935.1). NCBI lineage: Eukaryota > Viridiplantae > Streptophyta > Magnoliopsida > Fabales > Fabaceae > Erythrophleum > Erythrophleum fordii. The sequence continues at coordinate 29,059,029 of JAVQMF010000055.1, read as the reverse complement.
CGAAGCTTAGGGCAGATATGAGAGAAGAAATGAGTTTGGGCGTTTAATGAAGTCTGATTCTCGCTATTTACTCTCTTCTGGACTGACTCTCGCTACGGCGAAAACTAACCTTCGCTATAGCGAGCTCGTGTAATCTGGCTTCGCTATGGCGAGGTGTAGCCTTCGCTACGGCGAGGTCGGGTCAGTTCCCTTCGCTATAGCGAGATTTACCACTCGCTATGGCGAAATCACGTCAGTTCCAGACTTCACTCTCGCTATGGCGCACGCTACAGCGGGCAACTCCCTGGTTTTTGTATGGGCTGCTGCCAGCACTCGCTATAGCTAGAAACGCCTTCGCTATTGCGAACTAGCTTTCTCGCTGTAGCGAGACCATTTCTCACTATTGCGAGAGGACTTGGCAGAAATTCTGGATTCCGAAAATTTCCAGCTTTCACTTCCTTTCTTTTCCCTTTTCTTTTCTTTTTCCCGGTTGTTACATTTCTACCCCTCTTAAAAGAAATTTCGTCCTCGAAATTTAAAAAAAACTTACCTCAAGGAAATAATTCTGGATATTTCTGCCTTATCTCATCCGCCAATTCCCAGGTTGCTTCCTCAGATGTCAGACCTCTCCAGATCACTTTCACCAGAGGAATGCTCTTGCTTCTCAGCTGTTTCAGCTTAGCATCCACAATTCTCTCCGGTTTCACTACATAGGAAAGATCTTCCTGCAATTGCACATGCTCATATTCTATGACATGTGAGGAATCTGGTAAATACTTTTTCAACTGGGAGACATGAAAAACACTGTGTATTTGGGCTAGGTTAGGAGGCAAGGCTATTCGGTAAGCCACGGGTCCAATTTTCTCAAGGATTTCAAACGGACCAATGTACCTAGGACTGAGCTTCCTTACCCTCATTGACCGACCTACTCCCGTCATTGGAGATATTCGAATGAACACATGGTCTCCAACCTCAAACTCTAACGGCCTCCTACACTTATCAGCATAGCTTTTCTGTCTACTCTAGGCCGTGAGGAGCCTCTTTCTAATCAATTCTATCTGTCGGGTGGTCTGGTCCACAATCTCAGGTCCTATTATACTCCTTTCACCTAACTCAACCCAACACAGAGGGGATCTGCACTTTCTCCCATACAAAGCCTCATAAGGGGCCATCTGGATACTGGAATGGTAACTGTTATTATATGCAAACTCTACTAATGGCAAATACGCATCCCAGTTCCCCTTCATTTCTAGCATACATGCCCTCAACATATCTTCCAATGTCTGGATGGTCCTTTCAGTCTGACCATCTGTCTGGGGGTGATATGCAGTACTAAACCGCAATCTCGTCCCTAAGGCATGCTGCAATGACCTCCAAAAGTTCGATGTGAACCTGGGGTCTCTATCCGAAACTATGCTATTGGGCACTCCATGAAGTCGCACTATCTCTCTGATATACAACTGGGCCAATCTTTCCAGTGTATAAGTAGCTTTAATAGCTAAAAAGTGTGCAGACTTCGTCAGTCTATCCACAACTACCCAAATAGCATCGTCTCCAGAGGATGTCCTGGGTAACCCCATGACAAAATCCATGGCTATACTATCCCACTTTCACTCAGGGATATCTAGTGGTTGCAACAACCCAGCCGATTTCTGATGTTCTATCTTTACCCTCTGACACACTAGGCATTTAGCCCCATACTCCGTCACATCACTTTTCTTCCCTGGCCACCAGAAAACTCTTTTCACATCCTGATACATCTTGGTGGCACCTGGGTGGATAGTATACTTACTCTTATGCGCCTCTTCTAGAATGCTTTCTCTCAACTCATTCTGACTAGGCACACAGATTCTATCCCGCTATACTATCATGCCATCCTCAGACAACTTGAAATCTGAGGTCTTACCTTGGGTGATCTCATTCCTGATCCGTTTCAAAAACTCATTCTCTCTCTGGGCATCTAAGATCTGGGTTCTCAAGATATTCTCAATTCGGATTTCACTCAGATATAATCTACCCGATACCACCTGACAAGAGAGGTTCAACTCTCTGAACTTCTCTAGGAGCTCCTGCTCTCTAATCATCATATGGGCTACATGGATAGATTTTCTACTCAGGGCGTCTGCCACCACATTGGCCTTGCCCGGATGGTATTTCAACACATAATCATAATCTTTCAAAAATTCCATCCATCTCCTCTGTCTCATATTGAGTTCTCTCTGATCAAATAGGTATTTCAGACTCTTGTGGTCACTATAGATCTCTATGGTCGCACCATACAGATAGTGTCTCCAAATTTTAAGAGCAAACACTACGGCAGCTAACTCCAGGTCATGTGTGGGGTAATTCTCCTCATGAGGTCTCAACTGCCTCGAGGCATATGCCACTACTCTACCCTGCTGCATCAATACACATCCTAACCCTTTGCCCGAAGCATCACAATAAACCACAAATGGTTCACTAGGGTCAGGGATAATCAGCACAGGGGAAGTGGTCAAACAGAGTTTCAACTCCTGGAAACTCTTCTCACATCTCTCATCCCACACAAACGGTGTATCTTTCCTGGTTAGCCTCGTCAGTGGTAAGGCCATTCGAGAAAAGTCCTGAATAAATCGTCTGTAATACCCTGCCAAACCTAAGAAACTCCTGACTTCGGTGATCGTTCTAGGTCTATCCCACTGTAACACAGCCTCAACTTTATGGGGATCCACCGCAACCCCATCTCGTGAGATCACATGACCTAAGAATCGTACCTCGGTCAGCCAAAACTCACATTTACTCAGTTTGGCATACAACCTTTTCTCTCTCAAGGTGTCTAGGACTAATCTCAAATGCCACTCGTGCTCCTCAAAAGATCGGGAGTACACTAAAATATCATCAATAAAGACCACCACAAACTGATCTAGATACGGTCTGAATACCCTGTTCATATAATCCATGAACACAGTAGGCGCATTCGTCAATCCAAATGGCATCACAAGGAACTCATAGTGCCCATATCTCGTCCTGAAAGCCGTCTTAGAGACGTCTTCAGTTCTCACTCTCAACTGGTGGTAACCAGATCTAAGATCTATCTTAGAAAACACAGATGCCCCAGCCAACTGATCTAACAGATCATCAATTCTAGGGAGAGGATATTTATTCTTGATGGTAACTTTATTCAACTCTCTGTAATCTATGCACAAACGCAAGCTACCATCTTTCTTTCTCACAAACAACACTGGAGCAACCCAAGGTGAAACACTAGGGCGGATAAACCCTTTCTCTAACAATTCCTCTACCTGCGCTTTCAACTCAGCAAGCTCGGCGGGAGCCATCCTGTAAGGAGCTTTGGACACTGGTCCAGCACCAGGCACTATGTCTATAGGGAACTCTAATTCTCTCTCAGGAGGTAGGCCACTAAAATCAAACTCTCTAGGGAAAACCTCCGGGAATTCCCTGACAATTGGGATCTCCTCTATCCCTTCTTCTACCTCAACCCGAATAGAGAAAAAGACTAGAAACCCTTGACATCCACACTCTAAATATCTCTCAGCCTGGGTAGTAGTCATAAAAGATAACTCAGCTCCTACCCTAGGTATGGTCCCACAAGCAGGTAAGGAGATGGTTCGGTGTTCACAATCAAGTATGGCATTATTTGCAGCTAACCAGTTCATACTAATAATCAAGTTAATTTCATGAAAAGGCATACAAACCAAATCAAGAGTGGTATGACAGTGGTTAAATTGGACAGTGACATTCAAGCAAGTATGGGAAGTGACCACGTGGCCTCCAGTGGGTGTAATAACAGATAAGTCAAAGGGCAAGACACTAACAACCAGACCCAATTTCCTCACACAATCATAAGATATAAACGAGTGACTAGCACCCGAGTCAAACATAGCAACTACAAGAAAGCCATTCACTAACAGCGTACCTCGGATCAAACTGGGAGATGCGCTGGCTTCCTGCTGAGTAAGGGCGAACACTCGGCCCTGGGTCGTGGTCTAGGAGGAGGCGCTGTCTCCATCTGAGGACAGTGTCTAGCAATGTGCCCCGGCTTCCCACACTTGTAACATGTCACCGGAGACTGCTGGAAGGATGACTGGCCCCGCGGAGGTGGCACACCTCGCTGTGGTTTTCTATTCCATGGCCCTTTGCCTCTCCTCTTATTACTAGGGGTCAAACTAGAACCCTCCTCTGGTTTCGGCCTTTTCAAATCCAGAACCCTCTTCTGACTAGCTGTCGTCGCAGTAGGCATGATAACTTGCAGATTCGTCTCAATCACCCTACTGACCTCCACCAGAGTATTAAACTTCCTGATTCGCTGTGGAGTGACTCTATCGCTAATCAGGGGCCTCAAACCAGTCTCAAACTGCTCACATCTCCAGGGTTCATCATCATACCTCTGGAGGTAAGAGGAATACTGAGACAGCTCTATAAATTTGGCCACATACTGGTCCACAGTCATCTCATCTGTCTGTCTCAAACTCATGAACTCCATCTCTTTCTTCTTCCTCACTGAACTTGGGACATACTTCTCATAAAATTCAACCAAGAATGTCTCCCAATTTATCTGTATATTCTTGGTCTCCATCAGAGGTTTCGCACTCTCCTACCATCTATCAGCCTCCTTTTCTAGCATAAAGGTGGCTAGCTGGGCTTTCTACTCAATGGTACAATCCATCACTGAGAAGATCTTCTTAAGCTGCATCACCCAAGCCTCCGCCTTATCCGTATCCAATTCTCCATCAAACGAGGGTGGATTGTTCTGCCTAAACTGCTTCAATACTTTTTGGATAGGTGTCTGGGTCTGTGGAGCAGCAGGCTCCTGGGGAGGTATAGGTGGAATGCTGGAGGTAGACGGTTGCGGTCCAGGGGCATCCCTTCTGGCTTCTTCTTGCCTAGCCAGGGTGTTTTGCAGATGCATGATCATATCATGCTGCTGCTGGGCAATGTATCTCTGTTGCTCCAGCATCTCTTGGTGCTGGCCCATCATGGCCTCATACCGGTCAAGTCTATCCATGATGGCCTGCAGAGGAACCCTAGTCTCAGTAGGAACCTCTGGCTCATCTCTCTGAGCTCTGGGCAGTCTGCCTCTGCCTCTACCCCTGCCCCGTCTAGTCTCAACCATGTCTGAAAGAAATAGCAATCCTCAGTTCACAATAATATCACAACACTTATGCATAAGGATGCTACAACTTTCATGACCATTCACACCAAACACCAGCAATTCACATACTTTAAGAGCCTAACATTGAGCAAAAGTGCCTGAACCTTTGCTCTGATACAAAAAATGTGACACCTTAAACTACTACCACTACCTAGCCTCTCCATAGGCTCGGTTCCATATGATTTCCAAAGAGTCACTACTCTCCCGTGGCATTTACATGCTATGAACCGGGGTTTCATATACTCATCTTTCACCCCGTGGGTCCTGTGAACCCATCTCAAGCATCCTCAACTCAAACTCCATACATATGACTCATACATAGAATAAAACAAACCATAAGCCACGGGTATAGAGCCGAAAACTATAAAAATTACATTTTCTCACTTGGGCCCAAAAGTTATATTTTGGCTCTAAGTTTGGAAAATCATAAGAAATTATAGAAAAATGGGAATGCAGCAAACTTTAACTTTTTGGAAAGCTCTAAGTGTCAACTTTACACTAAAAATCATTCTCAACCATAAACACATCGTTTGGACTAAGTTTGACATCGAAAATGGGAGGAAGGTCCAGCTGTCACTGTTTCTGGTGCAGCTTGCTGTCATGATTTTCGAAAATTCATAACTAAATCCACAAAAATCCAATCTGGGCACATTATACCAATTCGGAAAGATACGGATGTCTACTAGAGGAGAAAAATAAGTTCAGATCAGTTCAGTAGCTCCTGCACCCCGAAAATCGATGGAACAGTGATGGGGGTCAGGTAAGCTCCCTGATGCTGATACAGAACTTCAGACGGTCCAATCTCTCTCTACAGACCTCCGATTTGGGTGATTCCAGTTCCTACAAGTCACTTTGTTTTCTAGTTTATGTGTATAAAATTTCACCACATTTGGAATCCATTTGGTCTAAAAGTGCCACAGATTTTATTTTCTGGTTGTATGAACAGTACATGACCAATCCCTTGAATTTTCCCAAATTCAACAATTCCCCAAATATTCTATAATCCTCCGAATATTACCAACTTTAGCTTCTCAAGAAGCTTTCTACAAACTCTAGAGGCATGCCAAATTTCATCGCAAACGGAGCTCATCCGGTCATATTTTGACTGAGCTCTCAATTTTCCCGGTTTTGGCACCCCAAAGGTCCAAAACGGGTCCAAATAGCCTCTCTCACACTCTAGCCACTCATGGACAAGTTTAAAAGCATAATACTAGGATATATATCAAGTCCATGTGGTCCAAATCATCATACATCCAAATCTCACTATGCTATGGCCAATTATGCACTATTCCATACATGCAACAAAAGGGGTTCCATTCATTTGGCTATAAACATAGGTCATACAATATCCTTCCATACATTCATACTTGTTACAATCTTTACAACTCAAAAATAGTGGGTACATCTTCATTTGGCACCACTTTACATCATATTTACATCAAAATATCAAAAGAAAGTAATATCTCTAACTATGCATGCTCCTAGGCTCCTTGGTGGGTGCTCGGTTCTCCTTGAGCTCCACCTAGCATATTAGTTGGGAGGGGAAAGGGATGAGATTCGGAGAATCTCAGTAGCTCAGGCACTCAGTCCCGCAAGCAATCAAGGCATATAACAAGTCAAAGCATGTGAATAAGCATTTAGCTATTCTCATTCATCCAACACATAATGTACATGCTATGGAATCACAACAATGCCAAAAATGGGCTCCAGGGACTTTTGGTCTAGCCTCACCCGAGTTTAAGGGACTTTTGGATGGCCTCACCCGAGTTTAAGGACTTTTGACTTGGCCTCACTCGTTTGAGACTTTTGGCCTTGTCTCACTTATCTCAAGGGACTTTCGGCTTCACCTCACCCATCTCAAGGGACTTTCGGCACTACCGCACCCGAGCAATTCTCACAACTCATCACACAAGCATATTGACATTCAATGCATCAAAACAATAACATATGGCATATTCCACACATTCAGCATATACATATCATACAATGACTATCATATCCAAGAATGCAACAAGAAAGAGTGAAAGAGAGAGCTACCTTTGGAGCCAAAGCCAACACAAGCTTTTCCTTTCAATGTCTCCTCTCCCTCCTTAGGTTCACAAACACACCTTGATAGAGGTGTTTCACTTGAGCCTAAACACACCAAAAGCATGCAATTACTCTCTTATAATTTAATTTAGAGCAACCATTCTATCACACACAACCTAGGGTTATCTCTCTAGAATGCCATTACCCCTTTCTCTCTCTCAAGCTCCCATGGTAGTGGAAAACCTCATTTTCAAAGAAAACTCAAGGATTCAAAAGAGTTTTCCACTTTCCCTCTTCTGACCCATGCCCAAAATCCATCCATTTACACAAATAAAACCGCAGAAAGAGAGGGCAAAGGGAGGGGATCAGAAATCTGAAGAGAAATGGGAGAAGTGACCTTACCTTGCCCTTAATCTTCCTCTTTCTCTTGATCTCTCACACTCTCCACGCCTCTTTTCTCTCTTTGGGTCGAAGCTTAGGGCAGATATGAGAGAAGAAATGAGTTTGGGCGTTTAATGAAGTCTGATTCTCGCTATTTACTCTCTTCTGGACTGACTCTCGCTACGGCGAAAACTAACCTTCGCTATAGCGAGCTCGTGTAATCTGGCTTCGCTATGGCGAGGTGTAGCCTTCGCTACGGCGAGGTCGGGTCAGTTCCCTTCGCTATAGCGAGATTTACCACTCGCTATGGCGAAATCACGTCAGTTCCAGACTTCACTCTCGCTATGGCGCACGCTACAGCGGGCAACTCCCTGGTTTTTGTATGGGCTGCTGCCAGCACTCGCTATAGCTAGAAACGCCTTCGCTATTGCAAACTAGCTTTCTCGCTGTAGCGAGACCATTTCTCGCTATTGCGAGAGGACTTGGCAGAAATTCTGGATTCCGAAAATTTCCAGCTTTCACTTCCTTTCTTTTCCCTTTTCTTTTCTTTTTCCCGGTTGTTATAGAAAACTAGCATGATTTTGGCCATATGCTACTTCTAGATTTATTGAACATTTTTAAAAATTTTTGCTTCAAATTTAGAGAAGAGTGACTTCCTTCTTGGATGTTCATATAGGTAGAAGGTTATTTAAAATCTTGTAAGTCTACCTTGACTTTATTAAGAGTATTATACTCACCATTTTATCCTTAATTGTACACTATGATTTAATTAATTGATAATTCCCTAGTGTCTCATAGTCACTTATTAGTAACTTATTATTACCTATTGAACTTCTTGATTAGAATTGCTCTAAGAAGAAGTAAGGTTTTCACTATTGGTAACTTTAGGTAATAGGCTTTAAACTTATTTCAAATAATGTTTTCAACACCATTTCCCTTGATAATCCTTTTATAAAAAGATTTGCTATGTTATTTTTCATTCTTACGAATTATATTGTGATAACTCTCCATCACTAATCAGTTGTAGGACATACCCATGTCTTAGAATAATATGTCTAGATTTCCATTATATATCTTACTATATGTCCTAAACATAGTAGCCTTATTGTCACAATATAAAAAAAATGGTTGATATTGGTTATGGCAACAACTTTATATCAATTAACAGATTCCTTAGCCATTTGGCCTCTTTACCCACTAAAGCTAAAGCTATGAACTTGGATTCTATCATGGGATGAGTTATACACATTTATTTTTTTGATATCTATGAAACAAAACCTTCACTTATAGTAAATACATAACTATATGTAGACTTATAGTCTTATGCATTGGTCATTCAAATATCTTTTTAATATAATAAGAAAGTTATTATAAAATAATCCTAGAACTTTTGTACTTTTTAAGTATCCTAGGACTTTATTAATAGCCTTCTAATGAACAATACTAGGATTACTTATGTACCTTGCTAATTTTCCAATTGCAAATGATATATCAGGCTTGTACGATGCATACCATAATCAAATTTCCTATAACACTAGAATAATCAAGTTATGCAATTCATCATCTAGAATTCTATTCTAGTTTTAGTGTTGTATCATAGGGAGTGTTTTTCTCTACAATAACCAAGTGTTTATACTTTTTTTTAGGTTTAAATCTTTTTAATGTAACGAGATTGATTTAAGGAAAAACCCTTACTGTTTCTTTTAACTTTGATACCTAAGATAGTATTTACTTCATCAAAATCTTTCATCTTGAATTATAAAGTTAAATATTTCTTAGTTTCATTTATACCAAGCATGTTAGTACCAAGTATTAACATCTCTCTATATATAGGCATATAATAATTATATATTCATTTGTGAATTTGGAATAAATATGTTTATCTACATTATTATGCCTAAACCTATGAGATAATATGACTGAATCAAATTTCTTATGCCACTGCTTTGATGCTTGTTTAAGTCCATATAATGACCTAATCAATCTGCACACTAAAAACCCTTTGGGTTGTTTCATATATATGTCTTATCCAGCTCACCATTAAAAAATGTAGTATTTACATTCATTTGATGTACACTCAATTATAAATGGATGCTAATGCAATCAGTACCCTAATTGATGTTATTGTAGCAATAGGTTCATATGTGTCAAAGTAATCGATGCTTTGTTTCTATTTAAAGCCTTTTTCTGCTAATCTAACCTTAAATGTTTAGATAACAGCATCAATGTTGTATTTCTATTAAAGTATCCATTTAGACCCCATAGGTTTGGACCTAGGAGGTAAGTCAACCAATTCCTAATTATTGTTAAACATGATTGAGTCCATCTCATTATTAATGGCTTCCTTTAAAAAAACTCGCATATCTTGATGATATTGCTTCCTCATAGGTTGTAAGATCCTCTTCTATGTGAAGTAAGGTATTTGATCTAAGTTTGTATTCCTATCTCCTCCTACCAAGGAGACTATGGCTTGTGAGGATATGAAATCCAATTCTAAATGTTTCTATGTTCTAGCCCTTTGACTTTTCCTAAGTTCAATAAGAGGATCACTAATTATTCATTTGACACTAGAAGAAGAGCCTACACCTAGTTAGTTATTGGGTTGTTTAATTTCCTTATTAGTGGAGTTAGTGATGAACTTGTTTTCAAAGTTGTTTAATTTCCTCATTTATGGAGTCAATGATGAACCTGTTTTCAAAGAACTCCACATCAACCAATTCCACAATGATATTAGACTCTCTGTCTAATAACCTATATGCCTTTAAATTTTTAGCATAACCAACAAAATGATTTTTTAAATCTTTTAACCTCAACTTGGTTCTTTTAGGATTTGGCACTCTAAAATTATAAGATAACTTAAATTTGATTTCTTTCCATTCCATAATTTATATGAGATTATTTGATATTTCCTAGATGGCAATCTATTAGTTATGTGAAAGGTTATTAACAAAGCTTCACCCATAAGTTCATGGATTGTTTAGCACTTGGAATCATAGCATTAGTCATATCAATTTGGGTTTTATTTTTCCTCTTGAACACACTATTTTGTTATAGTGTATATAGAGTACTATCTTGATAAATTATGTCATATTCTTTGCAATAAGTTGAAAATTCATTAGAGAAATATTCTTTACCCTTATCACTTCAAGTGATTTTTATTTTCTTACCTTTTTTATTTTTAACTTTAGACTTATAGGTTTGAAATATACTAAATGCTTGATATGTGATCTTCATTAAATACACACATGTACCTAAAGAAATCATCTATAAATGTTATAAGATACCTATTTCCTCATCTAGTCATTATGCCATTAAGTTCACATATATAAGAATGTATCAAATATAAGAGTTTAGTTGTTCTAGCCATAGATTTAAATGTTTTTCTAGTCATTTTTTATTACACATAAATTTCACATTTATTGTGCATATAGTCACTAGTTTAAATCATGCCATGTTTAGACATATAATGCAAGGAATTAAAGTTAACACATCCTAATTTATCATACTATAAATAAATAGAAGACTCAACAATATAAACTAAATTTGCAACTTTATTAATACTTAATTTGAACATCTAATCACAAGAGTATCCCTTTTTAACAAACATTCCGTTATTGGAAATTGCATTCTTATTAGATTCTAGTACAAACAGTAATCCTTTTTACAAAGTAGAGTAGTAAAAACTAGATTTTTCCTAATTTTAGGAACATGTAGCACATTTTGCAATATTAACTTTCTTTACAAAAGTGAATTGTAGTTCTACACTACCTTCTCCAAGTACCTTGGTAGTATTTCCATTGCCCATGAGTCCTTCTTTTCCTTCTTTCATAGTTTCATATTTTCTAAATTGATTCTTGTCATGCCAAACATGTATATTAGCATTGGAATCATACTACCAATCAAACATATTGGAAATAATTGCCTTGTTTACCTCAATTATCATACCAATATGCAAATCTAAAACCATGGCAACTATTTCATTATTTTTCAGTGTTTACCATGTTTACAGCATTAGTATGTCCTAATTTTTACTTCTTCCTAAATTTGCAATCTCTTTTATAGTGGCCCTTCTTCTTACAATGATAACAAGATATTGAAGCCTTTTTAGGCTTGTGTTCAAAAGCGTTAGAATTTAGGGTCTTTTCCTTGTTATTATTCTTATAGGATTGTTGTTTCATCCATATAATTAAACTTGTTCGAAATATATTTTGAATGCTTTTTTTTGGAAACTTTTAGTTGCTTTTTCAATCCTCAAATGTTTCAAAATTCGTTTCACAGAAAAAGTTTCAATAATATGCAACAACTTTTTTTTTTTTTATAATCATTCCAATTTAGAGACAACTTTGAAATGAATACTCTTACTTGTAATGATTCAAAAATTTCAACCTTTAAATCTTTGAGTTTTGAAACTAACACTTGCAAGTCATGGACTTGATTCATGCTAGAAGTATTATCATTCATAGAATAAACAAGGTAATTTATAATTAAAAACTTATCCTTTTATTACTCAATGCTATACTTGAACTTAAGTGCTTGCCAAATTTCCTTTGGAGATGAGACAAAAGTGAAGAGGTCATACAAACAATTGAAAAGGGTGTTGAGGATATGACCATGACGCAAGACTTCATTCTTCATTATTTTCTTCCTTTTGGCTTTTACTTCATCAATGTTGTTATTGGATAATGCAAGAAGTGATTATAGATTTAAATTAAGAACATATGCTATCTTCATAGTAGTAAGAAGAAAAAGCATGTTGTCCTTCCATCTCATGAAGTTGGTGCCATCAAAATGGTTTAGTTTCACGCAGTTTTGATTCATGACTTTGAAGATAGATTCGATTGTAGACTCCATATAAATCTTGCTTTAAAATTGTTACAAAATTTGAATTTTAGGAATAAAGTCAGAAGATCAATCTTGCCGACTTTAAAATGTGTGAAAACTCATATTGTTCTTAAAGCAAGATTTTCCTCTTATATAATACTGTAAGGTATTGGCAAACATGCTTCTAGGATTAATTTAAAGTACCCTAGAGAAACTATACTTAGCAAATAATGAACTTCTCACTTTCTAGAATAGACAAAGGTTCAGGAAGTTTGGGAGTAAGAGAATAATTTTGTTGTATTGTCAAAACTAAAGCTCTTATATTTGTAGATCCATAAATCAATTATTATGTCTTTTCACACATTGAATTTTGACATTTAGTTAGTTAATTCAAATTAATTGAAACTTCTTATAGCCATTTAACTATTTAAGCCAAAGCAACAAGATTATTTAACAAAAAAAATCAAAATTGATTATAGCTTTTCAAGTTTTCGACTTTTCATATCGACCATTTAATTGATCTTAAAGGACTAGTCAATTATCATGTCATAAGTCACTTTATGACTATTTTCTAGAAGCATATCAGTCAATTGATTTGGTTGACTAATGATTGTTTATCATTTGATTTTTACATTACAATGTTGAACTCTATCTGTATTACTTGGATTAGTCAATTGCATTATTGTACCAATTGACTAGTCGATTGCCACTTATAGGAACAAAATTTATTGCATTTTGTAATGAATCAATCAATTGATTATTGGCCATTAATCAACTAGTTGATGGTTTCTTTAGTTTTTCAAACTATCCTCAACACTATCTTTTTCTTGTTGTTGCCATCCCTTTATCCTTAAGAGTACCATATTAAGAATGAAGGCATGTCCTTGCATGAAAAGTGAAAATGGGTTTAAAGTTGAGAAAGTTGTAAAATAAGTCATTATCTATTTTTGTTTGCTTATATTTTAGAAATATATATGACATTCAAAAAGAGTGGAAGTGCAATCAAAATTTAGAAGGCAACAAAGTAGGCGACGAAATATTTTTATTTGCTTTTGTTTCTAGTGATCTTTAATCATTCTCTTTTGATAATAACAAGACTAATTTGGAAATCTTAATCTAAATCCACCACTTTTTCCTTTTCTTTTTCAATTCTTAATATGGCTACAAGAACAATTAAGTAATTTTATTTTTAGGTGTTGAAAGTCTCTTATTGTGGTTCCTTATTGGGTGCTACACGACTTGGCGAGTAATTTTCGCTTGATATGGTTTCCTTGTTAGGTATTACAAATCTCAATTGGAAAAAAAAGGGGAGAGACAAAGGTAGAGAAAGAGAGTAGGAAAGAATGTGAAGGAGAAAAGTTGAAGGTGAAGTTGAATAGGATGCCATGTAATGCTTGTTTGATATATAAAATAAAAAAAAGATTATTTTAAAAGAGGAAATAAAAAAATAATTTTAAGAATAAAAATGACTTTGAAAAAGAATTATTTTTGTGTCTTTATTTAAGAAAAAGGTGAGATATTATTAAATAATAATTACAAGACTATAATAAATATTGCATAAAATTAATGGAAAGAAATTAGCTTCCTTGCAATCTAACCAAATGAAATTTTACTAGAATGAAGCTACATTGGCAAGTATTTGACTAATAATAAACCACATGAGCATTTAAAAGTTTTGTTAATGGCGACACTAACGAGAATTTATTAGAATAATTTAAAACTTAAAAATTCATTTAAAACAAAAAAATTTAAGAAACTAAAATGAAACTTAAAATAAATTTGAGAAACCAGGAGTTTTAATCGAAATTTCAATAAGGTATTTAACTTATGGAAAACAAATTCCTTTTATAATAAATAACATTCATAGTTATTGTAGACTATAGAGTGGCATAAGTTGGCGGCTGATAATACCCTCTCCCGTATGATTTAACCATGTATTTAAAATCCCAAAAAAAAAAAAAAAGAAAATCAATGGGGCAAACGTAAAGGCTCTCTTCTATCAAAGTTGTAATTTTGATTTGATAATATCGCCATGTGTAGTTTCCTGAATCTGGAAAGAAACTGTGGGCCAATTATCCCACCAATCAATCAGCGCTGATTATGTAATTACATCCGAACCCCCCCCTTAAGTCCTTTTCCAAAATGTATCAGGATTTGATAATTCACTAGTAGCTTATTAGTTATATATAGGGTTCTAATTTCATAGTGCTACTGTGAGATTTTTTTATTTGCGGGGTGGAAATGCGTATTCCTATACTCCTCTAACAAGGGTTTCTTTTCACCCCACCGGCCTGACGCCGTTCTCTTCTCTTCGCACACTCGCTGGAGAGAGAGAAATATCCACAAGCTCCATTCTCTCGCTCTCTCTTGTGTAAAGTCTCTCTTTTTAATCTCTATCTCCTTCTGGTTCAGGTTCTGCGGTTGTCGCCGCTGAATCTTGTTCTCTGTTTCTCTCACTCAATCATACGTCGAAGATTTCATCTTCAAGTGAAAGTTTCTGAGGTATGCAGCAAGGTGATCAAGCGGTGCTGAGTTTGAGGCCTGGTGGTGGTCGAGGCGGCGGCGGTGGAAGCAGGCTATTCGGTCCTCGATTCGAGTCCTCATCATCGACATCTTCTCCTTCCCCTGCTTTTGGATCTTTTTCCGCCGATCTCCCAATCTTGCGCCCCCATGGCGGTGCTCCTTCACCATTCTCTATAAAGGCATAAATCGAATCTGACCCCCTCCTTTGGATCTGAATTTTTCATCCCTTTTTGGTCTTAAAATCCTGGCTTTTGGTCAAGTTTCTTATTTACGTATTGATTGATTGCTTGTTATCGCTGTTGTTTATGACTGCCTATATTTTTTTTATTGGGCTTTAGTTGTAAGAAACATCAATGAACGATTTATAGAGTACGAGGCATTGTGTCTGCTATATATATGCTTTATTGGTTTTTAATTGGTGACATGGGAAAGGTAGATTTGGATCTCGTATCAAGTTGATTGATATCGAGGCTCAAGTTGGTTTCTTTTGATTTCCATGTTTCTTTCTTTTAAATTATTCTAAGTGCAAAATCTTATGCTGAAGTTGGAATTCTGGAAATAATATGTTTGTACTGGGTGGTGTTAATTGCTATTCAAGATTTGTATGTATTTTTTGTGCAATACAGATTGAAAGTGACTGGCTTTAATACTATAGTATTATGGAAATTTAAATGATTTATCTGGGAACTCCCTCAAATGCCAAAAGCTAGAGAAAAGTGGTCAAAATAACAAAAACAGTAATAGAACTAAAACAAAAGTGAATTGAGAAAGATATATCTCACAGTTACTGTGTTTATTCATTGTCTCATTTCTAGTTATGGTTATAAATTAATATGATAAGACCTGTAAGATAAAGGGTAAACTTAAGTTGAATGTCCTAATTCTTGGTGGGGTATTGAGTATGTGTACCTGCTGTAAATATGGACAAAAAGCTATATGTGGGCTTTAGGTGGGCTTGATTAAGTCATAGAATTCCCCATGAAGGACCCACATACATTATAACTCATTTGGTAATTGGTAATTTTATTGTGACAGATCAACTGTGTATTATGTATAGAGATTTGTATTCTTATTCTTCCGGTTTTGCAGGCTGGTGATTCATGGATTGAGGGTCGTGAGAGGGTGCGATACACCAGAGATCAGCTGTTACAGCTTAGAGAGGTAATTGATATATGTTCTTGCTGCTGGTTATGTTGGATTCTATAAACTCTTCATGGAGGAGAAAATAGTTTTCTGAGATATATCTGTTGGCTGCATTTTTCTGTGTAATTCTTTTATTTAGACTGGTGATCATTGATCTGCTGTCCTTTTCCTTCACATACAGGAGTATCTGATTGGCATTCTTTTTTTTTTTTCGTATAGATATTCTTATGTATGATCTTTGTAATAGATTCACTTTTGTATCTTATATAAATGGTGGCTGTTAGAAATTTGTGTTGGAAGTCTATTATTCATTAGAAATTTACCTGCCTTGTTCTCTAAGCTTCTGAATAGTTGTACTTCATGTTCTTTTGTTTATTTCCCCTCTTTCTGGTTGGTTACTGTTAAAACAACGTAATGCAATATTAATTTGTTTTCTAATATTCAAGTTTTGACTTCTGAATTGCTATTTATGTTTTAACATTGCTCTGGCTGCTCTCTACCAAAAAATTTGACTAGTAACTTCTCTCTCTGTTCATTTATTTATTTTCTTACTTAGGCTTTTGAAGTCCCTGATGATATTCTAAAAATCAAACGAGATATAGAAGCTGAACTTTTTGGTGAAGATCAAAGCTGGGGTCGTGCAGAAAGCAATGTAAGTTTCTTCTGTTTTTTTGACATCATATATGATATTCATCAATTAATATGCCCAAATAGTCATATTTTACATTGTTAAGTTGCTTGGCTGCTTTGGGATCAATGTTTTACTATTTAAGGACCGATTGGTTTGTCCAAACATATGAATCACAGTGCACCTTTGTTTTGGTGGATCAGTAGGTTATATACTTAGGCGTCCATGACACATTGACGACATGTGTCAGTACATTAAGAATTAAAACTGTTTTTTCAGCTGGCTCAAACATGGCATGGACTCTGATAATTGAAAAAAGGGGGAAAATGATAGAATGAAACCCAATTTTGATGAGACTATAGTTCTTAATTTTTCTAGGATTCAATATTTTAAATGGTATAATCTGGCATTTTTTATTTGCTAATTTTTTTAGCTTTTTGGGAAAATATTAGTGTGAAACACTTTGAAAATTAAAAGATGCTCCTTGTTTCTTTGGAAGGGCTCATTGAAGATAAGTTTAAAAAAATTACCGTTTGGGTTTGCAATATATGCCAAAATACTGTAAATCTATAATAGTGTGGTAGTGTGTATACCTTGTCATATGTATTTTTGAACCAAAGAAAACTTGCCATAATTTTTCTTTTCAATAATTTTTGTGGCTGTCCTTTCCTGACTCTTCTTTTTTGGGGGCGGGGTGAGGGTTCCTGTGTGGATTTACAGGGGGATTTTACAGCTCTTCTGAACTGACAAAAACCCACCCCCCCCCCCCCCCCCCAAAAAAGTTGCTCAGGGATGATTCTTATCTTCCTATTTTGTACTCTATCTTCTTTCTCTGAATGAACGATTCTTTTATTGAAAAAAAAAATTGTGTTCTCTTCTTTGTCAGCCCCCACACCAAATTCAAAATCGATATTCTGAGCCAGATAATCGTGACTGGCGTGGCCGGTCTGGACAACTTCCTCCTGCTGAAGAAAGGTCTTGGGAAAATATCAGGGAGAATAGAGAATTTGGTAATCGATATGAGTCAAGACAGCCGGATGCCAGCCAGATTAATCGCCAAGACCAACAGAAGGTACAGATCTCTTCTCACTGAGGGGTGGTAAGCATTGACAGATTTCATAGTTGAATTACATGTTATCTTCTATGTTCTGAACATTTTTTTTAAATGTTTGTTGGAAAGTTGTTTGGTGTGGATTTGGTGGGATTAAGTTCTACTGTGGATTTGAATGGAATTGCGATGGTTACCTTTAATTATTCCTGTATTTATCTAGTTTATTGTTGACATTTGACCAGGCTATTTGTTATATATACTCGGATTTGCATTTATGATATATTTGTTCTTTTTTTTTTTTGGGTATGCGCACCCTGGCTAGCTATATATCTTGATTAACTTGGACAGTTGGACTTGTGATCTAATGATTACCGCTTAAATTGTGAACTACTTAGTGTGTGTTAGATGTGAGTCAAATTAAGCATATTGTATTGGTTTCCATTCAAATCAAATGCATCATCATGAAAGTGTGGCACTGAGTATGACAGAATTTCCAATTTGTTTTTTATGATGTGATCCAATGAGACTTGCTCGTGATCTATGGTTGTGTATTTATGTCGCTCATGAAAGAAAAGGTTTTAGTAATTGCACCCATGCTGTTTAGATTTAAGACATGAATGCTTAATGACCAGGCAATATACTTTTAGCTCTTGCTCTTTTTGTTGCTTCTTATGTTTGCTGAATGTGATGTTTCATTATGGTTGGCATTTTGTATAGGGATGGGTACATTAGTTTTTCATTCTTTGATTTATTAATCCGTTTAAATATAAAACACTTGATATTTCCTCTCTGGATATATTGCTGGGGGATTTTAGCTTGATAGTAAAAAAATTCTTGCTTCTCTTGTCATCTTTCTTGGTCTTCATTGGGAAGTTATTGATGTATTTTTATAGAGCCATTATCTATTGCTATAATTGCATCTGGTTTGTTTATTTAGTAATTTGCATTTGGTGTTTCTTGGTTCAAATTGGATGCCTATTGATTGGTTATCATGCTTTTCATGAATTATTGCAATGCGATGTTCTCTTGAAGCCTTACCTTGCTTCTTAGTCTTGTACTTAATTATGGCAAGTTTTCTTTGGTTTTATTAGAAATATAGAATTACTTGATGAATTAACTAAAGTTAATTGTTACAGATTTATATAATAAATCATAACATTGCAGGTTTTTATATCATTCTTTTATTTCTTTTACCCATTATATTTGGCATGATCAGTTATTTTTGTGTTAATTATAATTTTATGTCTCTGTATTAAATCAGGGAGGACCTGCTCCGACTCTAGCGAAGGCTGGAGTGCCATGGTCAGCTAGAAGGGGAAGTCTTTCTGAGAAGGATCGTGTCTTGAAGACTGTGAAAGGGTAATATATAGTTGATAGATGAAAACAATGGCTTAATGTGGGTTTTGACTGTGGTCTGTGGTAGGGTTACATGGTTGTCAATGTAGCCTAAGTCATAACTTATCATTTTCATTGAAAAGAAAGACTTAAACCTTGCATATCTGGGTTGCCATGTATGCCATAGTTAACTTCTCATTTTCTTCGAAAAGAAAGTCTTAACTTTTATACCTGTACCATAATGGTTGAATAACTGTCCTTGGAAAGTAATGCCTGCTATTAGGAGTTATAAAAATGCTTCAAGTGATTATAAGTATAAGGAATCCTATATAGTTTGAAAAATAACAAATAAATCAATGAGGAAAAACGTTGTTGTACTTAATTTGTTTTTCCTGTAAAAATAAGTGCACTTTGTTTTCATGAATAGTTGTTGGAACTCTATGATTCCTGGAATGCTAGATGCTATTATCTGTGGCAATGCAGGATTCTAAATAAGTTGACTCCTGAGAAATTTGATCTCCTGAAGGGTCAATTGATTGATGCTGGCATTACATCAGCTGACATATTGAAGGTTGGCTCTTTGATGGCTGCGGTAAATTTGTCTGTGTTCTTCTAATGGTTCTTGATTAATTTGCTTTCCTTTGTGAATACAGGATGTCATTTCGCTTATATTTGACAAGGCTGTGCTTGAACCAACATTTTGCCCCATGTATGCTCTTCTGTGTTCTGATCTTAATGAAAAGTTGCCACCATTCCCTTCTGAAGAACCTGGTGGGAAAGAAATCACTTTTAAGAGAGTACTCTTAAATAACTGCCAGGAGGCCTTTGAAGGTGCTGATAAATTGAGGGAAGAAGTTAGGCAGATGAATGCCCCTGAGCAAGAGATGGAGCGTCGCGACAAGGAAAGACTGGTCAAGCTTCGCACTCTTGGAAACATCCGATTAATTGGGGAGCTTTTGAAGCAGAAGATGGTTCCTGAAAAAATTGTCCATCACATTGTTCAGGTTCTCACTGGACTCAAGCCTCGACTGTTTTTGGAATATAACTTCCTGTTAAATTATGGTTTGGATTATCTTCCAATCTCTATTGGTTGACTGTTACTTGGAACAGGAGCTTTTAGGACCAGCTGATAGCAAGTCCTGTCCTGTTGAGGAAAATGTTGAAGCTATATGTCAGTTTTTCAATACTATTGGTAAGCAGCTTGATGAAAGCCCAAAATCACGGCGAATAAATGATGTGTACTTTAGCCGATTGAAAGAACTGAGTGCTAACCCTCAGCTTGCACCACGGTTGAGGTTCATGATTCGTGATGTTCTAGATTTGCGTACAAATAGCTGGGTTCCAAGGCGTGAAGAGGTATACTAATGAATTTATATTTTTGTAAAGATATATTATGCCAATCTATTTTAAGCATTATTGCTTTTGATAAAGCATTAATTAATGTTGCCTTGTGTAGGTAAAAGCCAAAACCATCACTGAAATTCATTCGGAGGCTGAAAGAAATCTTGGATTGCGTCCAGGTGCCACTGCAAGTATTAGAAATACCCGTAGTGTTCAAGGAAATGCCAGCCCTGGGGGATTCCCCATTGCTCGTCCTGGTACTGGGGGTATGATGCCTGGAATGCCGGGGACCAGGAAGATGCCTGGGATGCCTGCAATTGATAATGACAATTGGGAGATGCCTAGGGGTCGGTCAATACCTAGAGGAGAGATGTCAGCTGTGCAACCTGCTGGACGTGGCCAGTCTCCTTTACTTTCCAAGTCAGCAACTCTGAGCTCAAAGTTGCTACCTCAAGGTAGTGGTGGTTTTACAAGTGGAAGTAGTGCCCTAGTGCATGGAAGTGGTGGTGCTCCTCCCACACACCCGTCAAACTTAGGTTTAGATACTGAGGCTGCACCTGTTAAAGTTGTTCCTGCCATGTCCTTTGAGAAGCCACCGGCGCCAGCACCAAAAATGAATACTGATGATCTTCACCGCAAAACTCTGTCTCTTCTAGAAGAATATTTTAGTGTTCGGCTTTTGGAAGAGGCATTACAGTGTGTGGAGGAACTAAAATCTCCAGCTTACCACCCTGAGGTTGTCAAGGAAGCCATTTCCCTTGCACTAGATAAAAGCCCACCTTGTGTTGAGCCTGTTGCCAATCTTCTTGAGTATCTCTTCATTGAGAAGATTCTTACTGCTAGAGACATTGGCACTGGGTGTTTGTTGTTTGCTTCTATGCTTGATGACGTTGCTATAGATTTACCGAAAGCTCCAAACAATTTTGGTGAGATAATTGGGAAACTAATTTTGGCTGCGGGGTTGGATTTTAAGGTTATGAAAGAGATTCTTAAGAAGGTGGAAGATGACATGTTTCAGAAAGCGATATTTCATGCTGCAGTACACGTCATTAGTTCTTCATCTGGGCAAGCTGTTTTGGAGTCACAAGCATCTGATATTGACTCCTGCTGGAGTCTGTTCAAGTGATATATCATGGCTTTGGATGAGAATACCGATATCTACAACTTTGGATGAGAATACCGATATCTACAACTGGAAGAACATCTCTGTCTTTGTTTCACTACTTTAAATACCCCTTCCCTCTACCTTACCCTCACGTTTTGGGTAAAGAGCATTTTGTATTACAGTATGTTATAAAAGTGGAGCAGAAATTTTTATTGAGTTGTATATTTTGAGGTCTTAGAGGTGTTTTCGAGGGAAGAGTCAAAAACTATAAAGCTACCGATTTTGTTTTCCAGATGGCTAATCATGTGCCATGCTTCTCCAAGAGAATGGCCCATTAGGGGTTCCAAATGTTTTTGTATTTCATTAGTTTCCATTATTTTTTAATATTTTCTTGACAGATAATTGTTAAACTGTTTAGTTCATAAATATTATTGTTGTTACTTCCACTATAATAATTCTGCTGTGTTGAATGTCTACGTATCATTATTTTTATGTTGGATTTTGAGGTAAGAATAATATAAAAACAAAACACATGTAGGGTTCTTTTTTTTAAATCTTTATTGTTAGGTTTTTTAGTTAAGAGTGATAAGGGTATAAATTTTTAATAATAACATGACAAGTATCTAGTTTTTGTATATAATTATATAATCTTTAAAATAAATTATATATTTATTGTGTTATTATTAAATAATTATATATTTATTATATTTAAATTAATAAACATATTACTAAGAATATATACAATTGTATCTAAATTTAATGTATTTAATGAGATGGCCCTTAATACATAAGATCTCGAAGTCTTATATAATAGGATTTCAAGTACGAGGCAAATTAAAATATTTATATATCAAACGTCCTAAAATGAAATTGAGAGTTAGTAAGCAAAAGAAATTTGAAAGAAATTTTTTATATGGAGATTAGATTTTTAAAGGAAAATGTAGTTGATGACAATATGCTGAATTTTGGTGCTGTAATTTGATCCAGCCGCTTATGGTTGAATCATGAATATTTTCTGAAAGACTTAAGTGAAGATGAATTCTCTTCACAAACCACTGCTGAGGTCAATAGGTCACACTTTATAATGCAGTAGTCATGTCTGACATTTTTCAGCATTTAACATCTACATGTTGTTTCATGAAAAAAAAAGAATTCTACATATTGTTCTATTCATCCCATATAAAGTTCTATTCTCATTCTCATTCTTTCGTTCTCCTCTTCTGAATGCCTTCCCATATATAACTATTCACGCATACCCATTATTTTCCCTAGTTTGTATACTTTTCTTACTCAATCTCTCTCATAATTTCATTCAGCAATCTTCACCTTTTGCTTTTCATTCTATCTAATCGATTAGTCATTGTGAATGACTACTTTTATTTAGTGGAATTCCTTGGGCATGTTGTTGCCAAGTCCAGAATATTTGAAACTTCTACTTTTTGGATGTTATGGGGTGAGAGTGTGCTTGGTATTTATAAACGAATATCCCAGTGTATGTGAAATTATTACGTAGTAGTTTCTAGCGTTGCAATCATGAAATTAACTTGTTTTGTTGGTTGTGAAGTAACATTTAAGTTTGTTTTTTCCTTTAAAAAGGAAAAAAGCAAGACATTCTAGATCCTTTTATCATTTGTTTCTATGCCTAAGAAGCTTGTGAGGTAGTAAAAACATGCAAGTCTACTGCCTTGTTTTTGTTAATCGGATACTTTGACCCATAATAGTATCATGGGTTAGCTTTGCCCATAAAGAGGTATAAACTTGCAATGGTTAGTTTCGTATATCTATCTTTATGATGTTATTAAATCAACTATATAGTATTATATGTATAGTATTTACTCTTGTGATATTATTAAATTAATTTCACAAGAGATATGTTTTGAGCAACTACATAATTGTGTATATCTCAATTGATATTCTTTCTGTCCATATATCACTTAGATCAGATTCAACTACTTTCTTAGTATCAATCTTTTAAGTCGAATTTATCATGATCATATGATGTATGTTAAAATAGTAGATACTAACATATTTCTTTATGATATTATTAAAGTCGTGAGGGCTCCAATAAAAGGAATTTGTTCCTTTCTAAGGCTTAAACAACAATGAAGTACGGGTTTATTTATTTGCTTCCTAATTATAGTTGTTAAGCACATACAGTATGGATTACATATTATGGTTTTTCTCTTATCTTATAAGAGGATATGTCGATTTGATTTGTTTATTAATACCGTACAAATCACTTCAAGTATTCAAAGTACCTTATCAAGCACGAATCACTTCCTTAATAATTTAATGGATAATCATAAACACTCTTCAAGTATCTTAGGATTTTCTTGACAATTTTCCAATGCTTTTGACATAATTTTCTTTTTAGATTTGGTTTAAGGACATATCTTAGATGATCACTTCTTACTACAAGGGTACTATGTGTTTGTAATCTTTTATATTAAATCACTTAAAAATTTTCTTGATATAATTATCTTGTGAAAGACAAATTAATTTCTTTAAACAATTTCTTTGGATTTTAACTCGATGGATGCACTCTACTTTACTTATATTCTTCATTTTAAAATTTAAGGATAGCCACCTAAAAAAATTGAATTTAGATTATTCTTGACTAATAGTATATCATTTACATAAAGGAATAATATTATAATATTTCTTTCAAACTATTTAATGTAAACACATTGGTTTTCATAAATTATTTGAAATTTATATGATTTTACTACTTGATGAAATCTTAAATGCTATTGTCTAAATTACTATTTTAGTCAGTAAATGAATCTTTGAAGCCTATAATCCTTTTACTCCATTCTTTTTTCTATAAAACCTAATAGTTGTTCCTTATAGATTTTTTCATCTAATTTTTTATTTAAGAATGTGGATTTCATATCCATTTGATATAGTTCCAAGTCCAAACTTACAACTATAACTAGAATTATTATAATATAATTAAAGATGTATAAGAGGTTAGAAAGTATCTTCATAATTTATACTTTCATGTTATTTATATGACTTAGCAACTAAGAGAGCCTTATATTGTTCAATAGACTATCTACTTTTCTCTTTATTTGGAGAACCCATTTGTTCCCAATTGCTTTTTAGCTAGATGATAGATTAATTAAGTGTGAGCATGGTTTGTCCTCATATAATCCTTTTTTACTTCCATTGCTCTTTTATATATTTCCTTAGCAAGGCATGATAAAGCCCCTTGAAATGTGTTTGGCTCTTCATCATCTTGCAAAGTAGCTATGAGTGTTGTCCCTTAATCTCAAAATAACATTTGGACATACTTTCTTAGTTACTCCAACATAGTGGGGTTGCTCATGCAATATTTTCACTTTGCACAAGATTTTCATCTAGTTGCACAACTCTCACATGGATCAGGAGGTCAAGGTATACCTATTTGTTCCTCTCTTTCTTGATCATGTGTCTCATAAAGAGATATATTCCTATCAATCTTTTCCTTATTAAAACATTCATTTTCTAAAAATATGGTATCTCTTGACTCGATTTTAGTTATAGTCTTATTTTTATTTTCACTAATAAAGAGATAACCCTTTGATTATTCTAAGTATCTAATAAAGATACATATCTTGTCTTTTGGACCTAATTTTCCATACTTATAGGAGTTATCTATGATACAAACAAATGACCCTCATTGTCTTAAGATACTTAAATCTAGTTTATGATTTATTTACAATTCATAGGGTGTGGAAGCAATTGACTTAGAAGGCACTCTATTAAGTATAAAGGTAGCGATTAATAATATGTCACCATAATAGGAAATGGTTAAGCTTGTTGACCTAACCATTTCTAGTGATGTCTTATTTCTTCTTTAGACAACTCCATTTTGTTGTGGAATGCCAATAATCATTAATTGTATTGCTATTACTTTCTCTTCACAGAGCTCTTTGAATTAATGAAACAAGTATTTGCATCCACTTTTTAAAGCTTTAATTTTCTTGTCCATTTAATTTTTAACTATATTCATATATTCATATAACATCTATAAGCACTTGAGTGCTTCTGACTTATAGGAGATCAAATAAACTTGATCATATTGCGAATAACTATAAGTGAACGTAATAAAATAGAATGCTTTATGTCTTGCCCTTACACTCATTAGATCACATGTATCAGATTGGATAAGTTGTAATGGATATTCAACCCTAGTTTCTTTTTCAAATGTTTTTCTATTTGTTTTACTTGCTAGGTAATGTTCACATAAAGATAGTTTTAAACTATAAATTTATCCTAAAATTCCTCCTTTTTAAAATATGTTCATTCATTCTTGGCCTATATAGCTTATTCTAGCATCCCAAAGTATAAAGATGATGTAGCACCTCCAACTAGTGTGGATGAAGTTGCTACACTAGTGTCGTCATGAATTTGAGCCTTCTTTTCAAAACTAGTTGCCTGGGTCAACATGTATCCATGTGCTCTCTTTCTAGGCCTACCCTATAGAATTGGTGGCTAGGGGTAAATGAGGTCATTATGGAACAAGTTCAAAGACTATAGTGTAACATTGTTCACCAAGAGCATGCAATGTTATGGGTGTTCACTGGGCCCGAGGACTTAGTGTGCCCGGCCCTACTTGACCAAATTAGGCCAAGTTGAGTTTGGCAATTAAAAAAAAAAAGAAATCCAAGGTCGGGTTGGGCTAGAAAACAGGGTTGGGTTGAGCATTGGGTTAGCCTCAAGGGCTATATTGGCCCAGTTGGCTTGAAAAAAGTAAAAAAATTTGAAAAAATATTTTTTAATAAACATTTATATCAAAATTTTAATTTTTCTTAAAGATAAAATATAAATTTATAAGGACTTATATAAAAATATTCTTTTTCTAATGTTATTTATAATTTTAATAATAAAGTTAAAAAAAGATAAAAAATCGAGTAACCTTGTATTAGCCAAGCCCAAGCAATAGGTTTTAATTTGAGGTCTATTTAAAATTGGGTCAGATGTTGGGTTAGGCTAAAACTTGACTCATTAACACCCTTATGCAATGTGTTTCATAACTCCTACACACAATCTTTGAAAAAATCTCGTACACAATCTCTTGTTCATACACACTTAGTATGTACAAGTCTTCTGGCATATCAATTTAGAAAAGTATAAAATTTGGCCTAGCCCAATGTCTTGCTTATAAACACCCCTATGTAATGTGTTTCACAACTCCTACATACAATCTTAAAAAAATCTCACTCATAATTTCCTATTCATATAGACTTAGTCTGTACAAGTCTTTTGGCATATTAACTTAGAAAAGTATAAAATGTTAAGTATCGACATTATATAAATTTAAGAAAAGAAAAAATATAATGGTGACAAGTGTGTAATAGTTTACCACATACCCATCAGCACCACTACCAAGATGAATCCGTTGTTGAATGTGTCTCTAATACCATCACTTGTATTCTTAAGAGGTCTAGAAAACTATACATGTTAGTTATGGAAGCCTTAGAATTCATCTATAATGAGTGGTAAGGGGTTAGAAAGCATGAAAATGAGAAAATAACATCAAGAAGGGGTGAAGTCATGGCTTAAAGAAGTTGAGCCACGACCAAAACTGAAGTTTAGGGTAATAGAGGCTAGGAGCATTGCGGCCAAGGTGATTTGAATCGTGGTGCAAGGTAAGAAATTAGTTCTAGGGGGTAACAGAGAGTAATCTCATCACAGCACAAGGGAGGCTCACCATGGTGAGCACTAGGAGGCGAGCTTAGAGAGTCTATCACTTTTTCTTAATTTAATTAATTATAATGATTTCAAACCTTGATTTATAATCATTAATCATGTAATTAAGCCTAATCACAATAATTAGGAATTAGGGTTGTTATAATCAAGTAGAGGAAGAACCAAGAAAAATGAAATTTCCATGGAAAATCATATCTTTTTAGCTTCCTTGTCAAATGGGCTTCTTAGGCTTTCAAGATTTTCTCCAAATTCTTCATTTCCTCTACTAAACCAGCCACAAAAGACCACCATTTAAAATTCTAAAACCATAGAAAGATAGAGGAGAAAGAGAAGAAGAACATTAGAAAAGGGAAGGGTATAAAAAAATGGCATTTTCTTACTTTTTTTTGCTTGATTTTCCCTTTCTCTCTCTTTCTTCCCACTAGATGCCATGGTGTTTTGGTTTGGATTTTTCTCTTCTTGGTTTTGAATTGAAGAAGATGGCTAGAGTGCTAAAATATAAGAAAAAGGTGATTTAATGACTTTTCAAAATACCCATTTTGTCCCTTTACTTCAATTTTTCTATTTGAGTTTGTTTTACATCCTTTTTGAGAATTGTCTTTTCCATATGAAAATTTAGGTCATCTAATTTATTAAACATATTTTCTTTCAATTTTTTGGGGTTCAAAATCATTTTGAGTCATTTAGTCAAAGTTTCGGCCAATCTTTTACCAAAATCGCACACCAAAAAAGTTTTAACCATTTTGATAATTCCTATAATTTTGAGAGCCTCTGAGAACCTTAGTAAGCTTAATTTTATTATTTAAAAAAATTCTTTCTTTAAATTTCCAAAAATTTGGCCAAAATTACGATTTTTACCATTGTGTTCCATATTAAGCCGTTTAACTATTTCAGCTCTAACTTCGGGCCATCTCTGGATCTTTACCTTTATTACTAGATACTTTATTTATTAATCTAGCTCTATCTTGCCTTATTTCATTTCATTCTAGGGGTTTTCTTTTATAATCTAATCGGTTTTGGTTCAATTTTAGGAAATTCAGGTCATGACAAAATCTCTCTCTAAGTGTGTAGATTAGAGGCAAAATAGTGAAGCACTTTAGCCTTTTTTGGTATATATGAATTTTTCTTTCAAGTCCCTTGGTTGCCCAAAGGTTTTAGTTGGAAAACAATAAAGGGTTCATCTCATTTTAAGGCTTTAAGAAGATATGGGTTGACCCAAGGGCCTTTGGTCCAATTAGGCCCATATCCGTATATTGGGCTATAAACATGTGGGTTCAAGTTAAGTTGCATCTGGTTAAAATTAAGTCAGCCTCCTAGAAATTTTTCTTGCCATCAATAAATTAATTATGAACCTTTAATATAATTTTACCCAATTAATTCAAATATATAATAATATTTTATTTTAACTAAAAATTACCCAATAATTATCATTTGCCTCAAAGTGTCCAAAATAATCATTTTTTTAGGAAGTTTCTATTTTCCATAATTTTTTAAAATTATCTAAATAATTCCTTATTTTTTAAATTAATTCCTTAATTCTCCATAATTCCCCTTAATTAATTTCTAGGTGTTACACCCTCTACAACTACACCTTCATCAACTTAAATGACATCATCTTGCATGTTGCATTTCATTTCTTTTCATTGTATGACTATAGTAACTATCTAGTTTTGAATTATCTTACTTTGTTTGGACCCTTTTAGACTTTAGTTGCATGCCATGGATACTTGTAAACTTATTGTGATTTGCTATATGTGCTAAGTGATATTATCTTAAGTCACATTTTTCTCAAGTGATATTATCTTATTCTAGTTTGATATTTTTGGCAAAAAGGGAGTTTTTTTGGTTTGATATTTGTTGATCTCACGTGCTATCTTGCTTTTACCTTTTTGCTTATGTCATGAGGGAGAAATATTGTATGTGAAATTACTTGCTACAAGTATTGGTCTTTTGTGAGCTACAACAAGTTTTAAAGGAAGCATGAACTACAGGGGAGCTTTCCTTTACTCACTTCATATTTGCTCTGATTAAGGGGGATCAAATGGCTCCTTGACATCCATGAAAGAGAAGTGCTACTCAACTCTATACTCTTTAGATAATTTCCAAATTATATGCTTTACAAAATTTCACATGTCTTTTGTAATCACAAAAGGGAGAATGTTAAGACAAAGGCTTTTTAGTTTTGAATTACATCAAACATGTTCAATTTTAGATATTTTGGAAAAGAGATTATTTGGGCCAGATTTGTAATTATAAAAAATATTGTTTCTGGGCTTAGATTATGCTAATGGGTTTCATAGGCTTAAATTTGGATTTAATGATTAATTACCAAGGATTGAATTTTATATTAAATATCTCATTTACGGTAAGTTTTCAAATATGACATAAATTGAGTTGAATATCTTAAAAGTAAAGTTTTTATTTGGACTCAATATAATAAGAAAGTTTTAAAGCTCTCTTATAAGGAAAGCTTTTGGTATATGCGTATAAATCTTAGGAACCTTATCTGGTATGTTTTTCAATTAATATATCTTGTGCATTAATGGAAAAATTCTTAAGGAATGTTTTCAAATAGCTTTGAATGTCTAAGTCAAGATATTAATACAGAAATATTCTCTATGATTTGATTACTTGAGCTATTAATTATATAATTCTGCTTAGGTACAAAAAAAGAAAATCTATGATATCAGGAAGCAAAAAAGGAAAATGGTAGTTTGAAGGAAGCAAAAATGAAGCAACAATTATAGAGATTCATTCAAGTTTGTTGTCCTCTAAAAGCCAACATAAAATGAAGTTAACATTTTGCAATTTTAAAGACTACTTATTATGGAATAAAGAAGTTGCACTTATTATTATTTTTCAATCAATTGGACACATTCAAGATAGATTCCTTATTAGTGAGCATATTTATGTAATCTGAGGAAGTTACTGTCAATGGTCACTAAGTTGAAGGCTAAGATATATATATATATATATATATATATATATGGAAGACATTTAAGGAGGAGAATAAGAAGAGAGAACTGAACGATGATCATTTTGCTTTAAAGTTATCCTAACTGTACATTAATGTGTTATTGCTTTGTGTGAGTTAGCTATTGTATTTTTAGAGAACTTTTAGAGAGTTTTAGTGTTTAACTTGAATCTTTCTTTGATCTTGAGCTTCCAAATATCTTGGGAAAAATTTAAGGGAGAAGTTTAAAGGTAACTCGTAGAAAACCTTAGGAAGAGTTTTGTAGGATTCTTGTGCGAAAACCTAGGGAGTGGAAAATCAAGTGGAGAGAAGAAAAATAAAAAAATTGCAAGCTAAGCCCTGTTAGATTGCCTTGGAAAGGCTGTAAAAGTAAGAGTGTTGTACCTGTTCTTGTAAGGTTGCATCCTTGGTGATTATCTATGCTTAATAAAAATTCTTTATTATGTGTTTAAGGACTAGATGTAGGATATTTTGATCAAAACTAAGATAAATCAATTGTGTCATTCTCCCTCTGCCCTACTCTATTTACTTTGTATTTAAATCTTTTGTCTCAAGCAGTGGGATCAAATTCCTTGAGAACCTAACATTACTTAAAGGAATCATAAATAATAAAAGAAGGCAAAATAATTGTATAATCTAATTCAATCCCCCTTAAGACCATACATATTGATAGATATAACTATTATTGATTTGATGAATAGATAGATTCAAAGAAAAAATAATAACTATACTTAATAATAAAACACTCGAAAAAGCCCACATCAGACGAATATTTTTTGTTGCTATGGGAAATAGGAGAAGTCCCACTAGTAGTAATACTAGACTAACATTATTGATTAGTACTAGATAACATTTGGCTTGCTAGAAATAAGCTTCTTATAAAAGCAGTGGAAAGGATAAGCTCTTATTTACTAGGGAATGACAAACTTCATTAGAATTGGATATTGGTGATCAACTGGAGCTCAACATTAATTAGTCTATCAACCAAACACTATGTTAGTGCAAACTCAAAGGATGTAAGACCTGCTCAGTTAATGTCATAATACAAGATATTTGGATCTTGTTTGCTTCTTTCTAACTACAACAAAAACTCAAAATACCAACTGAAGCTTTACTTAGGAAAATGACAAATTCAGTTGGAAATGTTTCATTTTCAACTAAAATATTAGTTGCACAATTCAACTGGATTTGGCTAGTCGATAAATGTTATTGATTGAATTTCGGTCATAAAATGGTAGTAAATAGTGACTTTATATCCTTCTGATATACATGTTGTAGTTTTGTAGCTTTTATGCAGGTTTTTAATTGATTTCAAAATTTGGTAATGAAAAATAATTTAATTTAATATATATTAATACATTATAATTAATTATTAGATTATATTAATAAAAATGGCATAATCATTTTTATTATATATTTAATATTATAAATATTAATTAGTATAAAAATAATTAATATAATAAAAATTAAAATTAAAAATAATTCAGTATTAAATTTAATTTATTTACTAAAAAAATAATTTCATTTTAAAAGGAAATTGATCTAAAAATCCATTTTTGACTGAATTTTGGACGGATAGTATGTGGCCAAAACTCAGTTAAAAATGGATTCTGACTAAATTTCAATTAGATTATCTATTATTTTCTTAAATTTGTTTTGATTTCTATTACAACGATTCGACGTGTGTCCCACAAGAAGGATTCTCGTGTTTGGTGTTTTGCCACAACCACTAGAATGCTTCGTGGAGGATGACCAACAGGTTCAATTTTCAAACCAAGAAAACAAAGAAAAGACTATATATGTAATTGGAGTTGAACTAGTAGATTCGATTGAGCTTAAGATGATGGAATGCTTCATTGAGGATGACCAGCAAATTCCATATGGCTCGTTTTTTTTTATATATCGTCTTATCCTAAAAATTAGTTATTAATAATTATTTTTCATGTTCTTTCAGTATTCCATGTCCTTCATCTTCATCTTGCATCTTTTTTCATTGTCTTCATCTTCTTCTTTCATTTTTCTCCATCATTTCTGCAAATTTAGGACATACGTAGAAATACATTAATACAATTTTTTTTTTTGCAATAAACTTTATAAGAAAGATGAAGAATAAAAAGAAAAATATGAAGAGAGAGGTTTATATTGAAGAATAGATAAATTTTACATTTATGCAACTTGTCCAACCAACCATCTGTATAAGAAATAAAAGAAATAATGTGAAAATGAAAATGAAAGATGTTGGAGAGTAGATGAATTGGAAAAAGACAATGAAATTTATAAAGAAGAGCAAATAAAAGAAGAGGATGAATTTACAATGATTTGTGTGTGAAGAGAGAAACAATAACCCGTGCGGATGAAGAGGAAATCACAAACACCTTCAAAAAACTGAAAGTAAAATGATGGAAGACAGATTGAAAATTAGAGAAAAAGAGATTGAAGATAAGAGAAAAAGAATTGTATATATAAAAAGAATGAATGAAATTGGTGGGATTCCAAATTTACAATTTTTTTTTTTTAAATTCACGCCCAAAGTTTAAAACCAAGAGACGCAAAAAATCTTTAATAAAAAAGAAATATCAACAGAAGTTTAGTTGGCTCTTAATCTTCAGTCGACCAATGCATTGGCCAAGTAAAATGCAATCAACAAATACATAGGCAGTCTGCATATGCACTGCATTAATGTAATGCATTATGTCTTTTAAATTTTATTTTTATTTAATATATTATTTTTAAATACATGATTTTTAACACATTTTTAAATGCATTTATTTATTTATAACTAGATGCATTAATTTATCACTCGATAAATTTTTTATAATTTATCAATACATTAACTTATTTTTATTTGTTCTTATTTTTTGGGATATCTTTAAAAAAAGGCAACGATTAAATTTTGGTTAGAAAAATTTTAATATTTAGAAGTTAAAAAATTAAAAATAATATAAATTTGTTGGAGATTAGAAAAATTAATTTTCAATTGGTCAATGTCCAAGGCGGACAACATCTTGAAATGTGTAGCTTTTTCTTAATTTTTGACATAGATTTTTTTTTTCTTTTATTGTTTAGTGACTAAAATTTTTTTATCCAATTAAAATTTAGTTGAAAATCATGTAAAAATTTTAAAAAAATTATCATATGAATTGAATTTCATTCAAAATTGTCAATAAAAAATATGAATATTGTTGTAGTGATAAAAGTCCTGTCCTAATGATAATCACGCTCATAGTTTTAGAATGTATTGTTAAATCACTCATTACCCGGCATGTATACTGTAACCCATAATGATATCTTCTTGCTCCGAATCATTGCTGTGCCTTTAATAAAAATTAATTAATTAATTAATAAGTACCACTCCGTAATTTTTTGGAATTATGTTTACTCAACATTATGGTCCGCTGATGTTAAATTCTCTTTTCTTGTTACACGGCCACTTAGTTTTAACAAATATATTAAAGAAATAAAACCTCATTATGAAATATGAGACCTTTTTAAGGAAGTATTGTCTGACACCTCATTCATAAATCGGATTTATTACAAATAAACTTGTCACATGTTGGAACAAGCTGATAAACTTGTTCGCGCCATTTATGCAGCGCTCTGTAGTATACATTACACTGTAGCTTAATAAGTCTCTTTGTCGTTTACGCAACAATTCCGTTGCTTCCCTGAGCTGGCCTCAGCACGTGATTCTTCACAGTTTGTTAGTGCCAGCTGATTAAGTGCATGTTTGGTTCTGCGGTGAGAGATGAAAAAAGCTCGTTTGCAAATCACAAAATGTAAAAGTTATAACTTGTTGCTTCAGCCAAAACCATGATTTGAGAAGAGAAGAAGCTGAACCAAACATGCACTAATTCTGTTGAACCTTTGTATTATATACCCACGTTGGGTTGTGCATAATGATCTATCAAGATTTTCATCTTTTCTTCATTCTACTATTCTCTATATTCAAACTTGGTATCAGAGCTACTCTGGCTCACGCCATGGCAAGTCAAACAACACCTATCTCCTCCCACCACTCTACTACGTAAAAATCGATCAACTTTCTGTCTTTCTCTAGCAATCCATCCAAGCTTGGTCCGTCCTTTTCTCCTTTCAGTCTACATGCCCGATCAAGTTGGATCGGACCAATTTTCTATTATGGCAATCACTGGTGCTACCCGTTATTCGTGGAAACAAGCTTGATGGTCATATCACCGGATCCAAACCATGCCCATCCAAGCTCATCTCTGAAAGTGCAGAGATGAAGATCAACCTCGATTATGAAGAGTGGATCTCCACAGATCCACTCCTTCTTGGGTGGCTTCTTAATACAATGACAATTGATGTCATTTCTCAGTTAGCTCACTGTTCAACATCTAAAGAACTCTGGGATGCAACCAGAGATCTTTTCGGAGCTCATACCAGATCCAGAATGATGATGTTCATAACTGAGTTTCAGTGACTTCGAAAAGGAACATTGAAAATGGAAGAATACTTAAACAAGATGAAAGCTATATCTGATAGTTTGGCAATGGCTGGAAGTCCAGTTTCCTTAAATAATCTGATTTCACAAACTTTAGCAGGCTTGGATATAGAATATAATCCAATTGTTTTTCAATTAGCTGACAAAATTGATCTGTCACGGCTTGATCTGCAGGCTACTTTGCTGACCTACGAAAATAGATTAGAACAGTTGAATAATTTTTCCAACCTTCATATTAATTCCTTTGCCAATGTGACAAGCACAGAGGGCCGTTCCTTCTCCTCCTTTGATTTCAATAGAGAAAACTGGCAGAATGGTGGTCAAAGAGGAGGTTCTCGTGGCTTCAAAGGTGGTGGAAGGTCATCCCGTGGTAACAAGCCTGTGTGTCAAGTCTGTAATAGAGTGGGGCACGTTGCCATCAATTGCTTCTAACGATTTGATAAGTCCTATACTGGGTCTTTCCCCTTCAACAATTCTAACAGTAGGAAGACTAATTTCTCAAATCCTCAAGCTCTTATTGCTTCACCTTACACTATAAGTGACAACGAGTGGTACTTTGACAGTGGAGCAAGTAGCCATATCACCAATAATATTACTCAACTTGACAATCCCATAGCCAACAATGGTAAGACTAATGTCATAGTGGGTAATGGTGATAAACTGTAAGTTCTTAACATTGGTTCATCTAATTTTCTCTGTGAAAACCAAACTCTAACTATGAACAATATTCTTCATGCTCCTAAGATTGCTAAAAAACAACTGAGTATCTCTAAGCTGACAAATGACAATGATATAGTTGTTGAAGAATTTAATGCTTATTCGTGTTATGTGAAGGACAAGGAGACATGTTAGCTTCTTCTACAAGGGGCAATGCATGAAGGTCTTTATAAAGTGAATAACAGTAGCAAAAGAATGATGCAACAGAGGCACAAATTTGAGAATTGTCTCTCTGCTACACCTCACTTCAATGCTTTTCTTTCCCTAAAACAAGAGTGGCACTGTAGACTTGCCACCCCTCTAGCCATATATTGAACAAAGTACTAGCTGATTGTAATGTAAACGTTTCCAATGAAGATGTTGAGTTCTGTGAAGCTTGTTAGTATGGGAAGTCACACTCCTTACCCTTTAATGGGAAGTCACACTCCTTACCCTTTAAAGTGTCACAATCTCATGCCTCTGGGCCTCTAGAATTAATACACACAGATTTATGGGGTCCATCCCCAATTAGCTCTACTAATGGCTTCAAATTTTATGTCATTTTTGTAGATGACTATAGTAGGTACACATGGATATATCCACTCAAAGTTAAGAATGAAGCTTTAAATGCCTTTATCCAGTTCAAACAACTTGTTGAAAATCAATTTGAGAGTAAAATTAAAATCCTAAGAACTGACTGGGGTGGAGAATTTAGAAGCTTTACTAATCTTATTCAAGAGTTTGGCATCTTATTCCAACATTCTTGCCCATATACATCATCACAAAATGGTAGAGCAGAAAGAAATCATAGACATGTTGAATTGGGGCTCACTCTACTTGCACAAGCCAAGATGCCATTGAGTTACTGGTGGGAAGCCTTTCAAACAGCAACCTATTTAATAAATAGATTACCTACTCTAGTGCTTGGTGGAGTATCTCCATATTTTAAGGTGCACAAATCACATCCCAATTATAAGGAGCTGAAAATATTTGGGTGTGCTTGTTATCCCTGTTTGAGGCCTTACAACAAGCATAAATTACAATTTCATACTACAACATGTGTCTTCATTGGGTACAGCAACAATCATAAAGGGTTCAAAAGTTTAAGTCCCTCCAGTAGAGTGTATATGTCAAGACATGTTGTCTTTAATGAAAGTGATTTTCCATTTATTTCAGGTTTTCTAAATACCAAGACATCAGTATTAGAAGCAGTTCATCCTGATGTTTTCTTCAAAAATCAAACTGAAACAAGAAGAGACAGAAGCCTGACTCAGTACTCAAACTCTGGTCTTATATATCGGCTACCTCCACCAAATACTGTATTAGATTTCTCTTTGCAACAAGCTGCATCTACTTCTTCTGGCTTGTCTTCTCCTAGGTTATCTTACTTTGAAGGAATTAATACTTGAAATCCAGAGGGAACTATCAATCAGAATTCACCACTCAGGCCTGTTAGTAATCATTTTGAAGAATCCACTGAAGAGAGATGTGATGATGAACTCAATCAACCTATGGATGTTCCTACTGGACACAGGATGCTAACAAGAAGTAAATGTGGGATCTTCAAGCCTAAAGTTCCCTTTACTGGTCTAACTATGAATACTAAGGAGAAAAGGAAGGAAAATATTATCACTGTCGCTAGCAATTCAGCAACCGAGCCTCAAAGTGTGACTGAAGCTCTCAGCTCACCCTACTTGAAACAAGCCATGGTAGAAGAATTTAGTGCTCTAACACAAAATGACACTTGAGAGTTAGTTCCTCGTACCAGACAGGAGAATCTTGGTGATTGCAAGTGGGTTTTTAAACTCAAGTTTAATTCAGATGGCTCAGTTTCCAGACACAAGGCTAGAT
The DNA here is from genome assembly GCA_032878935.1 of Erythrophleum fordii. Lineage (NCBI taxonomy): Eukaryota > Viridiplantae > Streptophyta > Magnoliopsida > Fabales > Fabaceae > Erythrophleum > Erythrophleum fordii. Next base: position 29,021,865 of record JAVQMF010000055.1, on the reverse strand, counting down.
TGGTTGCCAAGGGATTTCAACAAGATCTAGGTATTGATTTCAGAGAAACTTTTAGCCCAGTAATTAAAGCTGCTACTGTTAGAATAATCCTCACACTTGCTGTTACTTTTGGTTGGGAGATACGTTAGTTAGACATTAACAATGCCTTCTTGAATGGCTTCCTCGAAGAACAAGTTTATATGAGGTAGCCAAAAGGATTTGTTCACCCAGGCAAACGAGATCACATATGTAAGTTAAATAAGGCATTGTATGGCCTCAAACAGGCACCAAGAGCATGGTATGAAGGACTGAAAACTACCCTGCTGAGCTGGGGATTTCAGAACTCCAAAGGAGACAATTCCTTATTTTTTCTGAAGACCAAGTCCAGTGTTGTTATGGTGCTTATTTACATGGATGACATTCTAATAACTGGAAATGATGTTAAGAACATAAAAGAATTTATTCAAAGACTAAATAGATCCTTCTTACTTGAGGATCTAGGACCTTTACACTATTTTCTTGGCATAAAAGTTCACAGAGACGAGACGGGTCTATATCTAAGTCAAGGCAAGTATATTACTGACCTACTGAAGAAGTTCGAGTTGTTTAATGTTGCCTCCTGTCCTACTCCAATGACTGCAGGGAAACTATTATCAGCTACTAAAGGTGAAGTCATGAGTGATCTGTCAATCTTTCGAAGAGCAATTGGAAGTTTGCAATATCTGACAAACACACGTATGGATATAAACTTTGCAGTCAATAGGTTAAGTCAATTTTTAAGTTCTCCGACAAATTTGCACTGGCAAGCTGTAAAGCAAATCTTTCGTTATCTCAAAGGAACTCTACATCATGGTCTGCATATAAAACCCTCAAGTTTGCTGTCCCTCACCGGGTTTGTAGATGCTGACTGGGCTGCTTGTCCAAATGACAGGAAATCAGTAACTGATTATTGTGTTTTCTTCGGTGACTCACTTGTTGCCTGGTCATCAAAGAAGCAGAAGGTTGTCTCTAGATCTAGTATTGAATCAGAGTATCGTGCTTTAGCTTCTTTAGCAACTGAAATGGCCTGGATTCAGTTGCTTTTGTGAGAAATCAGTTTCCCGATAAAACAAACTCCAGTTGCTTGGTGCGACAACATGAGTACTACAGCTTTGGCTTCCAATCCTGTGTATCACGCTCGAACAAAGCACATCGAACTGGATGTTCACTATCTTAGAGATAGGGTCATGAACAAGCTTCTAGACACTCGATTTGTTCCCTCTTCTGAGCAACTCGCTGATTGCTTAACCAAACCTTTGTGTCACTCTAAGTTTTGGTGTCCTCGAGACAAACTCGGAGTCTGTGCTACACCCTCCAGTTTGCAGGGAGGTGTTGGAACAAGCTGATAAACTTGCTCGTGCCGTTTATGCAGCGCTCTGCAGTATACATTACATTGTAGCATAATAAGTCTCTTTGTCGTTTACATAACAATTCCGTTGCTTCCCTGAGCTGGCCTCAGCATGTGATTCTTTACAGTTTGTTAGTGCCAGCTAGCTAATTCTGTTGAACCTTTGTATTATATACCCACGCCGGGTAGTGCATAATGATCTATCAAGATTTTCATCTTTTTTTCATTCTACTATTCTCTATATTCAAACTTCAGACAATTCAATAAAAGAGTTATCACATTTTTAATTATATATTTTATAATTAATTTTCATTTTAAGCTTTATTTCCTTAAAAAAATCCATAAAATATATTAACATACTTCCATTTAAAATATATAGGATAAATTTTTTTTAGAAATATCTAAATTACAATTTTTCTTAAAACAAAAATTATACACTTTTCTTTTTTAATAAATCAAAAGATGCAACTTCCTCTGCAATAGAATATAAGGTATAGTTTCACATATCTTGATTAAAGTATTTTTATATTTATTATTTATAAAATAAAACATACAATTTACCAATAATTATTTTTCAAAATTTATAATAAATTAATTTTATAGTTTTCAACACAAACTAAATAATATTGAAATACAAGTTAAAAAAATATTTTTATTAAGTTATATTTTAATTAAAAACTTAATATTATATCCCTTTTTTTATTTTAAGAGAAGTTTATGTATATTTTTATAATATAAAAGATAAATATATAATTTAAACATTTTATTAAAGATAACAAAGTAATTTATCCAAAATATATAGTATATTGGATGGGAGTCTATTTTAATATTTCTTGTTAATAATGACGTTTTGGAGTGAGCCCACCCCGTTATTAAGATGATGTTTTAATTTTGTAGCAGTGAGCCAGTAACTAATAGATAGATAGGTAAAGAGATTTCCATTGCTCCATTAGAATTCTTTCTGATAGCTTGGTTTTGCTTAGTAGAATGGGAGGCATGAACCACAGAAGACGCGTGCCGTGTGTTTCCCTTGTGGCTCTCTTTTTATTCTATTATTTGCTGCCAACTTCATCAGCTAATGTGACCCATGAGGGATCCCTAACTACACACAAAAGCAAAGAGCTCAAGCACAAGCAGCATCACAGCCTCTTCTTCTTCCTTCACCACAGAAAGCTTGAGATTCACATAAGAAAAGGTAGGATTGGAACTCGTGCGCGTGGGAGAAGATCGTCCGCGGTCAAGACTACACCAGTCTCTGTGTTCCACCTCGCTTCCTCTCTTCTTTGCACCTCCCTTCTCCTTGGACTTCTCTTCATCCAGCTGGCATCCATTTTCCTACTTTCATTTTATCTGTCTAATTATTCTGATTCGTCTTCTTTTTGAATTCGTGTTCTGGATTGTGTGTGTTTCATATGGAATATATTTGTTTAAGGATTTTAATTTATGGAGGTGTGAGAATATGCGTATTGTTTATTGTAAGTAAAGTTTTGGGTTCCACCGATGTTCTTGGAATAAGGATATGCTCTTAGCAAGCAGTAAGTATGAATTATGGTTTAAATTTTTTTTTAATATCTTATATTTTAATTTCAATTATTTATTTTTTGTTTTGACTTTTTTTTTTAATTTTAAAAGAAATAAAACACATAATGAAGATAATATTCTAACTTTCATCAAACAGATTATTTGTCTTATAATAATTGAAATTTTTTTTACTTATAATATTTTGTTTCCTTCAAAATACACAAATATTAAAATATAAAGGTAAATGTCGAGACTAAGAAAAATATAAAAAAAAATTAAAATTTAGGCTGTCCAAATTTTTATGTATAATTCAAATTTGCTATTCACAGTGGAGCATCCGTATGCGTTGTTCTTGACCGGTATTAAAATATGTATAATTCAAATTTGCTATATTTATTTTTCTTTTCTTTTCTCAGAAATAAATAAAGAAATTAAACTTGTACTCTGTAGATTGGAAGATATGTTTGGGTAAAACTCCTTTTTCATACACCAAACTTGACAGGGGATGGATATGAAAGAGTATATTGATAAATTGATATTTCACATTTTTAACTACTATAGAAACCAGTATTAAAATATAAAAGTATAAGATATTATAATATTTAAAATTTTTATTTTAAGATCAGAATTAAAAGAAAATTATTATATTAAAATTAATATTTTATAAACATTATCAAAACCAAAAGTAAAATGTAAAATTCTCACGATTATTAAGGGGTACAAGATATCACTTAAAATAATATTATCTTAAGGATTTAAACATCTTGCATAATCTTCATCGAAAAAAAATATTGGATCGATAACGTTAAACATTTAAGATAGCAATATGCCAAGATATTATCGATACCATCATAGATCTAGACTATCAAAGTTAAAATGATAATATACCAAATCATCTCTAAGTTGACTCACTTTTTGACATATTTTACGTATTTAGTTTGTATACTTTGACGCAGATAGATATCTTCTTGCTTTGTAACGTTGCTTCTCCTTTAATAAAATTATCTTTTTGCCCTTTACAAGAGCCAGAACGGAAAACTATCCGCTTCACGTTCCATTCGTTGGTCGCTAGGGGAGACGGGGGAAGGAAGCAACTTACAGGAACCACTCCTTTTCTGTATTATGCTTGCTCAACATTTTTAGTAAGTATTGTCCAACACTTCATTCATAAATCACGCTTATAACAAATAAATTTGCCACACAAAATTTGTTGAAGTAAGTGTATCAAAAGTGCGTCAAAAGCCTAAGTCTCATATTGTCTAAAACAAAGAAATTTAGTGTATATATACTAAGATGTGATATTAGGCAAGTAAATGGACTAAGAAGAAGAGTGGACTTACACACACAACAACAGGTCAACGCAGAGGTAACGCAATTAAAAATCTTCGATTTCTCCCTTGCGCACAAATTAGACGTGGAACTGAGCATTTTTTTGTTGCAACTATTTTTGTATTTTATAAAAATATTTTATAAATAGGCTTATTGTTATTCACTTTAAGTTTTCATTAATCGGCTTTAATCTCAACGTTCAGAAACGGCCTCTGTTTTTAATCCCGACGTTCAAAATAAATTTTCATTAAATCGTGATTAAGTATCCATTAATTATTTTTTAATTGTCCAACGTTTCTTGTTTCTATCTTTGGCCTATAAAAGGCAGTGTGTAGTGCAGTTCATTGTACACCGAGTTCTCGGACATCTTTGGAGCTCTCTTCTCTCCTCTCCCTTCGCTCTTCTGAGTACTTCAATTTTTACTGTTCTGTTCCCTATTATAGGAAGGATTTGTTTAATCTTGGGGAGTTGCCGACTTGTGACGGAGTAACTCTTAAGGACAATGTCCTTGGGCGCGACTCGGATCAATTTATACTAATAGTCTTATTTGTTGCAACCTACAAAATTTAATACAAGAGCCATCACATTTTTAATGATATGTTTTATAATTAATTTCTATTATGAGCATTGTTCCTTAAAAAAAAACGTAAAAGTGTACAAAGTTACTTTTATTTAAAAAATATAGATTAAATTATTTTTTTATTTTTTAAAAGATGTTTAAATTGTACAATCTCTTTCTTTTGTTTTGAAAAGTTATGCTTACCTTTAAAATAAAAAAAATATTATACTGACTTTTCTTGTAACAAAAGATAAACTACTATTATAGCTATTTTAACTAAAATATTTTTATATTTATTATTTATATAGTATAACAAATATTAAATATGTATTTAGTCAAAATAAAATAATTACTTTTTAAAATAAAAAATAAATTAAGTTTATAATTTTTAACACAAAATTAATAATATTAAAATAAAAATTTTAAAAAGTTGCCCTCCTAGGTAGAAATGACTCTTAGTAAGATTGGGCTATGTAAGTCCAACCCTTTGGGTTATTGATCTTATGATCTACATTACATCTTCACTCATCGATATGCAAATATCAATCCTCATTATTATTTACAATAAATAATTAATTGACTAATTAATTGAGTCATTAAATGAAATCCAAGTCTAGTTAGTGATCCCCAAAATCAATTCATCAAGCACTAAACAACTCACCAAAGGCATTAAGTATCTAACATAAACTTGTAATTAAATTAATTAAACTATCATTGAACTAATAAAATTGAAATACAAGAGAATCAGGTGTTGATAACAACAACACATATCCTAATTAATATAAAAAACTAGAATTTTTAAAATACACTAAGAAATTGCCTTTGTAAAATTTATCAAATACTTAATAGGCATTTAACAACTCTCATAGTACTTAGTGTAATAAAAGCCTAAAATTCCCTAGTTAGCATTGAATGGCTTGATTGTAAAGATGCAGAAGTGATTTTTCTTGTAAACAAATTATCCAACATCAAAAGTACATTTTACAATTCAAGGCATTCAATATAATTAGGTATAACACAAATTACATACTAAAAATCATAGTTATCAAACTCATTTGATTCACAATTCAAGATGCAAGGATTGATATGATTCAACTGGCCAACGATATATATCAACGTTTGAATCAGTATATGGCCTGTATCGTGCATTTGGATAACTTGAATTGCACAGATTAAGTTGGAAACAACAATTGAAAGACTTTTGGTGATTCAAAAACCTGTCTTGCATCGAGTCATGAAGTCTAGTTTTTCATCACCCAATGCAAGTAGTGAGAGGAAGAAGACATTCCTTTTGTGACCCAACGCAACCCATGGGAGGAAGAAGACACTCCTGCTTCCTTTCCCCCCCCCCCCCCCCCCCCCCCCCTTTGTAAATCCTTCATTGAGATGGTTGCAGCCTCATCTTTACTTCATGTGATATATTAGTTTTTTTTTTTTTTTTTTTTATCTTGGTCAAAAAGTGGTTTATTTGTATTTATTAGCCTTCACATGATTTGAATAGATGAATGGACTTGATAGCTGCAAAACAACTTCATTAGTTCTGGGATTTGCAATTTTTCTAAAATAAAAAAATTTTAGTATATTTTAATTTTAATTAATTGAATAAAAAAATTTAAAACTCATATCTTTTATCTTCTTTTAATTTAAAAGCTACAATTTTAAACTTAATAAAATAATAAGTTAAAAATAAATATCCTTTATATTTTCCAAATAAAAGTTTTAAGCTTATTAAATTAAAAAGTAATATCCCTAATCCTCTTTTAATTAAAAGTCTACAACTGTAAATTTAATTAAATAAAAATTAATGTCCCTTATCCTCTTGTAATTAGAATATTGCTACTACATGTAACTAAGGATTTGCAATTTTTTTTTAAATAGAAAGCATTCCATTATACTTTAATTTAAACTTAATTGAATAAAAAATTAAAAACTCATATCCTTTATCCTCTTTTAATTAGAAGGTTGCAATTTTAAATTTAATAAAATAATAAGTTAAAAATTGATATCTCTTATCCATTTTAAGTTAAAAGTTGCACACTTCTAATTAAAAGAGGATAAGGGATTATATTAATTTTTAACTTAATAAATTTATTAAGTTAAAAATTAATATAATCCCTTATCCTCTTTTAATTAGAAGTGTGCAACTTTAAACTTAATTGAATAAAAATTAATGTGCCTTATCCTCCTTTAATTAACATTTTGCTATTACATGAAATTAAGACTGTCACCTATATATATCTATAATGGCAAAAAAATTTTTAGTTGGTGTTAGGAAATGATTCTCTTGTGCGAAGTAACATTCTTTGGTCTCGAGCAAAATTCTTTGCAGTTAGTGCTAGGAGAAAAAAAAAAATTATTTTTTAGTTTTATTTTCAATTATTTTTTTAATTCTTATTTTTTTCTTATTATAGATTAAATTATAACCTCTGAAAAAAAGTGAAAAAAAATATAGTTTGGGATCATTGTAAGTCTCTTGAGACTTGGTTACATGTTAAATGAAACTATTATCCTAAAATTATATAAAGAGGAGCATTTAGGGTGAAACATATTTAGTTGGAATATATAGGAAAGTTGCATCTTGTGAACAAGTGCCCGAAGAGGTAAAGTTTTTATTTAAAAAGATTTTAGATGATATGAATAAGGATGATGATGTTGTTGATTGTTTTGATGATGACAAATAAACTCAAGAACATGAGTTTTTTTTTTTAAAAAAAAGAAGGCCATGGAGGCTTTTATAACAAAAGGAACAGGGGGAAGTAGGTCTTCTAACTCCTCTAAGAATACAAAGCAAGCAATTATAAATGCTATAGTGAAGGATAAAGATTGGATGGTTAGGGATATTTGTAGATATATATATGGCAATACATTGCCATTTAATTTGGTAAAGAGTTTTTATTTTATTGATATGATGAAATCTATTGGAGAATATGGTAGGGGTTTAAAACCACTAACTTATCATGAAATGAGAGTCTTATTTTTTAAAAAAGAGGTTGATCTTGTCCATGATAATTTGGAGAAATATAAACTTAAATAGAAGCAAACTAGTTGTAGATTGATGTTAGATGGATGGACTAATGGAAAGGATAGTTCTCTTACTAACTTTCTTGTTAATAGTCCTAAAACAATTGTTTTAATAAAATCTTTTGATAGTAGTAGTTTCATGAAAGATGCTGAAAAAATGTTTGAATTATTAGATAACATGGTGATGGAAATTGGGGAAGAAAATATGGTCTAAGTAATGACAGACAGTGCTTTAGCCTTTGTATATGTTGGAAACAAATTGATGGACAAAAGAAAACAACTTTTTTGGTCACCTTATGTAGCCCTTTGTCTTGATGTGATTTTAGAAGACATTGGTGGCTTAACAGTATTCCATAATCCCATTGGAAAGGCAAAAAGAATTATGAAATTCATTCAAAGGCATACTTGGATGCTTAATTTGTATAGAAGCTATTCCAAAGGCGAAGAGTTCGCTAGCCAACAATAACAAGATTTGCCATATCATACTTAACATTGATGTTTATTTGGATCAAAAAATTATGCTACAATCTATGTTTACATAAAAAAAAGGGGCTAAAAGTGCTTATGCCTCTATAAGTGAAGCTAATTAGAAGACATTGTTTTAGCTAATTTAAAGTTTTAGAAGTCTATAAAGTACTACTTGAATTGTGTCTCTCTTTTAGTTAAAGTTCTTAGACTTGTATTTGGTGATTCAAAGTCAACAATGGGATACAGTTATAAGGTTACGAATAAAGCAATTGAACAAATAACAAATAACTTTAATAATGAGGAAAGTAGATATAAGCAAATTTGGGAAGTCATAGACAAGCGTTGGGATTATCAATTCCATAAGCCTCTTCATGTAGCAACATATTATCTCAATCCTAAGTAAGAATTTTTTTATAAACAACTTATATTTTTATATAATATAATTCCTTCATATTTAATTTATTATTATATCTTACATTATCATATTATGACTAACTTAATATTTTATAGGTTTCATAATGTTCCAAACTTTGACCTAGATATCAAGGTGAATCCTAGATTGTACCAAACATTAGAGAAAATGTATCATAATATTGAGATTTGAGTCAAAATTGATTCCTAAATTGAGAAATTTGACAATATAGAAAGACTTTTTGGATGTAATTTAGCAAGTGTAACAACAAAAAAATGGTAATTATTCATCTAATAACATTATTTACTATTTATTTTAAAAATTGTATATAAATTGATTAAGTAATTAATCAAGTCCTTATTTATAATTTTTTTTTTTGCTAGCTTTATGGTGGAATAACTTTGGAGAAGAGTGCAAAGAGTTACAGCCTCTTCCCATTCGCATCCTAAGCCTCACTTATAATGCTATAAGATGTAAGAGAAATTGAAATGTGTATGATCATATCCACTCTAAGAGAAGAAACCACTTAGAGCAACAAAGGTTGAATGCTCTTGTATTTGTTAAATACAAGCTTCAACTTGAGATTAAACATAAGTAAAGAGAGGCAAAAGGAGATACATATGATCTTATTTGCTTATCTAATCCCAAATTAGATGATGAATGAATTGCTAAACAAGAGGAGCCTTGCCTAATGGAAGGAAGCTCTTGGATGGATGTCCAAGAGTACTTCAAGATTGATGAAGGAGATCCAAGTATAAAGAGAAAGAAAGGTATATTAATTGCACTTGGCACTTTAAACCTCTTTTTGTAATTCTCAAACTATTTTTTTCTTATTCCACAAAATCTTAATGCCAACAAAAATGATAGAGGAAAAGGCATTCAAATACAAAATAATGTTGAGAAAGACACTAGAGACGATGGTGATATGGAGGAAGAAGATGAAGAAGGAATAGTTGTATAATGACAAAGATAATCATAATAATGATAGTAATGATACTAGTATTGATGAATAAAAGGATCATTAGCTTTGAAATTGGTTATTTACGAGTTTTTTTAATTTATAAACTTATTTATGAGTTATTGATAAATACCATTTTTATATATTTTATTTTCTTTAATTTATACATTTTAATAATGAATTAAGACTTAATTGATTTAATTGGAGGATATTTGATTTTATTGGCCATTTTTGCACTCTAGAAATTTATTTGCAAAATTATTGGATTTTAATGCATAAATTTCTTTTAAATAATTTTGTGAATGTTCCTACTTAATTTTTTCCATTCTTTTTGTGCAGATTTTGCTTAAATTAAATTTAAATGTTTGAAAAAAAAATTAGAAGATGATGGATGAATCATGCAAGATCCAACTCACACAACCCTCTTACTCACACATTAAAGCAAGTCCAGCCCACTAATTCACATGGCTAGATGACTTCACTCTCACACGGTTTCTTCATCATGGAATCAAGAAGAAAGAGCATCAAGTTCTATTTTGAGAGCAAAGAGCACGAGTTTTTCATCATGGAATCCATGGTCCTCATCATTGCACATGGAATGGGGGGGGGCAGGATAAATCACACACAAAGGTTGCACTTATCCACATTGTCATCCATAGCATCAATCATCATCCATGCACACACTCCACATGATAGGAGGCTGGGGTATAAGAGGGATTAGCCACAAAAGCATCACACTACCAGGCATGAGGTTCTAATTTGCATGACTCATTCACACCCATAGGACTTTTAAGTGGCAACTTATACTAATACACAAAATAGTAATAAACAACTCACTTGATGCAAACACGGATTAGTCTTCACATGGATACATAAATGGAAGGCATGGGTTGTTCCACATAGCAATTATACATGCTCCATACACATATGACTTCATTCACTTACATGTCACTCCATTCATTCTCATGAATCAGACACATAGCAACACAAGGCATTTTCTTCCATTCACACGTTTCACTCCTCATGCATGCACACAATCACGCTACACATGAGAAGAGGAAGTCACGACACTCCACTATCATGTGAATGGATGAATTCCATTGTTTCCATGTAGACACACAAGAAAGGCACATTGACTATAACAGCATATTTATATAGCTCATGTCACATCATTTCTAGGTTCACTACCTTGGATTATGTAAGCTTGCCAAGGAAAATCATGAAAAATGTTCAATTTACTTGCGTTACATTGTGTATAAATCTTTTATTTCATGTCTTGTGGATTATATGAAGTCATCAATCTCATTCTCATATTTAATTACACAAATGCAACTCAAAATCATCTCAAGAAGTGGCCTAAACCTCGAGCAAATGAAGTGTATACAAGAAAATGAAGTGTGCAGCCTCAGACTGAAATTCTAGATTTTTGTCATTAACTTTGAAAAATTATAGCTAATTTTAGAAAAATTGAAATCAAACAAACTATACCATTCTGAAAAGTTATAGATGTATACTTTATGCTACAAATAAATCCATACCAAACCAAAATGTCTAACTACTAGAAACTGATGTAACAATAACAAAGGTCGCCTATTACTACTGGTACTATCCCTTAAGTTCAACAATTCTTATCTCCCTGTTCAGATGTCTAATTAGGGTGATCTCGATGGCCATGGAAAGCTTATCATGTCTAGTTTATTTTTGTAAAATATCATGAGAATTGGACACCATTGGCTCTCAAATAATAGAGCACAAGAAACTGACCATATAAATAGTATTTGCATCAAAATAGCAAAAAAAATGATAACTTTGAAAAATCATAATTAATTCACAAAGTTCCAAATAATCTGGTCTTTGGATTCCCAAAAAGCTCTAGATGATATCTATATGTATGCCAAATTTCATAGGCAAATTCGTTCATTTGGTAAGATCTTGACATTAGGTTGCAAAATGGTCACTTTTATGTCTCATAAGGGGTCCAAATGATCCATTTTAGTTTTTATGGCAGCCATGGCCACTTGAGTATGTGGGAAAGCACCAAAATGGTTTACTAAACTTGTCTCAAAGGTACATAAACCAGATTTCTCAAACTCACTCTTCTACCCCAACTTATACACAAGAGCATACATGTCAAGTCTTGCCATCTAATGCCCAAAAGTGGCTATACCATATATATGACATCAATTCTCATACATACATGATACATTTGCATATTTACATATGTTCATGAGGTCACACAACATATATAATAAAGGATTACATCATGTGCCACTCATATGGCTACTAGTTGGCATTTTTACATACTTGATTGTCAAACTTTCCTCTTCAACTTTGGTGGCTCCCATTTTTTTACTCACTTGGTCCATATAGACATGTTAGACATGTGGCAAGGAAGGGATGAGATTCTAAGAATCCCAATAACTCTTCTCCCTTTCAATCACACATAAAGAATACAAATCTATGTCTAAAATGCATGCATGAACTTTATGGAACATGTGATCATTTAAGAAGCAATTTCTAGTATTCAAGAAGTCATATAATACATCCATAGGCTTGCCAAGTAAGTGGCTTAGCCTTACACATTCTTTTTTAGGATTTTGGACATGTCTCACCCTTTTTTTTAAAGGCCTTAGACTAAGCTTTACTCTTGGGAGACTCTAAACTTTGTCTAAACCATTCTTAAGGGTTCTTGGCTTATCCTCACTATGATTAGAGGGTTCTTGGCTTTACTACACTCAAGCAAACCTAAGCAAGTGCACAAGACATCATTTGAATGCATAAAACAACATGATGGTACCATGGCATATAAAATCATGCTAGAACACTTTTTCATGGCTTAACACATACATACACACATTCAAAGACAAGATAGACATCCACTCATGCATAAGAGAAAGAAGAGAGAGCTACCTTTGTTACAAATGCAAACTTTCCTTCTTAAATTTGGTTGCCCTTCCTCGGCCACACACACACAATAATATGGGGCTTGTTTCTCTTGGCCTAGATACATAATATAGAAGCCAATTACACTCTTGGAATTATTTCTAAGATTGCATATTCATTAGAAAAGTTCAGTAGTTCATATGGCTCTTTTATGGTTCCATAATGCACTTAATAAAGCAACTCTATGAAAACATGATCTTTGCTTCATTCTCTTCATTCATTTATGATTCTTGATTCCTTTTAGACCTTTTAGAGTTATTACACAATCAAATCAAGGAGCTTAGCTAGGTGTTGCTTTTTTAAGCTATAGTATGGAACCTATGATACCATCTCACTATCCATGGCTTCTAAAATTTTTTTAAGGCTTCCTCTCATCCTCTTCCATCATATATGACTCAAAAATAAGCTTGGAACAATTTAAAACTTCCCTTTGGTACTCTTTCTAGTATAGGCCGAAATCATGCTCTATGTGAGTACCAAGAGAGTTTGCTTTGTTTTCTTGATGGAAGATGTATATGAGGAGCCTTCTAGGGATCTTAGGAGCTCATCCAAATACTTATTTAGGCTTAGGAATTATTATATCAAATCAAATTTTTAATGGAGCACTTGAAACCCTAACTTTTCTATCTTAAAATATAATGGTTATTTAATTGTTTCCTTTGCATATTCTTGTTCTCCTCCCTCATTTTCCTAAGATTCACCCTTGGTTTAGCTAGAAATCCAACCTCTCTTGGTTGGTCTCACCTAGGACGAAACACACACAAGAGGAGGAAGAAGGAAGATCAAGCATGGAGATGGCAAGATACCTTAGTTTCTTAGCTTCTTTTGCTTGTTTTTCACCTTGCCTGGCTTCTTCTCCTTGAATTCGAAATTTCCCCTCTATTTTCCCTCAAAATAGATCCAAGAACTTCAACAAAACCATAGGAAGGAAGGAAAGATGGAGGAGAAGGAGTTTGTTAAAGAGAAAGCATGAAAATCCATAAAAAATCATACCTTTCCTTAGCTTTATCTCCTTCTTGTGAGCCTTAATCCCTTTCTCCTTTCTTTGGTTTAGGGCAAAAACAAAATGGGCTAAGTGAAGGAGGGGGTGAGGCATGAGGCTTTATATAGCTAGGTTTAAGAAGTAGCTTTCAAAAATTTTAATTTTATCCTTTTGTCTTGGCATTTTCATTTTTGATTCATTTTAGCTTCTTTTTTAGAACTATCTTTTTCATTATAAAATTTAGATCCTCAATCTTATAAAATGCCTTTGGAATTACTCAAATCAAAGCTAAAACCTTCCCGAACAAAAATGTCATAGTTCGGGTCAACTGATGTTAGAAAACGTACACCAGAGGAGTTTTAATTGTCTTAGAGTTTCCCATGGTTTTTAGGGCCTCTGAGAATCCTAGAGAACTCAAATTTATCATTTATAAAACCCTCCTATGAAAATTCTAAAATTTGCCCAAAATTATGAAAATGCCATTACATTTTGTAACTATTTTGTTAATTTTCATCTAGCCATTTTAGCCTTCGTTTTAGCGTATCTCTAGTCTCCTAAATTCATTATTTATTCTTTAGATTATTATTCTAATTTTCTTGTGCCTCAACTAATTCATTTTCAAAGACTTGCTTTGAAAACGTATCCATCTTCATTGTTTTTATGAAAACAGGACATTACATTGACACTCACACATTCACCCTTCACGTGGGAGGACTAACTCTCAAGAAGGGGTCATGGGCAAAACATGTGAAGAAAGGATGAAGTGGCTTAGTTTTGAAAAGGTCTAGGGGAGCACGAGCAGAGAAGGATGTCTAGAATGTGATTAAGAAGGGACGCATCACGTGATTTTAGGCTCTGGTGGAGGGTCTGGAACACAGAGAGCATGCATAAAATCAATGAAAAGAACCATCTATTTCCCTAATTCAGAAGAGGGGTTCTCGGGGAGAAACATAGCAGAGGGAACATGATTCATCCTTATTCTTCTATCAAGCTCTCCAATGGTTATGGCTCTTCATCCTTTCATTTTCCTTCATCAATTCTTGAAATTAATGGAAGCTTAAATCCTCTTGGTGGCTAATCTTGGATGGAACTCCTTGATGAAGATTAGACCTCTGAATTTCAATCAAGAATAGGTTAATTCTCTCATCTCCTTTTCTATTTTTATTGTTACTGCAATTAATGTTTTATTGATTGGTTTGAATTGATGGAAACTTGATTGTAGTAGCTATTTTGGATTGGTAAATTCTCTGAATTTTCTTTATGAATTAGAGATATAATATTGCACCTTAAGTGTTTGATAAATTACTCTTCAATGGTTGTGCATTTTCCACCCATTTTACTTGCAAATTCTAACTTAATTGTGCAATGGTTATTATGTAATTGGTGCTAAAATATATTCTCGATTGGTTTAATTGAGAAATTAGGAGTTTAAGTGGCAATTTAGACTTTTAGGTGGAAAGTGTAGTAGCCTAAAAGAATGATTAAGCTAATATTTATGTGTATTCTAATCCTTTTATGCAAGCACTAATCAATAAAGAGCATTGTGGTCACCAGCTCCAATTGGTTTAGCACTTATATCTTAATGGTTAATTTAGAATTTCTTTAATGAATACACCAAACAAGGAGATTAGTTCTAAGTCTTAAATCAATCTAATGAAAGCAATAATAATTGAAGTCAAGGAGGTGAGTCCAAGGTTTGCTACTTTGCATTTATTAGTTGATTTCACCAGTTAGTATAACTTTAACTTCTTGTTGTTACTTTAATTCAATTAAATTCTAAAAAAATTAAAACCCTCCAATTACCTCTTCTTCTTATGTCTTCATTTAGTTGCACTCCTAAGGGCTCCTTCACAAGTAATTGGAATCTATTCCAAGGAAAACGATATAAGTTGCATTATTAACTATAAAATTCTATTTAACGTAGTTTATTTGAGGTTGCTTGACATGACTGTCAAATTTGGCATTGTTACTAAGGAATTGGATTCTCAATTGTTTAAGAAAGTTAATTAGGTGTTAACTTTATTTTTCTAGGTGTTTTTGCTCTATTTTTAAACTTAGTTTTTGGCCTTTTTGATATTGCCTATCAATTACTCTGCTTGTTGGAATTTTCGCTTAACTTGCCTAAAAAATTCTCAAACTTTGTATTCTAAGATTTTTAGGTGTGCTGAGCAAAACTAATAGCAAAGCTATTTGGTGCAGTGTTTTTAGGTCAAATTCGAACGTATATGGCATTTTTTCTAATTTTTTAGTATTTTCTCAAATTTTTTAAGGAATTTTTTTCTAATTTTTCTAAATTTAATTGTTTGCTTTTTGGTGACTTATTTTTATGTTCTTGCTTTATCTTTGGCTTGCTATTTGTTGCATGACAAGATCTTCAACTAAAGGATTAAGTGAATTTCATCTGAAAATAGAGAGAACTTTTGCTAGATAAGTTAGAAACAAGAGAAATAAAAGGAAGAAAGAGGACATTCCACACATTTATTTTGCTAATACTTATGAGCATATAGGTGAACATTCTTGTCCAATTGTTGAGATGGAACAATGGAATGCAATGGTGGATTTGAATATGAATGCCAACAACATGAATGCACAAAATGATTTGAATGGAAATAGGAATGGTGTAGGAGTTAACATGAACATGAATGTGAATGCTAATATGGGTATCAATGCTAGAACAATTAAAGAGTTAGCTGCTTTTGACTTGCATTTTCAAAACTTATGTATCAATTATCCTCTTTTAGATGTGAATTTTGAATTAAAGTATGGTTTGATACATTTACTACCTAAATTCTCTGGTTTGGCAGGTGAGGATCCATACAAACACTTGAAGGAGTTCCAAGTGGTACGTAATACTATGAAGCCACCAGGGGTGTCAGAAGAGCAGATAAAACTTAGTGCATTTCTATTTTCACTTGAAGGTTAAGCTAAAGATTGGTTGTATTACCTTCCTCCTAGTGCAATTACTATATGGGACCAAGTGAACAGACTATTCCTGGAAAAAATTTTCCTTGCATCTAGAATAGCTTCCATAAGAAAAGAGATATGTGGCATACTACAGAGGGCCAGGGAATCAATTTACGAATACTGGGAGAGGTTAAAAAGATTATTAGCAAGCTGCCCTTACCATTAAATCACAGAATAACTCCTTATTCAATACTTTTATGAGGGGTTACTTGAAGTAGATCGAAACATGATTGATGTAGTAACTATGGAGTATTGATTGATCTTACTCTTGCTAGGGCATGAGAATTGATAGACAAGATAGCTTAAAATGCTCAACAATTTGATTCTAGATCAATGCAGATCGCAAGAGGAGTGAATGAATTGGGTACTCCATAGTATGGCATTTTGATTGAAAGTTGGTTGGATGAGCTATCCTTTATGGTTTATTAAATTGCTTTAGCTCAAAAGTCGCAGACTTATCTTATTATTCCACTATCTTATAGGTCTCAATCTTATACTCCTCAGACCTATGCTTATCTTCAGTGCTATTTTCCACAGGTTGCATCTACTTCTCTGCCTTGGTTGGACCATTGTGTGGTATATGCTATTTAGCTACACACTGTATAGATAAGTGTCCACAGTTACATGATCAGACTGAGCCTTGTTCTGCCATCTTTCTTAATAGACCTATGCAGCAAAGGTAATAGAGATATGACCCATATTCTACTACCTATAATCCTAGGTGGAGGGATCACCCTAACTTGAAATATAGAGGCCATCCACAACAAAAATTTATTGCAAGACCAAGTACTCAAGTTCTTTTACCTATGAAACAATAAATTCCTATCCAAGAAGAGCCTAAAAAGGATAATAGTATGGAACTTATGATTAAACAACTCTTGGATAAGATGGATGAAAGTGAAATTAGACACAAACAAGAGATTCATAACATAGAAAACATGATGCAAACCCAGAATAGGAATGTAGAAAATATGATCGGTCAGTTAGCTATCTCTCTTAATGAGGTAAAAAGCCAAAGATAAGGGTAATTACCTTCTCAGACTGTGGTCAATCCTAAGGGGAGTAGTGTTTGTGCTATTACATTGAGAAGTTGGAAAGAACTTCTAAGTCCTCTGAATCATTAGAATTGGATAAGTCGACATTAAAAAAACACATGTCGCATAAAAAAATACTAAAGAAGTAGAGGAGGAACCAAAGAAACCATTACCCTTTCCTAATAAGGTAACTCAGACCAAGAAGCTTAAGGAAGAACAAGAGGAGAAGGAAATCCTAGAGACATTCAAGAAAGTAGAGATCAATGTTCCACTCCCAGACTTGATCAAAAGGGTCCTAAAGTATGTAAAGTTCCTAAAGGAGATGTGTACAACCAACCAGCAATTAAGAAGACATGAGCGGGTTAACTTTAGGAAAAGTGTATCAACTTTGATTCAACCCCTACTGCCTAAAAAATGTAAGGATCCATGCCACTTTTCCATTCCTTGTACTATTGGGAACTTGAAGTTCCATGATGCTTTGCTAGACTTAGGAGCTGCCATCAATTTGATGCCTAAGAGTGTGTTGTCAACTTTGAAGATAGGAGAGTTAAAACCCATTGGAGTTGTAGTGCAGCTAGCCAATAGGAGCATGGTGTATCCCTTAGGAGTTCTTGAAGATGTATTAGTAAAGGTAAAAGATTTAATTTTCCTTACAGATTTTTATGTCCTTAATATAGAAGATGATACGTATAAGACTAATGGACTTGCTCTTTTGATATGAGGTAGATCCTTTTTGAAAACTACTAAAGTTATAATCAATATGTATGAGGGTATCTTATCTATGGAATTTACAAGAAATGTAGTGCATTTTAACATTTTTGATGCTGTGAGACATCCTATTGATGATGGTTCTCTATTTGGTGTTAGTTTGATTGACATGCTTATAGATGATACATCTTCTAATTTTAGGGATAGTGTGTTATTTGGACCATGTGACATAGCTGACTTAGATGATTCTCTTGGTTATGTATGTACTAGATCCACTATATATGATAGATGTACCCAGATTAGTGCTTTCATTGAGAGTAATGAGTGCCTAGCATATTTTGACCATCATGATTTTATAATTTTTTTCTATTTATGATGATTCTACTATTAGTCAGCATGTAACTAATTTGGATGATTGTGTTGGTCCAAATCACTCCTTTGGTTCTAGAGATAAGGTGTATGTTATTTTTCTTAATTAATTTGATGTTACTAGATTTACTGTTTCTCATGACGTATTGCATGCTGATGTTTCTTCTGAATATGTTGACTATGCTAGTTCATCTATGTCCACTCTTAACTTGCTTAATGATGGTGCCACTAGATGCTATATGACTAGCTTGTCTAGTAGTGACACTGATGTACTATTGTTATTGGTTCTTTTGTTGATATTCATGCTACTAATGTTCCCACAGATAGGAAAGCTATTTTTTCTGTTTATGAGTTATCAGAATACATATTTAGCATAAAAGAGGTTAAGATCAAATCACTCATACCTTTAGTTGAACAAGGTCCTACCTTAGAGCTCAAACCATTGCTGGACACTCTCAAGTACACTTATTTGGAGAAAGATGAGAAGCTTTTAGTGATTATGGCTAGTGACATTGTTCCAGAAGAAGAACAGAAGCTTTTGGAGGTTTTTAAAAGGTGTAGACAAGCTAATGATTGGATCTTGGTAGATATACTTAGTATTAGCCCAGAGGTGTGCATGCATAAGATTCTTCTTGATAATGTATCCCATCCAGTCTGCCAACCTCAAAGGCGCCTCAATCCATTGATTTGGGATATTGTAAAAAAGGAGGCATCTAAGTTACTATCTACAAGTATAATCTATCCTATATCTGATGGGTGAGTTCTGTCCAAGTAGTACCTAAAAAAATTGGCATAATTGTAGTGAGAAATGATAAGGGTGAAATGATTCCTACTAGGGTTCAAAATGGATGGCATGTGTGTATTGATTATAGACGCCTAAATGTTATGACTAGGAAAGATCATTATCCCCTTTCTATTATTGATCAAATGTTTGAAAGACTTGCTAGTAAATCTCACTATTGCTTTTTGGATGACTTTTTTAGGTCACTTTCAAATTTGCATTGCTCCAAGAGATTAGGAAAAAACTACTTTTACTTATCCTTTTGGCATTTTTGTATATAGGCGTATGCCATTTGGTCTTTGCAATGCACCAGAGACTTTTGAAAGATACATGATGTTCATCTTTAGTGATTTTATTGAAAAATGCATAAAAGTATTTATGGATGATTTTACAGTATGTGGACATTCATTTGATGATTGTTTGCATAGTTTGGATAAAATTTTAGAGAGATGCATTGCTAAGAACTTAATGCTTAACTTTGAAAAATGTCATTTTATGGTTTGCAGGGGTATAATATTAGGCCACATTGCATCTCATAGAGGCATTAAAGTTGATAAAGCTAAGATAGACATAATTTCTTTCCTTCCTTACCCCACATCTGTGAAAGAAGTTAGTTCATTTCTAAGGCATGTAGGGTTTTATAGGCATTTTATTCAAAATTTTAGTAAAATTACATTGCCTTTATCTAGAATTCTTCAAAAGGATATTGATTTTTCTTTTGATGATGACTGTAGCTTGGCTTGGGATAAACTTAAAGAAGTTGACTACACCCTAATTATTCAGCCACCTGACCGGAGCCTTCCTTTTGAGCTCTACTGTGGTGCTTCCAATTATACACTTGGAACAATTTTAGGATAGAAAGTAGACAAGAAATCTCATGTTATAACCTATGCTTCAAAACCTTGGATTCTGCACAAACCTATTATACTACCACTGAGAAGGAGTTTCTTGCTATTATATTTTCTTTTAAGAAGTTTAGATCATATTTGTTGGATACTAAAGTTACTATTTTCACTGACCATGCAGTACTCAAGTACTTGATGAAGAAGCGAATTCAAAGCCATGATTGACCCGTTGGATGCTACAGCTATAGGAATTTGATATTAAGATTAAAGATAAGAGTGGTGCAGAGAATTTAGCTACTGATCATTTAAGTAGGATTGAAGCACCGGTGGTAACTTCTTCCTCTATTTCTGACACTTTTCCTGATGATGAGTTATGTGCTATAACTTTTTTTGAGCCATGGTATGTTGATATAGTTAACTATCTGGTTACATGCACGTTACCTGCTTATCTTAACAAGCATCAACTATATAAGTTTAAAAGTGAGGCAAAATACTATATTTGGGATGATTTGTACTTGCGGTAGTTAGGTAGTGATTAAGTTATTAAGAGATGCATCCTTGATCATAAGATTGTTTCTGTCTTGCATTTTTGTCATACTTTCGCATGTGGTGGTCATTTTGGTCCGCAGAGGATTGCTAGGGACTTTTTAGACTTTGGATTATTCTGGCCTACATTATTTCGAGATGCACATAAGTTTTGTAAGCAATGTATTAGATGTCAGCATACTGGTACTATAGGTCACAGGAATGAGATGCCACAATACCCTATTCTGTTTTGTGAGGTCTTTAATGTGTGAGGCATTGATTTCATGGGCCCATTCTTCATATCTTTTAGCTATCTTTATGTTTTTTTGTTGTTGTGGATTATGTTTTTAAATGGGTGGAAGCCATTGCCACCTGAACTGATGATTCTAGTGTAGTTATTTCTTTTATCAGGACTCACATTTTCTGCAGGTTTGGAATACCTAAAGTTATCATCAGTGACCAAGGAAGCCATTTCTATAATAAGCATTTTCAGGGTTTACTTGGCAAGTATAGAGTCCAACACAAAGTTGTAACACCTTACCACCCACAGACAAATGGGCAAGTGGAGGTGTCTAATAGGGATATCAAGCTGATTCTAGAAAAGATACTTCAAGCCAATTAGAAGGATGGGAGTAAGTGCTTGGACAATGCACTTTAGGCTTACAAGATTGATTTCAAAACTCCAATTAGAATGTCTCCTTACTATATTATATTTGGCAAGGCTTGTCACTTGTTGATTGAGATGGAGCACCGAGCTTTTTGGGTGGTCAAGCAATGTAACCTTGAGTTAGAGAAGGCCAATGTTAAAAGGAAGTATCAGTTGCAAGAAGTTAAAGAAATTAGAATGGATTCTTATAAGAACTTCTGAATTTATAAAGAGAAAATCAAGGTATTTCATGATAGAATGATATTTAGGAAGGATTTTAAAATTAGTGAAAAAGTTTTACTTTATAAGTCTAGATTGAAATTCATCCCTAGTAAATTGCGCTCTAGATGGGAAAGTCCATATATAGTCTCTGATATTTTTCCTTTTGGTACAGTTGAGCTTGTGGATGAGTGGACTGGAGCTAAATTCAAAGTTAATAGACATAGGCTTAAGCACTTTCATGAGGAGCTTCTAAGAGAGGACAAGGAGGAGCTCCAACTTCAAGACCCACCCTGACTACTTGGTTGTATACTTTCCCTTTCACCTTTTATATTGTGTTGTCTATTTTTTGATTGGATCTTGTGCTGGCATTAAAGACAAAGCAATGTTTAAGTAGGGTGGGGGAGCATTCAAATAAAATTTTGGTTTTGCTTTGTTTTGGTTAGTTGATTTTTAGATTTTTAGTCTTTTGTGTTACTTTTGTTTGTGTATTATTTTTGTGTTTTGAAAAAAAAAACTTTTGTTTTGTGGAAGTTGTTAGTATTGAGGTGTAATCATGGCTTTGATATGTCTTGACTTGATAGGAAATTGATCTTGTTTTGAGAATGTAAGTTAAATAGCAATTAGCTGAACTTTAATAAATTTTGATGATGGTCAATTTACCTTGTGAGGATTTGAGCTTTATTTGTTTATTTCTAGTGTGTATCCCCCTATCTTGCTTTTACTTTAGAACTTGGCTTAAATCTTATTCAAGGCCATATTTGTTCATTTGCCATATATGAAAATGATTAAGGCATCCATTCTTGCTTTGTTTTATTTTAGCTAGAGCCAAAGAACCATCCCTTATGTTTTTTATCTATTTGTTTTACCCCTTGAGCATTATATATTTTCTTTTTAGCCTCTTAGTCATGAAAAACAAACAAATATTCTTCCTACCGTGATTAGGATACTTTTAATTATTAAGAGCATTGCATCTTGATAGGTGGATAAATGTGTATTTTCACATCAATTTTAGGCCATTTGTTTGCTTTTTTTGGAAATATACCTTTGTTAAAGAATATACATAGTTGAAAAAAAAAAACAAAACAAAAAGTTTAAGGGAAGAAAATAAAAAAAATTAAAAAGCAAGAGAAAAATATATGAAATGAAATAAGAAAAAAGAAAAGGAAAATAAAAGAAGAAGAGTTATTTTTGTATCCTCTGTGTACATGCTTGTTTGTAGTGAATAGGGCCTTAAAATGCATATTCATTCCATTCTATATCCTGTCTTGATGCTCATGATGATTTTAAGTATCTGTTTTACTTCTTGAAGTGTCCTTATTCTTTTGTTTACCACTTGTTTCTTACCTTGGTCTATTGACGATCGTGTCGTGCAACCCTAAAAATAAAACAAAGTTGAATTAAATTTTATAATTAGTGGCACAACTTAGGTCATTTTCCTTGGAAATAGAATTCAATTTTTAATTGGATTTTTTAAGTGTTGAAAGATCCTAGAACTACCTAATTTAGGGGGATTTTTTTTATCTAATTAAACTAAATAAAATGAAATTGAAATAAAATTCCTAATTTCTACCTAATTGCATGAATTATGGAGTGAATGATAGACTTGTGACTAGCCTTAGATTCATCCTTTGGTATCTACTATCCTTATCCTAATCCAATTGTAATTAATTCTGATATAAGAGTCCCTAATTGTGTTCATTAGCAATGTATCTTGAGTTACCATGCAAGAATTAAGGGATTAACAATCTAATGTTGAATTGAAACCTCAATCCCACATCAAATCGCTAACTCTTGTCATTAGGATTAATGAACATTGAATTGAATGATTAATTGATCAATTAGCCTTTGAATTAACACTATAGAAGATTCAATTAATTAATTAAATTCCAAGGAATCCTCAAATTAGACAATTAAGCATACTAATTCTCATATGTATTTCATCAAACACCTTGATTGTACACATGAAAAATGATAGGAAAATGAAAATCCAGCATTAAAATTAACCAATTAAACATTAATTGCTTTCCTAATTAGTGTTTAACCAGCCACTACTTATAAACCACATCAATTTTAGTCAATTACATGCTTAGCCAAGCAAGTTCAAGAATAAAAATTAATGTAGAAAGAGAGAAAATAAAATAGAAAATTCTTGGCCAAATTCTCTTAATTATCCCATGGATTTAAGCTTTTCCAAAAGCCTTCCTCTTAGCTAGCCATAAGGGGAATTAATGCTTCAATGATGTGGAAGAAAAATGAAGGGAGATGGATGAGAGGCTACGACATGGAAGTGGATGAGTCTCTAGATGGATGAGAATGATGATGGATGATGTGTTACGAATAGGGTGTGCGTCGATGTATTCTGGCTCCAGCCTCCCTTGATTATATGATTCTGTGCTTCACTCTTTCATGCACTTCAATCAGAGTCTATTCAACCCCCTTCTCACATGCTTCTTCTTTTTTTTATTCTCAGCATCTCCTTAAAAATCACGTGTTGTGGATGGGTTAAGAATGTGGAATGACGATGTAATCTGGATGAATGGCCCTTCTCACATGTTCATCATGTGCTTCAATTATTTATTCCTCACATCAGTTTCTTTCATCTCCAACCCGAGTTTCTCACGTGATTTCCATCTTTATATTCTTCACGTCAGCTTTAAGTTCTACCTCTGCATGTGTGTGTATTTGAACTTCTTTTATTTCGTCCCACTTGATTGCTCCCTCTTCGTGTTATTATTTACGTTGGTCTCCCTCACCACATGGCTTGTTTCCTTCTTTTCTTTCCCTGCTTCTTCCTCGTTCTTTACGTGATTTTAGCCTTACACTCTTCATGTCAGCTCCATGTGGCTGTTGCATGCTTCTTCTTATCTCAACATGTAGCTTCTCTTCTCTGTATGACATTTGTTGCTCTCATTTCTCTTTATTCCTATGTCAATGTCTTGCTAACCTGTTGCTTCTCTTTCATTCTGCTTGTGTTGCTTCATTCCTTTTGCATCAAACCCGTAGCTTCCTTTTTCTACGTTTAATGAATCACATGCTTGCATGTGTGCTTCTTCTCTTTAACAAAACAAAACCATTGAAGTCTCTCCACCCAGCCCGTAGTAATCATGTCAACTCTTTCACTTTTGTTTACAACCAAGCTTTTTGCAGCTTCATTCATTCGTGTTGTCTCTTCTTCGTTCTAGCCATGTTCAACTCGTGCCAATCTCCATGCTTCCATTCATTTAATGGTGATATGTGAATTGTAGAGTGTGTGCTATCCATATGTGTGTTAGTTACGTAGCTTATGGGTGCTAAATGAAGTGGGTTAATGAGTGATATGGGTGCAACGTGAGAGTGTATGAAACCATGTACAAGTGAGCTACAGCATCGTATGTATAAGTATGTGAAATGAGTGATTGCCTACATGTTTGAAGGTGTGAAAAAAAGTGAAAGAATGTTATAGTAAGTGAGGGAATGGATGGAGTGTATATCCATGCAACCTACATGGGTGAATGGAGGTGCAACCACATGGAAATGAATTTGTACAAGGGTTGGAGGGCATGAATGAGATGAACATGCTACGAGGAATGTGCATGAAATAGAACCCATGAATGATGCATCCTCTTCCATCCAAAAATCCTTCTTTCTAGTTGCACAGTGTGGCTTCCTTCATGTAGTTTAGCTCTTGATTCAATCTTGAAGCTTCACTCATTTTTCAAATTAATTTCCATCCTTAAAATTCTATTGCCCATAAAAAAATCTACAGAAATAATAGGAAGAATATTCACAAAATTATTTAAAAGAAGTTTATGCATTAATAATCAATAATTTTGTAAAAAAATTCCTAAAATGCAAAAGATGGTTAATAAAATCAAATATTATGTAATTGAATCCATTAAGCCTTAAATCATTATTAAAATGCCCAACTAAAGAGAA
Organism: Erythrophleum fordii; assembly: GCA_032878935.1. NCBI lineage: Eukaryota > Viridiplantae > Streptophyta > Magnoliopsida > Fabales > Fabaceae > Erythrophleum > Erythrophleum fordii. Next base: position 28,996,297 of record JAVQMF010000055.1, on the reverse strand, counting down.
AATAAAATATATAAAGATGGTGTTTATTACCTATATTACAACCATGATAAAGACCTTATGATTCATATATTGGCATTTGATTTTGAGTGGTAGAGATGCTCGTATGGTAGTAAAGTTAGATAAGTTGGAATTTGAAAGTAAACACTTCATCATTAATACTAGAGAGTAGAATGGTAAATACTAATCCATGTAAGGGACTATCATTGCATTTCATTCTTGTTAAATATATTGCCATGGTACTTATTGCATTGATGCAAATGATATGACTTGGAGAATTAGGATATTGATGTGTTATGATCTTCCTTATGCTAAGTAGCTTACACATTTTCTTTTTGGCTCCTTTGCATTAGCCTTTTATTGGAGTTTTGATTTCTTTTGCCCAAGAGTGCAAAAGCTTAAGCGTGGGGGAATTGATAAATATCATCTTTTATATATTTTATTTCTCTTAATTTAGGCATTTTAATAATGAATTAAGGATTAATTGATTTTATTGGAGGATATTTGATTTTATTGGCTATTTTTGTACTCTAGAAATTTATTTGCAAAATTATTGAATTTCAATGCACAAACTTTTTGTAAAGTGAATGTTCCTACTTAATTTTTTCTATTCTTTTTGTGCAGATTTTGGACAAATTAAATTTAAATGTTTGAAAAAAAATTTGGAAGATGATGGATGAATCATGCAAGATCCAATTCACACAACCCTCTTACTCACACATTGAAGCAAGTCCAACCCACTAATTCAAACACGCTGGATGACTTCACTCTCACACAGTTTCTTTATCATGGAATCAAGAAGAAAGAGCATCAAGTTCTATTTTGAGAGCAAAGAGCATAAGTTTTTCATCATGGAATCCACGGTCCTCATCATTGCATATGGAATGGAAGGCGTAGGATAAATCACACATGAAGGTTGCACTCGTCAACATTGTCATCCACGACATCAATCATCATCTAGGCACACACTTCATGTGATAGGGGGCTCGGGGTATAAGAGGGATTAGCCATGGAAGCATCACACTACTAAGCATGAGGTTCTGATTTGCATGACTCATTCACACTCATGGGACTTTTACATGGCAGCTCATACTAATACACAAAATAGTAACACGTAACTCACCTGATGCATACATGGATTGGTCTTCACATAGATGCATAAGTGGAAGGCATGAATTGTTCCACCTAGCAATTATACACGCTCCATACACACATGACTTCATTCACTTACACATCACTCCATTCATTCTCACGAATCACACACGTAGCAACATGAGGCATTTTCTTCCATTCATGCATTCCACTCCTCATACATACACACAATCACGCTATATGTGAAAAGAGGAAACCATGACACTCCATTATCACGTGAATGGATGAATTCCATTATTTCCACATAAACACTCACACATTCACACTTCACATTGGAGGACTAACTCTTGGGGAAGGACCATGGGTAGAACATGTGAAGAAGGGATGAAGTGGCTCGGGTTTGAGAAGGTCTAGGGGAACACGAGGAAAAAATGATGTCTATAATGTGATTAAAGAGGCGTGCATCACGTGATTTTGGGCTCGGGTGGAGGGTCTAGAATAGGGAGAGCATGCATGAAATCAATGAAAAGAACCATCTATTTCCCTAATTCAGAAAGGGGTTCTCGAGGAGAAACGGAGTAGGGGTAACATGATTCATCCTTATTCTTCTATCAAGCTCTCTAACGGCCATGGCTCTTCATCCTTTCATTTTCCTTCATTAATTCTTGAAATTAATGGAAGTTTAAATCCTTTTGGTGGCTAATCTTGGATGGAACTCCTTGATGAAGATTAGACCTCTGAATTTCAATCAAGAATAGGCTAATTCTCTCATCTCCTTTTCTATTTTTATTGTTACTTCAATTAATGTTCTATTGATTGGTTTGAATTGATGGAAACTTGATTGTAGTAGCTATTTTGGATTGGTAGATTCTCTGAATTTTCTTTATGAATTGGAGTTATAATATTACACTTTAAGTGTTTGATAAATTACTCTTCAATGGTTATGCATTTTCCACCTATTTTACTTGCAAATTTTAACTTAATTGTGCAATGGTTATTATGTAATTGGTGCTAAAATATATTCTTGATTGGTTTAATTGAGAAATTAGGAGTTTAAGTGGTGATTTAAACTCTTATATGGAAACTATAGTAGCCTAAAAGAATGATTAAGCTCATATTTATGTGTATTCTAATCCTTTTATGCAAGCACTAATCAATAAAGAGTGTTGTGGTCACCAGCTCCAATTAGTTTAGCACTTATATCTTAATGGTTAATTGGGAATTTCTTTAATGAATACACCAAACAAGGGGATTGGTTCTAAATCTTAAAACTATCTAATGAGAGCAATAATAATTGAAGTCAAGGAAGTGAGTTCAAGGTTAGCTACTTTGTATTTGTCAATTGATTTCACCACTTAGTATAGCTCTAACTTCTTATTGTTACTTTAATTCAATTAAATTTTAAAAAAATTAAACCCCTCCAATTACCTCTTCTTCTTGTGTCTTCATTTAGTTGCACTCTTGAGGGTTCCTTCATAAGTAATTAGAATCTAATTCCAAGGGAAACAGTCTAGGTTATATCGCTAATTACAAAATTTTATTCAACCTAGTTTATTTGAGATTGCTCGACACAATCGTCAATTATCAACAAGATAGTTATTAGGCTATGGCTGATGATTTTTTTTATAAGGCTTATGATTAATTTTTTGTTAATTTCCAATTATGTCTCTTAATTTTATGATTTGATATGGTTTACAATTAAAGATTTAAAAATCAGCCTTTCGATTCATGATTTGAATTGTGATTCAATAACTATGCTAGAAATGAAAAATTAAGGAAAGAAGAAATAGAAATTGAACAAAGAGGCACCAAGAATATCAAAGATAGTCAAGGCCCTATGGAGTGATGCCTATAGGTTTTGGCTTGAGAGAATAGTTTTTTGGACTCTCTAACTTATCAAGGCAAATGTTGTTATGATTGAGGGGAGAAACTCTCTTTCTTAGTTTCCCTTTGAATTAGTCTCTCTTTTAGTTGCAATCTTACTTCCTGCTACACTGCATTATTAGTTGTTATTATTTCAGGCAGAATACTACACTCTGCAGAGCAACTAGCTTAAGATTTACAAACTTTGCTCTAGTTGGCCTTCCATTCTAATATCATCATGCTATTTGTGCCAACTAAACTTCATAACATAAGTTGCCTATGTGCCACTAACATGCACACCTATAATTTCATTGAAAAGCCAACACCTGTCACATATATTCCTCTTTCTTGAGCCTTAATCATATCTAACATGCTTGAATCTTTGCTTTGATACCAATTAATGTAACACCTTCATTATTTAGTTCTTCTTTAGCTATTATGATTCCATACTGAGTCTATTTACTTATGTAAGTAAAATATTGAATCCAAAAATTTCAAATATATTCACTTTTCTTTATTTTATAATTCCATGTCATTCTAGTTTAACAGATAAAGCATTGATAATCCTTTATTATTGATTTACCTTCACAAATGAAAACTAAAAACAAACTTATGTTACACTCTAAGAAAAATTTGGCAAAGTTTCCCTTTATAAAATTAGCTATCCAAACTACTAAAATGGTCACATTTTAGCCTAAAACTCACAGACATGGAAAATACAGATAGTAGTAATATCAAATAAGACTAGTTAGACATACATCATCCTTTAATACTAACAAATTTAAATTAGAGTTACATCACTATTAATTTTGTACTATTTTCACATATTATGTCACTAAAAGCATAAAACTTGACATATATATTTATTGTAATATTACAACAAACATATTGTTTTCTAATTCCAACATCATTTTGTTTCCTTTTCTTTGTTAGCATTGGTACTTCCACCTAGCATTGGTTAGTAGGAAGAATAGAAATAAGGGTGAGATTCAAAAGGATCTCAGTAGCTAATCTCAACCAAATCAATGTATACAAAAATGTTAGGAGGAAATGCAATGCATATGATATAAACATGTGATTCTTATCCATTATGAAGCTCCAATGCAACTTTTAGTGTAAAAAGTCATTTCACAATAAGCCATGCTAGCTAAACATATTAGTTGGGCCCAATTCAACTCATGTCTGGCCAAGGAAAAGCTAGTGTGCTTAATTTCCTACCATAGGGAGCTAGAAGTCAAAACATAACCCTTTTTTCATACTAGTTGGGCTTTATCAGACTCAACTTTAAGATAAGGAATAGCTACTACGCTCAATTCCTTGCCTTGAGGAGTTAGAAGCCAATCATAACATCTTATGTGCATTAAAATTCATGATACAAGTTAATTTAAAGCACAACTCATGAAATCATTAAACAAACAAACATTCAAGTATTTTAACTCATTCAAACACTCAATTGCATACAAGATAAAGGGATGTTGCTACCTGGGAGATCGAGAGTTGATCCTAAACTTTTTACTTTGCCTCTTGCCTTATTTAACTCTCTTTAATTGTCTCTTTTACTCAATCTTTATTACCTTAATTCTTTACTTCTTGGTCTTCTTGTCCAAAGACCACTTTGGCCATCTTTACATGTCTCATCTTGAAGCCTTCTTTGTACTTTTCAATTTCTACTAATTAGTTTTTTGAAAAGAGCTTCTTTTTACCTTGGGGTTAAATTTGAACTAAACAAAGGTTTTAAATCACTCTCTCTTTTCATTTTTTCAAGACTCTATTAATAGCTGAAAATTTTGAAAATGGAAGTGTGGAGAAGATGGTGGGACGTGGCTTTCATAAGAAGCCTCTTTTACAATTTTTCCAAAATGACTATTTTACCCCTAGTTGCATATTTACTCTCTTCGGACTTATTTTTCAATCTTTTCAAAATCTGATTGCTCTCTACAAAATTTTGGGTGCTCTTTCACATAAAAACATTATTTTTGAGGTTATTTAAAATAGTGAAAATTAGCTTCATTTAAAGTTTTGACACTATCAGACTCTTTTAACATTTTTTATTAATTTTAATTGTCCCTATAGTTTTTAGAACTTCTAAAGGCCCTAGTGAGCCTAATTTTGGCTGTTAAAACTCTTTCCTTGAATTTTCCAAAATTTGCTCAAATTTACAATTTTGCTACTAAGGTATCATTTTTCTCTGTTAACTACTTTAGCTTTGTTTTTTTTCCATTAGTGATTTCATAACTCCATTTCTTGATGTCCTAATTAATTATTTACTCTTACTAAACCTTAATTTATTTTATTTTGGGACCTTCTTTTATTATTTTGCCAAATTCTAGTTCAATTCAAGTCGAATGTTACAATTTGCAAATTTGGAACTACTATAGGCCCTTCAAATGCTACTTGAAAGTTATCTTTAGATTCGTCATCAAATAACCTCAAGGATTTGGCCTTTTGTTTGGACTACTTCATATTACCCTTAATTGGTCTTCAATTAAATTTTCCATGAGCTCCAATGTTTTTGCCTTTTTCATAATTTAGCTTGTCTACAAAATAAAACTAAAATTAAAACTTTTCATACTTAAATAACATAAATTGTTATGCTTAGCCCAAGTATTAAATTAACAATTAAAATAATAAAAATTAATAAAAATATTAATTCAATAATAATTAAATTTTTAAATACATATCATAAAATAATAAGAAGAAATATAGGAAATTAAAACTTATCAATATGATTTTGAAGCTGTCAACCATTTGTATGGCAATAAAGGCTCTAGCTTAATCCCTTAAGTTACTGATTGCAAAAAGAGAAATGAACTTCCACCAAATAAGTTAAATGTAAAGTCCCACATCGGCTGGAAGGGGCCTGTGCTAAGGGCTTATAAGTGGGAGCGAAGCTTTCCCCACCAACGATGCATTTTCCCAACGAATGGGGAAGGCTGGGTTGAAGACCCTCGAACCCGGAAGGCAAGGAAGAACAAAACCTCTTGGGCCAGCGTGCCGCTCGGGGACAATATCATTGGAGGCTCTGTAAGTTATTAATGTAATATCCAGTCCTTTCGTAAACGTGAGAAACGCAATGTTCAGTTTCTCCGTAAATGATGGAAATAGGCCAGATACAAAAGGAAGTCCCTGAAATAGAAGGAATTGGGCTAAACTAAAATTATGATAAAATTTTAAATATTAGAAAATAGGGATTTGAGTCTTGAGTTGCCCAGAAATCAAGGCCAAAGTGATTCAAAAAATTTGCCAAAAGGCCAGTGGCATTTTCGTAAATATGGGCACTTTTTGAAAAACACACAGGAGGGCTTTTTAAATGAAAGTTTTGAGTTCTTTAGGGTTCTTAGAGGCCTTGAAAATCATGGAAAGTCTCGGGATAGTTAAATCCCCTCCGGTGGACGTTTTCTAACATTGGTGTGTCTGAACTTTGACGGATTCATTCGAAAAGGTTTTAGTTCTGATTTGAGTGATTCCAAAGCCATTTTTCTTGATTGGGAACCTAAAGTTTATAATGGAAAAGATGATTCTAAAAAAGGAGCTAAAACAAAGGAGAAACACAAATGCAAAGTATGAAGGGCAAAATAAGAATTTTTGAAAAGTGTAACTTATTCTCACCTATATATATGATGCACCCTTCTCCTCCCTTCATTATGCACGACCATGTTCTGCCTAAAACCAGAAGAAAATACTAGGGATGAGGCTCACAAGAAGGGGAAGAAAAGGAGGAGAAATCAAAGGCTTAAGGTATGAAAATTAATAGTTTTTCATGCTCTTTCTCTTCCAAACCTCTTCTCCTCCATTCTCCTTTGTTTCCTATAATTAAAATGAGGTTTATAAATCTGATTCAAGGGAGATATTCAAGGGAAAGATCGGATTTGAAGAGAGGAGCTTAGAGAAATTAAGATTCAAGCCAAACTAAGAAAAGAAACAAGGTAAAAATGCATCCTATGGTTGATACCTTTCATCCCACTCCTTCTCCATTTCGACCTAGACTTAGACAGACCTAAGGAGTCAGATTTTTAACCAAACCAAAGGTGATTCTTAGGTATTTGATGGAGAGGAATAAGAATATGCAAAGAAAACCAAGAAATAGGCATTAGAAATCAAGATGCAAAACCTAGGGTTTTAAGTGCACCTTCTAATTTTTGAATTTGTATGATGCTTCCTAGGTCTAAGTTAGAGTATAAATGAGTTCTTGAGACACTAAAGAGGCTCCCTACAAGCTTCTCCCTTTAAGAAAACCAAGAAAACTCCATATGGCCCAAATGGTGTCTATGTCTCGGCCAAGAGGGCATTGTGTAGGTGGGGGAGTTTTAAATCTTTCTAAGGCCATCCTTGAGTCATATTTGATGAATGAAAATGAAGGGAGGCCTTGGAAAACATTTAGAACTCATGGAAAGTGCTTTGGTGTCTTAGGTTCCATATTATGACCTAAAGAAGCAACATGGTGCTAGGCCTTTTGTTTTAATGATGTAATGACTCCAAGAGGCTTAAAAGGAGCCAAGAATCATATTTGAAAGGAAAGAATGAGGCCTAGAAGTCATTTGAGGGGTTTTGCTTCATTAGGTGCCAATATGGACCATAATGGAACCTATAAAGCAATCTAGTCTTTCATTAAGTTGTGTAGCCTTAGAATGTGGTTCATGAACTTAATTGGCTCCCATAATTTGTATCTAGGCCAAGAGAAACTATCTCCACCGAATTGTGGGTGTGTGGCTAAAAGAGAAGGCTTGAAAGTTAAGGAAAAAGTGTGTGCTTGTATATAAGGTAACTCTCTCCACCTTCTCTCATGCATGATGTGTGTTTAGCTTGTTTTAGAATGTGTGTATGTGTATTTTCAAGCTTTGAAAAATATGCTAGCATGCCTTTATATGCCATGATGCTTAATGCCATGTTATGTTTTCAAATGACTACATGATGTTTGTGTGAGTTTGCTTGAGTATGGAGAGGTCAAGAACTCTTCCCTTTGGTGAGGATGAGCCAAGAACCCTTGGCCTTGGTTGAGACAAAGTAAAGAGTCTCCCAAAAGCAAAGTGGGCTCCTAAGAGTATGGTTGAGTCCAAAGTGCTCAAAGAATGGGTAAGGCAAGTCCAAAATCCATGAGGAGAAGTGTGAGACCAATCCAAACACTTAGTGAGCTCTTAAATGTCTTGTATGATTGATTCACATGCCAAGGTTGCTTTTAAAATGCCTATGATTTCTAATTTCTCCATGCATACATTTATGAAACTTGCTTTGCACATATTATGTATGATTGAATGGGAGATGAGCTATTGGAATTCTTTGAATCTCATCCCCTCCTCTCCAATGATCTAACATGCTAGGTGAACCAAGTGGATATGCTAATGGGAGCCAACAACATTAAAGGAAAGAGATTGCCAAGCTTATGTTAATTTTGTCTATTTTGGAACCATAATAATGGTTCAAGATGTATATGATATTGTATATGTATTATGAACCTTGAGACATATGTAAACATACTATTATGTGATGTTTAGATGTATGGAAATGATATATGACCATTAGCACATATTTTGAGTATGAAATGCCATGGTATGAGAATGTAAAGTTTGATGAATATGTGTATAAATGTGGGTTGAATGGCCAAAATGAGATGCATGAGGTTTGGGACCATTTGGGCAGCTCACACAAGTCTTAAATATGCTTTTAGACTTACCCAAAAGGTGCCAATACCAAGGGAAGACCATTTGGCAAATTTGGTACCTCATATGGAGCCAAATTTGACTATAATGGAACCCTATATCACTTTTTGGCCAAATGAGCTAGTCTTGATCTAAAATTTGGCATGCAACTAGGTCTCATTGAGAGCTTTTTGGGAAGCTAAAGATCATAATTTTTGGAGGTCTGTATAATATTTGATAATTTTTTGAAATTGGCAAATTTTATGGATTTGGTCTGCTACACTATTCATTTGGTCCGAAATTGTTTTCTATCACACGAAGCTCAAATGATGTCTAATTGCCACAAACTTTTATACAAAGAAACTATGCAATCAAAGTGACTCGTGCCAACTAGAAGCACCTCATTTGGAGGTCTAGAGAGAGAGATATGAATTTTTTAAATTTCTATCCAGTATCAGTGATTTTGCTCGACCAGAAGTACTGTTCTATTGAGTTCCAGAGTCTGGGATTAATGAACTGATCTGGAAATATTTTTCTCTCTAGTTAACATCCACAGCTTTCCAGATTGGTATCATTTGCATGGATTGGATTTTTATGGAATTAATTGGACATTTTCAAAGTTTTCTGCAGAATTCTGTGACAGTTCCAGATTTCAGTCGAACCTTTGGACAATTTTGGATGTCAAACATCCTGGGTGATGAATCTTGTGACTTGGGCATATTTTTTGTGTGAAGTAGACATCCTAAGATTTCCATAATAACCAAGATTGCATGGTTTCAATTTTTTTAAATTTAGTTATGATTTTCCAAAGTTTGCCCAGAAAAGAGACCAATTCTGGTCGAGAATGCTCTTTAAATTTCCATAGCCCATTTTGGTTTCCATGGGTTGTAGGCATGATTTTGTGATCCAAATGAGTTGCAATAATGAAATTAAATATGAGGAAGTATAGTATGAGCTCACACGGTCCACGTGACACCGAATTGAAATGTTTAGATATAGCGCAAGACGAAAAAGTCTATTATTTTCATCTCCCTTTTCATATGCTCTTGTGGGATTGATAATACAAAGTTTATAACTGGCATAAAATGAGCTAGAATGTATGGTGTTACATTAAACATTCTTTCCCCCTATAAAGCTCATTAAACGAGAAAGGTGGAAAATTTTCTTTTTAGGGAGAATTATGTTTAAGGACCCAGAGTTAAAAATATGGAAAAATTAGAGCTAAAGACCTAAAGTTAAAAATATTTACTCTGAAGGACCTGTTACTACTAGGTTTAGAAATTTTTACTTAAAGTCAATAGTAATCTATCTTAAAACAATGGTAATAGGTCCTACAGAGTAAATATTTTTAACTTTGGGTCCTTAACTCTAATTCTCCTTGAAAATATTTACTTTGAAGGACTTATTACTATTGTTTTAAGATTGATTACTATTGATTTTAACAAAAAATAATTGAATCTAGTGGTAACATATTTTTTAGAGTAAATTTTTTTTAACTCTGGGTCCTCTATTATAATTCTCCCTTCTTTTTATATGTAAAACCAAATGAGCTAAGGGACAAAAATGCCTAGATTAGTATCAACAAGTCTCTAATGTGATGTGAGGAATCATAAGACAAATTTGACTTCTATTGGACAAATGAAAGTTACTGAGAAATAGAAGTTTATCTCTCTCTCTCTCTCTCTCTCTCTCTCTCTCTCTCTCTATGTCTTTGTTGAGCTCACTAGTGCAAAAAGAAAAAGAAATATAGGAGAAGAGAGATAGTCTAAGCATTTATTGAACTAAAATATGAATGTTAAAGGAGAGAAAAGAGTACTAGTTCATTGAAGTCTATTTTTTTCTACTTACTCACAATTCTAAAGCATGAAGTTCTGAGTACAAGTTAACTAGAATCATTTAAGTCTTCATCTACTTCTTTTCAATGTATTGAATATTGTACTCATTAAGTGTTCTTGCTCTGTGTGAGAGTGTTGCACATATGCTTTTTGTGGACTTTCTTGTTTATACTACTTGACTTTACTAAATTCTAGGAAAGAAGTCAAGGACCAAAAGAACGTAGGAAATCAAAGATGGAATCTCTTCTAGTCTTTCATCTATGGCAATTCCATCTCAAATCTATCGTAGAATATATATATATATATATATATATTAAGAAATGAGGTCTTGTAGATTTGAGATGGAATTAGAAAAGAAACATTTTCCATACCAAAAAAATCTGTCTTTAATCAGTTTAGAAAATATTTTTTTATTAGAAATTAAAGACAACAGTTTTTCTCTTTAATTCTTACTTTTGGAGAGCAAAGGAGGCTATTAAATACCAACAATATAAGGAAGAGAAACTCCCAAACTATCCTTCATGAAAATATGGTAACACGTATTTGGTGGTTTATCTAGAATGTGAATTCCTATAGATGCATTATGAAAGTGATTTGTAAGCCATTCAGCCAATTTATTACCTTTATAGTTGGTATGACTAATCCTAAAGCCTCGATCCCTTCTAATGGTATGTTTGATATGACTGAAAAATTAATTCATAGGATGCATATAAGAGTTCCCATTTCTTACAAGGTCAATCACCACCTTTTAGTCTGGTTCAATTTTAACTCCAAGCTTCCATGCCAACTAAATCCTTGAAAGAATGCCCTTAAACTTCAAACAGAGCACAATCCCCATTAGAAAATGATGATAAAGATAAATAAGATTACTGCACAATAGGTTTCTTCAAGGCATGATTAGGTTACTATCTTTAGGGAGATATTCGCCCTCTACACATAGTTCCTAAAATATTGATGACAATACTTTCCATGATACAATAAAGTCTTTGTGAATTTTTTGATTAGCAATATCTAGAAATTCCCTAATACTCTTATAACTTAGAGATATTTTTAAGCTTGTAAAATACTTAAATAAGTGCATTCAAATATCCTTTGTTTATTGAACATAAATAGGTACATTTATCCTTTTGTTCATTGAATATAGAAAGGTATATTCATCCTTCATTCAATGACTACAAAGAGGTACATTCATCCTTTTATTTAATAGATGAATCAGTGAACATACACCCACTCTTTAGTCATCAATACATGTACATGAACCACTTTTAAAGTTGTTCAATAGATAAACCAATGAATATGTATCCATTTCATTAAAACATGTACCTGAAGTTGTTCATTGGATGAAATAACACAAATTTTAAGGTTGTTAATTATGTAACATTTTGCCATTAATTTACAAGCTTTTATAAGTTGTACAATTTATACATAATAGAAGTTGTCACTAAGATTAAACTTTCTATTAATGTGAGTTTTTAAGGTTCCAAGGAAGTATTAGGCATTTAATTGATTAAACCTATACTCTTATTATTAAAACTAGAAAACAACACCCATAATTGTACCTTAATCAAGTTTAAAAGATTCAATTGTTTTAGTAGTTTCATGGCCATCTACTCATCCTAGTTTTCATGAATATGTATAGGGATAAAACCTCTAAAACTCTTGATTGGAATAGCACCATTTCTACATTCATATAGGTGAAAACCTTAAATAATATAATTATCAATCAATTAAGAGCTTCTTAGTTCATCCTTCTACAATAATAAATCCTATGTTTTAATATTCTAGTTGTTAAATAACTTGTCTTTCCCATTAAACCTTGAAACCAATGTTCTACTAGAATAAGGTTAGATTCTTATCATTTAATGACTATAGATTTTAGTCTCATATTCGTAATGAAGTTTTTTATCTTTTTCCTTAATAAACATTTTGTCAATGGGTTTGCTACATTACTTTTGAACTTTACATATATCATAGTAACTATACCATCTCCTATGGATTTCCTTATAAATTCTTGTCTCAATCTTATATGTCTAAACTTTCCATTATAAACTTTATTATATGCTCGAGATATGGTTGACTCATAGTCATAAAAGACTGAAATAGATGTTATAAGTTGTGGCCACAGCTTTATATTTAATAACAAATTCCAAATCCATCCCACTTATTTATTTGCAATTGATAAAGCTATGAGTTCAACTTCAATTATAAAATGTGAGATACATGTTTGTTTCTTTGAGGCTCAACTTATGGCTCTGCCACCTATGATGAAAATCCATCTTGAAATGGATTTTTCATCACTAAGATTTATAACTTAGGTAGCATTAGAGTAACCTTCTAGTACATTGAGATAACCATTATACATTATAATGTAATCCTAAATTCATAGTCTTCTTGTGATAACCAAAGCATTATATGGCTTTCCTATAATCTGTAGTAGGTCTACTTGAAATGTTGATAGCTTACATGTAGCAAAAGTTATATCTGGTTAAGTACAGTGCATAACATACATTAAGCTTGCAATAGCACTTTTATATTCTAATTTTACTACTCATCTCTCTATATTTTCCTCTAATTTAAAAATAGGATCATAGGGTGTGTTGGAATCATTAACATTAAGATGCTTAAATTTTTCCAACATCTTCTTAATGTAGTGCTCTTGCCTTAATGTAAAGCTATCCTAATTTTTTTTGTCTCAAAATTGTATTTACTTCATTCAAATATTTCATCTTAAACTAATTAAAAGCCATATACTACTTAGTTTGACAAAAACCTTCTAAGTTCATCCTAATTATTATCATGTCGTCTACATAAAGACAAATTATTACTCCATAATCCTTAGTAAATTTTAAATATATCTATGTGTTTATACTATTATGTGAGAAGCCATTTGATAAAACCACTAAGTCAAACTTCTTATGCCATTGTTTAAGGTTTTGTAGACATGTTTCGGGTATTTAGAGACTTACCCAACTTATTGACTTTTTTTTTTCATTTATGGGTAGCTCATAGCCTTCTAGTTGTTTGATGTAAACTTTATCTTTAATATCTCTATTAAAAAAATTATTTTAACACCCATTTGATGCACATAAAGCTTATAAATGGATGCAAATGCTATGAAAATCTTAATAAAAGTCATCTCAACCACTAGTGCATAAGCATCAAAATAGTTTAGGCCTTTTTTTTTTTGGTTTAAACTGTTTGGTTACTAACCTTACCTTTAATGTTTGTAATGAGCGATTTGTGTTGTATTTTCTTTTAAATATTCACTTACACCCAATAGGCTTGGACCCTTACAGCAAATCAACTAAGATCCAAATAATGTTGGATAATATTGAATTCATTTCATCATTTATAACTTCTTTCCAAAAAACAAAATCTTGAGAAGTTATTGCCTCTTTATACACTTGTGGATCATTATCCACTAGTATAAGAAGAATCTTATTTATTACTAAATTCCTAGTTCTTCAACTGAAAAAGTTATCACTTAAAAAGAAGTAAAACTTAGACCTAATGATGTGAAATTAAAGGGGTGGCCTGATCTTCATGGTGTAGGTTGAAAGATAGATGATAGTCCAAGACTTGACAATAGTAAATAACCAACCGTTATAAGAACATTGACCTGCTACTTAGACAGTATACCCAACCATGAACATGATGAACTAACTCACACAATGATGCATTTGGATCATAGCATGAATTGGATCTTGCATGATTTATCTATCATCTATCTCCAAGTCCTTCTCCCCACGAGCATCCTTCTCCATATAAGCCTTGTTCATATCACCTAAGTCCTTTTCTTTTCTCATTCTTTGACTTCTTCTTGATTCAACAATCTTATTTCACATATATGTTTGTTCTTTTAATCATTTAAGATTGTTTCTATAGGAAATCTTTTAATGTGAGATTTGAATCATTATATAATTTATATTCAATAAATTCTACATATTTAGTTTCAACAATTATACTACCTCCGATCTCATATATAAGAAAAAAATACCTAACTCATAAGGATTAAGAAAGTTGGTTAAAAGCAATTAATCTTCTTATTTTTGTCCTAAATAAAAATTATTTTTTAAGAATGCCCCTATTTAATGTATGCACTTTTCCTTGAAATTAATGATAGATACTATTCATAATTTGAAAGACTCATTTAATAGATGGCATAATTGGAATACTATAATTAATATACCAGACATTAATGGTTTATTTCTTATATTTTAAACTAAATCAAATTCCAAAAAAATCTCTTATATATGAGACTGAAAGTAGTATTAGACACTAAGTCTAGTATCTTATATGCCTTAGAATTTTGGGCATATTCCATGAAGATGCCTCTTATAGCTCATGGTCTTAATTTATCTTCTTTGATCGAGAACTTGATGAAAGGCTAAATACCTCTACACTTTAAAACAATTTAAGTTACATTTCCTTTCTTTCCATACTTTATATGGAAAAACTTTTCTTGTCTTTTACGATAGCCTATTATGGATATGGTAATCTATTAATAATTCCTCAACCTAAAAACTGTGTGATAACATAGCACTTTTTAACATACAATTAACCATATCAATTAAAGTATGGTTCTTTCTCTCCACTAAACCATTTTGTTGCAGAGTATAAAGAGTAGAAGATTGATGCATAATACCAAGTGATTCACAAAAAGAATCAAATTCAATTTAAAAATATTCTCTACCTCTATCGCTATGAAGCATTTTTATTTTCTCGTTATGAAAATTTTCAACTTCTAATTTATAAGTCAAGTATTTCAAATGCTTCACCTTTGTTCCTTAATAGGTACACATAAGTATATTTAGAACTATCATCAATCAAAGTTCTACAGTATCTTTTATCTCCTCTTATGATACTACCATTTAATTCACAAATATCACTATGTATAAGTTCTAGAATGTGAGTGCATCTTTCAATTTTTGGAAAAGAGTTCATAGTAATTTTGGATTGTATACAAATTTGACATTTCTTTTCAAAATCCTTATTACTAAGATCAATACAATTATTCTTATGCATGTATACAATTAACTTATAATTTAAATATGGTAATCTATAATGCCATAAATCACATGAATTAACAACATACACAAAGACATTCACTTCATTATTAAGACTTAATTTAAGCATGTCTTCATTGTAATATTTTTTTCCTACATACAAGTCATTCTTATGCAAGATCACTTTATTATATTCTAGTACAACTTTGAATCCTCTTTTGCATAAAAGACAAGCAGAGACTAAGTTTTTCCTTACTTATGGAACATGAAGTACACTCACTAAGGTTAAGTTCTTTCTAGATATGAAATTCAATTTAACTATTCCTTGATCGCATACTTTGGCTAAGGTATTATTGCCCATTAGCACGTCTCAATTATTCACTTCCCCATATGTTTTGAATTGGTGACAATCATTACAAACATGAATAGTTGTGTTAAAATCTAGTAACCACTCAAATGACTTTCCTTGAGTTGCCATGTTGAGTTCAGTGATCATATCATTATGCAAGCAATGAACTCCCTCAACTACCATAGCAACCAAGTCTTTTTCTTCCACTAAGTTGGCTTTTGAATTTGATACTTCTTTAAAGTGATTATCATTCTTCAAGAGTCAACAATCTTTGATATAATAGCCATTTTTATGGCATTGACATCATATTCTTTGTCTTTTTTTTTTGTCTTTCTTTATGTCCACTGAGGACTTTATTTTTCTTTTCCTTTGGTGATATTTCTTTCACCAATATAATTCACCTTAGAATTATGAGAAAGATACATTGTATCATATTTTCAATGATCCTTTTCTATGCATAGATGCCTTAGTAATTTCTTAACAGTGAAGTCTTCACCTAAGTGTAGAAGTTTCTTCCTATAATATTTCTAGTTGGAGTAAATTTTTAAATAATCACTCCAACTTGTAATGATTAAGGAACCACCACTTGTAGATCACAAAGTATACTTACTAAAATTTGTAACTCATAGACTTAATCCATGACAGACATGTCATTAAATGTATTAAACTCAATATTTCAACATAATAAATTTGTCACTACCTTGTCACTCATTATTGCATATTGCCTCCAAAGATTTCCAAATCTCTATTGGTGATTCTATAGTCATGTAACAATCATAAAGCCTATTTGACAAGGTGTTAAGATTATGGCCTTGGAATGAAAATTCTTCCCATTCATGCTTTTTCTTTAATTAAGCAACACTTGCCTTCTCTTCACTTGTGGTATCCTTTATAGTCTTTTGGAATTGGTATAGTATTTGGATTAAGTAACTAAGCCAAGTTGACTACTGCAAGGAAAAACATCATTTTGTCTTTCCATCAATTGAAATTAGTGCCATCAAATCAATCTAATTTGACAAATTCTTGATTCATAACCTTGAAAGTAGCACCTTGATCTTGAGTCTTCTTATGATTATCTCCCTAAAATTATTAGAAAATAATGTTAAAAATAGCCAAGATTAATATAGAATAGGTTGTTTCTAGGCATGGCATGACTGAGTCACTATCTTTAGAGAGATATTTGCCTCCCACATATAGTTACTAAAGGGTCAATGATGATGCTTTCCTAAGATAATGAAGTCTTTGTGAATTTCTTGATTAGTCATACCAAGAAATTTCCTAACACTCTTGGAAATATTTTTAAACTTGTAAAACACTATTCTTAAACACACTTTCTAAAGTCATATGGTGTTCTATTTATACTTAGTAGGAGGGCCTGTTTATATGTTTTAAACCCTTAGAGTTAATAAATAGGTGCATTCAAATATCCTTTGGTACATTCATCCCTTTGGTCATTCAATATAAAAAGGTACATTCATTCTTTATTTAATGAATATAAAAGGGTATATCCATCCCTTTATTCATTGGATGAATCAATGAACATGCACCCACTTTTTAGTCATCAATACAAATACATTAACCACTTTTAAAGTTGTTTATTGGATAAACCAATGAATATGCATCCAATTCATTAAAACATGCACATGAAGTTGTTCATTAGATAAAACAACACAAATTTGAAGGTTGTAAATTATATAACATCCCCTAGTGCCAATATTGCAAGTGAACCCATGTATCCAGCCTCCAAAAACATCTCTTAAGACCCTTTCACAATCACATTTAAGGCTGCTTATCATGCCTTAAAAATGGAAGCCGGACTAACACAACATATGAGGAGACTTCAAATCCATAAGACAAACAAATGCATGAATCCTTATTTAATTCAAATGCATGATCAAATTTCATATGACATTATCAAATTAGAACACAATCTTATAAGTCTATTTTACGTATATTAGGATCATAGTTCTACCATTTGACCATAATTTATATCAAAATCACAATTATCTTATAAGAAATTTGGCAAAGTTTTCCCTCATATTAGGACATCTCGGATTGCCCAAAACTAACTAGACACACAACAAGAAAGCTCTACTCTCAAATGTTAATTAACATAAAGATATAAATCATAGGATGAGGATCCTCCTTGTAGATTATGAAATTGACTCTAGAATACATGTACATGCCTAAAGGACAAGTGACCATCAATACTCAACATTTTCATTGTTGACTCTCTACTAACAATACTCTTGAGTTGCACTAGAGAAGTATTAAAACATAATTCCAATACTTGTAAAAATATATAATATAATGAGTTACGATACTCATTGAATACAAGATAAAGCACAATAATTGAAGGAACAAGCGGGCATAGGGTTTTTCTAGTGAAAATAGGTTTTATATTGGATATGGAGTAACAAAAAAATTAAGATAAACAAGGAAGTAACACGTATTACATGTGTATAATACTTATTTATTAAATGAAATGAATAATTAGAAGAGTTAGTAAAAATTATAAATTTACTAAACAATTATAAAAAGATAAGAGCTGTGAAAAATGTATATAGAAATATGTTCAACTGATTTACAAATTTAAAGTTTATTACATTATTAATTCAGAAATATAATAATCACACAAACATATAATTTAATCAAGTTATCTAATTAATGAAAGCTAGTAATAAAAATTAAATAAAGTAAAATGCTACATTAAAAATTAAATGCTCAAGGTAAACAAATGTCATTATAAGAAATGCTTTAATACAAATATCAATATGGGAAGGTCAGCATAGAACTTTAATTTCTAATATATTTCATATTTTAACATGGGCACACAATCTATGAGAGTAAATACCATATATTCTTTATTAGAGTATTGTATATAAGAATCACATGTGAGAATCACAAGCAAGATTATTACCACTATCCCTGCTTATTATTATCCTTACAGCCTTTGAACATTCCAAACTATCTAGATCAGCACCCTTCAAGTACTCAACTTGCAAAACCATATGGTAACATCCAAGGTGCACCGACAGCTAACAAAACTTTAGTTAACAACAAGTGTTTGGCATAATCCTTACCATGCAAGGTTTTCATAAATAAAATAAAAGGGGGAAAAATGGAGTAAAACAAATAAGGTAAGATAAAGTGACATAAGATAAATTAATTGAATTCCCTTTTGTAAGCCACTAAATGTTATATTCATAACAAAGCTATACGATGATTATTGTTGTATTCATGCCTATGAATCATTGAATGAGTTGTACATTATTTCATTTCGAAATAATAAAAATTTTATATAGTTCATAGAGATCGTTTAAAATTCAAAATGTCAAACAAAATTCCTTAAAGGTTCATATTTCCTTCAAACATATGTTCATATTAGACATCTCGAAAGCTATAAGGCTTATACAATAATAGTAAGATATATTTAAGGGACTACCTAGATGTCCATCCCAATGGACACAAAGAGTACAACCAAAAATAAAGAAAATAAAAATAAACATAAAAGAAAAGTTAAAAATATATCATACTTTATAATATATTCACAATATGTGCTAAACATTATTGGTTCTTCTATGATTGAACCACTATCACACTCTTCCATAAAGATACTCAAGATGTTTTCTAGAACAATCATAACTATTCTTTTAATTTCAAGAATTAAATTTAAACTTTCTTTCTTTTCCCATCTATTAAACTTAGTCAATATACCCATTTAATGTTTGGTCCTAATCCTACCTTTCCTATAATTTAGTTCATTACTCTTTCTAGGTAGAACCTATTTAATTCCCACCACTAGTATTTAATCCATGTTAATTCTTTAATAAGGTAGGTATGTGAGTTTAAAGTTTACCTGATTATCTATTCTTAACATTAACTTTAACTTGTGTATTGCATTGAGTAATTTTATTATTATTATTATTATTATTTGTTTATTTTATTGCCCACTGTTAGCATTAGCCTTTATTAGTTCACTGCTTTACTTGATCAAATTATTGTCCAAAGTACCCCAGGAAGATTGAATCTTAAATCATTAATAATTTTAATTACAATGTACATGGATCTTAGAATTTTCCTTAAAATGTCAAGGTTATGGAATCTAGTAAGTAGGGATTCCATACTAGTTTACTATCCCACTTAGTCTAATTAATTTACTATCTTATTAATTTCTCAATCTTTGTGCTAAGATGAGCTTAAAACACAATTTACTTTAGTTAGTACATTATCTATTTCAATTTTTTTTCACATTAAATTTCCAACACTACAAGGAATTAATACGAGTCGTACTTTAGGAAGTTATACTAGAAGGTTTTAGCTCCCAAACAATCAACTCGTACATTTTATTAATTCCAATAGGCCACCTCTTTAGAATTCACTTTAGGGTGACAATTCGGATGAAACAAAACTTCCGCTAGCCCTTGTATAATCCTTGACAAATAGAATGGAAACAATCAAGCAACTACCTAATGTGGGTCCTAGGCAAAATGAATGGAAAGCACAATTGACTTACCTTAAATGTTGCTCCCATGACCCTGCTCCTAACGTGACAGCTTGCCAAAGAATCCCCAACAATAGCCACGACCCAAGAGAGAGAGAGAGAGAGAGAGAGAGAGAGAGATGGGAAGCTACGCTATCATCACAAGTGTGGAAGAAACAAATTATCAAGGGGCTGGAATTTTCAGAATAATGTGAGAGCTGAGCAAGAAATTATAAGTAGAGTGAAGAAAATCCAACCTTACTTGAGGGTTGAAACAGCAATGGAAAAGGATGTTGACCCCAACCCGCATAGCAGCTTCTGCGACAAAAATACAGTGAAGAAGAGAAACGATGGCTGGAAAAAATTTTAAACCAAGGAAAGATCATGCCAAGGAAATAAAGCTTTAAGGGGAAAATAGGAGAGAAACTCACCACTTGACTAAACAGTCAGTGCTTTTGAAATCCTTTAGACAACGGTAGTTGGGAAGAGAACAAGGACAGCAACTCAGATTCGAGAAAACGGTAGAGGAGGAAACGCGAAAATTCGAGGTAATGAGGTAAGGCTACAGCTTCACACTATAAAGATGAAGGGAAGAACAGAACTCGATGGGAAGAAGAGAGCAGAACCAAAAGGAAAAGGGAAAAAGGAAATCTTAGGAAGTTTGATGCAGACGAACAGAACCAAGCGTATGAAATAAGGAAGTGGAGCTTCGGTCCTTTGGCTGAGAGAAGGCCCGTGGCAGCTGAGGAAAATATCAGGAGGACTAGTAAGCAAATTTTAGAAAATACAAGGCTGAGAAACCAAATTTCAAATTTTGCACATTGTCCTTAATCCAAGCATTTACAGCAAAAATAAAAAAAGGAGGAGGTAAGAAAAAAAATAAAATAACAAAGTGATCTCCTTTGTATTTGAACTCAACTCCCTATATACTAATCCCATAACTTACCATTAGTTATAGTACAAATTGTATCATATTATCAATTTATTAAAAAATTTTTTAATACTAAAATATTTAAATTATTATTATTATTATTATTATTATTACCATTGATCTTAATTATTTAAATTCTCTATTTTAGTGGCCATTTGAACTTACCAAATATTATATATATATATAAATTGTTGTATTATTTTAAATTCCTTATTTATTGGGATGTAATACTGCCCTCTGTGACAGAATAGTATTGCGCTTGACTGTATGGAATAGCCAACCTACGAGCACCTCATGCTCAAGGCTCCTAAGAGAGGGGTGACGAGAAAGAGTCTCCCCCGTCTCTCCAGTAGCCATGAGATCCGAACAAGCAGTTGGCCAGCATCTCCCTCAACATGATCAAAGACACATCCGTTTCTGTTTAACGATATCTTCCAAGTGCCCACCGCAAAGAAAGTTCTCCAATTTTCTTTAATATCCTTCCCTAGCTTGGTTCGCAAGTTGAGAGTCACCGTCTCTGCCAGATCATAGGAGAAAAAATTTGACCAGTAACGGGGGTCAACACTTGCCAGCCAGACGTGGGGCAATCACACAAGGCATGAAGAACTGATTCGGTTTCATGGTGACAGCGCGGGCACCCTCCCGAAGAAGTAAGGTTGAAACGCAGGCGTAACTCATTAGTCATGATCCTCCTGTGAGCAACCAGCCAGAGGAAAGACTTGATACGCTAGGTACCTGGTAAACGCCAAATGCTCTTCCAATCAAAGTTCATATGAGCATTTGAGTGGGGCATTATATACTCATACGCAAACTTAACCGTGAAAACATTGTCCTTAGAATGCAGCCGTATGATGGTATCTCCATTGCTACTGCATGATGGCGTGGGAATTGCAGCAATATGAGATCAAACGTAAGGGGACAGCAACGCATTAATCAACGCCCAGTCACAATTTCTATCCTTAACGTACTCATTCGCAGTAATATCAACCCACCAATGAGGGACATGTCCATTAAGGTGATTCACCAGCGCAGGGACACCTATTCAGTTTCTAATTCTGTCTCAACATTGGAGAGCAAAGTTTTTGTCTCTATCTCTACTTTTGTCTCAATTTTAGAGATGGAATTTTCTGTCTCTTATTTTACTTAGAATTTGTTGAGAGATTTTTTTTAAAAAACTTTTGTTCATAAATTGGAGGGAGGGAATCTTTTTTCTTTTTTGAATTAGAGATAAAATTTTTTCTCTCTAATTTCATGTCAGATTGGTTAAAACAATGCCGTTATTCATTTTGTAGTTGGAAGCAAAATTTTCCATCTCCAATTTTGTCTATAATATTTTTATTTTTTATTTTAAAAAAACATCAGTTTTTAATGCTGCTCTTTTTTTTTTGGCCTCATGAGAACTGGAAATTTTAGCATTTTGTTTACATTTATAGCACCTTGATTTCAAACGACCATGACTTTCAATCCAAGAAGAGCCTTTGTTCATTTCTTTGAGAATCTATCGATGCTCCCAACTTGATAGGATCTAATTAAGGCCGTTTTCGTGCTCAAAATCATTTGTTTTTGTAATGTCTCCAAAATTTAAAAAGTAGGAAATTAGGAAGAAATTAGTTATAAATCTAAATCAAAAGAAACAGGTTTACATTTAAGAGAAATTTCAATTTGAAAAAAAGAAGAAGAATATTATATATATATATATATATATTATTCACTCTAAACTAATTTAAATTAAAATTTTAAATTAAAATTTTTAAAAAAATTAATTGAGTTAAGTAAAATTTTGGCTTCAAATAAGTTTAGAGAGCATTTGAGTTAAAAATGTAAATCTTGTTAAATCTCCCGTTTTGGGTAATAAGCAAATTTAGAAGAATTAAAAAATAAAAACATGTTGCACATTTGGTAGTGGGACGTGGATTCAAGACTTTGCAAATTGCAATGCTACTTTCTAATAGTTTCTCTCTATTTAAAAAAATAATAAAATAAAATAAAAATTTATAGAGATGTACTTCAATTGGTTTGAACACGTGACTAAAGTGGAGGTGAGAAGTTAAATTTGGAAGTATGTTGTAACGAGGTAGAACGTAGGAAACTGATTTTTGTCGGGAATTGATGGATTCCTTGATTGAGGCATTGAAATACGGATGCATCCCACATGAGACAGGATTCAAAGATGGACTTAATTCATAGTATGATAAGATTTAAAACTATTTGGCTGTTGGACAGAACTAATAAAAGAGAACAACAAAAAGCAAAGAGAATAAATAAAATTGAGAGTTGCCGCCAGAGAAGATGGGTGACAGCTTGACACCCTATAACATAATGGTTGATGGATGACACTCTTTGTGATTATTCTACAATTTAGAAATTATATTTATAATTTACAATTTTAAAATTATTAAATGATATAAAATTTTGGACATCGGTTATTACACCTTATTATATTTTATTCACTTAATACAATTAGACATCCATTTAGACAAAAGTATGTATTACATAGCCATTTGTAATGAAAGTTCAATACTAAATGCGTCAAATTAACTATTGATACCCAAAAATAGTTTTCCATAATTCCAACTCATAAATTCACGTTCAAGTATTCGGTTTCATTCAATTTAACATGTACATATAAAGCTCAATCATATAAAAGAAGTCATTTTCTCAATTTAACCACAAATAACAAGTATAAACTTCAAAAATTCATTATTTGAGTTACACCAATTCGATTAAAGCAAATTAAGTGATATTTTAAAGCTTATGATATGAGTTTTTTGCTATAAAAATTTTAAGTCAAATTAAATCCATTTGATCTCTTAAAACATGCAAAAACCAAAACTATTTGCAAAATGAATAGTACTGACCACATCAGCATTTTGGAACCAACATCAAGAATTTGCCAAAGATTCTATAAAATTAAGAAAATTACAAACTGTCTCTATAGAAATCTCCAAATATTATCTAAATGCTCACCAAAATTCAACAACAAATTTGGTCATTAAAGCAATTAGGAGCAAAAGGACATCTTGCCATGCAAATGGTCATATTTTTTATTCCAACTTCTTGTCATGAACAAATTTCAATTCATATATACATTAATTATGAATAGTTCATCATATGAAATTTGTCTTACACCTAAAAATTACTATCCCCATTGAAAATATACATGTAAACTCAATGGGTTTCAATATACAAAATCATTTTTCAAGATCTTCTACATACATCTATTGGTCATGCAATGATGGCCTGTCACTTTTACACATGTTACAATTACATCACATCAAAATTTACATAATCATATATACAACACCAAATCCTAAAATAATATGTTGACATATTAGACTTTTATAGGTTTTTATCTCTTCTTTCTTCGTGGTTTGCATTTCACTTGGCCATGGCTAATTAAGATAGAAAAATATTATATTCAAAGAATTTCTATGACTAAACCAATATTCAAACATACATATGGTTTATTCAAATACATAGAAGCTAGCATACATGTTATATAATCATAGCCAATTATAGCATAAGAGAGCAAGTCAATGCTTTAGGGGTTTCTTTGGCTCAAGCAAAAGCAAATCTATACTCTTAAGGGATTTTTGTCTTAAGGTAGAGTAAATCCATACTCACTTCTCTAGCCTTACCTAACATTATAGCCACCCTTTCACAAATCCAAGTAGGTATCATGCAATTGCATAATCTACTCAAATAATCAACAAGCCAAACAATTGTAAACAATACACACAAGTAACAAAAGACTCAAGCAAACCAAACATATATACAAGAATAAAGGGAGTGCTACCTTATTAAGCAAAATTCAAGTTAATTCCATTGTTCTCATTCCCTTAGTTTCACAACCTCACATACTCGCCTCAGTGTGGTTCCACTTGCTTGTCCTAGGCACATTAATAAAGATGCAAAACAACCAATTAGGATATATCTAATGTCATTCTATAAATATACATGCATATTAGGAGCTTAAAGTATGCTTTAGGTTAATTTAAGTGTCCTAAAGTGCCTTATCCCATTTGCTACATTTCATGTAGCAATTCCATCATTCATCTATCTCATTCTTACTTACTTTTCATGGATAAAACAAGTCTAAAAGCTTAGCCATGTTATTCATTCCACTTGCCTTTCATTTAGGCATCATTATGCCTTATAACTCTCTAGTGAGTTCTTTCACTTTCTCTACTTTCCATTCTTTTTTATTTTTTAGGCTATTTTCTACTTGCTTAACTTAGAAGAATTCACTTAGGGCTCATGGAGTTAGATTGGGGTCCACTTTCCATTCATAGGAGAAATTAGGGTTTATATAGAACCATGATTCTAAAATCATCCAATCTCTTTTTTTTTTTTTTCTGAAACCAATGGTTCATCTAGCCTTTGTATCCACTTAAGCCTGATAAATCATTAGACTAAATTAAAAGTTTCCTTAGGTATCACTTCTCTACCTTGGCCAAGAGCTCCCCCTTTAGGTCCAATCTTGAGATTTTGTTTATTTAAAAGGGAATTTAAAGTCATTAAGATATCCATGGTTCATTTCCAATTAAATTATGATATTATAGGGATCAACTAATCCTTTTAGGATTTTGAAATACTCAAAGCCGAACCTAAACCTTAGGAGAACCGAACATGCATTTTTCTTGGTTTGTAGGTTAATGCCTTGGCATATTCTTATTCCTCACTCATCTAAACTATTAATTGCATTAAGTTTTCATCAAATACACATACCCTTCCCACACTCTCTCTCTTGGCCAAAGATGCATAGGGCTAGGGTTCCAAGAATATCAATTTTTCGTAGTTTGAGTTATACCTTGTTTTGATGAGCTTTTAGTGAAAATTCTTTTCGTACGATTTGTTTCCTCAAATGAGCTCTTTCACTCAAGATAACAGCCTGAACTTCACCCTTTTTAGAAGCCAAACACGCCATGAGAGAAAGCATGAAGAGTATAGAGAGTTTTGTTACTAAAGCATAGCAAAATTTACCACTTTTCCTTATCTTTCTTAGCCTTTAATTCCTTCTCTTTCTCTCTCTAAATCATGATACCATGAGAGCTTGGAACTATTGCAAAAAGTTGGTCTTGAAGTGAGGAGGAAGTGTAACACCCTGAAATTTATTAAATGTATTACTTGAGGATTTAGGCTAATTAAGGAAGATTATGAGGAGATAGAAGTCTTAAGGATAAAGGCAATTTGAGTATCTTAACATAACAATTATTAATTGGATAATTTTGATGGAAGTAAAATAATGATTTTGGGATTTAAGCATGATTTGGCCATGAATAATTCATGTATGATAAGAACATTATTAGAATGTCAATTTTATTTTGATGAAGGTCCAGCTTCATTTCATGGAAGCCCAACACTAGTCTCCTTATAGCCCAACTCATATTTAACCCATTTAACACTTAAACCATGGCCTAACTAATACCAATCTTTGAACCCACTAGAATTTGGGCCTTAAGGTCAGCACACTTCATCTTAATTCAAAGTGTTTTGCAGCCTACCTCACCAAGCAAAAGCCCAATGACTAGAAAAGAGCCTAATAGACCATAGGCTGATGGGTTAGCTCATTTCCTCCTAATAATCCTAAAGGTTCAGCAGAAAACACAAAAGATAAGAAAAGAAATTCGCATGTTAGAAAAGGGGCTAGGTTTTCTCAATATTTTGGCTTAGATTTGCACTCTTAGAGGGAGATTTAGCTAAGTTAGGTTTTATATAACTTGACCCTCTTATCTTCCTCTACATTTTGGTCTGATTGATTTGTCATTTGGAGAATTTTCATCTCTTCTTAGGATGAAATCTGGTTTTTGGATGATTGTTACAAGAATTTTAGAGTTGAAGGTTAGAGAGATAATTGGGTAAGCATTTCCCTTCTATTTTGTGTATTATCTTGTTGGAAAATGTCCCTAAGGATTGATTTTCATAATGAGTTCTACTATTATGCGAAATTACAAGGAAATGAAGGTAAAACACTGAGGTTTCTGGGCTTGATGACTTAAATTCGAATTTTGGAATATCTCATGGTGTGTTCTTAATAGTTGAGGCTCAACTCAGTGCATTTGACCTCTTAGGTGTATGGGTAAGTGTTCCCTTTTCTCATATATGATGTATATGCTAAATTCTCATATTTTGGATTGACTTTTGCTACATGGTTTGTACATGTGTGAAAATAGAGTTGTGGGGAGTGAATCATAGTGAGCTTTGATGTATGGACCCTAAATTGGTGTAATAGATCATTAGGAAGCTTGGGCAAGAAGTTCTCAACAATTTATTGTTAAGACTAATATGTGGATAGGGAGGATTTCCTTATTAATGATAGTTAAATGATGATAATTATGCTTATGTTAGGCTTGGTATACTTTGAATTATGGTAGCTAGAGGAAGAGTAATTAGCTTCATTGAGGTAATCGGAGTTATTTTTCTTAATTCCACGTATATGCTCATGTTAATATAATATTTGTTATATATGATTGATTTTGAAATGCTAAATGATTAGTTGACTACTTGAATTACGATTGTAACTGGACCTTGTGAGTCTATGGTGGAGTTGTGGTGCGGCTGCTGTAACACTATAATTTCTAGCTCATATCCATCATCCTTTACATGTTCATGTGATATATAGTGAGAAGGAAGTGAGAAATTCCATTAAAATAACACACTTCCTTGTGTTGCGTCATGATTAAAAATTCATTTTGATGTCACGTGGATCGTGTGAGCTCATGTTATACATCCTCATATTTAATTATATTATTACAACTCATCTGCATCATAAAAACATGCTTACAACTCATGAAAACTGAATTGAAAGGTGGAACATGGGGTTTCATTCTCGGCCAAAATTGGCCTCTTTTCTAGGCAAACTTTGGAAAATTCTAACTAAATCTAGAAAAATATAAATCATGCAATCTTGGTCATTTTGGAAAGCTTGGATGTCTACTTTATGCTAAAAATATGTATAAGTCATAACATCTCACATACAGAGTGTTTGACATGCGAAATAGTCTAGAGGTCGAACTGGGTCCTGATACTATCACAATTTATTGATATGAATTTCAAAAATATCCAATTAATTCCACAAATATCTAATCCATACAAATGATACCAATCTAGAAAGTTATGGATGTCAACTAGAGATTAAAAATATCTCTAGATTAGTTCATTAAGCCCAAACCTTAGAATTCGATGGAACAGTACTTCTGGTTGGGCAAGGTTACTGATACTAGATAGAAATTTCAAAATTTCATATCTTCTTCTCTAGACCTCCAAATGAGGTGATTCCACTTGGCATGAGTCACTGTGATTTCCTAGTTTTTCTGTATAAAATTTCATGATAATTGGACATCATTTGAGTCTCATGTGACAAAAAAAAATTTCGGACCCTTATAACAGTGCATCATACCATTTTCATAAATTTTACCAACTTTGAAAAATTATCAAATATTCTATAGATCTCTGAAAATTATGATCTTTAGCTTCCAAGAAAGCTCTTAATGAGACCTAATTTCATGCCAAATCTTGGTTCAAGACTAACTCATTTGACCAAAAAGTGATATAGGGTTCCATAATGGTCAATTTTGGCTCCTTATAGGGTGCCAAAGTTGCCAAATAGATTTCCCTTGGTCTTGGCACCTTTTGGGCAAGTATAAAAGCATATTTGAGACTTAAGAGAGTTGCCCAAATGGTCCCAACCCTCATTCATCTCATTTTGGCCACTCAATCCACACTTATGTATACTTTCATCAAAATTTCATATTGCACACTTTAGTATTACATACTCAAAATCAGTGCTATGGGTCATATATCATTTTCATACATCTAAATATCACATAATAGTATATTTACACATGTCTCAAGGTTCATGGTACATATACAACATCATATACATTATGAACCATCATTATGGTTCTAAAATGGGCAAAATAATACATAAGCTTGTCAATCCTTGCTTTTCATGGTTGTTGGCTCCCTTCACCATAATTACTTGGTCCACCTAGCATGTTAGATCATTAGAGAGGAGGGGATGGGATTTAAAGAATCCCAATAGCTCATCTCTTATTCAATCATACATAATATGTGCAAGTAAGCTTTACAAATGCATGCAAGGAGAAAATAAAAGTCATGGACATTTTAGAAGCAAAGTTGGCATGTGAACCACTCATACAAATCATTCAAGAGCTCACCAAGTGTTTGGATTGGCCTCACACTTCTCCTCAAGGGTTTTAGACTTGCCTCACCTATTTTTTGAGCACTTTGGACTCCACCATACTCTCGGGAGCTCACTTTGCTTTTGAGAGACTCTTTGCTTTGTCTCAATCAAGTTCAAGGGTTCTTGACTCATCCTTATCAAAGGGAAGAGTTCTTGGCCTCTCCACACTCAAGCAAACTCATACAAATATCATGTGCTCATTTGAAACATAACATAGCATCAAGGATCATGGAATATAAAGACATGCTAGCATACTTTTCATAACTTGAAAATGCACATAAACGCATTCTAAAATAAGCTAAACACACATCCATGTATGAGAGAAATGGAGAGAGCTACCTTGCACAAATCTACACACTTTTCTCCTTGGATTTCTCTCCTTTGCCTTGGCTATACACTCACAATTTGGTGGAGATGGTTTCTCTTGGCCTAGACATGATTTAAGGGAGCTAATTAGGTTTATGAAACATATTCTAAAGCTATACAATTTACTTAAGCCCTAGATTACTCTATAGGCTTCATTATGGTTCATATTAGTGTCTAATGAAGCAACACTCCTCAAATAACTTCTAGGCCTCATTCTTTCCTCTCAATTATGATTCTTGACTCCTTTTAAGCCTCTTGGAGCTACCACACCATTAAAACAAAGGGTCTAGTACCATGTTGCTTCTTTAGGTCATAATATGGAACCTATGACCCCAATTCACTTTCCTTGAGTTCTAAATTTTTCCCAAGGCCTCTACTCATCTTCATTTATCAAATGTGACTCAAGAATGGCCTTAAAAAAATTTAAAACTCTCCCTAACTTTGCCATCCCTACTTGGCCGAAACCTACAGCATAAATGGGATTTAATGGCTTCTTGATTTTTCCTTGATGGGAGAACCATTTAGGGAGGTTGTTAAGAGTTGTAAGAGGGCAAGGAAACACTTAAATAGCCAGGAAAACTTATAGATTAAATCAATTTTTACAATGTGTTCTTGAATTCCTAACAATTCAATCTTCTAATTTCATGATTTTTACTTTGTCTTCTTTGCATAGTCTTAATTCCTACACTCTTTTTTCTAGGATTCACTCTTGATTCTATCAAAAAACCAACCCCTCTTGGCTGGCCAGAAGTGGGACACAACATTCAAAAGGAGGGCAATGAAAGAACAAGCTTGGGATTTAACAATTTACCTTGATTTCCTTATCTTTCTTGGATGTTTCTCCCTTTGTTTGGCTTGCTCTCTCCAATTTCGAAATTTACCTTTCCTTTTTGCACCCAAAATAGACCCAAAACTTCAACAAAAGCATAGAAAGAAAGAGGAGAAGGAGGAGAACAACTTTGCTAAAGGAAAGACTAAGAAAGTCCATTGATTTCATACCTTTATTTTGGCTTTTTTCTTCTTCTTCTTCCTCCTCCCTTGTGCGCCCAAATGTTCTAGTCTTCTCTCTATTTTTTGTTTAGAAGAAATTTGGTGAAGAGGGAGGGCAGATGGGGACGTTTTTATAAGGAGCTTCAAGAACCAAACAATTACAAAAATTCCCATTTTGCCCTTTCATCTGGCATTTTCATTTTAGCTTCGTTTTAGCTCTTTTTTGAGAACCATCTTTTTTATTATAAAATTTAGGTTCTCAATTAAGAAAAATAGCTTTGGAATCACTCAAATTGGAGCTAAAACCTTTCCGAACGAATCGGTCAAAGTTCGGGTCAACCAACGTCGAAAAAAGTACACTGGAGGGGCTTTACCGGTCCCGGGGCTTTCCATGATTTTTAGGGCCTCTGAGAACTCTGGGCAACTCAAAATTTCTATTTAAAAGGCCTTCCTAGGTGCTTTTCCAAAATTACACTTATTTACGAAAATGCCACTGGCCTTTCGGCAAATTTTTTGAATCACTCTAACCCCGATTTCTGGGAAACTCAAGGCTCAAATCCTCATTTTCTATTATTTAAAATTTTATCTAAATTTTATTTGGCCTTGAATCACTCATCTTAGGAAACTTGCTTTGAAAACTGACTCATTTCAGTATTTTACGAAAAATCAGACGTTACAGCTGCCACCTGTGCATGTGCTTTGATTGGGCACTGGGTTGTGATCAGACCCTAGATACACTGACCCTTAGTTGTGCTCATAATAGAGTAGGTGTCGGGGACGGACCTCTCCCAGTATTATTGGCTATTAACATGTTGTGTGTGATTGCTAGTATGGAACAGTAGTCAATGGTAGCTCAACTAGTTCATTTACAAATTGAATTGATGATTATAGTACTAATGATATGAAATTGCATTGTACTGATTAATCTATACATGTATATAGAATTTGCCTTTTGTTATTAAGATTGTATATCTCACCTTGATTGTGGACTAATATTTTCAGAGACCGAACTTCTTAGTGGCAAGGAGAAATTAATGGAAGCTTATTATATGGTTTGGTAGCACATAGATTTGGAAACCTTATCAGATTGTATTGTATAATTAGATTACTAGTTTTATGTAATTGTCGCATTGCATCATGAATTGCCAAGTATAGGGACTATACATGTAATTATCATGGAATTGAATATTATAGTTGTAATTGACTAACAATGGATGAGTGACTTGATCTTGTATGAACATTAAGCATTGGCCCTCCGTTCCTTGTGGTTGGAACACTTTTGCTGTCGTTAAATTATGAAATTTGTTGATGTATGATAGTTTTGTGAGTAGAAATTAACAATTAAATCTTGAAGTAGATAATGATAGATTAACCAGGTAAATCAAGTAGATAAATCCCTTTAAAGTTTCACAAATTGAGGAGAGTAGTCCTAGAGTATTCCTGGAGGGAGAATTGGAGTGAAGAATTGGAATGCATGGGATGAAATTTGAGAGTTTTAGGAATAGAAGGGAATTGACCGTGGCCAAAATGGAATTGGCCTCAGCCAAAAGCGATGGGGTTCCCCAGGGAGGGTAATAGAGAGTAATTAGCTACGGCTAAAATGAATCTGGCCGTAGTGAAAGTCGAGGGGCAAGTCTGGATGTGTTATAAAGAGTAATTAGCCATGGCTAAATGGTTAATTGGCTGTAGCTAATATCAAGGAGCAGCTTAAAAAGGCTATAATAGGTCTTTTAGCCATAGCAAAGGTCCAGACTAGCTACGGCGAAATTTTGAAGTTGAGTAGAGTTGAATCCGAGAGGAATTGGCTGTGGTGTGAAAGCATTTGGCCGCGGCTAAGGTTTGTAATTTCTTATATTAACCTAAAAACATTGGTTTCCTTTATGAGAATGTTAAAGAATAATTTATGAACACTTGAAAAGGTTCTTACGAGTTAAAATTCATGGATAAAAGAATTGAAGGTTTATGATTGTGGTTTTGATTCCCTCATATGCATAAATGATTATGAGTAATTAGTTAATGACTTTAACCATATCAAGGTTTAAATTTTCCTTCTTTTTCTTAACATAAGTAATAGTAATGACCTCAAACCTTGATTTATAACTATTAATTGCGTCTTTAACTTTAATTACTCTGACTAGAAGTTAGGGTCATTACAGGAAGAGTGCATGACTTACCTGTAAGAATTAAGGCTAATTACAATATTTCATAAATAACTATTTTGCCCTTACAATTTATTTCCTCTATTTAAACTCATTTTTTAATCTTTTCAGAAATTGGCTATTCCATACTAAATTTTAAACTCTTTTCTTCATTAAAAATATCTACTCAAGAGTTACAATGATGTAAGATAGTTTGGAATGATCCAGACTAAAACTTTGCCACTAGGAACCCCACATTATACATTGTCATGGATTTAATTGAATCAACTCCTCTAAGTTAATTTGCTAAGCTTATTTTATAATATTATAATAAGGGATTTACATTTCTAAAGTCATTTCTCATATTTTCTAAATCCTTGACTTTTTCCTCAGTTAGACCTAAACTGGTTCTTTTAGTTTTAACTGGTCCTTTCTCTCTATGAACACCTTTTCAACTGTCTCTTTTCATTCTTTAGGGACTACATTAGTTTACACAACATAAGATATTACATTGGATCTAGTCCATTAGAATGAGGTGACCAAACTATCAAATGGGTTGAGCTCAATTCATTTAAGTGCCAAAAGCTTAGTCAATTTAACCACATCGAATAATCATCTTGAGAGAATCATACATCTCAAAGTGTTTCCGAAATTCTCATGCCATCACCTCTCATTGAGCTTCTTGAAACCAATGAACATTTATCTACTACCTACAACTAACTAACTAAATGGAATTATCTTTTTACCCTTAAATCTTTACCTATAGATAGCCTAAGAGATTTTTAAGTGTGATTTATACTCTTTTCTTACTTAATATTTTCCAAATATCTACTAACTTAGCTGGAGTATTTAAAAGAGCCCTAACTCCTTTCAATCAACCATGGCGGAGTGCAGATTGGGTACTTTGAAATTCTATTTTATAAATTTTCTATAAAGTTAAAGAGAAGAAGAAAGAATATATAAGATTCAGTAAATAAGTTTTACCCACACTTTCTTTTGTTCTCTTCAAATTTACAAAAAAAAATTAACATATTAGAAATTTAGAGGATCCAATTTGGATGAAGTGCTTAACAACACCTAGAGAATTATTGTTTTTTTCTTATTTTGACTGACTATACTAACGTAGGATGCTGTTACCATTTAAAATTATGACTATTGTTATGTAAAGTAAGCAACTTTTTTATTTCCCCAATAAAATTAGAACTACTTGAATTGCCTATATTTCAAGGCTTTTTTACGGATATATACAACAATACAAAACAAAAGAAAGAGATGTATAATTCCAAAAACTAATTTAGGATATATGTAAGTAATTTTAAAAAAAAAATTAAATTTTTTTTAATAAAAAATTGGAACGCGGAGTCAATGACTCCGCGTTCCAAAATTTTTTTAAATTTTTTTTTAAATTATCTGACCCCTCAAAGGGGGTTAGAAAAGCTGACCCTACGTGGGTCAGCACTGACCCACGTAGGGTCAGCTACTGACCCTTTGAGGGTCAGTTTCACTGACCCTCAACGGGTCAGTGTAACTGACCCTGTAGAGGGTCAGAAAATTAACCCTCAACAGGTCAGTAAATACTGACCCGTTGAGGGTCAGTACGCTGACCCCCTTTGAGGGGGTCAGAAAATTTAAAAAAAATTTAAAAAAATTTGGAACGCGGAGTCAGTGACTCCGCGTTTCAATTTTTTATTAAAAAAAAAAATTATCTTTTTTATTCAGCCTCTTTGCCTCTTCAATATTTGTTATGATTCCATTCTCCATCTTCATTCCTGGGCATTATTTCCACTCTTTTTCCTCACTTCTCCGCAACTCATTCCTTTGTTTCTTCAGAATGTGTAAATTTGCTCCTCTGCTTCATCTACATTCTAAGGTTGGTATTTTATTTTTAAAAAATTTTTATTTTTCCGTTACTTAACAAATATTCATATTTTTTTCTCTTAAAAAATTTAATTATTTTTCTTTGAAATTCATATTTTTGCATTTGTTTTGTTTCCATTCTCTTTACTCATCCCTGTGCATTATTTCCATTCTTCTTCCTCACTTCTTCGCAACTGATTCCTTTGTTTTTTCAGATTGCTTGAATGGTTTTGTCTCTCCAGTAAATTTGCTCCTCTTCTTCATCTACATTCTAAGGTTGGTATTTTATTTTTAAAAAATTTTTATTTTTCCTGTACTTAACAAATATTCATATTTTTTTCGCTTGAAAAATTTAATTATTTTTTTTTGAAATTTTTTCAAGTTCTCAAACGGTGCCCTCTTTTTTAATTTGAAGTTGTTTTTATATTATTTATCGGTTCAGTTGTGTACAAAATTTAAATTTTTTTACCAACCTTCGAATCCTTATTAAGATTTGTAAATTATTTTGAAATATATTTTATTTCTTATTTTTGTATATTTTTATTTCTTTATAGAAAATATTGATAAGTTTTTTTTTCTATTTATACAGATTCTTAAGTGCTTCTATTCTACAAGAAAACTTTTGTTCGTTTGAAATATGTTCGGTATCTTTTCTCCTTGATCATTTTAATATACTTGTTTAATCATTATTTACACAAAGGCATCGAGTAAAGATTGACAATGAGTCGAAGGAAGGAAATCATATGTATTCATGCAAATGGAAGGATTTTTGACACCAACGAAGGAACAACATTTGTTTGTGATAAGCCGAAATTATTAAGAGTTGACCCTGACATTAATCTCGAGCAGTTGAAGGTTGTGGTTGGAGAAAAATTACGACTTCAGTCAGAATAGTATGTATCTGAGTTGGTGTACCGATACCCACGATCACTTAATCCAACTTGGTACTTGCCGTGCACATTAGAGGAAGATTCAGATATCCAAACCATGTGGGAAGCGAATCGATGCTTTCCATCTCAATTGGGGGCACCTGAATTATATGCACATATCTCAACTAATGATGTGGGCCAAAGGGGTGAAGAAACTGATATGATTGAACCATTGACAAATCCTAGTACAAGTGAGCTTAATAGACCGAATGAATCGGTTTTCTTGTTTAGCTCTTATCTCAAAAATGTTCATCCATTTGAGACCCAATTTGATATATCTCAACCAAGTTCATCGAGGGGTGAGATGTGTCATAACAATCCTTCCAGTCCTTCAGATGCAACCGAAGATATAATGGATGAATTTGAGGCAGAGGATGAATATGACGCTCCGCCAGATGCCAATGAATATGGAGAGGAGGATATTGCTGCGACTGATACTGAAGGGAATCTTGTAACTCCATTGAATTTAGATTCTGAGCAGGCATTTGCTTTTTTGTCTCACATCAGCAATGACAATGTGAGTGAATTTGAGATACCTGACATGAAGGGGGTCACTGATCTAAATGATGACCAAGAGATGTATGTTGGCATGTGATTTTCTGATAAGCAGTCACTGAGTCGTGCTGCAAAGTTTTATTCAATCCGCAAACACCACACATTCAAGGTGCATCAATCATCAATGAAGTACGTGGAGTATCGTTGTCTTGAGTATGGTGTTAGATGCAATTGGCGGATAACAAAATATGCGGGCCCACACACTTGTGTCTCTTCCATGCTATTACAGGATCATCCGAAACTAGACTCTGATATAATAGCATTAATTATTGTATCGCTGGTCACAGAAAATCCTTCTGTTTCAGTTCGTGATGTCATTGAGCGGATTCACAGTACCTTTGGATATACGGTGTCTTACAAAAAAGCATGGTGGGGTAAGCAACGAGCTATTGCAATCGCTTTTGGGAATTGGGAGCGATCGTATACAATTCTCCCGAGATGGTTATCTGCTGTCCAACACTTTAATCCAGGCTCATATTTTGAATTTGTGACTAAGGAATGCCCGCAGACGGCATCAAATACAGAGACAACAATTATGTTTCATAGGGTATTTTGGACATTTAAACCTTGCATTGATGCCTTTGATCACTTGAAACCGATTATCCAAATAGATGGCACATTTCTGTATGGAAAATATAAAGGGACGTTGCTAATTGTTAGCTCACAAGATGGTGCTAGAAAAGTTATCCCCCTTGCATTTGCTATTGTTGAAGGTGAAACATTTGAGGCATGGGGGTGGTTTCTTAGTAACCTTAGGCGACGAGTGGTACCGAACAAGATAGGCCTGTGTTTGATATCTGATCGTCATCCTGGAATATTAGCAGCAATCGCAAACCCAGAAAATGGGTGGCAACCACCCCATGCACATCACATGTTTTGTTTGCGTCATATTGCAAGTAATTTGAATACTACGTTCAGGATTAAATGGTTGAAGAAAAAGTTTGTGAACATTGGCTATCTGAATGAGCGTCATTTGGTTGATGAACAATTGGCTCAGATTCGACAGTTGCATTCAGAAGCGGCGAATTGGATAGATGATATACCGAAAAGTAAGTGGTCAAGTGCATATGATATGGATGGGCATCGTTGGGGGCACATGACAACAAATTTAGCTGAGTGTATCAATAGTGTCTTCAAAGGTGTAAGATTCTTGCCTATTATTGGTTTGGTCAAGGCAACAATGTATAGGTTGAATAAATATTGGGTTGAACGGGCGCAAATTACATTTGCTCAAATGCAAGCAGGCAGCATATTTTCTGAGGATATCCACAAGAAGATTTCAGTCAGAATTGCAAGAGTATCTGCTTTATCGGTCCGTACATTTGATAGAAGGGCTTCAGAATTCGAGGTCGAGGAACCCTACGATCCCTCTAATAAACAATATGGGCGAATTTGCAAGGTTAGCCTAACAAACAGAACATGTGACTGTGGCGAGTTTCAACTCCAAAAATATCCCTGTCAACATGTCTTTGCTGCATGTGCCAAAGTTTGTCTTAATCCTTTACAATTTGTGCACGCTGTTTTTCGGCTGGAGACAATTCTAAATGCTTACAAGACAGAATTTCGTCCAATGGGAGGAGACGTTTATTGGCCTCACACAAATGGGCCTCGATTGGTCCCTGATCCTTCTATGATTCGAGATAAAGGTCGACCGAAATCCTCGCGAATACGTAATGAGATGGATTGGCAAGAAAACTGCAGGGACAATCAGAGATGTGGTTTATGTAGACAAGTCGGACACAATCGAGCCACGTGCCCGACTCGTCAACCACGAGGATAGTTATAGTTATTAAAGTGAATTAAATATTCATTGTCAATTATCATTTGTAGATGAATTGCATATGAATTATTAATGATTAATTGGAAGTGCCTATTTCATTATATTTTTCTTACATATGAATTGTTGTTGATTATTTTGACGTACTAAAGTTATATTATTGGTTTGTAATTTATTATTCACTAGTTTGACATATTAGTGTTACTGTTAACAGATATTTGAGTTCTTAGTTTCTATTATGGACCCTCACCACAGTGCTGTTGATCTTGGACCAGAAGATGAGACTTTACTATATTTACAGTCTCGCCACGTGTCCTAAGCTGTGTGGCAAGGACGAGTGAGTAACAAATTTACTTTATTGTTCATTATTGAGTTAACTAAATTTATTACATTTTTTCTAATATAATTACGTAGGATGATAGAATTCTACGCATAAGACGAATAGCGCAACAAGATAATATATTCGATCCTCCTCCGGCCATTGTCCCATATCTCGTACAGGCTGGTTTTTATGGTGTTTCAAGACTCGGTCATTTTGACTTCAATGCCGCCCTTGTGTCAGCCTTGATTGAGCGATGGCGCCCAGAGACATATACATTTCACCTCACCAAAGGCGAGTGTACAATCACACTGCAAGACGTCGCTATCCAATTAGGTTTACCTTGCACGGGAAATGCAGTATGTGGCGGGACAGACTTTAATTGGTCAATTATTTGTAATGGGTTACTTGGGGTGATACCACCTCCTGAGATTTTGGATGGACAGAGGTTGAGTGTTCCTTGGTTGACTCAAACATTCAACCACTTGCCGGATGACGCAGATGATGATACTATTCGGCAGTTTGCACGAGCATATATCCTGCGTTTGATTGGGGGGTACTTAATGCCAGATAGGACTGGACATAAAGTTATGTTAATGTATCTTTCGTTACTTGCTGATTTTATAGAAGCTGGTGAGTACAGTTGGGGATCAGCAGTGTTGGCCCATCTATATAGAGAAATGTGTAATGCCACTCACTATGACGAGGTTAACATAGGTGGTTGTTTGACTCTACTTCATTTATGGGCATGGGACGTATTTCCTCGTCTTGCTCCACGAAGACCCCCGCAACCCGATCCTCGGATAGCTATTTATCCTACTCGACCCCCATTAGGTTTCAGGTATAGTCAAAATTACTATTAATAGATGTGCTGTTATTCAATGATTGATAACCTAATGTACGTTCCCCCTTTCCTTACAGGTGGCGAGATGTTTCACAATATCCGCGACCGACAACAAATGCCTTGCAGCAGTGTAGAATATTGTTAGATCAAATGAAGGACGATGAGGTTTGTATTAAGGTACTTACTTATTTTTCATTTTACAATTATATCACAGAGTAACTATCTTCTGTTGTGTAGGTTATTTGGCTTCCATATAACTCACCCGAGGTTATCCAATTGATTCTAGAGTATTGCTTAGTGATGTCTGATGTATGGCGTGCATCTGTGCCTATACTTTGCTTTTAGATAGTTAAGTGGCATCACGCTGATCACGTTCTCCGTCAATTCGGTAGGGTGCAACATATTCCAGAAAAACCATTTAATATAGGATCACTACATACTCTCCAATTGAGAGGAAAGATTCATAAAGATTGACGCGAAGAGCATGTAGTTTTCATTACAGCATGAAATTCATGGCCCTTGGTAGTGGCACAGAATGAGCTTACTGATACACCACTAGATCGCGCATCGGACTATATGCGTTGGTATTGACGACATACGCGAAGATGGATCCATCCTGCTAGTGGTTCTCAAGGTTTTGTGGTATGACTTTTACGTAATTTTTATCTTTATGATACGTATTCTTAAATAAATATATATACTTATAATTTTTAATTATTGATTTTCTTTTTAACAGACTGATGCGTTGGAGGACTTATACAGACTTACTGTCACTGACCCCCTGACGCTTAGTTATGGAGATTTTAGGCAAAAAGCAAGTAATGATATTCGAAACATGTTGCATGCTTTAGGAGAACATCGAGATATGTTTGTTTCTCAACCAGCTCCGCCAGCACCTGATCTATCCAGACCTCCAGAGCCAGACGCGAGACCAGGAAAAAGAGGCCATGGGTTTCTCTCATCTAGGGAACCAATGTCTGGTGGAAACTTTAGGGGATTGCACATGAATATGCCATCATCATCTTACATGACAGCCTCTGTATCTAGTGGGAACGTTGGTCCTTCTTCTGTTTTACCACAAACTGTCAGTGGAGATGTTGGTTCTTCTTCTTTTTCACCATCTGTAGCCGTTGACATTCCAGGCCCATCTTCCTGTGCACCTTACTATACCCCTTCATTGCCTGCCTCCACTTATATTGAGTCATCTTTCTCCACACCGCTACCGCAGTCAATGCAACCTCCTGGCGTTCCATTTACATCATTATTTACAGATCCAGCTGCATTTACTGCAGAATATTGTAATACTTCATTCTCACAGTGGGCCTCCTACCAACCTCAACAAGGTTTTCTCACTCCAAATCAACCAATTTCACCTATTCAATCTCCTCAATGGAATTTCAGTTCTCAACAAATTCGCCATCAAGTGGAGGATGAATCGTCTGAAGAAGAAAATGACGAAGGACTTGTAAATGACACCGAGGAGGACAAAGAGGAAGAAGAAGAAGAACAGCCACAACAACGCCGCCCACAACGAATGAGGAGAAGGCCTTGGTGTGGGACAGGCAGTCATTACGGCTGATAACTATTATCGTTATTTTTTAAGTTTCATGTTCATTTGTATTATTTAATAATAGATTTAAATATATTTTAAGAAAACTTTATTCTCTTCTTCAAATAGATTTAAATATATTTGATTAATATTTTTCAGAACATAAATATTTTTAATTACAATTTCAAAATTTAAATAAAATTAATTCCTAATCTTTAAAATATAAATGTCTTATATTTATCAAATTAAACAAATTATACATACGAATTAGGTCATTATGTTTCTCAATATATAAATTAATGTTTTTTTTCAATAAAAAAAAGTCTCTTCAAATAAAATTTTAGACATACTTTTACTAATTTTCTTAAATTTTTGTTTACGTCTTTTAACAATTATTTAAATTTCACCTTTTACAAATTTTAATGAAATTAATTAAATTTTTAGAAAATATAATTTGAATTTTTTTAAACTTATTATTAATATTTTAATTTCTTCAAATTTAAACAAAATTAATTCTTACTCTTCAAAACATAAATTTCTTATCCTTATAAAATTACACAAATTATATATAAAAATTAGGTGATTATATTTTTCAATACATAAATTAATATTTTTTCTAATTAAAAAATATCTATTGAAATGTAATTTTAAAAATACTTTTACTAACTTGTTTATTAATTTTTCACCCTTACAATTTAAACAAAATTATTTAATATTTTTCAAAATAATATACACAAATTAAGACGTTATGTTTTTCAAATTATAGATAAGAGAATTTTTTTTTTATGCAAAAAAATTTCATGAACATTTTGACTGTAAATGCATTTTATTATAATTTTTCAAATATTTTTCTTTTACTATATGTTTAAAAATTCTTATATAAATTGTTAAAAAATTATTACTCATATTTTATTTGTTCAAAATCTAAATATAATTAATTATTATTCTTCAACACATAAATTATTTATAATTATAAAAATAAACAAATTATGTATACAAATTAAGTCATTGTATTTTTTAATATATTGATTAATAATTTTTTCTCCAATTACAAAATTCTCATACAAATGTAATTTTAAAAATATTTTTATTAATTTATTTGATAAATTAAATTTTTGTTTACTTTTTTATTATTTAAATTTCACTTTTTATAAATTTCAATAAAATTAATTAAATTTTCTCAAAGTATAAGTTTTTATCACTTATACAATTAATAAAATTAATAAAATTATAAAAATATTTAAAAATATTATATTTTTAAATATACACAAAATTAATATAAATTTAAATAATACATAAATTAAAACTATTTATTATAATAAATTTATATATTTTAAATTTTAAATTTTTTATTATTTTTATAAATTTTAAATTAATTAATTAAAATATTAATTTTTAAAATATTTTTTTTTAAATGGACCCACGGGTCAAATTGACCCGTGGGTCTGTTTGACTGACCCGTCAACGCTGAATCACTGACCCAAGGGTCAGTGATTCGATGGGGGTCTACTGACCCCCATTTAAAAAAAAAATTTTTTTTTTTTAAAATTTTTTAGGGATGCGTCCCTTTTAAATTTTAAATTTTTTTTTTTGAAACGCGGAATCAGCGAATCCGCGTTTCATTTTTTTTTAAAAAAAAATATATTAAAAATAAATCAATTATATATATGCAGAAATAATTTTTAAAGTTATATGTATTCGTCTTTTTTTTTTTTTTGTTTTTACATATATAAGTCAAAAAGCCTATATTTCAATCTAGTTTTGAAATTGGTCAGCAACAATCCCGAGTGTTTCATCGGTCAATAATTTTTTTTTTTTAAATTTTGAGTATGCTTCAAATATGGTTCCTTGGTTATTTCTCTTAAATCGTTATAGATATTAATAATTTTGTATTTGAATTATTCCTAATCTGCAGTTGTAATCTTAATTTGTCTGTACTGTCTTTTGTTGTTTCCTTGGCTCCCATGTCCAATGATAATTAACTATATTCTTAATAATTGGTGGCGGAAATTGCTCCATTCTATGTTTTTTCTTTAATAATTTAAAGTATATATCATTATCAATTTAACCTTTTTTTAATAAAATTTAATTGAACTGTGATTTGTGATTAGACTTTTGTCAACCCAGGCCTAATCTTCTCATTAATGGATTGATTGCCTCTGCAATCAATCACCTTGAATCATTACTTCCAAGAGGATCACGTAACTGTAAAACATGCGTTGTAGGAAGGAGAATTTCTACCGTAATAAAAAGTTCATATAAAAAAAGGACGGGAGTGTGTGTATAAGATCCATTCAAGTAGGCCTAATTGAATCATTACTTCAAAGAGGATCACGTAACTGTAAAACATGCGTTGTAGGAAGAAGAATTTCTACCGTAATAAAAAGTTCATATAAAAAAAGGACGGGAGTGTGTGTATAAGATCCATTCAAGTAGGCCTAATCCACCTCTCTTTTAAATTAACTTTTTTAATTTACCCGATAAATTTAAAAAATCGTACTCCCACAATGTAGTGTATTATACCGACACTTTATTCATACCACATTTCGTGAAGTCAGTAAATTCATTCCACGTGTCCCACTGCTTAGTGTGTTCCACTACTTTTGTTAAAATATCATAATGCTTTCAAAGTTGACATACAAATAGCTCGAAAATTCTTTATATGTTGTTTACGCACACCCTTTGCTCCTTTTACATCCAATTAATCGTTTACTGATTTAGGTATCGAAGCTCATCCCATTTCTTGCATACTTTACCATAAACCATTGTACATAGTGTGGGGCTCACTCGGACCACCAACTATCAAGATACCATAGTCAATAATTCCCTTTCTGTTGCTTTCTATATACAGAATAGGTTGCAGTGGTCACTGAATTTTCATTTAATTTGTTCACTAATGTTGAACATGAAAACCATATTTTCACACAAGAAGAACTGAAGAAGATCATATTGTACCCAATATAAATTTATTTATATTTTTGTTCAAAATTATCTTGCTAAAGAAGTTGCTATGTGAATTGAGAAAATTCTTTAGTAAATTGAATCTAATTAGATAGCTATACGAAAGAATGAGAAGCAGCTATATATATGAAATGTCTGATAATTTTTTAATAAACTGTATCCTTACACATTTAAATACTTTATTATTAATTTAGTCTACTTATTTTTCATAAATTAAGCTAAACATGTATCATGAAACCACACTATATTAATTTCTTGAGATAACAGGTTGAACTTTGCACATGGGGGCATGTAAATTTTATTTATTATCTTGCGGCGGTCCCATGGCCTATCTTGCTAAATTTTAAAGACAAGTAAAGCCAGTCAATTACAATTGTACCACAATAGCATGTTAAAATAATGGGGGGAAGATATAATTTGATATTATGTGATTTTGTCGGATTTTACTTTGATATCTTTACAAAATTAATAATCAAATGGTCTGAAGTTTAAATCGTCAGCACATTAATACTGTATGGTATTATCTTGTTAACATGTACACAGCACGTGACCCAACAATTCCTACCCAAATTTCCATTTCAAAGTGCGCCCATTTTGCCAGATTTGATTTTGAAAAAAAACCTAATCCCCAACATCTTTGAACGAAATTAAAAGTTTCATAGGAAAATCAAGCATTTAGACAAAATTAAAAACTTCGTTTAGGGACAAAATTTTCAAAAAAATACTATGTTACATGTGTTGAATTTGAGATTTTTACTGACCAAAGGAGGAATTTTGATTTTTATTATATAGGAAATTAATATTTTTGTAAAAAAATTAGGATTAATTTAAAATAAAATTGGGGATGCAATTGGTGATTCCATTTTAGGGGCAAAATTTAGGGATATTTTGTTGTGTATATTGAATCTGAGATTTCAATTAGCTAATGGAAGAATTTTAGTT
Source organism: Erythrophleum fordii (assembly GCA_032878935.1). Classification (NCBI taxonomy): domain Eukaryota; kingdom Viridiplantae; phylum Streptophyta; class Magnoliopsida; order Fabales; family Fabaceae; genus Erythrophleum; species Erythrophleum fordii. The sequence goes on along the minus strand of JAVQMF010000055.1, from coordinate 28,951,672 downwards.
TTCAATGCAAAAAAATATAGGATTTTGCAAAGAAACAAGAAATTTAGAGTAAATTGATGGCAAAATTAAGAATTTTTTTTAAGGGCATAATTTGGGAAATATTATATTGTGTCTGCCAAATTTGAAATTTTAATAGGCCAAGTAAAGAATTTTGATCTTTAATGCAAAAAAATTAAGAATTTCGAAAGAAAATTTAAATTTTAAAAAAATTTAATGAATTTTGTACAATAGTCAAGGGAATGATACTATTGACTGCCAGTGTGTTAAATGTTTAAATCCCAAAACTCTCGATTGTCAACTTTTAAACTACAAAGTATCAAGTAAAATCAAGTTAAACCACAAACAAGCTATATTTTACTTAAAAAAGTAATGAAACAAAATTTCAGAAAGAAAAAAAATCAAAATGTATTATCATAAATTTATTAATTATGTCTAGAATTCAACCGAACTTAGATTAGCAAATAATACATCCAAAAGAGCATGCCAAGCTTCCCATTTCTCATACTGGAAACACGATTCTGGCTTCTTAGCTGATTCTGTCTCCTTCTCCTCCGTGGAGTTCTTACACGATTCTGGCTTCTTAGCTGATTCTGTCTCCTTCTCCTCCGTGGAGTTCTTACACGATTTTGGCTTCCTAGCCGCACTTCAATCTCCTACACCCATGCCCCTTCCCCCACCTATAATTATAAGCTATTATGTCCCACACCCATTCCACTTTTTGCTTGCGTGCATGCGCTCTTTGTATCTAATGTGAATTCATGGCGTGTAAGGTTCCTATTCCGATAAAGCTTCTCCCCAGGTTACTTGCTGTCAGTCTGATCCTCCTTGGTATTGCTGGGATTTCTTATTTGTATTCGCCAATGCATGTCGATTTCCTTCTTCCTACCAATCCTTTTTGGCTTCTTTCTCTGCATTCATCTCTCACCTTCACCATTTCGCATCTTCTCATATTCCCTTGTGCTCATCTAACCACTCATTCCTGGTTCTATCCTTCTTCTGCTATCATGGAGCTTCGGCATTACCATGCTAGAGGTTTTCGCTGGTCTGATAATAGTTCTTTTGGTGATTCTTCTTCATCGAATTCTGATTCTCTTAACCCCTCTGTTCAGGGTAATGTTCCTTTTCTTCCACCTCATGCGGGGCCAATCTGGTGCTTTCCTGATGAGATGGTTACTCTGGCGTATGGATATTGGTCTTCTTGCCTAGTAGCTACTTTCATCCATTCAAAGAAGTTCACCATTCCGAGGCTTAACTTTCTGTTGCATGATGCTTCATTATTCACTTTGGTAACCACGAAGACCTCCCCTTATTATTACAAAATGGTCCTTGGTCTGTAAAAAACTCTTCTAGTTGTAGATGAATGGAAGCTTAATACTGTTTTAAAATACATGAAAGTGGAAGGCTGTGCTGCCTGGGTGCAATTCTGGGTTCTCCCAGGGGAATATCTTAACTTGGGAGTGGCTGAAACTCTTGGCAATACGGCGAGTAAAGCTCTGTCCTTTGGTAATGTTACGGTGCAATCTCGTAACATTAGATTTCTTAGGGTCAAGGTTCCTCTAGAGCCCACCCTGCCGCTTCTCATGGGAATCAAGGTTCTCGGAAATGGTTACTCAACTAAGGTGGAGTGTGGATATGAGCGTACTTCCCGCAGATGCCGCCATTGTAGTATAATTGGTCATGTAGAAAGAGACTAACAGGGACATTATTTAAGTTGCCAATGGTTTTGAAAAACTAAAGAATAAAATCTGCTGGATTATTTAAGCGGCTAGTGATGGAGTGACTCAAATTAATAATATAAGCTCAGTTAGAAATTAATTTAAGTAATTATATTTTATAATTATTAATTAATTAATTAATTATAAATTTAAATTATAAATTTTATACGTTCAAATTCGAAATTAGTTTGTTTAATTTTGAGAGGGAATTAAGAAGACTAACAAACAATTGTAAAAATATTTACACGTGCTCTGAGTGGTTTTTTTGGTGAGAAAAAAATATTCTAGGCAAAAACACAGAAGATCTTTGAAACACATATTCAAAAGTAAAATTCTTCTTTTGTTCCCTCAAATTTGTTGATGCATCTGTTGTGAACCAAAGATTTAAGTTTAGAATTGTGACCAAATCCACTATGTGGGGCAATATTCTAAACAGTCTGTCCGTCCACTGCAAGTAAGTTTCTTAAATTCCACTCCATTAAAATACCAGTCATTGGTATTAGAGCCAAGTTCATGCACATATTATTGCTTTTCTATTAGTGTGATTGCTAAAATTCTTACATGAAACATGCAATTTCAATTTTTGGACTTAAGAGACCTTTAATGGTAGAGACACTTAAAGACCATTATAAACTATAATGAGAAGAACTTGTAGCGGAAACATGAAGAGAAATCGATACCTCAATAGAAAAAATTTGGAGTTCAAATTTTTGGTTTTTGGCATTTTAGAACAGCCCATTTGGGAGGGTTTTTGTTCTTAATGTAGTAAATAATAGGCTACAAAACTTGTACAAATAGAAAACCTATGAAATAAGTTTTCTAACGATACCTAATATGCCTAAATCAAAGTTATAATGAGTGAGTTATGATTGTTTGGACATTGCTATAAGAAATGGCATTTTTGCAATTCTAAAGAAAAGTTACAGATTTTCAAAGGTTGAAGACAACCTTTGAAGGCTAATCACAAGAGTGGTGTATGTAAGCCACCCCATGTTATCATTTAGCTTATTTAGATCATTTATATGTATTAATAACAAAAAAGTTCTAATAGTTACTATACTTTTAACAACAAAAATAAATCCGTTTACTACCAATCAGAGCTACAGAAATCAAATTTTGGAATTTTCTTTTCCTTCACTTATATTCATCATAAATAAACTTGTTTTGGTCCATTAGAACATAAAATATACATCCAATGTTCAAGGAGTGTATGTAGCCCAAATTGGACCTATTTGACATATTATGCATCAAATTTCAAAAATTTATAACTTGAGTTACATAACTCCGATTTGCACAAGCTCAGAAGCTATCGAAAACTTATAATGTGAGCTTTATATTTGCAAAATTTTATGAGCAACTGAATTTGCTTGACCTCTCAAAAACAAAAAAACTGAAACTACTATATGTGAATAGTAACATGACCGTTCCACAAAATTTAGCCACTTTCAAAAATTCATAAAATATTCCACAAAACTCCAAAAATTCCCATTCTTAGCTTGTTAGAAAGATCTCAATGTCCTCTAAAGTGTGTGCCAAATTTTAGCCCCAAATTAAGTCATTTGGGCTTGTAAGGGTAAAGGTGCAATTTAGAACTCTTTTGAACCAATTTTAGGTTCTAAAGTGATCCCATGGCTTTCCAAATTGCACTCTCATACTTTGAATAAATTTCAATCATCTTAAATATCAATGCCATAAGACTCATTACATGAAAGAAGGCTTGAATCAAAATATGACCCTCTAGCACCCAAAGATCCATAGTTACTATATAGCAATTTGCATTCAAGTTCATGCACTATAATCCATTTCATACATCAAAATCGCATACATTTACATGGTAAAGCTTATGTATAGGTTTCCATTATGGAATCTAATCATATACATCATAAGTCATGATAGGAACAATATGTGAGCTATTCATAAAGTTCCAAAACACATATTAAATGAAGATACATCCAAAAGCTATAATACAACACTTTCTAGAGCCTAACTCTTCTCCACATCTTTTCCTTTATTGGGAGAACCTGAAATGGTTACTAGAAATACATAGGTGAGATTCTAGAAAGAATCTCAGTAGCCAATTTCAACCAAATCAATACATACATGAATACCATGAAGAAATATAATGCATTTGGTGCAAGAATGCCATTCAATACATCATGTAACTCAAACATACCTTTTAACATAAAAAATCATTTCTTATCAAGTTATGGCATCAAAACAAATTAGTTAGGCTCAACTAATCTCAACCTGAGGCTAAGGAAGAGCTACTACGCTCCATTCTATACCATAGGGAGTTAGGAGCCAAAATATAGTCATTTCATATGCCTAAAACTTATAATGGAAAACATATCAAAGTATAACTCATGAATACATCAAGCAACTATACATAAAAGCATCTCAACTCATTCAAGCATTCAAATATATGCAAGATAAGGAGATAGAGCTATCTCATAGAGTTAGGAGTCTCAAGCTACCACTAACTCTTATAAACCTTTTTTTTCTTTTTTTTTGGGTCTCTTACCCCCTCCCTTTCAATCCACACCTCCATTAAGTGAGGTTGCATTTGTTTAGGCTACCTATAGCAATGTGCAATGCGAAATAGCTCATTAGGATCCATTTCAAGTCCTGTTATTGATACTTAACTTTCTTAGAACCTAATATGCAACTTTAAGCCATTTAGGTTCCTTAAGAGGCCATTTTTAGATTTCACTTTTTAGGCTCTGTAATCTCATTTAATATGAGACATATAACTCCAATGGAACTAATTTAGACCCTCATTTTCATGATTATACAAGCCTAGAGCCAATTTGTTTCTTTAGGCTCTTTAAGTGCTCTAAAAATTCACCTTTCAAAGTAAGGCTTCTAAATTCAGTCCAATAGTTTCATTAGTATTTATAATTCATATCTAGACCATTCATAATCTTAAAATCAAAGAAAACTCTTCCTAGGTGCTTCGTCTTGCATTGGTCAAACCTATGCTTCAAGGAGGGACCATGGGAGTTTCATTCATTTCTTTTAGGATTTTGATGCATGTGGAGATTCCTTAACTTTTCTCTAGTTTAATTATGATCTAATATAACTTGAAATGTCCTCCTAGGGCTTTAAGATTCTCAAGGTGCAATGCAAACCCTAGGTAGTCTATCCTACATTCTATAGTTTTTCATGGCATTCCAATTGTGTAAGCTTAATCTGCACCCTTCAAAACCCTTGTTACTCTCAAATTTTCGTCAAGCTAAAGTCTTCTCTTCACTTTATCTCTCTATGTTAAATTAGCACAAGGAAAAAAGCTTAAGGAGTAGTAAGTTTTTCATTTTTTCCTTTTTTTGTTTTTTGGGTATGTGCTAAACTCGTAGCAACTGTGCTTGCTCTTAAAACAATGGAACAAAAGGCACATTGGTAATCTTGGTGGTAAAATAAAGCAACTTAAACAAAATCTCCAAATTTGCCAAGAACAATTATTGCATGATGGTGGCATGAGTAAAGAGAAAATTATCAAAGAAGAACAAGAATTTATATATGATTATGAAGAAATAATGTGGGCCTAGAAGGCAAGGCAGACTTGGTTGGTTCAAGGTCATAGAAATACCAAATATTTTCATAGCTTGGCAAATTTCAAACATTCAAGAAATCACATTCTTTTACTACAAAATCATAATAATGAAAGGGTTGATGACATTAGTGAATTTGAGAATAATGTTGTTAATTATTTTTAGGATATATTCTCATGTGATCATGATCCATTTGGGGAAGAAATTCTTCAAAATTTTGACAATCTTAATATTCCTAAGATCAATGAAAACCATGTCAATTTTTTGGATAAAGATTTCAGAGCTCTTGAAATTAAAAAGGCAGTTTTCCAACTCAACCCTACTAGTGCCCCTAGCCCGATGGCATTCAAGCCTGATTCTTTCAACGATTATAGGAATAATGGGCAAAGCTATAAATGGCATGGTGTTCTCATTCCAATTAAGTGGATTTCCTCTCAAATCTCTCAATAAGACATTCAATTCCTTAATTCCCAAATACAGTTATCCAAAATTTTTAAAGGATCTAAGACCCATTGGCCTTTGCAATGTTGAATATAAAATCATTTCCAAAGTGCTATGCAACATATTGAAGTGTATTTTAGACCACTATATTACCCCTTATCAATATGCCTTTCTAAAAGGGAGATTAATTATAAATAACATCTTGTTGGCTTTTAAAGTCATAAATACTATTCAAAAATCAAAAAAAGAAAGGAAAGCTCTAGCATGCCTTAAAAATTAATATCACTAAAGCTTGTAACAGGTTGTCTTAGAACTTTGTCAAAGCTATTCTAATTAGTATGAAATTCCCCACCAAAATAGTTCAACTACTTTGGTAATGCATTTCTTCAGTCTCTTACCAAGTTCTTATCAATGGTTCTTTATCTTAATCTCTAGCCCCCAAAAGAGGAATCAAATAGATTGACCCCATTTCACCTTACTTATATATTTTGGGTTTCAATGTTTGATCCAATATTATCACAAAATAAGAACGGCTTAACAAATGGATAAGGGTAAAAATTATAAAAGAGTTAAAGCCATTTTTCACTTAATGTATATAGATGACACCTTTTTTTTTTGGCTTTTGAAGCCTTTGCTAACAACTGTTAAGTACATATAGTAGAATTTTAGGGCAAGACATTAATAGGAATAAATTTGAGTTAATTTTCAACTTTAATACTTCTCATAAATTCAAAAAATTCTTAGTTGGAACTTTCAACATTAAATTTTCTTACAAATTAGAGAAGTATCTTGGCACTTGGGTAAACATGGGTAGAAATAAAAATCATATATACCAAGAGTTGGTAGACAAAATTGATTCAAAATTACAAGCTTGGAAAGGAAACTTTTCTCACAAGCTACTAGAAGGAAGAATCTTCCCTTCTAAAGGTAGGAAAATCATAATGGATCGATATGAACATTATGAGCTATCGCATAATAAAACCAATTGTTGTTGAAATTTTACGGTCAAACTACCAAACCAAAATAGAATAGGCTAAAAGGATGAGGTGATTTTGCATTATCTCAACTGAAGTAATGGGCCTCCTAATATTAAGAGGTTCATTACTTCAACCAATCCTTATGTTCTTGTCTTTGTTTATGTCTTGGATTGGAACAAATTACTATAATTTGTCACTTAATTAGTCATTGGTTTACCAGCTTTCTTGCATTAATTTTCCAAAAAAAAAATTCGCTCAATAGTTGATTTAAAAACCAATTTTTTTGGCAATAGAATAGGGAAAAGAAAGCAATGCACTTGCTAAGCTGGAACACCATCTATTTACCTATTCATTAAAAAGGTTTTAGCCTAAAACCCATTAAACTCTTTAACAAAAAGCTTTGTTGGCTTGGTATGTGTGGGAAGTTTTGGATCTTAACCAGGACTTTTCACTTACAAAAGCTCTAAGACCTAAATACTACTTGAATACTCTAAAGGGTACCCTATATATCCATTCTAATACTCTATGAATATGGAAAGGTATTACAAAATAAGTCCTCTTATCACTTCTCGTCTTAGATGACAAGTTAATTTTGGCTCTTCTATTCTTATTAACCATCACTTATGGTGGTCCATGCATTAAAGCAAAAGTCTATAAAAAAAAGGTTTTAGATCTTATTAAACATAACAAGGAAATGTGGAATATGAATTTATTAAGATCTCTTTATCTTTTGGATATCGGCCTTCATATTGAGAAACTTACCTTTTCAATTATGTCCAGTAAAGATCACTTAATTTGGCTAGGTAGTGCAGTTAGTTGTTATTCTTCTAGTGAAGGGTATCTTTGTCTTCATTTAGAGTCAAGTAACCAATCTCCATGGACCTTCTCTTTTTGAAAGAAAATTTGGAACATCTAGTTGCCTATTAGAATCCTCTTGTTCACCTAGAAACTTATTAACAAAGCCATCCTAGTCACCAATGTATTCCAAATTATCATCTTAACATTAATTATAGCTATCCCTTCTGCCATTCCTGCGTAGAATCTCTTGATCACATCTTCCTTCAATGTTCCTTTGCAAGAGTAATTTGGTTTGCCTCTCCTTTGGTGTTAAAATTTCACATGTTTCAAGATCAAGAAATTGTCAAATAACTATCTTCCTGGTTTAATAATAAACCAAAGGTTTTTGAAAAAACCACTTCATTTTATTTCTAATTTTTCTTAACCATAATTTATAAGATCTAGAATGAAAGAAACTCTAACATTCATGAAGGCAAGATTTCAAGTCCTCAAGTTGTTCTCACTCAAACTCATATAAGCATACAACAAAATGATTTCACTTAGCCACACTTCAACCGTGAAAAGAATCTTACTCATAGGCTAAATTCTACGTTGGCTTTATATCAGATGCTCAAAATTGGTCAAGTTGGCTAGGAAGTCATTATTAGTGATGTTAAAAGGGCTAAAGAAAATGGAAAGATCATTACTTCCTCCACTCTCCTTTTTAATGGATATTACTTTTGTGATTAATGTAATATCCTATGATCTAGAAATTCATAATAATTCCTAAAGAGTAGAATGACTTACGAGGGGTCACAAGCTTAGCGAAAGCCAGCATGAATTATGAGAAATCAGAATCAAAATCATTTGGATAAGAATGAGGACCCTAAAGTAAAGTGAACTGAGGCCAATTGAGATTTGAATGTTAATTAGAACATCTAAAAATGTAGTTAAGAGCCTCAGAAGAGCCCAAAATCAAAGCCAAAACGGTAAAACAGATGAACCAAAAATGTAGAAGCAAAATTGTAATTTCAGGAAACTTTTAAAAAAATTAAAAGAGGCACCTTTAAATGGGAAAATTTGAGTTTTTTTAAGTTCTCGAAGGCCCTAAAAACTATAGGAGCCCCTCAAATGGCCAAAACCCCTTAAGTATACATTTTTTATCATTAATTGACCAAAAGTTTAACTAAATAATTCAATAAGGTTTTAAATCCAACTTGGGTGAAATCAAAGGCATTTTATGAATTAAAATACCTAAATTTTATGATGGAAAAGATGGTGTTCAAAAAAGAATTAAGATGAGTCTATATGGAAAGAACTAAAGGCTCTTTTGCTTCTTATATCATGCCCCACTTTTCCCCATCACTCTATAACTGACTTTCCTTTAACCAAAAATAGAACCAAGATCTACTAGAAGTGGTGCACTGAAGAGGGAGCAACGATGAAGGAAACAAAACTTGAAAAGTGTAAGAATTTGCTACTTTTTCATACTTCTTCCTTCACTACACTTTTTCTCTTCTTTCTCCTCTCTATTCTCATAATTTTGGTAACTTATTTGGTGCTATTTTATGGCTAGTTCAGTAGAGGGAAGAAAGGATTTGAAGAAACTCTTAGAAGCTTAAGAAAGTACATCTTGTGAGCTTTGAAACAAAGTAAGAAACTATGGTTGAAAGTGCTCCTTCTTGGCTTCTCCTTGTGTTCATATTTTGGCCAAACTTAGGGACACATGTAGGGAATTTGATTTTGATCCAAACTTGATATGAATCGGGGTTTGGAGTCTAAGGAATCATTTGGAACAATTAGAATTCAAAAAGAACTTATAGATAACAAGTTATGAAAATTAGGGTTTTAATTGCACCTAAAGATTTATGAAGCTTTTTAGTGATAATTTAATTTGTATGAGAGTATGTTTGAGTTTTCAAGACATCTAGGAAGCTTCACAAGTAGCAAATTTTCTAGGAAAATCAACAAAACTTGATGGGTCCTTAATATGGTGCATATCTTAGCCAAGGAAGGAAAAAGGTACCAAGGGAGAGTTTTCTTTGATTCCAATTATAGAAATAGTCTAGATATGAAGTAGAGACACCAAAGGAACCATTGGTTTGAATTTAGAAAACATATTTTGAAAGTTCAAAATTTAGGATTCCATTACGCACAAAGAAATAACTTAATGTTAGGTTTCTCAAATTAAGTTAGTGATGACTCTAATCAGTTTAAATAGAGTTATATGACTTAGATTAAGTGAGAAATTAGAGCCAAGATCATGGATTATATGAGTTACTTCATTATGCCTTTATATGAAACCATATGCAGCCATAAGCTAGAAGTAGCTTATGTAAACTTTATGTAAGGCTAGAGATGGTTCCATTAATGTGTTTATGTCATGTTTGATGTGTCTAAGCCAAGCAAACTAAGCCTCTTCCAAGTGTGTGTGTGAGGCCAAACCAAAAGGCTAAGGGAATCAAAGGGAAAGTTATGCTTCTTGACTCAAGGTAGCTCTTCATCCATTCTTGTATGCATTTCTTGGTTATTGGATTGCCATTGAATGTTTGTATATATGTTTGAATCATAAAACATGCCTTTAGCTATTGGTTTGATGCTATGGGACCATTATGCTTCTTAAATTGTATTTGGAATGTAAAATTGCTCTTGATGGGTGAGGTTGTGCCAAAAGTCACTTAGATTGGGTGAGGTGAAGCCAAAAATCCCTAAGAATGGGTGAAAGCCAAAAGTTTTAAAAATGAGTGAGACCAAGTCAAAAGTTCCTAGAAAATAGGTGAGGCTAATCCAAAAGTTCTAAATAATAGGGTGAGGCTAAACCAAAAGTCCCTAGAGCCTGATTTTGATCTTGGTATATTTATGTGACCTTGAAAACATGTTTATGTTTGGTTCTTGGAAGCATTTGATGCATGCTTATGTTCTTTGACATGATAACATGCCATATATGCCTACTTGAAAGGGTGAATGAGCTATTGGAATTCTTTGCATCTCACTCTCCCTCACTCTTTATCTAATCTTGTTTAGGTGAAACTCATGGAATCAAGAATAGAGGCCAATGAGTGTAATTTGTATTACTTTGACAATAGAATAACTTTTGATGTAATTTGATGTCAAAGTATGTATGTATAAGTTATTTATGAGATGTAAATCTTTAATCATGTGTAAAAGTATATGAATATGATGTATGAACCAAAGTTGTCCCCAAATGTATGAGAATGTAAGATTTTGACATTCTTGAGCCATGGTATCCATGTGTATATGAACAAGTAGAATGGTGAAATTGAGTTCCATGATGATTTAGGCCTATTATGATACTTTTATATGCTATGTTTGAGTTTTTGGACATGCTCAAATAGTCATGGTTTATGTAGGAAGTCATTTTGGACCATTTGATGCTACCTTGACACTATTTTTTACCATAATTTTCTCCTGAACCAAAACTAAACCAAATGGACGAATTTGAGAATGAAATTTGGCAAGCATTTAGATCCCATCTAGATCTTTTCATGGTACTAAAGAATATAATTTTTAGAGCTCTAAAGAAGTTTTTATAAGGTTTCAAAGTTGGCTGAAATTCGTAGGAACTGATAGTGCAATGTTCATTTGGTTAATTTAGTTTTTAGTGTCTTTGAGGGGCCAAATAAAGTCTACTACTCATGAAATTTTATAAGCATATATGGGCATCATAAGCTTTCCATAGCCACTGAGATCACCCAACGTAGAGCTCTATACAATGAGATATGAATTTTCAAAGTTGCTAGTCTACTGTAAGATGAGAATCAGACTTGGTTATTTGTCCATTAGATTTTTGTGGGCCAAATGATATTGTTTTGATTTAAAAATTTTAAATTTGTTAGATGATATCCTGAGATTTCCAAAATGTCCTAGTTTACATGATTTGGAATTTCTTATATGTAGTTATGAATTTTCAAAAATTAAGTTAGATTATGGAACCTATGGAAATGAAGGTGTGATATAGTTTTTGATATGCAAGGTCCAAACTCGAAATGCATGCTTCAAATTGTGATGTTTCTAGTTGAATAAGTGTGTTATAAATGGAAGATGAGTTTGGTAACCCCAAATGGCCCATTTAATCAAAGATGAATTATTTTGGCTTTTAATAACAATACTTTCTATTACTAAAAGTGTTAATTTTATGAGGCTATTTGTACTACAATTTATTACTATATGAGTATGTATTACAATTAGAGTTGGATGGTTTGGAAACACAAAGTGTCAACATCTTTGGCTTTGCTAACTATTTGAAGAATTGTCACATGGATCATCAACACAAATGGCATCTCTATGCCATGCTTGTACAAATTGAGTCGTTTGTGCTTTAACAAACACTCGCCTCTCTTGTTAAATTGTAATCACAAAGTTGACTTCAAAATAAAAATAATCAGGATAGATGTTTTAAAACTTACTTCTACCTTTAGCAATGTCTATGTTGGTGGCTGAGCCTTAGATAATAGATCTAGATGGGAGGAAAAGCTACTTAACTTATCTAAGTCTCTAGTAATCTAATGTTCATGTAATCCTTTGTTTTACTTTGGTTGCTTTTGTACCCAAAAAAAAAGAAGATGCTTCTCATGTCTGCTAGAAAGTTAGATTATGATTATCTAAATGCTTATGTTGTCCCTATTTAGGTCACTTCATCATGATGATTGAAACAATATGTATATATTGAAACGTATATGTGGGTTTAGGTAATTAATCATTCATGCAATCAAGTATGGTCATTTTTTGATTGGTAAATTGTCATGCATTTATTATAGAGATAGCAGAGGCCCATGACTAAATTCTAAAATTCAATAGTAATTAAAAGTAATTTAATATTATAAAGTTAAAAAAAAAGTAAAGAAACTAGTAATTCTATCACATCTTATTACATGATGTGTATATATTAATTCATGCAAAATATCATGTTAATTAATGATGGATTAGACTGACTTAGGTAATAGGTCTATTAGTACAATAATGCAAATAATAAATTCTTGGTACCCATTATCATTTTCATGTGTTTGGATTGTCTTAATTTGTGGAGAAATAATGAAAACTTAATTTCCCCAAGATTTGGGTTATTAAAGTGATCCAACAGAGTAGAAAATAGCCATGTCACTATAACAAAAACATCAAAATTTATCTGAATGCTCAATAGAAAAAAAAAAAGGAAAAATTAGTACAGAGGACCTAGACCACCTAATATTTATTGGGAAGGACCTTAAAAGTAAATATTACTCTCCAGGACTAAGTGAAAATTGATAGACAAAAATGCCCTTCTCTATTAGCAAGCCGTATGAAGCCTGCGCAATTTACTCCCGCCATCGGTTCTTCTTCTTCCACCACTTTTGTTCCCCATGAGTTCTGACTTCCTCCATAATCTTCCTCCCTTTATTTCTTAAGCTTTCTTCTATTCATCTTGTCATCCTTCTTCCCTTTATTTCTTCATCTTTCCTCTTCTTATTTCTTCCACCCTTCATTTGGTCCTTTCATCATCCCACAAGTTTTTTCTCTAATCTTGTTATTTGAAGCTACTCATTGTCATGGCATGAGTAGAACAGAATGGCTTAAAAAGACTTATTAATCTATTAATATTGAAGGCCTTTTTGTAGAATTTAGTAATGCCATGTCTCTCAAATTTTCATAGTTAATGGCAATGGCTTCTTCTTCTTATGCTTGTTAAGGATAGTGTGTATGGAGTTACAAGGACTTTTAATAATTTTACTACCATTATTTATGTTTCATACCATCTGAAAATAACTGTTAAAAATATTATTACTTCTTTTTAAGAATATTACTACCTACTTTTAGCTTTACTCTCATTGATATTATTGTTTTGGTTCCAAAAATAATAAACAAACTTGAACCTTTTTTATTTTTTTGGATGTAGTTGTGATGAGTAGAGGATGGAAAATTAAGCTTGCTAAGAATGGTTCCCTTCACTTAAAAATAAAGAGAAGCTACTGCAACTATTATGTAGGGAAAAAAAGAAGCTTAGCCAACAACATTTTTTGTGATGAGCACATTACAGCTAACATGGAAGGACTGCTTGCTACTATACATACCAGTAAACCTTAAGCACTCTCTTTTGGACTTTCCCTCTACCAAGGCCACAACAAAAGCAACAATAGATGTATCACTGGCTCAAACAATGATTTTACTTGTTTTCATGGTCTTTTCACTGAAGGTCATTTAATTTGTGTAACCAAAAAATTTCATATATCATATGTAAATATGAAATTATTTTTTTCAAATATTCCTCTTAGTTGGAAAACCAATATCTAAGTAATTGGTTTATCTTTCCCTATAAAGATGAACATTGTTGGTTTTAATTTTAGGAATAAGAGCTACATTATTGCTATTACGAAGCAGAAGGGGATTGATTTTGTGCTCAATGATAAGTCCATGCATGAAACTCCTGCACTTGTTGTACTCAAAGTTATTTAATGTCAAGGACATAGCTGAAAAGAATCTCAATGCAGCTGTTATTCATTGTTGCATTGAAATTCTAACTTATTTTACTAATCTTCAGATAAGGGCAATTTTAGATGCAGCTAAGATTGGTGGTTTGTACCTTTTACGTCTAATTCATGAAACAACATCAACTACCTTGGCTTATGAAATTTACACATCTTCTTGAAAATAATCGACTAAATATTGCCTTTGTTGATATTGGACATTGTTGCATGTAAGTGTGCATTAATGGCTTGAAAAAGGGGCAGCTGAAAGTATTGACCTATTCATTTGATAGGTTTGTAGGTGGTAGAGAGTTTGATGAGATTTTGGTCAATTACTTTGGTGCAAAATTTAAGGAGCAGTATAAAATTGAGGTTTTTCATAATGCCAAGGCTTGTTTTAGGCTCAGGGTTGCATGTGAGAAGTTGAAGAAGGTTCTTAGTACAAATCCAAAGACACCTCTAAACATTGAATGCTTAATGGATGAGAAGGATGTCAGGGGATTCATCAAGCGTGATGACTCTGAGCAATTAAGTGTCACAATTTTGGATCTTATGAAGATACCTTTGGAGAAGGCTTTAGTAAAAGCAACCCTTACAGTTGAGAATGTCCTCATGGTTGACGTGGTTGGCTCAATTTTACTTATGATATAATGATGATGCTTATTTGTTATTGACAGTCTTAGTGTCTTCCCATTACATCCTGAAAAATAGTGTCATCTGATTATATTTGAAGTATACGATGCTCAATAATAATGGCCATGCAAGGTTTGTCTTTATGCTAGTATTTTGGATATTTGAAGATATTTAAAAATTAAATATCTTATATTTGATATATTATATATTAATATTTATGATATTTATATATCTAATAAATGAATATTTAAAATATTATAATGTCATTTAAGATAATAGAATAGATAAAATGATTTTTTTTTTTTAAATTAAGAGGCAAAGAAGAATACACAAGATTTCTAGTAGTTACCATTACAGAATAATAGAGGTCATTTGGCTAGTTTGTCTTGTAAGACTAAAAAAAAGCAACTCTTAAATATATCTTTCCTTTTGCCCTCCTCTTAATTTTCATGTTGAGGGATGTTTTCATTTTAGATTTAAAGGGAATTATTGGGTAAGAAAGTATTCTCCTCTAATTTTCATTTTTGAAAATTCTTTTTCTTATTTCAGGTTCATAATCCAATGGTATAAAGTTTTAGGACTATTACTATGAAGCTTAGAGGTGTTACTACTATATTTAAGGAAATTTACACCTAATTTTAGGGATCGTCCAAAGTATAGTTATTAGTGTGGTTTAGGTCTATTACTACAAATTTTAGAGCTGTTACTAGTGGATTTCAGGGAATTTTCTTCTGTGTTCTGGTTATCTAACCGTTAACGCCAAGTTTAGTAACATGACTTAGTGAACCTTAAGAAAATAGATGATTATGGCAGCAAACAAAAGAAATTCAAGGAATTTCATAATCTTATTATAATCATAATAATCAAATATTTACAACCATCCTTTTACAAGTCTCATAGCAAGATGTTCTTATCTATAACTACAATAATATAAAATTTAGGGGAAGAAATAGTCAATGCATTACGTCTTTCTAATTTGCTTCCCTTTGGTTGTTACCAGTGCAGCTGCCATTACATCACTACGGCACTTGTTTAATGGATGGTGTAATATTTGGTTCTCCGAAAACCAAAGAAAACATGAGAAATGTAATGTACAGTTTCTCTGTAAACGAACGAAATTCATCAGATACAAAAAGAACTCCCCCAAGACGATGTAGTTAAGGTCCCAAAAAATTTGGAAAGTATTCTAGACTCCTAAAAATGAGAATCCCAGGCTCAGACAGAAAGAAAAATAGAGCTAGAATGAAGAAACAATTTCTTACGAAAAGCCTACGAAACATAATGGCATTTTCGTAATTTTGAGTAATTTTTGGAATTCACATAAAAGGGCTTTTTAAATGAAAGTTTTGGTTCTTTGGGGTTCTCAGAGGCCCTGAAAACCATGGAAACCCCCGGGACAGTTAAAATCCCTCCGGTGGACGTTTTCTAATGTCGGTTGACCCAAACTTTGACTGATTCATTCGGGAAGATTTTAGCTCCAATTTGAGTGAATCCAAAGGCATTTTACTAAATTGAGAACCTAAATTACATAATGGAAAAGATGGTTCTAAAAAAGGAGCTAAGTCAAAGAAGAAACGAAAATGCCAAAAACGAAGGGCAAAATTAGAATTTTTGAAAAGTGTAACTTCCTTCTACCTATATATATGATGGACCCTTCTTCTCCCTTCATTTTTCATGACCAAGGTCTGCCTAAATCCATAGGAAAACCCTAGGGAGAGTTGCACACAAGAGGAAGGTAAAGAGGAGGAGAAATCAAAGGCTTAAGGTATGGAAATTAGTAGTTTTTCATGCTTTTTCTCTTCCAAACCTCTTCTCCTCCATTCTCCTTTGTTTCCTATGATTATAATGAAGTTTATAAATATTTTTTAGGGAGAAATTGAGGGGAAAATTCGGATTTGAAGAGAGAAACTCAAAGAACATAAGATTCAAGTGAGAAAAAACAAGAAAACAAGGTAATTTCTCTTCCTATGGTTGTCATCTTTGGTTCCCTTCTCTACCATTTCACCCCACTTGAGAAAACCCTAGGAGGAGATTAATTTTATGCAGAACCAAGCATGAATCTAAGGAAAAAGGGTGTGGAGATTAAGAATATGCAAAGAGAATTAACAAAAAATTATTAGATTTCAAGATGCAAGTTCTAGGATTTCAATTGCACTTTGTAAAATTTGATTTTGTATGATGATTCCTAGGCCTAAGTAAGAGTTTAAATGAGCTTCCAAGATCCCTAAGAGGCTCCCTATATGCTTCTTCCCTTGAGAAAACGAAGAAAGCTCTATGGAACCCAATATGCTTCATAGCCTCAGCCTAGATGGGTTCTCCTAGCTTGGGAGAGTTTTAAATTTTTCTAAGGCCATTCTTGAGTCATATTTGATGAATGAAAATGAGAGGAGGCCTTGGAAAAAATTTAGAATTCACAGAAAGTGATTTGGTGCCTTAGGTTCCATATTATGACCTAAAAAAGCAACATGGTGCTAAGCCTTCTGTTTTAATGGTGTGATGACTCCAAGAGGCTTAAAAGGAGTCAAGAATCATATTTGAAAGGAAAGAATGAGGCCTAAAAATTATTTGAGGGGTGTTGCTTCATTAGGTGCATTTATAGACCATAATGAAGCCTATAGAGCAATCTAGTGTTTAAGCAAGTCATGTAGCCTTAGACTATGTGTGATGAACTTAATTGGCTCCCATAAATTATATTTAGGCCAAGAGAAACCATCTCCATCAATTTGTCGGTGTGTGGCCGAAAGAGCAGGTTGAATTCTAAAGGAAAAGTGTGTGGTTGTACACAAGGTAGCTCTCTCCACCTTCTTTCATGCATGGATGTGTGTTTAGCTTGTCCTAGAATATGTGTATGAGTATTATCAAGTCATGAAAAGTATGCTAGCATGATTTATTATACCATGATTTCATGATGTCATGTTTGCTTTTAAATGAATGCATGATGTTTGCTTGAGTGTGGAGAGACCAAGAACTTTTCCCTTTGGTGAGGATGAGTCAAGAACCCTTGAGCTTGGTTGAGACAAAGTAAAGAGTCTCCCAAAAGTAAAGTGGGCTCCCAAGAGTATGGTTGAGTCCAAAACTCTTAAAGAATGGGTGAGGCAAGTCCAAAATTCATGAGAAGAAGTGTGAGGCTAATCCAAATACTTGGTGAGCTCTTAGATGATTTGTATGACTTGTTTACATGCCAAGCTTACTTCTTGAATGTCCATGATTTGTATTATGTTCATGCATGCATTTGTAAGGCTTGTTTTGCACATATTATGTATGATTGAATAGGAGATGAGCTATTGGAATTCTTTGAATATCATTTCCTCCTCTCCAATACTCTAACATGCTAGGTGGACTGAGTAGCTATGGCAATGGGAGCCAACAACAATGAAGAAGGAAGATTGACAACCTTATGCCTAGCTTTTCTCTTTTTAGAACCATAATGATGTTCATGATGTATATGATATTGTAAATGGTCTATGACTCTTAAGACATGTATAAATAAATATGATATTATATAATGTTTAAATGTATAAATATGATGTATGACCTCTAGCATATATTTTGAGTATGTAATGCCAAAGTATGCAAATTGGAAGTTTGATGGAAATGTGCATAAGTGTGGATTGAATAGCCAAAATGAGATGCATGAGGTTTGGGACCATTTGGGCACCTTACACAAGTCTTAAATATACTTTTAGATTTGCCCAAAAGGTGCCAAGACCAAAGAAAATTCATTTGGCAACTTTGGTACCCTACATGGAGCCAAAATTAACTATAATGGAATCCTATATCACTTTTTAGCCAAATGAGTTAGTCTTGGTCTGAAATTTGGCATGCAATTAGGTCTCACTGAGAGATTTTTGAAAAGCTAAAGATCATAATTTTCAAAATTTTACAGAATATTTGATGATTTTTCAAAGTTAGCAATTTCTATGGTTTTGGTCTGCTGCACTATTCATATGGTCCAAAATTGAATTCTGTCACACGAAGCTCAAATGATGTCCAATTGCCATGAAATTTTATACAAAAAAACTAGACAATAACAGTGACTCATGCCAACTAGAAGCACCTAATTTAAAGGTCTAGAGAGGGAGATATGAATTTTTAAATTTTCTGTCCAGTATCAGTAAATTTGCCTGACTAGAAGTACTGTTCCATTGAATTCCGAGGTTTGGGCTTGATGAACTGATCTAGAGATATTTTTTCTCTCTAGTTAACATCTACAAATTTCTATATTGGTATAATTTGCATAGATTGGATTTTTTTGGAATTAATTGGACATTTTCAAATTTTTCTGCAGAATTCTGTGATAGTTCTAGAATTCAGTCAGACCTTTGGACCATTTTGGATGTCAAACGTCCTCTGTAATGTATGTTATAGTCTGGACATATTTTGATTATGAATTAGACATCCTAAGTTTTACAGAATGACCAATATTTCATGATTTCAATTTTTTTAGATTTAGTTATGATTTTCCAAAGTTTGGTCAGAAAGTGGAGCAATTCTGGCCGAGAATGAAACTCCATGTTCTATGCTCCATTTCAGTTTCCATGAATTGTGGGCATGATTTTGTGATGGAAAGGAGTTTTATTGATGTAATTACATATGAAAATGTATAATATGTGCCCATACGACTATGGAACTCCGAAAGAAAAATTTATACATAGCGCAATGCAAGGAAATGCCTTATTTTAATGCCATCTTCTCTTATTCTTGTGTACTTTATGGCATGAGATTTAGAAGTAGTATGAGACAAAGCTAGAAATTTATAGTGTTATAGATGGTTCAACAAGTCCCACATGAGTTGGATACGAAACAACTCTTCCTGAAACCACACCCATTTACCATGAGCCACCAAGCATTAAACTATAACAAACAATAAAAGAAAAGTTCAAAATGGAGTATATGTTGGCATGGTGAGCCTTCAGGCTTTGGTTTCTTAGTCCACGATTGCAAGTATTTTATCAAATAAATTCCACAGTCATCACTGAGCAACAAATATGATGTCATAAAGTCAGGTTTTATACATGCAATACTACAAATAATGAAAGTTTAAAGTAGTTTACTTACATATTTGGTTAGGCAACTTAACGTATTTGATGCTAATAATTGGGCTCACCACCATACATCTCTCAAGTTTTAGCAGCTTTAACAATGTGGTCAATCGATCTTTTTATTATATCACCTATACACAGTATCACACACAATTACAATTAACTTTAACAACTAAATGTCATTACAATATAACAAAATTTTACTGTAATGTGGGCCATTTTCTTTTGGCTTGCATTGGTTCTTTTACTCAATGAGTCAACGATGTATAGAATGCATATATGAGGGTCCAGAGTAAAACAAAAATAGTGATTTAAAAACAACACAGGAGCAAATACCTACAAACATTTTCAAATAAGCAATATTATCCAAGGTACAATCCAACACAATACAACTAATACCCTACAAATACGTTACCAAAGTGCAATCTATGATGTTATAACTCACTTTTTCGGGCCACAATTTTTCTAGCAAATCATCCACATTGTACTGCCTTATAGGTTTTAAGAGATTTCTCTACATTAATAAGTTCACAAACTACATCAAATAAGGATTTAAAGTAAAGGATCATTAAAGGTGATATGAAAGGGAAGACATATTAGTTACCATGAGTTCCTCATCTAAAATATGTTGTCTGACACTTAAGTTCTTCCTCTTTTAAGTCTTCTACCAGCACTCTATAGACACCATGGTTATCACCTACACATACCTAATGTAACGTCCAATTTTTCATAAAATACTGCAATGAGTCAGTTTTCAAAGCAAGTCCCTTGAGATGAGTGATTCAAGGCCAAATAAAATTTGGATAAAATTTTTAATAATAAAAAATGAGGATTTGAGCCTTGAGTTGAACAAAAACTGGGGTTGGGGTGATTCAAAAAATTTACCAAAAGGCTAGTGGCATTTTCGTAAATAAGTGGACTTTTTAGAAAACATACAGAAGGGCTTTTTAAATGAAATTTTTGAGTTTTTTGGGGTTCTTAGAGGCCCTGAAAACCATGGGAAGCCCCACAACCGGTAAAGACCCTCCGGTGTAATTTTTCCAACGTCAATTGACCCAAACTTTGATCGATTCATTCCGAAAGGTTTTAGTTCTAATTTGAGTGATTCCAAAGTAGTTTTTCTTAATTGGGAACCTAAAATTTATAATGGAAAAGACGGTTCTAAAAAAGGAGCTAAAACAAAGAAGAAACAAAAATACAAAGTATGAAAGGCAAAATGAGAATTTTTAAAAAAGTCACTTTCTCTTCTCTATATATAGGTGGCGCCCCACTTTCCTCCCCATTTGGAATCAGAAAATGTTGCATAATTTCAGAAGGGAGAGCTAGGGTTTTGGGCGCACCAAGAGAGAAGGAGAAGGAGAAGAAATTCCAAGGTAAAGGTAGGTTTTTATGTATGTTTTCATGCTTTTTCTCCACCACTTTCTTCTCCTCTTTTTCCCTCTTCTTCTCCATGATTTTTCTGAAGTTTTGAGGGCTGTTTTGAAGGGATAACAGAGGGGAAAGTTCAAAATTCAAGTAAGGAGGCCAAGGAAAGCAAGAACAAGCAAGGAAATTCAAGGAAAACAAGATATTTTACAATTCTTCCACTTGGTCTTCTTCCTCCCTTCCTTTGAGCATTTCGACCGAGACTTAGATAGACCTAAGGAGTCATATTTTTAACCAAACCAAAGGTGATTCTTAGGTATTTGATGGAGAGAAATAAGAATATGCAAAGAAAACCAAGAAATAGGCATTAGAAATTAAGATACAAAATCTAGGGTTTTAAGTGCACCTTCCAATTTTTGAATTTGTATGATGCTTCCTAGGTCTAAGTAAGAGTATAAATGAGTTCTTCAGACACCAAAGATGCTCCCCACAAGCTTCCTCCTTCAAGAAAACAAAGACAATTCCAAGAAGCCCTAAACCTAGGCATGTCTCGGCCAAGAAGAGTTTTAGGTGTGGAGGAGAGTTTTAAATTTTTCTAAGGCCATTCTTAAGTCATATTTGATGAATGAAAATGAGGGTAGGCCTTGGAAAAAATTTAGAACTCATAGAAAGTGATTTGGTGTCTTAGGTTCCATAATATGACCTAAAGAAGCAACATGGTACTAGGCCTTTTGTTTTAATGATGTGATGACTCCAAGAGGCTTAAAAGGAGTCAAGAATCATATTTGGAGGAAAGAATGAGGCCTAGAAGTTATTTGAGGGGTGTTTTTTCATTAGGTGCCTTTATGGACTATAATAGGAGTTATAAAGCAATCTAGTGTTTTACCAAGTGATGTAGCCTTAGAATATGTTTCATGGACCTAATTGGCTCCCATAAATTGTATCTAGGCCAAGAGAAACTATCTCCACCAACTTGTGGGTGTGTGGCAAGAGGAGGCTTGAAAGCTAAGGAAAAAGTGTGTGCGTGTATACAAGGTAGCTCTCTCCACCTTCTCTCATACATGGATGTGTGTTTAGCTTGTTTTAGAATGTGTGTATGTGTGTTTTCAAGCTTTGAAAAGTTTGCTAGCATGCCTTTATATGCCATGATGCTTGATGCCATGTTATGTTTTCTAATGAGTGTATGATGTTTGT
The DNA here is from genome assembly GCA_032878935.1 of Erythrophleum fordii. NCBI lineage: Eukaryota > Viridiplantae > Streptophyta > Magnoliopsida > Fabales > Fabaceae > Erythrophleum > Erythrophleum fordii. The sequence continues at coordinate 28,929,519 of JAVQMF010000055.1, read as the reverse complement.
ATGAGTTTGCTTGAGTGTGGAGAGGCCAAGAACTCTTCCCTTTGGTGAGGATAAGCCAAGAACTCTTAAGCTTGGTTAAGACAAAGTAAAGAGTCTCCCAAAAGTAAAGTGGGCTCCCAAGAGTATGGTTGAGTCCAAAACTTTTAAAGAATGGGTGAAGCAAATCCAAAATCCATGAGGAGAAGTGTGAGGCTAATCCAAGCACTTGGTGAACTCTTGAATGCTTTATATGATGTGCTCACATGCCAAGCTTATGTTAAAAATGTCTATGAATTCCATTTTCTCTATACATGCATTTAAAAGGCTTGCTTTGCACATATTATGTATGAGTCAATGGGAGATGAGCTATTGGGATTCTTTGAATCTTATCCCCTCCTCTCCAATAATTTAACATGCTAGGTGGACTAAGCAATTATGGTGAAGGGAGCCAATAACCATGAAGAGGGACAATTGACAAGTTTATATGTTATTTTATTTCTTTTGGAGCCATAATGATGGTTCATCATGTATATGAAGTTGTATATGTACTATGAGCATTGAGACATATGTAAATATACTAATATGTGATGTTAAGATGTATGATTTTCATATATGACCACTAGCCCATGTTTTGAGTATGTAATGCCATAGTATGAAAGTTTAAAGTTTGATAGAAATATGCATAAGTGTGGGTTGGATAGCCAAAATGAGATGCATGAGGTTTGGGACCATTTAGGCAGCTCACACAAGTCTCAAATAAGCTTTTAAACTTGTCCAAAAGGTGCCAAGACTAAGAGAAATCCATTTGGCAATTTTGGTACCCAATATGGAGTCAAAATTGACCATAATAGAACCCTATCTCACTTTTTAGCCAAATGAGCTAGTCTTGATCTGAAATTTGGCATGAAATTAGGTCTCATTGAGAGATTTCTGAGAAGGTAAAGATCATAATTTTTGGAGGTCTAGAGAATATTTGATAAATTTTCAAAGTTAGTATTTTTCATGGATTCTGGTATGGGTACTGTTCATACTGGCAGTTTTGTGTTTTGTGTCACCCGATGGCCAAATGGTGTCCAATTCTTGTGAAATTTTATATGCATAAACTAGAGGTCATAAGATTTCTGTGACTACTAAAATCACCTCATTTAGAGGTGTGAGTAAAGAGTTATGCATTTTTGAAGTTGGCTGTCAGTAGTAGTGGCGTTCCAAGAGTTCAGTTACTATTCCATAGGATCCCCATAGGTAAACGTATCTGTTTCATTCTGAAATTATTTTTAGTATCAATTTAACATTTGTAGCTTTCCAGAATGACCATGATTTCAATTTTTATAAAATTAGTTATGAATTTTAGAAGTTTGTATCAGTAATCTAAACAGCAGCCCAGGCAGCCAGCGACCCCGTAGCTTTTTGGATGTCAAATGTCATGTGTGATGAATTTTGTGACTTGGGCATATTTTGAGTGTGAATTATACATCCTAAGATTTCCAAAATGACCAAAATTGCAGGATTTAGAATGTTTTAGATTTAGTTATGATTTTCCAAAGTTGGGTCAGGAAATAGAGTAAATCTAGCCGAAAGTATGCTTGCTTTTTTTTAGCTTCATTTCGGCTTCCATGAATTGTAGGCATGTTTTTGTGATGTAAATGAGTTATAATGATGGAATTAAATATGAGAATGCATAACATAAGCTCACACAGTTCACGTGACACCGATTGCAAATTTTTAAGTATAGCGTAACACAAATAAACCCATTATTTTCATTCCTCTTTTTATATACTCTTATGGAAATAATGAGGTGAAGCTTATAAATGTCATGAAATGAGCTAGAGGTTATGGTGTTACACCCAACAAAGGCAAGTATAAAATAATCACTTTTAAAAGCATTACACTAATTAAGGCATGCAAAAGTTAGACTTGTTTACCTTTGATTAATAGAGATTTCATTGGAACATCAAAGACTGTAACAAGCTCAATGCATAAATCCCTTAACAGAGTTTAAAATGCCAAATCTAGCAACTTTCCAAACCCTATTTCCTCTACCAAGTTATTGAACACATTGTTCTTTCCGATGAATTCTATAGCTTCCCTAAACTGAGAGGGCAAACAACTTATAAAAAATGGTATCTATAGAACACAAATAATTTAGTAAAATAGTATTAACTCATTAAATGAGGGATTATAGGGATGTATAATAATGAATATTTCCTTACACAAAAATTTCCTGGAACATACTCCCTCTTATGACATTTAGGCGCTTTACTTCTAAGTTTAGTTCTGTTACTACTACATTTCAACAAATTTACTACCATGTTTAGGGACTTCGTATAGAATACTTATAGTTTTAGAACTCTTACTCACAAGTTTAGGGACTTTGCTAATTGAATTAGGGAATTTTACTCCCAAGTTTAGACCCATTACTAATGTTGCTACTAGATTATCAGAACTTATTCCAAAATGCAAAACTTATCCCAAATTCAGGTTTCAAATAAATCAATAATATCCAATACAAAATAGCATAAAGCCGATAAGAATTTCATATCCATAAGTCTAAATCTGGAGTCTAGTCATTCACTACCCAAATTCCCTTAGCCAATAATACCGAGACATGCATTTGATTCTAATGTTAAAGCATGTACATACTAGCATTTTAGAAGGAATGAAAGTTTGAATCTTGTGACTTGTCGAATGAGAAGAAGAGGTGTTGCTTACCATTGATTCTCACAAAATTGCGAGCACGAGAGAACCCATCGAAGGCTAGGTCTAGCACGTGTCCTTGAAATCGTTAAAGGATGCCCGTCCAGTGAAAAATCGTCCAGGGATTTTAAGTGAACAGTTGCGAGAGAAACTATCCAAGAATTCTCAGTTACCAATTGTAGGAGAAAATGGTTGAATGTGGCAATGGAGGGCCGAGGAAGAAGAAAATCATGTTTGGAGGGCTTTTTGAATCTGTTTTGATTCGAATGGCTTATGTTACAGAGAAGGGCATTTTTGTCCATTAGTTTTTACTTGGTCCTGTAAAATAATATTGATTTTTAAGGTCCTTCCCAATAAATATTAGGTGGTTTGGGTCCTCCATACTAATTTTCCAAAAAAAAAAAGTTCACAATTCAATCGAAAATAACATAATTCTAACAAAAAATTTAGTCATTTTGCCCTATTGGATTTTGGTTAGTCGATATTTTTTTCCTACTAAAGTTTAGTAGCAAAATAGTGCATTACCTATAGATAATCAATCAGGAAATAGTAACATAAATTATAGAATATTCTATGATTGCAATATAGTCAAAATTAGTTCAACCAAATTACACATGGACATAATTTCCAACTACTAGTTAGTAAAAAATTCTAGCTGACTATTAGTTGAAAAACATCTAACTACACTGCAATCAAAAATTCTAATTGAACAATAGTCAGAATTAATCCAACTATTGTTTGTTTGGAATAACTTTAAATGTGATGCAGTTGAAATGATTATTTTTATAATGTTAATTTTATCAATTTTGAAAATTCTAATTGTAACACCATAATGTACTAACTCTGTCTAGCCTCCCTCTGGGCTCGATTCCATATGATTTCCAAGAAATCAGTACAAACCGTGGCATTTTCATACTATAAAACGGGATTTTCAACACTCATCTTTTGCCCCGTGGGTCCTGTGAACCCATCATTCACATTCTCTACTTAAAATCCATGTATAAGACTCATACATATCATAAAACAAGCTATAAACTACGGATATAAAACCAAAAACCAAGAAAGTGCATTTTCTTAAATGGACCCAAAAGTCAGATTTTTGGCTCTAACTTTGGAAAATCATAACTAATTAGAGAAAAATGGGAATCTAGCAAACTATAGCTTTTTGGAAAGCTTTAAGTGTTATCTTTATAATAAAAATAATTTTGTAATCATAATCTCAGTGTTTGGACCATGTTTGACATAAAAAATGAGACAGAGGTCTAGCTGTCCCTGTTTCTGATGCAGCTTACTGTCATGAACTTCGAAACTTCATACCTAAATCCAAAAAAATCCAATCTGCCCAAACTATACCAATTTGGAAAGCTACAGATGTTACCTAGAGGAAAAAAATAGGTCTAGATTAGTTCAATAGCCCTTAGACCTCGAAAACTACTGGAACAGTAACAGAGGTCGGATGGCTTCCTTGATACTGATACAGAACTTCAGATGGTTCATTCTCTCTTTACAGACCTCTGATTTAGGTGATTCTAGTTGATATAGGTCACTGTGTTTGTCTAGTTTGTGCCTATAAAATTTCATGACATTTGGATGACATTTGGTCCATGAATGACATGGTTTTATTTTTGGACTCATGACACAGCACCATGACCAAACCATCAAAATTTTCCAATTTCAAAAATCCACCAAATATTCCCTAGACCTCCAAATATTACCCAATTTAGCTTCCTAAGAAGCTCTCTACAAACTCTAGAGGCATGCCAAATTTCATATCAAAAAGAGCTCATTTGGTCATACTTTAACGGAGCTCACAAATTTAGCGGTTTTAGCACCTAAAAGGTTGAAAGTGGGTCCAAGTGGCCTCCCACATATTCTCACACCTCATAGACAAGTTTTAAAGCATGAAAATAGTCTATATAACATGTCCAAATCATCATACATTTCAAACTCACTATGCTACGGGCCAAAATACACTATCACATACAAGCCACAAAAAGGGCAATTTCCACATTTTCATTACTTTGGCTCTCTGCATAGTTTGTACATCATATTTCTATACATTTACACTTGCTACAACATTTACATCTCAAAAATAGTAGGTGCATATTTATTTTTGGCACCACTTTACATCAAAAGAACCAAAATAAGCTAACATCTAGCTAAACATGCTTCTAGGCTCCTTGGTGTGCACTTGATTCTCCTTTAGCTCCACCAAGCATGTTAAGATGGGGGAGGGAAGGGGGTGAGATTCATGGAATCTCAGTAGCTCATGCACTCATTCAAGAAAGCAATCAAGGCATATAAATAAGTCAAAGCATGTAAATAAGCATCTAACCATTCACAATCATACAATACATGTTGTACATGCCATGAAAACCATATCAATGCCACAAATGAGCTCTAGGGACTTTTGGTCTAGCCTCACCCGATTTTAGGGACTTTTGACTTGGCCTCACTCAATTGTGAGCCTTTTGGCCTTGTCTCACCCAGCGTCAAGGACTTTCGGCTCTACCTCACCCATCTCAAGGGACTTTTGACACTACCTCACCCGAGCAATTTTCACAATCCAACACATAAGCATATTGGTACCAATGCATCAAGGCAATAACATATGGCATGTCTCACACAATAAGTATGTACACAAGCATACAATGACTATTACATCCAAGAATGCACAAGAAAGAGTAGAGAGCTACCTTATGAGCCAACACAAGCTTTTCCTTTCAATTCCTCTTCTCCCTTCTTAGTTTCACACTCACACCTTGATGGAGGTGCTTCTCTTGAGCCTAGACACAACAAAAGCATGGAATTACTCTCTCATAACTTAACAACTCTTAGGAGTTCTTCAGAGCAAACCATTCTAACATATAAGAACCTAAGGGTCCTCTCTCTCTCTCTAGAATGTCACCAACTCTTCCTCTCTCTTAAGCTCTCATGGTAGTAGAACCAACATTCTCAAGGAAAACAAAGAAGTTCAAGAGTGGTTCTCCACTTTCCCTCTTCTGACCCATGCCTAAAACCTAACTAATTTCACAAGAAAATCATAGAAAGAGAGGGCAAAGAGAGAAGAGTAAGATTCTAAGAAGACAAGAGAGAAGCTTGCTTACCTTTCTTTTGTTCTTCCTCCTTCTCTTGGTCTCTCTCACTCTCCACGCCTCTTTTCTCTCCTTGGGTCGAAGTCTAGGTCAGATAAAAGAGAAAGAATGAGTTGGGACGTTTTAAGAAGTCAAATTCTCGCTTTTTACGCTTTTCCAGACTAACCCTCGCTATAACGAGAATTAACTTTCACTACGGCGAGCACGTATCAGTTCTAGACCCCCGTTTTCGCTATGGCACACGCTACGGCGAGCAACTCCCTGGTTTTTGTATGGAATGCCCACACTCGCTATAGCTAGAAGCATTTTCGCTATAGCGAATAGGTACCTTTGCTATAGCTAGACCATTTCTCGCTATAGCGAACAGGTACATTCGCTATAGCTAGGCCTTTTCTCGCTATTGCGAGCAGAATTAGAAAAATTTCTGGATTTCAAAAATTTTTAACTTTCTTCTTTTTTTTCTTTTCTTTTTCTGGTCGTTACACTAATTGATTACAATTTTTACAATTTTAATATTAAATAATGTTCTAATTAATTTTTTCTAAATTATAATCAATATTAATTATTTGTCTAGGTTACTAATTCATAATATTTAATAATTTGAGAAAAAATTATATTCCATTTTAGAATTATTAACATTTTATTTTATGTTTATTTCAAAAAAAATAGTTATTTTTTATTTTTATTAAGAGTAATACATTTTTTGTTTGAAATTTTATTACTTCATTGTTTCTTCTTCTTTTTTTCATTATTCTTCGTGTTCTTCCTATTCTTGCTTTCAGTTCTGCCTCCATTTCTTGCTTCCCATTCTTCTCATGTCTTTTGTTCCAACATCTTCTTTTCCATCGCCAATTTTTCATCCTTATTCTTCTTCATTTTCTCTTGCTCCATCTTTTTCTCAGTTTGAGCCTTAAAATTTAAATCCAACAATAAGAAAAAATGTAACAAAATATTATCCTAGTTAAAGCAAAAAAAAAACAAGTAACAAAAATAAAAGGAAAAAAAGGTAGTTTAAAAGAGAAAAGATGAAGAGAGAGAAAAAAAAAGGATATTAATACAAAACTTGATGCACCAAATGTGACAAAACCTTCAAAATTACAAAGAATTCACGAAACAAAACCTTTAGAATTATAAAGAACACACAAAATAGAAGACATAGAAGAGCAAACACATAAAGTTTTAGAAATATAAAGAATGCATAAATATAAAGAACCCATGTAGTAGATGTAGAAAAGAAAAGATTGGCTAAACAAAGAAAGAAAAGAAAGAAAGAAATTTTAAACAGAGAAGAAAAAAGACATCATATATATAGAAAAAGAAAAAAAGAAAAATTAGGCACGAATTTAGAAAGTAGCAAATTTTATAATTTGTGTGAGAAATATAAAAAAATTTAAGTAAATTGCCACCAACATCTCACATTTTACCTAATAAAGGCTTTGTTTACATATATAAATATTTACAGTTATGTACAAAATTTAATTACATAATTAAAAAAATAAAATTTACTCATTATCATCATCAACCTCATTATTTTGGTTATCTTTCATTTGATACCTAATCTGAGAGATGTCTAGTCTATATAGAGCTAGATCTTCTTGTGATAAACTTGGCCCAATTTAAGATTGAGATTTTTTATGAGGAAGACCAGTAAGTTCATTAAATTGTGACTAAGTTCTTCTATACATGTTTGTTTCTCTTGTAATTAAGTATTTTAAGTTTGTCTTGTATAATTAATATATTTGTTTTGTATCATATCTCCTGTATAGGAGGAGTGAAGGTACTGTGGCATTTAACTGCTAAAGGATCTTTGAGTGTATCCCATACTTAAATTTCCCAGTTATAGTATTTGAGATATTGCCCAACCTATAAACAAAGCCTTTCTTCTTCCACCAACAGCTTGTAACCATAAATCCAAGTTTGTTATATTCTCCCTTAAACTTTCCTCTTCATTTCTTTTTGGTGGACATACTCATCTTGAAAAAAATTAAATATATAAATAAAATATAAATGGAAACTTACCTAAATAGCTTATGATTTTTTGTCAACCCAAATGTTGTTGTTTGGATGTCAATGTGTTCTAAGAAGTACCTTAAAACACGTTGGGTCCCTCCCTAATTCTTGTGTCAGTTATGTAAAAAAGTTAAAATACATATTTAAAACAATAAGTAATTAATGAAAGAAACAAAATTAATTACCAATATTCTAGCATGCTCTTCCATGGAAATAGAACCTTCAATATGCAAAGATGAATCAAACTTAGAGTTAGAGGCCCCATTATTTTTTTCCTTTATGCACTTTTTGATTGGAATTTATGAGTGCCATAATGTTCATATAGCTCATCCTATATGAATTCTCTAATCCATTAAGATCTTTTTCCTATATCTTGAGCATCACTAGTTAGATCTTTTAAATAATTAATCACTTTTGTCTTCCAGTTCAACCAAATCTGATGTTGATGATCAAGTATCCACTAATAATATCTCCAAAAAAGAAATAAAAGATCTAATAAATAAAAAGAAAAAAATATTATAACTATGTAAAAAATAATGGGACAATTCACCTCAATTTTAGAAAACCATAATTCCTTGTATGGTTGAGGAACTTTGTCCAACAATCCTACAAGCCTTCATGTTTACTCTTTAAAATATTGACAATACAAGTACCAACAACCTTGTCACTAGGTTTAAACCTAATTAGTAGATAAATTAAATATGTATTAATTAAATTTATGAACAATTGAAATTGAAATTGATATGTGATAAATATTAAAAAAATTAAATAGTAACCCTTTGCCATTTAGTTCAATAAGCAGTTTTGGTGATTATTCCAAGCATAGTAAACTCTTCTTGAACATGAGACTCTTCTTGAACTTGATTTGGAGAGGAATATTTCAAGGTCTAGATAAGGTATTACGTCGAGACAGTCTGAGTGTTATGGCGAAGGAGGAGTAGGCCTCTCAGTATCTCTATGTGCAAGCCTCTCTTGTAATTGCATTATTATAACTTGTTATTGATCGAGGCAAGCCATAATAGCTTGTAAAGCTTTAGTCGTCGAATCACTAGCCTCTGCTCTAGCCTCTCTAGGCTCTGGTCTAGCTGTTCTAGGAGGCCTACCTCTACCTCTTCATGTGTTCACCATAATTCTAAAACAATATTAACATAGTTTAAGGCCAAATATGAACACACGCCCCATTTCTACACTCAACTCATCCATATTCAATGCATAAACATATAGTAAGTCACATTCTCAAGCCATAACCCACCCTAACATGCTTGCACCGAAGCTCTAATACCAAAAATGTAATACCTTAAACCCTAAGATATCTTTTCCATAAACAAGTTTCACACATATGATACTCATAGGGAAAGCAATAAAATAATGTTATATTTTTGCGTGGCGTAGTACTTTAAAAGCTTGAATTTCTCTCTGTGGACTCTCCAATATCATTTCCTACTCATATTCTATCTAAACAAGTCATAACCATTGCAAAACATTTCATACATTTTGGTTTAGGAGCCACACATCAAAAAAATGGAGTTTTTGCCTTGGGTCCAAAATTCAAGTTTCTATAACCAATTTTGGAAAATCATAATTAATTATAGAAAAATTCAAATCAAGCATATGATAGATTTCTAGAAAGATATGGATGTCAAATATAGGTTAAAAATCATTCTAGGCCATGAAAACCTAGTTGAACTATGATTGACAATAGAAAATCACCAAAGGTCTGGCTACCCTGGTTTACTATCACAAATTACTAATATGAATTTCAAAAATTCATAATTAATTCTAGAAAACTCCAAACCCAACAAACCATACCATTCAAGAACTTTATAGATGTTAAATTTATGAGAAAAATAGGTTCAGACCATGTTAAGCTCTTTTAGGAACTAAATTATAATAAAACAGTACACAAAGTCAGCTGGCATTACTGGTTCTAATGTAAAATTTCAAAAATTCATTTCTCTCTCTATAAACTTTCAAATGAGGTGCTTCCAGTTGTTATAGATCACTTTCACTATATAGCTTTTCATGTAAAATTTTAGAACCATTGGACTTCGTTTGACCTTCAGATGGCATAAAAATAGAATTTGCTTAAGTGAATAGTGTCTAAACCAAAACCAACTTCTGAGTTGAACTTTGAAAAATCATAAGAAATTCTATAGACCTCCAAATAATGTGGTTCTTAGACTAGAAAAAAAGCTCTATATGAGAGTAAAATTTCATCATCAAAATCTCTTATTTGGTCACCTTGTGACATAAGGTTGCAAAATGACATTTTTATGCCTCTTTAAGGGTCAAGAATAGTCCATTTTGGCTTCTAACTTTTTTAAGACCACTTGAGCACATGGGAAGCATTAAAACAGACCTGTAAAAATGTTTAAAGGGTCTAGATATCCATCATTTACAAAATCACTCTCCTACTTGTTGACATACACAATGGTCTTACATGCTCATCTTTGCCATTCAATGTCAAAAACATACAATATCATTCATATGCTTCCAATTCTCATATATACATCATAAATCCATATATTTACATATGTTCAATTGGCTATATATCATATTCATCATGAGGTTACATCATTTGACTACAACATAGTTACAAAATAGCTAGATACATAATGCTTTTGTCAATCTCTTCTCTTCAAGTGTGGTGGCTTCCATCGCTTTACTCACTTGGTCCACCTAGACATATTTAGGTAATGGAGAGCGAAGAGTGAGATTCTAGGAATCCCAATAGCTCTTAAACCTTTCAATCATATATAATAGCCATGCTTTCAAGCTAAAGGATGCATATATGAAAATTTTGCTACTAATAATCATACATAGAATCATTTTCATATGCAAGAAACTTATACACATCATATGTTGGCATTCAAGAACATTGGTTTAGTCTCACCCCCTTTTCTTAGGACTTTTGGACTTGCTTCACTCCTCTTGAGACTTTTGACTTTGTCTTATCTAATCCTAGGGACTTTTGGCTTCACCAAGTTTATTCAAACCAACCATCATTCATAAAACACATATTATGCACGCAATGGTAACATGGCATGTAGAAAATTACTAGAAATATTTCTCATGGTAAAATCATACATACATGCATCCAAAGACAAGAAAACAACTAAGCATGCGTGAGAGAAAGGTTAGAGAGCTATCCTGAATTGCATGATTTCGATTTTTCTAGATTTAGTTGTGATTTTCCAAAATTTGGTCAGAAAGTGGAGCAAATCTGGCCGAGAATGAACCTCCATATTCCACACTCCATTTTGGTTTCCATGAGTTGTGGGCATGATTTTGTGATGCAAATGAGTTGTAATGATGTATTTAAATATGAGGATGCATAGCATAAGCTCCCACAATCTACATGACACTGATTGCAAATTTTTAAGTATGACGCAACGCAAATAAACCCATTATTTTCATTCCCTTTTACATATGCTCATATGGAAATAATGATGTGAAGCTCATGAATGTCATGAAATGAGCTAGAATTTATGGTGTGATAGTTTGGGCAAGCATAGATAAATAGGTTAGGGAGTATTTTAAATTATTCTAGCCTTGGTTTGGGCTTCATATGATGGTAGAAGGTAGAAGAAATCCTTAAAAAATTTAGGAGCTATGGTTTGAGAGATGAGACAATGGCTCCCATGATGGAGCCTTATGAAGCAACATGTATTTAAACTTGTGTAAGTGAATGTGTGATGGTCCCAAGAACCTTAGATGAGATCAAGAGGCCTAGAAATGAGAAAATAATTAAGCCAAGAATTTGAATCATAAGGGTTGCTTCAATAGGCCATTTATGGAACTATTATGTGATGTAGGGAACTAAGTATGTTCTTAAGAATAATTTAATGTTTTTGCTTGCTTCAAGAATATAATTGAGTGCTATTCATGATGTTTAGGCTAAGGAAACCAATCCCCACCTAGGTGTGCTTGTTGGACCAAAAAAGGGAAGGAGAAAGACCAAGTAAAGCTTGTATAAATACTAAGGTAGCTCTCAACCTCATTCTCTTTTATATTCTTGATTATGTATATGTCATTGTGTGCTTGTGTGTGCTTGTGTGTCTTGTGAACTTGCCACTTGATGTTATGATATTGCATTGATACCAATATATTTCCTTGAATGTTATTGGTTGTGGAAATCGCTCATAAAGGTAAGGTAACGCCAAAAGTCCCTTGATGTGGGTAAGGAAATGCCAAAAGTCCCTAGGTGTAATACCATATATACCTAACCCCATTCATGGCATTCATAAGCTCCCTATCATCATTTTTATAAGAGTACATGGAAAATGGACTAACAATAATGGATTTAATCACATTGCGTTGTGCTTAAAAATTTTAAATCGGTGACACATGGACCATATAGGTTCATACCATGCATCCTCATATTTAAATATATTATTACAACCTATTTGCATCACAATCTTGTTCATAACTCAAGGAAACTGAAATGGAGCATGAATGGAACTCATTGAATTTTGGCCAAATTCGCCACCATTCTGTCCAAAACTTAGGAAAATCATAAGTAAATCTAGAAATATCGAAATCATGTAATCCTGGTCATTTTGGAAAGCTTGGGATATCTACTTTATGCTAAAAATAGTTACAAGTCATAACATCCCATACACGAAACTTTTGACACATGAAATGATCTGGAGGTCGAACTGAGTCCTGATGCTGTCACAGTTTACTGATATAAACTTCAAAAATGTCCAATTAATTCCACAAAATTCCAAATCGAGTGAATGATACTAATATGGAAAGATGAGGATGTTAGCTAGAGGGAAAAAGTAACTCTAGAATAGTTCAAGCTCGCCCAGACCCTGAATTTCGATCAAACAGTGACTAAGGTCTGGTTGGATGCTTGACACTGGACTGAATCTTTGAAAAATTGTATCTCCCTCTCTAGACCTCTAAATGAGGTGCATCCAATTGAAGCAAGTTGTAACACCATAAATTCTAGCTTATCTCATACTTTTAAATGGCATAATATCATGAATCATATTAGTTTTCCATGGAAAAGCCAAAGAAATAATAATTATTCTCATGTTATGTTGTATCGAAAAATTCATTTCAGTGTCATGTGGACCGTGCGAGCTCATACTATGGATCCTCATATTTAATTACATCACTAAAACTTATTCAAATTCCAAAAACATACATACAACCCATGGAAACCGAAATGGAGCATGAAAAATGGGAGTTTATTTTCGGCCAGACTTGGCCTCTTTTCTGGGCAAATTCTGGAAAATCATAACTAAATCTAGAAAATTTAAAATTATGAAATATTGGTCATTCTAGAAAGCTTAGGATGTCTACTTCATATTAAAAATATGCCCAGGTTACAAAATTCATCACACAAGATGTTTGACATCCAAGAACCTACAGAGGTCACTGGCTGCCTGGGCTACTATTCAGTTTACTGATACAAATTTCTGAAATTCATAACTAATTCTATAAAAATCAAAATCATACAAATTCAGTCGTTTTGGAAAGCCACAAATGGTAACTTGATACTAAAAATAATTCTAGAATGAAACTGATAAGTTTACCTATTAGAATCCTATGGAATAGTAACTAAACTCCTGGAACACCACTAGTACTGACAGTCAACTTCAAAAATGCATAACTCTCTGCTCAAACCTCCAAATAAGGTGATCTCGGTGGCCACAGAAATCTTATGACATCTAGTTTATGAATATTAAATTTCACAAGCATTGAACACCATTTGGCTATCGAGTGACACAGAACACAAAACTGCCAATATGAACAGAGTACCTATACCAGAATCCATGAAAAATCCCAACTTTGAAAATTCATCAAATATTCTTTAGACCTCAGAAAATTATGTTCTTTAGCTTCCCAAAAATATTTCAATGAGACCTAATTGCGTGCCAAATTTTAGGGTAAGACTAACTCATTTGGCTAAAAAGTGAAATAGGGTTCCATTATAGTCAATTTTGGCTCCATATTGGGTACTAAAATTGCCAAATGGATTTCCCTTGGTCTTGGCACCTTTTGGGCAAGTTTAAAAGCTTATTTGAGACTTTTGTGAGCTGCCCAAATGCTTCCAAACCTCATGCATCTCATTTTGGCCATTCAACCCATAGTTATGCATATTTTCATCAAAATTCCATATTGCACACTTCAGCATTACATACTCAAAATAAGTGCTATGGGTCATATATCATTTTCATACATCTAAACATCATATAATAGTATATTTACACATGTCTCAAGGTTCATGGTACATATACAACATCATATACATGATGAACTATCATTATGGTTCCAAAATGGCTAAAACTAAGGCATAAGTTTGACAATCGCCTTCCTTTTGTATTGTTGGCTCCCATTAGCATATCCACTTGGTTCACCTAGCATGTTAGATCATTAGAGAGGAGGGGATGAGATTCAAAGAATCCCAATAGCTCATCTCCCATTCAATCATACATAATATGTGCAAAGCAAGCTTTATAAATGCATACATGAAGAAAATAGAAGTCATAGACATTTTGAAAGCAAACTTGGCATGTGAATCAATCACTCAAGACATTCAAGAGCTCACCAAGTGTTCAGATTGGCCTCATACTTCTCCTCATGGATCTTGGACTTGCCTCACCCATTCTTTAAGAGCTTTAGACTCAACCATACTCTTGGGAGCCCACTTTGCTTTTGGGAGACTTTTTACTTTGTCTCAACTAAGCTCAAGGATTCTTGGCTCATCTTTACCAAAGGGAAAAGTTTTTAGCCTCTTCACACTCAAGCAAAGTCACACAAACATTATGTAATCATTTGAAGACATAACATGGCATCAAACATCATGGCATATAAAGGCATGCTAGTATACTTTTCAAAGCTTAAAAATACACATAAACACATTCTAAAACAAGCCAAACACACATCCATGCATGAGAGAAGGTGGAGAGAGCTACCTTACACACAATTACACACTTTTTCCTTTGGACTCAAGCCTCCTCTTTCAGCCACACACCCAAAAATTAATGGAGATGGTTTCTCTTGGCCTAGACACAATTTATGGGAGCCAATTAAGTTTATGAAATAATTTCTAGGGCCATGCAACTTGCTTAAACCCTAGATTACTCTACAGCCTCCATTATGGTCCATATTGGCACTTAATGAAGCAACACCCCTCAAATGACTTCTAGGCCTCATTCTTTCCTTTCAAATATGATTCTTGGCTTCTTTTAAGCCTCTTAGAGTCATTACATCATTAAAACAAAAGGCCTAGCACTATGTTGCTTCTTTAGGTCATAATATGGAACCTAAGACACCAAATCACTTTCCATGAGTTCTAAATGTTTTCCAAGGCCTCACTTCATTTTCATTAATCAAATATGACTCAAGAATGGCCTTAGAAAGATTTAAAACTCCCCCCACCTACACAATCCCCTCTTGGCCGAGACATAGACACCATTTGGGCCATATGGAGTTTTCTTGGTTTTCTTGAAGGGAGAAGCTTGTGGGGAGCATCTTTGGTGTCTCAAGAACTCATTTATACTCTTACTTAGACCTAGGAAGCATCATACAAATTCAAAAATTAAAAGGTGCACTTAAAACCTTAGGCTTTGCATCTTGATTTCTAATGCCTATTTCTTGGTTTTCTTTGCATATTCTTATTCCTCTCCATCAAATACCTAAGAATCACCTTTGGTTTGGTTAAAAATATGACTCCTTAGGTCTGTCTAAGTCTAGGTCGAAATGGAGAAGGAGTGGGATGAAAGGTATCAACCATAGGATGCATTTTTACCTTGTTTCCTTGCTTAGTTTGGCTTGAATCTTGATTTCTCCAAGCTCCTCTCTTCAAATCCGAACTTTTCCTTGAATATCTCCCTTGAATCAGATTTATAAACTTTATTATAATCATAATAAAGAAAGGGAAATGGAGAAGGAGAGGTTTGGAAAGGAGAAAGTATGAAAAACTATGAAATTCCTTACCATTTCCTTACTTTTTCTCCTCC
Source organism: Erythrophleum fordii (assembly GCA_032878935.1). Taxonomy (NCBI): domain Eukaryota; kingdom Viridiplantae; phylum Streptophyta; class Magnoliopsida; order Fabales; family Fabaceae; genus Erythrophleum; species Erythrophleum fordii. Next base: position 28,913,765 of record JAVQMF010000055.1, on the reverse strand, counting down.
TTTCTTCTCCTCCATGGTGTGCCTAAGAGAGCTAGTGTTTTTTTTTTCTGGTTTTTGGGCAGAATGGGTCGTGCAAATGGAGAGGAGAAGAAATAAGAAACTTAAAGTGTGTTTAAGAAGCTTCCACTTTCTTAAAAATTTCAATTTTGCTCTTCGTTTTTGACATTTTCGTTTCTCATTTGTTTTAGCTCCTTTTTTAGAACCATATTTTCCATTATGAAATTTAGGTTCCCAATTTAGTAAAATACCTTTGGAATCACTGAAATTGAAGCTAAAACCTTCTCGAATTAATCAGTCAAAGTTCAGGTCAACTGACGTTAGAAAACATCCGCCGGAGGGGTTTTAACTGTCCTGGGGTTTTTCATGATTTTTAGGGCCTCTGAAAACCCCAGAGTACTCAAAAATTTCATTTAAAAAGCCCTCCTGTATGTTTTTCAAAAAGTGTCCATATTTACGAAAATGCCACTGGCCTTTTGGCAAATTTTTTGAATTATTCTGGCCTTGATTTTTGGACAACTCAAGGCTCAAATCCTTATTTTCTAATATTTAAAATTTTATAATAATTTTAGTTGGCCCCAATTCCTTCTATTTCAGGGACTTCCTTTTATATCTGGCCCATTTCTGCCGTTTACGGAGAAACCAAACATTGCGTTTCTCACGTTTACAGAAGACCAGATGTTATACAAGTCACTGGGAATTTCTAGTTTCTCTATATAAAATTTTGTGGCAATTGGACATCATTTGCCTCATGAATGACAGAGTTTAATTTCAGACTAATGCTACAGTACCAAGGATCAAAACCAGAAAAAATCTCAACTTCAACAATTCACCAAATATTCCATAGACTTCTAAAAATTACCAACATTAGTTTCCTAAAAAGCTCTCAATAAGATCTAGATGCATGCCAAATTTCATACCAAGAAGAGCTCATTTGGATAAAAAGTGACATAGCCTTATGAAATGGTCATTTTTGCTTCCTATCAAGAGTCACTTTGCACCAAATGGCCTCTTCTTGAGTTTGGCACCCCTTGAGCAAGTTTCAAAGCACAAATATGATGTGTAGAGACTTCCCAAATGATCTCAAACCTCATGCATCTCATTTTGGTCTCTCAACATCCATTTGTGCATAGTTACATCAAACAATCAAAGAGTTAATTTGCATAATTCCATTACTTTTAGTGTCATATAAAATCTACATCATGTTCATACATCATTTTACACTTGTTCATGGTATTACATCATAAAAACATTACATGCACCATTACTTTGACATTCAACCACTACTTAAAGTACATAATATACCAAAATAAAGATGTTCAATATCCTTGGCTTGCATCTCCTTGACTTGGAACACCACCTAGACAACTCAAGGATGAGGGGGAAAGGGGAGTGAGATTATAAAAATCTCAATAGCTCACATACTCACTCACATCACATTCAAGGCATACATACATCAAATTCATACTATGTAAGCATAAAATGTGCAATAAATTTCATTCCATGCCACATTCACATGTCAAGACCACTTTCATGCTCAAGGGACTTTTGGTTTAGCCTCACCCCGTTTCTAGGACTTTTGGATTTGCCTCACTCTTGGCCTAGGGACTTTTGACCTAGCCTCACCCATTCAAAGGACTTTTGGCCTTGTCTCACCCATGCCATGAGACTTTTCGTATCTCCTCACCTTCATCAAGAGACTTTTGGCATCACCTCACCCTTATGAGTTCTTTCCACATTCATGGTCATTCAAGACACCACATTAGTACCAATGCACAACAAGGATCAAGTGGCATGTTATCAAGCATCAAGAATGCATGCAAGCACACTAAAACATACATATGCACACAAGAATGCAAAATGAGGTGGAGAGCTACCTTTTAATTTATGTAAGCTCACTTTACAATTTCCTTCCCTTCCTTGGTTTCACAAGAGCACTTAGGTGGAGTAAGGTTCTCTTGACCTAGACATCACAAATAACACACAATCGCATCCTTGAAGCAAGCCAAGACATTAAACTAAAGCTTATCACATACTGGTTCCATAATGGGCATATTGGTTCCATAAATGATCTATTAAAGTAATTCATATCATTCAAGTGCTAGGTTTCATTCTTTTATTATTTCTAGACTTCTTGGACTCATTTAAGATCCTTGGAGCCATCACATATTCAATTGCACCATTGAAAGACCAATTTGCTTCATAAGGCACCATTATGGACACCATTGTCCCATCTCCTAATCTATGGCTCCTAAATTTTTTCCAATGGTTTCCCCCATCTTCTAACACCATATAAAGTCCCAAACCAAGGCTAAAACAATTTAAAACATCCCCTAGCCTAATGAACCTAGCTTGGCTGAAATATGCACCATAAGGAAGGTTCATGGATTTGTGATTTTTCCTTGATCAGAGAGCCACTTGGGAGGCTTTCTAGAGGGCTTAGGAGCTCAAGGAAACATTCAACTAGCCAAGGAAACATTCACACAAAATCAGATTTTGCAAAACCATATAAAGCACTACACTTTTCTAACTTGTTTTCCTTTGGTTTTTACTTGAATTTCTTGCCATATTCTTAATTCTTGCACTCTTTTTCCTAGGTTTCTCTCTTGGTTCTGCCCAAAATCCAGCCCCTCCTATCCCATCCTAGGTTGGCCGAAACATACAACAAGAAGGGACAAGAAAAGGCTACCATAGGAATGAGATTTTACCTTGTTTTTCCTTAGTTTCTTGGATATTTCTTCCCTTGGTTGGCTTCTCTTCTCCAAACACGAAATTTCCCTCCTTGGTTTGACCTCAAAAAAGAACCAAATCATTCAAAAAATCCATGGAAAGAAAGGAGGAAGAAAGGAGAACAAGATTGGAGGAAGATGGAGCAAGAAATTCCATGAAATTACCTAGTTTCTCCTTGGTTTTCTTCCTCTTTTTCTCCTCCTTCTTGTGTGCCTAAGAGAGCTGAAGATTTTCTGTATTTTGGGCAGAAAGGGTCGTGCTTATTAAAGAGGAGAAGAAGGGAGAAAAGTGTGGAACTCTTTAGAACATTCAAGAAACCATAAATACCAATTTTGCCCTTTCGTAATGGTAACTTTGTTTCGGCTTTGTTTTAGCTCCTTTTTTAGAACCATCTTTTCCATCATAAAATTTAGGTTCCCAATTTAATAAAATTCCTTTGGAATCACTCAATTTGGAGCTAAAACCTTGCCAAACGAATCGGTCAAAGTTCAGGTCAACCAAGGTTAAAAAATCTACACCGGAGGGATTTTACCAGTCCTGGGATTTTTCATAGTTTTTGGGGCCTCTGAGAACTTTGGGGAACTCAAAAATTTCATTTAAAAAGCCCTCCTATGTGATTTTCCAAAAGTTACACTTATTTACGAAAATGCCATTACGTTTCATTAGTTTTCGTCGCAAATTATTTCTCCATCCTAACTCCATTTTTCTTTCTGTCTGAGCCTAGAATTATTATTTTTAGGAATCTTGGACTCAACCCAAATTTTTTGGGATATTATCTAGGTCATTTCAGAGGACTTACTTTTATATAACTTATTTCGTCGTTTTACGAAATTTACATTCGTTACACTAAGCATGGGTGAGACAAGTCAAAAGTCCCTAGGCCAAGAGTGAGGCAAATCTAAAAGACCTAGAATGGGGTGAGGCTAAACTAAAAATCCCTAGAGCTCATTCTTGACCTTGTTGTGACCATGTGGCATGGAAATGTAAATTGAAATGCTTTGTGAAATTGTTAACTTGCATACTTGTGCCTTTTGACATGTTACATGCTTGAATGTGTGGTTTAATGGGTGTATGAATTATTGAGATTCTATGAATCTCATCCCCTTCCCTCTCCTATCTCATATGGCTTAGGTAGAACTCAAAAGCCAAGGAATTGAGGCAATGAAGCATGAATGGCATTGTTTTGACAATGATATAGCTTATGTAATCTTAAAGTGTATAGGAATGTCAAAATACTCATGTACATATTATTTTTGAGTTGTGAACAGTTGAGCAAATGTAAAATCATGTATCAATGTTGTAAGAACTATAATTAGCACCAAAGTAATGCAAGTGTGAGATTTGTACATTGTATGGCTTATAATTATTAGTGTATTATTGGATGTGAAATGGTTAAAATGAGATGCATGGTATTTGGGACCACTTAGATAGTTCATATAATATTTGTGTTTTTAAACTTGCCCAAGAAGTATCAAAACACAAAGGAAGCCATTTGGACCAAGTTGGTGCATTATGAGAGCTAAACTTGACCAATTTGGTGAGCTGTGGTATATTTTGTGCAAATGAATTCTTCTTAGTTTGAAATTTGGCATGCATATAGATCTTGTTAAGAGATTTTTGGGAAGTTAAAGTGCATAATATTTGGAGGTCTACAGGATTTTTGAAGTTGGCAAATTTTTTTATTTTGGCACTGGTACTATTCATATGGTCTGAAAATGGATCTCTATCATCCATGAGACAAACGATATCCAATTGCTGTGAAATTTTATAGGGAGAAACTAGACCTTCACAGTGACCTGTGCCAACTAGAAGTACCCCATTTGGATGTCTAGAGAGGGATATATGAATTTTTGAAACTTATGTTCTGTTCTAGGCTCACAGTCAGACCTCCATCATTGTTCCATCGATTTTCCAGGTCTGAATGCTCTTGGATGGATTTGGAACTATTTTTTCCCTCTAGCTCACATTTGTAGCTTTCCAAATTGGTATAGTTTGCATAAGTTGGATTTTTGTGAAATTAATTATGCATTTTCAAAGTTTATATCAGTAAGTTGTATCAGTAATACTGGGTAGTCCAAACTTTATGCTTTTTCTATTATCAAACGTAGTCTAAATGAGATTTTCATGACTTAAATTATTTTTAGAACATCCAGAGCTTTCCAAAAAGTTATGGGTTGCTTGATTTTGATTTTTCTAGATTTGGTTATGATTTTTCAAAGTTGTCCTAAAAATTTGCCCCTATGGAATTCAAGATGAATGAGTTAATTTCGGGGTTTTTAATCTTGAACCTATGAATTATGTGATATTTTGGAATATTTGCCACTTGCTTAAGTGGTAAATGAGTAGATAATGTTGTTGCAAAGTTCACGGGGCCCACATAATGCAAATTGAAAATTTAAACCTTGTCGTAATGCGGTAAAAGTTCATCATTTTCATGCATTTCCTTGAATTTCTATTAAAAGTATGTATAAATCACCTTGAATAGCAAAATGTGATATTAGGATGTATATGGCGTGACATTTAACAAAGAAAGAAGTAGGGAAAAGTGCCTAAAACTTACACTTTGCAATGCTTCTTCTTCCATCCTTGGCCTCCTCTTTTGTATGCCACTCTCAAGCCTTCTTGGTTTTGGTTTATCGTGGCTGGGAGGTCAGACTAGATTAGGACATTTTTTATAAGCCATGTGTCCATTTTCACACTTTTTCAACATTGCAATTTAGTCCCTTATCTTACTTTTTACCGTTTGGGTTCATTTCAACTCTTTTTTGAAAACTGTCTTTTTCATTATAAAATTTGAGTCCTATAATTCATAAAATAGCTTTGGTTTCACTTAACAAACCATTCGATCAAAGTTTTGATCAACTGACAACTGCAATCGCTCACCAGAGGGATTTTAACTATTCCCAAGGTTTTTATAGTTTTCAAGGCCTCTAAGAACCCCACGAAGCTTAAATTTTTCATTTAAAAAGTCCTTCTATAAGTTTTTTAAATTTTTCAAAATTATAAAAATGCCCAACATTCTTTCAAAAATTTTTCTAGCTCTCCTGGCTCAGTTTTTCGAGTAATCAAAGCCTGAAATCCTCATTTTTAAGGGTCTAAATTATGATTCAAATTTCATTTGGCCTCAATTATTTCTATTTAAAGGACCTCCTTTAAAAATTCCTTTAGCTTTAGACCTTTTTTTAAGTAAACAGCTGTTACAGTAATTCTTCCTCATCAAATCTTAGGGGATAGGGATCGTTTTCAACATTATTCTTCTCGAAAGCATCTTTATTTAAAATATATTTATATGGTTCATAGGCAAAAACTGTCGATGACAATTGAACTAAGAGTTCTTTCCCCCATGCTTCAAAGTAAAAGCTCTTGAGTTGTCCAAACAATAAGGACAAGTTAATTTTCCAATAGTACTCTACTCTGACAATATTCTAGCAACATTCTATATGCTAAAAAGTCATTTATCGTCCACATTAATGCTTTCATATTTGGAAATTTTTCATTTTAGGGACATCAAAGGTTGATACTCCTTGCTCCCATAATAATTTTAATCATCAATCAATGGCTACAAGAATACAACAATCTTAGTCTTAAGATTTTGTGGTCCAAGAATAAGTGCCGTCAAAAAAAATAAGGAGCAATCATGCACAATTTAGATGGGAGATTATAAGGCATAATTAGTATTGGTTAACATGAATATGGTGAAGTAGACTAACTATAAGGAGTGAACCTATCTATATATAAATCTAGTCAAACATTTCGTTTCTCCATGGCAAAATCGAAATATATACTATCAAACTATTTCCATGCTTTTCCATATGATGAATAACACAATACACCTTCGCATGTTCTATTATTCTAATGCCATCACATAAGTTTCATAAAACTTATTAAGGCATAAAACCTTTACAATTTAAAGGTAATGGGTAAATAATGCATTCTTTTTACAAAAATCTCCTTAGAAACTTTGTATTCAACCAAGTCAACTAGTTTTATGTTGAGTCATTCAACAGAATTTATACACTGTCTTATCTATGTCATCTTTGTAATACAACATATATCCATTAACGCAAATATCAATTTTTGAGTAGATAATCCAAGTTTTAATACTATCTTCTCTGTTTTATATCAACTATCGAGTACAACATTACTAAGTGGGTAACTTTCTCTCATTAGACTTATAAATTGATTAAAACTCTACTATGACATATTACTATCAAATTTAATATTTAACATTCTCATTGCAACAAATAGCTCAAATTGACTACTAAATCCTATCCACAGTAGTTGCTAATATGTGTTTCATAAATCAAAACATTTTAAGGCTTTTGAATTTAAAGGTTCTAAATTTGGAAGTTCCTTAACAAGATTAATATTAACATCATACTCTATGTCATCATTGCTACTAACATAAAAATTAGGTCCAATTATATAAAAAATCATACTTTCATATCCAGTATTATGTTCCTCATTTACTAGTCCTAGGCTTGATATAGCTATAATGGTTATATTAGTTGGTTGTAGTTTAGTCTTACCAAGATATGTCTAATAAAGTTGAAACCCTTTTTTTATAAAAATCAACCTTTACATCGTCAATAGTAAAATAGGCTATATTTTTATGTCTAGAACATAGACATCTAATTTTCCATTTCCTAAACTAGATCCCTTTTTCACAAAACCTCTTGTGAAAATTCTTCATTATATTCTTTATGTCTAGGTTTTAAACTAATATACATCCACCCATGATTAACAAGAATTTTCGTTATCTATTGTAAGGAAACAATTCAAATATTTTTCCACTACATTATCACATAGAAATAATCAATCAGTAACCAAATTTAATGACAACATTAAATAACAAATAATATTTCATACAAATATTATTAAGTAATTAATTATATACTATCAAAAAAATAATCAGTAAATAAAAACATTAAATAACAAATAATTTTTCATAGAAATATTATTAAGCAATTATTTTTACATACCTAGAAAGAAATTGAAATTAAAAAGGTAGAAATCTGAATAGAGATTAAATGAGAGAAATCAAATGTAGAAATTCGAATGTAAAGTAAATAGCATAGCGAACAAGAGACTCAAAAAGTAGATAATAGTAAGAGAAAAAAATTTAAAGTAAATTGAATAAAATGCAGCCAACCCAAGAGGCTAACTGTAATTTGGTCAGCCTTGGCTAACTACATTGTAATCAACCTAATGAGTTGGTCAAGGCTGACTGCCATTCAATAAGTCTTGTCCAACCAAATTTTGCCTCCTTCTAGTTTTTTTTACAGGTTTTTTAGGTTTATACAATATTTTTAATTATAATTTAATGTTAAGCGTCTAAAAATTAGTCAAAAAGTGAATAAATGTTAAAAGAAAAATTATGCCAGTGGAAAGGTAGTCGAACTCCTCAATTGAAAATTATTAACATTTTTGTAGTGCACATCTTAGGGCTTAAAACATAATGTTTCATCTAAATGAAATGCTACATTTTGGAGCTATATTTTTTCCATTCTAAATCCAAGAATCTATCAACATCATCAATGAAATTAATGCCTCTGAGGAGCATGTCACCTTTGTCATCCTTGCCTAACGCTGCCTTTTGGATTTAGTTTTAAAATGCCCAAATTTTTGTTGCATTTCATGAATGAAGGCCTCCATTCTTCATTTTTGCATCTTGGAAAGTCTAGTGTCTCTCCATTTTGCTTCTAATGTGTTGTTGGCATCAATATCTAGTATGCAACTTTTAGTGGTGTCTGTTGCAGCATCTTCTAGCGATGCACTCTCTAGTGAGTGAGTCTCCCATTTGTTTAAAATTTTTAGTTATTGCAATTAAAAAGAAAAAAAGGAAAAAAAAACTTCTATACTAAAAATTGATATTAACTGGCAATCTAATTCTAACTTCTTCAAATTTAGGTTAGTTAATAAACAATGTGCTTCCATTAAAGGATCATCACTATGTTGATACTTACAAAGATTGAATACAACATGTATCTTAAGATGTACTATTTGTTTTAAATAATATTTGTTATGATATGTATCTTAAGATTGAATAGTGCATTGTTAATCACTTTTGAAAGTTATTTCTTATGACACTTCTAGACTTTTGATCCATGTCAACATGATTGTTAATATGTATGACTACGGATTGGTTTTATGTAACTAAAAGACATAAAGATCACCATTATCCCATCTTGATGGTTATGTTGGACCAGATTGTGTATGTTGCATTATCTTTGGACTATTTTTAAACCAAATAGCTCACATAAGGTTTTGTTGTTTTGTTAACCTAAGAGATGTTTTTACAAAATAAAATGAATTTCTTTTAAAACACATTTAATGTGATCCAAGTGGGAAAATGTTAGAAAATTTTATATGTGGGCTCATATTATTTATATTATTTTGTTTTTTAAAATATAAGTTAGTTAATGTTCCATTGAGATATATTATAGGCCAAATTGATTAAGTGGTTATATTGTATTTGGGCTTTAACATATATTTATAATTAATAGGTCTTATTAACAATTAAAAGTGTAGGCTCTTAAGTTTTACTAAAGCTCAAAATGGGAAAGCCCAATAAAATACTATTTAAGACAATGTTATATCTCCTCTCTAACCTTAATACATTTGATAAACCTATTAAAAATCACTATCAAGTTTAGGGCTATAAAGAGGAAGAGCTTGCTTATCATGTATCAAATCCTAACTTATTGCCATGGAAAAGTCAAATAATTTTATATATCAATTCTAAATTTTAGTGTTCTAAAATTCCATGTATCAATCTATTATCATTATATTATCTGATCAAATTTCAATATGAATTTTGCACATGAGGGTTAGTGTAATTGCCCCAAAATTCAGAGAGACTATATGTAATTTTAAATAAACAATTTCATAATTGAAAAAATACATAATTCTCCTTAAACTAAAGTCTAGCTATAGTTTACATACATGAACTTTAATGTAACAAAACACTCTTCTTTCACCAAACAATGAAAAAGCTAAAAGCTTAAATATTAGAACAATATGTGATGACACATATGGAGAAGTGTTTACTCCCTACCTATCTGAAAAAGCTTATTAATTTTCCATTTTAATGTAATTTTCATAAATTATGTGTATTCAAAATTTTAAAATAACTCATGATTTAGCTACTATTTCTTTTAGCCAATATGTCGATTAAACATTTAATTTTACTATGAGTGAAATAATTAGGATAGATCATAATTGTTTGCATAGTTTAAGTCACCATGTATTTGCATATTTGCCTACATTCATCTCTACATATTTGCATCTCTGCATATGTCTATACTATTAGAAAGATTTAGGTAACCAATATTTTGATAGCTTAAGGAATTAATTAATTAACCTTTTCATAATTTAGGCATGAGCTAAGTAATAGGATAATTTAACTTAGGTAATTTAATTTGACTAATTAGGATAGCATAACGGTTTAAGGTAACAAGCTAAATATAGGGTATAAAATAAAATAATCAATTTATAGTTAAAATTAGACTTCCCTTAAGACCTTTTGTAAGTCTTTATACATGCATGTGTAAATAGACTCACAGGAAGCATGTCTTAGAATTGTAAGAAAGTATTCAAGCCTATAAGTCCATGTGCCATCCAAATGCAAATAAACAAACAAATAGGCTAGTTATAGAATTAATATTAGATCAAAAAATAATAAAACCCATAATTAATTAATTAATTAATTAGACTAATTTTAGGTTGTTATTAACTTTTAAATTAGGTATGGGTTACTTATAATTTGTTATAAGCTAGTTATTAGTTAGTTTGTAGGTATGTTACAATTTATAAGTGGAACATAAATAGATTAAAGTATAGAACATAAATAGGTTAGAGTATCCCATATTGTCCATGTCTCTAGTGTAGTCACTGGATTGTTGTCTTAGAATGTCATGTACATGTTTAGGTTTTAGGTTGTCTTTGGTTCCTAGGATGTCCTTAGGATAAGTCAGGATGTCCTAGACTTGGTTTAAGGTTATTCTTAGTTTAGTTAGTCTAAGATTATATTATGTTTTTGTCCATTGCATTGTCTTCTATATACTAAGTTAGATATTTATGTACTAAATTTGTATTAAGTTTATTTTCGAATTTCTTTGGTTATATACCATCTTAGGATAAATTTTCGTAGATTAATAATATTTTTATAGGTACTAGGTTTAATTTTTATGATTTAGATTATTTTTAATGTGTTTTTAGGTGCTTACTAGGTTTAATATTTTAGTTTTGGAAAGCTATTAGTTAATATTTTGTATTATTGACTTATATGCCTAATTCATGGTTCCCTTTACTTTATGAGGTTTACCTTTATTTTTTAATAATTTATTTAGACATTTGAAGTTAACTCTATATTGATAAAATTACTATTTTTTTCTTCTAAGATCTACCCTCATATTTAAAGTAATTTTTACTACTTGTTTAACTAATGCACTTACTAGTCATATTAATTTAAAAAAGAAAAATCTCATCAACGCTATAAGAAAGAAAAGAAAAAAGAAAAAAAAAATACTTGTAGCCTTAATTGATGGGAATGAACAAGCATAAATGACTCTAATGGGTGGCATAAGCCACCAACAAGTCACTAAGAATCTTGTATCTTGGAATTGTCAATGAGAATAGGTCTCCTTGATGTAATATTCAGTTCTTCGAAAATAAGAGAAAATGTGAGAAACGTAACGTACATTTTCTCTATAAGCGAACAAAAAATTTATATGCAACACAATGCTAAAATATTCATTTTTATATGCTATTTTCTTGTATTCTTATGAATTCCATAACATGAGACTTACAAATAGCATGAAGTATGGTAGCGGACCAAGTTAATTTAAGGGCTGAGATAACATCTCATCACCTGGGTCTAAGATCTTGTCGACAAGATCTTGTAATCTGTAGTGCAAATTCTGAGACCTTGTCGACAAGGCTTTCGCCAGTAAGTATAAGGTCTTCTTGTATAATATGTTAAAACTTGTATGGTATAGAATTGGGTATGGAAGGCTTTTTAAATGAAATTTTTAAGTTCTCTAGGGTTCTTAAAGGCCCTGAAAACCATGAGAAGTTCCGAGATAGCTAAAGCCCCTCCGGTGGACATGTTCAACATTGGTTGACCCGAAATTTGACTGATTCATTCGGGAAGGTTTTAGCTCCAATTTGAGTGATTCCAAAGGCATTTTACTAAATTGAGGACCCAAATTTCATAATGGAAAATACGGTTCTAAAAAAGGAGCTAAAATGAGTTAGAAACAAAAATACCAAGAACGAAGGGCAAAATAAAAATTTTTGAAAAAGTCCTAAACCCATATATATATATATATGAGGCATCCTTCTTCTCCCCTTATTTAGGTTGACCAAGTTCTACCCAAAAACTAAAGAAAACTCAAGGAAAGGAGGTGCACAAGAATAAGGCAAAGGAAAAGGGAAAATTTCAAGAAAAAGGTAAGAAATTATTAGAATTTCCTAGTCTTCTTCTTAAGAAATCTTTTCTCGTCCTTCTCCCCTTTCTCCCTATGGTTTTCTTAAAGTTTTGGCACTATTTTGAAGAGAAGAGGCTAAGGAAAGTGAGAATCAAACAAGAAAACAAAGGAAAACAAGGTAAATCTTCCATCCCATAATAGCTACTTCCTCCCCCTCCTTCTCCCTATTTCCTCCCACTCAAGAAGCCATAGGAAGGCTGGAATTTTAAGGAGAACCAAGGGTGAATTCTATGAATTTAAGAGAGGAAAGTAAGAATATGCAAAGAAATCCAAGCAAAAACCATGAATTTGCAAGATAGAAAAGTTAGAGTTTTGATTACACCTTAAACTTTACCATGAACCCTAGCTATTTTATTATGTTTAAGTGTTCATATGAGTTCCTAAGATACCAAGAGAGCTTCCTACATGATTCTCCCATTAAAAGAAGCAAAGAAACTTTATTGGTGCCTTATAAAAGCATAACTTTGGCCAAGAAGAGTCCATGCACCTAGGGAGTGTTTTAATTCCTTCCAAGCTTAGTTTTGTATCATGTATAATAGGAGAGTATGAGAGGAAGCCTTGAAAAGAGTTTAGAAGCCATAGAAAGCAAGATGGCCTTATATGTTCCATAATATGACTTAAAGAAGCAACACCTAGCTAGACTCTTAGAATTGAGTGTGTGATGACTCCAAGAGGTTTAAATGGAGTCAAGAATCATGAATGAATAGATAGAATGGAGGCAAGATGATGTTTTCCAAAGGTTATTTCATTAAGTGCATTATGGAACCATAAAAGAGCCTTATGAGTCACGTAACCTTTCTAGTAATTGTGTGGCCTTAGACTTTGCTTTAAGAGTATAATTAGCTTCCATATGATGTGTCTAGGCCAAGAGATATGATCTCCACCTTCTTGGGTGTATGAGGTCAAGGGAGAGGATTCAAGACTTAAGGAAAAAGTGTGTAAATGCTAGCAAGATAGCTCTCTCCACCTTCTCTCATACATAGATGTGTGCTTATATTGTCTTGAATGTGTGTATGTATGTTTTAAGCCATGAAAAGTATTCTAGCATAATTTTATATGCCATGGTATCATGATGACGCATTATGTTTCTAAATTATCTTTATGATACTTGCTTTGGTTTGCTTGAGTGTAGAAAAGCCAAGAACCTTCTAATCATGGTGAGTGTGACACCTTAATCTACTACCACTACCTAGCCTCTCCCCGGGCTCGGTTTCATATGATTTCCAAAGAATCACTACTCTTCCGTGGCATTTGCATGCTATAAACCGGGGTTTCATATACTCATCTTTTGCCCCGTGGGTCCTGTGAACCCATCTCAAGCATCCTCAACTTAAAAACCATATAGACGACTCATACATAGCATAAAACAAACCACAAGCCACGAGTATAGAGCCAAAAACCAGAAAAATTTGCATTTTCTCACTTGGGCCCAAAAGTCATATTTTGGCTCTAACTTTGGAAAATCATAAGAAAATGTAAAAAAATGGGAATGTAGCAAACTTTAGCTTTATAGAAAGCTCTAAGTGTTAAATTTACCCTAAAAATCATTTCCAATCAAATTCTCAGCATTTGGACCAAGTTTGACATCGAAAATGGGAGGAAGGTCCAGCTGTCACTGTTTCTGGTGCAGCTTTCTGTCATGAACTTCGGAAATCCATAATTAAATCCACAAAAATACAATCTGGAAACACTATACCAATTTGGAAAGCTACGGATGTCTACTAGAGGAGAAAAATAAGTTCAGGTCCGTTCAGTAGCCTCTACAGCCCAAAAACCGATGGAACAGTGACGGGGGTCAGGTAGGCTCACTGATGCTGATACAGAATTTCAGTTGGTTCAATCTCTCTCTACAGACCTCCGATTTAGGTGATTCTAGTTCCTATAAGTCACTGTGGTGGTCTAGTTTATGTGTATAAAATTTCACCACATTTGGAATCCATTTGGTCTAAGAATACCACAGATTTCATTTTCTGGTTGTATGAACAGTACATGACCAATCCCTTGAATTTTCCCAAATTCAACAATTCTCCAAATATTCTATAATCCTTTGAATATTACCCACTTTAGCTTCTCAAGAAGCTTTATACAAACTCTAGAGGCACGCCAAATTTCGTGGCAAACGGAGCTCATCCGGTCATACTTTGACGGAGCTCTCAAATTTCCCGGTTTTGGCACCCCAAAGGTCCAAAACGGGTCCACATAGCCTCTCACACATTCTCACTCCACATGGACAAGTTTAAAAGCATAAAACTAGTATATCTAACATGTCCATGTGATCCAAATCATCATACATCCAAATCTCACTATGCTATAGCCAATTATGCACTATTCCATACATGCAACAAAAGGGGTAAAACCCTCATTTCCATTCATTTGGCTATAAACATAGTTCATACAATATCATTTCATACATTTACATTAGTTACAACCCTTACAACTCAAAAATAGTGGGAACATCTTCATTTGGCACCACTTTACATCATATTTACATCAAAATATCAAAACAAAGCTAGCAACTAGCTAACTAAGCATGCTCCTAGGCTCCTTGGTGTGTGCTCGGTTCTCCTTGAGCTCCACCTAGCATATTAGTTGGGAGGGGAAAGGGGTGAGATTCAGGGAATCTCAGTAGCTCAAGCACTCAATCCAGCAAGCAATCAAGGCATATAACAAGTCAAAGCATGTGAATAAGCATTTAGCTATTCTCAATCATCCAACACATAATGTACATGCTATGGAATTCACAACAATGCCAAAAATGGGCTCCAGGGACTTTTGGTCTAGCCTCACCCGAGTTCAGGGACTTTTGGATGACCTCACCCGAGTTTAAGGACTTTTGACTTGGCCTCACTCATTTGAGACTTTTGGCCTTGTCTCACCTATCTCAAGGGACTTTCGGCGCTACCGCACTCGAGCAATTCTCACCATTCATCACACAAGCATATTGGCACCAATGCATCAAAATAATAGCATATGGCATATTCCACACATTCAGCATATACATATCATACAATGACTATCATATCCAAGAATGCAACAAGAAAGAGTGAAAGAGAGAGCTACCTTTGGAGCCAAAGCCAACACTAGCTTTTCCTTTCAATTTCTTCTCTCCCTCCTTAGATTCACAATCACACCTTGATGGAGGTGTTTCTCTTGAGTCTAGACACACAAAAGCATGCAATTACTCTCTTATAATTTAATTTAGAGCAACTCTTCTATCACATACAAACCTAGGGTTCTCTCTCTAGAATGCCATTAACCCTTTCTCTCTCTCAAGCTCCCATGGTAGTGGAAAACCTCATTTTCAAAGAAAACTCAAGGATTCAAAGGAGTTTTCCACTTTCCCTTTTCTGACCCATGCCTAAAATCCGTCCATTTTCACAAATAAAATCGCAGAAAGAGAGGGCAAAGGGAGGGGATCAGAGTTCTAAGAAGAAATGGGAGAAGTTACCTTACCTTTCTCTTGATCTTCCTCCTTCTCTTGATCTCTCACACTCTCCACGCCTCTTTGCTCTCTTTGGGTCGAAGCTTAGGGCAGATATGAGAGAAGAAATGAGTTTGGGCTTTTAATGAAGTCTAAATCTCGCTATTTACTCTCTTCCAGACTGACTCTCGCTACGGCGAAAACTAACCTTCGCTATAGCGAGCTCGTGTAATCTGGCTTCCCTATGGTGAGGTGTAACCTTCACTACGGTGAGATCACGTCAGTTCCCTTCGCTATGGCGAGATTTACCACTCGCTATGGTGAAATCGCGTTAGTTCCAGACCTCACTCTCGCTATGGCGCACGCTACAGCGGGCAACTCCCTGGTTTTTGTATGGGCTGCTGCCAGCACTCGCTATAGCTAGAATCGCCTTCGCTATTGCGAACAAGCACTCTCGCTGTAGCAAGACCGTTTCTCGCTATTGCGAGAGGACTTAGCAAAAATTCTGGATTCCGAAAATTTCCAGATTTCACTTCCTTTGTTTTTTCCCTTTTCTTTTCTTTTTCCCGGTCGTTACATTTCTACCCCTCTTAAAAGAAATTTCGTCCTCGAAATTTAAAGACTTACCTCAAGGGAATAACTCTGGATATTTCTGCCTCATCTCATCCGCCAATTCCCAGGTTGCTTCCTCAGATGTCAGACTTCTCCAGATTACTTTCACCAGAGGAATGCTCTTGCTTCTCAGCTGTTTAAGCTTAGCATCCACAATTCTCTCTGGTTTCACTACATAGGAAAGATCTTCCTACAATTGCACATGCTCATATTCTATGACATGTGAGGAGTCTGGTAAATACTTTTTCAACTGGGAGACATGAAAAACACTGTGTATTTGGGCTAGGTTAGGAGGTAAGGCTATTCGGTAAGCTACGGGTCCAATTTTCTCAAGGATTTCAAACGGACCAATATACCTAGGACTGAGCTTCCTTACCCTCATTGACCGACCTACTCCCGTCATTGAAGATATTCAAATGAACACATGGTCTCCAACCTCAAACTCTAACGGCCTCCTACGCTTATCAGCATAGCTTTTCTGTCTACTCTGGGCCGTGAGGAGCCTCTTTCTAATCATTTCTATCTGTCGGGTAGTCTGGTCCACAATCTCAGGTCCTATCATACTCCTTTCACCTAACTCAACCCAACACAGAGGGGATCTGCACTTTCTCTCATACAAAGCCTCATAAGGGGCCATTTGGATACTGGAATGGTAACTGTTATTATACGCAAACTCTGCTAATGGTAAATACGCATCCCAGTTCCCCTTCATCTCTAGCATACATGCCCTCAACATATCTTCCAATGTCTGGATGGTCCTTTCAGTCTGACCATCTGTCTAGGGGTGATATGCAGTACTAAACCGCAATCTGGTCCCTAAGGCATGCTGCAATGACCTCCAAAAGTTCAATGTGAACCTGGGGTCTCTATCCGAAACTATGCTATTGGGTACTCCATGAAGTCGCACTATCTCTCTGATATACAGCTGGGCCAATCTATCCAGTGTATAAGTAGCCTTGATAGCTAAAAAGTGTGCAGACTTCGTCAGTCTATCCACAACTACCTAAATATCATCGTGTCCAGAGGATATCCTGGGTAACCCCATAACAAAGTCCATGGCTATACTATCCCACTTCCACTCAGGGATATCTAGAGGTTGCAACAACCTAGTCGGTTTCTGATGTTCAATCTTTATCCTCTGACACACTAGGCATCTAGCCACATAATTCGTCACATGGCTCTTCATCCCTGGCCACCAGAAAATCTTTTTCAAATCCTGATACATCTTGGTGGCACCTGGGTGGATAGTATACTTACTCTTATGCGCCTCTTCTAGAATGCTTTCTCTCAACTCATTCTGATTAGGCACACAGATTCTATCCCGATATACTATCATGCCATCCTCAGACAACTTGAAATCTGAGGTCTTACCTTGGGTGATCTCATTCCTGATCCATTTCAGGAACTCATCCTCTCTCTAGGCATCTAAGATCTGGGTTCTCAAGACATTCTCAATTCAGGTCTCACTCAGACACAATCTACCCGATACCACCTGACACGAGAGGTTCAAATCTCTGAACTTCTCTAGGAGCTCCTGCTCCCTAATCATCATATGGGCTACATGGATGGTTTTTCTACTCAGGGCGTCTGCCACCACATTGGCCTTACCCGGATGATATTTCAATACATAATCATAATCTTTCAAGAATTCCATCCATCTTCTCTGTCTCATATTGAGTTCTTTCTGATCAAACAGGTATTTCAGGCTCTTGTGGTCACTATAGATCTCTATGGTCGCACCATACAGATAGTGTCTCCAAATTTTAAGAGCAAACACTACGGCAGCTAACTCCAGGTCATGTGTGGGGTAATTCTCCTCATGAGGTCTCAACTGCCTCGAGACATATGCCACTACTCTACCCTGCTGCATCAACACACATCCTAACCTTTTGCTCGAAGCATCACAATAAACCACAAATGGTTCACTAGGGTCAGGGATAATCAGCACAGGGGCAGTGGTCAAACAGAGTTTCAACTCCTGGAAACTCTTCTCACATCTCTCATCCCACACAAACGGTGTATCTTTCCTGGTTAGCCTCGTCAGTGGTAAGGCCATTCGAGAAAAGTCCTGAATAAATCGTCTGTAATACCCTGCCAAACCTAGGAAACTCCTAACCTCAGTGATCGTTCTAGGTCTATCCCACTGTAACACAGCCTCAACTTTATGGGGATCCACCGCAACCCCATCTCGTGAGATCACATAACCTAAGAATCGCACCTCGGTCAGCCAAAACTCACATTTACTCAATTTGGCATACAACCTTTTCTCTCTCAAGGTGTCTAGGACTAGTCTCAAATGCCTCTCGTGCTCCTCAAAAGATCGGGAGTACACTAAAATATCATCAATAAAGACCACCATAAACTGATCTAGATACGGTCTGAATACCCTGTTCATATAATCCATGAACACAGCAGGCGCATTCGTCAACCCGAATGGCATCACAAGGAACTCATAGTGCCCATATTTCATTCTGAAAGCCGTCTTAGAGATGTCTTCAGTTTTCACTCTCAACTGGTGGTAACCAGATCTAAGATCTATCTTAGAAAATATAGATGCCCCAGCCAACTGATCTAACAGATCATCAATGCTAGGGAGAGGATATTTATTTTTGATGGTAACTTTATTCAACTCTCTGTAGTCCATACACAACCGCAAGCTACCATCTTTCTTTCTCACAAACAACACCGGAGCACCCCAAGGTGAAACACTAGGGCGGATAAACCCTTTCTCTACCAATTCCTCTATCTGCTTTTTCAACTCAGCAAGCTCGGCGAGAGCCATCCTGTAAGGAGCTTTGGACACCGGTCCAGCACCAGGCACTATGTCTATAGGGAACTCTAATTCTCTCTCAGGGGGTAGGCCACTAAAATCAAACTCTCTAGGGAAAACCTCCGGGAATTCCTTGACAACTGGGATCTCCTCTATCCCTTCTTCTACCTCAGCCCGAATAGAGAAAAAGACTAGAAACCCTTGACATCCACACTCTAAATATCTCTCAGCCTGGGTAGTAGTCATAAAAGATAACTCAGCTCCTACCCTAGGTATGGTCCCACAAGCAAGTAGGGAAATGGTTCGGTGTTCACAATCAAGTATGGCATTATTTGCAGCTAACCAGTTCATACCAATAATCAAATCAATATCATGGAAAGGCATACAAACCAAATCAAGAGTGGTATGACAATGGTTAAATTGGACAGTGACATTTAAGCAAGTATGGGAAGTGACCACGTGGCCTCCAGTGGGTGTAATGACAGACAAGTCAAATGGCAAGACACTAACAACTAGACCCAATTTCCTCACACAATCATAAGATATAAACAAGTGACTAGCACCCGAATCAAACATAGCAACTACAGGAAAGCCATTCACTAACAGCGTACCTTGGATCAAACTAGGAGATGCGTTGGCTTCCTGCTGAGTAAGGGCGAACACTCGGCCCTGGGTCTGTGGTCTAGGAGGAGGCGCTGTCTCCATCTGAGGACAGTGTCTAGCAATGTGCCCCGGCTTCCCACACTTGTAACATGTCACCGGAGACTGCTGGAAGGATGACTGGCCCCGCGGAGGTGGCACACCTCGCTGTGGTTTTCTATTCCATGGCCCTTTGCCTCTCCTCTTATTACTAGGGGTCAAACTAGAACCCTCTTCTGGTTTTGGCCTTTTTAAATCCGGAACCCTCTTCTGACTAGCCGTCGTCACAGTAGGCATGATAACTTGCAGATTCGTCTCAATCACCCTACTGACCTCCATAAGAGTATTAAACTTCCTGATCCGCTGTGGAGTGACTCTGTCGCTAATCAGGGGCCTCAAACCAGTCTCAAACTGCTCACATCTCCAGGAGTCATCATCATACCTCTGGAGGTAAGAGGAATACCGAGACAACTCTATGAACTTGGCCACATACTGGTCCACAGTCATCTCATCAGTCTGTCTCAAACCCATGAACTCCATCTCTTTCTTCTTCCTCACTGAACTTGGGACATACTTCTCATAAAACTCAACCAAGAAAGTCTCCCAAGTGATTGGTATGTTCTTGGTCTCCATCAGTGGTTTCACACTCTCCCACCATCTATCAGCTTCCTTTTCTAGCATGAAGGTGGCTAGCTGGGCTTTCTGCTCAGTGATACAATCCATCACTGAGAATATTTTCTTAAGCTGCATCACCCAAGACTCCGCCTTATCCGCATCCAATTCCCCGTCAAATGAGGGTGGATTGTTCTGCCTAAACTGCTTCAACACTTTTTGGATAGGCGTCTGGGTCTGTGGAGCAGCAGGCTCCTGGGGAGGTACAGGTGGAATGCTGGATGTAGATGGTTGAGGTCCAGGGGCATCCCTTCTGGCTTCTTCTTGCCTAGCCAGGGTGTTTTACAGATGCATGATCATATCATGCTACTACTGGGCAATGTATCTCTGTTGCTCCAGCATCTCTTGGTGCTGGCCCATCATGGCCTCATACTGGTCTAGTCTATCCATGATGGCCTGCAGACGATCCCTAGTCTCAATAGGAACCTCTGGCTCATCTCTCTGAGCCCTGGGCGGTCTGCCTCTGCCTCTACCCCTGCCCCGTCTAGTCTCAACCATGTCTGAAAAGAAGTAGCAATCCTCAGTTCACAACACTTATCACAACACATATGCATATGGATGCTACAACTTCCATGACCATTCACACCAAACACCAACAAAACATAGCATTCAAGAGCCTAAAATTGAGCAAAAGTGCCTGAACCTTTGCTCTGATACCAAAAATGTGACACCTTAATCTACTACCACTACCTAGCCTCTCCCCGGGCTCGGTTTCATATGATTTCCAAAGAATCACTACTCTTCCGTGGCATTTGCATGCTATGAACCAGGGTTTCATATACTCATCTTTTGCCCCGTGGGTCCTGTGAACCCATCTTAAGCATCCTCAACTCAAAAACCATATAGACGACTCATACATAGCATAAAAAAAACCACAAGCCACGGGTATAGAGCCAAAAACCAGAAAAATTTGCATTTTCTCACTTGGGCCCAAAAGTCATATTTTGGCTCTAAGTTTGGAAAATCATAAGAAAATGTATAAAAATGGGAATGTAGCAAACTTTAGCTTTCTAGAAAGCTCTAAGTGTTAACTTTACCCTAAAAATCATTCCCAATCAAATTCTCAACATTTGGACCAAGTTTGACATCGAAAATGGGAGGAAGGTCCAGCTGTCACTGTTTCTAGTGCAGCTTTCTGTCATGAACTTCGGAAATCCATAATTAAATCCACAAAAATCCAATCTAGGCACAATATACCAATTTGGAAAGCTATGGATGTCTACTAGAGGAAAACAATAAGTTCAGATCAGTTCAGTAGCCCCTACAACCCGAAAACTAATGGAACAGTGACGGGGGTCAGGTAGGCTCATTGATGCTGATACATAACTTCAGTCGGTTCAATCCCTCTCTACAGACCTCCGATTTAGGTGATTCTAGTTCTTATAAGTCACTGTAGTGGTCTAGTTTATGTGTATAAAATTTCACCATATTTGGAATTCATTTGGTCTAAGAATGCCACAGATTTCATTTTCTGGTTGTATGAACAGTACATGACCAATCCCTTGAATTTTTCCAAATTCAACAATTCTCCAAATATTCTATAATCCTCTGAATATTACCTACTTTAGCTTCTCAAGAAGCTTTCTACAAACTCTAGAGGCACACCAAATTTCGTGGCAAACAGAGCTCATCCGGTCATACTTTGACGGAGCTCTCAAATTTTCCAGTTTTGGCACCCCAAAGGTCCAAAACGGGTCCAGATAGCCTCTCACACATTCTCACTCCACATAGACAAGTTTAAAAGCATAAAACTAGTATATCTAACATGTCCATATGATCCAAATTATCATACATCCAAATCTCACTATGCTATGGCCAATTATGCACTATTCCATATATGCAACAAAAGGGGTAAAACCCTCATTTCCATTCATTTGGCTATAAACATAGTTCATACAATATCATTTCATACATTTACATTAGTTACAACCCTTACAACTCAAAAATAGTGGGCACATCTTCATTTGGCACCACTTTACATCATATTTACATCAAAATATCAAAACAAAGCTAGCAACTAGCTAACTAAGCATGCTCCTAGGCTCCTTGGTGTGTGCTCGGTTCTCCTTGAACTCCACCTAGCATATTAGTTGGGAGGGGAAAGGGGTGAGATTCAGGGAATCTCAGTAGCTCAAGCACTCAATCCAGCAAGCAATCAAGGCATATAACAAGTCAAAGCATGTGAATAAGCATTTAGCTATTCTCAATCATCCAACACATAATGTACATGCTATGGAATTCACAACAATGCCAAAAATGGGCTCCAGGGACTTTTGGTCTAGCCTCACCCGAGTTTAGGGACTTTTGGATGGCCTCACCCGAGTTTAAGGACTTTTGACTTGGCCTCACTCATTTGAGACTTTTGGCCTTGTCTCACCTATCTCAAAGGACTTTCGGCTTCACCTCACCCATCTCAAGGGACTTTCGGTGCTACCGCACCCGAGCAATTCTCACCATTCATCACACAAGCATATTGGCACTAATGCATCAAAACAATAGCATATGGCATATTCCACACATTCAGCATATACATATCATACAATGACTATCATATCCAAGAATGCAACAAGAAAGAGTGAAAGAGAGAGCTACCTTTGGAGCCAAAGCCAACACTAGCTTTTCCTTTCAATTTCTCCTCTCCCTCCTTAGATTCACAATCACACCTTGATGGAGGTGTTTCTCTTGAGCCTAGACACACAAAAGCATGCAATTACTCTCTTATAATTTAATTCAAAGCAACTCTTCTATCACATACAAACCTAGGGTTCTCTCTCTAGAATGCCATTAACCCTTTCTCTCTCTCAAGCTCCCATGGTAGTGAAAAACCTCATTTTCAAAGAAAACTCAAGGATTCAAAGGAGTTTTCCACTTTCCCTTTTCTGACCCATGCCCAAAATCCGTCCATTTTCATAAATAAAATCGCAGAAAGAGAGGGCAAAGGGAGGGGATCAGAGTTCTAAGAAGAAATGGGAGAAGTTACCTTACCTTTCCCTTGATCTTCCTCCTTCTCTTGATCTCTCACACTCTCCACCCCTCTTTTCTCTCTTTGGGTCGAAGCTTAGGGCAAATATGAGAGAAGAAATGAGTTTGGGCGTTTAATGAAGTCTAAATCTCGCTATTTACTCTCTTCCGGACTGACTCTCGCTACGGCGAAAACTAACCTTCGCTATAGCGAGCTCGTGTAATCTGGCTTCGCTATGGCAAGGTGTAACTTTCGCTACGGTGAGATCGCGTCAGTTCCCTTCGCTATGGCGAGATTTACCACTTGCTATGGCGAAATCGCGTTAGTTCCAGACCTCACTCTCGCTATGGCGCACGCTACAGCGGGCAACTCCCTGGTTTTTGTATGGGCTGCTGCCAGCACTCGCTATAGCTAGAATCGCCTTCGCTATTGTGAACAAGCACTCTCGCTGTAGCGAGACCGTTTCTCGCTATTGCGAGAGGACTTGGCAGAAATTCTGGATTCCGAAAATTTCCAGATTTCACTTCCTTTCTTTTTTCCCTTTTCTTTTCTTTTTCCCGGTCGTTACAGTGAGGATGAGCCAAAAACCCTAGAACTTGATTGAGACAAAGTAAAGAGTCTCACAAAAGCAAGGTTGACTCCCAAGAGTGAGGTTGAGTCTAAAAACCTTTTAAAGAAATGGGTAAAGCAAGTCTAAGATCCACAAGTGAAAGGGTGAGACTAATCTACTTACTTAGCAAGCCTATGTATGCTATGTATGACTTTTTCAAATATCAAGAATGCTTCTTAAATGATTGCACATGTTAATATGCCCATGCATGCATCTGTAAGACTTGTATTGTATGATTTATGTGTGATTGAATGGGAGATGAGCTATTGGGATTCTTTGAATCTCATGCCCTCTTCTCCAATGTCTTAACATGTTAGGTGAAATAATTGAGCAAGGTAATGGAAGCCATCAAGTCTAGAAGAAGAAGATTGATGTTAAAATATTTGAATATGCCTAGTTTTACTTCCTTTTTAGCCATACACATGGCATATGATGTAATCCTTTGATAAAATTGTTATGTAATCATATGAGTATGGGTAATTGTGTTGATATGTTATGTATAAATGAGAGCTAATGTTATATGCATGAGAACGTGCATTTTGGACATGTAATAGCTAACTAACATTATGGAAATATATGTATAAATAGAAATGGAATGACCAAATTGAGATGTATGAGATTTGAGACCACTTGAGAAGTTTATACAAGTCATATTCATGCTTTTAAACTTGTCCAAGAGGTGCCAAACATCAAAAGAGACAATTTGAACATCTTGATACCTCATATAAAGCAAAATTTGACCACTTTAGAACCCTATGCCACTTTGTCCAAATGAGCTCTTCTTGATCTGAGATTTGGCATCTATTTAGAGCTTATTGAAATCTTTTTTGGAATTTAAAGGGCAAAATTTTTTGAGGTCTATGAAATATTTGATGAATTTTCAAAGTTGGGAAAAATTCTAGTTTCAGTCTGATGTACTATTCACTCAGGTCCAAAAATGATTTCTGTCACTCAGGGGTCAAATGATGTCCAATTGCCATGAAATTTCATATGGAGAAACGAGAAATTCATAATGACTTGTTCCAACTAGAAGCACCCCATTTGGATGTTTAGATAAGGATATATGAATTTTTAAAGATTCTGTCTAGTATCAGGTGCTCAAACTAACCTCAGGTACTATTTGATTGGGTTTTGAGATCTAGGTTTGCCTAAACTGGTCTGGAGTTATTTTTTACCTCTAGCTAACATTTGTAGCTTTCCATATTGGTATTATTTATATGGATTGGATTGTTTTGGAATTAATTGGATATTTTTGAAGTTTATAGTAGAAACTTGTGATAGTTCCAATAGACAGCTAGACCTATTGATGTTGCCTTAGTCGCTTAGGCACTCAATTAAATTAAGATTGATTTAATGCAGTATAGATCAACCCTAGGTCATTCTTTCCAAGGAGCAATTTAGGGGTTAATTGGATTGAATTTAGGCGTTTATTTGATATTTAAAAGTGTATGCAAATTGGGGGGGTTTGAGATTGAGAAATTTAATTTCAACTAAAAGAGAAAAAAACTAAACAAGTAACTAAACTAGAATGCTCTAAATTGAAATAAAAATGATTGTGAAAATGCAAAGTCAAACAGGAGGCAACCAAGGTTTTGCAAGGGGATTTCGACTCTCATTACTCACCAAAGATTGATTGAGACCAAGAGAAGTAATTAAACAATAGACCAATGAATTTAATTAATTTAATCCGAGGATAGGAAACCCTAAGCTCAAATGCCCATCATTTGACTTAACTAGGAAACCCATAGCTATTTCAAGCAATTTGCAAGTAATTAAGTCAATTAAACTTCATTAAATCTTTCAACAATTAGATTCAATTAATTCTGGAATTTTTGGTTTCAATTACCTAATTGAACAATTAAGCAATTATACTACCTAATTCAACAATCAAGTAGCACAAGAGACCAAGATATGCAATTAAAATCATAACATTAATCAAATTAATGCAAAAGAACTCAAACATCAATCCAATCAACATTACAAGGTCTAACAACTAAAATTCCAGCAATCACAAAACATAATTTCAGTCCCAAATAATACCAATTCCAATTACAATTCAAGATAAAATTATTATCCAACCTAAAACTAGGTCTCAACATTAAATCCACATAGAAATTCCTAAAACTAGAAAATCTCTAAGTTCTTGAAATTGAAATAGGAAAAGGTAGGAAAAATAAACTCCCCAATGATCTTCAATCCATTTGAAATTCAGAGCTCAAACCATCTTCCTCCTTGCTCCACCTTGGTGCCACCCCCTTACTTAAGCTTCCATGAATTTAGTTTCTCTAAACTCCTTCAATAATTCTGCCATGAAGATATGGTCAAGGAGAATAGAGATGGATGGTGATAATTCAGCTGGGAGGCCAACGTGCTGTACAGAGAAAACCAAAGAATAATGAATCAAATTGCCCTCTGCCTCCAGGTGAAGTCTCTTCTGTTCACGTCCAGAAAAACCAAAAGAAGAATGAATCCATTCGTCCTCTGCGTCTCTGCTGTCCAGGTCGAGTCCGAAAAAGCTCCAGGCGTTGACTCCCTTCAAGTTCGAAAAACAGAAGAAGTAGCAGCTCCTTTCTCTGCGTCTTGGGTCTGGCGTCCCTCTGCTGTGAAGACCAAAGAGGAAAAGTCAAGGCAGCAGCTCGTTCTTCCAGGCGTCCTCTGTGGCTGTCCGAAAGATGAATAAGCAGTAGCTCCAGCGTCCAGCTCTCTTCGTGCAAAGAACCAGTGAAGAACAATCAATCCTTCATGCAGCGTCCTCCACTGTTTCAGCGTCCTCCATCATGCAGTTCACTCTCCAATTCGGCATCTTCCAGCTCCTGCGTTCTATGGCGCTGACCTTGTGTCTGTGTATGCAGAGGCCAGAAGAATCAAAACAGTAGCCTCCAATGCTCCAGTATTTCGGCGTCTCCTGCCTCCAATGTCTGACTCCTTGCAAGACAAAAAAAACAAAGAAATGAAAACCTAATTTTATTTACAAAAATGCCATCAAGCTAAATAATAAAAATAACAATAATTCTACTCCATTTTTTTCCTTTAATCTATTTTTAATTTCAATTCATTTGCCTAAAAATTCTGCACAAAATTAATAAACAATTTAAAGATTGAAAATATTTAATCCCTCAAAGAAATATGAAAAATAAAATATTAGCAATTTAAATCTAAAAATTCTCCTAATTAATTCAAAATTATTTTATTTTTCAAAATTGACCAAAAATTCAAATATTATATAATAAATCCATTTAAGCTCAAATTAATCATTAAAAATAATAATAAATGTGGGCAAAAATATATAAAAATTAACACTTATCACCTATACCCATTTTTGAATGTCAAACATTTTCTATGTGATGATTCATGGCCTTGTTATATTTTTAGCATAAAGTAGACATGTGCAGTTATGAATTTCTAAAATTTGTGATAGAAAGGGGAATTTCTAGCCAAAATTTGCAAGTATATGTTTTATGCTTCCCTTTGTCTTGCAAGTATATGTTTTGGTTATGGAAATGAGTTGTATCTATGTAAATAAATATGAGAATATGATATATGAGTCCATATGGCCTATGGGACTTGAAAAGAAAATTTTTACCAATGGAGAAATGCATCTTGAATTGTGACTCCCTATGCCACTATGTTGCTTCCATAGAAATTATATGAGATGAGGCATAGGTATTGCATGAATTGAGTCCTAGAAGTATGGTATTACATTTTGACAATTAAATCCTTGAAGGAGGTATGTGCAAAATACAAGTTCTCTTTAATTTTCTTATTGGAAACTAAAATCACAAGCACTAAAATGGTGATCTAATATCTTTGGTAAATCAATCATGTATGCCTTACCTAAAAAAAACACAAAAAAAGTTAAAATAATATCTGGATCATATAATTTTATTTATTATTTTAAATTTATCTCTTAAATTTAAAATATTTCATGACCTCTTAAATTTTAAATTCATCTCATAGAAATATTTTTTAATGGAATTTTTTAAGTCTTAACTGGAATAGAATTCACATGTCATTATCCATATTCTTTAATAGTGGAACAGCACCTAATCATTATTTATCCTATTAAAATAAAAAGGAAAAACAATATTGAAATAAAAACAAAAAACAAAATGCGTCTTGTTCAGCCTATTTAGGGTTTTTACTCTACATTAGTTTAAACACCTCTCTACAAGGCTGGGGATGTGATAATCAATCCTTCTACTATGCTAATCATCAGTGTGGGCATGTTAAACACCTCCTTTTCATCCCAGTACAAACTCCTGTGTTCATCTCCTAGTCCGATGACTATCATACCATAATAAGATAGGACATATTTTATAGTACAACATGTTTATAAAATCAATTTTCTTTTTTTTCACTACTTTTAGCAACATAATAAACCGACATTAAAGGCCCAATTTATCTACTTAAGCATAAATGCATGACCTTTACATATAAATCTCAAAATTCATCCTTAACAGATTTTTCTAATTAGAAACATCATAAAAAGGAGAAATAAGTTTGGGTTTCAAGCCTTGCACATCAAACCACCACAATTTCATTATTTTACATAGAGGCATATTTCAGCTACTAGTTTTAAAAAATTCATATATTGAGTTAAAAAACTTTAATTTACCCAAATTAAGACTTATGGAAAGCTTAGGTCATGAACTATATGTTATAAAAATTTCAAATCAAAAAAAGTTCATTTAGGCCATAAAAATCTAATGGAACAGTAACTGCATCTGAATTTCAGACCTAACCTAGACTTAAAACTTTGAGCATGCATATCTTGGGCTATACAACTCTATTTTATGTAAACTTGGTGGCTATGGAAAGCTTATAATACCAAATATATTTCTATGATATTTCATAAGTATTGGAGTTATTTGGTCCCTCAAATACACAATAAAACTATATCTAACCATATGAACAATACCCAGACAATTCTACAATTTTCAACCAATTTTGAAAAATCATAATAACTTCTAAAGAGCTCCAAAATGTATACTTTTTAGAGCTCTATGAAAAGCTCTAAATAAGATCTAAATGACTATTAAATTTCATTTAAAAATTCATTCATTTGGTTAATTTTTGGTTTAGGAGCAAAATATGGCTTAAAAAAGGCACATGTATGGTACCGAATGGTTCAAAATGGACTTCTTCATTGTATGTGACCATATGAGCACGTCCCAAACATGAAATGAAACATATATGACCATCTCATCAGGTCTCAAATATCATGCTTCTCAAAATCACTCTTCCACTTGTCATCATACACACACTTTCTAAGGCACACACATCGTCAACTTGCATATTCTTGCACATATACATCCAAAAATAGTATTTACATCATTATCTCATACTTTTACATATGTGAGAATATTTACATTACAAAAATAACATGCCCAATATCTCTTGTGCATCATATTACATAAAATCCTAAACTACTGTTAAAGTATTACTAATCACACTTGATGATATATATTCTTCGCTCCTTGAAAGTTCCTTAAACATGGTTAAAAATAATATAAGGGAGAGTGAGATTCTATGAATCCAAATAGCTCATTCATCCTTCAAGTATACTTATAAGGCATGTTATCATGTTAAAGAAAGAAGCATGCATTATAGGTATCCAAATATCAAACATAATCATATTTATAAAATCATATGGATCCATCAAGGTCAAAAACAAGCACTAGGAACTTTTAGTCTAGCCTCACTCTTTTTAAGAGACTTTTGACTTAACTTCACTCATTGTGGAGACTTTTGGACTTGTCTCACCCTTATTTAAGAACTTTTGGCTTCACCTTACCTAAATCAAGGGACTTTTGGCACAAACTCACCCCTTAATAGCCATTACATATTCTAAATGTATTCTAAGAAACATATTGGCATCAAATCACCAAACCAATTGCAATAAACATAATTTATAATCCATACACACATACAATCACTCAATAACAATCAAATAACCAATATAAGCATACAAGAATGGATGAAGAGCTACTTTTCCTAATAAAGCACCAAGTATCCCTTATGTTTCTCACCTCCGCTTCTCAGCCTCACAAATACACTTGGGAGAAGCTTCATTTGCTTAGCCTAGACACATCAAACAAGACACATGCATTAATGGAACTATCTCTAGACTCACATAAGTCTTACATAAGCTAATTCTAGCTTTAAGCTTCCATATGGCTCCATTTAATAGCATAATGAAGCAACTCATACAATTCATTATCTTAGTTCCAATTTCTCACCTAATCTAAGTCATATGACTCCATTTAAACTCATTACAGTCATCGTAAACTCAAATCAAAGGGCCTACCATCAAGTTGCTTATTTATGCACAATAAAACCCTAAACTTTCATATTTCAAAATTAAGGCTTCTAAATTCGAGCCAATAATTCATTTGGTGTTTATAATTCATATCTAAACTATCTATATCCTTGGAATCAAAGAAAACTCTCCCTAGGTGCTTCAATCCACTCTTGGCTGGGACATGTATATTGTAATACCTTAGCCTCCTAGCTCTCATACAATGGTCTCATTATCTATCTCAACATATCTTATATGTATTGGAGCACAAATATAAGGAATACATACACTTGGCCAGAAAATAATGAATATTTAATGGAATTTAATTGTGTTACGTAATGCCTCATTACTTCATTTTATGCTCCATGGATCATGTGCACTCATCCACATCATTTTCTAGTCATAACACATCCATACAAGTCATATACATCACATTTGGTCTCATTCATTTCGAGTTTAAAGCTACATTTCATGAAACCAGAATTTGGTCTTAGGTTCCATGTTTCATCTTTCTAATACAAATTTTTAAATTCATAACTAATTTTAGAAAAATCAAAATCATGAATATGATAGCTTTTTGGAAAGCTGTGGATGTTAACTATAGAATAAAAATAGTTCCAGATTATGTAGTAGCCTTTAGCCACTAGAAATTGATGGAACAATAACTCAGGTTAAGCTACATTAGTAATATTGTCATGCAATTTCAAAAATTCGTTTCTCCCTCTACAGAGCTCCAATGAGGTTATTTTGATTATTGTGGAAAGCTCATGATGTATAGTTTATGCCTATAGAATTTCATGAGCATTGAACTTCATTTGACTCATGAGTGACACAGAGAAGCAAACTGACCAAATGAACAGTAACCATATCATTTCTACATAATTTACCCAACTTTGAAAAATCATAATAAATTCTTTAGAGTTTCAAATTGAGTGCTCTTTGACTCTATAAAAGTATCTAGATGAGACCTACTTGCTAGCCAAATTTCATGAAAAAATTCACTCATTTGGTTAAACTTTGGTTCAACTCACCATTTGGTCAAATTTGAAGTACAAAGTGGGCATTTCAAGCACCAAATGCTCTTCTACACTTTCCACCACTACATGGGCAAGTTTAAAAGTACAAATACAACATATAAAAGTAGGCTATCCAAATCATCATGGAGCTCAATCTCACCTTGCCACTTACATAAATGCACATGAATATCACATCTCATAAAGGCTCCTTGGTGGAAAGAACATACATATTCATTCATCTAGCTTCCACATTGATACATACACCATTTATACATACATTAGAACATGTTCAAGGGTTTACATTATATATACATCTCATGGTTACAATTTCTGACATCATAATGCAATTATAAAGCTCATTTCTTTATCCATTTGTCAAAGTCTTGCTTCTCATGCTTGTTGGCTTCCATTTCTTTATCCACTTGGCTCACTTAGACATGGTTAGACATATGTGGAGGAGGAGTGAGATTTAAAGAATTTTAATAGTTTTTAGCCCTTTCAAGCATACATAATAGATGTATATACAAGACAAAGAATGCATGCATGACATTCAAGCAATTAGTGAGCATACATAAATCATTTTCCTTAGCATATCAACTCATACATAGCAAACATAAGCTTTCAATAGGCATTGATCTAGCCTCACCCAACTTTCTTGGGACTTTTGGATTTGTCTCACCTACTTTCAAAGGACTTTTGACTTAGCCTCACACTTCTTGAGACTTTTGGCTTTGTCTCACCCATTTCTAAGGACTTTTGGCTTATCCTCACCCTTGCTAAAGGACTTTTAGCACAACCAAGCCCATGCAAACCATAAAGCAATCATAAAAACATTTCAAGGAACATAATGGTACCATAATATGTAAGCATTGGCTAGAAACATTTCTCATGACTCAAATATACACACAAGCACTCAATGACAAGAAAACAACTAAGTTATTCATGTGAGAAAGGTTAGAGAGCTACCTTGAAGCAAGAACACAACACTTTCCTCTTAAACTATTCTCTCCTTTCTCAACCAAGCCTTGCTATTAAGTGGCCCTTGGTTCTCTTGGCCTAGATGTGATATCTGGTTCTCTGAAAATGAGAGAAAACATGAAAAACGTAACGTACAGTTTCTCTGTTAACATAAAAAATTTACCAGATACAAAAGCAAGTCCCCTGAAATGACTTAGTTAAGGTCCCAAAAAATTTAGAAAGTATTCTAGACTCCTAAAAATAGAATCCCAGGCTCAGACAGAAAGAAAAATGAAGCTAGAATGAAGAAACGAAATGTAACGAAAGAGTGACAAAACGTAAGGCCATTTTGGACATTTTGAGCAAATTTTGGAATTCTTATAAGAGGGCTTTTAAATGAAAGTTTTGAGTTTTCCAAGGTTCTCAGAGGCCCTGAAAATCATAGGAAGCCTTAAGACAATTAAAACCCCTCTGATGGATGTTTTCTAATATTTATTAACCCGAACTTTAACTAATTCATTTGGGAAGGTTTTAGCTCTGATTTAAGTGATTCCAAAGGCATTTTATTTAATTGGAAAACTAAATTTTATGATGGAAAAGACGGTTCTCAAAAAGGAGTTAAAATGAGCATAAACGGAGTAAATAGGCGCGTAAGGGCAAAATAATCATTTTG
The DNA here is from genome assembly GCA_032878935.1 of Erythrophleum fordii. Lineage (NCBI taxonomy): Eukaryota > Viridiplantae > Streptophyta > Magnoliopsida > Fabales > Fabaceae > Erythrophleum > Erythrophleum fordii. Next base: position 28,880,917 of record JAVQMF010000055.1, on the reverse strand, counting down.
AAAAATTGTAAAAGAGGCTTCTTAAGTAAGATTACACCTCATCACCTTCTCTAAGCTTCCATTTACAGAAAAATTGGCAGCAATGGCATGACATTAAGAAGGGAGAGAGAGAGAAGAAGTTTAAGCTTCTGTTTAGGTAAGTAAACGGCCTCATTTCATCCTGCACCAGTTAAGAAAGTTATTCCTCTCTCTAAGAGCTCTCTAACGGTGGTTTTATTTTCTTGAAAACTTGAAGATTCAAATCTAACCCAAGCCAAAAAGGAACTCTTTTCAAGAAATCAATTAGTGGCAAAATAATTTACGTGAAGAGAGCTTTGTTTTAAGGTACGATTTCACTTGAAACAGTTACAAAATCTTGTATTTCTAGGCCATTTAAGCTTAGGCTAGAGAGAGAAAGTGAAGAGGAGAGTTTTCTTTATGTATTCTTGATGGAACCAAAGGTTATGGAGTATAAGGATTAAGAATATACAACTAGAATTAAAAAGGGAGCTTTGGAATGTAAGTTATGGAATTTAGGGATGTGGTTGCACCTAGGCTAAGATAAAGCTTCCTAGTAGTAATTTAAGTTATGTAAGAGTATATATAAGTTCCTAAGATACTAAGAGAGCCTCCCATATGCTTCTCCCATCAAAGAAATTAAAACAACTTCATTGGTGTCATATGGAAGTATAACCTCAGCCAAGGAGGGTTCATGCACCTAGTGAGTGTTTTAATTCCTTCCAAGCTTAGTTTTGCATCATGTATGATGGAAGAGTATGAGAGGAAGCCTTGGAAAAATTTTAGAAACTATAGATAGTAAGATAGTATCATAGGTTCCATATTATAGCTTAAAGAAGCAACACCTAGCTAGGCTCCTTAATTTGATTGTATGATGACTTCAAGAGGCTTAAAAAGAGTCAAGAATCATAAATAAATGGAGAGAATGGAGCTAAGATGATGTTTTCTTAAGGTTTCTTTATTAAGTGCATTATGGAACTATAAAAGAGTCTTATGAGTTACCTAGCTTTTCTAATGAATGTGTGGCCTTAAAATGTGATTCAAGAGTATAATTGGCTTCCATATAATGTGTCTAGGCCAAAAGAAATGATCTCCACCTCCTTAAGTGTGTGAGGTCAAGCAAGAGGACTCAAGGCTCAAGGAAAAAGTGTGTAAATGCAAGCAAGGTAACTCACTTCTTCTTCTCTTATCCATGAATGTATACTTGGCTTGTCTTTGAATGTGTGTAAGCGTGTTTTAAGCCATGAAAAATATTCTAGCATGATTTTATATGCCATAGTACCATGATGATCCATTATGTTTTCAAATGATGTTTGTTATGGGTGCTTGGGTTTGCTTGAGTATTGTGAGGCCAAGAACCCTTAGCCATGGTGAGAATGAGCTAAAAATCTTTAAGATTGGTTAAGACAAAGTAAAGAGTCTCCCAAAAGTGAGGTTGACTCCTAAGAGTAAGGTTGAGTCTAAGAACCTCTTAAAAAATGGGTGATGCAAGTCCAAAATTCACAAGTGAATGGGTGAGGCTTGTAACATCCAGTCCATCCGTAAACATGAGAAACGCAATATTCGATTTCTCTGTAAACGGCAGAAATGGGCCAGATACAAAAGGAAGTCCCTGAAATAGAAGGAATTAGGGCCAACTAAAATTATGATAAAATTTTAAATATTAGAAAATGAGGAGTTGAGCCTTGAGTTGCCTAAAAATTAAGGCCAGAGTGATTCAAAAAATTTGCCAAAAGGCCAGTTGTATTTTCGTAAATATGGGCACTTTTTGAAAAACACATAGGGAGGCTTTTTAAATGAAAGTTTTGAGTTCTTCGGGGTTCTCAGAGGCCCTAAAAACCATGGGAAGCCCCAGGACAGTTAAATCCCCTCCGGTGGATGTTTTCCAATGTCGGTGTGCTTAAACTTTGACGGATTCGTTCGGAAAGGTTTTAGCTTCGTTTTGAGTGATTCCAAAGCCATTTTCTTGATTGGGAACCTAAATTTTATAATGGAAAAGACAGTTCTCAAAAAGGAGCTAAAACGAAGGAGAAACAAAAATGCAAAGTATGAAGAGCAAAATAGAAATTTTTGAAAAAGTCACTTTTCCCTACCTATATATAAGTGGTGCCTCACACTTGCCCTCATTTCTCTTCAGATTTTCCAGCCCCAAATCAGAAGCAAAACCCTAAGGTTTTAAGTGCACCTTCTAATTTTTGAATTTGTATGATGCTTCCTAGGTCTAAGTAAGAGTATAAATGAGTTCTTGAGACACTAAAGAGGCTCCCTACAAGCTTCTCCCTTCAAGAAAACCAAGAAAACTCCATATGGCCTAAATAGTGTCTATGTCTCGGCCAAGAAGGGATTGTGTAGGTGGGGGGAGTTTTAAATTTTTCTAAGGCCATTTTTGAGTCATATTTGATGAATGAAAGTGAGGGGAGGCCTTGGAAAAAATTTAGAACTCATAGAAAGTGATTTGGTGTCTTAGGTTCTATATTATGACCTAAAGAAGCAACATGGTACTAGAGCTTTTGTTTTGATGATGTGATGACTCCAAGAGATTTAAAAGGACTCAAAAATTATATTTGAAAGAAAAGAATGAGGCCTAGAAGTCATTTGAGAGGTGTTGCTTCATTAAGTGCCAATATGGACCATAATGGGGGTTATAGAGCAATCTAGTACTTAAGCAAGTTGTATGGTCTTAGAGATTGTTTCATGAATCTAATTGGCTCCCATATGTTGTATTTAGGCCAAGAGAAATCATCTCCACCTATTTGTGGGTGTGTGGCCAATAGAGGAGGCTTGAATCCTAAAGGAAAAGTGTGTGTTTGTATACAAGTTAGCTCTCTCCACCTTCTCTCATGCATGGATGTATGTCTAGCTTGTTTTAGAATGTGTGTATGTGTATTTTCAAGCTTTGAAAAGTATGCTAGCATGCTTTTATATGCCATGATTCTTAATGCCATGTTATGTCTTCAAATGAGTACATGATATTTTTTTGAGTTTGCTTGAGTGTAGAGAGGCCAAGAACTCTTCCCTTTGGTGAGGATGAGCCAAGAACCCTTGAGCTTGGTTAAGACAAAGTAAAGAGTCTCTCAAAAGCAAAGTGGGCTCCCAAGAGTGTGGTTGAGTCTAAAGCTCTCAAGAATGGGTGAGGCAAGTCCAAATTCCATTAGGAGAAGTGTGAGGCCAATCCAAACACTTGGTGAGCTCTTGAATGTTTTATATGATTGATTCACGTGCTAAGTTTACTTTTAAAATGTCCATGTCTTCCATTTTCCCCATGCATGCATTTGTGAAGCTTGCTTTACACATATTATGTATGATTGAATGGGAGATGAGCTATTGGCATTCCTTGAATCTCATCCCCTCCTCTTCAATGATCTAACATGATAGGTGAACCAAGTGGATATGCTAATAGGAGCCAACAACCCTAAAGAAAAGAGATTGACAAACTTCTGCCTTGGTTTTAGCCATTTTGGAACCATAATGATGGTTCATCATGTATATGATGTTGTATATGTACTATGAATGTTGAGAGATATGTAAATATATTAATATGTGATGTTGAGATGTATGATTCTCATATATGACCATTAGCTCATGTTTTGAGTATGTAATGCCATAGTATGAAAGTTTAAAATTTGATGGAAAAATGCATAAGTGTGGGTTAAATGACCAAAATGAGATGTATGAGGTTTGGGACCATTTGGGCAGCTCACACAAGTCTCAAATAAGCTTTTAAACTTACCCAAAAGGTGCCAAGACTAAGGGAAATCCATTTGGCAATTTTGATACCCAATATGGAGCCAAAATTGACCATAATGGAACCCTATGTCACTTTTTAGCCAAACGAGCTAGTTTTGATCTTAAATTTGGCATACAATTAGGTCTCATTGAGATATTTCTGTAAAGATAAAGATCATAATTTTTGTAGGTCTATAGAATATTTGATAAATTTTCAAAGTTGGGATTTTTCATGGATTCTGGTATGGTACTGTTCATACTGGTAGTTTTGTGTTCTGTGTCATCCGATGGCCAAATGGAGTCCAATTCTTGTGAAATTCTACATACATAAACTAGATGTTATAAGGTTTCTTTTCCCACCAAGATCACCTCATTTAGAGGTATGAGCAGAGAGTTATACATTTTTGAAGTTTATTATTAGTACAAGTGGCGCCCCAGGAGTTCAGTTACTGTTCCATAGGTTCCTGATGGCTAAACATATCTATTTCATTCTAGAATTATTTTTAGTATCAATTTAACATTTTTAGCTTTCTAGAATGACTAAATTTTTGTGATTTCAATTTTTATAGAATTAGGTCTGAATTTCAGAAGTTTGTATCAGTAAACTAAACAGCAGCCCAGGTAGCCAGCAACCTCTGTAGCTTCTTGGATGTCAAACGTCCTTTGTGATGAATTTTGTGACCTGGTAATATTTTTAATGTAAATTAGACATCCTAAGCTTTCCATAATGACCAAGACTGCATGATTTCGAAATTTCTAGATTTAGTTATGATTTTCCAAAGTTGGGTCAGAAAATAGAGCAAATCTGGTCGAAAATATGCTTGCTTATTTTGTGCTCCATTTCGGTTTCCATGAGTTATGGGCATGTTTTTGTGATGCAAATGAATTTTAATAATGAAATTAAATATGAGGAAGTATAGTATAAGCTCACACGGTCCACGTGACACCAAATTGAATTTTTTAGATATAGCGCAATGCAGAAAAAGTCTATTATTTTCATCTCCTTTTTCATATACTCTTATAGGATTAATAATACAAAGCTTATAAATGGCATGAAATGAGTTAGAAGTTATGGTATTACAAGGCTAATCCACTTACTTAGCAAGCCTATGTATGCTAGGTATGACTTATTCAAATGCCCAGAATGTTTCTTGAATGCTCACATATGTTAATATGTCCATGCATGCATTTTTAAGACTCGTATTGTATACTTTATGTATGATTGAAAGGGAGATGAGCTATTAGAATTCCTTGAATCTCATTTCCTCCTCTCCAATGTTCTAACATGCTAGGTGAACCAAGAGAGTAAGGAAATGGGAGCCAACCACTTGAGAGATAAAAATGTGACATCAAAGTGCATGGATTTTGTTCTTTAGGACCACATAGATGGCAAATGATATAACCCATAGTTGTATATATTCTATGATGTTATGTAATTATGATAATATGTTATGTATAAATGAGAAATTATGTTATGTGACTATTAGAATGTAAATTGAGAATATTATGGCAAATTGGCTCCTTGAATGACTTTGTGCAATTGTGTATAAATGGAAGTGGAATGGTCAAATTGAGATGCATGAGGTTTGGGACCCTTTGGGCAATTCATATAAGTTATATTCATGCTTTTAAACTTGTCCAAGAGGTGCCAAACATTAAGGGAAGTCATTTAGACACTTTGGTATCCTATATGGTCTAAAGTTATTTTTTCCCTCTAGATAACATCTGTAGCTTTCTAGATTGTATCATTTGTATGGATTGGATTTTTGTAGAATTAATTGAACATTTTTTAAGTTTACAATAGAAAGCTATTTCAGTACCAATAACCAGTCAGACCTCTGCACCTTTTCAAATATCAAATGTCCTCTGTGTGATGTTTCATGGCCTAGTTATATTTCTAGCATAAAATAGACATGTGTAGCTTTTCCAAATGACAAAGAATGCATGATTTTAATTTTTCTAGAATTAGTTATGATTTTCCAAAGTTTGTGACAGAAAAGGAAAAATTCTGGCCGAAATAGCCACCATGGATTTTATGTGTCCCCTTGCTTTCCATGAGTTACAAGGCACTTTTGGTGATGGACATGAATTTTATCTATGTAATAAAATATAAGAATGTGGTACATGAGTCCATATAGCTCACAGGACTCTAAAAGAAAAATTTATACGCTACACAATGCAAGAAAATTCATTATTTTAAAGCCATTCTTCCTTGCTCCTTCATGAAATACATGTATGAGTCTTGGAAGTAGCATGAGATAAGCTAAAAAGTTATAGTGTTACACTAGACACATCAAAAGAGACATAAATCACTCATGGAAACAAGCTTTGGCATCATACACACTCTATGTGAAGCTATTTTGTTTTATGGCTCCATTATGTTTCCATACAAGACCTTATAAAGCAACTATGAGAATTCATGATTTTGGCTCCCATTTCTCATTCATTTTAAGTCTCTTGACTCCATTAAGACTCCTTGGAGTCATTACAAATTTATTCCCAAGAGCCTAGATACAAGTTGCTTCTTTAAGTCTCATTATGGAGCTTACACCTCTATTTCACAAAACAAGGCTTCTAAATTTTTTCCAAGGCTTCCTTTGATGTTCTTCCATCATATTTAATCCCTTTCTAGTCTTAGAAAAATTTAAAACTCTCCTTAAGTCCATGAAGAGCTCTTGGTCGAGACTATACAAGCATATATCACCCATAGAGCTTGCTTGCTTTCTCTTAGGGAATTGGCACTTGTGAAGGCTTCCTAGATGTTTTGAGAACTCATATATACCCTTAGATAACTTAAATTACTACTAGGAAGCTTGATCTTGGCCTAGGTACAATTAAATCCCTAGGTTTGCTAACTTACAATCTAATGCTTCTTATTCAATTTCAATGGCATCTTCTTAATCTCCACACTCTATAACCCTTGGTTCCATCAAGAACACATGAAGAAAAACTTTCCTCCTCACTTTCTCTCTCTAGGCTGAAGCTAAATAGCTTGGAAACATAAGATTTTGCAAATGTTTTAAGTAAAGTCTTACCTTAAAACCAATCTTTCTTCGCATAAATTATTTTCTACCAATTAGTTTTTTGAAAAGAGTTCCTTTTTGGCTTAGGTCAAACCTGAATCTTTAAGTTTTTAAGAAAACAAAACTACTATTAGAGAGCTCTTAGAGAAGGGAACAACTTTCCTAACTGGTGCAAGATGAAATAGGGCCATTTACTTACCTAAACAGAAACTTAAACTTCTTCTCTCTCCCTTCCCTTAATGTCACACCATAGCTGCTCAAAATTCTAAAAATGAAAACTTAGAGAAGGTAATGAGGTATAATCTTACTTAAGAAGCCACTTTTACAATTTTTTAAAATAACCATTTTGTCCTTACGCCCCTGCTTGCTCCATTTAGGCTCATTTCAACTCCTTTTTTAGAACCATCATTTCCATCATAAAATTTAGATCCTTTAATTCATAAAATACTTTTGGTTTCATCCAAATTGGATTTAAGACCTTCTCGAACAAACCGATTAAAGTTTAGGTCAACTGACACTCTAAAACGTAAACTGAAAGGGTTTAAACCATTCTAGAGGTTCCTATAGTTTTTAGGGACTCTGAGAACCTCGAGAAACTCATTTTTCTCCATTTAGAAATTCTTCCTTTGAGTTTTCTAAAATGGGCCCAAAATTATGAAAATGTCACTGCATCTTTGTTAAATTTTGTCTAATTATTCTAGCTTTATTTTCAAGGCACCTCTTATAACACCATAATTTCTAACTCATTTCATAACAATCCCATGTTTTATATCATACACTCCATGGAGGAACAAGAAAAAAGGAGATTAAAATAATGCATTTTTTTGGCGTTGCGTCACATATAAAAATTTCATTCGGTGTCACATAGACCATGTGAGTTCATACATCACATTCTCATATTTAATTACATGGATACAACTCATTTGCATCACTAAAAGTGGTCTACAACTCATGGAAACTAAAAGGAAGTATAAAACTCATACTTATATTTTCGGTCAGAATCTTGCTATTTCTGTCACAAATTTTGAAAAATCATAAATAATTCTAGAAAAATTGAAATCATGCATTCTTAGGCATTCTAGAAAGCTACACATGTCTACTTTATGTAAAAATATGTCTAGACCATTAAACATAACACAGAAGATGTAATACCATATCTTTCTAGCCTTCCTCATGCAATTCACATGCTCCATAACATGCATTGCTTAGGAGTTGTAAGAAAAAGGGATATAAATAATAGATTAAATTTGCGTTGCGCTACATATGAAAATCTCATTCCATGTCACGTGGGTCGTATGAGCACATACTATACTTTCCCATATTTAATTACATCAATAAAACTCCTTTGCATCACAAAATCATGCCCACAAATCATGGAAGCTGAAATAAAACTCAAAATAAGCAAGTCTAGTTTCGGCCAAAAATGGCCTCTTTTCTGGCCAAACTTTGAAAAATCATAATTAATTTTAAAAAAATCAAAATTATGCAATCTTAGCTATTTTGGAAAGCTATAGATGTCTACATTACACTAAAAATATTCCCAGATCATAACATTCATCACAAAGAGAGTTTGACATCCAAAATGATCCAAAGGTCCGACTAAATTCTGAAGCTATCACAGAATTCTGCAAAAAAAATTTGAAAATGTCCAATTAATTTTACAAAAATTCAATCTATTCAAATGATACTAATTTGGAAATCTGCAGATGTTAACTAGAGAGAAAAAATATAACTAGATCAGTTCATTAAGCCCAGATCTCAGAATTCAATAGAACAATACTCTTGGTAGGGCAAAATTACTAATATTGGAAAGAAACTTCAAAAATTTATATCTCCCTCTCTAGACTCCAAATGAGGTGCTTCTAGTTGGCATGAGTCATTGTGATTATCTAGTTTTTTTGTATAAAATTTCATGACAATTGAATATCATTTGAGCCTCGGGTGACAGAATTCCATTTCAGATCATATAAATAGTGCAGCAAACCAAAAACCATGAAAATTGCCAATTTTGAAAAATCATCAAATATTTTGTAGACCTCCAAAAATTATGATCTTTGGCTTCCCAAAATTCTCTTAATAATCTCTAAATTCATGCCAAATTTTAGACCAAGAAGAGCTCATTTGGACAAAAAGTGGTATGGCCTCCTAAAATGGTAAGTTTTTGCTCCATATGGGTAACCAATTTGTCCAATTGGCTCTCTTAATTGTTTGGCACCTCTTGGGCAAGTTTCAAAGCACAAATATGACTTGTAGAGACTGCCTAAATGGTCTCAAACCCTATGCATCTTATTTTAGTCTTTCAACATCTATTTATGCACTAAACACACATGCCATTCAAGGGTCCAATTACATATCTTTATTGATTTAATACTATATACATTATACATATAGTCTATACATCATATTACATATGCTCAAGGTGTTACGCAACCAAAAATAACATGTATAATGCTTCTTGACACTCCATTACAATTTACACTACAAATTAAACAAAGTGTAGCCATTTAGTATTCTTGGCTTGCATTTCCTTGGCCTTGGGCACCACCTAGACATTTTAAGCATGAAAGGGAAAGGGGAGTGAGATTCCAAGAATCTTAACAATTCACACACCCATTCACACCACATTCAAGGCATACATACATCAAATATATAAATATGCAAGCATAAAGTGTGCAATAAATCTCATTTCATGCCACATCAACATGTTAAGACCACTTTCATGTTCTAGAGACTTTTGGTTTAGCCTCACCCCATTTCTAAGACTTTTGGATTTTCCTCACTCTTAGCTTTTGACCTAGCCTCACTCATTCAAGGGACTTTTGGCTTTGTCTCACCCATGCCATGAGACTTTTGGCATCTCTTCACCTTCATCAAGGGACTTTTGGTATCACCTCACCCTTATGAACTCTTTCCACAACTATAGTCATTCAAGAAGACACATTGGTACCAATGCAATTTCAAGACATCAAGTGGCATGTTCTCAAATCACAAGAGCATATACAAGCACACAACATATACATATGCATACAAGAATGCAAGAGAATGAGATGGAGAGCTACCTTTTAATTTATGCAAGCTTACTTTGCCACTTCCTTTCCCTCCTTGGTCTTATGAGAGCACTTAGGTGGAGTAGGGTTCTCTTGACCTAGATATCACAAACATCACATAATTACACACTTAAAGCAAGCCAAGATACTAGGTTCACTCTTAAACACACACTTGGTTCCATAATAGGTATATTAGTTCCATAAATGATCCATTGAAGCAACTCATATCATCCAAGTTCTAGGCTCCATTCTCTTGTTATTTCTAGACTTCTTGGACTCATTTAAGGTCCTTAGAGCCATCACATATTCATTTGCACCATTGGAAGACCAAGTTGCTTCATAAGGCACCATTATGGACACCATTGTCTCATCTCCCAACCTATGGCTCCTAAATTTTTTCCAATGGTTCCTCCCATCTTCTAACATCATATAAAGTCTCAAACCAAGGATAGAACAAATTAAAACATGCCCTAGCCTAATGAACCTAGCTTGGCCGAAATATGCACCATAATGGAAGTTCATGGACTTTGTGATTTTTCCTTTATGGGAGAGCCACGTGGGAGGCTTTCTAGAGGTCTTAGGAGCTCAAGGAAACATTTAGATACTCAAGGAATTACTTACACAAAATCAGATTTTACAAACCCTAAGAAAGCCTACACTTTTCTATCTTGATTTCCTTTAGTTTTTACTTGAATCTCTTGCCATATTCTTAATCCTTGCACTCTTTTCCCTAGGTTTCTCCCTTGGTTCTGCCCAAAATTCATCTCCTTCTATCCCCCCTAGGCTAGCTGAAATTACCACAAAGAGGAGCAATCAAGATGAAGCATTAAGGATGGAAAAATACCTTAATTTCAAGCTTGTTTAGATCTGGGTCAAGAACAGAACCAAATCATTCAAAAAATCCATGGAAAGAAACGAGGAAGAGAGGAGAACAAGATTGGAGGAAGATGGAGCAAGAAAATCCATGAAATTACCTAGTTTCTCATTGGTTTTCTCCTTCATTTTCTTCCCCTTTTGATGCACCTAAGGAGCTGCCATTTTTTCTATAAATTGGGCAAAAGAAGTCGTGCTCAATAAATAGGAGAAGATGGAAGAAAAGTGTAGAAGTGTTTAGGACATTCTATAAGCTTTTATTTCCAATTTTGCCCTTCCGAAATGGAAATTTCATTTCGGTTTCGTTTTAGCTCCATTTTGAGAACCGTCTTTTCCATCATAAAATTTAGGTTCCCAATTTAATAAAATGCCTTTGAAATCACTCAATTTGGAGCTAAAACCTTACCAAACAAACAAATCAAAATTTGAGTCAACTGACATTGAAAAATATACACCCGAGGGGCTTTACCAGTCCCGAGGCTTCCCATAGTTTTTAGGGCCTCTGAGAACCTTGGGCAACTCAAAACTTTCATTTAAAAAGTCCTACTATGTGGTTTTCCAAAAGTTGCACTTATTTACGAAAATACCATTACGTTTCGTCAGTTTCTATCGCAAATTATTTCTCCATCCTAACTTCATTTTTTTTTTTTCCATCTGAGCCTAGAATTATCATTTTTAGGAGTCTAGGACTCAACCCAAATTTTTTGGGACATTATCTAGGTCATTTTAGAGGACTTACTTTTATATGACTCATTTCATCATTTTACGAAAATTACGTTCGTTACAGAAGACATTTGACATTCAAAATGGTCTAGAGGTTTGGCTATCCACTGGTGCTATCATAGAATTTTACAGCAAACTTCAAAAATGTTCAATTAATTCCAAAAAAATACAACCCATGCAAATGATACTAATTTAGAAATCTGTGGATGTTAGCTAGAGGAAAAAAATAACTCCAGACTATTTTAGGCACTCTCAGACCTCGAAACCCAATCAAACATTACCTGAGGTCAGTTAGAGCTCCTAGTACTAGACAGAATCTTTGAAAATTCATATCTCCCTCTCTAGACCTCCAAATGAGGTGCTTCTAGTTGGCACAGGTCACTGGGAATATCTAATTTTTTTCATATAACATTTCATGACAATTGGACATCATTTGAGCTCTATGTGACAGATTTCATTTTCAGACCTAAGTGAACAGTGACATGACCAGAACCAGAATTTTTGCCAACTTTGAAAATTTATCAAATATTTTGTAGACCTCCGAAAATTGTGTTCTTTAGCTTCCCAAAAATATCTCAACAAGCTCTAATTGCATACCAAATCTTAGATCAAGAAGAACTTATTTGGACAAAAAGTGATATAGGATTTCAATATGGACAATTTTGGCTCCATATAGGATACCAAAATGTCCAAATGGCTTTCTTTAGGGTTTGGCACCTCTTGGGCAAGTCTAAAAGTATAATTAGGACTTGTGTGAGCTGCCCAAAGGGTCCCAAATCTCATGTATCTCATTTTGGCTATTCCACTTCCATTTATACACATACTTCCATGATGAAAACTTGCTAATACATAACTAAAATATGCATATCCATACATACAACTTTAACTCTCATTCATACAACATATGTTCTATAATGCCATATTTTTCTAGCCTTCCTCATGCAATTCACGTGCTCCATAACATGCATTGCTTAGGAGTTGTAAGAAAATGGGATATAAATAATGGGTTAAATTTGCGTTGCGCTACATATGAAAATTTCATTCAATGTCACGTTGGTCGTATGAGCACATACTATACTTTCCCATATTTAATTACATTAATACAACTCCTTTGCATCACAAAATCATGTCCACAAATCATGAAAACCGAAATAAAACTCAAAATAAGCAAGTCTAGCTTCGGCTAGAAATGACCTCTTTTCTGGTCAAATTTTGAAAAATTATAACTAATTCTAGAAAAAATAAAATCATACAATCTTGGTCATTTTGGAAAGCTATGGATGTATACTTCACACGAAAAATATGCTTAGATCATAACATTCATCACAGAGGGTGTTTGACATCCAAAATGGTCCAAAGGTCTAATTGAATTCTGGAGCTGTCACAGAATTCTACAAAAAAAAATTGAAAATGTCCAATTAATTCCACAAAAATTCAAACCATGCAAATATACCAATCTAGAAAGCTGTGGATGTTAACTAGAGAGAAAAAATATATCCAGATCAGGTCAGGTAGCCCAAATCTCAAAATTTAATAGAACAGTAACTCAGGTCGGGTAAGGGTCCTGATACTGGATAGAATGTTCAAAAATTCATATCTCCCTCTCTAGACCTCCAAATGAGGTGTTTCCAATTGGCACAAGTCATTGGGAGTGTCTATTTTCTTTTTATAAAATTTCGTGGCAATTAGACATCATTTTCCTTATGAATGATAAAGTTTAATTTCGGACCAGTGCTACAGTACCAAGGACCAAAACCAAAAAAATTTTCAACTTCAATAATTCACCAAATATTCCATAGACCTCTAAAAATTACCAACGTTAGCTTTCCAAAAATTTCTCATTAAGCTCTAGATGTCTGCCAAATTTCAGACCAAGAAGAGCTCATTTGGACAAAAAGTGACATAGCCTCATGAAATGGTCATTTTTGCTTCCTATCAAGAGTCACTTTGCACCAAATGGCCTCTTCTTGAGTTTGGCACCCCTTAAGCAAGTTTCAAAGCATAAATATGACTTGTAGAGACTATCCAAGTGATCCCAAACCTCATGCATCTCATTTTGGTCTCTCAACATCCATTTATGCATAGTTACATCAAACATCAAATAGCCAATTTGCACAATTTCATTAATTTAGTGTCATATAAAGTCTACATCATATTCATACATCATTTTACACTTGTTCATAGTCTTACATCACAACAACATTACATGCACCATTACTTTGACATTCAACCACTACTTAAAGTACATAATATACCAAAATAAAGATGTTCAATGTTCTTGGCTTGCATTTCCTTGACTTGAAACACCACCTAAACAATTCAAGGATGAGGGGGAAAGGGGAGTGAGATTCCAAGAATCTCAATAGCTCACACACCCATTCACACCACATTCAAAGCATACATACATCAAATTCATAACTATACAAGCATTAAGTGTGCAATAAATTCCATTCCATGCCACATTCACATGTCAAAACTACTTTCATGCTCTATGGACTTTTGGTTTAGCCTCACCTCATTTCTAAGACTTTTGGATTTGCCTCACTCTTGGCCTAGGGACTTTTGACCTAGCCTCACCCATTCAAGGGACTTTTGGCCTTGTCTCACCCATATCATGAGACTTTTGGCATCTCCTCACCTTCATCAAAGGACTTTTGGCATCACCTCACCCTTATGAGCTCTTTCCACAACTATAGTCATTCAAGACAACACATTGGTACCAATGCACAACAATGATCAAGTGGCATGTTATCAAGTATCAAGAATGCATGCAAGCACACTAAGACATACATATACACATAAGAATGCAAAGAGAATGAGGTGGAGAGCTACCTTTTAATTTATGCAAGCTCACTTTGCAATTTCCTTCCCCTCCCTAGTTCACAAGAGCACTTAGGTGGAGTACGGTTCTCTTGACCTAGATATCACAAATAACATAGAATCACATCCTTGAAGCAAGCCAAGATATTAAACTAAAGCTTATCACATACTTGGTTCCATAATGGACATATTGGTTCCATAAATGGCCTATTGAAGCAATTCATATCATGCAAGTGCTAAGCTCTATTCTCTTGTTATTTCTAGACTTCTTGGACTCATTTAAGGTCCTTGGAGCCATCACATATTCAATTGCACCATTGGAAGATCAAGTTGCTTCATAAGGCACCATTATGGACACCATTGTCCCATCTCCCAACCTATGGCTCCTAAATTTTTTCCAATGATTTCTCCCATCTTTTAACATCATATAAAGTCTCAAACCAAGGCTACAACAAATTAAAATATCCCCTAACCTAATGAACCTAGCTTAGCCGAGATATACACCATAATGGAGGTTCATGGACTTTGTGATTTTTCCTTGGTGGGAGAGCCACTTGGGAGCCTTTCTAGAAGTCTTAGGAGCTCAAGAAAATATTCAAATAGCCAAAGAAACATTCACACAAAATTAGATTTTACAAAACTCTAAGAAAGCCTACACTTTTCTATCTTGATTTCCTTTGGTGTTTACTTGAATCTCTTGCCATATTCTTAATCCTTGCACTCTTTTTCCTAGGTTTCTCCCTTAGTTCTGCCCAAAATCCAACCCCTCCTATCCCATCCTAGGTTGGCCGAAACATACACCAGAAGAGGCTACCATAGGAATGAGATTTTACCTTGTTTTTCCTTAGTTTCTTGGATGTTTCTTCCCTTGGTTGGCTTATCTTCTCCAAACACAAAATTTCCCTCCTTGGTCTGACCTCAAAACAGAACCAAATCATTCAAAAAATTCATAGAAAGAAAAGAAGAAGAGAGGAGAATAAGATTGGAGGAAGATGGAGCAAGAAATTCTATGAAATTACCTAGTTTCTCCTTGGCTTTCTTCCTCTTTTTCTCCTCCTTCTTGTGCGCCTAAGAGAGCTGAAGATTTTCTATATTTTGGGTAGAAAGGGTCGTGCTTAGTAAAGAGGAGAAGAAGGGAGAAAAGTGTGGAACTCTTTAGAACATTTAAGAAACCATAAATTCCAATTTTGCCCTTCTGTAATAGCAATTTTGTTTCGGCTTTGTTTTAACTCCTTTTTGAAAATTGTCTTTTCCATCATAAAATTTAAGTTCTCAATTTAATAAAATGCCTTTAGAATCACTCAATTTGGAGCTAAAACTTTACCGAACAAATCAGTCAAAGTTTGGGTCAACTAACATTGAAAAATATACACCGGAGGGGCCTTACCAGTCTCGGGGCTTCCTAAAGTTTTTGGGGCCTTTGAGAATCTTGGAAAACTCAAAACTTTCATTTAAAAAGCCATCCTATGTGGTTTTCCAAAAGTTACACTTATTTACGAAAATGCCATTACATTTCGTCAGTTTCTGTCATAAATTATTTCTCCATTCTAACTCCGTTTTTCTTTCTGTCTAAGCCTAGAATTATCATTTTTAGGAGTCTAGGACTCAACCCAAATTTTTTGGGACATTATCTAGATCATTTCAGAGGACTTACTTTTATATGGTTCATTTCGTCGTTTTATGAAAATTACATTCGCTACGTGTTCCAAAGGTCATAGACCATATACAATAATGGATTTCAACATTAGATATAAATATGACCTTAAAGAACTAAAACTATGCACTTAAATGTCATACTCTCATCTTTAAGGTGGTTAGCTTCCATTACCTTACTCTCTTAGTTCACCTAGCATGTTAGAACATTAAAGAGGAGGGGATGAGATTTAAAAAATTTTAATAGCTCATCTTCCATTCAATCATACATAAAAGAAGCAAAACAAATCTTACAAATGTATGCATGGGCATATGGACATGTGCAAATATTCAAGAAGCATTCTTGGCATTTGAAAAAGTAATACATAGTATACATAGGCTTGCCAAGCAAGTGGATTAGCCTCACCTATTTACTTGTGGATTTTGGACTTGCCTCATCTATTCTTTAAAAGGTTCTTGGACTCAACCTTGCTCTTGGAAGTCAACCTCACTTTTGGGAGACTATTTACTTTGTCTCAACTAATCTTAAGGGTTCTTAGCTCATCCTCACCATGGCTAAGGGTTCTTGGCCTCACCATGTTCAAGCAAACTAAAATAAACATCATCTGGAAATATAATGCATCATCATGGTACCATGGTGTAATAACTCATGCTAGAACATTCTTCATGGCTTGAAATACACATACACACATTCAAAGACAAGTAAAACAAACAATCATGCATGAGAGAAGGAGGAGTGAGCTACCTTGGAAGCAAATACACACTTTTCTCCTTGAATCAAGGCTCGCTTTCTCAGCCTCATACACACAAAGGTGTCAGAATGATTTCTCTTAGCCTAAACACAATTTATGGAATCTAATTAGGTTCATAAAATTAATTCTAAAGCCATATAACTTACTTAGACTCTAACTTAACCTATAAACCTTTTTATAGTTTCAAAATGTACTTAATGAAGCAACACCCCTCAAATAAATTCTAGGCTCCATTCTTTCCTTTCAAATATGATTCTTGACTCCTTTTAAGCCTCCTGGAGTCATCACACAATTAAAACAAAGAACCTAACTACATGTTGCTTCTTTAGGTCATATTATGGAACATAAAGCACCAACTCATTCTCCAAGCTTCCTAAATATTTTCTAAGGCTTCTCCTCATATACATTCATCATATATGGTTCAAAAATAGGCTTAAAAAAATTTAAAACTCTCCCTAGCAACCTTAACCTCTCTTGGCCGAAACTAGGTAGCTTATTAGCCTTCATGGACTTTGCTTTGTTTTCTTAATGGAGAAAGCACATGGGGAGACCTTTAGGGATCTTAAGAGCTCATTCAAACACTTATTTAGGCATAGGAATTAAGAGATCAAATTAGATTTTGGAAGGAACACTTGAAACCCTAGAAATTACATCTTGAAATTCCATGGTTTTTTGTTAATTCTCTTTGCATATTCTTAATCTCCATATCCTTTTCCCTAAGAATCACCCTTGGTTCTACCTAAAAACAAAGTCCTCCTAGGGTTTCTTGGTGGGGAGAAATAGTGGAGGAAGAGGAGCAAGGGATAGCAACCATGGAAGCAGGAATTACCTTGTTTTCTTGCTTTTCCTCACTTGAATCTTGTTTTCTTTAAGCTCCTCTCTTCAAATCCGAATTTCTTCCTTAATTTCTCCCTTAAAATAGATTTATAAACTTAATTATAATTAAAGAAAACAAAGGAGAATGGAAGAGAAGAGGTTTGGATGGAAGAAAGCAAAGAAAACTACCAAGAATCCATACCTTTTTACCTTGATTTCTCCTTCTTCTTCTCTCCCTTTGGTGCGCCTAAACCCAAGCTCTCTCATCTGAATTAGAGCAAAAAAAATTGTATCTAAATGAGTGAGGAGGTGGGGCACCACTTATATATAAGTGGGAGAAGCAAACACTTTTCAAAAATTTTTGTTTTGCCCTTCGTCCTTGGCATTTTTGTTTTACTTTGTTTTAGCTCCTTTTTTAGAACCATCTTTTTCATTATAAAATTTATCTTCCCAATTTTGTAAAATGCCTTTAGAATCACTCAAATCGGAGCTTAAACCTTCCCAAACAAATCCATCAAAGTTCGGGTTCACTAATATTTGAAAACGTCCACCAGAAGAGATTTAATTATCCCGGGGCTTCCCATGGTTTTCAGGGCCTCTGAGAACCCTAAAGAACACAAAACTTTCATTTAAAAGCCCTCCTATGTGAATTCTAAAAATTGCTTAAATTACAAAAATATCATTACGTTTCATAAGTTTTTTGTCAAAATTTGTTTTTTTATTCTAGCTCTATTCTTCTTCCCATCTGAGCCTAGAATTCTTATTTTTAAGAGTCTAGAATGTTACTCAAATTTTTTGGGACCTTAACTAATTCATTTCGAAAGGCTTGCTTTGAAAACGTGCCTGTTTTCATCATTTAATGAAAACCAGACATTATACCTTTGGCCTTAGATCCTCATTATTTAAGATCTAGATTATTGCTTTAATTTTATTGGACCTCAAATCATTCTATCTGGGAGACCTCCTTTTATATCTAGTACGCTTCGTACATTTATGGAGAAACCGGACATTACGTTTCTCATGTTTACGGAGAAACCAGATGTTACATATATGGAATGCCACCCATGGAGTTTTGATCATTCATCTAGGAAATTTAGCACCTACATGAGTTCTTTAGCCTCTTCATAGCTCAGTCATACTCTCACATGGTCTAAAATATCATTTTATAGCTTCATATTTCCTAAAGTGCAATCAAAACCCTAATTTCCATAACTTGTTACCAAATACTTTTTATTTGATTCCTTTGGTTCTATATGATTCTCCATGCTTCAAAATCCTATTTACTATCATGTTTGGGCCAAAACCAAGCTCCCTACATAGTGCTTTTGGTCTAGCCAAATAGGAGAGTGCATAGAAGAACTAAGAAAAGCAAGTTTTGCATGAAAAATCATACCTTGTTTGCTTCCTTGTCAAGTGGTGTTTCTTAAGCTTTTAAGGTTTTCTTCAAACTCTTCCTTCCCTTTACTAAATCAGCTACAAAACACCACCATTTAGAACTTTAAAACCATAGAACGGAATAGGATAAGAACATATGTAAAAGGAAAAGCATAGAAAGAGAGCATTTTCTTACCCTGTTTATTTGGTTTTCTTCCTTCTTTCTCCTCCTTCTTGTGCACCACAAAAAGCTGGCCTTGGTTCTGTTGTAGGATAGATTTAAGTTGGTCTAGATGAGGGGAGGAGGGTGGCATGTTATAATAAGAAGGAGGAAGGCTAATTATAACATTTTAAAATTTTCAACCATGTCCCTTAAATTTTGACCTCATTTCAATTTCTTTTTTTGACCCATCTTTTCCATCATAAAATTTAAGTCTTCTAATTCATTAAAAGCCTTTGGTTTTACATTAATTGGATTTAAAATCTTACCAAACTATTTAATCAAAGTTTTGATCAATCGAAGACCTAAATCATATACCGAAAAGGTTTTATCTATTCTAACAGTTCTTATAGTTTTATTAGCCTCTAAGAATCCAAATGAGCTCAATTTTATCATTTAAAGCTCCCTTCTTTGATTTTTGATAAAGTTATCCAAAATTATAATTTTGCCACCACATTTATCCCTTAATTCATTCAGTTATTTTAACTCTGATTTTAGATTATCATTAAACTCTTTTCCATATTTTTAGATATTCTAATTAACATCCTATTCTTAATTAGACTCAATTTCCTTTACTCTAGGGTGATCCTACATCAATTTATCGATTTCAATTCAGTTTTTAAAAACTCGGCTATTACAAAGACAAAGCATAAACCTATTTCATTTTAATTATCATTGCAAAAGCACTTCTCAGCTACTTCCATGACTACAAAAGTAGTTCCTATGGCTCCAACCCCTTCTTTTCTTCACTAACAACAACCTAGCAAGACCATTTCAACTTTCAAAATCTTCCTTCTTTAGCTCAGCTTCTTTTATTATTGGTCTCAACATTTTCTCTCTTCTCACAACTTGTCCTTGCATGTGGAAAGCCAAATGAATGGGATATTTTGGGGTGATTTTAGGGTCTATCAAAATTATAGGAATAAGAAGAAGAAAGAATGCGAGTATAAAAGTAAGGGACATGGGTACAATAGCAATACTCATCCAAAGCACATATTCACACAATACGGCGTCGTGAGCACCAAATGACAATGCTTGTAACTACTAAAATGCATGGCAAAATGCTTTATTTCACACACCTATAGTTACAATACCTATGGGTTGCACTTTTAAATACATGCGATGGTACTAGACTCATACTTGCTGGTGGATCAACCCCCAGTAGTGGTGCTGCTAGTTTTATGGTACATTTTTTACTTGTCACCTTTATTATTTTTATTTTCTTAATACATCATATATCTTTGTTTCACCAGCACAACTTTTTTTCTAGGCTAATATTGTTGACAACTTGTACATGTTAAGCATTCAAGACCCTCCTCAAATGGACTATCATGACTATCAAGAGAAGGTGAATCATGACTAAATGAATATCTTATTGATTTTCAGGGAACAATGCTTCATGATGGTCTCCCAACTTACTCTACCTACTCCTAATTTTACCACGACCAAAAATTTCAGAAGGTAGGCCAGGCCAGAGACATAAAGGTTACATGTCAACTCGATTGCCCCTTGTTAACCTCGATGAACAAAATCATCATGGTATCAGTGCTTCAGTATCATTTGTACTAGATGGAGGTACTATGACATAACAACACATTGGTATAATTAATCCATCTTCTTCTATGTTGATTAGCTAATATGCAAACTTTGAAGATACTAGTCCCTTTATCATGTGCCTTCTTCACCATTGCCACAATCTGAATCACTTGGTTCCTCTCAATTTGGGTCATTTATGTCATTATTTGATTGCCTAACAATTATCAATGCTAAATACGATGGCCAATTGTTTGAAATTGGGAGATCATTGCATTATAGGTTCATGACCCCTCAACATCCAATTCTTCCAGTACATTCTCCCACATTTAATCTAAATTTTTCACTGCCTACTCCCACTAACAATCCACCAGATCAATAATATGAAGAACATGAAAAACCTATAAGTCAAGAGCAACCACAACGTTAAAGATGAAGGACTCGTTATGGCACCAACAACCATTACTTTTGATATATATATATATATATATGATCGAATAAATTATTTTTTTCTTTGTATATTGTTAAACATAACATTAGTGGTATTAATTCAGTTTATCTGATACTTAAAAGCATATTATATTGTTATTAAGTTTTAACACAATAATTTATAATTTTATTTATATCTCCATATAATTTTTTTTTATTTTTCTCTATTTTAATTTATTTTATTTATTAATACCTTAATAATTATTTTTTTTATTTCATTTTTCATAATTATTAGTATTTACTTTCTAAATAAATTTATCAATTAATTATTACATAACCAATATTAATTACTAATTTTAATTAATGAATCACACTAATTAATTATATAATAATTATTGCCTAATTATTAGTTAATCATATATTAATCATTACCTCTTCATTATATCACATAAATCAATTTTTTTCTTAAAAATTGTGCCACGCCAAAGTTGGAATGGAAGGATTTGACTTTGACCAATTTATGGGATGTGGGGGTAATGTTTTTGTCAAACATGGATTTGACTTAATATTTAATAAAAAAGAAGGATTCTAATTTTAAAAAACCCTATATAAGCTCTCCACGAGATCTATTAGGATGCATCGTAATACTCAAGGCATAAGGAGTCTCTCCAAAGTCTTTCATGTCAAAAGCACCATATAAGAAAAGATTTGTTTCATGAAGGAGACTTAAATCACTTCCCATAAGAAGAACATCATCCACAAAAAGCACAAGAAAAATAAACTCACTTTCACATGTCTTCATCAATATACACTAATCAAATTTATTCTCAATGAAACCAAATGAGGTCATTATCTTATATAACATTAAGTACCATTGGCAAGAAGTTTGCTTAAGCCCATAAATTGACTTCCTTAGTTTACATACCATATACTCTATACCACTCTCTTCAAAGCCTTTTGGTTGTACTATATAAACTTCTTCATCAAGATATCCATTAAAAAAAAATTGTCTTTACATAAATTTGATGAAGCACCAAATCCAAATGAGCTTCCAAGGCCATAATAATTCTAAAAGAGTTTTTAATGAAGACTAGTGAAAAGAACTTAGTGAAATCAATGCCTTCTTTCTATGAAAAACCCTTGGCCGCTGTAACACCATAATGTGTTAACCTCAACTAATCTCCACTTAGGCTTGATTCCATGAAATTCCAAATAAAAAGAGTAAAATCGTGGCATTTTAATGTATTAAGTTGGGGTTTTAAACGATCATACTTCACCTCGTGGGTCCCGTGAACCCATCAATCATATTTTCTACTCAAACTTCATTCATACAAATCATACATAGCATAAAATAATCCATAAACCACAGATATGAAGTCAAAAACTAGAAAAATGCAATTTCTCTCATGGGTCCAAGAGTTAGATTTTTGGCTTCAACTTTAGAAAATCATAACTAATTCCAGAAAAATAAAAATCAAGCACACCATACCTTTCTAAAAAGCTCTAGATGTTAACTAAAAATAATTTTAAACCATAATCCTAGCGTTCGGACCAAGTTTGACAACAGAAAATCTCAAGGTCAGACTACCCAACGTTTCTGATATAGATTTTTAATATGAAATTCAAAAATTCATAATTAATTTCACAAAAATCTAATCTAGGAAAACTATACCAATTTGAAAAGTTACAAATGTTAACTAGAGGAAAAAAATAAGTCTAGACCAGTTCAGTAGCTTTAAAGCTCAAAAACTAATGGAATAGTAGCCAAGGTCAGCTGGCATCCCTAATGTTAACATAGAACTCTAGAAAATTATTTTTCCCTCTACAAACCTCCAATTTAGGTGTTTCTAGTTGGTATAGTCTAGGAAGGTCTAGTTTATCCTTGTAAAATTTCATGGCAATTGGACATCATTTGCCCCCTAAATGACATAGATTCATTTTTAGACAAATTGCATTGTACACTAACCAAAACCAAAAAATTCTCCAACTTCAAAAATTCGCCAAAAATTTCTTAGACCTCCAAATATTCTGAACTTTAACTTTTTAAAAAGTTCTTAACAAGTTCTAGATACATACCAAATTTTAAATCAAGAAGAGCTCATTTGGACAAAAAGTGATATAACCCACCAATATAGTCATTTTTACTTCTCATAATGCAACTCTTTAGTCCAAATGGCTCCTTTTAGTGTTTGACATCTCTTGGGTAAGTTTAAAAGCATAAACACAACATATAAGAATTACCTAAGTGGTTCAAACCATCACACATCTCAAACTCACCATGCTACAGGCAAGAATGCACTACTACCTATAAGCTACCAAGTGACCAAATCTCATATTTCCATTGCTTTGGCTTTATACGTGATTCACACATCATTTATACATACTTCTTCACTTACTCAAATATTTACATCTCAAAAATAGTATGTACATATGAATATTGACATCTTTTTACATCAAAGGAACTCAAACAAGATATACAATGAACTAAGTATACTCAACTAGGCTCCTTGATTTGCACTTTAGTCTCCTTGAGCTCCACCTAACATGTTAAGATGGGAGAGGAAAGGGAATGAGATTTATGGAATCTCAATAGCTCATGCACTTATTCAAGAAAGTAATCAAGGCATATAAACATGTCAAAGCATGCAAATAGGCATTCAACTATTAAAATCATACAACACATGATTTACATGCCATGGAAATCATATCAATGCCAAGAATAACCTCTAGGGACTTTTGGCCTAACCTCACCCTATTTTGGGGACTTTTAGATTGACCTCACATTTGATCTAGAGACTTTTGACTTGGCCTCACTCATCCATGAGACTTTTGGCCTTGTCTCACCCATTCTTAGGGACTTTTGGCTCTACCTCACCCATCACATGGGACTCTTGGCAGCACCTCACCCTTTAAAAGCAATTTTCATAACCTAAAAGATAAGCACATTGGTACCAATGTAATAAGGTAATATTAAATGGCATGTCTCACAATACAAATGTGCACACAAGCATACAATGACCATCATACATCCAAGAATGCAATAAGAAAGAGTGAAGAGATACCTTGCAATTAAACATAATACTTCCTTTTCAACTTCTCTTTTCCCTTCCTAGTTTCACAATCGCAACTAGATGGAGCTTGATCTCTTTGGCCTAGACACAACAAATAGCATGTAATTACTCTTTTGAAATAAGCCAAGATAACACACATACTTAAGAAGCACACTTAGCCTATGATTCCCTTTTTGCTCCATAAAAGGTCTAATGAAGTTTCTAAATCTTCCTTGAAGGGAAAGGCATTAGGGAAGCTTTCTAGGGATATTGGAATCTCAAACAAATACTCACAAAGGCTAAGGGATTCTTAGACAAAATCAGATTTTACAAAATGCTCAAAAACCTCAATGGTTCCTATCTTGAAGTTCACTAGCTTTTCTTCCAACTACTTTGCATTTCCTAGCTTCCCACACTTTAATTCATGAGTTTCATGCTTGTTCTAGGTCAGAACTTCCTTCCTTGCTTAAGCTCTCAAGTTGGCAAAACCAACATACGCAAGAAGCAAAGAAGAAGAAGCAAAGGTTCATAGATATCTACCTTAGATTCAATCTTGTTTCAAAAGTCTTTTTGCTTCCCAACCTTCTCCTTAGCACACCATGTTTCCCCCTCTGAGTTAAAGTCAAAACATAACCATATTACTTAGCAAACCCATGGAAAGGGAGCTTGGAAGGAGAAGAACAAAGTTTCAAGAATAGGAAGCATAAAAATCCTTAAGGATTTTTACCTTTCTTCCTTAATTTTCTCCTTTCTTCTTGGCTTCTCTTGATCTCTCTCTTTCTCTCCAGTCCTCTCCTCTATTTTGAACGAAGCATATGTCAGTTAGAGGGAGAGAGAAAAGTCTAAAACCTTTAAGAAGCAAAAATCTCCTTTTTCATGCTTTTTTCGAAACAAACCTCGCTATAGCAAAAAATAACCCTCGCTATGGCGAGCACTTATCAGTTCCAGGTCGTTGTTTCTGCTACGGCTTAGTATTGTGAGAAACTCTCTGGATTTTGTATGGGACGCCCGAACTCACTATAGCAAACTACATTCTCGCTATAGCGAACTAGTACATTCGCAATAGCTAGCTGGAAACTCGTTGTAGCGAACAAGTACATTCGCTATAGCTAACAGAGATCCTAGCTATAGCTAGCAAATTTAGAAAATTTTTCAGAAATCCTGGTTGTTACACCACCAACTTCGCCTTGAATCTTTCAACCTAACCTTTAAAGTCTTTCTTAGTTTTGAATAACCATTTGCAACCAATTGATCTAAAACCCCTCAAGTAATTCAACAAGCTCCTAAACTCTATTATTCAACATAGAAGTCATCTTAGCTTTGATGGTATCCTTCCATATGTCTGATTAAGGGCTATTAACAACTTTATTGTCAAGGGATTCAAAAGTTTGACAAATGTAAAAATCTACCTCACCAAGATAGACATAATAATCACTCAAACTTTTTTATCTTCTTTCTCTATGAAACCTCTTTAGGGGAATCTTTGAAACTATTTCTTGTGTTTCTAGGACTGGTTCAACTATTTTCAAGATCAATTCAATTAACTAAGAAACTTCATCCATGATAAGAGCTTTTATTTAGATAGGCAAGTCCATAGTTGTAACATCCCTAAATTTCTTTACTAATTAATTAATATTGATATGAATTATTAGGAATTAATTAATAAGAATTAGTAGAATCCTAAGAATGTGGGAAATTATGATTTTTGAGACATCATAGAATTTTATTGAAACCACTAGGAATTTTTACATATTATTAGGAATTTATTTGAAATTTATTGGAATTATTTCCTAATTATCAAATAATAAAGAATTATGTAATAAATACTTAGGAAATAAATTTCAAGGAGTTCATTAGACACTAAAGGACCCTAAAAAAATTTAAAAATCATTTAAAGAATAAACAGATTTAGGTGAAATTTTAAGAATCAAAATATAAATACTAAAAGTTTAGGATTCAATATGCAATTTTAACTAGGAATTAAAATACAATTTTCACAAGGTTTGGTCAAAATAAGATTTTACCTAAAATAAAAACAAAGGCCTCAAGAAGAGATTTTTATTTGAAAACAATCATGTCAATGATCAAAACAACTTTTATGCCTAAAACTTTTGATAAATCAACACCTAGAAGGAGAAAAATTGAGTCAAAGCTTAATAGATTCAAAACATTATTATAAACAGTGTGCAGAGGAAGCCACCTGCCCTCTCACTTTATAAATGTCTTCTTCTCTCAGCCTGTACCTTTAATTAAACAACTAAAAGGATAACAGAGAGAGGGGGAGAGAGAGAAAGAGAAAGAGAGACTAGATGTGCAGAAGGAACATAAAGAGAGAAAAAGACAGGGAGAGAAAGAAAAAGAAAAAGATATAGTGTGAGAAAAAAGGAGTGAGAGTTACAATAAAGAAGAAAAAGGAAAAGGAGTGGAAGCAAGGTAGCAAAACCAAAGATAAGACCACATATACCTTATCTTTGCATATAGATGATAGTTATGGGTTGCAAACTATATATATTAACTCTTCTTTGCCTTATTGGCTATTATAATGGGTAGAATGCTCCATCCTTCTCCTCTTACATCTTGAAACTTAGTGTTGCCTTAAGAAACCCTTGTGGTTATGCTAAAGTTGCAAGAAACACCATAGATAATGAAATCCATCCAAAAACCAACAAAGAGTAAAAACCAGGCAATAGTTTTATGGCAAAGAGTATAGGGGTCAAATATACTCCAAATGATCCAAATTGTTAGTATGTTATTCTTCCCATATAGCAAAATTATCATGTCAAATTTCATGAATTTTGAAGTTCTTTTTTTTTTTTTTGTCCTTCAATTTGGCATTAAAATTACACCTATCCCTAATTCAAGCCTTTCCCAGGCCATTTTACAAAATTGAAGAGTTGAGATGCTAAACGAATCCTTTTTTTATCTAGTCTTTTTCTTATGCTTATTTAGCAAATAGAGGATGCTCCATATCAACTTTGGCAAAGTTTGAAGGTCTACACAAAAAATGGCATGAATTGGAAGTCAGTTGCAAAACTAAAGCACAAAACAAAGCACAATTTGCTTTATTCATGCTATAGTGCCAAGAAACAGTGCTATGGTGCCCCACATTCTATTTGGAACTCCTACAAGACCCAACATACAATCCAAGCCATGGTGCCCAGGGGCCAAGCAGTAGTGCTAACCTTCTTTAAGTGTTTTCATACACTTTTCTTCCATGTTTTTGGTAGTTTTTATAGGAGACTTTTGTAAGCCAGCTTAAAGACATTTAAAGGGCAAGTAAATGGACATAAGATGATGGGTTTTAAACACTTATTTTGAACCATAGAATTTATAATGTGATAATGATTCTCACTTGAAAATATATGATAAAGGAATAATCATGAAATGATTCTTGTATAATTTATTATGCAAATTGTTTTTGTATGTTTAGGGAATAGTTTAGTCTTAAGGAACCTTTAAGTTAGTCAAAAAGGAAAGGAATTAAATATAATCTATAGTAATGAAAATATATGTATAGACACACCAATATATTTGTAACTAAAGACACATAAGATTTCTATATGACCATAATTAGGACCTTTCTATGACTTGGATCTTGACTAGACATGGACCTTTACTAGGGATGGACCTATTTGTGACTTAAATGACTAATATGGACATATTTATATCTTGAAACTCAAAGACATGAACAAGGACCTTAAAAGACATTGAAAAGAGAAAAATCATTATAAAAGTTATGGTTCCCCCCCAAGAGATTACTAGTCTTAGATATTCTTAATAATAATCTTATATATATATATATATATATCCTCTTGTCTACATGACTACTTCTTTATGAATCCACTGATTAATTGAAATATATGTAGGTTATTATTATGATACACATATGCATCTTGGAAAGCATGTGCTAAATTATGGATTTGATAACCGTAGAGAAAGAATATCTGTGCTCATGAATATGACCAGGATAACATTAAATATTAACTTAAATAGGAATATGCTAATATGTGATGTGGGTTCATTTTGCAGGCGTATGTTTACATGCATAATTAATTTAGAATACTTATACATTGTCTACATGCATCAATGGATTAACATATCTTGTTTCCTTTTTTCAATAACAAATATAGATCATCTACCTTTTTCTAAACATGTGAATTATGTTAATGTTACATATGGGTCATAAATATGTATATATGGCTTTTCTATGTCTATTAAAATATAAGCTTTCAATTATGTTATTGGTATTGCTTAATCTGTGTACCATAAAACACAACCTAGATAACTTGTGATATAATTAAATGATCAAATAATTATGAATGTGATGTTGATTTAATGCTAGAACAAGAAAGGAATTCAGAGTGGAAATAAGGTTCTTAAGGATTGGACTCTTAAGAAATAGTCTTCAAACATGGGATTCTATGAATTCTTAATTTTATAATAAGTCTATAAAAGATGGGATTCTTAAGGAATGAAATTTCAATGAGATAGTCTTCATCAATTAGAGGCTAATTTATTTTTAAAGAAATAGCTTTTCATCTATATAGAGATGTAAAGATATGATCATATGAGACCAAAGGGCAGAATCTCTCCCAGGTTTATGTCCTAATTCTCTTGGGACAAGGTGTAATGTCTGGTTTTCGTTAAACAATAAAAATGGATGTGTTTTCAAAGTAAGTCCCCTTAAATGACTTAGTTAAGGTCCCAAAAAATTTGAGCAACATTCTAGACTCTTAAAAATGAGAATTCTAACCTCAAACGGAAGAAAAAATGGAGCTAGAATGAAGAAACAAATTTTGACGAAAATCTTACGAAACGTAATGGCATTTTCGTAATTTTAAGAAAATTTTGGAATTCACATAGGAGGGCTTTTTAAATGAAAATTTTGAGTTATCTGGGGTTCTCAAAGGCCCTGAAAACTGTGTGAAGCCCCAGGACAATTAAATCCCCTCCGGTGGATGTTTTCTAATGTCAGTGTACCTAAACTTTGATGGATTTGTTTGGGAAGATTTTAGCTCTAAATTGAGTGATTCCAAAGGCATTTTATTAAATTGGAGACCTAAATTTTATAATGAAAAATATGGTTCTCAAAAGGAGCTAAAACGAAGGAGAAACGAAAATACAAAGAATGAAGAACAAAATGGGAATTTTTGAAAAATGCTTCCTCCTCCCCTTATATATAGGTGGCGCCCCACTCTCTACCTCATTTAGACTCAGAATTTTCTGCCTAATTTTAGAGAAGGGAGCTAAGGTTTTAGGTGCACAAGAAAGGAAGAAGAAGAAGGAGAAATTCAAGCTTAAAGGTATGCTTCCATGGTAGTTTTTCATGCTTTCTTCCATCCACACCTCCTCTCCTTCCTTCTCCTTTATTTCCTTTGATTAAAATGGGGTTTATAAATCTGATTTAAGGGAGAAAACCAAGGGAATTTTCGGATTTGAAGAAAGAAGCTTGGAGAAAGTAAGATTTAAGCAAGAACAAGTAAGGAAACTTGGTAATTTCTCTTCCTATGGTTGATATCTTGATCCTCCCTCCTTCTCCATTTCGCTTAACCCTAGGAACCATAAGAGGAGTTGATTTTTAGGTAGAACCAAGGATGAATCTAAGGAAAAAGGCTGTGAAAATTAAGAATATGCAAAGAAAATTAACAAAAAACATTAGATTTTAAGATGCAATTTCTAGGGTTTCAAGTGCACCTTGTAAAATCTGATTTTGTATGATGATTTCTAAACCTAAATAAGAGTTTAAAAGAGTTCCCAAGATCCCTAAGATGCTCCCCACATGCTTCCTCCTCCAAGAAAACTAAGCAAAATCCATGGAGACCAACAAGCCTCATGGTCTCGGCCTAAGGAGGTTGGGATAGATAGGGACAGTTTTAAATTTTTTTAAACCCATTCTTGAGTCATATATGATGAATGAAAATGAGGGGAGGCCTTAGAAAAAATTTAGAACTTATAGAAAGTGAGTTGGTACTTTAGGTTCTATATTATGATCTAAAGAAGCAACATATAGTTAGGCTCTTTGTTTTAATTGTGTGATGACTCCAAAAGGTTTAAAAGGAATTAAGAATCATATTTGAAGGGAAATAATAGAGCATAGAATTTATTTAAAGGGTGTTGCTTCATTAGGTGCAATTATGGAACCATAATGGGGTTTATAGAACAACCTAGTGTTTAAGTAAGTTGTGTGACCTTAGAATTTATTTCATAAACTTAATTAGCTTTCATAAATTGTGTTTAGGCCAAGAGAAACCTTACCCACACTTTTGTGTGTGTGTGGCCAAAAAGAGGAGCTTGAATTCAAAGGAAAAAATGTATGATTGTGTGTAAGGTAGCTCTCTCCACCTTTTCTCATGCATAGATGTGTGTTTAACTAGTCTTAGAATAAGTGTATGTGTATTTTCAAGCCATGAAAAGTATGCTAGCATGATTTTATATGCTATAATTTCATGATGACATATTACGTTTTCAAATAATACTATGATGTTTGTTTGACTTGCTTGAGTGTGGAGAGGCCAAGAACTTTTAACCATGATGAGGATGAGCCAAGAACCTTTAAGATTGGTTGAGACAAAGCAAAGAGTTTTCCAAAAGCAAAGTGGACTCCTAAGAGTATGGTTGAGTCTAAGAATCTCTTAAAGAATGGGTGAGGCAAGTCCAAAATCTATGAGAAAAAAAGGATGAGGCTAATTCATTCACTTGGCAAGCTCTTGGATGTCTTGTATGACTTATTCACATGCCAAACTTGCTTCTTGAATGTTCATGACATCAATTATACCCATGTATGCATTTTCAAGACTTGCTTTGCATCTATTATGTATGATTGAATGAGAGATGAGCTATTAAGATTCTTTGAATCTCATTCCCTCTTTTCCAATGATCTCATATACTAGGTGGATCAAGTGAACAAGGTAATGGAAGTCAACCACCTTGAAGAAAAAATTTTGACAACAAAGTGTCTGAGTTTTTCTACTTTAAGACCATATTTATGTCAAATGATATAACCCATGCTTGTATATGGTCTATGACCTTTGGGACATATGTAATTATGATATTATATGATGTAAAAATGAAAGAATATGTTATGTGAATGATAAAATGTAAATTGAGTATGTATGGACAATATGGCTTCATGAATGGCATTATGGAATTATGCATAGGTGTGGATGAAATGGCCAAAATGAGATGCATTGAGTTTGGGATCACTTAGGCAGCTTACACAAGTCCTAATTATACTTTTAGACTTACCCAAGAGGTGTCAAATGTAACACCCCAAAAATTAATTAAGGTGTTAATCATGGATTAAGATTAATTAAGAATAAATAATATGGGATGATTGGGCTAGTTAAGGAAATAGGGATTCTAAATAGATAAATTATTAATATGGGTTTGAGAATTAATTGGGATAGAAATGGCATTTAGGCCCAAATTAATGAACCTTGATAAGAGGTTAATGGAGGCCCAATGAATTAGAGGCAGACCCAAACTAATTTAATGAGATAGAGGCCCAAGATTTATCTTGTATAGGCTCAATTAAGTGGCCCAATAACCCTTGTGCAGACCCAAGCCCTTGAGCCCTTCAAATTGGGCCCAAACACCATTAAACTTCAGCAACCCAATGTATAGAACTGGCCCAATGAAATTCTGCAGCCCAACAATTGAAAACTGGCCCAATAAGCAAAATCTGAAAACCCAATTGGGTTTGGACTTAGAGCAACCCATGACCCAGCCCCTTGACCCAACTTAAACCCATCTAAAACCCTAATGCTTCAGCCACACCTTCATTTTTCTGAAACTCAATAGGCAAATTCGGAGGTTGAGAAGGAGGCTAGGGTTTGGGGCAAGATTTCTGCATTTTCACACACTTAGAGCAAGATTCAGCCAAGGTAATAGTTATACAACTTAATCCCCTCATCTTTCTCTTTAATTTGGTCCAATTAGTTTTTCATTTGGAGAGATTTCATTATACCCAAAATCTGAAAAGTGAGTGTTTGGAGGTTTCCTTGAGGAAATTCGTAGGTTGAGGTTGGGGTTAGTATTAAGTGAGTTTAAACCCCCATTTTGATGCATTTTCTGTTAGTTTGAGACTCCTATAGTTGACCTATGATATGGGCTTTGGTTTCATGTGAAGTTACCCAGAAATTGGAGTGAACTATGAAAATTTCTGGTGTGGGGAAATTGGAATCCGAAGTTAAATCCCTTGGTAATTAGGTGAGTAACTTCTAGTCTGTTAATAGTAGTTCAACTCTTTGAATATTTGATTGTGATCAGAAATGATGATAATGACGTTTGTTATAGGCTTGGTGTACATTTGGATTATTATGGTAGCTAGGGGAAGAGTAATTGGCTTCATTGAGGTAACTGGGTTATTTTCCTAATTCCATGTATATGCTCATGTTAATCTGCTATTTGTTACACATGCTTGATCTTAAAATATTAAATGACTAGCTGACTACTTGATTGTTATTGTGATTTGGACCTTGTGAGTCCATGGTGGAGCTGTGGTGCGGCTGCCACCCGTGCATGTGCTACGATCGAGCACCGGGTATGATCAACCCCAGATGCACTGAGCCCTGGTTGTGCTCAATGGGGAGTAGGTGCCGTGGACGGGCCTCTCCCAGTGTTAATGGCCTTTAACATGTTATGTATGATTGCTGGTATGGGACAGTAGTCATTGGTAGCTCAACTAGTTCATTTGCCAATTGAATTGATGATTTTGATGTTGATGATATGAGATTGTCTCGGATTGATTGACTTGTACATATATATGGAAATTTCCTTTTGTTACTGAGATTGTATATCTCACCCCGTTGTGGGCTAACATTTTCAGGGATCAAACCTCTTAGTGGCAAGGAGAAAATTAACGAGAGCCGGTTAAATGGTTTGGTAGCAGATAGGTCTAGGAGTTTTACAAAATGTATTGTAATTAAATTGTTAGTTTTGTATCAGTGCTGCATTGCATCATGAGTTGCCAAGTATAGGGATTGCATATGTAATTCGATTATCATGGAATTGAACCTTAGGATTGTAATTGGCTAATAATGGAAAGTGTATCTAATGTTAAATATCAACGTTGCATGATTGGTGTTGTTATTATTCCATAAACTTGCTGATAGGAGGTAATTAGAGGAAAGCAATGGGCACATAAGTTTTGAATGGGTAATGGAAGCATAGCTAAATAAATAAGGTAGATAAATGCCATTAGAGCCATATAAAATAAGGGGAAGTGATCTTAGGGTGTCCCTAAGAAGAGAAATGGGGTGTAGGGGGCGAAATATAGTGAAAACAGCTACAGAAGGGAGTCACGCCGCGGCCAAGAAGGCTTCGCCGCGGCCTAGGGAGTGACAGTGGCGAGGGATGCCGCGGCGCGGAGTGAAAATAATCGCCCAGGAGGTGACAGGACGTAACCTCGCCGCGGGGCGAGTCGAGAAAATTAATTAGGGAGGTTACAGTAGCAAAACTCACCGCGGCGCCACATAGGTTGGCCGCGGCGAAAGTCAGGAAAATTCCCGAGAGAAACTTGGCCGCGGCGCAAGAGTTCTAGGCCACGGCGCAAGTCTAAAAACTCAGTTTTCAAGCTCCAGAACCTAGCATAGCCGCGGCGGAAAAGTTCCAAGTCGCGGCACAGGTCCCCAAACTCCTATATTTGACCTGGAAACCCTAATTTCATTAATGTTAAGGTTAGGGAATAGCTTGAGTACATTAATGGGAGGTTGTAGTGGGTTGAAATTGATAAATGGATTAATTATAAATCTCTAATGATGGTACAAACCTTCCTATGCATGTTCCCATTATGGTTGTTAGTTAATGACCCTAAGAGTATCAAGGTTTAAGTTTCCCCTATATTTTCTTAATGGAATTAACTGTAATGACTCCAAACCTTGATCATTATTTATTAATCGTGTATTTAACTATAATTACCGATATTAGAAGTTAGGGTCGTCACATCAAACCCCAAGGAAAGCCATTTGGACAATTTGATATCCCATATGGAGCCAAAACTTGCCAATTTAAAACTCTACATCACTTTTTGTCTGAATAAGCTCTTCTTGATCTACGATTTGGCATGCAATTAGAGCTTATTTAGATATTTTTAGGAAGCTAAAGAACATAATTTTTGGAGGTCTATAGAATATTTGATGAATTTTTAAAATTAGAAAATTTTTTAGTTTTGGTCATGTCAATGTTCATACTAGTCCAAAAATGAAATCTATCATACAGGGCTCAAATGATGTCCAATTGCCACAAATTTTATATAAAGAAACTATACATTCCCAGTGACTTATGCCAACTAGAAACACCTTATTTAGAGGTCTAAAGAGGGAGATATGAATTTTTAAAGATTCTATCCAGTATCAAGAATTCCAGCCAACCTTTGTTACTATTTGATTCGATTTCAAGGTCTTGGCATGCCTGAGCTGGTCTGGAATTATTTTTCCCCTCTAGCTAATATCCACCACTTTTTAGATTGGTATCATTTTCATGAATTGAATTTTTTTGGAATTAACTAGACATTTTCAAACTTTGCTGCAGTAATCTATGATAGAACCAGTGTACAACTTGACCTTTAGTGTCAAACGTCCTCTATGATTGATATTATAGTCTAGACATATTTTTAGAATGAAGTAGACATCTTTAGCTTTCCATAATAGCCAAGAATGAATGATTTCTATTTTTCTAAAATTAGTTATGAGTTTTTAAATTTGGACAGAAATGAGCCAAATTCTGGCCGAAATTATATATGAATATTCTAAGCTTTCCTTTGAGTTTCATGAATTATGGGCCACATTTTATGATGCAAAGGAGTTGTATCCATGTAATTAAATATAAGAATGTATGGTATGAGCTCACACGGTTCACGTGACACCAAAAAAAAATTATGTGACACAACACAAAGAAATGTATTATTTTAATGGATTTCCTTATTTCCCCTCATGGAATGTATCATATGAGCATGCAAATGTAATAGAGATGAGTTAGAATTTATGGTGTTTATGACAAGGGATCATTAAAGGTTGAAAGACCTTCATATGCCTTTAGGTTTTTATATTTCAAATTTTAATTTGCGATCCACACCAAAGGACATCTTAGCTATGTTTACTCCTATCCATGATGTTTTGTTCCAATGATCATAAAGATTAGGGAGAATAATATTTCTCCTTTATGGTACTAAAAACCTAGGTTTCACATCAAGTAACATGGGATACTTGGCCAATGATCTATGATTATGAAAACTTAAGTCTATATTAAGTAATACAGGATACTTAGTACGAGACTTAAGAGTTAGTTTTCTCTACCACCAATGCTTTCAAGGTAAAATTATCAATGTCTCCTTGGAAAAGCATACACAATAGTACAATATGTTAAAGCATGTTGGCATGTACCATGTTCAAGTGGTACAATAGAGGTGATTAATTAAGCGTAATAAGACTAAGCTAAATTAATATTGTTTTAAAGATACTTTATGATAATATATCATATTTGTATTATGATACATGCATGTAATTGTGTATTGACTGTCATAAGGTGCAAAATACTTTTATAAGGTAAGTTTAGCATGATTTCCTTATATACAAAAATGTTTTCCTATAGCCCAAATAGGTTAAGTAAATAAATGCATATGAATGTGTTTTATCATATACTGGT
The DNA here is from genome assembly GCA_032878935.1 of Erythrophleum fordii. Lineage (NCBI taxonomy): Eukaryota > Viridiplantae > Streptophyta > Magnoliopsida > Fabales > Fabaceae > Erythrophleum > Erythrophleum fordii. The sequence continues at coordinate 28,845,238 of JAVQMF010000055.1, read as the reverse complement.
ATGCTAAATATTTTCTATATGTTGTGATGTGATGCTATCTATGTATGCTTTAGACAAGAGAATAAAGAAAAACATTTTCTGCACTTGTAACAATTGAACTATTATTGGTTTTTTTAAAACTGTAAGTGTTCTTACTAAGAATGTAAATTCTCACTATACTTGATAATGTATTCAAATGAGGATTAGGATCTTTCTATTTAAAGTTAGTTATAGATAGACTAGACTATAAATAATTAAAATGCAGTATAACAAAGATAAAGGAACTTTATTTGTTTTGCTAGTTGATTTGTAATAATAAGTAGGTGGTGTGTAATTATAGTCTAGAAATTGTATTATTTAGTGATTTTGTAATTTTATTAAATGTATACACTTATTACATAATGTACAAAGAATCGAACATTTATAAGGTGGATCTTGGCATTTACACATCTAATCAAGTAAGAAAAATTTTATAGTTCAAAACTTCATCATAATTCTACAACTTAGATTATGTAACACTCTTAAAGAGAACATGATAGAATAGTCTCTTCCATTATACTCATAGGTGTAATTACATGATCTAACTATGACAAAGGAATAGGCATACTATTACATGGCTCATTTGTTTCAAATGTTTGAGAACAAGTCCCTTTAACAACATCAAATTTTAAGAATGCCATTATCAATGATTCAACAATTCTAGTACCACGTGTGGGATAGTAAAATCCATATTCTTTCAAGTGCTCTAGGTATCCTATAAAGAAATAATAGGAAGTTGTGAAATCTATCATTTTCTCAGAAGAATTACAAATCCTTACTTTTGTAGGACATCTCCAAACATGCAAATTATTAGGACTTAGCTTTCTAATAGTTCATAACTCAAAAGGTATTTTAGATATAGATTTATTGGAAACACGATTCAGAATGTAAGCGGCATTTTTTATTGCCTCACCCCACAAAAAATTAAGAAAATTAAATCTACTCATCATGCTCCAAATCATATATGTGAGTGTGTAATTTCATCTCTCTGCCACACCATTTTGCTTACTCCCAAGCATGGTATATTAGGCAACAATTCCACAATCCTATAACTCTTTAGCAAAGAGCCCTTTCTGTTATCCACTCTTATCATATTTACCATAATAGTCACCACTATGATCAAATCTCACTATGTTAATAAGATTTCCTAATTATTTCTCAACCTCAATTTGATAAATTTTAAACATTTCTAAGGCATCAAACATTTCTTTAATTAAGAAAGCATGGCCATAATGAGAGAAAACATACAATCCTTTGTATGATTTGAAAAGGTCCAATGTATCTAAGGCTTAACTTTTGGACTTATGGGATCTACCTATTCCCATGGTAAAAGTGACTTTGAGAAACATGTGTACTCCCTCCTCAAACTCTAGATGCTTTCTCCTCTTATCAAATTAATTGTTTTGCCTATCCTAAGCAGTGAACATTCTTTTTTAGATCAACTTAAGCCACTCAAAGAGTCTTATACTAATTCTAATCCTAGCAGCTGCCTCTTGCTAACTTCAAACCAACAAAGGGGTGACCTATACTTTCTATCATAGAGTGCTTCATAAGGCACCATTTTTATGCTAGAATGAAAACTATTATTATGAGCAAATTCCACTAACAATAAGTATCTATCCAAACTCTCCCCTTAGTGTAAAGTACAAGCTCTCAGCATGTCTTCTAAGATTTGAATCATTCATTCCAAATGACTATCTGTTTAGGGATAATAAGCATACTAAAATGAAATTTGGTGCCAAAAGCCTCCTATAATGTTCCTTAAAATCTAAAGGTAAATCTAGGATTCTTATCTAACATTACATTTAAGGATACTCCATGCTTTCACAATCTTCTAGAGATACAATTGGTTAAGTTTATCTAAGGAGTGCTTAACCTTAATAGATGAAAAATGAGCAAATTTAGTTAATCTATCTATAGCTACCCACATAGTGTCCTTACCACTTTGTGTCCTAGGGTAACATTGTCCCATTTCCATTGTAACATCTCTAGAGGTTAGAGCAAACCTAAGAGTTTCTAATTGTAATGTCCTGTTTTTGTTAAACGACGGAAACGAGCACATTTTCAAAGCAACTCCCCTGATATGAGTGATTCAAGGCCAAATAAAATTTGGATAAAATTTTAAAAAATAGAAAATGAGGATTTGAGTCTTGAGTTGCCCAAAAATCGAGGTCAGGGTGATTCAAAAAATTTGCCAAAAGGCTAGTGGCATTTTCGTAAATAAGTGGACTTTTGGGAAAACATACATAAGGGTTTTTTAAATGAAAGTTTTAAGTTCTCCAGGGTCCTCAAAGGCCCTAAAAACTATGGGAAGCCCCGGGACCGGTAAAGACCCTCCAGTGTAATTTTTCCAACATCGATTAATCCAAACTTTGATCGATTCGTTCGAAAATATTTTAGCTCCGATTTGAGTGATTCCAAAGCCATTTTTCTTAATTGGGAATCTAAATTTTATAATGAGAAAGATGGTTCTCGAAAAAGAGTTAAAACGAAGCAAAAACGAAAATGCAAAGTATGAAGGGCAAAATTAGAATTTTTGAAAAAGTCACTTTTCCCTACCTATATATAGTTGGTGCCTCACACTTGCCCTCATTTCTCTTCAGATTTTCTAGCCCCAAATCAGAAGCAAAACCCTAAGGGAGAGGCACCAAGAGAGAAGGAGAAGGAGAAGAAATTCTAAAGAAAAGGTAGGTTTTTATGTATGTTTTCATGCCTTTTTTTCCACCAATCTCTTCTCCTCTTTTTTCCTCTTCTTCTTCATGATTTTTCTGAAGTTTTGAGAGCTGTTTTGAAGGGAGAATAGAGGGGAAAGTTTGAAATTCAAGTGAGGAGGCCAAGGAAAGCAAGAACAAGCAAGGAAATTCAAGGAAAATAAGGTATTTTGTAATTCTTCCATTTGGTCTTCTTCCTCCCTTCCTTAAGCATTTCGACCTAGACCTAGACAGGCCTAAAGGGGCAAATTTTTAACCAAACCAAAGGTGATTCTTAGGTATTTGATGGAGAGGAATAAGAATATGCAAAGAAAACCAAGAACTAGGCATTAGAAATCAAGATGCAAAACCTAGGGTTTTAAGTGCACCTTCCAATTTTTGAATTTGTATGATTCTTCCTTGGTCTAAGTTAGAGTATAAATGAGTTATTGAGACACCAAAGATGCTCCCCACAAGCTTCCTCCTTCAAGAAAAGCAAGAGAACTCCAAGAAGCCCAAAGGAAGCCTATGTCTCGACCTAGGCTTGTTTGTGTAGGTGGGGGGATTTTTAATTTTTTCTAAGGCCATTCTTGAGTCATAATTGATGAATAAAAGTGAAGGGAGGCCTTGGAAAAAATTTAGAACTCATAGAAAGTGATTTGGTGTCTTAGGTTCCATAATATGACCTAAAGAAGCAACATGGTGCTAGGCCTTTTGTTTTGATGATGTGATAACTCTAAGAGGCTTAAAAGAAGTCAAGAATCATATTTGAAAAGAAAGAATGAGGCCTAGAAATCATTTGAGGGGTGTTGCTTCAGTAGGTGCCAATATGGACTATAATGGAACCTGTAGAGCAATCTAGTGTTTCATTAAGTTGTGTAGCCTTAAAGTGTGGTTCATGAACTTAATTAGCTCCCATAATTTGTGTCTAGGCCAAGAGAAACTATCTCCACCAAATTTTGGGTGTGTGGCCAAAAGAGGAGGCTTGAAAGTTAAGGAAAAAGTGTATGTTTGTATACAAGGTAGCTCTCTCCACCTTCTCTCATGCATGAATGTGTGTTTAGATTGTTTTCAAATGTGTGTATGTTTATTTTCAAGCTTTGAAAAGTATGCTAGCATGCCTTTATATGTTATGATTCTTGATACCACATTATGTGTTAAATGAATCCATGATGTTTGTATCAGTTTGCTTGAGTGTGGAGAGGCCAAAAACTCTTCTCTTTGGTGAGGATGAGCCAAGAATCCTTGAGCTTGGTTGAGACAAAGTAAAGAGTCTCCCAAAAGCAAAGTGGGCTCCCAAGAGTATGGTTGAGTCCAAAGTGCTCAAAGAATGGGTGAAGCAAGTTCAAAACCCATGAGGAGAAGTGTGAGGCCAATCCAAATACTTAGTGAGCTCTTGAATGTCTTGTATGATTGATTCGCATGCCAAGGTTTCTTTTAAAATGTCTATGATTTCTACCTTCTCCATGCATGCATTTGTGAAACTTGCTTTGTACATATTATGTATGATTGAATGGGAGATGAGCTATTGGGATTCTTTGAATCTCATTCCCTCCTCTCTAATGATCTAACATGCTAGGTGGACCAAGCAATTATGGTGAAGGGAGCCAACAACCATGAAGAGGGACAATTGACAAGCTTATGTGTTATTTTGCTCCTTTTTGGAACTATAATGATGGTTCATCATGTATATGATGTTGTATATATACTATGAACGTTGAGACATATGTAAATATACTAATAAATGATGTTGAGATGTATGATTATCATATATGATCACTAGCCCATGTTTTGAGTATGTAATGTCATAGTATGAAAGTTTAAAGTTTGAAGGAAATATGCATAAGTGTGGGTTGAAAGGCCAAAATGAAATGCATGAGATTTGGAACCATTTGAACAGCTCACACAAGTCTCAAATAATCTTTTAAACTTGCCCAAAAGGTGCCAACACCAAGGGAAATCCATTTGGCAATTTTGGTACCCAATATGGAGCCAAAATTGACCATAATGGAACCCTATATTACTTTTTAGCCAAATGGGTTAGTTTTGTCCTGAAATTTGGCATGCAATTAGGTCTCATTGAGAGCTTTTTGGGAAGCTAAAGAATATAATTTTCTAAGGTCTAGGAAATATTTGATGAATTTCTAAATTTGGGATTTTTCATGGATTCTGGTATGGATATTGTTTATACTGGCAGTTTTGTGTTTTGTGTCATCCGATGACCAAATGGTGTCCAATGCTTATGAAATTTTATATGAATAAATAAGAGTTTATGAAATTTCTGTGGCCACCGAGATCACCTCATTTGGAGGTCTGAGCAGAGAGTTATATATGTTTGAAGTTAACTGTCAGTATTAGTAGCGCCCAGGAGTTCAGTTACTGTTCCATAAGTTCTCGATGGCTAAATGTATCTGTTTCATTCTGGAATTATTTTTAGTATTTAGTATCAAGTTAACATTTTTAGCTTTCAATAATGACCAAATGTGTGTGATTTAGATTTTTATAGAATTAGTTATAAATTTTAGAAGTTTGTATCAGTAAACTGAACAACAGCCCAAGCAGCCAGAAATCTCTGTAGCTTTTTGGATGTCAAACATCCTATGTGATGAATGTTGTGACTTTTTAATATTTTTAGTGTGAAGTAGACATCTTAAGCTTTCCATAATGACAAAGATTGCATGATTTCAAATTTTCTAGATTTAGTTATGATTTTCCAAAGTTGGATCAGAAAATGGAGCAAATCTAGGCGAAAATATGCTTGCTTATTTTGAACTCCGTTTCGGTTTCCATGAATTGTAGGCCTGTTTTTGTGATGCAAATGAGTTGTAATAATGAAATTAAATATGAGGAAGGATAGTATGAGCTCACACGGTCCACGTGACACCGAATTGAATTTTTTTGATATAGCGCAACGCGTAAAAAGTCCATTATTTTCATCCCCTTTTTCATATGCTCTTAGGAATGATAATACAAAACTTATAAATGGCATGAAATAGAGCTAGAAGTTATGGTGTTACACTAATGCTTTATCTTAACCTTTTGACCTAAAAGGAACTTTGCTACATAATCAGTAATTTCTCTCTTCATTCCTAACCACCAATACATCCGTTTTAGATCCTGATACATTTTAGTGAAAACAAGATGAATAGTATACTTGCTCTTAAGGGCCTCATCTATGATTTTCTCTTTAAGATCCGCTTGATTAGAATCAAAAATCCCTAAAACATGATGGTTCATTAGAAGCTACTAAAAAACCATGGTGTCCTATTTACTTTTACAAGTACGAGTCTAGCTCCTAGGCTTCTCTTATTAAGGTCCTTAGGTCACACTCTATCTTAAGTTCACTTAAATGTAAGCTATGAGGTAGGATGGCCACAAAGAGTCTAATGTCTCTAAAGTATTCGAACATTTTAATTTCCTTAATCATCACCTTGGCCACTTATAGGGATTTTCTACTGAGGCATCTACCATCACATTAGCTTTTCCTACAAGGTATTTAAATTTAAAACCATAGTCTTTAATTCATTCCATCCATCTTCTTTGCCTCATATTCAATTCTTTTTGGTTAAAAAGGTATTTAAAGCTCTTACGATCATTAAAGACTTCAAAGTTAGCTCCATACAACTAATGTTGCCAAATTTTCAAAGCAAATACTAATATGGCTAACTTTAAGTCATGAATAGGATAATTCTCCTTATGTAGCCTAAACTATCTAGAGACATAAGTCACAACTCTCTTATTTTGAATGAGTACACAACATAAGCCTTTTTTTGACATATCACTAAACACTTCAAAGTTCCCTTGCGAATAAGGGATTATCAAGATAAGTGAGATGGTTAACTTTTCTTTTTGAGTTTGAAAATTACTCTCACACTCAGGAATCCAAACAAAAGGGTTTCCCTTGTGGGTTGATCTAGTCAAGGGTAAAGCTAATTAGAAAAATCCTTAAATAAATCTTTGATAGCAACTTGCTAAACCTAAAGCTTTAGATTTCTATAACTAATCGAGGTGTATTCCACTCCACTATAACTTCTATCTTCTTAAAGTTTATAAATATTTCTTCTTATGAAATTACATATCCTAAGAATTTTACTTCTTTTAGCCAGAATTCACATTTCTCTAACTTTGTAAACAATTACTTATCCTTTGGTATATGCAATACCATTCAGAGATGTTTCTCATGCTCTTCTTTTATCTTAGAGTAGATCTGGATATCATCTATGAACACTACTTTGAAATTGTTTTAAGTAAGGCCTAAAAATTTCGTTCATGTAATCCATGAAGATTGCTAAGGCATTAGTTAATCCAAAAAAGCATCACTAAGAATTTATGGTGTCTATAGTCTTTTATTTTAACCCTAATCCTTAAGGTTAATCTTAGAAAAGATAGACACTCCTCTTAACTAACCTAAGAGTTCATCTATCTTAGGGAATGGGTACTTATTCTTAATGGTCACCTTATTTAATTGTTTATAGTCTATATACAACCTAAAGCTCCTATATTTCTTTTTCATAAATATCACAAGGGCTCTCTAAGGTGAAATATTAGGTTGGATGAACTTATTAAATAACATATCTTCTATTTGAGTCTTAAGTTTCTTCAACTCTAAAAGAGATATCTTATAGGCTATTACAAAAATTGACCTTGTTCTTGGAACTAGGTCTATGGAAAATTCTACTCTTTTTTTAGGAGGAAGGGTAGAAATCTTAGGAGGAAAGACATTTAGGTATTCTTTCACTACTAGAATGTTATTTAATCCTGATTCTCCTTTTTATTCTAAGGACTCTAAGGTAGCAAGCTATATACTCACTTTATCAATTTTCATACTCAAAAGATTGGTGATAAGATGAGAAGTTTCTAATTTCAAGGAAGGTGAAAACATCATCATCTTATGGAGAAAATCTATAGTTATGTTATTCTCAGTCAACTAGTCTATGCTAAAAATAATATCAATATTGGTCTAAAGTAAACGAACAAAATGAGTAATAAAAGGTTTATTTTCAATTTGAATTGGATAATTCAAGCAAGTAATCGAGGTACACATTTTCTATTGTAAGAGTGGAAACATGTTATATGAAAGGAAGATTATAAACATTCAAACATTGCTTCACATAGTCAACAGTTACAAAGGAATGCATAGCTCTTAAGTCACACAGTGCAAGGAAAGGAATATTGTTAATAAAACACATATTTTGTACGAGATTAGGCAACTTATTCACTTCTTTACCACTAAGAATAAGGACTATCCCCTTTGTTAAGGGCTTTTAAGTTAGTGCCTTCCCTTTTAGTGCCTTTCCTTTATCCTATCAGCATTCTTTCAAAAAGTGTCTAGGCTTACCATAGGTATAATAAACATTCTACCTAACAAGATAGGGCTTGTTCCCATGCATCTTACCACACTTAGCATATATGATAGTTGTTGAGATCCTTATAATTTGCTTTCTTTTTCTAAAATTAAATTTGGGCTTAAATTTTTTCCTTTGAGCACTTCCTACCCTATTCTTATTCCAAAATTGTTTCTTTTGCTTCTCCTTTTCTATCTCTATCAAGTGCTTCTCAATGGCCTTGCACTTGTTTACCAAGGCGGCAAAATCTTATATTTCTAGGGCAATCATAGCTCCTCTAATCTCTAGTCTCAAACCTACTTCAAGCTTTCTCACCTTCTAATCTTCACCTTGATTTTGTTTCAGGTGTGATGAAAATTTTGATAAAGACTTAAACTTAGTCACATATTGATCCACTATCATGATTCCTTGAATCAATTGTAAAAATCTATCTCTCTATTTATTTTTACACTTTTTGGAAAGTACTTTTCAAGAAAAACAATCTTGAAAACCTTCTAGTTTATCTCAGTTTTTTGGGCCTTTAAAGTCCACTTGGCTTTTCTCCATTAGTTATTAGCATCTCCTATCAGCATATAGGTAACAAACAAAACCTTCCACAATCCCAACACTCTAAATATTTTCTTTAACTTTTCTAACCACTCATCAGCTAGAAAGGAATTGTACTCTTCTCAAAACGATGAAGGTTTGGCCTTTCTAAATTATACTAGGCCTTGATAGTTTAGATTTGGTACTGGATTCGATGCAACACCCCTATTTTCATTAATGGAGGCCTGATTTTCTGGTGCTGCTTCTTGATTCTCAATAGTTGGCCATGACTGTAATTTCTATTTTCTCATAGTTATTGGATTAGCCGATTTATGGCACCAACTTGTTCCCTTATGGTAGTTGTTGTTGCCTCAACTTGTTCCCACAAGGTAATAGCCATCTTCTTAATGGCATAGATCATGCTATTGTCATAGCTAGTGCCGTTAAAGTTACTCCTCCTTCCTAATGCTATAGCTTTCTACACAAATAGAACAACTATTATCGAGGTGATCAAGCTTAATGAATCTTACTTTACTTATAGAAAATCTAATGGAATCAAGAAATGATATACAAGTACTTTAAGTGTTGGTACTATTGTCACTTAACTTGGCCTACATATCTGATAGAGTTAGGCTGCTAAAACATCCTATTCCTAGTGTTTTCTAGACTCTTCTAAATATCTGTTGGATGAACTACTCTAATTCCACTAATGTAACCCTCTTACTAATTACATGTAATTTAATTATCCTATGTTTGGTTAATTGTAGCATAAGTTAATTAGTCTCTCGCTAACCACATAAACAATAGGAAAATTACATGAAATGTAGGCTTGAAGTCTAAATTTCCATTGTCACTAAAACACTAAGTGCACAGCCATCATAGCATTCAGTGAATATTTTTATCATGAAAATATCCTTGCTAGTACATATATCATCAAAATATCATATGTTAGTCAATATTCAAGGCAAACATATATACATACATAACATATAATCAAAAAGAAACCCTTGAACCTAACATTACTACATCAACTAAGGAGCAAATATATATAAATAAAAAGGCTCTATACTACCATGTACTGAGACTCCAAAACCTAATTATTCAGGTTCAGCATTACTGGCATACTAGGTGCCCCAAGACTCAAAGGCGCTTGTTGTATCTCCACTATGGCTACCATCATCTTCATGTCAATAATAACTCAAACCTAACCAATGCTTAGAATCTACACATACATCTACTCTATCTATATTACATTTCTAGTTACAAGCATTCTAATTCTCTAAACATGTCACCACAATAAGTGACAATTATAATAATTCTCAATAAAATGATCATAAGTTAAAAAAAAAAAAAAGATAATGATTCAACTACTACGTATGCAAGAAATATTTTATTCCTCTTATCTATCTAATATCAATTTGCATCATACACATAAAAGAATAAATGGCATGGAAAACTCATAAATAGTACATAACTAGTACACCCAATGGCGATAAGAATGATATCCACATATAAATAGCCATGCATACACGCCATCTCTGATATTGATTATAATCATGTGTCTTAACATGCTAAGGCATTAATCATAAACTCATCTAATGGAAACATAGCACCATCCCCCTTAGCGACACAGTTTGAGCAATTTAAAAAATGCATAAACTCTATACCTAAGTCCCATGCCACTAAATACAGGCCTAAGTTTTCATAAACACCATATGACAAAAGGTGAACAAGCATTTTCCCTATCTATCAAATCTACATATGAAAATAATCTGTTAGAGTATCCATAATAAATATAAATGTAGAAACTAATTATAAACAGGTTATCTAAGGTGTCTCCTAAAGTGGATCCAAATTACGTATAAAAGAAAGTAAGGTTTCCATATTTATCTCCAAAGATAAGGTACATCTCTAAAAAGAAGTTGATCCATCTCCATAGAGAAACTCCACCCTTAAAGGAAAGCTAATATAAAGATTACCCTTAAAAAATCATTTCTTTTAAATTCTAGCAATATCTGGAGTTTTTAAAACTCAAGCATGCCCAAAATAGAATCAAAATATCATATATGATGAAAATCATCCCTATAAGCTTCACAACAAAAATCATTTATACATAAGTCAAGATTCCTACGAATTTAAGAACTTAGTCGAAACATCAAACATGCATTGTAAGCTTAGAAGTAATAGTATAAAGAGCAATCTAATAAATTCTAATAAAACCCATCTGTTCATATTATTGTCACTTATAGTTTTTTCGATGTCTTGTGTATTTTAAGGTGCTTAGTCCATATATGGTCACAATTCTAAGTCATATCATGGTCACCATTTTCCATGTCATTCCTATTACGTCTAGGTTTCATGTATCAAGTTCAAGTTTCATATGTCCAAGGTCAAATCACATAAGTTAAGGTACAAGTCCTTTGTGTCATGGTTATTTACATATAGGTCTAGGTATAATCTTTATCAAGTTGTGTTTAATCCTTATATGTTCATATTTAAATCTCTTTTATGCCTTTAGGGTTTTAATAAAAGCTGAAAAGATAGCTCAAATATCTTAATTTGGAAAAGGGATTAAGCTATCATGTAAAAGCTAAGTGTTTCAAATAGAATTGGATCAAACACAGTTAACCCTTCTTCTACATGGCCTGGCAATGTTGGCCATGGGCCTGGGTCAAGTGCACAAATGACACTATGCATGACTGTATGGCCCCACACAGCTTGCCCACATGGGCCATGAGTTTTTTATCCATGCACTCTGGACGTGGCCATGTAGACCTACACGGCCTGGCCATGCCAAAAGTTCTAAAACACGATATTTTCCATGTTTAACATGCAATCTTCCATGTTTTAAACCTAATGACTTCTATGTTATTAGTGTTTCACAAGCATCATATGACTTCAAAATACCATACAAAACACAATCCAAAGGTTTAAGACAAGTTTTGTCATAACTACCATGAAATCTTACTAGAAAGAGGAAATAAATAAAATGGAAGGAATGAAGCTTTTAAGGGGTTCCAACCATTCCATAAGCACCTAGTCCTTAACAAAGGTCCCATTCAACATCTAAAACAACCTTAACAATGGAGTTTTACCATGTTACCATTAACACACATTAGAGAGAGCATGAAGAAGTAAGGCTATGACGAGAAGATGAAGCTATACAATAATCCAAGCATATTACAAACCTTTAGATTGAGCAAAGCCATCCTTCAAAACATAAAATAACAATAAAAACAAGAATCCAAATTTTCACCATTGATGAGCATCAAACCTTTAAAGAGAGATTCAATTGTTCTATAAATATTTAGTTGTTCTATAAATAGACCTTTTTAGATGGGATAGAGGTAACTTAAATCAATTGAAATCTGAAAGGGTTCCTAATAGAGAGTGTTTATTTCTATTGAAAGACCATCACTCTAAAGTACTATATGTGTTGGAGAATCGCTTTTAATCAACAAGCTTTTTCTTATTGTATTATGATGTTTTATGTAGATCCCTAAAGCCCAATCAACTAAAAGGGTCTCTGCACAAAAGTTAAATAATATGGTCAAAGGTATTTTATTATCATTTCTGCTTATTATTCCTTAATCATATAATTATGTAAGTATGCCTGATCAAATAGACTTATATATATATATGATACATTTACGGTCTATGGATAGCTTACCATACAGATAGATATCTTCTCTAAAGTTCACAAGGTGCTTTCTTCTTTTCTCCTTTTCAAGTTTAAAAAGCCCCTGATTGTAAAACTAGAAGGTAAATATAATCCTTCTTTGTATACCTTATGACTCGTTAAACAAATAGAGCTAGCACAAATAAGACCAAAACAGACCTCAATATAAATGCATGATGAATTAGAACTCCAAAACCAAACACTATAACGTGATATACAAGACAAAACCAAGTATAGTAAAGGAAAGATGGAAAAGAAAAAAAAAACATATGGCTGCTCCAATTATCAGATTATCCATTTCCCAAATTAGCATCAGTAAGAAGATTCGAACAATAAAATAAAATAAAATACTTACAGGGAAGATTTCTAGATGTGCAGGCCAAGTTGATAACTTTGTCAGCAATGTCTTCTGTATCCACATTTCTATCTGATTCTAGTATATCTTTGAGCTCTGGATGATTTTTCAAGAAGCTCACAGAATCCTTCCCTCTAAAATATTCAGCGCATGTCTCCTGTAGAACAGTCCATCTAGAAACCAAATCCTTATGGCCTCTCACCTTCTCAGCAAACAACTAAAACACATCTTTCTTGGCAGCTTGTTTCTAAAAACAAAACAATATCAGAATCATCATACAAGAAGAGGAACACATTTACTTGTCCAGAAAGAAAGAAAAAGTAAAAATAAGAAGTACGTCTAAACATGGTTAGCTGAGCAAATTGATCCGGGAAGCAGGGGTAAAATCTCAAAATATCACATAAACAGGGATTGACATAAAGCCTAGATCTATCTATTCCTATACAAAAAATATATGATGAGCTTTTAGATAACTAACAATTCTTGGTTGCAGCCATCTAATAAGTCAACGCAAACCATAGTTACCATACATCGTTTAAAATGTAATTAAAAAAATTCTCTATTTTTTCACCCAAGAAAAAAACTGAAAACGAAAACTCGGGAGATGTTTTGTAACGTTTTCAAAATTTATAAAATGTTTTCTTATAGTTTAAATTTAATGCACTAATTGTAATTAGATTTTAATTCAGAAACTAAGAACTTTTTATTTTGGTTTCTATTTTTCCCTTTCAATTGTTGTTTTACGTAAATATGCAATATGCATTTTATTTTGCAGGTCTCAATTGTCTTCTTTTTTTTTTTTGAAGTTTATCATTAAAAAATTATGTTTATTTTGTATTCTACTTCTTTTATAAAAAGTATTATCAAATTAAATTTTATATATATATATATATATATAAAATCTAGATGGTTTAAATTGGTGTAATTAACAATTGAGAGGATCTAAATTAGATGCATCATTCACAATGTCGTTAATTCAAATGATTTAGTTTTTTTATTTTTTTTAATTTCAATCATCATTTTCTTTAAATTTATAATTAAAAATTATTTTTATTTTACATCATGCTTCCTTTAAAAATAATAACCTTCAAAATAATATATATATATATATATATATATATGAAATTTGGATTATCTAAATTAATATAAACGATTCAAATTAGCGCAATTGATCAATTGACATCCTCTTAATTTAGAGAGTTTGAATTGATGATATACGTCTTCCAGGTCGGTATGAGTGGGTCCAGGTACTTCCACTAGGCCAAGCTGAGCTTCAAAGATGTAATTTAGCAACTTGTAGGTTTACATAGCCCAAGGAATTGAATATGCTGACCAATTGGATCAATTGAAGCTCTACTTCGTCAGGAAAAAGGCTAGGGTCTGCTGGGAACAGCCTTAGAAAAAAAAAAAAAGGTAGTTTAGAGATTTTACTATGTTATGATTTGTAAGTGTTTCTTTAGTTGCCAGGTGGTGGTTTACGTGGTTTCATTATTAGATTTGGATCCCCTGAATTATAGAAAGATAAAAAGTCTTTAAAGTATCTCACTTTTTTTTTAATATTAGTTTTTTAACAACAAAGCTTCCGGCTTTAGAGACAATTCACGGATCCTCATAGAGGATCCGTGTCCTTCGTTACTTCTTTGTTCATTGTTCATAATTAGGCGTGCGGATAATCCATGTTATGTGGAGAAATGACCTGATATACAGAAAATTAAATATAAAAATAAAAATAAAAAATAAAAAAATAATTTTAAAAATAAAAATAATTTTATTATTTTTATTTTTAATAATTAAATAATAATTTATAAATAATATTAAATAATAATTAAAAAGACAAAATTATAATTCTCTCAACTTTCACTTTACACCTCATTTTACAGGGATACCATACGGCCGTAACATGTGGAGTCTTTTATCCTTCTCTGTCCTCAACCTGGAAATCTTGCGTTGGAGTTTTAACCCTAGAGCATCTGAATCAGATCCCTTTTGGGTGTGTGGGTTTTTACCCTAAGAAAATTATTTAAAACAAAAAACAAAATTCATGAATTTTACCTGTCGCTTCCTACTACACGCTACAATAGGAAGGAATATAATAGTCCCTTTTGCTTCTCCAACCTCCACAAAAACTAAAGGCTTAACTATTATTTTCAGTCTTTTAATTAGTTTGTTAATTTTAATTTAATTTCTTAACTTTCAATTTGTGTCATATCTATCTCTTTTTTTGAGTTTTAAAATTATCTTTGATGAATATGACAAAAAGGGATAAATATGACAAATTAAAAGTTAAAAATTAAATTAAAATAAATAAATAACTTAAGAGAACAAAATAATAGTGGAAGAAGTAAAATGCAAAGCAGTTTTTATATGTTTTATTAAATAATATAATAGATAGAGTTTTTGATTGGAAAATATATTTCATTTCGTAGACTAACACCTAATTTTAATGTTACTATATCAACTTTAAAGCATAATAAAGCATTCTTTGAATTAAGATTTAATAACAAATTTATTACATCAACTTTAAAATGTAGTAAAATATGCCTTTACTGACGTTTGATTACAACATTTTCGCCTTAACTTTAAAATATAGCAAATTACTTATTTTTTAAAAAATGATAAAATAAAAACATTAACTCAGGAGAACCAAAAACATGCCACATCAATTTCTTTTAACATGCCAGTGTGAAATGTTTGAGAAATATTTTCAATTTCTTTTACCAAAAAATTGAAATGAACAATGCGTTTAAGTATCTGAATTTTACATATAATAAATTCTATTTAAAAAAAAAAAAAAAGACTCTAAGGATTCAGGTACGAAAACAAGAACAAAATATTGGCAAAGTTTATTTGCACATAGATAAATGGCTTCATTTTAGTATGAAACTTTCAGGATTTTCTTCAGTCACAAAGGCTTTGCTTTTTCAGAACTACTGGATACAAAAATAGGAAAACATAGAGACAATGGTTGTTTACAATTATGAAGATTCAAGGCACTAAGCTCCTAGAGACAAGTGCCACTATTATTTGTCAAATCATTTCAAAGATGTATAACCCCAGTTAATCAACATGCATGATAATTAGTACATAAATATATTACACAATGATGTAAAATCTAAACCAAAGAGAGTGCAAAAGGGCTTCCACCTATCCTGATAAATGCATAACTGAATTTGAAATGACGAGGTTCTCAATGAACTAAACTTTACGGTTCTATGTCAGAACACATGCAATATACAAATTCACAGTTGGAATTTGCTATCATAGCAAACACACAGTTGCCACACCAAAATTCTCTTGAACAAAAGAGAATACAATGAGCCATCTTTAACCAACATTGAAACTAATGACTTGTAAACAGTACAGTGAAATGCTATGACTAATTGTGCCAAAAATCGTCACAAAAGTTTGAAAAGCAGCTTATGAGATATTATTTTAAACAGTTTCTTCTAATATTTTTGTGTAGTCGATACCTCCTTCAAAGAATCAGCTGATGGGCTCAGCCAAAAAAAAACTTCTTACATCCTGAGGCATCCACAATGATCAAGGAAATGTAACGTAGTCGGCAGTTAAGTTAACTACCTCGCAGGTCCTAGTAAAGAACTAAGGATGATATCTGTAGGCTACTTAGCAGGCTTTTCAGAAGATGCTGGACCCTTTTCAACCATGGTGGTATAAGTAGCAGATTCTTCAGCCTCAACAAGCTTACGTAGCCTTGCCTGAAGAGCTCGAACTCTATCCTCAGTTTTGCGAAGCTTTCTCCATCTATAGGCAGTCCAGAGACCAAAGCCACCATATACAACAATATAGGAAGCCATACATAGGGGTAAGTTTCTGCATGCTTTTTTATTTTGTCATACTGATTTTCTAGAGTTTCTATCAAGCCTGCAGCAGAGGGGCCTGTAGCTACATGGTCCTCCTCAGTTTTCTGGACGGGCATGGAATTTGTTGCTTGCTGATTTTCAACTTTGGGTTGAGTTTCCATGCCCCTCTTTTAATGATGCTCCTTTATTGATAATATCAGAAAACTGCATAAGCAATTACCATTTTAGGTATCCTGCTATTTGAGAAGGAAGAAAACAGCTAAACAAATAGCCTGCTACAGAAGCATCACTAAAAGAGTATGCACGCAAATGGACAATAGAAATTCAAGTTATAAATAGCATAGCATGCAGAAAAAATGAATCTTAAAACATTTGCGCACATGAAGAATAACTACCACAACAAAAATAAGAATATGTATGTGTGTATATTTGAGAGGGGAGAAAAGGATATCTAGGTGCATTATGATATCGGAAGAATATTTAATACAAATACCCTGTATTCTATTACAATATACAAATTGAGTAAAGGATGTGTAAGTAAGGTTGTCAAAACAGAGATTTCACTTAAAAGCATTTGATATCCTATACAGCCTTGAAACACCAATTTTATTTTACGTATTAAATGAAGTTTCCTTCAGAAAATATACATATGCATACAATCATTGATAGAAAAGCATTATAAGTTAAGCTTAAGCACCAGATTCAACAAATTTATAACTTACAGACATATAATCTCAGATGTCATATAAAGAGTCTTAATCAAACACTGGCAAAATTGTAACCAAAGTTCATACGAGCAATTGGTGCTTTCCCCTCTCCAGGAGTATTATTATAATCCATATCATCCTCCCCTTCCTTTTTTTTCCCATCATCATCAAAATAGTCAATACCATCAACCAACTCTAAGTCACCACGAATGAGTCAAATCCAATATTTGAACACTCCCTCTCAACCTCTCCTTCATCTTTTTGTTGACAGAATCCTTTCTGCCTTTTTCTAGTTGTTTTGCCACTCTCTATTTGGTGGTAGAACAGGATCTTCCTTCTCAGCTATCCATTTATCATCATAGTATAGATCATCAATGCAATTCTTATCTAGCATTTGCTTCCGTTTTCAATTGTCTTTCTCTTAGTATTACATTATACATCATGATAAAACAAAAACTACCTACACCCAAAGACCCAAAAATAGGGCCAAAATTGTGTACAGGCGTAAAAGCATGCATCAAAAGTGTGCTTTTAAATTCTGTCAAGCGCACTTCCACTCGTTTCTGCTGGCTTGTGCTGCAGAGCGAAATCTAAAGTGTTTGTTATATATATATATATATATATATATATATAATAGTAAGATGAGATGTGCCAATCACTAAATAAGTTGTTAACAAACAGCCAAAAACTCATATACCATCCAGTATAATTTATGAGAGCATGAAATTATTAAATGGTGCAAACTAGAAGAAAAGTTAACCCTATCGGCAAAGATTATTACCTCAAGGAAATTCAAAGCACAATCAGCTAATCACAGTCACAGGACCAAAAAGAGTATTAAATTCAGAAATCGCAGTGCACTTATCCGTGGAAAAGGTCCATCACCGTCGGCGAAGAGGTGGTGCTGCCGCCGCTTGCTGGTCTGTTCAAGAAGACGAGGTAGACGCTGGGCGGGGCGGTGGCTCCGCGGATGTCCGTTCGGCGTTCACTGGGGCAATGACATATTGATATCTGAAGATTTAGTCAGGGCATTGACATATGGGGGCACATTGAATGGCATGTTGAAAATAATAATAATAATAATAATAATAAATAGAAGAAAATAAAACAAAACAAAACGAAAAAAGAAATATAATATGATAATTTTTCTTTGTTTAATTTTTGAAAGAGAAGGCTATTACGGAATTTTTTTTAATATTATTTTTAAATTTTTTAAAAATTAAAAACTTTTAAAAAATTAATTACAATAAATTTTATATTCTTCCATATTACAAATATATATATATATATATATATATACACACATATGCCTGTTTACATTTATAAACATATACAAACACAAATATAATTTATATATACACATAAATGTGTATATATATAATGTAATTTACTCATATAAATAATGTAACAAGTATATTATATTATTTATATTAATAAATTATATAAATTATTTTAAATATTTTTAGAATTACATCAATTTTTTATTTTTAAAATATGCACCTCAATTAAAAAAATTTTATATAATTTTAACAAAACTATATAATATACTTTATTTATATTGATACACACACACACACACACATATATATATATACACACACATATATTTACATATATACATGTGCTTTATATATATATATATATACACACATTTATATGTATATAAATATAACTTTGAGGTTTTTCTATTTTTACAATTTGCATATTTACTTCATAATTGTCTTGAAATTTTAAATATCTTAATTCTTCTTTTATGGATTCTAAATTTGTTTCTTCTTGACTCATTTTTCTTTCAATCTCTTCTTGTTCTAATTCTTCTAATATTTTCATCAAATTTATTTGTTTTATTTCTACTTTAGGTTTTTCGATTTTTGATAAATATGGTAAAAATTCTAGTATATCTTGATCTATTCTATCTATTCGGTGCATAAATCCTAACCTTTCTTTATCGAATTTTTTGCATTCTTCTAGTGAGATATAATCAATTAGGGTTTCTTGATTTGTTTTAGTTTGATTATTTTCCATTTCCTGAATAGCTTCAAAAATAGTCCATAAGTTATTATTTAACACTTCTTGTCCATGTTTTAATTCTTCAACTATTACTCTGGTTTCATAGTTATAAAGATAAAAAAAGATCAGCAGAAAATCAAAATAATCCACCGACCTCCATCAACATTCTCGAAGGATGAAGAACTGATTTAACTCAAAGGAGACAAAGAAATGACAAAAAGTGACATAAAGACGTCGAAATGACAAAAAGAAAAAGAAAAAGAAGATTCCTTGGAAAAAGTCAAAAAAATGAAGTGACACAACAAAAAGTGACTCCCGAATGACTGACAAAGAAGAAAAGAAGACTTGAAGTGACTAGCCACCGAAGAAGACATTAGAGCACCAAAAACTTTAGCGCCAACTTAAAAACTTTATCGCCAATTCAATTATTGTAATAGAATAGTATCGGCAGAGGAATGCCTCTCGCCTATATAAAACCCTATAAGTTTCAATTGTAAGCAGAACTCGAATTCGCTTTGAATTACTCTCTGAGAATTCTGAGCACCCACTCTCTAACCATTGTACTCCCCTGCCTTCATCAATAAAGAAATTTATTTTGAAATTTAAAGGTATGACTAGCTAAACTCTCTCCTCAGAGATTAGGCATAGTATTTCAACTCTTATCTATCCATAAATGAATTGATCCGCCGCTGTGTCAATACTGAAATGAGAATTAGAGATCCTTTGAACAGTAATTTAGAAATGGGAATAGTACGCCTCCAGTAGAAAACGAAAGAAGGCTGTGCTGAACTAAGTTGAAGGGGGAAGGTCTTGGCTTTAATAGGTGAAGGTGATACAACATGGAATTTAATTAATTGGACAAATATGTATCTACTCAAACAATTAGGATATGTAGTTAACCCCGATATATCATTTATCCACACATTAAGAAATCCACCTGAAGAAATAAAAAAGATCTTAGAAAAAGAACCAGAACACAAAAGAATATATAGATTAACTGAACTAGCTAAACCCTTAGAACAGAAATTATATGAATCAAAAGAAGAAATCAAAAGAATAGGATCCAAAATCCAACATCTTAGAATAGAAGTATATGATATAGGAAATGAAGTACACTTAATAAAACGAAAAATTGACAGAATAAGTCAAGTACTAGGAATAAGAAATACTATAGAACCAATTATAGATCAATCAGAAATTAATATGATGAGATTATATAAAGAAGACACTATTAGAGAAGTTACTGAGCCACAAATAAAATCCAAACCTATGAATGAACAAGTTTATGAAACCAGAGTAATAGTTGAAGAATTAAAACATGGACAAGAAGTGTTAAATAATAACTTATGGACTATTTTTGAAACTATTCAGGAAATGGAAAATAATCAAACTAAAACAAATCAAGAAACCCTAATTGATTATATCTCACCAGAAGAATGTAAAAAATTAGATAAAGAGTAAATAGTCTTGGACTTTTACTTGTTCTTCCGACGGAGTAAATACATGAGTTTGGGCCAGTGAAGTAAGTCCATTGGATCTCATCACAAGTTAAAGAAATTAAATTGAAATTAAATAGCAAGAACTAGATACAAGCAAAGCAAAAGCAGAAATAATAACAGAAAGTAAAAAGATATAGAAGGCTATAAGCAAAAATGCAGGTATATGACTTAAACTAAATTTCAGAGATTAAGCTTCATATTTCTATTCTTATATTTCCATCCATGCTCTGATACCATTCACGGGGACAGCCTGGAATGAGTGAGATCAGCTACCCATTCAAGGAGTAATTTACACTTAAGAATAGGGGTGATCGATACTAAACCGGGTCATGGAAGGAACTCTGCCCTCTTTCATGCAGAGGTCTTTTCTATGGCTATTCTCAAACGATGAGCATCGACTATGGTTGGCTGCTCATTAAAATCAAGACCTTCCCCCTTCAGCTTAGTTCAGCATAGCCTTCCTTTGTTTTCTACTGGAGGCGTACTATTCCCATTTCTAAGTTACTGTTCAAAGGATCTCTAATCCTCATTCCAGTATTGACATAGCGGCGGATCAATTCATTTATGGATAGATAAGAGTTGAAATACTATGCCTAATCTCTGAGGAGAGAGTTTAGCTAGTCATACCTTTAAACTTCAAAATAAATTTCTTTATTGATGAAGGCAGGGGAGTACAATGGTTAGAGAGTGGGTGCTCAGAATTCTTAGAGAGTAATTCAAAGCGAATTCGAGTTCTGCTTACAATTGAAACTTACAGGGCTTTATATAGGTGAGAGGCATTCCTCTGTCGATACTATTCTATTATAATAATTGAATTGGCGATAAAGTTTCTAAGTTGGCGCTAAAGTTTTTTGTGCTCTAATGTCTTCTTCGGTGGCTAGTCACTTCAAGTCTTCTTTTCTTCTTTGTCAGTCATTCGAGAGTCACTTTTTGTCGTGTCACTTCATCTTTTTGACTTTTTTCAAGGAATCTTCTTTTTCTTTTTCTTTTTGTCATTTTGACGTCTTCATGTCACTTTTTGTCATTTCTTTGTCTCCTTTGGGTTAAATCAGTTCTTCATCCTTCGAGAATGTTGATGGAGGTCGGTGGATTATTCTGATCTTCTGCTGATCTTTCTTTATCTTTACAGTAGATGCATATATGGATTGGATAATCAGATAATTGTTGGCAAATTCTTCGTTTGGTGTCTTCAGTATTATCCAATTTATTAGTTTTGATTTTATCATAAAATTGAATAAATAGTCTTGGACTTTTACTTGTTCTTCCGACGGAGTAAATACATGAGTTTGGGCCAGTGAAGTAAGTCCATTAGACCTCATCACTAGTTAAAGTTCTATTCATTTCTGAAAAGATAATTTCATACTCTTGGGCTCTTATTTTTGAAATGAGAGGACTGAATTCTTCTTGATCAATAGATGATTTTTCGGATTGCTCAAAGGCGAAAGGTTGCCTTGTAGTTCCGAATTTAATGAGATTAATGGGAGAATAAAATTTTTCAGGAGTTATTTCTGCAACTGTAGAATAACAGCGCATATACATGGTATACTGGGTAATGATTTCATGGTAGTGTTTGGCAGCTGCTTTGATGGCTGTTGGAAGTAAACTTAATTCTATAAGATCTCTTTTTACGTGTCTGCCTCTCGACAGCACAACCTATCACTGGTGGTCAGCCAGCCAGGCCCCCAAGAGCTAAGAGCTAGTACTTCGTTCAGGTCTCATATCATGAGAATGCTCTCTAGGGATTTCGACTTTCCCAAATATACTGGCACAAAACCATCTTGTCAAAAGCGCTCTGATACCATTTACGGGGACAGCCTGGAATGAGTGAGATCAGCTACCCATTCAAGGAGTAATTTAGACTTAGGAATAGATGTGACCGATACTAAATTGAGTCATGGAAGGAACTCTGCCCTCTTTCATGCAGAGGTCTTTTCTATGGCTATTCTCAAACGATGAGCATCGGCTATGGTCGGCCGCTCATTAAAGCCAAGACCTTCCCCCTTTAGCTTAGTTCAGCATAGCCTTCCTTCATTTTCTACTGGAGGCGTACTATTCCCATTTCTAAGTTACTGTTCAAAGAATCTCTAATCCTCATTCCAGTATTGACACAACGGCGGATCAATTCATTTATGGATAGATAAGAGTTGAAATACTATGCCTAATCTCTGAGAAGAGAGTTTAGCTAGTCATACCTTTAAACTTCAAAATAAATTTCTTTATTGATGAAGGCAGGATTCGAGTTCTGCTTACAATTGAACCTTACAGGGCTTTATATAGGCGAGAGGCATTCCTCTGCCGATACTATTCTATTACAATAATTGAATTGGCGAGAAAATTTTTAAGTTAGTGCTAAAGTTTTTGGTGCTCTAATGTCTTCTTCGGTGGCTAGTCACTTCAAGCCTTCTTTTCTTCTTTGTCAGTCATTCGGGAGTCACTTTTTGTCATGTCACTTCATCTTTTTTACTTTTTCCAAGGAATCTTCTTTTTCTTTTTCTTTTTGTCATTTCGACGTTTTCATGTCACTTTTTGTCATTTCTTTGTCTCCTTTGGGTTAAATCAGTTCTTCATCCTTCGAGAATGTTGATGGAGGTCAGTGGATTATTCTGATCTTCTGCTGATCTTTCTTTATCTTTACAGTAAATGCATATATGAACTGGATAATCAGATAATTGTTGGCAAATTCTTCATTTGGTGTCTTCAGTATTGTCCAATTTATTAGTTTTAATTTTGTCATAAAATTGAGTAAATAGTCTTGGACTTTTACTTGTTCTTCCGACGGAGTAAATACATGAGTTTGGGTCAGTGAAATAAGTCCATTGGACCTCATCACTAGTTAAAGTTCTATTCATTTCTGAAAAGATAATTTCATACTCTTGGGCTCTTATTTTTGAAATGAGAGGACTGAATTCTTCTTGATCAATAGATGATTTTTCGGATTGCTCAAAGGCGAAAGGTTGCCTTGTAGTTCCGAATTTAATGAGATTAATGGGAGAATAAAATTTTTCAGGAGTTATTTCTGCAACTGTAGAATAACAGCGCATATACATGGTATACTGGGTAATGATTTCATGGTAGTGTTTGGCAGCTACTTTGATGGCTGTTGGAAGTAAACTTAATTCTATAAGATCTTTAGAGGGATAAATGCAATGAATTAATCCATAACTGAATAAGGTGTGAACTAATTGAGGATTTGTACCAGCATAGATGACGGCTTTGTTAATGGAGTAATGGGAAATATATCTAATGGTTTTGGCAGATATTTGAAAATGATTCAGTTTATCAATAATTAATTGAAAATATTCAAACTGTTCATGGAGTTTTTTTTGTACTGAAGTCTGAGGATTTGAGGTAGAGGATGATGCTATTTGGGTATTTGGACTTGGTTGTTGGGCCTTTTGGGCTTGTTCTTGGGCCTGTTTGACTTCTTGTTCTAGGATGGCTGCAAATGAGGGAGTAGATGGAATATGAGTGGATTGGCTTTGAGGAGTTTGAAGGGATGATTGAGTAGGAGATATACTCATACCCATTACTTGCTTTTCTACTTGGATTAATCGTGATTCTAACTCGTTGACATAGGAAGTACAATTTCCCAATGTCTGAGTTAAATAATTAATGGAATTACTCATATTGCTTAACCGATTCCTTGTTTGTGATGCCAAGATATTTTGATTGAGTTCGAGAGTATTTACTCGTGTAATGATATGAGGATATGAATTCTCCTCTTCTTGGGGATTACTCGTAGCTTTACTTGTCTGAGATGATTGCTCCAAATCTGCTAAGAAAATCAACAATCAAGTTATTTTTTCCTTGAACATATTCAACAGAATAATAATAAATCAGGAAATATTGATATCATCATTTTTTATAATATTTTCTTTTTCATTTTTTAATCGTTTTCCTTTTTTCTTTCTTGGTCTTAAAAGTTTTAGTTCTTCTTGTAATTTTCTTAGTTTATTCTTATAAGATCGTTTTAACCATTTTATCTTTTTTCGAATTGTATTTGTTTTAGTTTGTTGATGATGGAATTCACAGTGCTTACTATGAGGATATAGGGATTTTAAAGGGCATCTTCATGCATTTTTATCTGTCTTTTTATTTGAATATTTTGAACATCTATATTCGCCTCCAGATATTAAATCTTTTGTATCAAATTCGGCGTCCTTATATTGTTGGATTAAAGTTCTTTTGTTTTTAATTGATTTTTCTAAAGTGGAATCTTTTTCTAAAGTTGAATCTTTTTCTTCTTCATGTATTTCATCTTTTTCTAACTCTTGCCATAATTGTTGAAATTCTTCAAATTTATCAAAGTCAAAATAATTTTCTTTCTGTATATCATTTGTTTGTAATTCTAATAAATCCCAATCTACTATTGGTTCATCAAAGTCTACAGTTTCTTCGATGTTTATTTCTTCTGTTGTATTATTTTGACTACTTTCTCCTTGACTACTTTCTCTTTGCATCATATTAATTTCATTTTCTTCAAAAATATAACTATTTTCTTCATTAGATTCACTAGTTGTAGAATTTTTACTTAAATTTGTATCTGATTCGGATTCGAATAATGTTAATTTTTCTAATTTATATATTTCAGTATCAGAATAATCAAATTCTTCATTTATATAATTATTTAATTAAATGGGTTCTAGGTTAAAATCATCAGCTAATTCTATTAAATTCATAACTTTTTATTTTCTTGATTTTTTACAATCTGTTAATATATGTTCTAATTCTCCATAATTATAGCATTGATATTTTGTAGGATATTTTCTGTAATTAATTTTTCTTGGTCCTTTTTTGTAATATGTTCTAGGTTTAAAGGGTTTCCTAAATTTTGATTGTTTTTGGAATTTTGATTTAGGATATTTCTTGAATTTATATTGATAACGTTTATAAGGTGATTGATATTTTCTATCTATCCTTTTATGATATTTTCGAGGTTTCCTTTCGGGTATGCATCCCCATTTATGAGGTGTTTCGAAATTACTACATTGTAAAATTAATTTGATGGTTTTATAATATTTATTATTTCTCCAAGCTTCTTTACATTTATTAGATAAATATTCTCTAAGGAAATCTTCTCTTCTTCCCATAGTATCTATATATGGTATTAGATTTATTCTATCATTAAAAGCTTTTCTATAGTCTGTTATAAGAATTTCTGATAATAATCTGGGTAGTTTGTGATAGAATAAGTCTAAATAAAATCTTTTTTGTTCATAATTTTCAAATCTTGCTTCATAATAATATTTTTGGTATTCAAAAATATATTGATTCAGAATTTTTGGTTCGAGGGAACATATTTCTATTTGATGTAATTTAGTTATAGCTCTACTGATTTTTGTTTGTTCGTTTGCTCCTACACTTCTTCCTAGAAATTCATTTCTTAAAACTTGTTCATATTTTCTTAATACGTAGGCATAAAATTCTTTTGTTGTTGTATAATTTGATACTTGTCTTACTTGTTGTCTAAATTCTTCAGTTAGACTTTTCCACCATTCGAGGACAATACATGTAAAGCTAGACTCAATTATTAGGATGGCTGAATGGGTGTCTAGTTGTCGATGTGCTAAGGCTATTAATTGTGATTTATGCCATCCTAAAACAAGAAGTCAAACAGGCCCAAGAACAAGCCCAAAAGGCCTAACAACCAAGTCCAAATACCCAAATAGCATCATCCTCTACCTCAAATCCTCAACTTCAGTACAACAAAAACTCCATGAACAGTTTGAATATTTTCAATTAATTATTGATAAACTGAATCATTTTCAAATATCTGCCAAAACCATTAAATATATTTCCCATTACTCCATTAACAAAGCCGTCATCTATGCTGGTACAAATCCTCAATTAGTTCACACCTTATTCAGTTATGAATTAATTCATTGCATTTATCCCTCTAAAAATCTTATAGAATTAAGTTTACTTCCAACAACCATCAAAGTAGCTGCCAAATACTACCATGAAATCATTACCCAGTATACCATGTATATGCGCTGTTATTCTACAGTTGCAGAAATAACTCTCGAAAAATTTTATTTTCCCATTAATCTCATTAAATTCGGAACTACGAGGCAACCTTTCGCCTTTGAGCAATCCGAAAAATCATCTATTAATCAAGAAGAATTCAGTCCTCTCATTTCAAAAATAAGAGCCCAAGAGTATGAAATTATCTTTTCAGAAATGAATAGAACTTTAACTAGTGATGAGGTCTAATGGACTTACTTCACTGGCCCAAACTCATGTATTTACTCCGTCGGAAGAACAAGTAAAAGTCCAAGACTATTTACTCAATTTTATGATAAAATCAAAACTAATAAATTGGATAATACTGAAGACACCAAACAAAGAATTTGCCAACAATTATCTGATTATCCAATCCATATATGCATCTACTGTAAAGATAAAGAAAGATCAGCAGAAGATCAGAATAATCCACCGACCTCCATCAACATTCTCGAAGGATGAAGAACTGATTTAACCCAAAGGAGACAAAGAAATGACAAAAAGTGACATGAAGACATCGAAATGACCAAAAAAAAAAAGAAAAAGAAGATTCCTTAAAAAAAGTCAAAAAGATGAAGTGACACGACAAAAAGTGACTCCCGAATGACTGACAAAGAAGAAAAGAAAGCTTGAAGTGACTAGCCACCGAAAAAGACATTAGAGCACCAAAAACTTTAGCGCCAACTTAAAAACTTTATCACTAATTCAATTATTGTAATAGAATAGTATCGGCAGAGGAATGCCTCTCGCCTATATAAAGCCCTGTAAGTTTCAATTGTAAATAGAACTCGAATTCACTTTGAATTACTTTATATACAAATGTACATAACTATGGGTAAAATTATAAATTTTCTGAAATGTATTGTTTACTTTTGTCAATAATACTAAATTCCTGAAATATTACTACTATCATATGGCCATATACTTGATTATATGGTTCGAATAAAGTGTTTATATAAAATGTAAAACGATATAATTATATCATAATTGACTATTGAATCTTTCATTTCTTTCTTGTTCATTTTTGATATTGAAACAAGGAAAAAAAAAAACAACTAATCTTTCTGTCTCATCTTAACTCTCAAACATATCTTTTAGAAGAAAAATAAGAAACTCCATCTGTTTAGAAATAGAGAAATTATAGATAAAATTTTTAGCAGTTACATCCTCATTAGTACTGTAGAAATTAGTAATAGCCATATTTTCATTTGGACACAAATACTTCAGTAAACAAAACACATTTTCAGTTGGACACAAATACCCTCATTCTTCATATAAAACAATAACATATTGTGTGTATTTAAGTAATTTTTTGTAAAGGTAATTGATCTCTAATTAAACATTTTTTATTAAAAAAATAAAATATTAGTGATTAATTAAGATGAAAAGCATTTTATATAGGAAAGACAATGAGGAGAGGTAGGACAAGTTTTTCAGTATCTGCTCACTTCATTTGTTCCCATTCTATCTCATATTTACCTCGTGGTTTCGTAAGTTTTTTCTTTCTGCCCCAAACTCATAGGCATTATATTGTCATGTACCTATCTCGTCTCATCCCAAAACAGAAAAAAAAAAAAATAGTCTATGAAATCACTAAAGATTCATAACATAAATTATTTTTCAAACATCACAATATGAATTGGTGGACACCGCACAGTAAAAAATTAGTCAACAGGCCACGCGTTTAACTCCCAAATCTGAAATATGAATAGTCATTAAAGCCACAAAAAAATGAAGGTTGGTTGGTGAAACGGCCCATTTGATTGAATGGGTTGGGTGGCGTATGAAGAGTCTCTGTGAAGTCCGTTTCAAATCATGGATCTTTTGAGTTGAATATAATCCAGGCCTGTTCTAATGCATGTTTGTCCTCTCCCCAACTGCTTTCTAAGTAATTAAATAGCTTGCAATTATGAGACATGCATGAGACTGGCAAAGATAATTATCAACATAAAGTTTTTACAAATTGATATAGTTGTTGCTTTGGTCTATATTCTTAAAAGAAACCTTAAAAATAAGTATTTTTAAAAAATTTTGAAAATAATATAAATTTTTACAAACATTCATTTCACCCTCTCATTGAATGTTGATTAGCTTGTCTAATTGTAGGATAAATTTTATCTAAACCTCTGTAAATCTCTGCATCATCTACTTATTATTTTCCTTTGAATTTGAGTTTTAAAATCAAATCCCTTTTCCTGATGTTTGTTTTGAGAACTATACTAGAGATAGTGTTTTTCCAACTAGCTTGCTTTTGAAATTGTGAAGTTCTAACTATATTATATTATTCTAAGTCTTTGAAACCTCTGAAATAATCTATTATTTGGAATTTTTGAGTTGCTTCCCTAGGAATACGGGTGGATCAACTTTTGCCTGTGGATATATAGTCATGTGGATTCAAAAATGGTTAGACCAGACAGCTGCATCTACGTATGGGGATTATCAATATGGTATGAAGGTATTTATCATCCTTTATGTTATTATGTACTGCAAGAACAGGCGTATTTTTGAGGATTCTGGATGTGATCCAGGGACTGCATTCCAGTTAACGCCTAAGTCAACCATATGGCTCTATTCTATAATCTTCGTCGACCCAACAATGATGTCATTTTTTCAAAGCTATTAAATGGCCAGCAAGGTAGTCTTCCTATGAACAAGTGATCATTAATGTTTTGGGTCACAAAGCAGAATGCTAAACAACGAAAGCATCAGGTATTGATAATAGTTTGGTTTGGCTGTTCGATTTTCCGTAAATGGTTTTGGATCAAAGAATATTAACGGGATAAGATGATGGTGCTTCTTCTGATTGTTCGACATGCACTTTGCTTTATTTGTCATCAATAATCAATTATTAATCCTCAGCTCTATCCATTGCGAATATTGCTATTTGCCAAGCATCAATGTCAGCTTTTGCAAGTGCAACATGGGAATCCGGTAAAACTCCAAGTGCTCCAACAACATATTTCGTCTTTACTTGCTCGATTTTGAAGATCTGATAATTTGCTTTGTTCCACCTATCTTAAGTTTTAGTTTTGTATATTAATTTCAACAAGACAATGTAGCTAATATGTAATTGTCTTTTAATGGTTAGAAAAAAAAAAAAAGAATTCTTTGAAAGAGAAAAGATTAATTTTAAAATGATTTTTTTTATCAAACTCTTGCAAAATAAAAACTTGAAACATTAAACAAAAAAGTTTTTAATCTCTACAATATCCAATTCAATCATCCTTCCTGATTATTAATTGAAGTAACAAAAATCATCATGATATGTACAAAATTCTACTGCATCACAATCAAAAAGAAAGGGGAAAAAATTATTTTTATAAGGATAAATTATATTTTTATCCCTATAATGTCAATTAATTTTTAATTTAGTCCATCTGATTTAAAATTTTGTAATTAAATACGTATAATGTAAAAAGAAATGAGCCCTTGACAACAAACTACCGCTTGGATTCTATTAAGATAGATGATGTGGCCATGTGGGTGCCATGTTGGCACTTTGACTTGGTCCCCCTCATTAGTTACTTGACACATCATTAACCACACGTGCCCTCCATCTTCGTCTTCTTCATCGCTGATACTAGTCTGCTCCACTGTGGGAATGGACGGTATGTAGTCTTGGTGACTAATCAAACAGCAATAGCAATCATGTTCACCTTCATATTTGTAATTGGAGGGATCATCAGAAAGCCAATTACAATGGGCACCCCTCTCACATGAACCTCATGCTTATCCTCTTTAATATTACCCCTATAAACCCGTCATATTCAAGTTCCTTCATCTCAGAATGTTCGTTAAGGCCAAAAAACCCACTTTGATTTCACTTCCAAAAAGTATTTTTTATATGATAAGAATATATTTAGCCATGGAAATACAGTGGTTTTCAGGTCTTGGGCTGGATTTGATAATGGGAACTTTGAGGGTGCTTAATCTGTACTTGAGGCATGAAGCTAGAGTTTTAAGAGCCACAATTGCAGTTCACGAGAGAGGTACTACTTGCTGCTTATCTGCAAGTTATCCATGTTGGCTTTGGCCCCATTTTAGCTGAGTTCAATGCAAACAACGTAGAGTACTCGATTAGCTAGAGCATTTCCTAATAATGATCCAAAGAGCGATTTTCCCATTGATGATGTAAATTTTCTTAACAACAAGAGGAGAGATGATGGAGATGGTGGGCACATGTGGCATGTGTGGCTAGTAATGTCTTAAGTGGCTCCAGAGAGGATTAAATCAAAACTCTTTTGATGAGGATGAGTTCGTTCTCCAACTGAATCAGATCATAGCTCCGATGTCACCATTGCCGGAGCTATTAACACCGCCGCCGCGGCCACCACTGTCGACGTCAGCAACTAATCCTGTACTGTAACAACAATGGCTTCAACAGTACCATGAAGAGTTACATTAATGACTCGTCTTCAACCTTCTACACTCTGTCTTTTGATAACTCCACTGCCATACCAATTATCAACAAACCTTACCCACATCTCGACTGTGCTCTCACCAACCCTCATTCTTCGCCTTTGTCTTCCTCAAAATGCACCCGAGGGAATCGTAACGTTGAACAAAGAAAGAAAGCTAGATTAGATTAAAGAGGAAGAGGAAGGTGGATTGATGACGGACGAACAACCGGTGGACGTGGTTGTTGGTCACTCGCCTTTCCTTGTACGTTGATTTTGATTTTCTGGTGTTTGGCAAAAGTATATCCTATCATTAATATTTGATTTGAATGGTATAAAGTTTATTTTTTTTATTTTAAAAAGTACAAAATTTAAAAGAAAAATAATTTTTAACTATGAATCTTAAAAAAATTATAATTGATAGTAAAAAAATATAAAATATAAAATCTATGCTGTTTAAATTTAAACGATTTAAATCGCATGATGCTCCCCTTGGAATAGCAAAGAAATCATGTGCCCTTTTCCTTGTGTTGAAGTCAATAGAAGTTTAGGTTTAGTCAGCACAAAATAAGCAGTCTAAATTTTCTAAAGCTTTTTAATATAAAGTTCTTATAAAATTTTTAAAAAAAAGCTAAAACTAATCAGAATTCCTATACACATTTCTACTCTTCACGTCATTCTTTGAACTTTATAAAAATTGTATAATAAGAAAACTTTAAAAAGTTATAATGATGGGGACTAAATTTTAAATGCTTGAAAATTTATAGTAACAGCTTTTAAAAAATAAACTACAGAAACCAAATGATTATATTTTTATAATTAAATCACAGAATTTACAATTTATTAAATAAAGGTGTCTTAACTTCTTTTTATAATTCGACTGTTAATTATTAAAATAAGAAATTTAATAATCATCCCACAATTTACACTTTAATAGCTTCACAGGGCAATCTCAAAACCAACATATCATTTGTTAAAAGTTTTGTTTGGTTCACAAATTATGAATATAATTTTTTTATATAACTTGTGTAATGTTTATTATATTTTTATATTTTTATTTTATTTATCAAATTATTTTTTAAAAAATAAAAATAAAATAATCATTTCTTATCTTAATTACTTCATCTATCTACATTTTACATTCTCTTTATTATTACACCCCCGACTAAACAGAGTATAAATGATTAACAGCAGATGCTCGCATAAGCCATATTGATTCCAAATGTGATGCATGATTGATTATTTACCATTACAACCAAATTCTCATTATCACTTCACTTCGTTTTTTATGATTCTTTTCTTAAAGACTAAGTTGGGATTCACATTTTAAAATTTAAATAAAAGTTGGGAGCATATAAACTGATTCAATCATCAACAAGAAAAGGTTCGAGAAACAAAGTCTTCAACTGTGGTTTGGATCCATTGAGGGAAGGGTTAAAAAAAAAGTGCTGTAATGACGCACAAGACTATCTCCCAAGTGCTGAAATTATTCTTGGTTGTGTGATGCTTTCCCAAAATTACAAGATAGACGCTCCTAACAAATATAACTTCATGCTGACAGATGGAAGAATTTTCATTCTTCTGAGTGCTAGGTCCAAAAATATCAGAAAAATTTTATGAACTCATTTTTGTGAAGTGAAATTATCTCACCATGCACCTTAGATTCTTGCTTAATATTTTGATTTATAATTCAACCAATGAATCTTTAAAACAAAAAGCTCAAAATGTATTTTAACCATAAATAATTTTATATGAAGTTATATATAAGGATGAGAGAATTGTTTTTTAAAATGAAAATTTACTAATCTTCTGAAAACCTCTAGAGTCCTTCTTTTTTAAAAAAAAAAAATTTACCTATTAATAGAATTTCAGAAAAGAAAATAAACTTTTTCAAACAAAAAAAAGAAAAAATCATTATTTAGCCATTAATTCCTTTTCCTTTTATTTCCTCCCTTTTTTTTTTTGGATTCTTTTTCTTACTTTCTTCTCTCAACTTCAAAACATACCCTTTAAGGCATCAAACTTTTCATAGAATCACCATCACCATTACCCAATCGCTGCATCTAGGTTTTCTTAAGCCTGAAAGTGGGATGGTGGACTGGAGAATGAAAGGGTTAACAATTTAGGATTCAAATCATTTTACACAAGGGGGATGATTGAACATAAGAAGTACCTTATTATTTTCATTTTTCACCCTCTCTCCAAAACTTTTGTTTTTCATTTTTCCTCTTCCTTTTCCAATTTCATCTTTCCTTTCAATCATACATATAAATTAAATTTTTTGTAGTTATATATAATCAGAAAAAAGTAATATATATAGAATATATTTTTCTCTTTATACTATTTTTTTCTTATCTTTTTTATATATAATCAATTTATAGCTACAAAAATTTAAACTCCGCTGAGTATCCAAACTAGACGCAAAGACAAACATTTTCGTCAAAAGTGCAGGATATTGTATGGCCCCTTTGTCTACAGTTGTTCGTATTAACCTCTTCCATTGCCCTATAGATAGATATATAGGAGCTACAGGATCTTGGAAGCTTGTGATTCCCTAAATATTTGAATGGTAAATGCCTAGTTTCTATCCCCTAACAGTAAATATGATGCAGTGGTAAAATGCGAATCATACTATCTAATGGAGTATAACCAATTAATAAAGCTAAGCCATCCTTCTGAAGCATCTTTAATTTCCCACGAAAAGAATAAAAATATTGCTTTATATCTGCTTAATCTTCATTAGATTCCACTTTATCCGATAGGGCCTCTTTATTCCCTTACTTTTCTGCCATTATTACGCTTCTGAAAGGACAATATGCCTTCACTATTCTCTTGACCCAAGCAATAATAGAAACCAGAAAAAATGATAATTAGCAGGGACAGGTATCTGTTTTCAAACCTTTTTTTTTTTTCAATCAAATTGTAGCATATGAAAGAATTTTTTATTTTTCACCGAATCAATGGTATAGTATGAAAAAAAAAATTCTTATGTTATGTTTTTTTAAAAAAATCAAATAATAAATGCTTAAAAAACTATATTTAACTTTTTTCCACTTAATATTTGATTTCATTTTTAAATTATTTGTTATCATACTCTTTAAAGACGTGACACTAAATTAAAACAATGTTAATTGTTTAGTTGCTAATAAAAATTTCATAGTAAATATTTAAAAAAGTGCATATAAATTTTGTCAAAAGGTAAAATTATAGGTAAATTATGTAGATTTCTTTTAACTTTTTTAATACTACACAAACCTCACATCTACTTTTAAAATATATATAAAGTTTATTTAAAACAAAAAATTACTTTACATTTTAATTTAATTTTTAATTTTCTTGACTAAAATACACTCTATTTAAAAATACTCTACATCAATTTAAATACATATTTTTGAACCAAAAAAAATTTAAATAAAAGATATTTTAGTCAAAAAATTAAAAATTAGATTAAAGAATAAAGTAATTTTATTTTAAGAAAAGTTTGTATATATTTTGAAAACAGAAGGCATGTTTATATAATTTTAATAAAATTTAAAGAAAACCTATATAATATACTCTAAAATTATAAAACACGAATAAACAAAAGAATCTGCGTAGCAAAGCCACGGCTTTCATTTTGGTGCAAAGAATCCAATTCAAAGAGTGCCAAACCATGGCAATGGAGGAACTTTTAAATTCCCTAAGACCATCTTTAGTAAGAAATCCCTTTATAAACAACCAACTTATCTGCTAGCCCAAGGTACCTCTCCACAAACAGGCAATCACTTGGTTGTTGGTTCAAGAAAGGTTCAAAATATGAGGAAAACTCTACTTCTATGGTTCTTTATGTTGCTCAACATTCTCACGTATTCAGCTTGTGGAAGCAAATCCACTGCACAACATGGTGATCTTAGGACCTCCAAGTCACAAATGCAGCCTAAATGTAAGCATTTCGGAACTTCTTGTTTGTTAGTTTTTTTTTTTTTTTTTGGCTCTGATTTCATGTTCTCATCCACTTTCTTGTATGAAACTAGCCTGAACTTACAATTTCATTCTAGTTTGTTAAGCTTATTCAGGTATAATTCCCAGAAATAAGTAAGTGCATAAGTTAGTTACTGAAAATAGCATTCAATTACATGTTAGTTCTTTTAATAAGTTGTTAAGGAATGTTAGAAGAATTAACGCACATCAAATTTGTTATTTTCAAAGATTAAATCATGCACTCACTAATTGAAGATTGAACATTTGAACATATTCATCTTCATTGCAAACACTTTCTTCTTCTGGGATGTGCAGATATGTATGGTGTGATCATGGGGTCAAATCAAATAGGCAATCAAAGAACAATTCCAAGATTGCAAGTGATCCATCGCAGAAGCCTTTCGCATACAGCAAAGCCAGTTAATGGTGGTTCAAATGACATACGGCATCCAAACAATGGTCGGAGAAGTTCAAACTCCTTTTGTATCAAGCCTTCATCCTTGTTCATGGCAGCCCTTAAGAATCTTATTCTTGGATTGCTTCTATTTGTTTGCTTCTACTGAATTCCTAGGGCTTGAAGTTTCATCCTAAAACATAGTTCTTATTTACGAGGAAGGTACAAGAAGCAGAGATATTCAAAACTCAACATCTAACACCCTATGGTTAGATTATAAGACCTTTACATGGAGCCAAAAGTTGCTTTTTATTTTATTCCATTTTTCTTATAAATACTCCTGCTCTTAGCTTCTAATTTCTATATGATGTTAACGCTTTCTTTTGATAATAAGTTAACCTTCTACCTTCATTTCCCTTTTAGAGTGCTAAATCCCATTTATACAAGAAACAATTCATGGGACAGACACACATGCATACCTTCTTTATATTCCTGCGTAAAAGGCTTCATTACTACTTGGCTCAATACCAGCTGAACTAGAGTTTCTTTACTTCTAAAATCTCGAATTACATTGCGTTGCATCAAGACATTTAATATATAATCATACCAGACAAAAATAACCGGTATTTTAATAAAAGGGGAAAATCTAGTTTACCCTTATGTGATTCGAACAGAAATCAATTTGTCCCCTTGTTAGTTTAAAAAGTCTCGGTCAACTCTGATGGTTTTTGTTACTATTTAACCACCATGTGGTATTTTTAGTTTTAATTTTAATAAAAAGAATCACATGAATGTTTATATAATGAACAGTCCATAATTAAAAGTGCATTTCACTTGCACATTTCGGAGTCTTTTTAACACCATTACTAGGATTAACCCAATATTTCAAAATTAAAATGGCCAACTTAATCCCAACAATAGCCTTATTAAATTGTTCAAGATATAGCTGAATACAGTGAAATCATTCATCATTTTAATTTTCACGCAAGCCTCATTATTTTCATTAAATTTTGAATGTAAAATAAACTAAGGTGGTTAATTAATAATTGAACAACCCACATAAGTGTTAAATATGACGCTTCGAATCACAAGAGCACAGGCCAAACCAAAGGGGAGATAAACAATAATTTACCCTAATAAAAAAGCAGTGTCCTGTGCTCAAACTTCAAGAGCAAAACTCAACTCCTTGACTCTATCAAAACCTCAAGCATCCATGGATGACCTCAGAAAACTGTCTTATAAGCAGTGATGATAACACAAGCAAGAGGTTTCTCTCATTGAAGAAAGTGAGTAAGAATTAAGACAAATAATTAACATACCACTAATTGGTTATTGGTTACTAGAACGAGGAAGATGGAGGCATAAAAGAAAGGTTACCATAAATAAATGAAACACTTCTTTATTTTAGATTGCTAAGACAAAAACTTAAGAAGCAATGCAGCAGGAGAGGTAAACCCACTAGGCCACACCAAAAGTGAACATGAGAAAATGATCTTCATATATAAATACATTACAGATACAAAGAAGACAACAAACAACATAGAATAGGAATTACACAGACAAGGGTCATAATTTTGATAACAGACATATAAGACAACAAATATAGGTGTTGAACTTCACCAACCGCCCCCCCCCCCCCCCCCCCCCCCCAAAAAAAAAAAAAAAAAAAAATAGAAAGAAGAAGAAGAAGAAGCTATAGAAACCCTTATGAAGAACTCCACACACCAGCAAACAGAAGAAGGGCTCATAGTTTACTTATTGAATAAATCTTCTTATCCATTCTCAGATTCGGAAAACATCTGTCTGAAATCTCTCATCATACAATCTCCAATGGCCATACCTCTCAGTGTGGAAGACAGACCGGGGGATGTAGAAATTTGGCTTTTTAATCTCCTTCAGACACTCCAAATTGGATGATGCATTTACAATGTCTCGGCTGGTTAAGTTAGCACACCCAGACAAATCCAAGAACCTGAGCTTCTTACACCCCTGACATATTGAATTGAGGCCTTTACCTGATAATTTGGCAAACCTAATCTCAAGGCACTCTAGAAGTGGCATACAGTTTGCAATTGCAGCAGCCTCAGAATCCCCATCTTGTGGACAAGCATTCAGATACTCATTAGGAACTACTCCCACATGTTGAGAAGGATCCAGCCAATTCATCAGGTTTCGCTTCAGAACCTTAAGGTTTGGGCAATTTCTTCCAATCAACACCAACGACTCATGGGATATTTCATAGCAGTAGCTGATATCAAGTTCCCTAAGCTTTGGACACCTAAAAGCTATTCTAGAGATTGAGTCATCAGTAATATGAGGGCAGCTTCTGATTGATAGCACCTCAAGATTTGGGCATCTAAATTGCCAATTGCATGATACATAGAACAAGCAACAAAAGAAAACAAAACAAAGTGAGCTCTGATGCCACACATAAAATAAGGCTAAGGACTCAAATATAATATTCACAAATCAAATCGTCACATAACAATCAACAGCTAAAGCTCCACCCAATTAAGCACCGATACTTTACAAACGGAGGCACATCATAACGGATATATGTTCAATCTCCAAATTGCACACTCAAATATCACTTATTTTGGAATGTCGTGTCATATCAAGTACCTATGCTTCTTAGGTTCCAACCCGAAAAATCCAATCATAGCAAACCCAATTACATAATCAAAACCCTGTTCTCAACTCACCTTTCGATGGCAGTTATAAGGAAAAAAAGGGCATACTCCTATTTCAACATTTAAAATTTCAATTCTCCGTTCTGACCTCACCTTTCTATGGCAGCTATTGAATAAAAAAAACAGGCTTACTCCAGTTTCAACAATTAAAACTTGAATTTCACTCAGAACAATTCAAAGCAGAAAAATTAGAAACCAAATTCAAGAAGGGAGAAGACCAATTATGCTTCCACGATTCAACTTTCGAGACCCAAAAGATGAGATAAACAGATGTTGAAGTTTGTAATCAAGATTTTACCTTTCAGCGACGAAAGAGAGCGATCGATCAGAGCAATGTCTGAGGCGGATCTCCGTAAGAGAACCGGCGCTCCAGTCTGCGACAGATTGAAGCATGGAATCGATCTTTCTCTCGAACTCGGGGGACCACCAGTGGGCCAACTCGATGGGCGAGTCAAAGTGGGTCTCAAGGTTGAAGACGGAGTGAAGGGAGGGGTCCTTGAAGGCCCGAAGCCAGGACTTGCAGACGAGCATGGTGCCTCGCCATCGGTCCTCCAAGGTGAGGCGAGAGAAGATGTTGATGAGGCACTCATGAGTCAACTCGGCCCAGTCGGATCGGGGGCCTGACTCGGCATCTTCTCGTTCAGTTTCCATCTGCGAATCGCTTCTCGGTTCCTGTGTACGTGAATATGATTATTGATGAGATACGGAACGTAATGGATAGCACTGATTTGGAGCTAGAGACACGGAGTCGCCTCAAAGAATATGGCTTTTTTTTTTTTTTTCTTTTTCCATGAATATGACATTTTCAAATTTAATAATAAAATTTTAAATAAAATTTAAATACATTTTTATATATTTATTATCAATTTTTTTGACAAATAAATAAATAACTATATTTAAATCTATAATTTTAATTTTGCAATACTACTCTAAAAATTGTGGCCAAATTACTCAGACTTCATCTTATTTTTCAATGTCTTGAACTTTTATTTTATTAGGAAAAAAAATTGTAATGTCATTTTTTTAACTAGATATTTAAAAGTAAAACACCTAATACGAATGTTACTTGAATAGCATATATCCTACTTGAAAAAAAAATAAAAAAATATTATAATGACATGTTAGAGAAAGTATACTTTTATTTTGATAAGTAAATTTGGTTTTTATTAAGGAAAAAAATGCAAACGTAATTTTATGTAATGTTTTAAAAAATATTTGTAAAAGAAGTAACCATTGAAAGGGTAGAGTAGAGAGACAGTTCATTTTGTGTGTGTGTGTGTGTAAAAGAAAAATAAATATATATAATATTTCAAATATAAATAACTTAATATAAAATTACATAAAGGGTATATAATAATATTTGAAACATCATTAAATAATTTTGTGGTAGAACAATTTTACATGACATAACATTTAATAATCAATAATAGTCATATAATAACCTCTTATTTTCTTTTTAAATCACAATAACATCTTCAATTATAAAAGTTAATTAAATAAAACACGTCTATAATATTTATTTATATTAAAAAAGGAAATGTTTCAATGATAAAAAATGAAACCCAAAAAAAAAGACAATTCGTGCTAAACCAGTTGGGTTCCCTAATATTTTGATTGGTTTTATGTTTATTAACTTTAAGCGGAAAGACTGGCTCTCAATTTCCTTCCCCCCCCCCCCCCCTTCTCTTTTTCCATAAGATTCCAGTCTAATTTTTTAAATAGTGATATATAGTTCTGATTTGGTCAAATATAGTTTCAGCAGGAAAGGTCAACCATATGATTAGTGGCGACATCTTCAACCTCTGCTATCAACAAATCTCCCCACGACATAAGCCATGCCAACCCACAAACCCAAACCTCATCCTCTCCATTCCATTGAGGACAAACCAGTTCCCTCTGTTTTATCATTGCGGCACCTGCTTGATTCCATAGCCAGAAGGGTTCATTTGGTTGGAGGAGTTTTGAATCATACATGAAAGTCCTTCATCATCAATCCACAGCTTCAACTTGTTACAACAATGTGGGCTCCAGCATTCCTACTTTCCCAAAGAGAGGGAGGAGGGTGCCCAATTTCATGGCCCCAGTTGTGTGCTTGTGCCATATCCATCCACAAGAACACAGTCTTCAGATGTAAAAAGCTTCATTCAACTAGAGATCGTGGTCGCCCTGATCCGCCTACGCTCCCTCGCACGCAAGCTTGGCCGATTCTTAATCGTTGTACATGACACTGCAAACGAAAAACATAAACAATTGAGATCATTTATCTCTGCAAGCTAACCCCCGGTTTGTAAATAACTAAATATAGCCTCCCTGCGTGTAGTCTAATTTGCAACAATGATTTGCCTTCAATCCCATTTTAATACTACTCGGAATATTGAAATTGTTTACGGTATAATCAATTTTTAACAACAAAATTATTTATTATGTTGTATTAATTTAATTATTTTTATTAAAATTTATATATCTATTAAAATTACAAGAAGCCGGTTACTTCAGAACAATACTAGCTCCATCGCCTCTCGAGTTTTGTGTCACTTTTTTGCGTTTTTTTTTCCAAAAAAATTGTCATAATCGTCCCACTACCCGTGATGCACATGCAGTGACTTCTTTAGTTTGAATTAAAAAAATCACAGTAATTAATCATAACGGGTGGAATAACACTTCAAATTGCAAGATAAATTAATTTTGAGCCAAATTATAAAAGAAAAAAATGGCATAATTACAAGTAATCTCAATAGAGTTAACTTCCACATGCTTTGGATCATTTTTACTTTGTTACCTATAATTCATATTATACTACCTTGATGCTTGTCCCATTAACACAACACTACCCTCAGTTATTAATTCCATTAAATATCAAGTGGAATCTTCAGATTTCAACTCTCTTCAAATTTCATTTTAAAAAGCACTTTGAGATGTTTAGCCCCATCTATATTGCTATAAATATATGGTGCGCCGAAAATAGAATGATGAAAAAAACTCCGCTAAATGAGTAATAGTAAGTATCGCTTTTAGTTGTTTGGCACCACTGTTAATCTTTAGCAGTTTGCCGAACATTACCTTTTATGACTAAAGATGAACATCACAGTAGCATTACATAATGCCAAGATTAAAACGGTGAAATCTACAAAGCATAAGAAAACTATTAAGCAGAACTGATGAACATAAAATCAAATAATATGACATGCAAGCACACTTTCCCATCATTTTTAGGGATAACATAGGCGATAAGAAAGGAGGAGAAGCAATAGACATGTCAAGATCAAACCCCCCATATAACTTTATCTTAAAAAAAAAAAAATCTCACGCTAACTAATCCAACATATTTATGGTGATTGGAAAAAATTCACAATTGTATATTCCAAACAACTGATAAAACTTCAACAGTGACATTTGCCAATGCGGTTATTTAGTTTGGAAAAGATGAAAGACATTCTCCCCGGTTCTGTAATGACTTACTTGACATGTAAGTAAATTTGAGGGGTGAGGGTGAGGGGAGGGAGCAGAAGGAGGGATAGACAAATCACAAAAATTCTGCTGATAACAAGAATGAGAATCAGATATTCCAAGGCAATTGTGAAAGAGATAACTAATACTCGGTTTCTCCAACTGGTGTTTTTCCACCAGGACAAATAAGAATGACCATGTCAACAATGAAAAGTATGAAATGTCTAATTTACTACTAAAATTTTTAGGTTCAATGATAAAAATCTGAAAGATTCAGTACATGGAAGCCAAGGGATCAAAGTTAAAAGTCTACAAGAGACGTAAACATAAAATTCAAAACAGCCAGGAGGAAAAGAAAGAATATTGAAACAAGTATGAATAATACTAAGCCGAAAAATCATGAGAATTGAAACCTCCAAAATTTTAGAAGCCATAAAGTACTTCATTGCATGTTTCTGGGTCTTCACCATTTAAAAGATTCACTCAATCTTCTTACCATCTCATTTAACAGAATAAGAGAGAGGACAAAAAGAATTTGATTTTCAGGACTTAATTATTGGTCTTCTCATCGCACCAAGTTCAAGCACCTACTATCAACTCTCTCCGCACAAAAAAAAAATGATATGATATGATAAAATACGGTACCATAAACTAAGTAAGTGACAGAGTAAGATACACATTGCGGAGAGGGTCACAGAGAGGCTACATCAGGGTAAAACCTACCAAATGATGTCCTGTTCAAAGTCTCTCTAGTTAGCAAGCAAAACAAGAAAGTATACTTCAGTTTTAACTTTTAGCCATTTGACTCACTTCCAGCAACCCCTAAAATATCCGCTCTCAACTTTCATCTCCCAAAGAACCCTCAGTACCCCTTCCAATGCTGAAGATTCTAGACAAATTAATACTGCGATGTAGCCTATGCAACACCAACGGCTACGTAAATCAACGGCAAACATAGAGCAATATAGCAGAATCCTGATAACAAAAGAATTGTTGAAGCAATAAAAAATAACTAGTCATTATATGAACCATCAATTTGAGCAAGCCTATAAACTCATTTCAGTAGTTATTAACCAGCTGGGTCATCTTCCACAGCATAAGTAACTATTTTCTTTTTCCTAAGTTGATTATAACTACACAATCAAATCAATATATCACATTAGGAGATAACTGTACATGAAACTTGGATACTTTGAGCTGCTCTTCTCAGCATCAGTGGTACCAGATAAATATCTATCAGACTCAAAGTAAAACATATATTGACTAATTAAAAATATAGAACGGATGTCCATTCTGTTCTTAAGAGTTTGGTACGTGACATTACAGTGTAAATAATAAATACTTTGAGATGCTCTTCTCAGCATAAATGTAACCGGATAAATAATAGTTATCAAAGTAAAATAAACATTGACAAAGTTTTCGGTCTCAGTCTCAATAAAAATATAGAACGGATGTCCATTCTGTTCTTAAGAATTTGGTACATGACATTACAGTGTAGACAATAAAAAGGGAGGCAAACACCAGAGGTGCTATGCATACAGAGGACGCCTATATTCATCAAAGTACTGATCACGATCAACAAAAACAATGGCATAGAGGGCATAAATTATTCCTGGAATATAGCCTAATAGAGTCAGGATCAAGCAGATGATGAATTCAACCTGCAACAATGTAATTACAGTCTCTGTTTCGTCAAAATCAAATTGTAAGAAACGTTAATCAACTAAAGGAACGGTACAACTTCAGTTCTGCAATCATGTTATCCTGAGAAACCAGCAATTTAATTGACAGAAATAACCATTTGCATAATAGACAAGCCAGAGAGTCGCTTTCAATGTTGTAGAAATATTAAACTTTGATTCGGCACGCAAA
The DNA here is from genome assembly GCA_032878935.1 of Erythrophleum fordii. NCBI lineage: Eukaryota > Viridiplantae > Streptophyta > Magnoliopsida > Fabales > Fabaceae > Erythrophleum > Erythrophleum fordii. The sequence goes on along the minus strand of JAVQMF010000055.1, from coordinate 28,801,826 downwards.
TTTCCATGAAACACTGATTAATAATAAAAGATTTTGAGAATAGATGCAAAAACAACAAAAATGGGTTTTCTCTATATGAGATCAAAGGGTCAAAGAAATTTCGTATGATAACCATAAAAATATGGTGGGGTCGAATCCTCTCTAATAAATATCAAAAAACGAAAGGCTGAGAGAGAGATAAGGAGAAAGAGACGTACACTGCAGCAGCCATGCCTGAAGCAAACCCCCAATGGAGGGAGCAAGATGGCGATCAATAGTTCACAGAGGATTTCACAGCGAGTCGCCATTCTCACGAGTCAGACGAAGGACTAGACTTTATCCGTATTTATGAGGAAGGAAACAAGATTCGATCTGGTTGATCCCTCGCCAGCCTGCCCTTTATTGGACCCAGTCATCAGGAAATTTCTTGCAACCTTTTCCCGCTGCTGTCGTGGTATTATTATTTTATTTTCAAACAAATTATATGTGCGGCCCGTTGCTATTGTGATATTATTATTTTTATTTTAAAAAATAAATAAATTCTATGAAAATATATGAAATTCATGTCAATTACATGACTTAATTTAAATTTTTTTAAAAAAAAGTAACAAGTAAGATGAAGAAAATTTATAAAAGTAATACTGATAAATAATTTGAGAATAACATTCTACAAGTGATATTATTTATTAGAATAAATCAGTAATATAATCTTAAAAAATTATTTTATCTTAATTTATTTTTTAAAAAATATATTTTTAGTTTAATGCCTTAAAATATTTTTCTTAATCAAAACTATCTCTAACATAATCACTTGACAAATTAGATTACTTTACCATTAGCTGATTATAAGAATTTGTTTAAGTATCATGGATCTCCAAACTGACTTCCCTTTGTTTACTTTCACAATAGTCAACTAACCCAATCCAAAAAATCAACCCCAACAAGTCATCTTAATTAATATACAATGTTTTAAAAGAATAATATCAATAATTTAATTTCAAGTCAATAATTTTGTTACTGTGAAAATAAAAACTTAAAACCCCTTATTGAAACTTTGTGGATAACATTCAAGTACTCCCTCACGGACGTAAATACAAGATTTCTCAAAAATGTGATACTAAATGTGAGGGGACATTGATATCCATTTTCATGTTCTTAGGCCCGAATTGTCTCTAAAAATGATCATTTATATGTCAGATTTTTTTTTTTTTTAAGAAGAAGAGCTATTTAGTGGTTAAAAAAATGGTGAAAAGCGATGGCAGTGGGCCCAAGGAGGAGGTATGGGATGAGAAATCTAATCTTATATTTCCTTTGGGCGGCTAATTAGTGAACAATGAACAAAACTTGGAGGCAATTTTTTGTAGACTAAATTGTTTTTAAAAAAAAAGCTTAATATTATAAATTATATATATATATATATATATATATTAGAAGCATGAATTATTTTAATTGCTTTTGGAATAAAGTTAGAACTTTCTATTTAGCATATTAAATGTTGGTGTTTGTATTATGACTTAAAGTAAAATAGGAAGTTAAGTCTAATAATAGAATGAGGATGAGAATATAAGTTTTTGCTTTTATTAACTTCAAAGGAAGAAAGAAATGAGTTATTGCCACTAATATACAATAACAAAGTTTTAAATTTTAGGAATTATTACCTCCGCTTTTATATATAAAAAATTTTTTGGAACTTGATTTAATTTAAAATATAAAAAATAAATTATTAATATATGATATATTAATTATAATATTTTAATTATACCTTCTATAAAATAAGTTTTTTAAATTATGAATAATAATTGTCATTAATTTTAAAGAGAAAACACATACATTAAATAAGAATATTCTTAAAAAATAATTTGTATTTGAGATAAAATTAAAAAAATTAATTATTTTTAATTAACTTTCATTTTTTTAAATTAATTATTTATTTTTTATATATATAAGATTAGATGTAATATATTTTAGTCTTAATAAGCTTATGATTGATTAGGATTCATTTCTCTCTCATGCCTGGGGATCATGCCAAACTTTTTGGACTAGGCATTTTTGAGGCTGTAAAGATATTATACTCCCACAACAATACCATTAATCTTTTCCTGAAATAAATTAGCTGAAAATATTGATTTTCATATTTTTCTTCATTGCTCATTAATTAGTTGTCCAGTGGAAATTTTATATCAGATTTTTCGTCTTGTACTTTTTTGGACACTAGAGTTTCTACTATAGCCACTAAACTTCATTCATTTCATAAAGCTATCATTTTTTGGGTTTAACCAATCCTTTTCTCCTGTCTGAAATTTCACATTTGAATAGTTATTATCATTTTTATTTTTTCTTTATTGATAAGAATAAGGATTTATTTCTTATTATGACAATCTTATCAATTTAATTAGTTTCATTTGAATTAGATCTGATTATGAACTGAAAAATTCACTTATCTCATAATGTCGGATAAAAAAAAAGGATATACAAAAAAAAACTTGATGAAAAATGAGTTAAATTCAACCTTAAAAAAAAAAATCAGCTCATATTGTAATTAATTTTTGTATATTATTAATCAATATATTTTATCATATGTTGTATTTTATCATGATTATGAGTTCCTATAGATTTTTTTTAAGTAGGCATTAGAAAAACTGGGAGAAAAAATTAAGAATGAAATGAGAAAGAAAAAGACTTGCAATAAACCCAACTTCAGCGTGCCATGGTTAACGATTGAATAGCGTTTGTAATGAACATTTCAATTCCTCCATCTTTATCAGCTGCATTATGCACAGCATCCGATGACAGGTTTGTTTGGTATGGCATATGAAAAAATAATCTCTTTTCATAATTCATATATAATATTTATTATATTATTTAATTATTTATTTAAAATAGAAGTACGATTATTATTTTTATCCTTAAAATTATTTCTTTTATTTCCTCCGCAATTGCATTTATCTTATATTTTGTATACCAAATAATCTTAGAGCAAAGCCTTGGTATGGAAAAATTTACAACTCAAAAATTCAGAACCAATTTACCATAAAAAAAAAAAAAATCGAAACCAGACTACTGCAAATTGAAATTGGCTAGGCTGGGCCTGTCCTTTTCTTGGGTGCTGCTGAGCACAAAAGTTTAAAAGTTATCTGGGCCCAGGCCTAATTTTAGAACAAAATGTTTTACCAATCCAACCCATTCTTTAGCACATTCAAATTCAGCTCATAATTAATTTAAACGACTAACTCATTGACGATGAAATTATCACTACCAATAACTACTCAAAAAGTTAAATCATCACTTTTAATAAATAAATATTACTACTAATATTTGGTATATTAATTATAATATTTTAATAATATTTGTTATTAAATAAGTCTTTCAAATTATAAATAGTAATTACGATTAATTTTAATAAAAAAATAAACACATTAAATATGAATATTTTTTAAAATAATTTTTATTTTGAATAAAATTAAAAAATTAATTACTTTTAATCAATTTTTTTAATTTTCTTAAATTAATTATTTATTTCTTATATATAGAAGTAGGTAGTAAAATCCAACATTTATTTTATTTTATCTAAAATTTGGTACTTGAATTGTCACTATTTTCTTTTATTGATAAAAGTAAGCATATAAACCCTTGACATAAAAGAATTGTCAATTTAGTTAGTTTCATTTAAGCTACTGGCTTATTGGGAATTGAATCTTGATCGTCAATGATATTTGGGAAATTCAATCGTCACTTTGTATGATTATTGAGGATAAAAAAAATGATAAATAAATCTTTTGTAATATTGTAAGATATAGTTAAAGGAGAAAAAAAATTTTAAAAATTTTTAATATTAAAAGTTATTTGACTTCACACTATTCAATTTATTTTTTCCAACTCTACACCATGTATAGGATCCAAATTAAAAGAAAAAAAATATTTATACTAGGGTCATATATTTGTACAGTAGCATGATATATTATGTTTCTATCAAAACTTTAACAGTAAATTTGAAAAACATATGTGGTCGGTCTTTAATCGTGGATTGAGAATCGACGTGTGAATTTTTTTGTTTCTTTTTCAATGTTTGTGTCTTGTTGTGTAAAGGGCTAAAGCCACTTTTAGAACGCCAAATGCCAATCAGCGAAGAATAAAAAGAAAAGGACGTAAATTGCTATTTTTCTTTTTCAAATCAAACAAATTTGGCGGATTCGCTTCAAAATTCAATTTTTGTAATTGAATATCGGGCAGGGTCGATTCCCACACTTCTGACATGTCTGTATCCGTTTAATTTGTTTCCAAGTGCTTAAACAGCCAGACGCAGCTTTCTCATTAGCTCTGTATTTACGTGATGTTGTATCACAAACAGAGTAAAAGCCTCTCGGAACGAACCACTTGGGCTACGCTCCAGAACTGGAAGCTTTCCAGCTGGAGCTGCAACGCGTCGTATAGACGCGTGTAACGCCCAAGGGAAACCCATCATATGATCGCCCGAAGACAACAAAAATTTCCCCATCAACTCTCTGAGATCAACAGCATTTCCTTCCACCATAGCTAAGCTTCTTCAAACTTCGGATACAAGTTTTCATCTGGGTCTTCACTTCCATGGAGTTTAAGTTTCGGGGTGAGGATCTCAAGCCACCATCTTATCAATTCCCTTCTTCGAGACAAAGCTACTTCTCCGATCACTTCTTGCGAGGTTTGTATTTTGGGAACCCTCACTTCTGCTACTGTTTGGTTTTGCTTGAGAGTTAACTGTGTAGATGGAAGAAAAGAGGGGGGGGGGGGGGGGAAAGTGATATCTCTTTTTCCTGCGTGTTTACGGGAAGAAAGCAAACCTTTTTGTTTGGGCAATGATGTTTGTTTAATGTCTGGTTCTTGACGGTGCGTATCAGGTGGTTTTCCGAGCGTCATTCCTGTACGGAACACTAACCAAATGCTAACCCCGAACGATGCCGGGGAAGAGATGATGCGGGAACTGGAGAAGGAGCAAATCAGGCGAGAGATAATCTCCGGTGAGATAGCGAGGAGGCGAATGCTGGAGGAGGAAGTGAGAAGGGAGCTGATGGTGGAGAGGGAGCTGGCATTGCGAAGGAATTTGGGAGAAAAATTCTTGTTTGATGAGCGATTGGCAATGGGGTTGAATCCCAGACTTAACGTGATTGCCCCTTACGATAATCGCCCACTTGAGGAGCGAACTGCATGTCCAAATAGCAGAGAATATAATAGCTTGCTAACCATGCCCCGATTTCCGCAACTCATGGACCCTGAAATCAAACCTGCTCCTCAGAGTAACAAGGATAAATTGATCATACTGGTCAGTCTGTAAAGTTAATCCTTTCATTTATTTTGTTCTACTTCCTTTTCCTCTACTTGTTTATGTTTTTGTGCAATGGAGGATTAACTGCTGGTGCCTCTTAAGAGTCTGTTTAAATTGCAAATGTTGTCTTCTTGTAATGCTACTGCCTTGATCAGTCTCTAGGTATGGCAGGGAAATTTGTGTGGTGCCGTTATTGCATTCGAGCTGTTTGTACAGTGGCCCCAGGACTTGAACCATAGATGAGGGGTTTTATTACCCCAACTGTGTTAAAGAAGACCTGGGCGTTGTTGTACCGCCAGCACTGTGTCATAACGGCACAATAAAATGACCTGGTGAGACAGTGATATTGCAATAAAAAGGGGCATAGGATTTTAACAATGGGAAGTGCTTGGGAGAACTTGAGTGCATATGTGTTTGAGCTCTTGTTTTTTGAATAGTCTCAAGATTTGTGCAATAATTTGTGAGGTTCATGCGTAAATACTAAAATATTATAATGCATGAGTATCGAGATTATTTGATGGATGGGAGTTTGAGTATTTGTGCGCTTGAGTTTTCCACATCACTACCCTTTAAGAATGGGGTGTTGTTTAGAGAATTAAGATCTTTTCTTGGATTGTACCAAGTCTAGTTGGAGAGAGACAAACACCAACAGTGATACTTGCTCCTTGTGTTTATCTCTTCATTACTGCACCTGGTATAATATAGAAGAGGATCCACATCCGTTGTTTTTGATATGCAAAGTGTATATTCATACACTAGCCAACCTTTGCAGGAAACAGAGCAACTTTTAGAAAAAGAGCATTGCACTTTTTATTAGCTGCGCTTGATAGAAAAGATTAAGCGAACCATAAAAAGGCATAAAAAATGGCAAGTAATATTTATATGCTGTGTTTGCTTAACATATTCTAGAATGAGTATATCATTATGGAATATGTCAAGCAAAACTTGGCATATGAGTGTACCTTGTCCATATGAATTTTTTTGGTTAGGTTGCAATGCAGTCTGTAAAAGTTGTAATACTCTTCTTCAATTAAGTTGCACTATTTCCTACAAAACACAGAAGATTTTGCCTAGTGCTAGAATATGTCACACTTGGCATATCCTAAACAATCCTAAAGTGAAGGGAGTAATTTATACCTAAAATGGTCCAACATTGTCAACTAGCTATATAACATGATTTTAGATTAGATGGGAAAATAATTAAGAAGGGACTATTGTCAAAACATGATTTTTTTTTTAATTTTCTATAAACAAGAAAGGAATACTAACATGATTTTCTATCAAAGGTCTTATTATAATTCGGTCAAAAAGCAATTTTGGTTAATGGTCTTAATGTCCCCGTGGTATTGATTTCTGCTTAAGTTCAGATAGAGAAGATTATCATGTATGCATCTGGCACTTCCAACGCTCTGCTGTGTCTAGTTATGCTTCATGAAGACATAGGTAACTAGTTGTAATTGCACTTGCACCTAGTAATGGTAAGGGCAAAGGAAGTGGGGGTGTTAAGTGCATGCCTAAAAATGAATCAATGTATGATCATGCGTCACACTAAAAGTAGCGAGTATTAGTCCAAGTTTACTTGAATAACAGATTCTGTATCACAAATTAGTACTAGTGATAATACTTTCTATCTCTTGATTACTTTTTATCAATTCAATTTTTAAAAAAATTAAAGTACAATCAATTCAATCTTTTTTAAACCTTTTTTTCCTTGCAGTTATGTGGGCCCATGCTTAGGTTATCTGTAAATAATTCCTTAATCAAGGAATAAAGAGTTCATATGTAACACTTAGATATTTATAGCTTCCAGTGGAAGTTCACGGAACATGGAGTTCATATAGAAATGTTGAAACCCTTATTTGATCAATGTTTGTCTTGCTGCAAAGTTTTTTCAAAGGTCTTATCGTAGTTTCAATTTTCTAAGCATATCTTTTTTCATCCTTTCTATGGGTTGTAAAATTGAGAATTCCAGAAAGAAGGGATGTGATATATGATAAAAGAATCATGATATGTTGATCACTGGAGCAACTATCCGCAAGGCTTTTTGCTAAATGTGACTTTTCTGTTTCTACACTAGCAAATCTCCCTGGGGCAAGCAACTGCCTTTCCTAGTTACTTGGCTGAAATTCTGCGGTAATACCTTTTATTCATCCTAAATTTGGATAGTTATAGTTTGGCTTCCAATAGAATCATGTGTGATCAATGTGTGCGTGTCTTGCCCTTCTGCACAACAGAATATATGGTTCATTTAGGGATGTTGAAGCACTTATTGGTCGGTGGACTGTTAATAATATCACATAAGTTTCTTGTATGTTATGTTTGGATATCTAATTACAGGCTAAGCCAGACCCAGATGTTTATAGAGCAAAGCGGAAAGCTGTAACGCCACCTGCTGTTGATGGTAGGGAGCATTGTCCATTTGGTTTGAAGAAAAAACCCAAGGAGGACTGGAGTTGTGCACTATGTCGGGTTAGTGCTACAAGCGAGAGAAGCTTGAACGAACACCTTCAGGGGAAGAAGCACAAGGCCAAGGAATCAGCACTGAGAATGCAGAAGATTGGTAAGAGTGCCAGCTCATCATTTTCATCGAAGAAAAGTGAAAAGTCTCTGAAGCCTACTGAAACCATTGTTACTACAACTTCAGGGTTGGATGCAAAAGCAGATGGGCGGTCACCTCAAGTTCAACCTGAAGTAACCAGGGAAGGCATAAATCAGACAGTGGTAGGAAAAGATCGAGAGGAAATCAAGATTGAAGAGGAGGGGCTTGTGCAGAAAAACAATGCAGAAGATTCAGAGAAACAAAATGGGACTAAAGCAAAGCCGGTAGGAAAACCAAATGCAGCGAACAAGAGAAAATTCAAGGTTTGGTGTGAATTCTGCCAAGTTGGATCTTTCTCTGAGATTGTGATGGAGAACCATAAAAAGGGGAAAAAACATATCAATCGATTGAAGAAATTTGGTCAAAATGATGGTAGTGCTCTTCCCACATCTACCGTATTATTAGAAGCTACTCCATTGACTAGAGATACCAATACTGCTAATAACATAGAAAAAGACCTGATGACGACAAGTAGTGATAGAGTGGTGGTGAAAGGTTTTCCAAATCCAGGTAAATTGTCTCCGGCGGCTAAGTTTCGTGGTGATAGAGTGGTGGGTGAACTATGATCATACAAAAAGGTGCAGCAAATTCTGGAGTTGCTAGGATTGCTTATCCTGTATATCAAAGTGCTATTAGTTGACTCAGGCAGACACTGGATATTTATTTGGCTTACCCTAGTGAGATTTGTAAACTACTTTATGATCTATCATATAACAGCCAATCCGATCATCTTAGTTGAGGATGTTTGTTAATTGTTCAAATGAGCAATTTAGACTATTCAAATTGAATTTGGATAGATCAAATTTTAGAGTATTTTTTTTTTTAAATTTAAATTATTATTTTGTTTTTAAATGTATGAATTGTTTATATTTTATATTTTATTTTTTTAAAACAAAAAAATAAAACTAAAAAATTTTAAATCTAAATTGTTTAAATCAGCGGTCTAAATTTTTCAATTTAACAATTAATAAAATTGTTCAATTAAGGAGATTAGCTTAAATTAAAAACCCATTATCATCCCCTGGGCTGTACTTAAATTTCTCTGTATGATTTCTACCAACAAAAAAACTCTTATGACTTAGCAAATGGCTGTTGAGTATTGAAAACCTCTCAACTCCGGGTCCTCTATTTATTATTACAGTTTGATAAATAAATCGCGAGATTCATAGATAGGCTTGATTACAAAATGAGTTTCTGAAAAATGTTTTTTTTTAATTGACTATTCATATATCTTATTATAAATAAAATATATCTTAGAATTTTTCTTCGTAAATAAGCCCAAAAGAAAAGATGGTAGAGCTTCTGGAGAAACGTGAGAACCTTGACGTTCAAAACGAGACTGGTCACCTTAACCTGATTTCTAAGCAACTTCTCCGTTGTATAACACGAAATCAAATTTTCGTAGTTTCTTCTGTTCAACATGATGTTTTGGTCAATTTTGATTTCACACGGGACTCAGCTGGCCATGTTGGACCACCATGGATAACACGGCCGAACCGGAGAATCTTACGTCTCAATAATTTTATAGCAACAACAGTACAGACCAGTGCTGAGTTTCTAAGAAAACTCTGATGAACAATAATGCAGACAATAAACCGGCCCCAACCTTTATCTTCAAATCCGGCCTAGAAATGGGGACAAAAGGCCCCAGAGCCTTGGGATAAAATCAACAAACGCAAGAATAAAACAACTCATCAGTTAGTGAAGGTGTGATTCCTAAGCATAAATTTCCCATTTCATCTTATATATATTGAACATTGAACATGTAATACTATATTTATCTTTACAAGAGAGACATAGACCTAGAATGATTAGGAAGGGGTCAAAAATCTGCTACATCAAAGGCTTCACTACACATTCCAAAAGGACAGGAATTTCTGCCAAGTGCACTAGATCAAATTAAACCCTAAGGGCCACCTGATCTTGCCATGAAATCTTCCTCTTCCCAGCCCTGTTTGATCCATCCCCAACGTTTCTGCAAACCGATAACTTGATGTCATTGTGCTGGTCATCGCTTAACACTCTTAATGTACTTTTCTTTGGTTCCTCAATCTTCATTGGCTCAACACTACCCTGCATTTCCTCCTCTTCTCTCTGCAAAACAGATGGAATCTATAAGTTTTACTAAAATGGAACACAAACAACTCATAATGTTAACACAGCATGTACAATTAATTACCGAAATCTGGTTCAAGTCAAAAAATGGAGTAATACTCTTCTTTGTGGCTTCCTTCCCACTGTGAATCCTGTCCTTCTGATTCAAGTCAAGCATCGAAGCAGAGCCGTGAAAAGAAGCATCCTTTCCACTAAAATTCCTAGCATTCTGGTTTAAATCAAACCCAGGTGCTGGTTTCTGCAACGTGACCTCAACCCCATTGGAAATCCTTTCTTTTGGGTTCGAGTGAGGAGCAATGGGAGGGCGTAAAGCGAATTCCTTCCTATTGTAATTCCTTCCCTTTGAGATGGTGGGAGCATGGGTTTTAACCTTCTGTGGCTGTGAAACATCTTGCTTTGGTTGAGGCTTTGGTAAAGGGTTCTTCATTAAGTATTTGTAACGCTGCCTCAAAAATCTGCAGTTTCAAGAGAAATAGCTCAGAGGATAAGCTCATAAGCTCTATATGGATCACAGAACTACTAACTCATATTAAACGCATGAGACCATACCGAACTTCAGCTGACAGCATCAACTTTTTTTGCTTCATAATCTGCAATTTCCGTCTCGTGGCCTGTGTCTCCTGTATATATTTAATACCATTAGTCCAATTTTTCTTCCTAGTCATTAGTAATAAGCCTGATTCTTAAGGCTTTGCCAATTAAAAAAAAAATAATTTTACAACAGCTAAAACAAGACTAGCAAGAGAAAAACAGAAACTAAACACAGTAACTATATTGTTTTGACAAAACTTGTTTGCAAAATGAGTCCCCCAAAAAAAAAAAGGGTTAAACTAGCAATAGTATAACAATTGATCACTGTATCTCCTAGAAGCATAACTTTTAAGATCCGAATTGAAGTTCAAAAATCCTATGGAAAAAATATACAATAAGACAAAATAAAGCCAATTAACTCGAAAATTCGAAAGTTTCTCTACGCAAGGTATATACTCGAACAGGAAAATTTTATGGGAAAAAGCATACTCACATAAGCAAAATTGCTCTGTGACTGACTGTTTCATGCTCATAAAACCACTCTTGCTTCTACAACACAGAAATTTTGGAGAGAAATTCTTCTTCCATTTGGGAGTACCGAAACTAAAAAATTTTAAAACAAAGGCACAAGGATTATCTGATAGAGCGAACAATTTTTTTTCTAAAGCATCATTCCACCAGATCGAAACGTAATTCCACGTTTCAAGATTACAGATAGGTAATTTCTCCCAAGAAAAATTAACGATCAAGCAGATTAAAACAAAAGATCCCTATATCGTTATCTCAAACGAATCCTCAATTTTCTCGACAACAAACAGCATAAAGCCAAAATCAACAAAATCCGCAAAGATTTGAAAGAAACCGGCAGATCTAACGAAACCCTTAAAAACTTTTTGAATCTTCAAAAACCGAATGAAACATTTACCATCTGCAGTTCTTCATAGTCCTGCAAGAGGCTCTGATGCCTAAGCCTTGCCCTTTGATCCTCGTACGCAGCATAAGGAGACTCCATAGGAACAACCCCTTTCATCTTCTTCATCGTCAGATCAGCAAGGTATTATAGCAAAACACAGAATAAAAGGAAAGGGATATACGGGAAAACGCAAGAGAAAACCAAGGCGAGAGAAAAAAAAAAACCGAGTCCCAAGAAAGAAACAGTGAATGAGAGAGAGGGGTTGAGAAGGAAGGGGTACGAAGAAGGTTCTCGCTTTCCTGTTTTCTCTGTGAAACTCTGACCAAGACAAAGGAACCCAAAAAGCCCACATAACTCGGTGAAAAAAAATTGTTCTTTAGAGAGACAGTGATGAAGATGGGATTTTTTGGGGGCTTGCAGAAGGGTATTTCGGGGAACATAGCTTATGATGAGAGAGAATAGAGAGAGATTGTTGTTGTTGTAAGGTGGGTTTGGTTGGAGGACATTTGAAGACATCTATATCTATCTAACTATCTAACCCTCTTTTCTTTCTTTCTTATGCTTTCTTTTTTGTTTTTCCTTCGACATAAATTTTGGTCCAGCTGGGCCATTGATGAGAGAGAGAGAGTTGGACTCTTTGGCTTTGATGTGGGAGGATGCGTGGAGTTTCCAAGTTTCTTCTTTCATTGTATTTGTTGTTGGTATCTCTCTGCATAGAGAGAGAGTGAAAGCAAGAATGGGTCAGAAAGAGAGAGAAAAGGGGTATTGAAGATAGGGGTTGTGAGAAAAAGGCAGGAGGAGATAAATGGGATGATGCTATTCCTCTGTGATCTGCTGTAGCCTGTTGCAGTTGGTGTTGTTGGTAGCACCTTATTTTTAGGCTTTGTGTTAGGGATTTTGAGGCTACTTTTCAATTTTGGGTCTGTGATGGTGGCGTTTACGAATGCCAGAGATGCCTTTTCATCTCACATTATTATTATACAGAGTCAATCGCTATGCATTTACCTCCATACCCCTCTCTCTCATTCAGTTTTCTTTGATGCCAAGATTGCTTCTTTTGGTGCTTTTCACCTCCCTTGGTCCTGGATGGAGAAAACCCGATATGGCTTTTTCATGATGAAGAGGATAAAAGCGAAAGGAGAAAGATATATCCCTAATTGGCTTCAAGCCAGAAACAAACTGCCCCGTAATTCTGTGAGAATGTTCAGGAAAAGAAGGATAAGGGTTGGATTAGGCATTTTTGTCATTTTAAACCCATGACACAAACGAATGGGCTATCTTTTATATTTAATGTTTTGTTTCTTCTATCTTCTCGAATGGAATTAGAAAGATGCCACCCAGCACCTACTTTTCAGGACTTTGTGTGTGACACCAGCCTACCTGTCGTTGCCTAGTGCTAAGCCACGCTAAAAAATTTTCTATTGATTGAAAGTTCCATTCCCCTTCATTTCTTTGTTGTTGCATATAGCTAATTTGCCATGCCCACAGATTTTGAGATCCTACCAGAATTGCTGAAGTCCAACAAACACGTAGGAATTAGCTCAGCCTCTATACAAAGTAGCAGGGGCAATCTGGTGAATGTCTCCAACATCATGTGAGTTAGTGGCACAACCTCAAAACCCACCATGGTAAGGTGTTCCTGTGGACAAAATTTGAATCGCAGAGGAGCCTCTCAGAATAATAGTAGTGTTGGGTTAAAATAAAAAGCTGCTATTGCGTCTTATGGAGTGTGGTTTTTTGCATCTGTAACAATTTTGTCGGTGACTATAATTTCTCTCTCCTCTGTATATGTGTAAGAGTGTGTGAGAGAGAGAGCGAGAGAGATGGAGGCCAAGTGGCCATTTGATTTTCCTATTCTCTTGTCCTTGTCGTTGCAATTAGTATTTAAAATAATTGGTTGGAGGAAGAGGTGGAGCTTTTTGACATGGACGTGTGGGTGTGCATAAAAAAGAGGTGGGTTTGGTTCTAGTCTCTCTCTCTCTTCATTTTCATCAGCACCAAAAGCCATTTTACCTAGAGAATTCATCAAAAGGAAACAACTTCCACATGCCACATCAAAGCTTGTGTCTTGTGTGATACACCTGTTTGAGAGCACTTGAACAGGAAAAAATGGAAAAGACGAAAATAAAGAATCACTTGGGGGTAAAAGTTAATGAAACAATTGAAGGCGAGGAATGCAGCGAAGTCAAAGGTATTAGGAATGGGACACTGTGTAGGATGACTGGGTGATTCTTGATTTGCAATGGGTCAAGTTGTGCGCATTGCGTTTGGATCCTCTGAATTGGATTCCTTTGAAGTGATTTTGAATTGAGCTATATTGTCCGTTGAGCAAATACAATATTGACATGAAGCCCCGTCATGCGTTAATATTAAAACACATAATTTCATTAATTGAAATACTGTGTTTTGATGTTCACATCCTCTCTTATAACACTCCTCATAATAAAAGTGATCCGACCCGTTAAATAGAAAGGGCCCTCTATTTTAATTTTTTTTCGAACAAAGAGAGCGTTGAGATAGAGCCACGTCACTTATTAACATTAAAATACACGATTTTATTAATTAAAATAGTGCATTTGTAACACTCTTCATAGCATAGGTGATGTGACCCCTTAATCCGAGAGGATGCTCTTTTTTTAATTTTTTACTTTTTATTTTTTGACTTTTACACTTTCTTGTTGGTACAACATCGTGATGTCTCAGCAAAGAATTTTTTTCTTGCATTTTGACACAGGAGGACGCAGGATTGATCAATTAGGAAAATAATATGTTTGGATTAGTTTATGGAGACGTGGCATTATTGGAGGCGTTGATGGCTTGAATGGCGGAGATGAAACCTGAAAATGAAGCGATGGCTAGCCTGATAACACTGCCTTCCGATTCTTAAGTGACTTCAACGAAAGGAAGGCTCTCATTAATAAAGATGAAGCAACAGCCAGAACAATATTGAGATGATGTCTTACACTTGTCATAGGGTATATATACGGCATTTGATGTAAAATGATAGCAAATATCTTTGTAATTTGAAGAAGGAAAACTCTTACTTTTTAAGTGATTTCAAAACTCGCACGCATAGATATGAAGACAAAACAAAATTTAAAACTTCTTAAAAAATGACTTGCTTTCTACATAACATATGAGGTGCATGAAAATATAGTTAAAATTAATCTATAGCATAAAGAAAAAATGAACCACTTATCTTATAATAAAAGTGTTCACATTTGACATTTAGAGTATACAACTCAATGAAAACTTAAACTCATTTGAAACATAATTCAAGTCTTTGATTTACAACACAAATTATCAAAGTTGAAGGGCTAGGCTCCAAAAGAAAACTTGAGCTCTAGGGAGATGCCAACCATGGAAAGAAGATTGCAAAGCAGGGGTGGGTTTCAACGATCGCATGTTCTAGTTGTGGTTTCATCCCTACCCTTAAACATTATATATCTTGTTATGCTTGGAATGGAGTATTTTGGCTTGTCAAAACACATCGTTTTACAAATTAAAATGTTGCATTTTGACTTAAAGCATGATGTGGCTTCGTCTGCTCCATCAATTCAAAGTATGAATAAGTTTATATATATATATATATATATATATATTGTAACACTATCGGCGAAATATGAATAAGTTTTTTTAAAAAAATTGTTTGCTAATATAACATTGACTACGTTGCTAAACACGAAGTTTTGAGCTGTTCAAGTTTTTCCAATTCTACATTATTGATATTAGGAAAAAAAGACTTTAAAATAAATAAAACAATTTCTAAATTTTGAACTAAAGAAACTTTTAAGTAGAAATTTATTTTTGAAATTAAAAAAAAAATTGGAATGACAAATAACATTTTTTACAAGTTGAAAGGTTAAGTTAAGCCAAACATTATTATTATAGATAAAATCATTTGACCTCTTCGTATTTTGGATCAAAAACAGGTGACTGTTCCCTTTTTATAAATGACATTAATTTGTTTCACAAAATATACCTCAGTGGCAATTATAACAATTGTAAAATTTCAGCTCTAATACTAAAATATCTACAATTTTCTTGCTGTACCAAAGGGTAGATAAAAGCCATGATCCGTCTCTTGCCTTGAGATTAACATTTATCATCATGCATGCTGGGTGTTGTAATAAGGCAACTACTTCAGTGTTTTTAAAATATCAAATCCCTCAAATTTTCAAACAACATAAAGGCCTTGAGCTTCCAAAATAGGAATAAACTAAAAACTACACCTAAAAGTAAACAAAAACTCTTAAGGTAGAAATATAAAATATTTTCAAATATGCTACTGAAAAAAAATGAAAGTTCCAAAAACTTTTAAATTGTCATAAACAATAAATTAAACGACTAAATACGGCCAAAAAAAAGAAGTATCCGCAAAGAAAACATAAAGATAGATAATTATTTGCCGAATCTACTATGAAAAGATATATTTGAGACTATTTATTCATAAAATAATAAAAAATAAGAGAGAAAAAGAAGAAGATACTATAAAAGAGACAGAAACGCAACAAAGGGATAAGAACATTACACTGCCGACGCTTAGAGCAACTTTGGCTCTAAGGATTTATCGCCCTTCTTGGAGGGTTAATGAGGAGGCAATCTAGGATTCATCTAGAAAATGCTTCAGGCATAATTGTTGCCTACAATTACTCGTCATCTCTTGTTATGCTTTTAACTAAAATTTAATATTTTTATTTTAGTCTAAAGTTTAAAAGATGTTCTTTATGTTTTAAACTTTCAAGTAGATATCTTTTAGTCAGATCATAATTTGAGAATAAATATAATTTTCCAAAAGAAAAAGATAATTTCACGTTTGGAAGTGTAATAATATGGCTAGCTACTAGTTAAAAAGTTGACTTTTATTTTTAACAGTTGGATAAAAGAATATAATTTTATAGAAAATTTTTTTATGGAGTTTCTTATATTTTTGTTATTAGATTATTTAATAAAAATATAACAAGTGTATGATTATCTAATAATATCATAACAAATATATAGTTTTTATAAATAATTGTATAATTTTCAATTAAACTATATACTTATTATATTTTAATTAAAAAAATTGATAATAAATATATAAGTAATTGTATGCAAATCTAATCTATTATTTATAACTTATTAGAAAATATGTTACATGGTTAATTTTATTTACAATAGATTAATAGGGAAACATTATTAATAATTATTTTATTTATAAAGGATGAAATTAAAAAAATATCTATACATAAGTGATCAAATAAAAAAATAATTTTATAACAATCAAATTAAAAAAATATTTTATCTGTGAAGAATTAAATTAAAATAACAATTCTATGAAAAAAATAAATTAATAAATACCTCTTGCTTTCTTCTATGAGTTTTCATCTTCTCCCATACTCACTCCCATTCTTCCCACTCTCCGCTTAATCACAACCCAGGCACTAGAACATAGAATGCCAAGAATTCAGGAACCATTTTTTTTAAGGATCATTATTTTATTATTTTATTTATAATTGTTTTATATTCTCATGCTTACTAATTTTGTTGCCCCAAACTCCCCCCCCCCTTCTCTCTCTTTTTTCTCAAAAAACAAGAAAAAACTGTGTCATTGATGAAACCACCCCTTACCAACTTACTTGTTTCTGTTTAAGATCATCCTCTGATGATATCTTTGTCTCCTAAATTCAGAACTATTCATACTCATTTTGCTTTCTCACAACTTGTCTATTCTCTATCTTTGAATTCATAGAGATCGCACCTGGTGGCAAAGCCTCCAAATTTTTTCGATAATTTCTCAATTTATAAAATTTGACTCTTTTTTATGATAAAAATTTCGTATTTTATGTTGAGGGTTTGATTGGGAGTAAGATGTGTTCAATACGTAATAAAGAGGTCTCAAGGGACATAAAAAAGGAGGGCAAAACTAAAATAAGAATTAATTAATGGAAAGGATATTTTAATAATTTCACTCAATTTTAAAATCAGATTTATCATTCAATTTTAATGATAGCATACATGTAATATGACTAATAGGCAATACTTTAAAGATTAAAGAAATATTACATTTGAGAGTAAACATGACAGTAAGTATAATTTTTTAAAAAATTTAAAAATTTATTTGGTAATATAAAAAATAAGTAAATTAATGATTTAATTCTTCATGTATTGTTCTTTTTTAATTTGGTTATTTAAAAATAAAATTTTTTAATGTAGTTTGATAACAATTTTTTTAATCAAAATAGTCCTTTCATTGAGTAAACTAACAATTACTTGATAACCTTTTTAATGTGATATACACACAAACTGACGTGGTTATTAATTTATAACTTTCACTTGTTTAATTTTTTTTTTTGAAAATAGTCATTTAGGCAATTTTTATAAAGCTAAATGATTATCCAAATGTTATTATTTTATGGAAAAATTTTCCCAAACAATTTTTTAGAAAAAAATGTAACAAGATAGCAACTTTAAGTCATAAGTTAATTATCATATAAAGGGATTTGGATCATCTACATTTAACAAATAAATGCAAAAAATGTATTTAAAAAGAGCTAGAAAAAAAAAAGAGAATGTGTGGAAAAAAAAAAAAAGGAAGTGGATCCCATATACTTTCACACTTTTTTGGTTATTCTCTCTCATAAATATACAATAATGATGGGGTTGGTCCATGACTTTTCTTTTGTTACATTTTACTTATAAAGAAGATAATGCATTAAGCTATTTAGTAAGAATCCTCTAAAGGAAAACTCTAGAGGAGCCATTGACTCTAACTACTATCCATATATGATTCATGCTAGATCTGACTAACTAAACATCTTACCTTCTTAACATATTGTTGACAACCTATCTTTGTCTAAATAGAATCTTTCAATAGCATATTTTGATCCTTTTTCTCATTAGTTGAAAAAAGTGAGTCACCAATTCACATATGAAATATTATCATTATCACCTAGACAATTAGACATCTAACCTATCATCACAATAATCCAATTGTAAGAGTGAATCTCTACCAATTAAGCTATATCCCTCTAAGTCAAGTGGAGCATACATGAAGGAGTGAGATGCTTCTTTTATTTTTTTTCTTTAACGCAATTAGGCCATCATGGATTTGAAATAGAGATCATAACTATAAAGTAAATCATTGCACCTATAGTTCAACCAATCAAAAAAGAATCTGTAGATTAGTGTAAATGGCTCATATTCCAAATTTCAATGTAAGGTTTCATTTAAGTAAGTATAATTTAAAAAAAAAATTTAAAATTTATCTAATGGTAAAAAAAATAGTAAGTTAATGATTTAGTTTTTAAAATATTCCTTTTTTTATTAATTTAGTCATTTAAAATAAAAATTTTTAATTTAGTCTTGTAATAATTTTTTTTTCAATTAAAACTATCTCTTAATTGAAAAAAAGTTTTAGTCACGTATTCACAAAATTGTTGAGTTATAACTTTGACTTGTCCAGGTAAAAACCCCCCTCCCCCCCGCCAAAAAAACCATCATTTAGGCAACTTTGATGAAACCAAATGACTGTCCAAATAATATTGTTTTATGAAAAAGAATAATTTTTTTAAAAAATTGTCACATGATAGCAATTTTAAGTTAATGATGATGTAAGTTTAAGTAATAAAGTTTGTCCAATGAGTAGACTATTTTCATTGAAATTATTTTAAATTCACTTAATTAAAAAAATTAACTTTAAATAACTAAAAAAAGTAGAGTAATATTTTATTCACTAAATATTAATATATTTATAAAAAAAATCACCTTCTCAAAACACCTAACGTTCTCCTTTTCAAAATTCCAGCGCAATGGCCAAAGAAGACCAACTGCCCCAATCTGCATTTTTGCTTGATGAGATTACCTTCGTTAAAAATTGTAATTAATTGTGGGAATTTAGAGGGTTGGTTAATGTTACTTTAACTTCGCAAAGAGCCGAACTATAATTTAAAGAAAAAAGAAAAAAAGAAACTCGCAATCATAGACCGAGGAGACATTTTTGTGTAAATTTAATTTATTATAAAACAAAAATATATATTTTTAATTTTATCTCATATTTTACTTCAATTTTTAATTTTATTGTACTCCAATGGCCTTAAAAAATTATTCAACTGTTTTATTCTTTCTATCATTATCAAAGACGCTTAACAAAAATGTTTTATATAGTTCTTTTGTTGCTTAACTATAATAATCTTTTGTCAACTGAAATTTACCAGTTATAATATTCTTCTCTATCACTAATTCAAACTTTGGGTTTTGTAAGAATGAGATGATGTTTGCATAATTTTGACTGATCACATGATTTCTCTAAACCCTAAACCGTGTTTTATGCATTTTGTTTCCATCTTTGACAAAACGCATATCTGAATCCAAACGTATCCACAATTTAGAAACACGAGGAGTATGCATCACTTCTGCTTTTTCGATGTATGCTCAGTAAATTGCTCTGTAATTGCCAGTCCCAAGTAGCAAAGTAGCATATGCTTGTTTCCCAGTAACAACTTTTATCAGCTTTCAAGCGCAAAATTGAACCCTCCACTAGACATTTTCACATAACAAGAAAACTTGGCTTCTCATGTAGATGTAATCTATCGAATCTAATCGCCAAAAGACCCATTCTCACGCAATTCACATTTCAGTCTTTGATAATTCGCAGTTGATAATCCTATGACATTCATAGTATACATTTCTTAGCTAAAGGTGTATGCTTTAATTGATAATTTTCTTTCCAAAATTGCCAAAGCGGATTCCCTACAAATCTTTAAAGATGTACAGGTTTGCACATCTGATCTAATCTGTTTAAATTAGATTTAGATAGTTTGAACTTTTTTTAATTTTTTTAAAAAATTTTGATTTTTTTATTTTAAAAAATATAAAATACAAAATAAAAATAATATTTTAACTGTAAAATTTTAAAAAAATGATTTAAATAAAAAATATAAAATCAAATTATCTAAATTTTATTTAAATAGCCGACATCACATTTTAAGAATACGCAGGTTTGCTAAAGTCGTTCTCTTTTAATCTTTCAAGGCCCACTTTGTACTACGCCTCCACGAGTCCTACTGAATACCGAACTTAAATGCCTAACCTGAGAACTGGAATATGAAGAGGAAGAGGAAGATGAAGTTGACCTAGACCCAGGCCTCCCGAAGAATGAGAAGAAATTGCGAAATATCCTGCCCAATCCACGACTTTCGATAACTCTATTGATGACACAAGCCTGTAATTCTTTTCTTTCTAAAATGTACACTTGTATCATCGACGAGGACCTTACACACACGCAAATGCCCCAGTGTGTGTTGTTGTCCAAAACGCGCACACACGCTGGGTCAAATTTAGCTGTTAAAACATGTGAACGTTGTAAAATCATAATGTTGAAAATTTGTTATAAATTGGCCACCCTCGTCAGTGAGTTAGGGCTTGTTTGATTTTTTGTTTTTAAAATAATTTTTTATTTAAAAAAAATAAAAATTTTATTTGATAATATATTTTTAATGAAGTCTTTTATAAAATAAAAAAAATAATTTTTTTTTAAAATAAAAAAATCAAAATATTTTAAGTATTTTGTAATTTTTATTCTGCAGAATCAAAAAAAAATAAAAAATATTTATTTTTCAGGATAATAATTCAAACAAATTTTTTAATTTTTTTAAGATCATCCCCCAATGACATCTTTTGTCTCCTAAATTCAGAACTATTCATACCCATTTTGCTTTCTCATAACTTGTCTATTCCATACCTTTGAATTCATAGAGATCACACCTCGTGGCAAAGCCTCCAAATTTCTTTGATAATTTCTCAATTTATAAAATTTGACTCTTTTTTATGATAAAAATTTCGCATTTATGTTAAGGGTGTGACTGGGAGTGAGATGTGTTTAATACGTAATGAAGAAGTTTCAAGAAACATAAAAAGAAGGGTAAAACTAAAATGAATATTGATCAGTGGGAATGATATTTTGATAATTTTAGCCAATTTTAAAAATTAGATTTATCATTCAATTTTAATGATATCATAAATGTAATATGGCTAATAGGCAATACTTTAAATATTAAAGAAATATTACACTTGAGAGTAAACATGAGAGTAAGTAAGTAAAACTTCTAAAAAAAAAATTTAAAAATTTATTTGATAATACAAAAAATAAGTAAATTAATAATTTAGTTCTTCTAGTATTATTTTTTTAATTTAGTTATTTAAAAATAAAAATTTTCAATTTAGTCCTATAACAATTTTCTTTCAGGCAAAATAATCTTTTTATTAAGTAAACTAACAATCACTTAATAAACTTTTTGATAATACATGCAAATTGGTGTGGTTTAACTTTGTCTTGTCCATTTTTTTTTTTTCAAAATAGTGTCATTTAGGCAATTTTTTATAAAGCCTAATGATTATCCAAATGTTATTATTTTATGGAAATTTTTCCTTAACAACTATTTTTTCAGAAAACAATGTCACGAGATAGTAACTCTAAGTTATAAGTTAATGACCATATAAAGGGATTTGGATTCTCTAGATTTAATAAATAAATGCACAATATGTATTTAAAGAGAGATAGAGAAAAAAAAAGGAAGTGAATCCCATACACTTTCGCACTTTTTTTTGGTTATTCTCTCTCCTAAATGCACAATGATAGAAGGGTTGGTTCATGAATTTCTTTTTTGCACAAAGGATTAAAGGGAGATGGTGCATCAAACTATTTACAAGGGCTAATTTGATATTTTTTCCTAAGGATCCTAGATAAGGAAACCTTAAAGGAGCTACTATCTCTAACTATCGTCCTAGTACAATTCATACTAGATCTGACTAATTATCTATCCTATTTTCTCTACATTCTTAACAACTCATCTTTGCCTCAATAGTTTTTCAATGGCATATTTTGATCCTTTTTCCTATTATTTAGAAAAAGTGAGTCACCAATTCAGGTATAAGATACTATCATTATTATTTAGATAATTAAACATCCAATCTATAATAGTAATAACCCAATTGTAAGAACAAAGCTCTCCCCATTAAGCTATATCCCCCCGAGCCAAGTGGAGCATGTATGAAGGAGTCAAATACTTCTTTTATTCTTTTCTTTGACATAACTAGACAATCATGGACTTGAACTAAAGACCTCATGCATAAAATAAATCATTGCATCTACAGTCCAACCAATTGAGAGAATTAATAGATTACAGTAAATGACTTATATCCCTATGTAAGGTTCCAATTAAGTAAGTGTAATGTCTAAAAAAATTATAATTTATCTAATAGTACAAAAAATTAGTAAGTTAATGATTTAGTTATCAAAATATTATTTTTTTTCTTAATTTAGTCATTCAAGATAAAATTTTTTAACTTAATCCCATCATAATTTTTTCTCAATTAAAACTATCTTTTTATTAAGAAAAGTTATTATCATTTGATAGACTTTTTGATATGACGAAAAACACAAACTAAGTGATTGTTAAGTGAATATAACCACTTGAAGTACTTTAAGTGAAGTATAAAGAGAGAGAGAGAGAGAGAGAGAAGTGACACCTATCTATATGAGACTTATAAGACATGTGCTTGTGGATCCTACATTTTTCTTTTTAGCTCTTTCCTCACTTCATTTTCTCAAGTATTTTAGAGGATTTATACTCAATTATTGAGTTATAACTTTGACTGGTCCAAGTAACTCCCAAAAATAAAAGCAACATTTAAAAGATATTTATGAAACCAAATGACTGTCCAAATAATATTGTTTTGTGAATTTTTTTTTTTAAATTGTCACATGATAGCAATCTAAATTATAAGTTAATGATGATGTAAGTTTAAGTAACTAAATTTAGTCCAATGAATAGACTATTTTGATTGAAATAATTTTTAATTGACTAAATTAAAAAAATTAATTATAAAATAACTAAAGTAAAAGTAGAGTAATATTTTATTCACTAAATATTAATTTATTTTTAAAAAAATCACCTTCTCAAAATATTTGGACTTATTTGATAGATGGAAAGTTAAGTATGAGAATAGAAAAGAAAAAAAAATAATTTTAAAGATAAAAAATGACTTTATTATTCTTCTTTTTATAATTGAGAAATGATTAATAGATAATATTAAATAATAATTAAAAAGATAAAATTAAAATTTTCTCTCAACTTTTCTTTTCCATCATTCTTTCCCTTGTGTTTTCACGCTTACCGAACGGCCTCTAACATTATCCTTTTCAAAATTCCAGCGCAATGGCCAAAGAAGAAAAACAGCCCCAATCTGCATTTTTGCTTGATGAGACTACCTTCGTTAAAAATTGCAATTAACGGTGGGAATTTAGTGAGTTGGTTAATGTTACTTTAACTTCACGAAGAGCCGAACTATATTTAAATACAAAAAAAATCATAAACTCACAGTCATAGACCGGGGAGACATTTTTGTGTAAATTTCATTTATTATAAAAGAAAAAAATATATTTTTAATTCCTTAACTTACCTTAAATTTTATTTTTTTCTTTAAATTTATTTTTTTAAAAAAAAATTTTGAGCATTAATGGGCCTTTGTTATATAAGCAAGAGGTATCCTATTAGAAATAATTATCTTTTCAAGCATGTTCCTGTTGATACAAGAGGCATATATAATTGAGGACAAGCCAAAGCAGTAGATAGGTTTACTCGCAACAACCATGGTAATTTGATTGCCGGCTTCTTGGATTTGTAGAAATTATCCCTATATTACCATGTGCTATTCAATTGGGAGTGAACCTGAAATCAAAAATTTGAAGATTGAATCAAACTCTTCACTTGTTTGTCCTCACCTTATGCAAGGATAATTCCCTCTCACGTCAGCCATTTTAGATTCGGAATAATTTTTTATGAGAATGAGTGTGAGTGAAAATAAAAAATAAGAATAAAAAATAATTTTGATAGAATAAAATAGTTATATTTGATATATGATAAAAGGTAATAAACATTCTATTCTATTTTTATATTTAATTAGATGAAAACACAACATAAAAAAAGATAAAACAAATAACCATAATATTTCTAGTGGAAAAACATCTTAAAATATTTATTTTTAATTTTATTCTATTTATTTTTAAAAATACATTAAAATATTTTTAATAATTCAATGTTTTTAAATATTAGTTTTTTTATTTTTGATTATTTTAAAAAAGTCAAACACAATAATAGAACAGTAAAGCTGAAGGAGTAGTGATATAAATTTTCATCACATTCCTCCAATTTACTCTAACGTTCTATTAAAATTACAAAGGAATTTGAATTATAATGAAATTATTTATTATGTAGAATGGAATGAAGAGTAGAGATTGCCAACCAAACATTTCCTTTGATGAAATTCCATTTTCCTTCCTCAATAAATAGTGATGATATCTGCATACCAAACAAACCATTCAAACTTAGTCAACAGCGGCAAACGCTTTCGCTTCTTGATATGTTGAAGAATGGATCATCAAATTTTCTTTGGAGAATCAAACTCTTGTGCAAATTTGTTAACTTTCATGGAAGGATTTTACCAAAAAAAACAAAACTTTCGTGGAAGGACAAATCTCTCCCCTCATTTACTATACCTCTATCTCTCTATTTGGGTCAATAACCTTCGATTAGGATTTATTAGGCTTTCTTACTCAGCGAATGACAACTAATTAGAACCTCCTCCTGTTCTCTCTTATACTTTATCTTTTGTCTTCTTTTTTTTTTCTTGTAACCTTAAAAAAAAAAAAAAAGAAGAAAGAGAAGATACGAACATTTTCTTTGTTTGGTTTCAACGTATCCAGGGGAAAATGCATTAGTTTATTAACAAAGTACGCCATTTTGAGCTATTTATCAAAAGAAAGATATGGCATTACATGGTTAAGTAACTGGGATCAGATTCCCTCCCATAGTGTCTCCCATATTGTCTGCAGTGACTAATCCTCACCATAGAATGCATCTAACGGCCAAAAGAAGGAGCTTGCCTTGCAGATGAAAATGCTTCGTTTTACTAACACAAAACGGCAAGAAAGAAATGGATACTGATAAATGCAAAGACGGTGCATTTTCTATGAAGGCAATATATTAAAAGTTTCCTCCATCTTGGTGTCACCGTATTTCTCTTCGATCCATTTTCCCTCCTCTCTCTCCCTCCTTTGTTGTTGCTTCCCTGTCTCGCTGGTTGCAGCTGAAGTGCTTGGGCCAAAAATTAAAATTTCACTAAATCAGAGTTTGGTGCTTTTGTTCCATTTTTTCAAGTGTGAGATAGAAAATTTTTGATATTTTGTATAATAAGAAAACTTGTTGTAATGTTTCATATTATGAAAGAAACCATATTCATACAGCAAGATTCCATATCTTAAACCACATTTATACAACAATATCTTTTATCATATTGTTTAATAATTACAAATTCTATATTATAGATCTTAAGTTTTTTTTTTTACAAAAAAAAAAGAGGTATAATTTTTAAAAAACTACTCAATTTTTCTTTCCTGACAAAAAAAACAAGAGGTATAATTTTTAGAAAACTATTATTAAATTCTCCAAATTGTCAAAAACGTTATTTAAAAAATCAATTCTCTAGAATAAAAAATCAAACAAAACAAAATTTAGATAAATTTTAATAAGAATACAAATTACCAATACCTTATTCTCTTGTCTCAAAGGCACAATAATTTTGGTTTGAAGGGCGTCTTATGGAGTAATGATATACAAGTGATGAGCTTGAAATCAAAATCAATTTGTTGCATATAGCTGAGCTCTCCCAAATCCATATGGCTGCATTTGAAGTTTCTCGCGAGAAGCCCATGAATCTTCCTTTTCATTTTGCTTCATCTACGGTGCCGAGCTTGAATTCCTTCGGTGCAAATCAAGAGAAATGTTCATTAAAAAAGTCTGTTGCCTCTAATGTAGGTGAAGGTTGAGTTAGGGAGCCATGTTTTCTCCAAGCCAAAGACTGAAGACTTAAACGGGCCTTCCTCCTCAAACAAGAAGAGCTTATTGACCTTCTTATACGATTAAGATAGCACTACACCAAATTAAACTTTCTCTCTTTCCCTTTTGTCTTCCTTTACTGGACATGAATCAATAAAAGTCATTTAGAAAGAGCTAGGTAGCAGGTTGGGGTGCCGAGCTAATTCGCGTCTGCATCTACAATTCCGTAGGAGGTCTGCAAAATTTCCTTTCCATTTTGCTTCATTTGTGGTATAGCTTGCAGCACCTGGCAACACGGAAGTCGTCGGATTGTAGCATATAAAATGCATGCGTTTTGACCTATAAATCTACATGTTTAATCTGCATCGTTGAATGACATTAATGGCTACGACCCACTCACGGGAGAGGCATGGAGACATAGCCATGGGAGAGGATCCAAGTCCTTAAATTATTTTGAGCTATTTGTCTTGTGGAGACAAATGAATAAAATCTAATTATGACATTTTTTGCGGATAAATAGAGGAATTTATTCGAAAAATGTTCGGCTTATACGTGGCAATCTGGTAGTTGCCCGTGACAGACAGACGCCTTGCGTGGTCACTTGTTCTTTTATAATTGGCTTGTGTTTCAAGAAAGCTGAAACTGTTGTTATTATAACATTTCGCATCTGCGTCAGAGTCTCCATCACCCATCACCGCCTGCGCCACGATACTGTACTCTATACGGTGGCTTCTATATTCGATTCAAGCTCTGAAACCCACCGTTTCCCATCCCCCTAATCCATTTTTTCAATCCCCTGTAATTTTTTTCCGTGCTTGTGGAACACAATGGTGCCTGCAGTTTCGCTAACTGGGCGGTTATCAACCGCACTTGGAGTAAATGACTGGAAAAAAACATTGCCTCTCATCAAGTTCTCTCTGTAAGTCTCCTCCCTCTCCATAATTTCTTCATTGGGTTCCTGAGCAAGTCTATCAAATTGGGGATTTTTACTTTAGGATGTTTTATTATATGGGATCTCTTTCCTTCGTGGGATTCTCTCTCAACTTCTTTACCATGGCTGCATCTACAAAGTTGTGTGTACTACCAATGTCCATGAGCAACAACACTGGTTGTTTTTCAACGAATCCCTCCACCGTTATTGTAGAATAACCCTTCATCCCATGTATTGCATTCAAAGAAAGTGCAGAGGTAATTTTGGAGAGAGAGAGAGAGAGAGAGAGAGAGAGTGGAGTGTAGGGAGATTCGGATTTGTTGGTACAGAGGTCACCGAGAGAAAGAATTCGTATTCAGAAACAATTCACACGCGGGTATTTCCCAGCCGACCCTTTACTTAGATCATGTAAGGTAGTTGTTGGTTATTATAGTTAGGAGTCAGTCTTTGACTACTTTTAACAGACTTCTAACCATCTCCCCTCTGTTCTATTAACCTTTCTCACTTAAGACACGTATCAATTTCTAAATAAGATTACCTACACTATGATTTGAAATTGACCTTACTGTTGGAAAACATGCATAATTTCAATGAGAAGGTGGTGTAAGGTAAAATGCTTGCTTTTAATTTTCAATTTAAATTGTTATGTATAAGTAACTAATCGTTGGCTATTGAATAGGTAACCTATATTCTAGTTCAAATTTAGTTGATATGAAAATATTATTGCGGGGTGGCCATAAAGAAGTTGCACCTGATCAACAAAATCTCCGAGTATATAGCCTATTTAGA
This sequence comes from Erythrophleum fordii, assembly GCA_032878935.1. Lineage (NCBI taxonomy): Eukaryota > Viridiplantae > Streptophyta > Magnoliopsida > Fabales > Fabaceae > Erythrophleum > Erythrophleum fordii. Next base: position 28,773,794 of record JAVQMF010000055.1, on the reverse strand, counting down.
GGAAAAAAAAGAAAATAATGAGAAAGGTGATGATGCACCATCTGAGGTTAGTCAAACTAATTTGCTTTTACAGTCAATCTTATGTGTCAATATACACATTAGCGCAGGGTGAAGAATTTGCTTCTGTATCTAATCTTTATGTCATTAAATTCTACCTCAATCCCTTACATAATAATGGTGAATTAATATAATTGTTCTATTTTAAAATGCCCATTCAATGTTGGCGCAGAATTTGTTTGCTTCCCTGTTAAATTTATATCTTAATTTCAACTGGATATTTTTTAGTTTCTTCTCCAAGAGAGAAATGAATTGTTGAGATTGATTAATGTCTTGATAGATAAGTGGAACATTGTTCTCCCAAACACCGGATATGAAACCCTTTTGTCCACACTTATTTGGTGCCTACTTTAGAATTGGAAGTTTTCCTCTTTCGTAATTTCCATTTACAAATACTAACATTCTTAGCTGAGAATTGCACCATAGTTAGATTAGAAATGGTCAAATCTACTGTGTGTTGCACTGCTTTTGTGTATCTTGTCTCCTTTTGGGTGAAAACCAATTATCAGAGCAATAGCATTGGCAAAGAAAAAAAAAGGTTGCATTTTGCATTGATGGTTGGCATAAAATACAAACATAAACGCATGCTGATTTTCTGTGCCTATCAAATTTATATTATATTATCTTAATTATGGCCTTAAACAAGATGTGACATCTTATCCCTCTCTCAAAATTACAAGTACAAAATATAATATATTCTTTTTACCTTGAGGAACTTAACTATTGTATTCTCACCTCCAGATCTTCAGATGAGAAAACTATAGTAAAGTTTTTTGAGCATAGACATTGTGGCACTTGAAACTATGTTCCACTACATTGTCTCCCTCTGTGTTCAGGGGACTTTATACATGTAAAAACTAGTAGGGACCAAATAATTTTGTTGCACTCATAGGAAAACTACTTTAGAGCTTTATGTGCTGCATGTTTTACTTCTTTGGGAATCTTAATCAGCACTTGTATTTGTGATTTTGATCCCTCACAGATGTTACTAGTACTTCCTTATGCCAAATTGAAAATGTTGCCAAAGATGGCACACATCTTGGACTTGGGTTTATTAATCCACTCAAATTAATTCTTCTTTTTCAAATTTCATTTTTAAGTTGAATTTTCTGTCATTTATATGTTCTCTGGTGCCTGCTGATTGGATATAAATAATCACTTTGGAATCTAAATACATTAGCTTCTTATATTTATTTGCACATTTCTGCCCCCTGTTAGTGCCAGTACTCATCTGTGTCTGCTGATGTTTTAGTAAGTTTCTCTTGTTCCCTTCTGAGTTGCCAAAATTATGATATCATCACTGTTGGGGGAAAAAATCTATAATTCTAAAAGAACCAATGGACTAAAATATTCCTTTGGGACAGTTTTCCGAATTGTCTGGTGGTACATGATCACATGGCATACGGGCAGCATTCTGGGTTTTTAACTCTAAGGGATTAAATATCATTGCATGTTTTGAATTGAGAACTTGTTTAGAAGAATCAGATGCTTTGGTGGTTGGTGCTGTACATAAGTTTTTTTTTTAAAAGATTTAAAATTACATTATTAGTATCATTATGCCTCAAATATTTCCAATAAGATGCTCAAGTAATCCTTTTTTAGTATTTTCACCAAACCTTTATTCCTCCACAGAAAATAAGGTAAAAAATGATGAGTTTTTAGAGTAAAATTTTATGCTATGTGCTTCAGTTCTATGCCATAGCCATACATGTCTGTTACCTTATCAAAGTTCAAAACCTTAAGCTATATGATAAAGCATTTTGTTTTCTATTTCATGGCAAGTAATGTGATTAGCGATTGATCCAACCCCTTGCTTGGACTTATTTTTATATTGATTTTGCTTCAAGCTTCTTTCTCAGAGTGCCTCCGTATCTGGTTAGGGCACCTTAGCTTTTTATTGAAAATTAGCTTGTGGTATTAGGTTGAATCCAGATGAATACTTGGCTGGTGAGTCCCTGGTCTGGACTGGGGATGATGACTGGGAAGCAAGATTGTAGTCTGAACTCTGAAGGAAGTAGTGGCTCTTTTTATTAGAGAACTCATTAGATTTCCACAGGAGCCGAGATTGCAAAATTAGTGCAATCAAATCAGTCCTTGAAATAAGACTACTCAAATAAATAGGGTCAGGCTGATGGTCTGTAGCTATATGCAAGCCACTGTACCAAAATCCTCTTATAAAGTTAAGACAGCTTAGATTAACAACTTGCAGGTGCATTGTCAAGATGGGTAATTCTTTTTCCATTGAGGATGTCATGGACACTTGCATATCTAACTGGCATTTAGGTGAGTCATTATTAAAATCTCTTAGGTTTTCTTTGGTACATGGAAAATTTAATTTTCCAAGTGCCTGGAAACCTATTTATAAGATGTTTGGATATAACAAATATGAAAAACTTAGAATCTGTGTGTTGTATATGTCCTAAATAATATAGGGATGATTTTTTTAATATATAAGAAGCTCAAGTATTTAAGAAATAGATTTCCAAGGTCTTGGGAGATTAGAATATCCACGCACCATGCATGGCCTTAGATCAAACCTATTTTGAAGAATTAATAGTCAGCAATTTTACCTTCACAAGAAGAATTAATAGTCAGCAATTTTACCTTCACAAGAGTTTCCTAATTTTAGCTTAAGCTATCATCTAAATCCTGGGCAAATGAATCCTTATGGAAACTCTTTACAAGCTTAAGCCTATAGTTTAGGGGAAAATGATTCCATGTTAAAGCTCTTTATAAATTTAAGCGTTTATAAAATCATGCAAATTGGTTCATCTGAACTGGAGCAGACGGCCAAAATAATTTATTGCTTTCAGGATAAATTCTTTTTCTTTTGGATTGAATATTCTAGGCTTCAATCTAATCCTTATATTGGCATCTATATAAAATTGTGAGGGCAGTCTTTTCTTTTGTTGATATATTTTGTTAATCTGATGTGAAGATGGTGATAATATTAATAAATGACTAATTTCACTTTACTGCTGATTTATTTTAGTCAGGAATTCTGGGAAACATGCAAAATCTTTATGAGACTGTGAAGAAGGCACCCATGGTTGTTGAAGTTGAAGCAGTGTGAGCGCAGAAAGAACTTGCTGTGTGCATAAGGCTGTCATATTAAATTATTATAGCCTTTCCTTTTCCTTTCAGTTTGAGACAGCATTCTCGATAGGTTTATATGTCATTATATTATACAGAGCAGAGTTTGATGGTTACCGTGAAGGTAAGTTAATAAAGATAAGACATTGACTTGCTCTCTCTCTCTTATGCTATGTGATAGCTTCTTGTAGAAATTCAAGGTTAATGACTCTCTGAACTTGTTCTTTATTGAATTAACATCTTGTATAAAAGATAAAATGAAAGTAGATTCTTACTCCAACTAAAAGACATATCTTTCAAAATAAAATAATTTTATCTTAAGTAAGATAGGACACTTAAACTAATTTTATTCTAATTAAAATAGAATACTTAAATTAATCCTAAATGCATAGAAACGTTATCCAAAAATAACTAAGAAAAAGCTTTATTTAAAAAAGAAAAAAAGTGAAAACATAACTTAATTAAAATAGACATATAATGACATGTAATCTCCAACACTTCTCTAGCTTGGAGCTATTATTCTAGCATTGCCAATTTTCTTCTCAAATTGAGGTTTTTCTCATTGGGTCCCATTAATCCAACCCACCTTGGTAGACACTAATCCAACCCAACTTTCACTACATTAAACCACATTTATGTTTCATAAACCATCTATACAACTTTAAGACATAATTATTGAACTATCAAAAATAAGCTGCAATTCAAGATTTTGGTAGCTCCTTTCCTGCCAAGAACGACCTGAAGAGAGTGAAAGCTCGTCCTGGCTGCAATAATGGCACTTCATGCCCTGCTCCGCGTACTGTTGCAAAGGTTAGTCCATCATAGACCTGTGTCCGTCCACCTACCTATATAAACCCAAAAGCAATGAGTGCAATGGTTAGTTTGAGGTTGGGGGTGTTGGGGTGTGGAATTTTGAGTTTTTGTATGGGTTTCAACTTTCAATCAAGTTTGGGAAATACCTGTTCATCTGAGTACCATGGGTACCAACGAGTTTTAATGGTGAGGTTGAGACTGTTGAGGGAAAATCTAGTGGCAGTCACTGGGACCACCGAATCTGTGTCCCCGCTGCAGTATTATAAAAAAATGCATTAGTAGTGAGATAAGAGATCAGATTATTTCAGAGGTCAACCTAGGGAGATGAATTAGAACATATCCACATTTTGTATTGTTATCACATTTTCAAGAGACATTTTTAGCTAGATTTGATTTACAAAAGACAGGTGGATCAAGTTAATTGTGAATAACTATATAAGTATATTAGATATGGGCTTTATTGAAAAGTCCAACATTTCTAGATTTTTTTAGTGGTTGATTAGGTCTACTTATCTTTTGTAGACTGAATCTCTGCTTAAGAAATTTTTTATTCTCAAATAAGATTGAGATGTTACTAGAGAAATTTGATGATATTGCACGAACTGATGTTGGTGTATTTATTCTACAGATAAAAATACACACTTTGATCTTACCCCCGCCCCCCGAAAAAACAAAAGGGGTACCCACTCTGCACTTGCAGTCAACTGGGGGCAAAGAATCATTAAAAAAACTGAAATAGGCGTCAATTGTGAGAAGAGTACACAAGAATTTCTTCTTGTCATAGATATAACAAATGCCACATTAGCCTTAGCGCATGTCAACTCCTGTTATAGGTCCTAGTGTAGTGTTCTACTGGGCATGCTTCTTATCCAAGGTTCCGTAAGTGGAATTGAGACCGGATAAAGCCTGAAGGAAGTTGGTACAAGTTAATGCCTCTCTTCTCTAATCCTAAACGCTCAGTTGGGAATTCCACAGGTGGCTTAAAGAACGATGTCAGAAATATAGGCCAAGAATGTTTTTAAAAAAAGAAACTTTGAGAGTATTTATGACTCTGAATTTAATGAGCTAATATCAACAAAGTCCTTGGTAGAAAAAGCTTGAAAGTCTGACCTTTTAGTTTTTTATAGTTTGATTGGTGAAAAGTTTTTTATACTTTGCCATTAAATATACTCGTCAAAGGAAAGAAGAGCTGTTTTTCTCTCCTTTAACTTATTAAGTGAATGTGAAATGATAGTTTCACTTTTCTCCTTAGAAAATATTGGATCATTTGGCTTTTCTCCGAAAGGTTAAGAAAAGAAAACGAAAAAGGATAAGCTGCAGATCTAGACGGTACCAAGTACAAACAACCTAGGCATCAAAATTCCTAAAGTATTTCTCATTATGAAAATGTTAGGTATAAACTGCACATTCCATAGAAAGAATTCTTCAAGTAATTTGCAGGCATAAGGTATATTAATTGCATCCTATCTTGTTTCTAATGGAAACTCTCTGGTGTTACCCTTTTTTTTAAAACTTTACAATAGTGCTTTTAAGTTCAACTATACCTGAAAACCCAGATTCTCAAACCAGCTGCAATTAACTCTTTGTAAATAGGCAATACCGAAACTGCAGAATCCTTCCAGTATTTTATGAGCACATCACTGTTCAATCCACGAAAGGTATAATATTAAACTATTAATTTCAGAAAACTTAGAAGAAAAGAATATCATTATGCGCGAAGCACAGTAAAAAGGCAAACCTGCAAGCAGTCCAATTGTAAGGGATGCTTGTAGTATTTGCATGCATTGCTTTTTGCACTTCAGGGAGATTGTAGTATTTCTCTGCATAATGTTCAGTACATGGATCATACCCTGAAATCCTATGTAAAATTGTACCCTTGAGCCTTATGTGCTGTACAGTATTGTTGTTCCTGCATGGAGGGGTATAAATACTGTATTGATCAATTCTTCCAAATTCATGGTTAACTGCATAACTCACAGCATCATCACATATTTTAGATGTTTTTTCTGCCGTGAAATTGCAGTATTTGAGGATAGATTTGTATGATTGATCAGATATCATAGAATGGCTCCACCAATATGTCACAGTTCCAACCCCATCATAATAGTTATCCGTCACAGCATTTCCCACCTGCATTTTTCAAGTTGCATGCAAGGATATTAAAAGGAAAGAACAAAAATTGTAATGGTAGCTAGGTAAAAGTATATTTTATGGTATTCTGGCCAAGGGTATTATCAGACTTTGCTTGAGACAATCCCCTCTTTGAACATTTTTAAGGGTGCACTTCTTCATAGATTTTACTCCTTCGATACTCTCTAGAAGAATCAAACTCAAATTGATAAGAAGAGATGTCATCCTTGAACTTATTGATACACTTGATTGGCTACCTAGAGTATATTGGAGTAAGAAGAATTTACTTACAATGAAACCTTTGAGATTAATGATATGGGGATTGGCTTTATTATAATCATAAATTTTTTGAGCCAACTGGGGAACATAGTGCCCTAAATAGAAGAAAATGGAATAAAATGTTAGCTTCTAGTGTTATGATAATCAACTAAAATTCTGCAGAATTAGTATAATAAGTTGGTATTGTTGCCGCTTGTTCACCTGCATAGCTCTCCCCAGCAATGTAAAAGTCTCTGTACTTGTATTGTGGGAATCTTGAAATCCATCTAATTAGAAAAATTAGGGCATCCTGAGCTGTGTTTCAAATTTCAGAATTCTCATATTAATCACTAATAGTAAGTACAAGGGTTTATATATAGTAATGAAATGAATGGTGACAATTCAAGAAATTCTCAACATCAAACTCATACCTGTTCTTTTGTCTCCAGAAGTTTCGAGATCAGAGCTTGTATTTGTGTAGGAGAAACCAACACCAGCTGGCGACTCAAGAAAGAGAATATTTGCTTCTGAAGACAACAAAGAAGAAACTTGACTATTCAGACATTGTTGTTCTAAAGGATGGGTTTGGCGAAAAATAAAAATTATCTGAACGATGGTCGTTACCTCTATTCCATGAATACTTGTTAAGGTACAACGAATAACCAGTTTTATTTATCTGGAATGGCCCAATTTCTCCTGATGCCCCATATGCCACCGATGAGCAACCCGGCCCTAAATCAGCAAAAAGTGGCTGTAATGTAGTTATGATTAATTAAACTTTTCAGGGTACAGAATGTTAATTCAATGCTTGGATAAGAGAACTAATCAAAGCTTACATTTGTCTCATATACTATTACGAGAGTGGTGAGATCGTACATATTTTACATGCCAGATTGTGAATAGGCAAATTTTTTATCCTAGATAGGGTAGCATATGGGTCAGGCATTAATTTGCCCTAATTTTGTATTGGACTTATTTTTATAGGCCCAGTGCATAGCTGGGCAGGTTGATCGAGTCTGATTAAACTTTCTTTTAATAAAAATTAAAAAATAACTCTTAAAAAATAAAATTTTTATAAAATTATATATTATTTTTGTAAAAAAATAAAATTTTTCTATAACTTATTATAAAATTACATGTTGCTATGGATAAAAATAAAGTTTTTATATAATTCTTTAAAAAATAATTTTTTCTTTTTTAAAATATATATGATCAATTCAGACAAAATTGATCAACATACTTAGCTCAAAACTTTGACCCAACCCAGTTAACAAGTTTTTTGGATCCGATTCAACCTTGCTCAGTATAGCCAAATTGGCTCAGCTACTAAATTTTGTTTGCAGCCCTACGATGCAGAGAGGTACCATTATTGCGGTTGCAGAAGTTCCTATATAAAAATGAGAAATACCTTCCCTACTGTCAAAACAGGCCAACCTGTTAAACAGTTTGTTGTGTGGGTACTGATTCTTCATTTCTGGCCCATTTAAAAAGAGGTCGAACCTGGCCGTTTAACAGTACTACCATGTACGGCTTGAGCTATTTGATTCACTTTATTTGAAAAATCCAACTATGTTTATGACTATAATTAAAAATTAATCACTGAGACCTAATTTGAATAGATCTACATGATAGACCATAGCAGAAGTAGAGTGCAGAGTAGTGACAGAAAGTTCCGTAGTTCCTCATACAACTGAACTAGCCTTACTAAACTGTTATACTGTTGACATATACCTCTTTATTTGATTTATCATTTTTACGATCAGGTAAAAGGTGATTTTGCTACCTTGATTTCCATTTTCCATTAATTATTACCATGTCAGAGACAGCGACCTATACAAATTGTTTGGTTCATAGCATTGAAACCTCAAACATATCCGTCTGGGTCACAGAATTTTGATTTGCCCCCACACAGCCATGACGCAGCATCAAGCATGTCCACCACCGCAACCACCATCACCATCCCTTTCTGGGCTCTGGATTCGCGTGCATAGGAGAGGGAAGAAAACACGGAGTCACTCAGCAGGAAGGAAAGAGAAAGAGAATGAGCATCTCTTAGTAGGGACAAAACGGAAAAGTAAGTTCGCTTTGTTCTTGTTTGTTTCCGCCTCAGGTACAAAGAGAGAACAAAAAGAAAAGCGAGCAAGAAAAGGGAAAATTGGAAGCGATTGTTTTTTTCTTTGTTTAAAAGGTAATGGGAGTTCTTCCAAACAAGGATTAGACGTCAGGAATAGAAGGAATAAAAGCTCAAGAAAGATACAGACAGAGAGAGATCACGAGGACCCAACTGGGTATAATTTCTTTTCTGATTCAGAGAGCTTAGACTGCTTGAACACTCATGACTCAACAGCCAGTTGTCCTCAATTTGAATTACAACCTCTTCCTCAGAATCAGTGAAAGTGATAGAGGCAAGAAACAATATGCATTTACTTATGTGCGCTAGAGCTGGATCAGGGTGAGTTGAGAGGCCAATAATCTAAATATGGAATATGTTACGAAGACGATCTTATTCCAATCACAAAAGATAAATAAGAGAAAATATATAACTCAGCCTCTACAACTCATAGTTTCACATTTTAGTCCTTCAATCTATTCTTCTATACAAATTAGTTAGTTACATAGAATAGATTTACAATTTAATTCATGATGGGACTAATTTGCACAAATTTGGGGAAAAAAAATAAATTCAAAGACTAGAATGCAAGGAGATATACCTTTCAAGGATTAATTATAAAAATTAAATTTTATATTTACTCGTAAATTAAATTAATCAAAAATATATATATAAATAAATATAAGAATCCATTTATATGTATTTCTTAAGTGAGGCATTCTGGTTCAGAAGGTTATCACGTGGAATTGCAGGAAAGAGATGAAGGTCTTCTGGTAGGCTCAAGGAAAGGCGCTGCTCATAGTTTAGGCAGATGTAGGTCTTCTCAATAGCAAACATAAACCATAGAGAGTCAACAATAGTTGGTCGCTTGTATGCTCAACTTTTCAATGATGCTAATAACACTACTGATCATAGCCCCATATATATATATATATACTAGCATCAGTAATCTCACTGTTTCTTTACTGCTCAATCCCCAATCATATCAGGAACGTTACACCATATATAATATTTTTTTAATATTTACCTTAACGAGCATCGGTTACCTCAGTAAAATCAGTTATGACTCAGAAATTTGAAATCATGAAGTAAGCACAGTAATTCATATCAGGAACGTTACACCATATATAAAATTTTTATGTATTTACCTTAACGAGCATCGGTTACCTCGGTAAAATCAGTTATGACTCAGAAATTTGAAATCATGAGGCAAGCACGGTAATTCATAGTGCATTGGGCAAAAAGTAATGACATATGAAACGAGGGTAATTAATTACCTCCAGTGAGCCAGAGAACAAGAGGCTTGTTGTGAGGGGAAGAGGTAGCCTCAGTTAACCAGTAAAAGAGTGCTCGGCCATGTTCGTCGTTGACAGTGATATAACCGGAGAACTGAGAAAATGCGACTGGAGGCTGCCCAGGGAGGGCCGAGATTCGATCTTGCTCTTGCTCCTCTAGCACACCACCAACAGTGCTGGATATGTATGAAGCTGAAACCATATAAAGGCACAGCAAGAAGAGATGGACTCGGATTTTAAACGCCATTGTCAATGGCTAAATATATATAAACGCAAAGGCTCAAGAATAGTTTCCCTTTCTCTGTGTTTCTCTCTCTTATGCGTTATTGTGCATAGAGAGAAGGGTAGGGGGAGATTATATGTAAGAGAGGCTATATATATATATATATATATACACACACACATATATATTCAATGGATGGAAATGGTTGAGGATGTTGATGCCTCAATTATACGTTACTCTCAAAGGCTGGAATTCTACTATTTCTTCATTAATTACTCTAAACAACTGCAAGTTGGCCATTTCCTTGTCCCCGTGTGGACCTTCTCTCTCTATCCGGATGAAGAGAGAGAATGAGATAGAGAGATGGTCCTGCAAGAGAATTGAAACTTTGGATCAGAAACTCAGAAGAAAACAGCATATGGGCCCATAATATGCGTTACTTTTATCAAAAAACCCGTCAAATATGACATATTTTGCATAGAGCACACTTTGAACTTTCCGATATATATATGTATACATATTAATGTCATAGTTGACTCGCCTGATCCTTAAATAACTATATTTATATTCAAAGCATTATTTTGTCAAACTTAATAGTTGGCTCGTGCACTCGTGCATCAAGTTTCATGTTGACTTACTTTTCAAAATCAAAATTTTCATATATACTTTAATTAATTTATATCTGAATCTGAACAGATCATGTATAAAACCTGAATTTGCAGATAATGTAAAAATATGAGGTTGCTTCATGCGCTATATAGCTATATAACTATATATTCTTGAATCAATTTCTGCATTATTAATTGTTATTGTTTTGTGCTCTCTCTCTCCTTGTGGTCCTAACAGAAAGAAGAACCAAGAAGTGGGTGTGTTGCATTTCTTGTGATCTTTTCTGGGCAGAGCCATTGCTTCCTTGAATGGCACATATGGGTTGTAGGCGCCCTTTTTGTCGTCCCTTTCTGTTTGAGGGTTGAAATCCCGCGGGTTGATTCATGTATCAATAAACGATAATATTAAAATAATTTTTTAATGGTTTCTTTTTAAGTATTTTAAAAAAATAACGTGTAATTTTTTTGAAAGACACATTTATATGATGTGGAATTGTGAAAATTATTTACTTATTATATTTTTAATAATAGAAATATATAATGGTGCAAAGTCATAGTGTATTTTTTCAGGGGTAAAATGTATATAATTTTTTTAATATAGAGGCTTCTGTGATTTATTCTTTCAAATTTAAAATTTGATTATCAACACTCTAGACTCACAGATTCATACAAATTGGCCCTTTCATTAGCAGATCCATCCAAAAACTTAATTAATGGAGCTGGACAAACTGATTCCAGCTTGGGAGAAGCAGATTATGTACCAAGTTGTGTGTCTTTTTTGTCTTCATGCATAATACTAAGGAGGAAATGAGAGAATTTGGATTTTTTTTTTAAAAAAGGATATTATCGTCAAGTTGGACAATGACTAGATATTGAAGAGCAATTCTTACATACACCATGGGTCCCAATGCAGATAGTTAGGCATTTGGTTTTGTTCTATATCAAAAACTTGCTTTCAATTTTGAATCAAAAGGTAGCTCTCATCACATCACACCCATTTTCTCGACCAATTTGATCATCTTCCACTGCTCCCTTTAAATTATGAATCAATTGCAGTTAAAATGATAGCTTCTAATTAGAGCTACAAAACATAAAAAATTAATATATATAGTTTCATGTGCACTGAGGGTATATGCTTTCACGGCAAAAGACCTCACTGAGATATACGAAGTCAGAATATGATCTTATTATGCTTATGTAAAAGAGAGACTATCTCTGCACATGATTTGCTCACTTTGCCGTTTTCCTACTGTTTCCATGTGCATGCATGCGTAGAAACTAGAAAATACTCTTTCAACCAAAGCAGATGAAGATGTTTTCTAACTTTTTATCACAAAACAGTGGCTCTGAATTGAATAATTGTGTAGTCTTTTTCATGCGGTCATAGTCAAAATAATAATAATAATAATAATAATAATAACTGCATCAATGTAAATCATCATTTCTCGCTGCTGGGGGAAAAATTTTAAGGTGATCTTTTGTATATAAAAATACCAGAGAATTTTTTTCTACCATTTTTCGTATTAAAGATTTAAAATTTATGTACTGTATATATTATAAAAAATATAGAGATATTTTAGAATTTTAATATTCATGCATTGTACACTCAATTTTTTTTTTCAGGGTAAGTTACAATTGTGAGGTTGAGGAGCTTAAAGTTCGTATAAATCTCACATTAGCATCCCATATTTTCGATGTGTAATTCAAGTCTTATACCTTGCAATAAATTCTAACACTTCACCTCAATATAATCTTCCATCTAATCTTGCACCTGTTCGTTGGTTAGGCATCGATTGAAAGCAATTGTGGGGAGAGATTTGAGGATGCAGACATAGTAGATATTCCATATAAGTTTTAAATTTTAAGTTGAGGATGCAGACATAGTAGATATCCCATATAAGTTTTAAATTTTAAAGGGCATCTACGAATAAGGGAAAGGTTGAAGACTATCAAATCCACTCATTGGACCCATAGATATTGCTATATATGGTTGATAGAGTATCATAGAACAAACTGCTAGTAATAAATCTATGGGCACCATTCATCGATGAGCAAGCAATTTTGACTTCCTAACACTTCGAATACCTTTAATCTTCAAGCAATTTCTTTCAATCTCTCTGATACGGTAAGGGGATAGTATGGTGAAAGGCCGGGATCGCTTAGAATCAATAGAAAAAATTGACTAAAACTCTTTGAACTCGAAATTCAATGTCAACTGTCAATTTTATAGGCTATTTTATATATTTTTATAGGTTTATTTTAGTTGAGTTTGATTTTAAATCTTAGAAGTTAATAATTTTGTGTTAATTTCAATTAAGTGTTTAACTACGTATAATTTGACCTTTTTAATAGTTTAAGTGATAAATTATAGTTTATTTGATATTGAACAATGATTAAGGAAATTTTGATCATTTTCCAAAGGCCAAATGACATGGAGAATCAAGTTTTGGGATTGCCAAATACCCTAATAAAAAAAATTAAAATTTTAGCATCAAAATAATAATTTAAAAAGCAAAGTTCAAGCTACAATTTCATAAATCTGAGCCGTAACTCCCATATCTTGAAAGACATATGTAAAATTGCAGCAACCTAAGCTGTGGCCTCGAATTTTTGGGGTGCGGTGCCATGACACAACATTATATACGTGTATTAATTTTAACCTACTTTTGGATGAAATATAAAAGAAAAAGCGAGACGCGAAGGAGGCAGATGTTTTCTGGGGTATGATATGGCCTCAGCGACCTAAACATAAAGGTTAATTAGTGTTCCAACGACAATAGGCAGAAACCCTTAATTCACATTCTTGTATTAAAATATTGCAAAATTAAAGAAACAGGAAAAGGGATCCTGTGGTCGTGCACCTCTTGTTTGTCTCTATTTAGAAGAAGCCAGAAGAGGCATGATGAGTGGTTGGGCTTTGAGCAGTTGAGATATTGAAAAATTTGAAGTTTTCCCTTTTAATTTGTGCCCTAATTTCTGGCAATTTACAATTACCTGCAGCTGGAATCAAAATTGTGGGGTAGACTTTTTCTGCTACATACGCCATACACTCCGGGATTTTGGATTTTGCCTTTGGTGGTTATTGTTAAGATAGCTTTAAGCAAGATGCTTACTATATATATGGGATTTTAAATGTAGGTGTGTCACAAGTAGACAAAATTAGACTTAATCCAATGCCAAGTTTTCAGTTTTATTTTACATAAAACAATTGTCAAATTCGAATTCTATCCTTTCAAAAAATTTGGCAAAAGTTGAACTTATACCTTGACTTATGATTAGCTCTTTTTCTAAATACGGATGTCACTTATTTATTTTAATGTTTGTCTCCAATTGAAATCCTCTCTCATGTTAATTTTTGCAGTTGATCTCAGATTTATTTTTGTTCTCCATTGGAAAATTTCTTGTTTAAATTAAGTGTTATATTTAACAGACTTAAAACTAAGAAAAAAAGTTAATTACATATAAATCTTATCTTTGTCTCAAATTACAATATTCTTCTGTTAATTAGTTTTTGTAGATTAACCAACTCATTTATATATATCTCAATTGTTAATTAGGGAGAAATTGCAATCAGGAAAAAGGAATTCAAGATGAGTTTACCTTATCATATAAGCAAATGGTTTTAAGAACGGAGGTTAGAGATAACATCTAAGATATTAGAGAATTTTTGTGAAATGTATAAATAAGGAGAATAATAAAAGTTAATTGATTGAAGAAAATTTATAATTAAGGAAGATCAGCATAAGTGAACATAATCCTCTATGTTTTATATTAAGAATTGCTATATTTGAACTTTTTTAATCAAAATATTTGAATTTCAAGTACTCTTTGAAAATCGATAAAAATCAAAATTGATAGCTTAACTCATAATCATGACAGAATTTTGCTATCCACACCATCTTTGAATATAAGACAGCAAATATCATGAGGTTTGACTGGTATAATGTAATCTTACATATATGTGATGCCTATAACAATTAACTAGGACTAGTCCAATTAGTAGGCCCCTTTTGAACATTAAATTAAATAAAACTTGTGAACTGTATTTGTGGATAGGATTAATAACAGCAAAATGTATGATACATTGGCTTCTATATTGTCACTAATATGATTAGGAAGTGAATGTGACCTACTACTGTATCCATTAATTTTAGAAGAAGCTCCAGAATCATCCAGTTTAAGAGTCAAAATTATCTGGAGTGGCTGACTGTTTAATTTGTGTGGTTGTCCTTAGGGTTTGGGATTACCACTCCTATTTTATTTTCCTCTCTCTCTCTCTCTCTCTCATTTTATTATTATTTTTAAATAATAAATGGAAGCCTATAAATTTAAAAAAAAGGATTTCGAAGAAGGGTTAAAAATCATAAGACTTTAGTAAACACCCCAAGATGGGAATATTTACTATATTCCTGTAGTCCTAAAAAAATCCTATACTAGTACCATTTATATTAACTAAAATTTAGGATTCAACCTAACCATGATTTAAAATTAAATTCTGTAATTTTAAACAAGAAATAAATTAAATTACGTAACAAAATATAAATAACGTAATAATAAAAAAGTGTTCACTGCCGTAAAAGTACTGAAAATGAACTGCCCCAAGATATTCCCAATTAATAGAAAAGCTACCAAAATTCACATTACTTTCACTTACAACTTGTTATATTAATATCACTAATGATTTTAAAAATTGTTATGTCTACTTCAGTCGTGTGTTCTCATAAAAGATGCATATGATATAATCATATAATATTTAAGTGGAAGAACAGTTGAATACTCAATGTAAATTCATACTACTAAACTTTTCTATATTGTTAGTTGTTATTCAAATCAAACTTGTGCAAGTGTTACGCAATCCTTTTCTGATTCCTAGCCAAATTAGAATACTTTCCTAGTGGCAAGAAGTAAAATTACTCATGGATGGAGTCGGGCGTTAGACTTTTAAAGAGCTTTAAATTTAAAATTCAAAAAATTTGTATGGAAAATGAATTTGAAGTTTAATTGACTTCTGATCAGATATAGCCGAAAGGTTCCCCCTTCCCCCAACACACACACACACACACACAAAAAAAAAAACCCACTAACCTCCCATTCTATTTTTACTTATCCAAAGCTGTTTAACAATTAAGGATATATATGCAACACTAAGAAAATAGGAGAAATAGAGAGAAAGCCTCAAATTAACAAGATACCAAAAGGCATAATTGATGTCTAAATGCATAGCTTATTTTTATATTTTATTTTACTTTCATTTTTTTTTTAATTTTTGTCCAGCTCAAGATATGACAAGATCGGTTACATGTTGGGGTAAATGAAAACTATATATTTAATTCTACATTTATTTTGGGTATCCAAAACAAAAGTGGTCTAATATACGCGACAATGTTTTCTGTGGCCCAAAGGCCAATTGGCCCAACCCCTTACATGGAAAAGAAGGGAATGGCAGGATCGGCGTTGCAAAATAGACTTGAGCGTCTCACGGGCTAACCTAATAATTCGTAAAGATCCAAGTTCAAAAACCCGACAATATTCAATATAAATAAAGTCTGAAATCTACCTAAGGATCATTGCAAAAGATGGGAAGTGTTAGTACAATAATAAGCACCCAACATGTTGAATTGGGTGAGAGAAATTGAATTTTCATATTTTTCACCTCAATTTCTCAATTTAGTAAAAGAGTAGGCGGAAATAGCATAATAATTTTTGAAATTAAAGAGTTTAACGAAAAAAGTAGATATAAAAATACCTATTTGCTTGTGTAAAACAGGAAGTTTATGAATAAAGCGCAAATAAAAGACAAGTTTCAAATCACTTTGTAGCTTGGCTTTTGCTTCTTATTTTGAAATTAATTGTTACTTCCCCTCAAAAATAAAGTTCTTAAAACATTTTAGAACGTATAAGATGCAAATTTCAGCACCCATCAAACACACAGCATGGCTTGCTCATTCAAATAGAAATCCTTTGAATGAAATTTGTCAGAATAGTGTACACAATAGCGGTCGTTATTCATTATGTAGAATAGTATACATAATAATGTCTTTATTCATTATGTAGAATAGTATGCATATATTTAGTGTCTCAGTTTATTATTAGTATTAGCTGTAATACATTCTATTTAGTCCTATAAATAAATGTAAAAAGATACTTACTTACATATCCAACCAAATTTAGTTCTCTCGTTTCTTTCTCACTCTCTCTCTTTTTATTTTTTTCTTCCTTATAGTATCAAAGCTTGTTGTGTTTTCTTCTAGCAGCACATCCTTCTTTTGTCGTGCTTTATTCCAGCCCTAATTCGGTTCAAACCCCATTGTAGTGTTTGGTTCCATGGCTATCCAAATCGGTTCTTCCACATCTTGTCCAATTCTCATGACACACATCACAACGTTGTGCTCAGAAGCTCCCAATCAACTGAACTCAAGGGTTTTGTAGTTGTTTCCCATTGCACATATCGTCATGTGCCATTGCCTTTTCTTGTTCCTTGATTTCCATTGGTCCTATTTCTACATATCCTTCGTCATTTTCATTGTTATTTTGCCAACATAATCTAAGAGTTGCCTTCCATCCAAATAGACATGTCAAGCTCAAGAGCCACCAAGTCAAGAATTTTCTTCCCTATTCTTAGTGGATCCCCTTCCATTACTTTTAACAAATTGCATGGGCTGTCAGATTTAGAGTCTAAGGAGTCTAGTTACTTGTATGGAAAGTATTAGCACCTTGACATTGTCTATCAGATAGATAGATGATACTAAAATTATATTTTGTTGATTGATGTTATTTCACTACTGGCTACCTTTTATGTCCTTTATTGTTCCTCTCCAAATAACTTGAAAGAGGTTTATGGGGTAAAAAACAAAAGATACAAATATATTGTAGCAAATATTGGTTAGACCTCCCAAATAATTTGAAGGAAGAGAAGTTTTATTATTATAATTATTCAATTAAATATTGAATTAAACATTCCCAAAATTGTTATATTATTTTTGAATTGAACATCCCCAAATAATTTAAATGAGGTAAAAATTTGATTATCATAATTTTTTTATTATACTGTTATTGTAATTAATATTTATTTTAAAATTTTACATTATTCATTGTTAAGGGAACAAATTAAGATTGGATTCAAACATAAAATAAGATCCAAGATAGGATCAAAATTCACGTAATTCATCATCTTCTTAAGAAAATCATAAAATAAAACAAGAAATACCAATATATAATTGTATTTATAATTGTAAAATTTTTAAATTATTTTTATTGAAAGGGCATAAATTGTGGTAAATTTAATTATTTAAGTATAATCATTCTTCCTTGCAAGGTAAGACCTTTTCTTTATACATTAGTTATTCTAAATTGCATGTTTATTTTTAGTACTCATGTAATATTAAATACTCAATATTACCGTCATTTATATTTAGTAACATAAATAAAATTATTTATTTTAGAAAAAATTGTGTAATCTAGTTTCAAATCATAGTCAAATTAGATCCTAAATTTTAAACAAGAAGTGCACTACAACAAAAGCTAAAATTTAGACTAAAGTATCAGTTGAAAAAATTGTAAAATGTCAGAAGCATGTTATTTTTCATTGGGAAAGGAGCTGCAGTTTTAGTCGAAGTTTTGTTAGTCAGCAATGGGTTATTGACTTATTTGTACTAACAACATAGTAAGTTTACAATTGTCGATTTTTGTTTAAAAAATGAAAATTGGTTAGACAGTTAGACCAATTTTCAATTGGAACCCCTTTTTTTACGATCATATTACCTTTTTTTCCTTCTCCTTTCATTATTTTTGGAAATTTCCTTTCATATATATATATATATATATATATATATTAAAATTTCATCCTCTTCTAGCATCTTTCACTTCTTCATCTTTGTCTTTATGTATTTTTTTGTAGTATCATTCTTCCTCTTTGTCTTTATCTTCCTTTGCTTGTGCATTATTATTCCTCTTCCTCCCTATAAATTTGTAACATATATTAGAAAAAGATTAATATACAACAAAACTTAACAACTCAAATTAATTAGAATGAAGAAGAGAGATTCATAGTCAAAAAGAAGAAAAGATGAAACATATTAAAAAAAATTAACATACAAGGAAAAAACATAAAGAGAAGATGAAGAGGAAATTAACATACATGAGCTTACTTCACCTTGAGCTTTAGAATTGTTAGAAGGAATAAGATAAAGCCATGAACAGAGAAAGGTGAGGCTTTAGACACAAAGAAATGCAGAGAATGATATGGAAAAATGAAAACTAAATATTAAATGAAAAAGATAGAAGAGAAAATTCACCTATATATCTAAAGAAAGATTTTGCTTTATGCTTCAAATTTGTGCTAAATTTCTAGCAAGTTTTGAAATTCCAAGCCAAAGGTAGACTAATTTGGCCCACTAAACATTAGTTAGCCAACATCTCTCATGCCTTGCAAAACCTTGCAAAATTGCATTATAAATTGAAAAAAGAAATACAGTATTTAGATGTTTTAGTAGATATTTGTTAACATTCTTGTAGTGTTGGTTATTTGTCAAAATATGAATAATAGTAAGATTATTATTTTTTTAATACTACAAATATAGTAAATACTTCCCTAAATTTCACAAATTCTCCTTTAAGGTTTTCGTCGAATGATAACTTTCTATCATACTTAACAACTTTCCCTCTTAGTAGGAAAGAAAAGGGGAAAAGGTTTAGATTGAATGTCAAACATCTTTTTAGGGGAAAATGTTTATTCATATACAAAACTTATACTTACATATATATATATATATATATATATATATAGAGAGAGAGAGAGAGAGAGAGACTTTTCATAACATCATATTCTACATGAGTTGAAATGAGATTGTAGTAAGTGAAAAACAAAAACATGTCATGTAAGGTTAATATTAATGTTAATATAAAAGTGCTAGAAATAACTAGTTTGAGAAAATTAGATTATGGTAGTGTGAATGAAGATATGTTTTCAAGTCCTACAATGGATAAATCAAAAGGCTTTCAAGCCTATATAAGTTACAACTCATACCATATGTTAAATAGTAATTTGAAGACAAAGTTTAAAGTGCTAAGTATGGTTTGAAAATAAATTATAAATAAGAAAGATTTTAAAAAATCATATTTATCAAGTACCTTGAAACATGGTAGGGCGAAATATCATCTTACACACATTATTATGCACAAAATTCATCTTTTGCATATACTTTCTTTTACAAAAGGAGATATATAAAAGAAACAAATACATTGAAATTGAATCTTGGAGAGAATTCCAAATTTGTTTAAAGAAACTCATGTTACATAAAAAATAATAAAATGTAAAAGAGAAAGTTTCTTGGATAATGGTAACTCAATTAGAGAGGACATGTTTATTTAGGCATATTGAAATGAAATATTCTTATTTTGGGTATAGCATTTCCTCCTTCTTTAAGAGATACTTAAATTATACTACTCTCTTCTTTACTATGAAAGTATATAGGTTGAACTATAACTTTAGTTTTTGTAGCTTCACTAAGTTTTTAATTTAATCTTGACACTTTTTTTTCTTGTAATTTAATCCCTATAATTTCAAAATGTTTGTACCAAAAGTCCTTGCAGTCAATGACCATCATGACACTATTAAGATTTGATCCCATGTGGCAAAAAGAAGTTTGATGTGGTATGGCATGGCACATGGTCTTCATACATGTGGATTACATGGCTGCCAAATTAGGATCCTATTAATCACTCACTTCTTTCTTCTACTATATCTCTTTAATTGTTGCTTTTTGTCTCTTCTCGCTTTCTCTCCCTCTTGCTATAGATACTATCGATGCAATGGCACCAAGAGACCTTGTTGAGCATAGAAGTGGACTTGATAAAGGATATGGTGCAAAGTTTCAAACCTAAGGACATGATTTGCAAATTAAAGCCCAAGAGTTCAAGTCAAATGTGCCTAAAGATCCATTGCAAGGCATAGGAGGCCCAATAACAAGAGTTAGGGCCAAAGCAATAAAAGAAGCTTTCAATTGTTTAATTCATAAGCTTCATAACTTAGAGCCCATTCATTTAAGTCAATAGAAGGCCCAAAAAAATGTAAAAGGTGTGATCATGCTAACAATTCTACAAGAGGAGTGCCAAAGCTCAATTGGTGTCCAATTGCAAGAGATTAAGAATCATGTGACAACCATGTGATTTTTTAATGAAGCATGAGCATCTCATGTGACAACTTAAGAAGTTGATTAGTTTTGATTAGGATTCTTTTTGAAATTTCGTTTTTTATTATTTTTTTATTATTTTTGAACTTGGTCAAAGAGTTTATCTTGGAGATCAAGTTAAGATTAGTATCCTAATCTAATTAGGATATATATTAGGTATTATTTAAAATATTTCTAATCAGATTTTAGAGTTTTACTTTAATTAGGACTCTAAAAATTTTACCTATAAAAGGCTTCCTATTGTACTCTATTTTGAACATGAATGAAATTGAGTATTATTCAATTATTTGTGAGGCTTTTGTTTCTTTGTGTTCTCTGAGAGTTCACGTGACTTATCAAAGGATTGGTCTTCCTTTGTGGCGTCTTGAGGCTAGGGTTCTAAGAGACAAGTTCTCTTAGGGTCTTTCCTTTGACCAACATTCTTGTTTTCTAGCCGGTCTCGGGCAAAGTGTCATCTTGTTGAAGGTTCCTAGGACAAGGTTCCTAGAGGGTCTCTCATTATTTGGTATCAGAGCTTTGGACGCTAGTACAAGGTATATCTTTGTGTTTTCCCTTTCATTATTCTTCATACTTTCTCTCCTTCCATTAGTATTACCTTTTCCATCTTCGTCTTTTTCTTCTATCTTCTTTTGTCTTCCATTGTTGTGTTCCTCCATCCTCAAAAAAAAAAAAAAAAAAAAGAAAAAAAAAAGAAGAGAGTGTGATACTCCAAAAAGAAAAAAAAAAGAGAAGCGAGTGTGATACTCCAAAAAAAAAAATCGAAAAAAAAAATTCAAAAAAAAAATTCGAAAAAAAAAGGGAGTAAAAAAAAAAATTTTAGATTGCAGAATTCAAAATTGCAAGTTGTGCCAATTCAAAATTGAAAGCAAGTTTGGAGTTAGTTTCTTAATTGAAGTCAATTTCCTAATTGGAGTCAATTTCTTAATTGGAATTAGTTTCCTAATTAGAGTCAATTTCCTAATTGGAGTTAGTTTCCTAATTGAAGTCAATTTCCTAATTGGAGTTAATTTCTTAATTGAAGTTTGTTTCCTAATTTAATTGCATTAAGTAGCTACCAAATTATCTACTTTCCTATTTGCATTCAAGAAAGGATATTGTTTCCTAATTGTTCTAAACTTGAATTACAAGTAGTTTTCTATTCTTAAGGTTTTTTATTTTCATTTTTTTTTCTTTCCTTCTTTTTCCTTCCAGACCTTCCCTTCCTCCTTCTTTTTCCTTTTGTTACACACCTTTTTTTTTTTCTCCTTTGTTTGATTCTTTAGGAATTTACATTTTAGGATTCTAGTTTTTTGATTGCCACTAGTCTGATCTTTTCATTTGATTTGCTTGTGACTTGCTTAGAACACTTGTAAGAAGCAAATTATTGAGTGGTAAAAGGCAAGAGCGTTAACATTAAAGAAAAAGCCGAAAAGAGAGTTAAACACGAGTGAAATTATCATCTTTTGAGTGTAAACACGTAAGCTAGTGAGTTGCGAGGTCCTATATCTTTCTTTGCTTGTTTTTGTACAAACTAATATTTCAGGATGTCTGGAGAATCTGAGCACAATGACTTTGATATGAAAGTCTGGGTTAGAGCTGTTCAAAGTACTCTTGAGAAACTTAGTGCCACATTAGATGATGTGGAGTCTTCTTCCAATAAGAGGACCCATAGGAGGCAAGCTCATATGGAACCTGATGATGATGCTGAGTCCAACTTTGAGGAGTCCTATACTCGGAAAGGTGGACAATCATCATCTAATAAGGATGGTAGTATTGGAAACATCAAGATGAAGATCCCCTTATTCCCCGGGAAAAATGACCCAGACCAATACTTAGATTGGGAAAGAAGAGTGAAGCATGTGTTCGAGTGCCACTCTTACACTGAGGTGAAGAAAGTAAAACTTGCTGCAGTGGAGTTTACTGACTATGCTAGCATCTGGTGGGATCAACTCTTACTTACCAGAAGACGTACCGGTGAAGGTCCAATTTGTGATTGGCAAGAGATGAAAATTATCATGCGTAAACGATTTATCCCTAGTTACTATTATAGGGAATTGCATAAGAGGCTCCAAAAGCTGAAACAAGGTTCTATGAGTGTGGAAGATTACTATTAAGAAATGGAGATTGCCATGATTAAGGCAAGTGTGGAGGAAGACCGTGAAGCAACCATGGCCCGATTCATTGAGGGCTTAAATCCTGAAATAGCTGCCCAAGTTGATTTATACAATTACCTGGATATGGAGGAGCTCTTACATAGAGCTATCAAGGTGGAAAAGCAACTAAGGGCTTGACAAAAGCTAAAAGTGACATCTAGCTCGAGTTCTTGGAGGGATTCCAAAGTCTCCTTCAAGCCAAAGACTGATTTCAAGTCTAAGGAGGAAAGTAAGGTAAAACCCTTTCAGGTTAAGGGTAAAACTGATTCAAAACCTTTATCATCTTCTAACCCAACTGCTTCTTCTTCTAAGGTTAGATGTTTTAAATGTAATGGTTTTGGTCACATTGCTTCACAATGTCCTAACAAACGAACTATGATTATTCTTGAGAATGGTGATGTGACTAGTGCTAGTAGTGAGTCTGAGGAGGATGAGATGCCACCCCTAATGGATGACTCAGATTTAGAATTAATTGAAGCTGTAAATGGTGAAGCCCTTGTGGCTAGACGTGCTCTTAACATTCAACCAAAAGAAGATCTCGAGGTAGAGCAGCGTGAGCATATTTTTCATACTCGTTGCTTCATCCATAAGAAGGTATGTAGTTTGATTATTGATGGTGGTAGCTACACAAATGTAGCTAGTACTTTACTTGTGGAAAAGCTGAACTTGCCTACTTTGAGGCACCCTACCCCTTATAAATTACAATGGCTTAATGATAGTGGGGAGGTAAAGGTAACAAAACAGGCGCTCATCTCTTTTTCTATTGGTAATTATCATGATGAGATTCTTTGTGATGTAGCACCTATGTATGCTAGTCACTTGTTACTTGGTAGGCCGTGGCAGTTTGACAGAAAGGTAAAACATGATGGATATAAAAATTATTACTCCTTTGTTTTTAATGGTAAGACCATTGTGTTGACCCCTCTGCGTCCTGTTCAAGCATATGAGAATCAGTTAAAAATCGAAAGAGAGTGTAAGAATAGAGAGCAAGAAAAGAAAGGTAAAGTGAGTGTAAGTATTGAGAATGAGAAGAAGCAACAAAAAGGTGAGTTGAGTAGAAAGAAAATTAGAGAAAAATATGAGGAAAAGAAATTGAGTTTATTTTCAAGTAAAAGTGAGATCAAGAGAGCTCTATTTAGTGAAAATGCTTTCTTATTGCTTTATAAAGATGTTTGTCTTACTATCAACGATCCTGATCACTCTTTGCCTGTTAGTGTTACATCTTTATTTAAAGAATTCTATGACTTATTCCCAGAGGAAATACCTAATGGATTGCCCCCTTTAAGAGGCATTGAGTATCGCATAGACTTTATCCCAAGAGCATTTATTCCCAATAGACCTACTTATCGAGCAAATCCATATGAGACTAAGGAAATACAACATCAAGTGAAAGAGCTTATGAAGAAAGGCTTTGTTCGTGAAAGTCTAAGTCCATGTGCTGTGCCGGTGATTCTTGTGCCAAAAAAGGATGGCAAGTGGCGGATGTGTGTAGATTGTCGTGCCATCAACAAAATAACAGTAAAATATTGCTATCCTATCCCTAGGTTAGATGATATGCTTGACGAGTTGCATGGTGCATGTGTTTTCTCTAAAATTGATCTTACAAGTGGTTATCATCAGATTAGAATGAAAGAAGGTGATGAATGGAAAATTGCTTTTAAGACCAAGTTTGGGTTATATGAATGGTTAGTTATGCCATTTGGCTTGACTAATGCACCTAGCACTTTCATGAGTTTAATGAACCATGTCTTTAGATCTTTCATTAGTAGATTTGTTGTGGTTTACTTTGATGACATTTTGATTTACTCTAAAAGTCTAGAAGAGCATGTGAATTATTTGCATGATGTGTTTGTTGTGCTTAGAGAGAATAAACTCTTTGCCAATTTAGAGAAGTGCTCTTTTTGTTTGGATTCTGTGATTTTTCTTGGATTTGTTGTAAGAGCTCGTGGCATACAAGTGGACGAGGAGAAGGTCAAAGCAATCCGAAAGTGGCCAACTCCAAAGAATGCGAGTGAAGTAAGGAGCTTCCATGGATTGGCGAGTTTTTATAGGAGATTTGTTAAGGACTTCTCTACTCTTGCTGCCCCTTTAAATGATTTGGTAAGAAAGAATGTGGTATTCAAGTGGGGTGAAGCACAAGAGCGTGCTTTTAACATACTGAAGGACAAACTAACTAAAGCCCCTGTACTTGTATTTCCTGATTTTACTAAGGTTTTTGAAATTGAGTGTGACGCTTCTGGTATAGGCATAGGTGGTGTGTTGATGCAAGATTCTAAACCTATTGCATATTTCAGTGAGAAATTAAGTGGCCTTGCTTTAAATTATTCTACATATGATAAAGAGTTGTATGCCTTAAAATGAACTTTAGAAACTTGGCAACATTATTTGTGGCCTAAAGAGTTTATTATCCATTCTGATCATGAAAGTCTTAAGTTTCTTAAGTCCCAGGGTAAATTGAACAAAAGGCATGCAAGTTGGCTTGAATTTATTGAAACCTTCCCTTATGTGATTAAGCATAAGCAGGGAAAGGAAAATGTTGTAGCGGATGCATTATCTAGGCGTTACACTTTGATTACTTCTATGCATGCTAGATTGATAGGATTTGAGATGTTAAAAGACATGTAAGAGTCTGATTCTGATTTTGCTGATATTTGGAAATCTTGTGAAATGTATGGTGCTAAAGATTATTACAGGTTTGATGGGTTCCTTTTCAAAAAGAACAAGTTATGTGTTCCTATGTGTTCTATTCGTGAGCTTCTTGTTAAGGAAACTCATGGCGGGGGATTGATAGGTCATTTTGGTGTCGAAAAGACTTTGACTCTTTTAAATGAGCATTTTTATTGGCCTGGCATGAGAAAGGATGTGGTTGCTGTTTGTTCTAGATGTATTACTTGTAAGCATGCTAAGTCTAGAATTCAATCACATGACTTATATTCCCCCTTACCAGTTCCCTCTCACCCATAGACTGATATTTCTATGGACTTTGTCTTAGGTTTACCTAAATCTTCCATTGGAAAAGATAGTGTCTTTGTTGTTGTGGATAGGTTTAGTAAAATGACACATTTTATTGCTTGTTCCAAAACTAATGATGCTATGTATGTGGCAGAATTGTTTTTCAAGGAGATTGTTAGGTTGCATGGAGTGCCAAAAACTATTGTTAGTGATAGAGATGTAAAATTCTTGAGTTCTTTCTGGAAAACATTATGGAATAAATTTGGCACTAAGCTTTTGTTTTCTACTATAGCACACCCACAAACTGATGGGCAAACTGAGGTTGTTAATAGAACCCTCTCTACTTTATTAAGAGCTATCATTCAAAAGAATCTTAAGAATTGGGAGAAGTGTTTGCCCTATGTTGAATTTGCTTATAATCGTGCTGTTCATTCTGCTACAAAATTCTCTCCTTTTGAAATTGTTTATGGCTTTAATCCTTTAACGCCGTTAGATTTGCTTCCTTTACCTTCACGTGAGTTTACCAACCTTGATGGTGCTAGGAAGGCTAAGTTTGTGCAGGATTTGCATAAGAAGGTGAAAGCCAATATTGAAAGAAGGAATGAGCAAATTGCTAGCCAAGTTAATAAGGGTAGAAGGCGTGTGGTGTTTGAACCCGGCGATTGGGTGTGGGTTCACTTGTGAAAAGAATGTTTCCCAGAACAAAGAAAGTCAAAACTCTAACCTAGAGGAGATGGTCCCTTTCAAGTTCTTGAAAGGATTAATGATAATGCTTATAAAATTGACTTACCTAGTTCTTATGGACATATTAGTGCTACTTTTAATGTAGCTGATCTTTCTTCCTTTGATATTGCAGATTCGAGGACGAATCCTTTTCAAGAGGGGGGAAATGATGCAATGGCACCAAGAGACCTTGTTGAGCATAGAAGTGGACTTGATGAAGGATATGGTGCAAAGTTTCAAACCCAAGGACATGATTTGCAAATTAAAGCCCAAGAGTTCAAGTCAAATGTGCCTAAAGATCCATTGCAAGGCATAGGAGGCCCAATAACAAGAGTTAGGGCCAAAGCAATGAAAGAAGCATTCAATTGTTTAATTCATAAGCTTCATAACTTAGAGCCCATTTATTTAAGTCAAGAGAAGGCCCAAGAAGATGTAAAAGGTGTGATCATGCTAACCATTCTACAAGAGGAGTGCCAAGGCCCAATTGGAGTCCAATTGCAAGAGATTAAGAATCATGTGACAACCATGTGATTTTTTAATGAAGCATGAGCATCCCATGTGACAACTTAAGAAGTTGATTAGTTTTGACTAAGATTCCTTTTGAAATTTCGTTTTTTATTATTTTATTATTATTTTTGAACTTGGTCAAAGAGCTTATCTTGGAGATCAAGTTAAGATTAGTATCCTAATCTAATTAGGATATATATTAGGTATTATTTAAAATATTTCTAATCAGATTTTAGAGTTTTACTTTAATTAGGACTCTAGAAATTTTGCTTATAAAAGGCTTCCTATTGTACTCTATTTTGAACATGAATGAAATTGAGTATTATTCAATTATTTGTGAGGCTTTTGCTTCTTTGTGTTCTCTGAGAGTTCACGTGACTTATCAAAGGATTGGTCTTCCTTTGTGGCGTCTTGAGGCTAGGGTTCTAAGAGACAAGTTCTCTTAGGGTCTTTCCTTTGACCAACATTCTTGTTTTCTAGCCGGTCTCGGGCAAAGTGTCATCTTGTTGAAGGTTCCTAGGACAAGGTTCCTAGAGGGTCTCTCATCGCTATCTGTTGAGTTCTCTTTCATATTTAACTAGAAAACAAAATTTGACTCTATAAGGAAAGAAGGCTCTTCTTTTTTAATGGAAGATCTTAATATTCAATGATAGAATAAGTCCCTAACCTTAAAAATGAAGGATCAAAAGTTTGCTTTCTAGAACCTACAAAAATGGAGGTCAATGACCTTTAGATAGTAGGATTGTGACCCTCCTCTCAACCTAATCCCTTACTTGGCCCTCAAAACTTACTATCGAATTGTAACCAAAGTACATAAAGAGAAGGGCCCATTTAATTGAAGCTTTTTAAAGCCCTTATAGATCTTTTGCATGCAACTTTCCTTCTATAGCAGTTCCTTACAAACGAAAATCGGAGACTAGAAAATGAAATTGCAACTCTCTCTTTTTTTGTGATATGTTCTTATTGTTACGAACCCAAAAAGAAGACTAGAAAATAAAATAGTAATGAGATTTCACTTTCTATTTTATGAAGAATGCACTTAGGGGGGTGGGTAGATGCTTTTGTAAAAATATATAGAATTAAAGACAATTAAACCAGTGAGAAATTAATATAGAAATGAATGCAGAAAAATTTAATAAAGAATGTTAGTGCAAGAATCTTGTAAACACAAAAAGATATTGTCGAGAAGATATTATAAAAGATAGTATATATTTTGAAGATCAAGTAGACGTTCGAAGATCTTGTCAATAAGATATTCTACTAAAATATAATGATAGAAATTAAGAGAAGGGAGAAGAAGCATACTAGATATTATCCTAGTTTAGGCCTTTTTATTCTACATCCAGTCCCTTTGAACCTCAAAAGATTTTATTTAACTTAATCCAAACTCAAATTACAATAAAAATGGTTTTACATGTGCTCACCACCAACATAATATTTAAGTTCATATCAAACTTTACAACATTTTGTGTTTTACACAAGTTTACCTAAAACTTTTGTCACAAAAGGTTTTTCACTAAACTCACATTCCTCACACTTAGAAAAGATATATAAAATAATATGAGAATATATTTAAAATCCTTATCAGAAAAAGGATTATAATAAGCTCACTTTTAAAAGCTCTTACAAGTTATATTTAATCAAAAACTAAGCTAAAAAATTTAAAATGAAGAGAACAAGGGATACTTTAATATAACTTGGCTTTTTCTTTCTTTATTTTAGTTCTATATGTAATACCATAGTATTCTAGTACCACATTGCTCAATTCAAAATGGCTCATACACATTCTCAAGGGAAATTCAACGAAAGTTCATGAAAATAATGAATTTATTTGTGTTATGTTAGGGATAAAATTTTTATTTCGTGTTATATGGATCCCGTGAGTTTCCCAACTTCATTCTCTAATTATTTCCTATCTGTACAAGTTGTGAACATCTCAAAACTTCACATAAACCACGAATCAAGAATCAAAAATCCAAAATAATCATGTTTTGCCTCAGGTTCCAATGTGGCAGAATTTGAGGCAATTTTGAAAAACTATAACTAAATGTAAAAAACTTGAAATCACACAAACCATAGGTTTCTGGAAAGCTCTAGATGTCAACTTTACATTAAAAATAAGTTCCATCCATGAAAACCTCATTTGGGCTATGTTTGATAATAAAAAATGTAGGGAGGTCTAGCTACCCAGAAATATGATATAGCTTATTGATATAAATTTTAAAAATTCATAATTAATTCTAAAAAAATCCAATTCATACAATCTATATCAATTTGAAAAGTTACAGATGTTATATAGAGGAAAAAAATAGTTCTAGACCAATCCATGGGCATTCAGACCTAAACAATCAATCAAATAGTAACAAGGCTCTAGAGGTGCTCTTGAAATAGAACAGTAATTTCAAAAATTTATATCTTACTCTCTAGATATCCAAATGAGGTGCTTTTTGTTGAAACAAGTCAATGGGAAGGTCTAGTTTTTTTTATAAAATTTTGTGACAATTGGACATCATTTGGCCTATAAATGATAGAGAACAAAATGTGGACCATACGAATAGTACCAGTGGCAAATTTTGGTTTTTCAGCCAATTTCAAAAATTCACCAAATATTCCATGTACTTTCAAAAATTTTGCACTTTAGCTTTTCAAAAAGCTCTCAACAGGATCTAGATGCATGCCAAATTTCAGGC
This sequence comes from Erythrophleum fordii, assembly GCA_032878935.1. Classification (NCBI taxonomy): domain Eukaryota; kingdom Viridiplantae; phylum Streptophyta; class Magnoliopsida; order Fabales; family Fabaceae; genus Erythrophleum; species Erythrophleum fordii. The sequence goes on along the minus strand of JAVQMF010000055.1, from coordinate 28,744,013 downwards.
AAAGAAGAGATCATTTGGACAAAAACTAATATAGCTTACTAAAATGGTCATTTTTTCTCCATATAAGGTACCAATTTTGTCCAATTAGCCTTCTTTAATATTTGACACTTCTTGGGCAAGTTTAAAAGCATGAATATAACTTGTGTGGACTACCCAAGTGATCCCAAATACTATGCATCTCAATTTGGCTACCCCACATCTATTTGTTCATGGTTACATACAAGCCATCGAAGAGTCAATTTACATAATTTCATTGATTTGGTGTCACATGAGCTCTACATTATATTCATACATCATTTTACAAGTGTTAATGGTTTTATATCATAAAAATAATATGTATAAACTCACTTTAACATCCAATTACAAATAAGGTTACATAATAGACAAAATGCAATCTCTCAAGATCTTTGGCTTGCACCCCTTGCTTCTTGAACATCATCCAGGCATTTAAGATAATGGAGGGAAGGGGAGTGAGATTTTTAGAATCTCAATAGCTCACACACCCATTCACACATAAATTTAAGACATATACACATCAAAGCATATGTATGGAAGGTTTAACAACCATAAAATATGTAAGGTCACAATTTCCATGCCACTTATTCACATTCAAGCCAAGAATATACTCTAGGAACTTTTGGTTTTGCCTCACCTAGGTTTTAGGACTTTTGGATTTATCTCACTTTTGGTCTAGGGACTTTTGACTTGGCTTCACCCTTCCAAGAGACTTTTGGCCTCATCTCACCCATGCCATGAGACTTTTGGTATCACCTTACCCTTATGAGCTATTTCCACAACCAAGGCCATTCAATGAGACACATTGGTACCAATGTAATATTAAGACATCAAGTGGCATGTTATCAACTTACAAGAATATACATAAGCATACAATGACACACATATGCACTCAAGAATGCAAGGAGAATAAGGTGGAAAGCTACCTTGAATTTTGCAAGTTTTCCTTTATCTAATTCCTCCTTCTTTTCGGCCTCACAAGTGCACCTAGGTGGGTTGGTGTTCTCTTAGCCTAAATACTATAAACAATACACAATTACATACTTGAACCAAGCCAAGACATTAAATTCACTTTTGAACACACACTTGGTTCCATAAGTAACATAATGGTTCCATAAATGGCATAATGGTTCTATAAATGGCCTATTAAAGAAACCTTTATAATTTAAGCTCTGAGCTCCCATCTCTTTCCATTTTTAGGCCCCTTGGCCTCATTCAAAATCTTTAGAACCTTTACACAATAATTTACACAAACTAAGAATTAAGTTGCTTCATAAAGCACCATTATGGACACCATTATCCCATTTCCCATTTCATGGCTCCTAAATTTTTTCCATTGGTTTCTACCATCTTCTAACATCATATAAAGTCTCAAATCAAGGTTAGAACAAATTAAAACATCCCTTAACCTAATGAATCTAGTTTGGCCAAAATATGCACCATAAGGGAGGTTCATGGAGTTCTTGATTTTTTTCTTGAGGGGAGAGCCACTTGGGAAGGTTTCTAGAAGTCTTAGGAGCTCAAGGAAACATCCAAATAGCTAAGAAAATACTCATACAAAATCAGATTTTCTAAAACCTTAAAGAAGTCCACACTTTTCTATCTTGATTTCTATTAGTTTTTCTTGGAATTTCTTTGCATAATCTTAATCTTCACACTCTTTTTCTTAAGATTCTTCTTTGATTCTATCCAAATTCCAGCCCCTCCTACTCCTCCCTAAGTTGGACGAAACTTAAAGCAAGAGGAAGCAAAGAGAAGAAGCAACTAAAGCATAAATTACCTTGGATTCCAACCTAGTTTCAAGAGCTTTTCTCATTGTTGGCCTCCTCTCAATTAATTTGAACTTCCCCCTTGTGTTTTGGACTCAAAACAGAACAAAAAAGCTAAACTAAACTATAGAAAGAAAGCATGGAAGGATAGGAGTAAGGTTGGAAGAAGAAAGAGTATGAAATTATACAAATTTCCTTACTTTTTTCTTGATTTTTCTCCTCCTTTTCTTCTTCTCTTAGTGCACCTCAAGGAATTGCTACTTCTCTGTATTTTGGGTAGAGGAAAATTGTGCTATATGAGGGGGAGAAGAGACGAGAAGCTTATGGAACATTCAAAAAACTTACTTTTTTAAAAATTTTAATTTTGTCCTTCCGTAATGACAATTTCATTTCGGCTTCATTTTAGCTCCTTTTTTAGAATCGTATTTTTCATTATAAAATTTAGGTCCCCAATTTAATAAAATGCCTTTGGAATCACTCAAATTAGAGCTAAAACTCTCCCAAATGAGTTTGTCAAAGTTTGGACTCACCGACATTGAAAAATGTACACCGGTAGGGTTTTACTAGTCCCGAGGCTTCTTGTGATTTTTGGGGCCTCTGAGAACCCTAGGCAACTCAAATTTCCTATTTAAAAAGCCTTTTTGTGTGTTTTTCTGAAAGTTGCACTTATTTACAAAAATGTCAATACGTTTCATCAGTTTTTATTACAATTTGTTTTACCATCTTAGCTCTATTTTTCTTTTCGTTTGAGTCTGAAATTATCATTTTTAGGAGTCTAGGACTCTGCCCAAATTTTTTAGGGCATTATCTAGCTCATTTCAAAGGACTTGCTTTTATACGGTTTATTTCGTTGTTTTACGAAAATTATATTCGTTACACTGTGTATTCTCCAATTCTTCATCTTATTATTTTATAGAGGCTCTGAAAGGAAATGTATTTGTTGGATAGTTTAGTTTCACAAATATAGCTATTGCAAGAGAGAGAGTTTTATCAAGATAAGGCATGGACATAGAGACAACTAAGAAAGATAAGAAGTTACAGTTTTGACTATACAATCTGTTCTCTTCTTCTTTCTTGTTTTCAAGTCCTTAGCCTTGCTTTGCTTCTTTTGTTTCTTCTATTGCTTTTCTTGATTAGTTTTTGGTTCTATAAAATTTGCTCAAATCAAAACTCATTTTTGTTGACCTTATCGCCACAACTTTTATTTTACATTTGATACTTTTCTTCTACATAGCTTATTGCTTTCTTAGTCATTTGATATGGCTTTGCCTTCTGTCTCTTTCCTCACAAGTTTTGACCTAACAAAATATATTTCATAGTTTTTTAGCTTTGATCAACAATGCGATAAGATATATGCGTATACAAGCTGTTCTCTTCTTCTTTCTTGTTTTTAAGTCCTTGGCCTTACTTTGCTTCTTTTGTTTCTTCTATTGCTTTTCTTGATTAGTTTTTGGTTCTATAAAATTTGCTCAGATCAAAACTCATTTTTGTTGACCTTATCGCCACAAATTTTATTTTACATTTGATACTTTTCTTCTACATAGCTTGTTGCTTTCTTAGTCATTTGATATGGCTTTGCCTTCTGTCTCTTTCCTCACAAGTTTTGACCTAACAAAATATATTTCATAGTTTTTTAGCTTTGATCAACAATGCGATAAGATATATGCGTAGCTACTTTTCCTTCACTTTTGTTGAACGAAATACTTGGTTGTGTTAATAAAGAAGAATTATTTTGACACCCTTTAATACACACACACACACACACCCTTGCTTTGTGCCTTTTCTATGAGCTTGTGCAATGCTTCTCTTTATTCAACTACTTTACTACTTTTAAGATCTAAAAGTTAGTGAAAAATGCACTAATTATTAAGGCAAAATGCACTAATTATTAAGGCAAAATGAATTAGCTTCCCTCTTTTTATGGTTTGTCTTTGTCTTTTGTTTTTTTCTCATTAAAGCCTCTAAAAAAAATCTAAATAATTCCTTTCTTTCTTGCTCTGTGTTCTTTTCTCTTTTCACAAGTTTGCCTCTGCAACTTTACTCAAATGAAAAAAAAGTTTTGGATAAGGAGCTTTTGAAAAGAATCCTAAACATGTTGACTGTTTAGGGGTCTTTAATATTCTTCTTTGTTTCTTGAATATGGAATTTTGTGATGCTACCACTAGTTTGATGAAGCAGAAAATATAAAGGAAGACTTGTGTTGCTTTGGTTGTCCATGCCCCTTTATTTCCTTTGGTAATTTTTGCCTCTTTATCCTTTTGCTCTTTTCTTTTTTAATGCATCTTTGTGACTCTCTATATGGAATGGAATGGTTAGAACTTTTTACTTGCTTTTATTTTATGGCATCAAATTTCTTTTTGCTATTAAGCCTTTGTTTTAACATTGCTCAGTGTGTTGCATAAAGAGGTAAAGAATTGAACAAGATGTGATAACTCCCTTCCTATTTTCAATGCCTCATTTAATGCTCTGTAAAAATAAAAAAATAATCTCCCAATATAATATAATATATTATATAAATGTAATAACTTTCCAAATGCCTTTTTGACAAACAATTAAAATGCTTTATTGATATATGACAAGCACTATTTGAAGCATTCATATCCTTCTAAAGACCCATGTATGGTTGTTTATTTTGGCCAAACATTCGTGCATCTCAGCCGTTCATTGCACAAAATTGCAGCCATCTATTCAGAGACCCTAAAATGCATCGTATGGTGAAGTCATCAACGCAAAACGCTGTGGTCTTCTTCCTCTTCTGTTATTGTTCATGCAAATGCGAGTAACTTATCTTTTTTTGTTTGTTTTTGTAGGTTGTGTTTGATTCAAGAGTGAGTTTATTTTTGCAACCTATTTGTTTCCATTAGAGCATCAACCATAAATCTTTAGCACTTCATCTTTAGGTGGGTTCCTTGCCTTGTTGCCATTAACACTTCATCTTTTTTTTTTTTTTTTAATTCCTTGCCTTGTTGTATATGAAGAACTTTGTTAGTAAATGTAAAAATTCAAGGCTTCTATTGTTAATATGTTTGCTTAATGATAAACACCCTTCATCTATATACATAACAATGGAAGCCTTGGATTTTGTTTTTCTATATGGAAGGAGATCATATAAAATCTAGAATCATGAGCTTTATGAATTGCATTTTGTTTTTCTATTGTTCTTTCTCAATATGTGTTTTCATGTTGCCAGAGGCTTCTTAATGCTATGTTTGGATGGGGGAGGAGAAAAGTGGAGGGAGAGAAAAGTGGGGAGAAAGGCGAGAGAAGAGAAAAATGAGAACAAAATATTTTCTCCCCATGCATTTAGATGGAGGAGAGAAAATGTAAAAAGAAGAAAAATGTGTTAATTTAATATTATAATAATGCTGTTATTATTTTAACTTTTGTCATATATATATATATATATATAAGAATAATAAAAGAAATAAAAACTAATTTAAGAAAATATTTAAATAATAAGAAGAAATTATTTTTGAATAAAATAAAAAAATTCTAATTACAAAACACAAATTTAAAGTTCAAAAAATATATTCTTTAAATTAATTAAATTTTATTTTATAAAAAATTATCTATAAATTATTATTTTAATATCATAAATATTAATATTCATTTTAAAATTTTATAAATACTATTTTAATATATATTAATTAATTTAAGTATAATATATATAAATATAATAATTTTTTAATATTATTAAAATATTATATGTAATATTTTATTATAATATTATATATATATTATATTTAAAAATATAATATATACCTATTGGCAATGCATTATCAATAATGTATGTCCGACTAAATTTCAGTCAGACATAATTTGGCTGCAACAATGTCCTATTGCAATGCAGTTGGATAGGTTTTTTTTTTTGTGTAATTTTTTAAATTATATATAATTTATTAATTTTAATATTAAAAATATATATTATTATTTTGCAAAATATATTAATTAATTTTATAATAAATTTAATTATAACATTAATTTTTTAATTAATCAATTAAAATGTTAAAGAATTTTGTTAAATACATATATATTTCATGCCATGCACTAGTTAAAATGGGAAAGAAACTAGGAGCATGAATTTGATTCCTCCTTATAATATTGATCCTTATAAAGTGAGATATAGAAATCTTTGAGACTTATGTTGTCTTAATAAAATAAATGTACTTAAAAACCCGGTCCTTTCTTGTTGACTTTTCTAAATATAATTACTAGATATAGAGTTTCTGCTAAGCAAACTATTCTGAAAATATGAACTCTTTTTATTCAATATAAAATATCCTTCAGTTTCGGAAGTGAAGTTTGTAGCAACCTTTGTATTTTCTACAAATTCTGCATAAGGAAGCAGTATAGTATATGCATCATACATAGCATCTTTTGAAGGGTTTAGTGTTTCTGAGCATTTATCTGGGTGTGATTTTGGTTTTTCCCTTGAAGCTTTCAATTTGCTGGAGTCATCACTTGCATTACCTTCTTTGTGAACTTTACTTCCCAAGTTTTGCATAATGTTGTAAACATAAGACCATAGAAAAATAGCTTTAGTTTGATGTTCTCCCAAATGAACCCCAGTCTTGAAAACAAGAATAGCATCAATTAGATGATTTAATTAACTGCATAATATTCTTTCCTACACCCTCAAATTGAACACAACCTGCAAAAACAAATAGAAAAATGAGTTTCCTATATTTGCACAAACAGTAGCAGAGGAGGAAGAAGACCATAGCGTTTTGGGTTGATGACTTCACCATACGATGCGTTTTGGGGTCTCTGAATAGATGGCTGTGATTTTGTGAAATGAACAGCTAAGATGCGCAGATGTCGGGCCACAGTAAACAACCACACATAGGTCTTGAGAAGGACTGAAACAGTGTCACTTTTGGATATGCATAGGGCGCATGCATCTTAAGGATTCGTAGATAATCCGAATGTCTATTTGAATTGCTATCTCCTTTTTTTATTTGTTTTTTTTTAATGCATATTTATTCAATTATTTTATGTTGTTAATATTTATAAATTTAGAAAACATATTATTTTAATGTATTTCATTTTTCTTAAGTAATTGTTATTGCTTATAAAATTAAATTTAATAACATAAATTAATGTAACAAGCAATAAATAATATTTAATTATTTTTAATTTAATGCTTTTATAATTACATGTTCCTGAGACGTGTTTCAATCTTATTGGTGGCATTTTTATTGATATTGGAAGTTAAATGAGTAATTAATATATGAGCCATTTGATTATCAGCCAGTTAAATGAGCCGAGGTTTAGCTTTACGCATTTTCCTAAAAGGCACATTGTGCAGTTTCCTATAAAATTGCCAATAAATATTGGCAAAAAAGGCAACATGATATGAATTTATCCATTATTGTTGATGTCTATTTAATTTGTTAGCCCCCAAATTTATTGAAGGTATGTTGTGATTCTATTCTTCATGTAGATGACTATCTCTTTTAAGAATTGTAACTCTTCTTATATTCTTTTAAGAATTTGTAACACTTTAGATATTTTTTTCTCACCTTTATATCCTACTTTATAATATATTATTTCACCTTTAGAATGTGACCTTTTGAAATTTTAAATTTGTACCTATAAATATACATATCATTTGTATTGAGTGGTATGAATAAAAGTTTGAGTAGCATTTCTCTTATTTTATATTTTCTCTAAATCTTTTCTTTTTTATCTCTTAAATTATTTTATAATATGTTAGCAGCACGAATTTGTTCTTAATTATCTGAGCAAAAGAGATAAAATCTTTCCATTTTACTCGTTAGTCATAATTAAAAAGAATAAAATAACAATGGTTGAATGCGAGCACTGTTTGTGAAATTTTCTTTACTAAATAAATTATATTATCTTCATCAAAATTATATTTGATGTTTTTTTTTTTGTTTTAAGAATATTATAACTTTTTTTATATTTGATATATTTTTAGAATTTTTTTATTATTTAAGTAGTACAATATATATTGATTGGACTAAACTGTTTTTATTTGCCTTTTGTTATAATTTCAATACCAGTAATATTAAATATCAAGAAATTGAAATATATTTTTAAATTAATAGATATTAAATATAATTTATCTAAGTTTGTTTAAGCTAACGGCATGTGAAACAGTAATTGCAATGATGTTTACAAGAATTCCAATCAATGTTTTTAAAACTGGACCGATCATTGAACCGGTGAAGTTACTGATTCACGGTTCATTGGTCAAATCGTGGTTAAACCGTGGTCGAACCGGTAATAATTAAATATATATTTTTAAATTTTATATATTAAAATTTTAATATAACAAATAAATATGAGTAAATTTTAAATATCTAATTATTAACTCAATATTTTTTAAAATATTTGAGAGATTATTTTTTTATTGAAAAATAAAAACTACTTATAATTAAAAGTTAATAGTATTTAATATTAAATTTTTAGATTTTTAAATTGTATTAAAATTATATTTATCATCAAACAATAATAATTTTAGCCAAACATTTTTATATTTAAGAGAAATACTACTAGGAGATGAGATATAATGAAAAGAAAACATAAAAAATAATCAATTATATATTTTTTATTTATTTTATATTATAAATTTTTTAATTTTTTTTATATTTCAATCTCCTCTTCTTTTTAGTATTTTCTATTTTTAATTTATCAAATTTCTTTAACATAAACTATCCTATTATAAAAGAAATTTTTTTTTAAAAAAAAAGGACTGACCGATTCAAACCGGTTTTCAACTGGTTCGATTTGATCGGTTCTGTTGGTTTTTGACCGATTTTCTGCTTGACCAATTTTTTGAGATTAACCGGACCGAATAAAAGATCAATTTTCGGTCGAATCGGTCAAACCGGTCAGTCCGATCCGATTTTTTGATCAATGATTCCAATACTTACTTACAAAAGGAAACAGCAGCTAATGACCAAGAAGCATGGAATAGCCGCACGGGAATAAGGGGCTGGGTTAGGTGTTATTATACTCCTCTCAGCCGAGGAACCTCTGAATTGCGTGAATCGGGAATAGAGGAATAGACTAACGCACACGTGTAGCAACTATTGTTTTATTTTTTTTAATTATTTGTTGCCTTTTACGTAACAACTATCTATTGGCTGCGCACCTTTGTAGGAAAATGCTAAAGTCAAGTAAATATTGCATTCGGCTCAACTCATCTAACAGGCTTATAATCAAATGACTCATATATTAATTACCCTTTTTAACTCTCAATATCAATAAATACACAATCAATAAAATTGAAACACGCATCGGGAACGTGTTCACGTTTACAAGAATGTTTGATTAGTGCTCGTTTCATTGTTTTTTGAGAGGATTAGAAAGAAGGATTTAAATTTAAAAAATATTATTTTATAAAATCTATCACTATTAGTCATTATTAGTTTTAATTGAAATTAATGGTAATTTATTTTAAAATAGTAATAAAAAGTTTTGCAGAATAATTTTTTTAAATTTGAGTTTTTATTTATAATTCTCTCTTTTTTTATTTAATTACCTTTCCTTTTTTCTTCTAGACCGGTTGATTTTTGGGACGATGAGCCAAGATCTAATTCATCAAACAATGAATCCATGCCACGTAAGTTGGCAAAAGAGAACAAGACAATAGCAACACGCTTCATGCAAGAGGGACGGGATTTCCATTTGCAATTTTATTTTCTGGTTAAATGAAGAAGAGAACTTGACAATGGTGCTTTGGGATTTGGTGTGTGGCATGGTGTAATAAGCACTATACTGCACACCATCTGAATTATTTAGATTAAGTTTAAATGATTTATGTTTTTTTTAAATTTTTTTGTATTGAAAGATGCAAAAAGTAAAATAAAAATAATTTTCAACTATTAATTTAAAAAATGGTAATCAAAATTAAAAAATCTAAAAAAAAATAAAATCTGAATTGTTTAGATTTAATTTAAACATTTCAAATGGTGCGCTGCACTGTACTACACCAAATCTGAATGCAATATGATGGGAGGGATGGAGAGAGATGAGAGAGAAAGAGGATTGGTTAAAGAGAGAGAATGGAGGAAATAAGTGAGTGATAGAATAAGATGCAGACTTTGTAGCCATGGAATCCACATGTATGAAAATTAATTGCCATTTTACACCACATTAAATTCTCATTTGTCACATGGGAATAGATTTAATAGTATTTTGATGGTCTCTAATGGTGAGGACTCCTTTATAAATGTTTTGAAACTATAGGGATCAAATTATAAGAAAATAAAATGTAGAGATTAATTTAAAAATTTGGTGAAACTATAAGGACTAAAAATATGATTTAACCAAATATATACAAAGACCTAAACTAAAATATGACCATAATGCTCTAAAGAACAATCTTGATTTCTTTATTAAATTTTTTTTTAAAATTTTATTTCAATGTTATTTATTTTGTATTAAAAATCATAAATTTAATATATTTTAAATTTAAACATTACCAAATTTATGTTAGTGAAATATATATTTAATATTTATTATATCATATAAACAATAGATATAGAAATATTTTGGTTAAAATAACTATTATTATAATTTATTATTTATTAAAAATAAATATTTTGATTGGAGAAAAAAAGGGTGTAATTCCTTTTATTTTTTTCTTTTTGTATAGGGTACAACAATGGTTAAATTATGAGAGTAACAGACAAGTTTTAGTTTTATTTTTTCTTATTAGACAAGACCCTAATATATTTAGCTTAAGTCAATATATCAAATCTCATCTACCCCATTTAGTTAATCTCTTTTTCTTTTTCTGAGTTTTCATTTCCTCTGTGTCTCCTTTTATTCTTCCACATCTTTATCTACATTCAACCATGGGAAGTTAAGAGAGAAGCTTATATTTGGCCATAGTCTTAAGGAGGAAGCCATAATTCAAAAGTGTTTGGTCAAATGTGAGTATTGTTAGTGCAAAATCCACAAGCACATGATTCGCATGACTAGTATAGAATAAAGTAGAGTATCACCCTTAAGGAATGTAGATCAATTACCAATTAATCAAAATTAATTCTTGTTATCTAGAAAACTTGCTAAAATTGAATTTAATAAACTAAAAGCTAAGGAACAAGTAAAATTTGTAAAAGTAAAGAACTAGACTATTTAATGATAAAAAGTTATAGGATTTGGATTTCAATGTTACTTCATATAATTAAATAAGATCAACTCATGCAATTTATTTTTACCCTAATTAATGGTTGATTCCCAAAATTATGTGAAATTCCTTCTCGAGAGATGATATGTGTATTTATGCTAAGCTTATATCTACTTTCGTGATCATACACTCTAATGTAAGTCCTTAATTTAAACTCTATGAAATTCAGTATATCGTTGCATGTAGCAACTTGGCATGTCTACAAGTTTTTATTTGCTTAGGCAAGATTACCATTTCTAGAAAATTTAAATCTAAGTTTATTATTTAAGTAATCCACTATAATAACTCACCTTTCAATTCATCTTACTACATATTAGAATGCACAATAAATGGCCAACAAATTGCAAAAGAAATGATAATTGAATAACAAATTAATTATATGCAAAGTTATTACATTAATGTTAAGAATTCAATCATAATTAAAAGACACATCCATTAAAACCACATATCCAAGAGGTTTAGCTACTTATAGTGAAAAACAAGAATCTAAACTTAAAAGAAATAAATTCCATATCGACTAAAGAGAGAAGTAGAAGTAAAAGAAAAACTATGATGGCAGTGTAACAATCTCTATATAGAAACTCCAATTCCCTCAGGTGTCACTCAAGGCCTTCAAAGCTTTCTCCAAAACTATTGCCTCCCTTCTTCTAACCTCATAAAGTGTTTTTACCCAATTCTCACTTGAGGTTCATGGCCTTTTTCCAAAATTTTCCCTAATATAACACAAGATAACCTCTATTATGCCATACATGAGTTGACTATGTAAAGTTGCATAATTGCATGGCTTGGCCATGTCGATCTTTGTTTCTTACTATTGTTTCAAGGTCATTGCACATGGCCATGTATGTCTTTAGTTTAGCTAAAAAATTGGCTAATTGCATGCTCATGTACTCCAACATGGCTAAGGCATGTTGCTTGCTGTAAATGAGTGATTTTTTTGCTTAAATTCTTAAAATCTCTTGATTCCATCTATTCTTAATCAAATCACATAAAATTTGCATAAAAATCAAATAATTTAGATTTGATCACTATTTTTTAAATCTAGAAAAGCATGTATAATTTTAATTCATCAAGAAGAAGCGGGAAGTCCCACATCGAAAGGAAATAGACTATGTGAGGTCTATATATGCAGATTGACCTATAGACCTATTGCATTAAATTTTTGGGTCATAAGGTGGTGTCAAGTCCATGAGTATAGTTTTTCACTCATGCCTAATAATTAAAGATCTTCCTTGATGTCTATATGTTCCTTGGGCCCTAACAATAGTATTAAAGCTTGGTTACTCTAGCATTCTTGTGTAGGAGGCTTGTTAGCGTGAAATATAAATAAGGTACCTCAGTGTTAGAGCATTTGAGTTGCTTTCAAAATATTTTGAATCAATTGATTGCCATGAATGTTCAATTGGATGATGAATTACAAGCTTTGATTTTGCTTCGTTCCTTACTTGACAATTAGGAAACTTCGGTGGTTTCATTAAGTAAGTCTACTCTTAATAGGAAGGTGACTTTGACAATGGTAAAAGACAAGTTGCTAAATAAAGAAACTAGAAGAAAAGAACAAGGCATGGTTAGTATCTCCAATCAGTCAGATGCTTTGGTTGTAAAATATCAAGGAAGAGATTTATCTAGAAGTTTCCAGAGGTCTGAAAGCTGTAATGTAACTCCTAACAAGATCATACCATACATAGGAGATAAATATTAGGTAATAGAGATGAACATGTAATGAAGATAAAATTTGACTTAAAGCTTACTGAGAGGCAGAGAGTCTTGAACCTATTTCAACCTTCATACATCACTCCATTATGATCCAAACTCAAGGGTTTTTATGGGCACTAAGTTCTAACTAATTGATTCTAGGTCATGATTGACTAAAACGAGCTTAAAAATTTTCCTCATAAAATTAACAAGGCGAGTAAACCAATCTTCATCTTTCTAATATCACTTAGAGTCCATAATAGCCCCTTTAAAGCCATTAGAAATCTTGGAATCTTACCCAAAAGAAGAATGGCTGATCTTACAATGAGTGATTGACTACTTGCTAGTTGGTGGTTGACCAGCCACTTATAGAACTGACATGTTGTTTTAAAGGCCACGACAAACTTCTACTTGCTAGCATTAGGTCAACTAGTGGTTCACAATATGCATCTTATGCAATTAAGAACCAAGCTAGTTGACAGGTCACATGAGAACTAGTGGTATAACGCATAAAAGAAAGAAAATTCCTATGCTTTCTAAGGCATACCTTCTTTTGAAAAATACGACACTTAGGTAATCCAAAAAAGATCTAATAACATGCCTAAAATGGCACTTTAAGTGCTTAATTTGGCATTTTAACTCTCTTTAAACCAAACCAACATTTCTCAAGTAAATTTTAATATACCAAATCATTCCCAAAATGGTACAACCAAGACCTAAACTTTTAACAAATCAAAATTTGACTTGGTGACTTCCTACCTCCACTTGTCATACAACCACTCCTATTATATCAACACTTTTAAACCATCATAAGACTAACAATAAGGCATTTATCAATAACCAATGAGATAAAAAGTTTGACATCTAAAGGACCATTTAAGATAAAAGAGATATAAATACATATATCGACCATCATTTCACAAGGCAACCTAAAAATAACCTTAATTACATTTGAGATCCTTATACAAAAGAATCAAGCATTATTGAAGGTCTAGTTACCATTCTCATATGCACAAAATGCAACAAAATCCTATGCTTGGCATTATCACAAATCACTAGGATAATTACAAGTTTCAAAATACGAATCAAAATATAGTCTATACAAGGATATGCCTAGTTTAGTTGGTCAATTCTTCGTTTGCTTGTCCTAGCCCAAATTTAAACCTTCACTTGGAAAAGATCGTCCTACAACTTAAGAGAGATATAGAATCTTAGTCACCAGTATGCCATTTTCTTTCACATTTGTATAAAATCATTAACATTAATGCTTTAAATGGGAAAAACATCAAACATGCCATGCTCAAATAATCAAACTATGTTTGACAACAATACCACTAATATCCCATACTAGCAATGTATGCAACATAGTCATTGGTTAATAACTTAGGTGCATTATTCAAGGTTCCCACAAGTAGTCAAAATACCATTCAAGGTCTATAGCTTTCCCATTTTCTTGGAATACTATTCAAGGTCCATGGTAAAATATAATATTGTAATTAAACTTAATCATACATCACAAATATAAATATGCATGTACAAGTTGTAACATATGATTTGTCAACAAAATATGAATGGAATTAAACTTTGGCTACCTCTAATGATGTTATCCGTTACCTAAAATGCTATTAACATCCTTAAAAAAGAATCTCAAACCTAGAGCAACCATAAACAATAGGCATACACTCATTGGTTCAAGGGAACCCTTATTCCTAACAATCGAAATTCTATTATATCAAGTAATTTTACCTTACCTTTCTTAGAGTCTTGAGTCCTTGCTTATAGTACTAAATCCCAAGTTCTAATAATGGGATCCCTAATTTTCGTACATAAGAGCAATGGCTTTATAAACTCAATTGTTAAGATAGATTTTGAAAGGAATACAACAAAAAATGGAGGGGATACACTTACTAATGCCTTAGGTTCTCCTCCTTTTCATTTTCTTCTTCTTTACCAAAAATACTCCAAAAAATTCAAATCCACCATCATAAGGTTTTGTAAATGATGACAAAATCACATACCAATTGTACCAAAATGAAGAGAAAAAGGAGTTGATCAAGTTTCTCTTCATTCACCTAAGCTAAAAGTCATATTTTCCCTCTCAAGTCTAGCCCTGAATGTAGCTCAAACCTTCTCTCCTCTCTATGTTTTTTTCCTTTTCCTGAGTGTTGATCGCATGTTTAAGGGAATAAGGGACAAAGTGTAAGGTTAATATGATAGTTTAAGTGAGTTAGGGTGTTAGGTTAATATGATAGTTTAAGTGAGTTAGATCTTGGGTTATGGGTCCAAATGGGTTTTAGGTCATGGTTCTCTACTTATTTCCTTAAATCTAAGTTTTATAAGTTGGTTATCAATCCACAATTAAAAAAAAATGGAAATCTCATACAACATTATTTTCCAAGTTAATTTAATTTAATTTTGAAGGGTAAATAGGCTTTAATTAATTTTTCTTAGGGCAACACATTAAAATTTCACTAATTTAATCAAAACCTATAAATGAAATTTATTTTCCTTAGTAATTCCTTATTTAATTATTTTTCCTCTATAATCTATATTAAATATCTATAGGATGTTACATGTAGCAAGTCAAGAGGGAAGTCAAAGTCCAAAAAAGATATCAAGTGTTATCATTGTAATAAGATAAGATGTATTAAAAAGCAATGTAGTTTTGTGAAAAGAGAATGTCAAGGGAAAGAGGCAAAGAGAGGAAAAAGGAAAAGGCACTGTCATAGTTACATATGATGGTAATGCTATGCTTATGTGTGATGATGGTTATGTAAATCTCATATGCCAAGATTTTAATTGGGTTGTTGACTTTAGTGCCTTATATCATATTAGACCTAGGCATGACTTTTTCACATCAAACATTATGTGTGTGGCTTTGGTTTAGTAAGGATGGAAAATGATAGAGCAAGTAAGATTATAGGCATAGGAGATGTTTGTTTGGAACCCAACATTAGATACAAGCTGCTATAAAGAATGTCAGGCATATTCTAGATGTTTGTCTTAGCCTAATTGCTATGAAAGCACTTGATAATGAGAGTTATTAAAACTGCTTTATGGTCACAAGTGGAAGATTCTTTAGTGATAGCTAAAGGTGAAGTCCTTAAGATTCTATGCAAAATTGAAGGTAAATAAAGTAAAGAGGAAGTGAATATAGTTGAAGATTGCTTTACAAGATCATGGCATTTGCATCTTGGTTTGAATGAGAAGGGAATTGACACTATTACCATAAAAAAATTGCTTCCTATGAATGATTTATTTCCTAAAACTTATACTCATTGTTTTGCTAGTAAACAATATAGGGTTGCATTATATAGTTCTTTTCCATATAAAAATTATGTGTTCTAGATTTGATACACACTGATGCTTTTACTCTGGATTTTAAAACTCTTAGTGGTGTTGTTTATTTTGTTACTTTTATTGATAACCACTCTAGAAAAGTGTGAGCTTTTGTTTTGAAATCTAAAGACCAAGTAATGGACATGTTCAAACACTTTCATGCAAGTGTTGAAATGGAAAAAGGAAGGAAGTCGAAATGTACTCGAGAAGATAATAGTGGTAAATATAGAGGTCCATTTGAGAACTATTGCAAGGAACATGACATCATGCTTGGAAAAATGAGAACTATAATAAACTTGAACAACCTTTTTCTATAAATTCCTTTTAATGGTGATGTAATAGAAAGAGTATAGGCGAGGAAAGATTTATCATATAGTCACTTGAGAGTATTTGATTGTGGAGTATTTTTTCACATCCCAAGAGATGAAAGACCAAAGTTTTTCTCTTTTTTTTGGTGAAATGAAGTATCCAAGTTTGATGGAAAATCAAAATAGTGTATCTTTTTAGGCTTTGCCTATAAAGAATTTAGTTATAGATTATAGGATCTATTAGACAAGAAAGTTGTTTGAAGCCATAGTGTAATTTTTCTTAAAGATTAGACCATTGGAAATGTTGAGAAAGTTAAAAGCCTAAATCAGTCATTAAAGATGATATTGTTTTAGTGTTGAGCCTTTTAGTTAGTTGCTGATGACGGGGTGGATGTATAAGATGATGTTGAAAATATAGTAGAAGAGCCTACACCTCAGTAGGATATGTTAATTGAACTTGTTTCACTAACTTCACCTTAAGCCTTAGTTGAGAATATCTACCAAAATCGTCCTTCCTATTGATATTCTTCTAATGATTATGTGATGGTTACTAATGAGGGAGAGCTAGAGTGTTACTAAGAGGCAATGTCTCATGAGCATAGATAGAAAAATGGTGGAAATTATGCAAGATGAAGTCCTTACATGAGAACCACACATTTAAGTTGGTGAAGTTGCCTAGAAGTAAGAGAGCATTCAAGAATAAATGGGTATTCAAGCTAAAAGTTGAAGAGAATAACTCATAGCCAAGTACAATGCATGTTGGTTGTAAAAGGCTTCAATTAGAGGCAAGGTATTGACTTTGAAGAAAAAATTTTAGGTCAAGATGTCCTTTATGTTGTGCCTGGATCGATAGCTAGCTTGAACTTTAAGTTGAACAACTTCAAGTAAAAATTGCATTTATTTATAGTGACTTGAAGGAGGAGATCTACATAGAGCAACTAGAAGGCTTTAAGGCTAAGGGTAAGGTAAGGTGCACCTTGTGTGCAAACTAAAAAAGAGTCCATGGTCTTAAGTAAGCACCAAGACAATGATACACAAAGTTTGATTCTTTTATGTTTGACCATAAGTACAAGATAAGTGATCATTGTGTCTTTACTAAGAAATTCTTTAATGGTGATTTTATCATTCTCTTGCTATATATGGATGACATATTAGTTATCGGCCATGATACTAAGAAGATTTAAACTTTAAAAAAAGAGTTGAGCAAGTCCTTTGTTATAAAGGACTTGGGTCTTGCAAAGCATATCCTTGGCGTAAAAGTCACTTATGATAAGCATAATGGAAAGTTATGGTTATCAAAGAACAAATGCATTAAGAAGATGTTTGAGAAGTTCAACATGAGCAAGTTTGAACTAGGTAGCACTCCAATTATAAGCCACTTTAAGCTGAGTTCAAAGCAATGTCTTACAAGTGAGAAAACAAAGATGAAATGAAAAATATTCCTTAGGCATCCACATTAGTAGCTTAATGTAGGACATGGTATGCACAAGGTCGGATATCGCTCATGTTGCTGGTGTTGTTAATTGGTTTCTCCCTAATCCTGACAAAAAATATTGGAAAATAGTTAAGTGGATATTTAAGTATCTTAGAGGTACTTTTAAAGTTTACTAAACTTTGGTAATGACATGCTTATGTTGGAGGATATATAGATTGGAGATATGGCTGGTGATATTGATTCCAGGATACTTTTGGATACTTGATGACTTTTGCAAGAGGAACAGTTTCATGGCAATCAAAATTGTAGAAGTGTGTTGCTTCATCCACCACAGAGGTTAACCATATTGCTATTATAAAAGCTTTTATGAAACTTTTGCAAATGTAGAAATTTCTACAAGACTTGGGTCTTAATAAGAGAAGTTGGGCCTGCTGGTTGAGGGGGACCCTATCGTGGGTGAGACAAGTTTCAATTGGTCAGAGGTTTGCCAATGGCTTTTAGGAATCATACCACTGGCTGATCAAATTGATGGACAATGACTTTCTATCGCTTGGTTGGCACAGAACTTTGCACATCTACCAGATGATACAGATGATGAGATGGTCTGCAAGTTCACTCGTGCTTACATTCTTCATATGATTGGAGGGTGGTTAATTCCAGATAGATCCAGCTATAGAGTTTACTTGATGTATTTACCCTTGTAGGATGACTTTGAGCAGACTGGCCGTTACAGTTAGGACTCTGCAGTGTTAGCTTATCTCTATCGGGAGCTGTGTAATGCAACCTATAAGGGTGATTGTGGCATTGCTGGATACTTAAAGTTGCTACATTTGTGGGCATGAGATCGATTTTCTATACTTGCACCTGAGATATCACCTTTCCCTGACCCTCGCATTGAGGAATACCCTATACTCCCACCTCTTGGTTTCAGGTTTGAACTATCCTATTTGTTCATTGAGGAATACTCTAGTAATTACCTATTATTTGACTAAAATATTTATTCATTGTAATAGATGAAAAAATGTTGGACGCCTTCCGCACCCGAGTGTCAGAGCTCTTCGATTATATAGAGCTTTACTAGATGCTATGAGAGAGGATGAGGTGTGTGCTGCATTTTAGGTCTTCGGTTTACATAAATTTTTTTTCTATTACCTATTTGTTATTTACTTATTACTTTATCTAATATTTTTCTCAGATTATATGGCGTTCATACCAGCCACAGGCAGTACAAGAATTGATTCTAGAGTATTATTTGGCGTCTCCAGACAGTTGGATCTCATCTATGCCACTCATATGCTTCTGGATCATAGAGTGGCACCATCCAGATCGCGTCTTACGACAATTTGATCGTCATTAGCCAATTCCTTAAGAGCCGGTCAAGTTAAACTCCCTCCATGATTTACAACTTCGGGGCAGAACTCAGACTAACTAGGTGTCTGAGCATAATATTTTCATCCAGCAATGGTATGGATGGCGAGATACTATAGCTTAGTCTCCTATAATTGAAGAGCCATTTGATCGGACGTCTGAGTACATGCGATGGTATTGGCAACGCACGCGTCGATGGATCCAGAGGTTGAGTGCTGCTACTGAATATGCAATACAATATTTTCTTATTCATTAACTTTATCATTATTATTTGCTTATCTTTTTACATGTCAATATTTAACTTATCATTTTTGTTTCGTTAGGCTGATTTAGCAGAGGGACTTTATAGGCTGCACTTATAGGATCCTTTACCTACCAATTTTCGTGATATTGTTGGTCGAAACTCTAGCAATATACTACGTGCTCTTGGTGAGCAGCGATTGTCACTATTTTCTCAGCCAGCTGACCAGGCGCTGGATCTTCCTAGGCCTTATATTCCTACTGGTCGTCCGGGAAAAAGACATCAAGGTTACCTATCGACCTAACAACCCACTACTGGAGAAAATAGTCAGCAACAATAGGGTCCAGTTCAACAAGATATTCCCGGTATATCTTCATACATTCTAGCCCTAATTCAACAACATATTAGCATACCTGGTCCTTTTTATTCAGTGCCACCTAACCAGTTTGATGACGTTGGTGGAATAGGGCCCTCTTCATGCATGCAGCCATCACCTTCGCCTTCCCTTAACACCCCTCAGAATTGTCTCCCTCTTTCGGATCATTTGGGCAAATTCTTTTTGATACATCTGCGTTTAATGCTATGTATACTGGTTACTCCTTTAAGCAAGGAGAATCGTCGCAATAAGGATTTATGACATTGTATAAACCGATTCCTCCAACTCAGTCTCCATCCATAGATTTAAATACAAATCTCACAGTACAGGAGCACCAAGAACTAGAACAATCAGGGCAACAACAACCACGATATAAAAGAAGAAGACTTTGTTGTGGTACCAGAAGTCATTTGTTATAAATGTATTTACAATATTTACAATAATATAATTTAATCCCAATGTACTATTAATTTTCTTTAAAGTTATTGGTATTTTTTAAAAAAATTTTCCTATGTCAACAATTATTAAATAATTTTAAAAGTTGAAGAGGAAATTGATAAAATTTTTTGTAAATTTCATTGAAAATTTATTGTCATTTTAATCAAACCATTTTTTTAAAAAAATATTCAATATAAAAGAAAATTATTAGACAAATATTTCTTAACAAATAATGCATATATATTATGCTATTCTATTACCTTCGAATAAATTAGAGTAAAATTATTAATTATATTAACAAATAATATTTCATCTTATTCAAATAAAATAAACTTAAATATATTTGGCTTAATTTTTTTCAAATTATATTAATAAACAATTTGGCTTAATTTTCTATCTTATTCAAATAAAATGGATTTAACAAAATTTATCAATATTCTTCATAATCACATTCACTTTAATTAAAAATATTACATTAAATTTGAATGGAAGCAAAGCAAATTTCTTTTTAACTTAAACAAGTTGTACCATAACCCAATTTAAATTTAAATATTTTTTACTCTTTAATTATTTTTTTCTTATTTTTGTTTATTTAAAGCTTCTGATATTACTTCTTTGATTTTTACTTACATTAAAATAATTTATTTTTACATACATCACACCCTTCATTTTATATAATTATTGTTATATTTATTAATATTTTAATAGCTTAGATTATTTAAATAAATACATATCTTTTTTATTTATTTATTTTTAACTAACTTTCTTTTATCATCAAAATAAAAGAAATTAATTTAAGAGCAATTAAGTTTGTTTCCCTTTGATTAAAAAAAAATAATTTTATGAAATTCGAAAACATTATTCTAAATTCTATCAAATTTTGTAAAAAAAATTAAATTTAAAATCAAATTTCAATTGATCCATTTCAAATTCGGATGCTATGCTATCGAATTTTTCCATTTCATTACTTCTCGGTATTGACTTTTTGTCCTGCTATTTTTATGCAATTCTCATGTTTATTTATTGCCTTTCTATCAACGCACCTAAAAAATTTATCTTAATCAAATAAAATAAATTTAAAAATATAGATAAATATTCTTAATTACTAATTTTAATTTAGTTAAAAATATTACATTAAATTTGAATTGAAGCAAACCAAATTTACTTTTGACTTCAAAATATTGTATAATTGCCTAACATAACTTTAAATATTTATTACTATTTAATTAATATTTTTTCCTATTTTTTTCATATTTAAGGTTTCTGATATTACTTTTTATTTTTTTTCTTAAATTAAAAAAAATTATTTATACAAACATCACTCCTTTAATTTTATATAATTATTGTTATATTTATTAATATTTTAATAGTTCATATTATTTACATAAATAAGTATCTTTTTAATTTATTTATTTTAATTAAATATTTTTATTAACCAAATAACATAAACTAATTAAACAAAATTTTAACTTATTCTCATTTGATTTAAAAATAAAAATAATTTCATCAAATTCGAATCACATAATTCTAAATGTTATAAAATTCTTTTGAAAAAATTAATCTTAATAAAATTTGGAAATCATACATCTAAATTTGAGTTCATCTACTACCTAATTCGGATACACAATATCCAAATTTTAATATTTGTTATTTTTTGGTATTTAATTCTTCTCTTATTATTTTTCTAACATTTCCACATTAATTTATTACTTTTCGGTCAACGAGCCTGTAGCTCTGCCTCTAATCCCAATCCCCTTTGAAGTCGCACTTGGCTTGTACGAGAACTTTATGAAGATAGAAAGGGGTTATTCATCAACTAGCATAGTGATCTTTTGACTTGTTCTCACTTTGGAAATCTTTTGACTTGTTCTCACTATGGAAGAAAACTAACCCAACCGAATATCTTAGGGGCA
This sequence comes from Erythrophleum fordii, assembly GCA_032878935.1. Classification (NCBI taxonomy): domain Eukaryota; kingdom Viridiplantae; phylum Streptophyta; class Magnoliopsida; order Fabales; family Fabaceae; genus Erythrophleum; species Erythrophleum fordii. The sequence continues at coordinate 28,721,953 of JAVQMF010000055.1, read as the reverse complement.
TTCCTTAAACTCGAGTCGGTCGTTTTGAAGGGAATGCAGATTACAATCATTTTAAGTAAATCATAAGCGTTTTTCATTAGCATTATTACCATTATTGCATAATTTTGAATGATAAAAGGGGTAAAAAAATTTGTGTGTGTTGAACTAGTAGTGTACGCATTTCCTAGTGTTTTGTGCTCATTTGGTTATTATCAATAAATAAATAAACAAATAATGTAACGATACAAGATTGCTTTGTTAAATATGGACCTAACTTCTGCAAAAATTATGTGGCATTTATTATTATTGAAGGGACGAAATCACAAATCACAACTATAGGATCAGTTTTTCTGTGAGTTTGACACTATGCCCCTCCTTTGGATCGAAAACACTAGGTTTAGTGATTTTTACTTCTTAAAGATTGCGAAAAGGTACTTGCATTAATACCCATGAAAGTAATCAGGGGTTAGTCGGTGTGTCTTGTAAAAAAAAGTTGTGCCAAGCGGCTCTTGTACACAATAATTCGTTACTCTGTTCAATTCCAAAACGTATAAAATTGGAAGACATATTCCATTTATAAAAAATTTAAAAATATATAAAGATATTAGAAAATTGTTCTCTACTATGTTATATATTAATTCAGAACATATGTTTATATATATGAGGCTGAGGAAAATCTTTTTACTTGCAGTCTTTGCATTGGTTAATTGTGCCAAAAAAATAAAATAAAATCAATATATTAGTAAATTGAACACCCGTCTTGGAAAATATTTTATTAATTACATAACCAAATTTACTGCTACTATTATTATTATTATTATTATTATTATTATATATAAACACACACACACATATTAGTATTATAGATAAATGTGTCTTTAAAATTTACTCAAAACCAAATATTTTAATCAGAGGAATTTAAGACAATTATTTTACGTTAACTTCATGTATCTAATATTTTACTAATTTTTAAAACATCCACTTTAATAATAAGTTTTTATTAATTCTTAAAAACAATTAATTGATCAATGCATGTAGTTTTCTTTAAAAAGAAAAAAAGAAAAACCCAATGGCTATATATTGAGAACCAAAATGCACTGCTTGGTCACTTACAGGGAGAGCTTGACATTAGAGTCCGTTGTTGACAAGCATCGATCGATGGCTTCCTCTGGCATGCGTAGTGTATGTTCATTGTGGATGGTGTTTGCGTTTCTGCTAATCTCGCGGTGTGGAGCCAGAGAGTATATGGTTGGAAACAGTGAAGCTGCCTGGATGGTTCCACTTCCATATGCAGAGTGGCTCAACCAATGGGCCAGTAGTCACCGATTCAAGATCGGCGATTCTCTCAGTAATACTAATACCCCTCTATTCCCATTCCCTTTCAATCCTGTTTTAAAATCTGGATCTTTTCTCGTTAGTATGCAAGCAGAATGTCACCAAATTGGATAGAAATAGATTGAGATATGTGGATTTCATAAACTTCTATTTCCTTTTTCTTTTACAATGTTAGATCTCATATCCCATCCTATGCTTATCTCTTTTCAATAGGATGATATCCTGTACAAAAGAACATCTATTTTGCTGGAATCTCCGCCTGTTTTTATGTTCTTCCATTTTCTTTCTCACTCTTCATTTATCCTCAAATCCAGCAGAAACAAACAGGGTTTTCTCACACTTGGAATTGCATTTTAGGTTTAATTCCATGTATTAGTAGACTATGATTTGTTTAAGACAGTAATTCTCTAATTTAGTCTTTGTAATTTCCCCTTTTTTCTTTTAAGTAGTCTTTTCAATTTCAATTGAAACAATCGTGGCTCTTAATTTATTTATCAATTAGACTTAAATGCAGTTTATTATATGTTTATTATTAAAATTTTTAATTAAAGTATAATAAATATATATATTTTTAATTAAAATATAATAAGTGTATAGTTTAATTAAAGAACCATACACTTATTATTTTATGATTAGACAACTGTACACTTATTATATTTTGATTAAAAAATATAGTAACAAATATAAAAGTTGCATCTAAATTTGTTCTTTTATTCATAAGAACAATCTAGTTATTTTAGGATTAATTAAAATAATATTATTATAATTAATAAATAACAATATTTATATGTACGTTTTAATTATTTATTATCAGAAAACATTTAAGGGCACTCGTTAAGTGTTTTTTTACAAAATTCTTAAATGAAAATATAAGATATAGTGTAACTTTTTTATTTAAAGAGTTAATAAAGTAATCCTGATTATAAAAAGTGCTCACAAGTTATATATTTATTAAATGAAAAGTTTAAAGAATTTTATTTAGGCCCTGTCTTTTACTATTAAGGTTTTCAATTCAAATACGATAAATGAATATTTTTTATAATCTAATAAATACTATAAAAACATTATTTAAGGATTGTTTGTTATTAAATTGGAACAATTAAAAATATGACAAGATTGAAATAAAATTTTTTTGCTATATATTATAAGGTTTTTTATAATAAATTTATAGTTTATAAATATTTTTTGTAGTTCTATACAACATTATTAATTTTTTAAATGAAATTTCTTGCACATGTCATCATTTTAACAAAAAACTTGATAGGAAACATTTAAAATGTAAAATTTTTTTCTTTTCATAAAAAGAAAAATTAGACAAAGAAATAGTTAAATTTTGTTAAGTCATGAAAATGATAAATGAAATTTTCCTTCTATTATTTATTTTTCTAATAATTAGAAATTTAAGACTAATTAATTGAAATTGAAATTAAATTATTTAACTAAATACTCTTGATGGACAACGCTTTAATTAAATTCAGACGGAATTTAATTATGAAAGGGGGGGGGGGGGAGATTTTGACTTATGTACATATTTTATTCGTATTTTGTGACTCTTCAAATCTGCATGCATGCAGTCTGGAAATACGATCACGAATCAGAGTCAGTGATGCAAGTGAAAGGGGAGCACTATGCAAAGTGCAACAAGTCTAACCCTATTCAAGCATACAACGACGTCGGAGACACCAAGGTAGAGTTGAACAGGTCGGGGGCATTTTTCTTCATAAGTGGTGTAGAGGATCATTGCGAGCAGGGCTTGAAGCTGCAAGTGAAGGTGTTGGCTGGCAGTCACAGAGGAAGACATCATTCTCCGGCAACAACTCCGGCTCCGGCTCCGGCTTCGGCTCCAGCTCAGGTTCAGGTTCCAGCACCGGCACATTTTGCAGTGCCACCGAGTCAGAATGGGGCTTCCACTTCAGGGGTTGGATTGATGGGAATTATGATGGGGGTAGGAGTTCTATTGGTGATGAATATAGTGTTTATTTGAGAGGTTACGTTCGGGGAATATGCTTCCCAGAGTATTATGTTTTGTGTGTGTGTCTTTTTTTTCGGTGTGAAGGGAATAGATGTTTGCGTGAAAAACTGAAAATGGTTGATAACGGCCTGAGCGATGTTTAAGAATGAATTGAAGTCATTTGGGCCGGTAGTCTCGGCTGTTTGTATAAGAATTTCTATATATTTCTGCTTTTATAATTGAGTTTTGCTATATCTTTGTCAACTATGCAATTGAATTTGAGAAAATATCTCACTCTAGACAAGTATCATGAGACATTGTACTTTTCCAGGAACCATTATGTGGCATCGTTATGAAATTATCTGAGACACTAAGAAGGGATATGATATCACATGAAGTATAGTACAGTACTTTTAGAGATACCAGAGGAAAAAAATTTTCAAAAATTTTCTGATATACACACACATTTGCAGGCGATTTAATTAAAAATCAAATGAAGACACGATTATCAAGACCAATACTTCAATTTAACCCTTTTTTATTTCACGCATCTTTTAAATATAACTCTTTGATTATTATTATTTTGTCTATTAATTACCTACTTCCAAAATAAATCTGAAGTGTAAAAAATAAAAATAAAAATAAAAATAAATAAAACCTCATGTATCGATCTAGTGGCCAACAATTGCAATGTGGATGGACAGTATAGGTTGTAAAATAGGTAGCAGGTTGAGTAAAAAAGTCACGAGTTGAATATTTCAGTATGCCCACAATAAAAGTAAAAAGGAACATAGATAGAGAAGGTCACATATAAATTTGGATTATCTCAATTGAGTAGATAGTAATTGTCATGCCATATACTTTCCATCATCATACATTCTCATTCATGGGAATTGTACAAATTCTTAGAAAATGAAAAATCTATTATTTACTACACTTTTTCGCGTTATGTCAAGATTCAAAATTTCAATTAGCGTTACATGAGTCCCGTAGATGTTCCAACATTATTTTATAGTCATTTACCATTTATACAATTCACAAATAATCCAAAATAACACATAATCTAAGGATTCAAATTTGAAAACCGTGAATTTTCACTTATTCTTCTTGGATAGCATGTGGTGGATTTTAAGGGAAAATTTGAAAAATTATAACTAAATCTAGAAAAATCAAAATCAAGAAGACCATAATTTGTTGGAAAGCTCTGGGTGTTAACTTTACACTAAAATAATTTCCAATTATGAAAATGTCATCTGGACCACGCTTGATATCAAAAAACATAGGGAGATCAAGCTGTCTAGAAATATGATACAACTTATTGATATAAATTTTAGAAATTCATAATTGATTTCACAAAAATTTAATCCATACAATCTATATCAATTTGGAAATATATAGATGTTAACTAGAGGGAAAAAATAATTCTAGACCAAGCTAAGAGCATTCAAGTCCCAAAATTAATCAAATAGTAATATGGGTCTAAAAGTGCACTTGGAACAGAATAGCAACTTCAAAAATTCATATCTCCCTTTCTAGACATCCAAATGAGGTGGTTCTATTTGGCATAGGTCACTGAGAAGGTCTAGTTTCTTTTTGTAAAATTTCATGGCAATTGGACTTCATTTACCCTAGACCATTTTGTATAGTACATTGAACCAAAACTAGAAAATTTTCCAACTTCAAAAACATATAAAAAATTCCGCATACCTCCAAATATTCTGTGCTTTAGCTTCCAAAAAAGCTCTTAACAAACTCTAGATGCATGCCAAATTTTAGATCAAGAAGAGCTCATTTGGATAGAAAGTGGTAAAGCTCACCAAAATGGCCTATTTTGCTCCATATGAAGTACTAAATCTGTCCAAATGGTTTCCTTTATTGTTTGGCACCTCTTAAGTAAGTTTAAAAGCACAAATATGAATTGTATGAACTGCCCAAGTGGTCTCAAACCTTATGAATCTCAATTTGGCTATTCCACATCCTTCAATGCACTACATACATAAGCCATTCAAGAAGCCAAGTTCTACATTTACATTGATTTAAGGTCACATATAGTCTACATAACATCCATACATCATTTACATTTGTTCATGGTCTTACATCACAAAATAATATGTACAACCTTACTTTGACATTTAATTACAATTAGAACTACATAATAAACAAAGTATGGCTTTTCAATATTCTTGGCTTGCATTTTTCCCTTCTTGTATGCCACTTAGACATTTTAAGATGGGAAAGGGAAGGGGAATGAGATTCATGGAATTTTAATAGCTCACACCCATTCACACACACATTCAAGGCATACATACATGAAAGACACACTTTTAGAACATGTCTTGACATGAACATGCAAAAATACATACTTTCATGCCACCAATTCATTTTCAATTCAAGAACATGCTCTATGGATTTTTGGTTTTGCCTCACCCCATTTTTAGAACTTTTGGATTTGCCTCACCCTTGGACTACAAGAAAAAAGTCATTTAACAACGGAATAATCCGTTGCTAATGAGCAAATGATCGTTGCTAATCATACAATAGCAACGGATAATGTTGTTGCTAAATCCTTAGCCAAATTAGGCCTTGCTAAATTTTAGCAACGCCCATGCTAATCCGTTGCTAAAATAGAAATGAACAATGTCATTGCTAATTTCAAAGATGGACGTTGCTAAATTTAGTCAAAATGAAACAAATATTTGACTTTTAGCAACGGCTGTATATCTGTTGCTAATTTTGAAAGGAACGACTTGTTGCTAAATGCGTTGCTAAATTCGTCTTAAAAAATATTTCATCTGTTGCTAAATTTGTTTCTAAATGAAAGTTAAAAACAAAATCTTTCTACCTTTGTTTCTAAATCTATTGCAAAATGATGGTTAAAAATAAATAAATACTTTCTATATACATTGCTAAAATCTGTTGTAAATATTATATACTAATATATGTTTCAGTATAATAAATATCAATAAAAATTTAAAAACCCATTCAATAAGTAGAAATTCAAAATATAATATTAAAAATTTACAATACAACAGCTATAATGTCTTCCAAAAGTTTAGAACTCAGTCATAGAAATATTTATCCAATCCTACAAATTAACCAATGTGTGATGTAAACCTTGAATCTCCAAAAGATCTGGGTGGTGGACTTGGATTGATAGATTGGATGGCTACTTGAATACTTACTTGCAACTCCTCATGAAGAGCTGTTCGCATATCTGCTAGTCTTTGCTCTACTACTCGATTAACAGCTTCCTCAAAGAAAGGAGTGTCAATTAAGTTTTGTGTAGAGGGTGTTGGGGCTGCTCCAGAAGATGTTGAACTATATGATGTGAGGCTAGCTCCATGTATAATAGTAGTGCCTTCCGAGCCAAGGCCATAAACTCTTCCTTTTGTTGGTCCTCCAGCTGCTTCAATCCAAGCATTGGCAACTTGCTCTTTGGGAAGAGCAGATACCATTGACATGAAGGATTCTTCATTTCCATCAGCATCTTCTTCTTGCCCATCTATAGTTGCATCTCCTTCTCCATCAACTTGTATCTCATAATTGTCACCTTTATGCCCCTTGATGATATTTTTAAATTTAGCCTGATATAACATAAATTAATTATTAAATAAAGATAATATTATCTATATCATAAATATTAAAATGTCATACTTACCCACACAGATTTTGATTTACAATCAACCCAATCATTCTTTACTGTCTTATGTGTCATTAAGAATAACTCAGAGGCAGTAGGCTCTACCCTTTTCTCCTTTACCTAAAATAAACAAACAAATAGTTAATTGAAATGGAGTAACTAAAATATAATAAGTATAAAATATAAAAATTTAACACTTACATATTTTCTTCTATATTCAGAGACTGGAATTGATCCTCCTGTATGTAAGGATGTACCTAACCCACCCTTATTTGACAACCTATTCTTAGAATTAGTGGTTGACTGGTTCTTAAACTCCTTACTTTGCCAATAAATCATCATTTCATCCCAATGATTCCGACTAATCCATTTAGGGATCACATCTTTCTCATAAAATTTCTGTTTAGCTTTGTTCATAGTACCACTCAACCGTATACTCCCTTTATGTTCAAAAAGTGTTCTAACAGCCATGTGGTCATCTTCATTCCAATAATACAATTTCTGTAAGTATTAAATGAAATAACACATTAATAAACAAAAATATTAAATTTAAATGAAGTACTATGACTAACATTGCAAGTACCTTTTAATTTCTAAAGTGCATAATCAAAATCTATATAACCAATATAGATGAAGACCCTAAAAAAATTTATGGCTAAATTTAGCCAAACAAAGTCACAACAATTTTTGGTCCTGTAATATATTTCTCCATACAAAGATTCAAAGTCATCCATATTACATCAAATAATGAATAGAAAAGTAAAAACATATTAATTTAAACTTAAAACATGATAAAACAACAGTAATCTACTCTTCAATATATTAGCAAATTAACAAAACAAAGAAATCAAAGAATGAAATGTAAAAGATCAATTACACTAAGCAATTTGTACATAAATTACTATTTTGAAAAAGTAAAACAATAAACATTATATATATATATAGAATGACACTAAAATTAAAGCAACATGTAGAAGGGCATAAATGGCAAATGGATCACTCATATATGGCAATAAAATTTATATACTTGAAATTCACCAAACCAACGATCCTTAATATGTGGCGGGACCTTTCCCCACGTAGCCCATGGACTGTTGAATGATCTTTTGAATATATTAACCAGTTGTCTCGAAGCACCAGAAGGATTAAAACTATAGGAAAAGAAAAAAAGAAAAACCAAAAGTTATTTGTGTTTCACACTAAAATGTGTTTAAAATATAAAAAAATGACTGACCTATCGCCTTCCACTTTCAACAAGATTCGATTATCAGGGATTCCATTTTGTGATGTGAGATTAGGTTGTGATTCCCTAATGTCCCCTTGCTGTGATAAAGGATCTTGTGATGAACTTCCACGATGCATACGTCTGGCACCTCCTCTTGGCATTTTTCTATAATAACAAACAAACAAAAGAGAAAGCCATGGAAGCATTTATATGCTTTAATGATAATGAAAGTTCATAAAGATTAAGTATCAACTATCATACTTTATGCATTAAGTCCATTGAGAAAGCAAAGTACTAAATCCAAAAGCAAAATGTATCTTATATTTTAGCCATAAAGTAAAATAAAGTATAAGTCTATAAATGAAACAAAACATGAATATCCTTAAGAGAAAAGCTAAACAAAAATTTGCATGGAATACAATAAATGCAAGTTTCAATTATTCCTCCTCAATGTCCTCATCATCTTCAAAATTTTCATTTTCTTCAGTGTCCTCAGTTTGAGACTCAAAATCTGACTCTTCAGTATCCTCCCTTTCTATTTCATGATCTGCAATTACATGTTCTTCTTCTCCATCTCTAGCACTGAGACATTGAAGTTCATCATTCATCATTGGTTCAACTGGCATAGACATTTCAGCTTCCTGGTAAGCCAAGTCTAGTGAATCAATAGTACTTCTAGCCTTTATTTTACATACAGCTCTCCAATCAGCTCTATCCTTTTTATTAACAGGGTATTCTGCAAAGTATACTTGTTCAGATTGAAAGGCTAGGATGAAAGGTTCATACTTTTTAAACTTCTTTTTACAATTAATATCCACTAGACCATATTAATTATGTACTCTCCATCCTCGATTAATAGTAGGATCAAACCAATCACACTTAAATAACACAACCTTTGTTTTCTTGTTGGTTGGATTAGGATACTCTAATTCTATGATGTCTATTAGAATTCCACAATAGTCACTTTCAAGCTCAGCATAATTTGTTCCTTTAATGCAGACACCGCTATTCATTGTTGATTTGTTTGCACCATATGCTTCTGTGTGGAACTTGTAGCCATTTACATTGTATTGAGGCCACGTGTGAACATCTCTAAAAGGACCAGAAGCTAAATCTTTTACTCGATTGTCAATAATTTCATTGGAACCATAAAAAACCTATTAAAATAACATACAAGTCAGTTGATTCAAGTATGACATTGATAATATAAACATAAAAGTTTACAAGTTAAATAAGACATTACATATGATTTTAGCCAAGCTGCAAACTCATTGTTTATTTGACCTTCTATGTCTTCTGCTGATAAGTAGGGTAATCTTGCTCTTAATTCACCTTCAAAAATACTATAATATTTAAATTATAGTTAGCTATTTATTCCACGTATTATTTCATAAGAAATTGATAAATTGAACTTACTTTACAAATGGTTCAATCTCTTCACAATTCAATAAAACATATATTGTGGCGGCATTAAATTCATCATCAGTTAAGTACCATATGCGCTCCAACCCAGAAAGATGACCAGGGTGAGTGAAAATAGACAAACATCCATCAGGTGCATCAACCTCACCCCCATCATCATGACGACCTACAGTGGTTAGCTTAGTTTGAATATGGGGTTCAAAATAATGAGAGCAAAAGGATGAGGTTTCTTCAATAAGATATGCTTCACAAGTGGAACCCTCCACACAAGCTTTGTTGGTAACTTTCTTCTTCAAATGGTGCAAGAACCTATGACAATTAATATCGAATATTAGTTTAGAAAGATAATATTTAATACAAAAAGTAAGTATTTAGATCATTATCGCTCAAATGGATACATCCATCGATATTGTACGGGACCACCAACTTTGGCTTCATATGGTAAGTGAATTGGCAAATGTTCCATTGAGTCAAAGAAACTAGGTGGAAATATTTTTTCTAACTTGCATATTGTTACCACTATGCTTTCTTCTAATTTTTTAATATTTTGAACTTGCAGCATAGTCGAGCACAAGCATTTAAAAAATAGACTTAATTATGTTAAGATATTCCAAATCGGTTCTGGCAACAAATCTTTAAATGCAATTGAAATTAACCTTTCCATCCAAACATGACAATCATGACTCTTCATTCTAGATATTTTGCAATCTTTCATGTCCACACAATTAGCCAAATTTGAGGCATATCCATTTGGTAATCTAAGATTTTTTACCCATTCACATACTAACTTTCTTTTATCCTTAGATAATGCATAAGCTGATTTGGCATAAAAAATTTACCATTCTACTCCCTCAATTCAAGATCTGGATGATTACATATCATTTTTATGTCTTTTCTGGCTTTCAAGTTATCCTTGGACTTACCCATCAAATCCATGATAGTGTTGAAAATATTATCGAACACATTCTTTTCAATATGCATCACATCAAGATTATGTCGAATGAGATTTGTACGCCAATAAGGCAATTCCCAAAAGACTGAGCATTTTGTCCAATTGTGTTGCTCACCAAACCCAAGAATCTTATCTTTCCCAAAATTCTCCATCACTGTTGGTAAATCACATACCTTTGCCCAAATTTCTTCACTCGACACCCTTGTTGGAGGTATTGACTTCTCAACATTTCCCTTACGAAAAGACTTTTTATCCTTTCGAAAAGGATGTTCCATTGGTAAAAATTGACGATGACAATAAAAAAATGTTAGTTTTTTGCCTTCCTTCAAATAAAATGCCTTGCTATGGTCCATACATAGAGGGCATGACAAAATACCATGTGTGCTCCATCCAGATAACATTCCATATGCTGGAAAGTCATTGATTGTCCACATAAGTGCAGCTCGCATTTGGAAATTTTGTTTCCTAAATGCATCATAAGTTTCTGCCCCTACCTCCCATAATTCTCTTAACTCATCTATAAGAGGTTGCAAATACAAGTCTATATTCTTACCTGGACTTTTTGGACCAGGAATAACAAGAGTTAAGAACATATAAGGGGTTGTCATACAAATTCCAGGAGGAAGGTTATATGGTGTTATAATTACTGGCCAACAAGAATAAGGATGGCTCTTTTGACCATAAGGACTAAACCCATCTGATGAAAGAGCTAACCGAACATTTTGTGGCTCAATAGCAAATGAAGGATGACATTCATCAAAGTGCTTCCATGCCTCCCCATCACATGGATGGCTCATTGTCTCACATTGTCGATGACTCTTCCTATGCCATGTCATATATTCAGCTATTTTTGTTGACATAAATAATCTTTGTAGCCTTGGTGTGAGAGGAAAGTACTGCAATATCTTATAAGGGATGTCTTTCAACTTTGCACCACCCCTTCTTCTAGGTTTATGATAAGTGTTAATTTGTATATATTTTTACTCACATTGAATATTATTTTTAATGATTAATTTGAGCTTAAATGGATTTATTATTCAATATTTGAATTTTTGGTCAAATTTGGAAAATAAAATAATTTTGAATTAATTAGGAGAATTTTTGGATTTAAATTGCTAATATTTTATTTTCCATATTTCTTTGAGGGATTAAATTTTTCCAATCTCTAAAATGTTTATTAATTTTGTGCAGAATTTTTGGGCAATTAAATTGAAAATTAAAAATAGATCAAAGGAAAAAAAATGGAGTAGAATTCTTGTTATTTTTATTATTTAGCTTGATGGCATTTTTGTAAATAAAATTAGGTTTTCATTTCTTTGTTTTTTTTTGTTTTGTGAGGAGTCAGCATTCAGGAGCTAGAGGACGCCGAAATGGGAGAAAGGCGACTATTGCATTGATTGAATTCTTCTTGCCTCTGCACACAGCACCGAAAAGCTGGAGGAGGGAGCTGGCTTCTGGTTCTTGACGTTGAGAGTGTGGAGGCTCTAAAACGATTGGGAGGCCAGCTTCATCCATTAATCTTCTGCTCCCTGGAGACTACACACTCACAGCGCCGAGAAACTAAAAGAGAAGGACTGCATCTTCATTCATCTTGCTGAGCCTCGGGATTCCCTGGACACACACACAGACGCTGGAGCATTGAGGAGCTGGACGCTGGACTGACGGGGCAGAAGACCATTAGAGGAATTGCAGCTTTGACTTTTCTTTACCTCTGTACTGCACGAGAGGAACACTGTGCTTGAGAGAATTCCCTGATTGATTTATTCAATTGGCTTCTTCGGACTTGATTCAGTTTCTGGACGTGCAAGCATAACCAGTGCAGAATCATCATTCATCCAACAAGCTCTATTCTCCTTGATCATATCTCTATGGCAGCAAGCTTGAAGGAGTATAGAGAAACCAAATTCATGGAAGCTTAATTAAGGGGGTGGTACCAAGGTGGAGCAAGGAGGAAGATGGTTTGAGCTTTGAATTTTAAATGGATTGAAGACCATTGGGGAGTTTATTTTTCCTACCTTTTCCTATTTCAATTTCAAGAACTTAGAGATTTTCTAGTTTTAGGAATTTCTATGTGGATTTAATGTTGAGACCTAGTTTTAGGTTGGATAATAATTTTATCTTGAATTGTAATTGGAATTGGTATTATTTGGGACTGAAATTATGTTTTGTGATTGTTGAAATTTTAGTTTTTAGACCTTATAATGTTGATTGGATTGATGTTTGAGTTCTCTTGCATTAATTTGATTAATGTTATAATTTTAATTGCATATCTTGGTCTCTTGTGCTACTTGATTGTTGAATTGGGTAGTATAATTGCTTAATTGTTCAATTAGGTAATTGAAACCAAAAATTCCAGAATTAATTGAATCTAATTGTTGAAAGATTTAATGAAGTTTAATTGGCTTAATTACTTGCAATTTGCTTGAATTAGCTATGGGTTTTCTAGTTAAGTCAAGTGATGGGCATTTGAGTTTAGGGTTTCCTATCCTCAGATTAAGTTAATTAAATTCATTGGTCTATTGTTTAATTACTTCCCTTGATATCAATCAATCTTTGGTGAGTAATGAGAGCCGAAATCCCCTTGCAAAACCTTGGTTGCCTCCTTGTTAGTTCTTTGCATTTTCATAACCATTTTTATTTTAATTTAGAGTATTCTAGTTTAATTACTTGTTTCATTTTTTTTCCCCTTTAGTTGAATTTAAATTTCTCAATCTCAAACCCCCATTTGCATACACTTTTTAAATATCAAATAATCACCTAAACTCAATCCAATTAACCCCTAAATTGCTCCTTGAGAAGAATGACCTAGGGTTGATCTATACTGCATTAAATCAATCTTAGTTTAATTGAGTGCCTAAGCGACTAAGGCAACATCAGTTTATAACGAGAGTGACCACAAATGGAACAAACCTTCAAATCTTGATTTTCTTTATAATACAAAATACATTCATTCACACATACATCTATTTTCTTGTACGCTAAACCAAGTTTTCCAAACATTTGTTTAGTCTTGTAAAAATCATTAGGTAACTTGGCATCATTAGGTAATATCTCTTTCACCAATTGTAATATTCGATTAAAGCATGCCTCACTCATATTAAACTCAGATTTAATGTTCAACAACCTTGACAGTACTGATAATAGAGTATGCGTTTTACATCCCTCATATAATGGCTCCTCTGTAGCCTTAAGCAATTCATAAAACTTCTTAGCGACACCATTAGGAGGCTCTTCCTCATTGTAACAACCGGGAAAAAGAAAAGAAAAGGAAAAGAAAAAAAGTAGAAAGCTGAAAATTTTCAAAATCCAGAAACTGTGCTAAGTCTTCTCGCAATAGCGTACGCCATAGCGAAAGTGAGGTCTGGAACTAACGCAAGTTCGCCATAGCGAAGGTCAAATCTTGCCATAACGAAGGGAACTGATACGAGCTCGCCGTAGCGAAGGTTACACCTCGCCATAGCGAAGCCAGATAACACGAGCTTGCTATAGCGAAGGTTAATTTTCGCCGTAGCGAGGGTCAGTCCGGAAGAGAGTAAAGAGCGAGAAAATGACTTTATTAAACGCTCAAACTCATTCCTTCTCTCATTTTTGCCCTAGACTTCGACCCAAGGAGAGAAAAGAGGCGTGGAGAGTGAGAGAGACCAAGAGAAGGAGGGAGAGCAAGGGAAAGGTAAGTAAGTTCCTCCCATTTCTCCTTAGATTTCTCATATCCTCTCTTTGCCCTCTCTTTTTACGGTTTTGTTTGTGAAAATGGTTGGATTTTGGGCATGGGTCAGAAGAGGGAAAGTGGAAAACACCTTTGAATCTTTGTGTTTTCTTTGAAAATGTTGTTTCCACTACCATGGGAGCTTGAGAGAGAGGAAGAGTTAGTGGCATTCTAGAGAGAGAGAGGGAACCTCTAGGTTCTGGTATGTTAGGAGAGTTTGATCTGAAGAATACATTCTAAGAGAGTAATTGCATGCTTTTGTGTGTCTAGGCTCAAGTGAAGCACCTCCATCAAGGTGTGAGTGTGAAATTAAGAAGGGAGAAGAGAAAGTGAAAGGGAAGGCTTGTGTTGGCTTTAGCTTATAAGGTAGCTCTCTCTTTCCACTCTTTCTTGTTGCATTCTTGGATGTAATAGTCATTGTATGTTTATGTATATGCTTGTTATGTGAAATATGCCATATGCTATTGCTTTGATACATTGATGCCAATATGCTTGTGTGTTAAATTGTAAGAATTGCTCGAGTGAGGTAGTGCCGAAAGTCCCTTGAGATGGGTGAGGTAAAGTCGAAAGTCCCTTGAGATAGGTGAGACAAGGCCAAAAGTCTCATAACTGAGTGAGGCCAAGTCAAAAGTCTCTAAACTCGGGTGAGGCCATCCAAAAGTCCCTAAACTCGGGTAAGGCTAGACCAAAAGTCCTTAGAGCCCATTTTTGGCATTGTTATGATTTCCATAGCATGTACAACGTGTGTTGGATGTTTGAGAATGGCTAAATGCTTATTCACATGCTTTGACTTGTTATATGCCTTGATTGCTTACTTGATTGAGTGCATGAGCTACTGAGATTCCCTGAATCTCACCCCTTCCCCTCCCAACTTAATATGCTAGGTGGAGCTCAAGGAGAACCGAGTGCACGCCAAGGAGCCTAGATGCATGTGTAGTTAGGTGTTGGATTATTTTGGTCTTTTGAGGTTATTTTGTTGTAAAGTGGTGCCACAATGTATATGCACCCACTATTTTCTAGATGTAAAGATTGTAACAAGTGTATATGTATGAAAAGATGATGTATAAACTATGTTGATAGCCAAATCAATGAAAATGAGGGTTTTGTCCCTTTTGTTGAATGAATGAAGTAGTATATTTTGGCCGTAGCATAGTGAATTTGGATTGTATGTTGAATTAGACCACATAGACATGTTATATATACTATTTTTATGCTTTTAAACTTGTCCATGAGTGGCTAGAACATGTGAGAGGTCATTTGGACCCGTTTTGGTCCTTTTGGATGCCAAAACCAGTATTTTTGAGAGCTCCGTCAAAGTATGACCGGATGAGCTCTTCTTGCCATGAAATTTGGCATACCTCTAGAATTTATAGAAAGCTTCTTGAGAAGCTAAAGTGGATAATATTTGGAGGTCTAGAGAATATTTGGTGAATTGTTGATATTAGGAAATTTTCATGAATTGGTCATGGCACTGTGTAGCTAGTCAGATTTGAAAACTTTGTCAATTATGGACCAAATGGAGTCCAAATGTTGTGAAATTTTATACACATAAACTAGGAAACTACAGTGACCTGTACCAACTAGAATCACCTAAATCAGAGGTCTGTAAAGAGAGATTGAACCATCTGAAGTTCTGTATCAGCATCAGGGAGCCCATCTGATCCCTGTTACTGTTCCATCAGGTTTCGGGGTGTACGGGCTACTGAATTGATCTGAACTTATTTTTTTCCTCTAGTATACATCTGTAGCTTTCCAAATTAGTATAGTGTGTCTAGATTGGATTTTTTTGTATTTAGTTATGGATTTTCGAAGTTCATGACAGTAAACTGGGCCGGAAACAGTGACAGCCGGACCTCCTTCCCATTTTTGATGTTAAACATGATCCAAACGCTGAGATTTCGATTGGGAATTATTTTTAGTGTAAAGATAACACTTAGATCTTTCTAGAGAACTAAATTTTACCAGATTCCCATTTTTCTAGAATTAGTTATGATTTTCCAAAGTTAGAGCCAAAATATGACTTTTGGGCACAAGTGAGAAAAATGCATTTTCTGGTTTTTGGCTCTATACCCGTGGCTTATGGCTTGTTTTATGCTATGTATGAGTTGTATAAGTGGAGTGTGAGTAGAGAATGTGAATGATGGGTACACAGGACCCTCGGGGCAGATAGTGAGTGTATGAAACCCCGTTTCATAGCATGAAAATGCCACGAATTGGTATTGGTTCTTGGGAAATCATATGGAACCGCACCCAGAGAGAGGCTAGGTAGCGGTAGTAGATTAAGGTGTTACACTCATCTCCAACAAAATTGGTTCTATCAAATTCAGAATTGAAACTAAGCCCAGTTACTTCTAAAACCATTGTGCGATATGGATTTAGAGGTGTACTTTCAACATTCACTTTATTTCTTAGGCCATTATAAGATTGCGAAGAAATGGAAGGTGCAAATAGCTCCCCATGTGATATCCATTGATAATAGTTAGGAACAAAACCATACTTATATAAGTGAGTCTTCACATCATCTATATCAAGAAACCCTATATTATTACACCTTGAACACGGACATCGTATCTTGCCGTCAGATACAAAATTATCTTGTAATAGTGCAAAAGCTATAAATTCATCAACACCTCTAATGGACTCATTAGTTAATCCTTTTCGACTTGGCACAAGTCTATCATACATCTAAGCACGATCACCTCTAAAGGAACTCATTCACCTCTAAAGAATGCATTGATTGATTGATGAAAAACCAAAAAACAATTGAAAGTTAATTTCATAGAAGCAAATAAAATATACTAAATAAATAGCTAAATATATTATTCCTTGTCCACAACTTGATCGATCCTATTTCTGTATACTTTAGAAAATATATGTTTCTAGCATTTGACTAGACCATTAGGTGATGAGGTTGACAAAAGGGAAGTTTCCCAAAATTGCCTACAGATACAACTTAGATTTTTTCTATTAACAAAGAGGGGGTGCCTCTTATTTTTTATTGATTTCTATATTTCTTTTTAGCATGTTTTGGCTTCAGCATATGTTTTGAGCATATGTTTTGTATAATTATAATTCATGAATTACAAATTAATACTTATAGTCTTTCAAATATTCAAATTTTTAAAATATAATCCTTTTTTTAAAATAATTTTAAGGGCACAATACCATTTTAGCAAATTTAAGAGAGCATTCAAGAATTCCATTTTGGAAATTTTTTTATTTAAAAATTGATTTTGATTCAAGTTAATTAACAAATATTTTAATATTATTAAAGTTAATTTTTATAGTATATAGTTTCATGAAACAAAGTTATAACCTAAATTCAATATATCCTAAATACAAGTGTTACCAAAACTTTCTGCATTTAAGTTAAATCTCTATCTTATATCATTTTTCATTCTTAGGTCTTAATATTTTGTGTTCCTTTTATTAAAAAAAATTGAAATTGAAATTAAAAGAAAAAAATTCTTTTTCAACATTATAAACTTTGTCAAGTCAAGTCATTGAACTTTTCTTTATTTTCAAAAACCTAACGAAGTACATGGCTTTTTCACTAAGTGGGTCTAAATTGTTAGGCTCTCGACAAAAATGTAAGGTTTTATTCTTTCCTAGTAAGTTACCTCATATCTACATTTTCATTTCTCTCTTTATTAATACTTAGACTCTCAACCTATGAAAATGTCCTTAAATTTTCATATATAAAAGACATATAAAGGCAAAATAAGGGGAAAAAAAATAGAGAACACATGGTTTGAAGATGATCATAAAACTAATTAATTAGCAAAATTTATGCAAGAGATGCACCTAATAAGTTTTTCTATTTATGCTATTTATTTTTTTTAAATTATAAGTTTTTCTCAAGTACCATTGTTAATTTTTCTTAAAACAAATAATACAAAATTTAAGTACAATAAATAATTTTAAAAAAATATAAGTGCTATATATTTTGTATACTATTGTTTTAGGGAGATTTTATTTTAGTAGATATTTCTATTACCTTGTTCTATTGTACATATTTTTATGTTTCTTATTGAATTCTATCACTATTATCAAATTAAGTACACATGAAATGCAAATTATTCTTTTGTTTGCCTCAGTGAAAATTAGGGTCTATGTGAGGTATGCAAGTGGGGGGATGTATAGAGTGTGTAATTTTTTTATTTCATGAGATGCAAATTTTCTTTTGTTTACCCCAGTATGAACTAGGTTTTGTATGATGTATACAGATATGGAACATGAAGAACATGAGGGGATTTTTGTTTAGTGTCATGTAAATTTTGACTTTTACTAGCCCTAATGTGCGTGACAGCTGTGAAGTTCCATTTTCATAGTTTATTGTTTTATTATTTGTTTATTCTTCAATTTTCAATTTTCAATTTTAATTTTCTTGTTTCTTGTTTCTTTTTCTTTTCACCCTGAGAGTGCTAGTTTAAAGGTATTACCAAATGTGAAAAAATGTGGATCTTTTAACTTATTGATCCCAGAGGAAGAGTGAGTTGTACTTTTGAAACATGGTGTCCATTTAACTAGACCCTTAGCACTTTAGCTTGCATTCAATTGGTAGCTTTTGATTCTTTACCAACAAAGGATTTTGTACGTTACCATTGAAACCACATTGTTCTTTTTATCACCATGTGTATCATTCATGAATGTCTTGATGATTGAGTTTAGGATGAAAATGACATTTAATCATTGGTGTCTAATATTTGGCCCTGGCCTATCTTTGTGGTAATGATTAGGATAATTTATCCATAGAGGATATCAATACTGACGTGCCAAGTAATTATTTAGATAAATGTCATTCCTTAGTTATTTATTATATGAAGCATGAATGCAATGATCACAATATAAATGAACAATGAAATGTAACTAAGATGGATGATAAATTATCATAAGAGTAATCCCTAATAAAAAGTTTTTTCAAATAAAGCACATAGGAGTTAATACAATAAGCAATTTGGGGGCAAAGGAAACATAAAATAACTAAGTCTACAAAGTCCTTTTGAAGAATGTCCTTTACAATTGATTCTGCACACCCACATAAGGTGATTCTTTACACAATTCAAGATATACATTTCATCGAACTTGGCTTGAGACCCACTGTTCCCTTATTTTTTCCTAACTTGAATTTCCAATTTTACCTTAACTTTTGCCTAGGCATTTTCTCATATTATCTAGCGGGCTTTTCTTTTCCTTTCTCTTTAGCTTTAACTTTTGCCTAGGCTGCCTTTTCGGGTTTTTAACCTAATGAGGTTTTGTTGTGCTCTAACTTTTGCCTAGGCTACCCTTTCGGGTTTTTGAGCTAGTGAGCTTCTTTTTTTTTTATGTAAAATACTTTTTAACTGCGTCCGAATTAATAGGTTTGGTTAATTCGCGACCATTTATGTCCATCAAAACCAATGCCCTTCTTGAGAAAGCATGCTTAACAATATAAGGTCCTTCATAGGTAGGAGCCTATTTACCCTGAGCATCATCCTGGCTTAGCTAGATCCTTTTGAAGACTAGATCATTTGCTTTGAATTCTTGAGGACGAAGCTTTTTATCAAAAGACCTTGCCATCCTCTTTTAATACAATTGTCCATGGCACATTGCAATAAGTCTTCATTCTTTAATCATATTCAACTATTCGTACAAGGCTCTTACCCAGTCAGTTTCATCTAAATTAGATTCAATTAACACCCATAAAAGCGCGATTTCAACCTCAATTGGTGTGATAGCTTCCATTTCATAAATCAAAGAGTACGGAGTTGGCCCAATCGAGGTACCCATAATTGTGGGTTAACCATGTAATGCGTATAAGAGCATTTCGTGCCAGTCCTTGTAAATGATCTTCATTTTAGCAATGATCTTCTTTATATTCTTATTTGTTGCCTCCAATGCCCTATTCATTTATAGTCGATACAATGTTGAATTATGGTATTTGATCCTAAATCATTCACAAAGCTTAGAGACTTTCGCTCTATTCAAGTTTGTATTATTATCCGTAATAATCCTTTCGGGTAGCCCATAATGACAAATGATATTTGTTTTGAGGAACTTGCAGAAAGCTTTTTAAGTGACACTGGCAAAGGAATTAGTTTCTATCCATTTAGTAAAATAATCAATAGCAACTATGATAAAGAGTTGTCCATTTGAAGCCTTAGGATTAATTAGGCCGATTACATCAATGCCCCACATGGAGAATGGCCAAGGTGCCACTAGATTGTGTAATGAGACTAGCAATGCATTGATTTTGTCTAAATATATTTGGAATTTATGACACTTTCGAACATACTCAATGTAATCTTTCTTCATTGTTAGCCAAAAATACCCACACCTTTGAATCTGTTTAGCCAAGGTAAGACCGTTTGCATATGTACTAAATATTCGTTTATGAACTTCTATAGCTATCTTTTGGGACTCCTTCGTGTCCACACACTATAATAATATGCCATCATGACTTCTCTTGTACAAAATACCATTGCTGATGAAGAAATTCATAGCTAGGCATCGAACAGTCTTTTTATCACTCTCAGTGGCTTCAGTTGGGTGACCTCTACTTGTCATATAAGTTTTAATATCATGATACCAAAGTTGTCCATCATGCTTTTCTTCTATGTTTAAGTAATATGCCAACGAATCTCTGGCTTCCACTCGGAGTGGTTAGACTTGGACTCTATAGTCAAGTTAGATCATCACTGCTAAAGTGGCTAAAGTATCAATAAATTGATTCTTATCTTGAGTCACATGATGAAAATTGATTTCTTCAAACTGGTTGATCAATCGAGTCAGAAATTTTTGATATAGAATTAATTTTGAGTCCTTAGTCTGCCATTCTTCAGTTACTTGATAAATTATAAGAGTTGAGTCACTAAAAACTTCTAGGCTTTTTATACCAAGAGTGATAGCTACATTTAGCCCATTGATGCAAGCTTCATATTCAACTACATTATTGGTGCATTCAAACTCCAATTTAATGGCGACTGGAAATTGTTTTTCTTTAGAGGATATAATTACAGCTCCAATGCTATAGCCATACATTTTTGCAACTCCATTAAAGTACATCTTTTATCGTCTATCATTATCATCTTTATCACCTTCATCACCTCCTATAGCCAATATATCCTCGTCAGAGAAATGGAAATCCAGTGGCTGGTATTCATCCAAAGGATTCTTAGCTAAGTGATCTGCTATAACATTTCTTTTTACAGATTTTCGAGTCATATACTTGACATCATACTCAAATAGAATCACCTACCATTTAGAGAATCTTCCAAAGACATGTGGATTTTCAAAGATATATTTGATGGGATCCATTCAGGAAATTTACCAAGTTTTGTAGTAAAGCATTACTGCCACAAGCGTCTGGTGGTCTATGCCAACCTACAACAAGTCTTCTCAATTAATGGGTAGCAGGTTTCACATTCATTAAATTTCTTGCTTAAGTAATAAATCGCTTGCTCCTTCTTTTTGGAGATGTCATGTTGTCCCAATACAGCCCCCATCGATCTTGGCAAGATTGTTAAGTAGAGAATCAAAGGTTGCCCCGGTGTGGGTGAAACCAAAATCGGGAGATTCAGTAGATAATCTTTAATTTTGTCAAAGGCTTGCTGGCAGTCACCATCCCATTCTTTAGTGTAATTCTTCTTCAACAATTTGAAAATTGGCTCAAAAGTTGTAGTTAAGTTGGCAATGAAGCTCACTATGTAGTTTAGCTTACCCAAAAAACTTCGTACTTCTTTTCTATTTGGGGAGATGGCATTCCCTAAATTGCTTTCACTTTATCAGAGTCTATCTCTATTCCCTTCTGGCTCACTATGAAACCCAACAACTTTCTAGTTAAAGCCCCAAAGATACATTTGTTGGGATTCAAGTGGAATATACGCAACCCTTCAAATAACCTTATCAAAACTGCCACGTGGCTCTCCCCTTCTATAGATTTAGCCACCATATCATTGACATATACTTCAACCTCCCTGTGCATCATATCATGAAAGAGTGCCGTCATGGCCCGTTGATAAGTTGCTTTAGCATTCTTCAACCCAAATGGCATTACTCTATAATAGTATGTTCCCTATGGTGTGATAAATGTAGTCTTCTCCTTGTGGTCTTCATGCATACGAATCCTGTTGTACCTTGAGTAACCATCCATAAAAGAATATCGATGGGCTCTTATCGTACGATCAACTAAAACATCAATATAGGGCAATAGGAAATCATTTTTTTTAAACTTGCTTTGTTTAGATCCCTATAATCGACACACATATGAACCTTTCCCTCCTTTTTAGGGACAGGTACAATGTTTGCTACCCATTAAGGATACATGGACACTTAAAGAAAACCTACTTCTAGTTGTTTTATGACCCTCTCTTTTATTTTCAAAGACATGTCGGGGCTCATTTTTCTTAATTTTTGCTTCTTTGGCTCGATGTTTAGAAATAAAGGAATCTTGTGAGAAGCAATGTTCGAATCGAGCCCAGGCATGTCCTAATAGCGCCATGCAAAGATATCCATATACTCCCTAAAAAGCTGAATCATTTCCTCTCTTTCAAGATTATCCACCATGTTAATCTCCTTTTTATCTTTCTCTATCCTCAAATTAATGTTTTTAATTATTTCTTCTTGTAGGCCTATTCTTTTATCTATAGAATCGAGCATTTTTTTGAAGATTTGGGCCAATTCCTCATCATTAGATTTAGAATCATGTATATCCATAGTAACACATAAATCACTCAATGGGGGCTCAGGAATCTCTGTGTTGGACAGAAGTTCCAAGGAAAATAATTTCTTGGAGGAATAAATAAAATAGAATGAACGAATAGAAAAAGAGTAGAAAAGAAAGAAAAGGGCAGGATAGCCAAGCAACTTTAATTTCATTCACGAAATACCACTGTCATTCATAATTCACATAAAATGCTGACTGAAATTGTAAAGGAAGATGTCTTTTAGACAAATTAAAACAAAGGAACAACATGGTTAAAATGATTACTTTAAAGTTATGACATCAGGGATATCCTTAATTTCTCAATTGTCCAAACTTTCCCTAGAATTGTCAACCAATATCCAAACTTAAACTCCTCGCGTGGCTCCATCCTTAACCATTGAAACACTAATCTCTGAGGGAATTGGAAAAGTTTATATGATATGGGGGATCTTTTGCTTTTCTCATTTTTTACTTTCTTTTGTGCTTGACTGTTCCTTCACTTGGTCTGATAGCAAGGGTCCATACCCTAGTCCTTAGTGATTGGGATTCTCTAAAAAAGTAATAGGCCATTTGACTCCTTATTGTTGTATTCTAATCCCTTTCTAGATTTCAACCCACTTCTTTTTAACATCCTCATCACGATTTGATTGACGTTTCTGATAGTAGGCTTGGGTTCACCCATCTCTAGACTTTAAAACAACATTTCCATGTCTTGTTCAGCAGCTTCGATATATGGTAAGGAACTGGGTTTACTCAACATTATCTCCTCTTCTCCTTTAACAGTGATTATCCTCCCATTATCAATGAATTTGACTCTTTGATGAATAGTGGAAGGAATAGCACCGGCAAAATGGATCCATGGCCTTCCAAGCAACATTATGTAAGATGGATTGATCTCTATTACTTTAAAATCCACTGCAAATGTTTTTGGCCTAATTTCCAAAGATAAATGATAGTACCAATCACTGTTCTTTTAGAGTCATTAAATGCTTTAACCACTATATTACTTTTTTTAATATGTGATATTTTTGTTACTAACTGCTCAAACATGGTTAATGGTAACACATTTAGCGTTCACCTTCCATCAATAAGGACTTTCGCAATTATGAACTCGTTACATTTCAAAGTGATGTGTAGGGCCTTAGGCTTATTAGTGGATGTCCCCACAATCTCCTCTTCAGAAAATGAGATGGCAGATGTGGACTTGACGATATTTATCACACTAGCTACCTTTTCTCAGGTAACGTCAAGCTACACATATGCCTTCTACAAAACCTTTTGCAAAGATCAACAATGTACCTCTGAGCTCATGACTAAAGACCACATTGAAATTTGGGCTAGAGTTTTCTTCAATTGTTCCACCATGTCATTTTGCTTTACTTTATGATTGTAGAAACTCTTCATCAGCGTTATCTTCCTCTTTTTCTTTCCCCTTCTTCTGGTCATCACTATCAGTTCCTTTCCCCTTCCTATGCTTGTCAATATTTGTTAGGAAATATGCCCTACCACTTCGAGTGATACCTTCTGCTTCTACTATACTTGTGGCAGGTTCTCCTTTTGCCTTAGCAATCACCATCTGATTTAAATGATGGTCAAAGATTTCCTTATATCTCCACAGTATAGCATGGTCACTTTAATATGGTAACGGAGCTGGCATGTTGATAACTACTAATTGTTGCCTTGGGGAAGGGGAATGAGATGACACTAATGTTGAGAAAGGTCTTTAACAGTTAGAGTAACTGTCTTTAGCTATCTAATGGGAATAACGATGTCAACATACTTGTCGTCTATCACACTAATTTCTTCCTCTAACTTCCCTGTAACCATAACCCCTAGTGCCATTAATTCCTTCAATGCTTCTCAAAACTACAAGAAATTCTCGATGTCATGGTCTATATGCCGCTGTTGAAAGTCAAAAAACTTAACTAGTGGCCCAATGATAGTCCCAACAGTCCTTTCTTTTTGTAATTCTAACATATATCTAGCTTATTAAAGATTAACTAATAGAGTTTTCATAGGCAATTTAATGGTATTAGGATTCTTGGAAAATCCCAACTCCTTCTCAACAATGTTCACCTGTCTCCCATGACTAGGTAAAGGATTGGTGGCAATTGTTGAATCTTCTCTAGGTTTAATCTGGAGATGGTTGCACTAGATCAGATCCAATACATACCTCTTAAAAATGACACAATTTTCAATTAAATATCCTGGAACACCCATATGGTATTCACAAGAGACATTAGGATTGTACTAGGTTGGATATGGTGGCTGTATTGGCTTTACACATCGAGGCCCTAAAAGCTTTACATCGAGTAGCTTCTTATACAATTCAGCATTAGTGGAGTTAAAATTGGGCCAAGGCAATTGTCCTTTGGTCACATATTAGTCATCCTTTCATTCTGCCCTTGCCTATTTATAATTGGCATAAATTGGGTTTGACCTTGATTTTCCCTACTTATTTGATAGGGAATGGATTGTCGTGAATATGGCCTTGCAGGCTGGACATGATTTATATCTCCTTCTCTCTTCTTTATGCCTTGACTCTTTTTAAAGCTATTTTCTGCCTGAAGGAATGCAAGTTTCCCATCTCTGATGTCTGTATCTATCCTTTCCCTAATTTTAATAAGGTCAGCAAAATCCGTAACATGAGTCCCCAACATGATCTTGTAAAATGGATCTAAGAGGGTTTGAATGAAATAGGAACAAAACTTGAAACCAATCATTGGAGGTTGGACTTGGGAAGCCATAAACCTCTATCTTTGAGCATACTCTTTGAATGACTCCATTAGCTTTTTACTTATTCTCTTTAATTGCTCTCTAGTTAGGGCAGTATTAAGATTGAATTTATAATGCTTTATGAAAGTATTTGTAAGATCTCTCCATTTGCGAATCTTTAAAAGGTCTAGTTGTATATACCACAATAAGGTAGACCCGGTTAAACTTTTTGAGAAGAAATTTATCAGAAACTTTTTATCCCTTGACCAAATAGTCATCTTTGTATAGTATGATTTGAGATGATAAACTGGACTGCCAGAACTATCATACTTGTCAAAATCTAGAACCTTAAACTTCTTTAGAATTGACAGTTCTGGAATCAAGCACAACTCTTCTACATCCAATAATCCCCATGAGGTTGGCCCTTGTAAATTATGCAGTTGGTCCTTGACCCCCCTAATTCTCTTTCCTAATCCTCCTTAGCATCATTACTCTTCCTTTTACTGTCCACAGTTGGGATCTAGAATGTATACGTAACATCATATTTGGGGAAGTCTTGTATATCTTTTGCTTCATCTTGGGAACCTTGCTTGTCAGCCACCTTTATAGGAGGATCTTGCACATTCATCTGTAGTTGAGCAGGGTCTGCCATTGGACTAGGATGAGCCTTTGTTATAATTACTCCGAGTGAGCTTATTCCCATATGTGCAGTGACAGGTGAAAGATTGGATGCACTGGGTGAGTTATCAACCCCTTTTCTTTTTAGGGTCTCTAGTAGCATCTTTATCATTTCGTTTATTTGAGCCATTTGATTTTCCATAATTGTGATATGACTATTTAAAGCAATCGTATCTTCCTCAGTTCTTTGGCTTCCTTTCATCTAGTGTCTCTCCATAAGCTTACTTCTCAAAGGTGTGTTGTAGGCTCTGGTAGAAGGATGGGTCTAGTTAGGTGGATTACGTTTCAGAGGTGCAATATCATCTTTTCCCTTTTATTTTACATTTTTCTATAAACAAGATCAATTTAGTCACATTAGTTAGAAAATAATTTATTTTGAATCAAAATAGTGATTTGAGTTAGCTGTTTTGGCAGAGGAACATTAGGCCCTTCGATTTCTTAAGGGGTTTTATTAACCCACATAGAGAATCAAAGTTGACACTTGATATAAGAGGGAATCTTAATCCCTACTTGATCAATGTCTTTGCATTCATCTAAATCATTCATTACTTCTATTGAACGTTCATTGCGCATAAAGAAATTGGATTCATTTATTCAAGAAACTTCTAGGTCTTCATAGCAATAGATTACATCCTTACTAAATTAATAACTGTTAAGGGTTTTCAATTCTGTTACAATATCACTCATAACAAAAAGAAATTCGTTATCTCCACTAGTATGTTCAATGGATTAGCTAGGCCTTCAACTTCCTTGAATGCACTTGTAAAAATAGGGACAATCTCATCAGTTAGGAGAATCAACTTCTTGAACCAAATCATAAACCT
Organism: Erythrophleum fordii; assembly: GCA_032878935.1. Classification (NCBI taxonomy): domain Eukaryota; kingdom Viridiplantae; phylum Streptophyta; class Magnoliopsida; order Fabales; family Fabaceae; genus Erythrophleum; species Erythrophleum fordii. The sequence goes on along the minus strand of JAVQMF010000055.1, from coordinate 28,694,843 downwards.
TTCTTTTTCTATTGCTTGTTTAGTATGAAGAGCCTTCCACATCTCCATGGTTTTAACTTGTTAGTTGAGTTGATCTATCAGATTCTGCATCACCACAGCATTATCACTTTTGATATTGGCTAGATCATTCATTCTCCCCTCCAATTCTTTGGTTAGCACTTTAATTTCTTGTTGAGTTTCTCTTGATTTGAACCTTTGCATTTGCCTTTCCAATGCATCCCTTTCTTTTACTGCCTTTATTAGCTTAGCCTTTTTGTTCTACATCCTTCTTCTATTTTCCTTCATTCGCTATTTTTTGTCAACCTTCTTATCTCGGCACCTCCCATGTTTCCCTTACACTTTTTTACCCCGGTTGCTTCCGCTTGCAAAGCTGTGTATTCATTTTTCATTTAATTCAAACTCTTTGAGCACTCTTGCCTTCTATGATCTAAATCCTTTAATTTTTCCTTTTTGTCCTCCATTTGCCTTGCTAATTGTTCATTAATGACTTGCATATCATTGCCAAGCAAAGGATTAGGGGGCTTAAAAGAAGGGTTAGCACCCTTGGTTCTTTTTTTCTTGATATTCTTTTGTTGTAGCCATGATGTGCTTTCCTAACTCAAATTTCCCAATTTTCTGGCTTTGCATTTTAGTTCCTGGGTCACTGTGATAAAAGTGAATCATGCGTGTTGCTTCTTCAGATGGGATATCGTACCTATATGCAAATTGTTGGAGAACAATCAATGGATTGTAATTAATACAACCACGTGGGCTCATCAAGGGTATATTTAAAAAATTCTCCACAGCAATATATAATCTCCTAGCTTTCCCACCAGGCTAGCTTCCACCAGATCGTGTTTTCATCTAAACGACCAAGCAATTGGGCCCACTCATTGTGGTTCCTTTTTGTAGATGATAGTATGAAACCTTCATGACCCAAGAAATTCCTAATTAGATGATGGATAGTGTCATATCTCTAACCCAATTGATATCTCCTCCCATAAATGTGATTGAAAACCCAAACGATTAGAAGTTAGAGGCAACATTTCAATTTTCATCCTTTTTTTCTTGGCAAAAACTTAATGTCAAAAATGTCTCTGCCAGGACAGTTGGTATAGGGTTCACATGCTAGTTCTCCATTGCCCAAAATACACTTATGGCAACCAGATTGACTACTCATACTGCTGATAGGAATAGTATCAATCAGTATATTGCTAAGGCCAATATCCTCTTAAAAATATTCCAATCTTTCCTTTTTGCTAAGATTTTGAGATGTTTCTCTACATATTTTTTTGAAAGACCTTCTGTAACACCCCGAAATTAATTAAGGTGTTAATCATGGATTAAGGTTAATTAAGGATAATTAATAAAGGATAATTGGGCAAGTTAGTGAATAGGCATTCTAGAGAGATAAATTGTTAATCTGGGTTAAGAATTTATTTGGGATAGAAACTTCACCTAGGTCCAAATTAATGAATCATGATAAGAGGCTAATGGAGGCCCAATGAATTAGAGGCAGACCCAAACTAATTTAATGAGATAGAGGCCTAAGATTTATCATGTATAGGCTCAATTAAGTGGCCCACTTACCCTTGTGCAGACCCAAACCCTTAAGCCCTTCAAATTAGGCCCAAACCCCATTAAACTTCAGCAACCCAATGTATAAAACTGGCCCAATGAAATTTTGCAGCCCAACAATTGAAAACTGGCCCAATGAGCAAAATCTGAAACCCAATTGGATTTGGGCTTGGAGCAACCCATGACCCAGCCCCTTGACCCAACTTAAACCCATCTAAAACCCTAATACTTCAGCCACTTATCCCATTTGCTGAAACTCAAAAGTGAAATTCGGAGGTAGAGAAGGAGGCTAAGGTTTGGGGCAAAAATTCTGCATTTTCACACACTTAGAGCAAGATTTGGCCAAGGTAATAGTTATACAACTTAATCCCCTCATCTTTCTCTTTAATTTGGTCCGATTAATTTTTCAATTGGAGAATTTTTATCATACCCAAAATCTGAAATGTGGGTGTTTGGGGATTTTCTTAAGGAAATTCGTAGGTTGAGGTTGGGGTTGGTATTAGGGAACTTTAAACCCCCCATTTTGATGCTTTCTTTGATGGTTTGAGACCCCTATAGCTTATTTATATTATGGCATTAATTTGGTACGAATTTACTTAGGATTTTGGGTGACACATTGAAAATTCTGGTAGAAGATACTTGAATCCGAATTTGGGATTTTGTGGTGGCTGTTGCAATTGTGTGCAAGTGAGGTAACCGGGGTTTACATTAATTCCATGCATGTATCTATTTTAATTTCATATTTGCTGTATATGAATAATTTGAAATACTGAATGAATTGGTTGGCTATTTATTGTATGATGATTGGACCTTGTGAGTTCATGGTGAAGCTGTGGTGCGGCTACCACCCATGCATGTGCCACGATCGGGCACCGGGTTATGATCAAACCCCAGATGCACTGAGCCCTGGTTGTGCTCAATGGAGAGTAGGTGCCATGGACGGCCCTCTCTCAATGTTAATGGCCTTTAACATGTTAAATATATGATTGCTAGTATGGGATAGTAATCATAATAGCCTTATTGTTTCATTTGCTCAAATGACTGATATGATTCTGATATGGATTTTTGATTCATGCATATATGTTGATTAAATTGGATTATATGATGGAATTGTCATGGTTACTGAGATTCATATCTCACCCCGTTTTATGGGATTAATATTTCAGGTGAAGGTTCCTCGGGTAAGGATAAGGGTAAGCAAGTGGATGAACATCCATGAGCTGAGGCCTAGTGTGGGGAGGCTACACTCGGTCTGAGTGTAATAGGGTAGATGCTAATTTTGTTAAGTCATCTATAGTATCATCATGTATCTGTATTGCCAAGTGTAGGCTTGCACATTTGATTTATTGAGGATGTATGTAATGAGGGGTTAGACCTCATCCTAATTTAGAAATTGTTGTATGGACTCATTATTTTTACTGTAATTGATGCTGACCTATAACATTGCTTATTAATGGAAATGTGACCCTTGAGATATTGATATGAACCCCTAATGTATGGAACCCCCATTGATTGAGTATTTATGGATGGCTGATGGTAGTTCATGTATAATCTATTGTTGCAACTTTATAAACTTGCTGATAGAAGGAAATTGGAGGAAAGAAATGGGCATATAAGATTTGAGTTGGTAATGGAAGCATAGCTAAGTAAATAAGGTAGATAAATGCCATTAGAGCCATATCAAATGAGGGGAAGTGACCTTAGGGTGTCCCTAAGAAGAGAAATGGAGCGTAGGGGGTGAAATATAGGGAAAATAGCTACAGAAGGGAGTCACGCCGCGGCCAAGAAGGCTTCGCCGCGGCCTAGGGAGTGACAGTGGCGAGGGACGCCGCGGCGCGGAGTGAAAATAATCGCCCAGGGGGTGACAGAATGTAACCTCGCCGCGGCGCGAGTCGAGGGAATTAATTAGGGAGGTTACAGTAGCAAAACTCGCCGCGGCGCCACATAGGTTAGCCGCGGCGCAGATCCAACTCGCCGCGGCTAAAATTCCAAAGAGCAACTTGGCCGCGGCGCAAGAGTTCCAGGCCGCGGCGTAAGTTTAAAAACTTGGTTTTCTAGCTCCAGAACCTAGCTTAGCCGCGGCGGGGAAGTTCCAGGTCGCAGCGCAGGTCCCCAAACTTCTATATTCGACCTAGAAACCCTAATTTTAGTAAGGCTAATGTTAGGGAGTAGCATGGAGACATTGGTGGGATGTTTTTGTGGGTTGAAATCGATTAATGGATGAATCCTAAACCTTTAGTGATGGTACAAACCCTTTTTATGCATGTTCCCGTTATGGTTGTTAGTTGATGATCCAAGTAGTATCAAGGTTTAAATTTCTCTATATTTTATTAATGTGATTAGTTGCAACGACTCCAAATCTTGATCATTATTTATTAATCATGTATTTAACTATAATTACCGATGTTAGAACTTAGGGTTGTCACACCTTCAGTTTGCCCCTTTTGTGTAATTGGACTCTACCAAGGTCTTCCTCTAAAATCTGTGCCACCACCTGCTTTGATGGTAAATACCTAGGATAAGTATAAACAGATGCATTTTTTCCCATAGGTATATTTAAGAGACTCCCATATTCTTTTAAGATAAGTGTAATATGGAAGGTGGGAAATATAAAACATCTTAGAGAATTGTCCCAATACTAAGCCAAAGCTGAGAGTACTTTCGATTGGACTAGTATTAACAACAGGTTTAGGATATCCCTATAATCCCTTCAAAAGTCTTGAATATGCCTTCCTTTAAGTTTCTTACTCAATATAACCAAACCTTCAATTGACTCAATTTCTGTCTTGACTTTGATTTTTGTCCTTGTCATGACTAGCCCGATTTGTTTCAAACTCAGATGTTGCTTATTGCCCAGAGGTTCTATTACTTCTATTATGCCAATAAGCTTGAACAACAAATCACTGCATTAGAACACATCGGTTAGCATACCAAAGATTGTTGATCAGGGGATTATTATTATTAACTTGATAATTTTGTTTTCCTTAAAGAACTATTCCCCTATAAAGTATGGGCTTTAAGATTTAATTAGCAAGTTAACATAATAATCCCTTAGCATATGATGAATTCAAAATCAAATAATCATTCATGCAGCATTGAGAACAATGCCTTGGTATGAGAAAAGAAAAAAACTGTATACTTTTCTACGAGGAGCTTATTGCTCCATTGGAAAAAAAAGCAGTTGACAACTAATTCGAGAAAAATATACCTTTCTACACGATTGATGCCTTAAAATAATTTCAATCTCTAGCCAAGACATAATACTCGTTTAGTAAAATTTATTTATACCATGATTTCCAAAACTTTGAGAATACTCATTTTCCATGAAAAAATTGTTGTCTTGTGTCAATGTGAATTTTAGAAAAAGGAATTTTTGTTCAGTTTCAATAAAAATGGATTGTATGTCATTTATTATTTTACCTTATCTCTTCCCTATTCATGCACATGTATAAATGTATGTTAAAGGCTTCCCTTGTAAGGGATTATGATGAATATAGTTAAGGCCCCTTCGAGGTTGGAAACCTACTAAGTGAGGGTTGGCTTAACTAACTCATACCTTTATCATAGTTAACATATATTTAATTGTGCAATAGCATCTCATTAATATTCTAGTAAACAGTGACGTTGTGTCACTTTCCCTATAGGATTTTGTTGAATGCATGAATGCGATAAGGGAAAAAAATGCCCTCCTTTGTGCTATTATGGGTAGACTATAAGTTAAGATCACTAGTTTCCAGAAGTCTGCCTCTAACTATTTAGTAGGCCTCTATAGCTTGACTATTTGTATATGTTTCAAGGTATGTCTATGACTCCTAAAATTGTTGGCCTCTAAATTGTCCCCACCATGAGATAAGGATCTTGTTATATAAACTTGACCTTGAAAGAAAAAAGATCCTAAACAGGTCAAGCCGATATAATAAAGTACAATTTAAGTGAGGTCTTCTTGATAGCCTTAAGAAGCACAAGGCTCTACAGGGAAATATATATAAACCTTTTTTAACCTATGGTGCATTAAGACCTGGGTATAGGGCCACTAACGTGTGTGAGATTTGTGTCTCAGTGATATGTGTGAGAAGAGCATTTACTTTTTTATCCTATGGACTACCCAACCCTCATCTGCTAAGCAAATTGGTAGCATACAAGGCAGGGAAGTATATATACAGATATAAGTAAAAGAAGTAAAATATATACAAATATGGTCATCTACCCTAAAGTTTTGTTCCACATGTTATCTATCCTAACACATATTATGTATGTAATCAAAGAATTGAAATATATGAAACAAGCATGTGATAAGCATACTATTTACCCTATTCATGTGAGACACACGACACACATAAGAAGATTCAAAGTAAAAGAAGGTCATAATATTTTTGCACAATTAACTTAAATTAGACTTGACTCTCAAACAATTTCTAATGGATTTGCCATATCGTCACACCCCAAAATGTGATCGCGTGGTGCCAAAAAGAAAAGAAAAGAAAAGAAAAAATTTTTAGAAAATTTTAATTTTCCAAAACAAAAACCAAAATCAAAGTTAAAGTAATAGAGTCGCCACCAAAATTTTAATTTTTAAAAGGTAAAACTTTGAAAAAGTTTTTTTGTAAGAAAAATAGTTTACAAACCAGATAATAAATTCAGGAGTCAATTATGAGTGGAGAAAGTGTTAGGCACACCATAACACCCGTTACTAAGAACGGTTACCCTAAGTCAGTTGTGCAAAATTAATATGGCATTTATTCTACTTTAATTCCCCTAACAAGTCACATGCAAAATAAAAAGGAAAGAACTTAAGGAAATAAAATTAAAAGTAAAATAAGGACAGAAATTATGAAAATAAAATTAAGAATAAAATAAGACGAAAAGAAATTAAGAAAATAAAATTAAAAATAAGAAAGAAAGAAATCTAAGAAAATATTTATTTACAAAAGTAGACTTGACCTAAGATGAAAGTTCAGAGTTTACATACTTTTCGAAAAAGGTCAAAATCCATGTAGTTCAAAAGAATTAAAAAAAGACATCAATGAGTTGGTTTTTGTGTTTAGTTTAGATTAGGGTTTTTGGGTTTTAATGAAAAGAAAAAAGATAGTAAAAATAACTTTACATTTCACAAATAAAACTACTTTAAAATTAATTGATAAGTTTTAGTTTACGAAAATTAAGTTAATTTCACATTTATACTCTTTTCTTTTTTTCTTTTTCTCTCTTCTTTTTTTTTAAACTTTTTTATTATCATTATTATTATTTTGATATTTTTTCATGTAATACATTTTTGTTTCTAATCTTTGTTGAAAGAAAGTTGAAAAGAGGTTTATAAATTTGAAAAGAAAATTAATTTCCTACTTATTTCTTTCTCTTTTGTGTGCTTTTTTTTTTGTTTTATTATGTTTTTTTAAAAGTAATATAAAACAAAAATATTTGAATTTAAAAGTTTCGTTTTTCATTTTAAAGGATTGGCATTAAATATTAACATTATTTTCATTTTGATTTTCTTTAAAAGGTAAAACAAAAGCTTTTATTTATACTTTTCTCCCCTCCCCTTTTTTTTTTGAGACCCTAATTTTTAAATTTGGAGAAATTTTAAAAAAAAATTTAGATTTAAAAATATACTTTCCTTTATTATTCTAGTCTCTTTTTTCCTTTCTCTTTTTTTTTTAGTTAACTTTTTTTGTTTTTGTTTGTTTTTGTTTTTTACTTTTAAAATATTTTTTTAATAAAACTCCCTTTTTTGTTTTCTTTTTTTTCTCTACTTTTGATCCATTTTTCAAAAGATATACTCTAATTAATTTTCGAAAATTTTTTTAAAATATTTTTTTTTCTTTTTTAAGAAGACCCTTTAAGAAAAGGAAAAAGCTTTTTTTTTTAGATTAGCAACTTTAGTTGAAAATGTTTTTTTTGTTTTTGGTTTCTCTTTTTTTTCTTAAAATCGTGCTTTATTTTTTTCTAAAAAAGCCATATATTTTTAAGGAACCTCATTTGATTTTCTTAATTTTTTTTAATTTTGATTTGAATCATATCTTTTTATCATATTTTCTTTTCTTTGAATTTTTGAAAATGAAATTAAATAAGGCTGTTCGGACCTAAATTTTGCAAATAAGAGAAAGTAGATAAATAAATGAATAAAAAAAAAACCAATAAGCACCAAAGAGACTTTATTGTCTCACATGTTACTCTAGTTAATCCTTATACGTTTGAGGAGATACAAAATCTCACACGGCTACTCTAAGAACCTAAACAAAAATATATAATAAATAAGACAAAAACATGTGAAAGTATATGATATCAACTTTTGTGTCCAATCTAAATCATACCGTGCAAACTATATGCACATTTTAATTTCAAGGTACAAACAACAAGAACATGATATCTCTTCAACCATCCTTTTTATATTGCTCCTCATCCATTTGCATTAACTCATTGACCTTTGCCTCTCTCAAGCTTCTTGCATTCCTTCCCACGATCTTCACCATGGATAGGTTTTTGCTTGTGCACCCAAATAAAACACTTGGCAATGATGATTTTATAAACTCACATACCAAGTAATGAGATGGATGTCATGTTGTCCGAGTTTAAGTGCTTATAAGAATAACATAAAGGTCAATGACTTTTTTGGAGTCTTGGACCAAAGCCAATATGTAGAACCCAATTGAAATCTTAAATGAAAATTTTGCTAAAAGTAACAATTTCAGTACCCAACACTTTGGTGCAAACGAGTTAAGAAGTGAGCTCCTGTAATAAGGAAAACTTTATTTAAATCTTTTTCATTAGAAAAAGAACTCCACCAGTAATAGAAAACTACTCCTCGGAGCATATAGCATATGGGCCATCAAGGTAAAACCCTTTTATTTTATTTCAATAGACACTGATAAACCAACAGGGAGCAAGCAACAACACTGTCAATACATACTCAGCCTTTGAGACAGAAATCATGCATTCCAATCCAAAGAGTAATCGAAGAGCCATAAGACCAAATCATTACATTAGGCATGTCAAAATAGGCATAGCCAGTTGAACATCTTTTCTTCACCCAGTAGAAAGATAAACAAATGGAAGAAGGGAATAGAGTTTTCTATCTATTTCATCTTACTAGGTGAAACCACGAAGCCCAGGCAAACAGAAAAGGTAAGAATTAAGAAGCTTCAGACATTGCTACACCATTTTAGCTTATTGACTCGCTATGAGCAGAAAAAAAAAAAACAGCAATAAGAGAACAAAATTTCTTTCAATTCCCCTGAAATCCAAAAAAGCAGTCATGGGTATGAACAGAAAATTTACGAAGCAGACAGTAATATTGAACCAAAATAATTAGGTAGCAAGAGCATTGTCGAATGGATACCTTTGTAACCGAGTTCTTTGCATGCCAACGAGAAATTTGAAATTTCCTGAGTGACTCTTCCCCAATCTGTTGCTCCCCTTGCCTCTCGTCCTTGTCCCAAAAACTCTTGTGATTTTTCTCTTAAGCTCTTCTTTTTTTCCTCCCTTCGTTCTTTTTTTTCGGCCCTTCTCTCAGCCTCCTCTTTTATATTGAGCCTAAGACCATCTTTCGATCCCCTCTGCTACTCTCTTCCCCTTTGATGCTTCCTTCTCCTTCCTCGATTCGTGTCTCTATCTCCCTCTTCCATTTTCGTGTCTCGTTCTCTTGGCCTGCGATAGTGAAAGGGACGTGAAGAGGAGGTCAGCTCTTCAGGCATACCGCTGACTCTCTACCCTCCCTTTGTCGGCTTCTTTGAAATGCTGCTGAGAGCTCTTTCCCTTCTCGTGCATCCCTGGGCAGGGCGCTGATCTGTGGCTCTGTGCTGCTTCTTTGTTATGGCAGACGGACAAGGGGACTGGGGATCAAAACGCAGAAACCCTGCATTTTGTTCCCCCTCCTGAATTTTTTTCTTTTTTGTGATTGAGCGTTAGGCCGATGGATTTAGAAAGGTTGGGCTCCAGTTTTCTTTTTTTCTTTTTTAGAATTTAGGCTGTAGTTTTTTTTTTTTTTTTTTTTTGGTTGGGCTAAAAGTTTTAACCCTCTTTTTTTAATTTCTTTTCTTACTATTTTTTTTTTTGTTTTTACTTTTTTTTTTGACTTTTTTAATTTGATTTTATATTTTTAATTTGATTTTTAATTTTCGTGCTCTTTCCTTTTTCCTTTTTTTTGGATTAAGTTATTTTAGGCTTTAGGAATTTGGGGGAAGGAAGCCCAAATACTTCTCCTCTCTCTTTTTTTTTTGAATAACCTTTTTTTTATTTTTCAAATATGATTCAAACTAACTATTCTTCTCTATTTTTGTATTTTTGTATTTTTGCGAATCTTGTTATTATTTTTGAAACTTGTTCGGATAAAATTTAGTATTCACAGCTCTTATAAATTTTTCTTTTTATTTTACTCATTTCTTAATATTAAAAACCTCCAAATCAAGTTGGGCCAAATTGGCTGGCATGGCCAGCCCAATGCCTAGACAGGTAAGTTGGCTTAGCCTTCCTGACCTAACCCCAGTAGCATTAGGCTACTAGGCCAAATGAACACCTTTACTTCCTTTCTTTTGATCCACTTCCTTTTTTTATCTCCACGTCTCTCTACTTGAGAGGCAAAGGCACTTTATCATTTACTCACTTAAGAGAATCCAAATCTACTTACACACACATAACCATTTATATAGGGGGTCTTATAATTGTATATTATAAAGGTAATAATTTGTGAAAGTAATATTCCCTTAGTCATAATCTTGGGAAAATTATTTGTCCCAAAAAATATTATAAAAAAAATTGCACTTGCCCATTGTCAAGAAGGTTATATATAACTCAATCAGATCAAGCAAATGAATTTTCCCATGTGATTGTGACTATCCTTTATGTCATTTATTGGCTCAACAAGAATAAATGTGTTCATGAAGGGATCAAAATCCTAACCTATTGTTGTTCTTTGTCAAATCAGTTCAATCTTACATCAAAATAATGTGGCCTAGAAACATTGTTGGGATACGAATGAGGTGATAGGCAAAAAAAAAAAAGGAACATTACATTCAAGGACTTAAACTTTACAAAATTTATAATAAAAGACCTTAAAAACTTAAATTATTTAGAAGGCCTAGAAAACTAAATTTTTGGATTGAATGGACAAAAATGCCCTTCTTCTTTTATGATTATCTAGGTAAAAGAAATATAGCAAGCAATGCAAGAGAAGGAGGAAGGCATAGTAGAAACATGAGATGCTAAGCCATAGTCATAACCATCTTCTTTTAAGCAATAATGCAAGGGTTTCACCATCATCAATAGCAACTTGTAGCACTTCTCTTAGTTGCCCTCCTTAAGGATGATTCCATTTTGTCCATTGCTACTCCTATAAAGAACTTTGCATGCCAAAAATCCTAGAAAATGTCCACTCGATCCCTTGTATTTCCAAGGATTTTAGACATTTTTCCTCCTAATCTTGTTCAAATATTGAGTTAATCTTGCAATTGTACATGCTTTGTTCAAATGGGTTTCCATGTTTATACAAAGAGAATGGTTGGTAGGGTTCTTGCTTCATGTCACCATCACACTTCAACATATTTGAGGTAGTTTGGTTTGATATACAAATGTAATATAATGCTAACGTGGTTCTTTAACAACGGAAGGCATAGCTTTTACAAAAATTTTAACTGTTGACTACATTATTTGGGCAAGCTTAAACTGAGCCCTCGGATAGATCTAAGACTATAGGATTTACATTTGATCCTTTTGGTTGAATAGGGTAAGAATTGGCAAACCTCAATATGCTACCTTGAACATAACAATAATTAACCATCTTTGGTTGGTCTTTCACAGCTTATATTGTTAAATCCATTTGTTGGCAAGGTGTTTGTTACCACTAATATTTCTTAAAGTTATAAGGGACTTTTAAAATTATTACAATTTAGTTTTAGGTTTGTTACTATCTTGTTTTCTAATTCTTATAGAGTACTCTATCTTAAATATTAATTAATATTATTAATTGATCCATTTTGTGAAAGTCTATACTATAATTATAAATAACTCAAATAGGGAGTTTTAAAATTATTACAACTCGGTTTTAGATTTGTTACTATCTTGCTTCCCAATTGTCATAGAGCATTTTATCTTAAATAATAATTAATATTATTAATTGTTCCATTTTGTGAGAATATATACTATAATTATAAGCAATTCACATAAGGATAACTTCAAATATTTAATTAGTTTCTAAAGCTTATTATTTTGTTCATCAAAGCATAAAAGCAAACATCTTGCCAACAAACTAATTTAACAATACAAGCCATGAAAGACTAACCAAAGTTGGTTAATTGTTACTCTGTTCAAGGTAACATATTGGGGTTTGCAAATTCTTACTCTATTTGACCAAAAGGATCAAATGTAAATCCTATAATCATCAAATTTGTTGGAAGGCTTAGTTCAAGCCTACCAAATAGTGTAGTCAATAGCTATTTTGTGGAAGCTATGCATTTACCTACTAAAGAACCACAATAGCATTCTATTACATTTATTTATCAAACCCAACTATCACAAATATGTAGAAATGTGATGGTGACATGGAGCAAGAACCCCATCAACCATTGCCTCTATATAAGCCTAGAAAACCCATCTCAATAAAGCAAGTATAACAACAAGATTGACTTAATATTTAGGCAAAATTAGAGGAAAAAGGGCCTAAAATCCCTGGAAGTACAATGGAATCAAGTGAACATTTTCTAAATTTTTGAATGCAAAATTCTCCATAAAAATGGTGGTGCAGATGAAGTGGAATCATCCTTTAGGATAGCAACAGAGAGAAACACCACAACTTGCTGTTGAGGATGGTGGAGCCCTTGCATCATTGTGTCAAAGAAGATGGCTATGACTATGGCTTTGTATCTTATGCTTTTACTGTGCCTTCCTCCTTCTCTTACGTTGCTTATTGCACTTCTTTTACCTAGACCAACATAATAGAAGAAGGGCATTTTTGTCCATCTAATCCAAAAATTTGATCCTTTAGGCTTTCTAAATGGTTTAAAGTTTTTAAGGTTTTCCATTATAAATTTTATAAAGTTTATGTCTTTGAATATGATTTTCCCTAAAAAGAAGAGTAGCATTAAAGTAAAAGGCTAAAAGAAACCTTGCTTATTATGGATGGCTATGTACAACAAGTTAGTCTATTATTGGATGGATGGGCATTAGAAAGAAAAAGGATAAAGACATATGGAAATGTACATTTCAGATCATCTTTTATTATTGTCTTATCAGGAAATTGGATTGGGAAGAGAAGGATAATAAGAATAAGGCCCTACTTGGTATAGAGCAAGGAAATAAATTTCATTTCCATTCTTGTGTATGATATCTATTATACCCTTGTAATTGTTACTTAATAGTATCTACCCCTTTTTATTACTTTTTTAAAGTAAGGGCATGAGAGTTATTTACTATTTACAAAATCATAGTTTTCCTTTCCATTTCTATTTTCATCTTAATAATTCTATGTAGCAAATAGCCCCTAAGGCTCTAGTCTTTTAAGACTTGTTAGAAGGATTCTCCTATGAATCTATTAGCAAGATTGTATTCTAGAACCAAACAAACAGCAACTACAACTACTTTTCCTAAAAGAAAATTGTTAAGAGATTGTGACTAACAAATTATAGAGGGACCGTAATCTCTAAGTTATTGATCATGATGTCCATTACTTGATTGCTCTTATTTTTGCAGATATCAATTGGGCTAGGCAAATTCCACACATAAGGAATAATGGAGGAAACAATTTTACATGAAACCTATGTTTATCTTTTATATTAGCTTTAATGTTATTGTAATCTTCAGGCTCTTAACATCTTACAAAATAAAAAATTATGAAAGCAATATTCCCTTGGTTATAATCTTAGGAAAAATTATTTACCCAAAAAAATATTTTGAAAAATTGCACTTGCCCATCACTCTTGTCTTCAATTACGATGCTTCTCCAATCTAAAAAAGGAAAATTGCAACTTATCTATTAGCTTCATTGTTGTAAGCCATCTACAGTCAAAATTTTAAAACTTCAATTATGTAAAATTATTGAAAGACCCTTCTTATTGTTTAATTAAAACCTCTTTTATCATACTCTTCATCTTTCACAATTGATGTATCATTGTATCTTATGGCTTCGAATTTGGTTTTTGGTTGGAGAAAACAAGTACCAAGACAATTGTGACAAACTGCATAATAAAAAAGCAATATTATTTGATTGATATCCCTTTTTTATTCATTCTTTTTCCACCATTAGTGCAAAAATACTCACCATTTTGCAATGGCAACCCATTGTCTTGTAATTAAAATAATCTAAAAAAATTCCTACAATCATAAAGTCCCGTGAGTTAACTAGTGGTGGATATAATGTGAAGTTATGAAAAGGAACATGCTTCGACTAACCTACATCACAGTAAATAGATATAATGTGATCAGAAACTAGGCCTTACTTTAAGTAATATAACACGTCTCACTCCCTTCCTATTGTGTTTACTTCTACTATTTTTATCAAAGCCCAAAGTACAATTTCCATCTTCAAAAACTCCAAAACTATAGTGTCATTTTTAATTTTATAACCATCAATGATATCAAAACCTTATTTTAAAACACCTAATTATACCCAACCACCTTAATTTCATATTTTTACATCTCACCTGTTAGTCTTGATGACCTCTATAACACCCTTACATTTTTATCCATTCTTTTTAACTTACACAACCTATAATTCTAAATACAATACAGAATATTTATTTTTGTTTCCATAAATTATTCACTATGATTACTGTTTTAGATATTGCTGCAAAAATTCTACAAAAACTCGTTGTTATCATTTAATAGCATGCCATTTCATAGTGAGACTAAATAATACTAATTGTATTTCAAAAAATATCAGAATGTTAATAATACATAACAAAATTTGTGATTCTTCATTAGAATCTTAAACTTATTACAACACAAATTTATTTCTATAGAATATGTGGATCTTGTGTTCTATCATTGAGCATAGCCACATTAATATTTTAGATTACTTGAACAAGTCCTACTAATGGAATCTCAATCCATGTCTATTCCACCTCAAGGACTATACAGAACACTAGCATAACTAATTTTTAATCTAAACACTTATGCCAAGAAAATTATAAGAATTGATATTCTCAATAAAGATAATTGCTGATTTTGAAGACACATAATGTTTTAGTTGTATAATATATAGAAAATGTTTTATACTTACTCATCTTATCGTAACTCATAATTAAAATAGAATTAACACATAACATAAAAATAGAGTTAGATATTAAACTAATCAAATGAATACATCATATACCCTTATTTTTAGTATACATATCCTTAATTCCTAAACTACAAGGTTCATAATGCAACAACAATGGCTTATTTGTACATAATAAATAAAAATTTACATAAAATTCCTCATTTATAGAATATCTACTATACTTTTTCCAAGTCCAATCCAAATCCCTGTGGGGTTAGGAATTTCCCACTCCAACCATGAAAATGTATAGAGTTCATAGAAGGTCTCAATTAAGGCACAAATGTAAATCATTTGTGCATAAACAAATTTAATTTGTTAATCATAATCATATGACATCATAACTTTGTTTGTAAGCATACTCATTTAACTCACTAAAGTGTCTCCTAAGATAGATCCACATAAGTAATGCAAACAATCAGCTTATTAAGCAAGACTCCTTTCACCATCCCTATCTACTACCATCCTTACAACCCTTAATTCTTTTGTTTATATTTTTTTTATATGACTTTATGTGCACAATGACAAAAAAAATTACATTTTTCCTTCTGTTGTATTTTTTTCACATTTTTTTCTCTAGCATTATAAAATATTTTTCTTCATCAAACATCATGAAAATAATGTAAAAAAATACAACATGTATTGATTACTCTACTACACATGCAAATTGTCTCAAAATAGCAAACTCTCAAGGAACCTTAATTTCTTGTTTTATTACTAACTTTAGCATACTCTAGGTCTTTGTCCTTGGTCCAAAATCCATATCCTCATGCCATGGTCAAGTCTGTAATAATCATTATTAAAGGGTCATAATTTCATATAAATAAAATCTTAAATATAAGAATATTCTTAAAGTCAAAATCTACATTTAACAAAAAGTCAACTTGTACTTTGACTTTTTAGTTTTCATAATTTTTGAAAATATAATTATAAATAAATATGAATAAATATAATAAATTGCTTCAATTAAATTTCATACTTAAGGATCCTATGAAATTTATTTTAGAATAACAACACATAATAGTCAAGTAATCACATGTTAAGAATATAACAAGCAAGACATAAAAATTATCTATTCATGCAACCATAAGTCACACAATGACTTTCTCTTAATTCAAACATGTGCCAACATTTATTTTCATCAACTATATATCAAATTATCTCGACAAGTCAACTCCTCGTAATTTTTTAAAATATCATTAATACTAATAACAATTCCATTTTTTTTAAGTCAACTTTTTTTTTCAACATGACTAGCCATTTCCCTGCAAATATTACACTTCCTAAATTAGTTAACTTTATGCTTAATTTTTTCTTTAACCTAGACAATTGCATGCATGAACTTTTTTTTTTTTTAACCTAATCAGCCTCATGCAACATGAAATTCTTATCACACATGCACACTTATCCTATAGTTTTCAATGTCAACTGTAACACCATACTTCTAAGACTCAATTCATGCAATTCTCATGCTGCATCTCATATAATTTCTATGGAAGCAACATAGTGGTATAGGGAGCCATAAATCAAGATGCATTTCTCCACAAGTAAAATTTTTCTTTTGCAGACCCATATGCCATATAGACTCATGTATCACATCCTTATATTTATTTATATGGATACAACTCATTTTCATCACTAAAAATGGTCTAGAGCTCGTGTAAGGCAAAGGAAAGCATAAAACATATACTTACAATTTTGGCTAGAAATTTGTCCCTTTTTGTCACAAACTTTATAAAATCATAAATAATTTTAGAAAAATAGAAAACATGTATTCTTTACCATTCTAGAAAGATATACATGTATAATATATGCTAAAAATATGACCAAACAATGAATCACCACATAGAGAATGTTTGACATTCAAAAAGGGGCAGAGGTCTGGTTGGCTACTGGTACTATCACAAGTTTCTGTAGGAAATTTCAAAAATGTCTAATTAATTCCACAAAAATCTAATCCATACAAATGATACCAATCTGAAAAGATACAAATGTTAGCTAGAGGGAAAAAATAACTCTAGACTAGTTTAGGCATGTCCATGTATTGAAAATTAATTAAACAGTAACCTGGGTCAGTTTGGATGCTTGATGCTGGATAGAAAGTTTGAAAATTCATATCTCCCTCTCTAGACATCCAATGGGGTGCTTCAAGTTAGCACCAGTCACTAGGAATGTATAGTTTCTTTTTATAAAATTTTATGGCAATTGGACATCATTTGCCCCTGAGTGACAAAATTTAATTTCGGATAAGTGTGAACAGTACCATGAACCAAAATCAAAATTTTTCCCAACTTTGAAAATTCATCAAAAATTCCATGGACCTCCAAAAACTCTATACTTTAGCTTTCCAAAAATATCTCAATAAGTTATAATTACATGCCAAATATCATATCAGAAAGAGCTCATTTGGACAAAAAGTAGTATAGATTTCCAATATGGTCAATTTTGCTCTATATTAGATACCAAGTGTGCCCAAATGGTCTTTCTTAGTATTTGGAACCTCTTGGGCAAGTTTAAAAGCATGAATATGACTTATATGAACTGTCAAAGTGGTCCCAAACCTCATGCATCTTATTTTGGCTATTCCACTTCCATATATACACTAATACATCAAATAATTCAAGAGCCAAACTTGCCATTACATGACCAAAATGCATATTTTCATACATATAACCTTAAAGCTCATTTATACACGATACATTAGCATAATTATACATGATCATAAGGTCATAGGTCCTATACAACCATAGATTATAACATTTGCCATGTTGATGGCCTTAAAAAAGTAATTTTCATGCATTTCAATGTCATGTTCTCATCTCTTAAGTAGTTGGTTTCAATCTCCTTGCTCTCTTGATTCACCTAGCATGTTAAGACATTGGAGAGGAAGGAATGAGATTTAAAGAATCTCAATAGCTCATCTCCCATTCAATCACATATAAAGCATGCAATACAAGTCTCACAAATGCATGCATGGGCATATTAACATGTGCAATCATTTAAGAAACATTCTTGGCATTTGAAAAAGTCATACATAACATACATAGGCTTGCCAAGTAAGTGGATTAGCCTCACCCATTTACTTGTGGATCTTAGACTTGCCTCACCCATTTCTTTAAGAGGTTCTAGAACTCAACCTTACTCTTAGGAGTCAACCTCACTTTTGGGATACTCTTTACTTTGTTTCAACCAATCTTAAGGGTTCTTGGCTCATCATCACCATGGTTAGAGAGTTCCTGGCTTTACCACACTTAAGCAAACTAAAGCAAGTATCATAAACATCATTTAGAAACATAATGCATCATCATGGTATCATGACATATAAAATCATGTTAGAATACATTTCATGGCTTAAAACATACATACACAAATTCAAGACAATGTAAGCACACATCTATGCATGAGAGAAGGTGGAAAGAGCTATCTTGCTTGCATTTATACACTTTTTCCTGAAGTCTTGAATCTTTTCCCTTGACCTCACACACCTAAGAAGGTGGAGATCATTCTTCTTGGCCTAGACACATCATATGAAAGCTAATTATACTCTTGAAGCAAAGTCTAAGGCCACATAATTATTAGAAAGACTAGGTGACTCATAAGGCTCTTTTATGGTTCCATAATGCACTTAATGAAGCAACCTTTGGAAAACATCATCTTGGCTCCATTTTATCTATTCATTCATGATTCTTGACTGCATTTAAACCTTTTAGAGTCATTACACACTCAATTCTAGGAGCCTAGTTAGGTCTTTCTTCTTTAAGCCATATTATGGAATATATAAGGCCATCTTGCTTTTTATGGCTTCTAAAATTTTCCCAAGGCTTCCTCTCATACTCTCCCATCATACATGATACAAAACTAAGCTTGGAAGGAATTAAAACACTCCCTAGGTGCATGGACTCTCCTTGGCCAAAGCTATGCTTCTATAAGACACCAATGGAGTTTCCTTGCTTCTTTTGATGGGAGAATCATGTAAGAAGCTCTTTTGGTGTCTTAGGAACTCATATGAACACTTAAACATCATAAAATAAGGCTAAGTTTCATGATAGAGTTCAAGGTGTAATCAAAACCCTAACTTTTCTATCTTGCAAATTCATAGTTTTTACTTAGATTTCCTTACATATTCTTACTCTCCTCCCTTAAATTCATAGAATTCATCCTTGGTTCTCCTCAAAATTCCAGCCCCCTTGCATCTACATACATAGGGTGAAATAGGGAGAAGGAGGGGGAGGAAGTATCTATCATAGGATATAAGATTTACTTTGTTTTTCCTTGTTTTCTCACTTGAATCTTCCTTTCTTTGGCTTCCTCTCTTCAAATTCAAATTTCCCTCCTTGGTATGAACTTAAAACAGCACCTAAAACTTTAAGAAAACCATAGGGAGAATGAGGAGAAGAGATTTCCTAAGGAGAAGACTAGGAAATTTCAACAATTTCTTACCTTTTTCTTGAAATTTTCCCTTCTCCTTTGCCTTATTCTTATACGCCTCCTTCCCTTGAGTTTTCTCTGATTTTTTGGGCAGAACTTAGCCGACCTAAATGAGCAAAAAAGAAAGATGCCTCATATATATATATGGGTTTAAAAAGGACTTTTTCAAAAATTCTCATTTTGTCGTTCATTCTTGGCATTTTAGTTTTTAACTCATTTTAGCTCTTTTTTTAGAACCATATTTTCCATTATGAAATTTAGATTCTCAATTTAGTAAAATGCCTTTGGAATCACTCAAATCGGAGCTAAAACCTTTTTCGAACGAATTAGTCAAAGTTTGGATTAACCAATGTTAGAAAACATTCACCGGAGGGGCTTTAACTACCTTGGGCCTTTCTATAGTTTTTAGGGCCTCCAAGAACCTTAAAAAACTTAAAACTTTCATTTAAAAATCCCTCCATACCCAATTCCATACTATACAAGCTTTAACATATTATATAAGAAGACCTTGTACTTACTAGCGAAAACCTTGTTGACAAGGTCTCAGAATTTGCACTACAGATTACAGGATCTTGTCGACAAAATTTTGGACTCAGGTGATAAGATATTATCTCAGCCCTTAAATTAACTTGGTCTGCCACCATACTTCATGTTATTTCTAAGTCTCATGTTATGGGATTCGTAAGAATACAAGAAAATAGTATATAAAAGTGAATATTTTAACGTTGCGTCACATATAAATTTTTCATTTATTTATGTAGAAACCATACGTTACGTTTCTCATATTTTCTCTCATTTTCAAAGAACCAGATATTACATTTCTCCCCCCTTAAATAAATTTCATCCTTGAAATTTGGGGTATACTTTCATATTACTCTTTTTTTTTTCTGGCTAATTGTGCTTTTCTTTCTCTTCTTCCTGGCTCTGTACATTTTTTTCAGCGATTTCATTTGTTCGAATTTTCTATTAGCTAGGGAATTTTTATTAATAGGTCTTAATGAAGGCTTTATTGTTATAGAGTACATGCTTGTTTTTCTCATAAGGGAAAGAAGTTTCTAACTTTAGAGGCCAATCTTGGGAGAGCTTACTAATCATATTAGGTTAGTTTTAACCCATTCGCAGGGCTTAACATTTCTTTCAATAGACTCATTTACACATCTCGAGAGTTAATTTATTTTGTATTTCGTTTCCTATATTTTTTCCCAATGGCTCCTGATAGAGTCTCATTTTTTTTATCATTACAGCCATCGGAGATTTCTGTCTATTTATTTACTTATTTAGATGTACCGTTCACTATTTGTCTCTGTGTTCTTTTTTACTAGCTCATCCTATGATTACAATTCACATTTCTTTCTGTCACAGGCCTCACATCTCAATTACTTATTAGGATTATAGCTCCTTTGAGGAGTTTCTGCTTTTAATGATCCCAGTTTCTTTGTTTACTACTATAACTATCTCTGTAGGCCAGGACTTTTTCTCACTTTCTTCCCTCACTTACAGTGGCATTTTATAGTCCTTCATTTCAACACTGATAGGCCTAACATATATGTCTTATACTGGCATTAAAAAGTGACTACCACTAACTACTGTTAAGCTCTGGTGGAATGCTAACTATACTCACAATTTCAATCACTAAAGGCATACTGTACCACTTACCTCATGTAAAAATTGTACCTAACCCCTTTCTGAATATATAGGCTAGCATGTGGGGATCTCTCTATCCCTCAGTTAGGGCTATTATCTGTTAGGTAGTGGTTTGTCTAACTTTAACTCTGGAAAGCCAATTTCTTGCTCTCCTCATCCCATACACTATGCTCATTTTTAAAGAGATCTAGTCAGTAGTCTAACTGTCTGAGTAAAGCCTTCATATCTCTGTGGTAATGGTCTACCAGACTTAAGAGGTTTTTAGTCTCTGAGACAAAAGCTAGCTGAAACTATATTGGTCTCTGAGACAAACTACTTTGTAAAAACTATCTCAGGCCATCATCTCACCAGAGAATCATCATATTATAACTAGGGGCTCTTTGTAACTCTATAGGATCTACTGTGACCCCTGGGTCTACTGTGACCTCTCAGAGCCCTACTAGGATCTACTGCGACCCGTTGTGATATACTAGGATCTACTGTGATCCATCTCTGGGAGACGTCAAAGCCTAAGATCATTATATCTAATAGTAAAACACATGCTCACTAAGTCCAGTAACCATCATTCATAATAGCTTAGGCTAAACTCAGAGGTACATCATGCTCTTCGTGCAAAGTGGGTTTTGTGTCATCTGATTCTCTAAGATCTCGTGATACTGATACTTAGAAGTATCTTAATTTTTGTTCATCGCTCCTCATAAGATCCTCAGATTCTCACTTCAGCCCCTTTTTACTTAGGCTTTCTTTTCTTACTTTATTGAATTTCTTACTTTATGTGTATTCGTTCTAATCTTCCTCTCATATCTTGCAGTTTCTAACTATGTCCACGTTCTACTTTTAAGTGCCTTGGCACTAAGGCATCTCACACACTAAGTGTGATTAACATCTCTAGCAGGAGAAAGGCTATGCACTGGTCCCTTCTCATTTTGTTTACATATATTATAAAGGACTCAAGCTATGTATACTGGACTCATGTTATCTGAATCTGAATATTTTTTACTGGGGATTTCTCTTTGTATGCTTTTCTCACTATTTTAGTATTCCTGGAATCCCTCTACCTTTCTTTCCTGAATCATCTCATTTTTTTACTAGCTAAGATACCTTTCAATTATCGGGGCACTTTGGTGATTAATGTTATCGCTTGCTACGCACTCAAGTCATATTACTATTAGGTTGATCAGGCCCAATATCATGTAACCATTGTTGCAAGCAAACTATAACATCAAACACTAATACACGGGTGCCTCATGACTATGCTTAAAGCCACTATCGCCTGTATATTACAACTTTCCTAACAATCTAAAGTATTCCTCTTGTACTTATCTTTATCTGCCCTATTCTCATAGGATACTCGGGGAAAATAAGATTCTTTCTCTACTTTATCCTGAGATCACTATACATTGCTTGTCTGTTTTTATTTCGGGCACTATTATACTAAAAAGGCATCTACGCTAAGGACAAGTGTGCTTCCTCAAGTATTCAAGCACCTCAACTAGATATTTATTCTTAACCTATTATGTCCTCGGCTTGAATACTGTTATATTTTCATTTTCATTTTACCTTTCCTATCCTTTTACTTAGGAAAAAGGATAGTCTACTACTGGGCATTTCTGTTGCCAATTCAGGTTTCTTTATGCTCAAGATCACTTGCATTTTCCCAGGGTTCCTCTACTTATTTACTCTCTGTAACATCAAGGGGGTCTACTTTCTCTCATACTCTTGCTTTCCTTCTAACTAGACCATTCCTCGGTAAACAGAATTCTATTTCATATAATCCCAAGAATTTCATTCTATGGCGCTCTCGACTTACACTCTTTCTTTACATAATACAAGACTCGCCTTTTGATGCGATCTTTAATTCTTTTAAACTTCCCTAAAGGTATTAAGGCACTAACTATTTATCTCAGCTCATTTCTATGTTCAGATTAGAGCTAAACTTTTTCTCTGTTCAGCCTCTTTAGTTTCATCCTTAGGAGTATAGTATACTATTTCTAGAGTTTTGATAACCCAATCTATGACACGTGCTCTTAATGTCTGGACTCTATCTTACTGAAAACTTATGCTCTACTAGATGCTCTAATCACTCATATGCCTTAATCTTATATCATTATCATATTAGGGAGCTTGTCTAACTAATTATTGGGCTCCTATCTATTTACTTTTCTATGCCCAGTCTGCTCATTTAGTCATTACTAAAGCGAGGGCATCTCTTCTGTAGTTAGTTTCTCAGCTCATTCTCGCTTCCTTTATTACTGTACTTAATAACTCAATGGGGTCTATCTAGGAGAATTTATTAATCATTACTGGGTGGTTTTCCTGACTTAGGATGTCTCATCTTTCCTTTCTTGATCCAGGGAAAATTTTCACTGAGATTTCATTTACATATCTCACCTGGAACGATGTTACTGGTCATCTCCCCTAAACTTTAGCTCATGCTCAACTTGGGCTAGCCATCTCATTAAACCTGTAGTTTATTATAAGAGTTATTAACTCATAGGCTCATGATAACTTAGTGCTTTCCAAACTATCCTCATTCTCTTCTAAGCCTCTGTCACTGGGCTACTCATACTTATCTCTAGGTGTTATCTATGAGGTACATCTTTTTAGGGCACTCACTATATGCCTCACTACTAGTAGCCTTACCTTAGATAAATTTCAAGGCTATGTTAACATCTTATCAACAGGGTCTGGGATCTTGTCAACAAGATCTCATATATTGCCATGAAAAATTCAAGACCCTGTTAACAAGGTTTTCCTGGTAGTGTCTACATGGTCTTAAACTCATCATATTAGCCTATCATAATATTCACAGGATTAATATTTTAAGTTGGAGTTAACGTATCATAGGTAGGTCTCAACAACATAACTGTCCCTATGTCTAACTTTCTCTATGCTGAGCTCTTTCCTTAATCCCAATTGCTAAGCCCACTGATTTTTTACTAATCTTTTATAACTATTCACTACTCCTCTCTACTTATACTAGGGGTTCTTGCTCTTTGTAGGTTGACTAATCCCTTATCAGTTTGGTCCTCAAGTTGGCTTAAATATGACTAACAAGACATTCATATTACCATTCGTCGTGACTAACTAGCCTCGAGTTCACCTTAGTTTCTTATCTAAGTATTAGTCGCAGCGAACTTCTTAATTAGCTACGGCAAGAAACTTTCTGGATTGCCTTGCTGCTACCTGGAATAATTGGCTGCGGCTAAGTAATTAATTGGCTTATTTTTTCAGGGATTGGATTTTTATCTTTAGCTACCAACTCGAGCCTCACTACTGCTATATCTAACCCATCATCAAGCTAGAGAATTCTACCTCTTGCTTCGTTCATGCATAGCTAACTATCACCTCTGGCTTTCCGGGCTTTAAGGAGTGTAGCTTGTAACTCAACTTCTAACTTAAGGGAATTTGCCTTTTGGGCTCTAAAATTCATCTAGGCATTTAGGTGTTGTGGCTAGGGGGTGACTCTTTTTCTCACTTCCCCTCTAGACTAGTCTTGTGTAGCTGCAGTCTCATCTCATACCGCACTATATCACTACTTGTATCTGCATTAAGCAGGACATTTTAGAATGATCTGAGTATGAATAGCAGGGAAAATTAGGCCTCATGTACTCTCTCTAGCAAGCCTCTTCGTATCAATGAAATCATTTCTTATCATTCATACCTAGGGCTTACTATTGATCCTGGCAAGCTATCATGTCTCATAGAGCTCTAGCTGTCGAATCTCTTAGCTCTGCTCAAGCTACGTTAGAGGCCACCCTTTCTCGGTGTCCACTAATAATCCTAAGACCATCATACAACTAACTCACCATGAATATAACCACAAATTATCTTCACACACTCAAAATGTCTCATATAAGACTTTACATAACCATATAAACCTTTTACACAGCCTTGTTACCACATTTTCAAGCCAAATCTACTTTAAGAGAGCCTAGAACTTAGCTCTGATACCAATAAATGTAATACTATACTTCTAAGATTCAATTCATGCAATTCCCATGCCTCATCTCATATAATTTCTATAGAAGCAACATAGTGGTATAGGGAACCATAAATCAAGATGCATTTCTCCATAGGTAAAATTTTTCTTTTAAAGACCCGTATGCCATATGGACTCATGTATCACATTCTCATATTTATTTACATGGATACAACTCATTTCCATTACTAAAATGGTCTAGAGCTTGTGTAAGGCAAAAGGAAGCATAAAACATATACTTGCAATTTCAACCAGAACTTTGTCCCTTTCTGTCACAAACTTTAGAAAATTATAACTAATTTTAGAAAAATAAAAAACATGTATTCTTTATTATTCTAGAAATGTATACATGTCTACTTTATGCTAAAAATATGGCTAGACCATGAATCACCACACAGAGGACGTTTACCATTCGAAAAGGGGCAGAGGTCTGGCTGGCTACTGGTACTGTCACAAGTTTCTGTAGCAAACTTCAAAAATGTTCAATTAATTCCAAAAAAATTTAATCCATATAAATGGTACTAATCTAGAAAGATACAAATGTTAGCTAGAGGAAAAAAATAACATTAGACCAGTTTAAGCATATCCAGATATTGAAAATCAATCAAACAGTAACCTGGGTCAGTTTGGATGCTTGATGGTGGATAGAAAGTTTAAAAATTCATATCTCCCTCTCTAGACATCCAAATGGGGTGCTTCAAGTTGGCACAAGTCACTAGGAATGTATAGTTTCTCTCTATAAAATTTTGTAGCAATTGGATATTTTTCCCCTTGAGTGACAAAATTTAATTTCAGACCAATGTGAACAGTACCATGAACCAAAATCAAAAAAATTTTCCAACTTTGACAATTTGTCAAATATTCCATAGACCTCCAAAAATTCTATACTTTAGATTTCCAAAAATATCTCAATAAGCTATAATTACATGCCAAATCTTAGATCAAGAAGAGCTCATTTGGATAAAAAGTGGTATAGATTTTCAATATGGTCAATTTTGCTCCATATTAGATACCAAGTGTGCCCAAATGGTCTTTCTTGGTGTTTGGCACCTCTTGGGTAAGTTTAAAAGCATGAATATGACTTATATGAACTGCCCAAGTGGTCTTAAATCTCATGTATCTCATTTTGGTCATCCACTTCCATATATACACTAATACATCAAACCATTCAAGAGCCAAACTTGCCATTACATGACCAAAATACACATATAACCTTAAAGCTCATTTATACATGATACATTAGTATAATTATACATGCTCATAAGGTCATAGGTCTTATACAACCATAGATTACAACATCTGCCACATTGATGGCCTTAAAGAAGCAATTTTCATGCATTTCAATGTCATGCTCTTATCTCTCAAGTGGTTGGTTTCCATCTCCTTGCTCTCTTGATTCACCTAGCATGTTAAGACATTAGAGAGGAGGGGATGAGATCCAGAGAATTCCAATAGCTCATTTTCCATTCAATCACACATAAAGCATGCAATACAAGTCTCACAAATGCATGCATAGGTATATTAACATGTGCAATCATTTAAGAAACATTTTTGGCATTTGAAAAAGTCATACATAGCATACATAGGTTTGCCAAGTAAGTGGATTAGCCTCACCTATTTACTTGTGGATCTTAGACTTGCCTCACCTATTTCTTTAAGAGGTTTTTAGACTCAACCTTACTCTTAGGAGTCAACCTCACTTTTGGAAGACTCTTTACTTTGTCTCAACCAATCTCAAGCGTTCTTAGCTTATCCTCACCATGGTTAGAGGGTTTTTGGCTTCACCACACTCAAACAAACCAAAGTAAGCATCATAAACATCGTTTAGAAATATAATGCATTATCATGGTACCATGGCATATAAAATCATGCTAGAATACTTTTCATAGTTTAAAACATACATACATACATTCAAGACAATGTAAGCACACATCTATGCATGAGAGAAGGTGGAAAGAACTACCTTGCTTGCATTTATACACTTTTTCCTGAAGTCTTGAATCTTCTCCCTTGACCTCACACACATAAGAAGGTGGAGATTATTCCTCTTGGCCTAGACGCATCATATGGAAGCTAATTATATTCTTAAAGCAAAGTCTAAAGCCACACAATTACTAGAAAGGTTAGGTGACTCATAAGGCTCTTTTATGATTCCATAATGTATTTAATGAAGCAACTTTTGAAAAATATCATCTTGGCTTTATTCTATCTATTCATTCATGATTCTTGACTCCATTTAAACCTCTTGAAGTCATCACACACTCAATTCTAAGAGCCTAACTAGGTCTTGCTTCTTTAAGTCATATTATGGAACATATAAGGCCATCTTGCTTTCTATGGCTTCTAAACTTTTCCCAAGGCTTCCTCTTATACTCTCCCATCATACATGATACAAAACTAAGCTTGGAAGGAATTAAAACACTCCCTAGGTGCATAGACTCTCCTTGGCCGAAGCTATGCTTCCATAAGACACCAATGGAGTTTCCTTGCTTCTTTTGATGGGAGAATCATGTAAGAAGCTCTTTTGGTGTCTTAGGAACTCATATGAACACTTAAACATCATAAAATAAGGCTAAGTTTCATGATAGAGTTCAAGGTGTAATCAAAACCCTAACTTTTCTATCTTGCAAATTCATAGTTTTTACTTAGATTTCCTTACATATTCTTACTTTCCTCCCTTAAATTCATAGAATTCATCCTTGATTCTCCTCAAAATTCTAGTCCCCTTGCATCTACATAGATGGGGCAAAATAGGGAGAAAGAGGGAGAGGAAGTATCTATCATAGGATAGAAGATTTACCTTGTTTTTCCTTCTTTTCTCACTTGAATCTTCCTTTCTTTGGCTTCCTCTCTTCAAATCTGAATTTTCCCTCCTTGGTATAAATTTAAAACAGCACCTAAAATGTTAAGAAAAATATAGGGAGAAAGGGGAGAAGGACGAGAAGAGATTTCCTAAGGAGAAGACTAGGAAATTCCAACAATTTCTTACCTTTTTCTTGAAATTTTCCCTTCTCCTTTGCCTTATTCTTATATGCCTCTTTCCTTTAAGTTTTCTCTGATTTTTTAGGTAGAACTTGGTTGACCTAAATGAAAGGAGCAGAAGGACGCCTAATATATATATGGGTTTAAGAAAGACTTTTTCAAAAATTCTCATTTTGCCCTTTGTTTTTGGCATTTTCATTTCTAACTCATTTTAGCTCCTTTTTTAGAACCATCTTTTCCATTATGAAATTTAGATTCTCAATTTAGTAAAATGTTTTAGGAATCACTCAAATCAGAGTTAAAACTTTCCCGAATAAATCAGTCAAAGTTTGGGTCAATTGACATTAGAAAACATCCATTGGAGGAGCTTTATCTATCCCAGGCCTTCTTGTAGTTTTCAGGGCCTCTGAGAACCCTGAAAAACTCAAAAATTTTATTTAAAAAGCCTTCCATACCCAATTCTATATTATACGAGCATTAACACATTATACAAGAAGACCTTATACTTATTGGCGAAAACCTTATCTACAAGGTCTCAGAATTTGCATTTCAGATTACAGGATCTTGTCGATAAGATCTTGAACCCAAGTGACAAGATGTTATCTCAGCCCTTAAATTAACTTAGTCCACTACCATACTTCATATTATTTCCAAGTCTCATGTTATAGGATTCACAAGAATATAAGAAAATAGCATATAAAAGTGAATATTTTAGCGTTGTGTCACATATAAATTTTTTGTTCATTTACAGAGAAATCGTACGTTACATTTTTCACGTTTTCAAAAAACTGGATATTACATCAACCTTATACATGACCATCTTTAATTATTCCACAAATATATAACATGCAGCATGATTATGTGCCTTCATGCAAGCAGCATGTCACTAAAATGAAAATAAGAGCCCAATAAAATTCCTATTATGCAATCAAATTCTGACTATGAATATTTGGTAATTTGAATATGGATGATTATCCTTACCTAAGCTTTTTCTTAATTTTCTTCTTCTTCCTTTCTTTCTCAATTTTTGGCTAAAACTTGCTTTCCTCACACTCTCTTTGTTTCTTGAATTTCGTGTTGTAGAGGATTAATAGAATGCCAAGGTATTTATGGCCTAAATCTTAAGTGTCAACAATTGGAATTTGTGGTCCAACAACACATCTTTTGTAAAGTTCATTTCTTTTTCCTATGGTGGGACCTTGTCTTTAATTTTCTACAGTCTAGATGGTACCTAATTAATTATGGTTCTAGACTAGATTAATATCCTAATGAGTAGCTCCATTCATAATTTTTTAATCTTACTAAGCCTATTTTTAGTAGTTGAAAGGTTTCTATTCTTGTTCAATTTTTTCTATAATCTATATAGCCTTCATAAATGTGTTCATCTAAATCAATTTCGTCATGTGTCCAATTGACCACACTCTTTTGATGAAAACTATTAGTCATCAAGTGCTTAATTCTTTTCTTAAGTGTTTTTACTCCTAAATTTTTGCTACTTTTAATAAATTATTTATTAAATATTTTCATTTCTAATTTCTACTAGAACCATCAAACCTTAGTTCTCCTCTAATCCTTAATTATAGTCCTTTGTTTCATTGTTGATAGATATCATAACTTAATTCCATTTCCTTCCACTAACACAAGTTAATATCAATTTCTATTCAAAAAATGGCTATTGCCTCAAAAGTTTTAGCATCTTACAGCAACCCACATGACCCTTTCTATCTATGTATCCCAATATGTAGTTTCTCTGGTCATTTCTCTTCATAAAAACTACTACCTATATTTGTGCTTAGGTCAATTACACTCTTCCACACCCTTTTTCCTAACTTATTCTCTCTTAACACTAACCTTCAAATTTTTGAATCCACTAATCCAAACATAATAAAATTTCACATCCTCACAATTAATCTTACCTTATTCCTATTTCTAAGTTATAGAAAATATATTTCAGCTATACTATTTCTCATAAAATTTTCTATTTAGTTGTTGGTTTCATTTAATTCTTGAAGACTTTGATGAAGCTCATATCCCAAGTGCTATAAATGTTTCCTTAGCTCCTTCCTATATTTCTAGAAAGCTAATTATTCCATTAGATTCTTCTCTTATCTTAATTTTCGAAAATTAACTCCTTAATTAACTTGCTTTCATCTATTTTTTTTTTTAAAAAAACACTTAACTTAGTGAGCTCTTTTGCTTATGTTAATCATGAGTTTAAGCTTCTTTTCCTATCCTATTTTAGTCCTAGATAATTCAAGATTAAGTCTATGTAAGTTGCAAATTAACTAAGGTGAGCCATGGTAAGGT
Organism: Erythrophleum fordii; assembly: GCA_032878935.1. Lineage (NCBI taxonomy): Eukaryota > Viridiplantae > Streptophyta > Magnoliopsida > Fabales > Fabaceae > Erythrophleum > Erythrophleum fordii. Next base: position 28,664,700 of record JAVQMF010000055.1, on the reverse strand, counting down.
GGGCCATGGGATACTTAAAAATTTCTCCTTTTCCTATTCTAGTTTTGATCAAAATTTTGACTTTAGTTTTATGCTAATTTTTCAAATTATCTACTTTAAAAATTATAATCTTCAACATTGTTATGCCTTCATATGTTAACCTCCCAAATCCCAAAATTTAGCTTCTAACACCATTGTTTGGTCCCTTTAAAAATTTTATTCCCAAAGCTTTCCAAAATTTTACTACAACTACATAGTCACAGTTTGCAATTTTTTTTTTTTGGCCAACTAAACCAACCTAAAAAATTCCAAGTTTTGGCCTGAAATTGCCCATATATGTTGGTTAGCCTTAATAAACATTTTAAGGAAAAATAAGAAGGTTAGTTCCTTCAACCATGCATTTTTTTTTTTGGCAATTGCTCAATCTATTGAAATTTGTCCTATATTGTTTTATTACATAAATCTTTATTTGACTTATTTATTCTCTTAATAAAGTGAATTCTTTTCTAACACACCTTTAAAGATGTTAGCTACAAGATTTGATTTTATTAAATGCTAATCCCATCATACTTTATATTTCTATTATCATACTCTTCCATTTAGGGCAATTGGTACACATTCATAAGACAAAAATAAGGAAAAGTATGAAAATAATACACTTTTATCGCGTTACATTAAGGTAAAATTTTTCAATTCGCGTTACGTGGTCCCATGGATTATCCAATAACATTCTCTAGTCATTTATCACTTATACAACTCATACATAACTCAAAATGTCACACAATCCATGGACTTTAAGGTAAAAACCCTCGATTTTTACTCCATCTCGCAGATAGCATAAGGCAGATTTCAGGGGCAACTTTGAAAAATTATAATTAAATGTAGAAAAATCAAAATCATACAAACCATAACTTTCTAGAAAGCTTTGGATATAAACTTAACATTAAAAATAATTCCTAGCCATAAAAATCCCATCTAGACTATATTTGACAATAGAAAAAGTAGGAAGGTCTAGCTACCCTTTGATATTGATACAAATTACTTATATAAATTTTGAAAATTTATAATTAATTCCAAAAAAAATCCAATCCATGAAATCTATATCAATTTGGAAAGATAAAGATGTTAAATAGAGGAAAAAATAGTTCTAGACCAATCCAAGAACATTCCGACCCTGAAAATTGATCAAATAGTACCACGGGTCTGACAGTGCACCTGGTACTAGATAGTAACTTCAAAAATTAATATCTCCCTCTTTAGACATTAAAATGAGGTTATTCTAATTAGTACAAGTCTTTGGAAAGGTCTAGTTTCTCCTTATAAAATTTCATGACAATTGGATATCGTTTGCCCCATGATTGACACAAATTCATTTTCGGACCAATTGCACAGTACCAATGGCAAAACCAAAAAATTTTCCCAACTTCAAAAATTCTCCAAATATTACACAAACCTCTAAATAATACCCGCTTTAACTTCTCAAAAATCTCTTAACAAGCTCAAGATGCATGCTAAATTTCAGACTAAGAAGAGCTCATTTGGATAGAAAGTGGTATAGCTCACTCAAATGGTCAATTTTGCTTCATGTAAGGGGTCAACTTTGTCCAAATGGCCTCTCCAATGGTTTGGCTCGTCTTGGGCAAGTTCAAAAGCACAATTATGACTTGTGTAGACTGCTCAAATAGTCCTAAATCTCATGCATTTTAATTTGCCCTTCCCACATCCATTAATACACTACACATATAAACCATTCAAGAAGCCAATTTCCACATTTGCATTGATTTAATGTCACACATGGGCTACATAACATTCATATATCATATTACATTTGCTCAAGGTCTTACATTACAAAAATGACTTGTATAAGTTCATTTTGACATTTATACACAAAGAGAACAACAAAATATTCTAATTATAACTCTTCAAGGCTCTTGGCTTGTTTTTCTTGTATCTTAGGAACCACTTAGACATATCAAGATGGAAGGGGGAAGAGGAGTGAGATTTCTTGAATCTCAATAGCTCACACACTCATTCACACACATATTCATGGCATATAAACATCAAAACATATGTATGGAAGGTTTAACAACCATAAAGTATGCAAGGTCACAATTTTCATACCACTCATTCACATTCAAGCCAAGAACATGCTTTAGGGAATCTTGGTTTTGCCTCACCCCATTTCTAGGACTTTTGGATTTGTCTCACTCTTAACCTAGGAACTTTTGACTTGGCCTTACCCTTTCAAGAAACTTTTGGCCTTGTTTCACCCATGCCATGAGACTTTTGGCATCTCCTCACCTTCATTAAGGGGCTTTTGGTATCACCTCACTCTTATGAGCCATTTTCACAACCAAGGTCATTCAAGGAAATACATTGGTACCAATGTAATATCAAGACATCAAGTGACATATCATCAAGTCATAAGAACATACACAAGCATACAATGACACACATATGCACTCAAGAATGCAAGGAAAATAAGGTGGAGAACTAACTTGAATTTTGCAAGCTTTCTTTTGTCTTATTCCTCCCTCTTTTCAGCCTCACAAGTGTACCTAGGTGGGTTAGTATTCTCTTGGCCTAAACATCATAAACAACACACAATTACACACTTGAAGCAAGCCAAGACATTAAACTCACTCTTAAACACACACTTGGTTCCATAAGTGGCATAATGGTTCAATAAATGGCTTATTGAAGCAACCTTCACAATTCAAGCTCTAGGCTCCCATCTCTTCCTATTTCTAGGCCTTTTGGCCTCATCCAAGGTCCTTGGAGCCCTCACACATTCATTTGCACAATTGGAAAACTAAGTTGCTTCATAAGGTACCATTATGGATACCATTGTCTCATCTCCCAATCCATGGCTCTTAATTTTTTTCTAATGGTTTCTCCCATCTTTTAACATCATATAAAGTCCCAAACCAAGGGTAGAACAAATTAAAATATTCTCTACCCTATCCATCTTAACTTGGCTGAACCTATAGGCAATAATAAAGTTCTTGAAGTTTCAAATTTTTCCTTGATGGGAGAGCCACTTGGGAGGGTTTCTAGAGGTCTTAAGAGCTCAAAGAAACACTCAAATAGCTAAGGAATTACTCACACAAAATCAGATTTTATAAAACCCTAAAGAAGCTTACACTTTTCTATCTTGTTTTCCATAAGTTTTTCTTGCAATTTTTTGCCATATTCCTCTTCCTTATAGTCTAAAACCTTAGTCTTTATCTTGTTTTTAGACAAAACATCTCTGCCTTATATGGTTCTGGTTTGGCTGAAATCATAAACAAAGAAGAAGCAAAAAGGAGAAACAATAAAACCATGAAATACCTTAGATTCAAGATTGCTTTCAAGACTTTTTCTCCTTGGTTTTCTTCTCCTCAAGTAATTTGAACTGCTCCTTCTTGTTCTAGACTCAAAACAGAACCAATTCACTCAAATAAACCATAAAAAGAGAGAAAGAGAGGAGAGGAATAGAATTAGAAGAAGATGGAGCATGAAATTCCTTAGATTTCCTTACCTTTCTTGCCTTTTTCTTCCTCTTTTTCTCCTTCTCTTGGTGTGCCTAAAGAAGCCAAAAATTTTCTATATTTTGGGCAGAAAGGGTTGTGCTTAAGAAAGTGGGAGAAGAGACAAGAAGCTTATGGAACATTCAAGAAACTAACTTTTTCAAAAATTTCAATTTCATCCTTCTGTAATAGTAATTTCATTTTGGCTTGATTTTAGCTCCTTTTTGAGAACTTTCTTTTTCATTATAAAAATTTAGGTTCCTAATTTAATAAAATGCCCTTGAAATCACTCAATTTGGAGCTAAAACCTTTCTAAATGAATCCATCAAAGTTCAAACTCACTGCCATTGGAAAACATACACCGAATGGGCTTTACCAATCTCGGGGTTTTTCATAATTTTTGAGGCCTTTGAGAACCCTGGACAACTCAAATTTCCCATTTAAGAAGCTTTCCTATGTATTTTTTCAAAAGTTACACTTATTTATAAAAAAACCATTACGTTTCATCAGTTTTTGTTATAAATTGTTTCACCATCCTAGTTCCATTTTTCTTTTTGTCAGAGCCTAGAATTATCATTTTTAGGAGCCTAGGACTCTACCCAAATTTTTTAGTACATTATCTAGTTCATTTCAGAGGATTTGCTTTTAGATGACTCATTTCGTCATTTTATAGAAATTACATTCATTACAAGTCCATGCATTTTCATGTGCCAATTTATTTATTTTCCTAAGTTGCCTTTTTTCTTTTTAGTTACTTATTTGCTAATCTCTCCTTTGTCTTCCTATGCATGACTAATTCTCCTAACCTTACATATAGTCTCTTATTTTGCATGCAAAAGTTTGTTCTTCGCATGAAATGAGGCTATGCACACTATCATGGAAACTCACATTTAAACTTTAACTAATTACTTGTGTAAAAACTAACCATTCATGCACATAATATCACCTTGAATGAAAATCTTCCAAATAGTAAGGTTTCTCCCTTTCTTAACTTGAAAATCCATGCAAAACTAGACAAAATTTTTATCCCTTATAAGAAGAAAATTTCATCGATGCATAGTCATAATTTAACATCCAAAATTCCTTAATTTTAAATACATAAAAATCCAAATTTTATTCAAAGGAGATTTGAAATTTATATAACTATTATTTAATTAATGTATTTATATTTATCTTATTGAAAGGATAAAGAAGGATGTTACGATCTCCATATCCAATTTCAATATAACTACCTTCAATTATACTTAAGTTTTAATTCCCATATTTGAAAGTGAAGCCTATGAGTTTTGGAATATAAAAATGAAAACTTTATTCCTCTTACAAGACTTGTAGGAAATAATGGTGAAAGTATTTCAAGAACTAACCCTAAAAAAGCAAGTGCCATGGACAGTTGTAAAGTAAAAGGAGTACAAGTAAAATATGCTAAAAGATGCAAAAGCCTTACTTCTCATTCAACAATGGGTAAGGAATGCAATCTTTCCATGAATCATGAATGCCAAGACTACAAAAGAGGCATGAGAAATTTTGAAAAATCAATACAAAGGCTCTTACAAAGATAATCATTGTCAAACTTCAATCTTTGTGGAAAGATTTTGATACTTTAATTATAAAGGAAGGTGAATCAATATAGTTTTCTTCTCTTTTGTCTCTAATATTATTACTCAAATTAGAAATTATGAAGATCTGATAGAAGAGAAGAAAATTATTTAAAAATTATTGAGAAACCTTCTGGCAAAATTTTATTTTATGTTGGCTACAATTGAAGAGGTCAATGATTTATTAAAACTTACTCTAACGGAGCCAATGAGATTTCTCTTAACCTATGACGAGAGAATGCAAAGATTTGAACTACCAATAGAGGAAGCCTTTCAATAAAAAATAAATATCTCCAAAAAGGATGGAGATAAGAAGAATGACCATGGTTAAAATCCTCAAAATAGAGGATAACATAATTAACATGGAAGGAGAAGAAAGAATTGTAGAAATTAAGGGACCAAAGATAAATCAAGCTTCTATTATAGCTTATGTAAGAAAAATAATTATGATATAAAAGATTATCGATACAAATGCAAAAGGTGTAAAAGGCACACTCATTTTGAAAAAGATAGTTAGTATCAACCAAAAAAAAAAGGACATTTCACTCAAAAAGATTAATCCCTTGATCGAATATTTTATTTTATATTTTCTTTTCAAGAATCAATTATATTTGGTATCTTGATAGTGTTTGCTCAAATCACATGACAAGCAATAAAAATTGTTTTGTCAAACTAGATGAAAATAAAAAGATCCCAAGTTACACTTAGTGATGGGAAATTGCAATAAGTTGAAGGCAAAGGCATCACTATTGTAAAAACAAAAAATGGCCAACAAAAATGTATTTTTGATGTTTATTATGTTCTGGGCCTCATATAAAATTTATTTGACTGTTGGTCAATTGATTAAAAAAGGAAACAAGTTTATTATTGATAATAATAAATGCATCATATTTGATAAGAATAAGAAGCAACTCATAACTACTATTAAAATGGCCTTCAATAAAAATTTTCCTTTGATTGTGCCACTTGGGCATAAATATGCTATGAAATGTGAAAATATGGATGAATCCACACTATGGCATTTGGAATATAGTCATTTGAATTTTTATGGCCTTATATTGCTAAATCAAGAAAAAAAAATAGTGCTTGGGCTTCCTCCCATGCATTTTGAAAAGAAAGGTTATGAAGAATGTACTTTTGCAAGAATGCATAAATTGTCATTTCTAAAATCATCTTAGAGAGCAAAAGCTTTATTGGAGTTAGTGCATGCAGATATTTGAGGTCTTTACTCTCCTAATAGGAAGAGATATTTTCAACTCTTTGTCAAGAATTATACCTGAATGATGTGGATCTACTTTATTGAGTAAAGATTAAATGAATTCTCTTACTCCACACAATTTAAAGCACTTATTATAAAGAAAAGCAAGAACTCACATCAAGTTTTGAGAATATATCATAGGGTAAAATTTATTGATTAAGGATTTATCAAGCTCTACAAGGAGTATGACATCAAAAAAAGGCTCATAGTTTAACACACATTTCAGCAAAATGGTGTGATAGAAAAAAAAATAAAACTATGATTAAGATGGCACAAGCCATGTTCTAAGGGAAAAATTTACCGAAACATTTATAGACTAAAGTTATTAACACAACAGTTCATATTTTCAACTAATCCCCTTACAAAAGTAGTTACAAATGGAATGTCATATAAAGCTTGGTTTGAGAGAAATCCGAAGGTTAATCATTTCAGAGTCTTTAGTTGTATTGCCTATGGCCACATCTCAAAAGGGAATAGAGACATACGAGACACGAAATGAGAAAAGTGTATCTTCATTGGCTATAGCAATGAATCCAAAGGTTATCATCTTTACAATCCTAATATGAGACAATTAGTTATTTCAAGGTGCATCATCTTTAATGAAGAAGTAAGCTAGAATTAAAGTAATGAAGCACCAACATCTTGAAACTAAGGAGAATGCAGGAGTTGAAGTAGAATGAAGCACATGTCAACTTCCAAGATAGCAAAGCTTATCACTAGATTCGTCTTCTTTAAGAAAGATGATATCATTACAAGATATTTATCAAACTTGTGATATCACGTTCTTTCATTGTGAGCTATAGAAATATGTAGAAGCTCTAAAAGAAAAAGAATGGAGAAGATCCATGGATGAAGAAATCAAGGTGATCAAGAAGAATTAAGCATGTGAGCTCATAGAGAAATCAAAAGAAAAAGATATCATTAGAATGAAATGGGCCAACAAAATCAAGTGCAATGAAGATGGGTCAATCCAAAAGTCCAAGGCATGGCCCATGGCAAAAAGATATTTTCAACGACCAAGTATTGACTTCAACAACACCTTCACTCCTGTGATATGCATGGAAACAATAAGGATGGTACTTGCTTTGGCCTCCTAACTAAAACTATTAGTATATCAATTAGAAGTGAAGTTTGCATTTCTGAATAGAGAAATTGTAAAAGAAGTGTACATGGGAGCAACCTTAAAGGTCCTTGGTACAAGGCAAAAAAGACAAAGTATATTTGTTGAAGAAAGCACTTTATGAATTAAAGTAAGCATTGTGTGCATGAAATAGTAAAATTGATCTGTATCTTCTTGATCATAGTTTCACAAAAACCCAAGTGAGCCATCATTATATGTAATAAAGCATGAAGGCCATTTCCTTGCCCTTTGCTTATATGTGGATGATTTAATATACACTGGTAATGATACAAAAATGATAGAAGACTTCAAGTAGGCCATGATTATTAGGTTTCTTAGTGATCATAAGAACAATAAAAATTTAAAATTTTGATAACTAAAACCCCTTCCTAGAAATATGTGCAAGAGCATAAATTAAGATAAGATAAAAAAATTAGCTTTTGCTTTAACCTGTGATCTAAATCACATGTGTAGATCTAGTGATATGTGCCTCTATGTTATCCACATAGAGTGAATGAAACTTTCTCTCACTCTATGTTTCTACTAAAAGATGCCTTTCACTATCTAGGGCTAAGGTTATTGAAGTTCTAAGTATGATGATGAAGTACAAGATGACTAATCTTGGCCTCATAAGATACTCTCTTGGATTCTAAGTCAAGTAAAGGCCCAAACATATATTCATTTTTTAAGAAAAATAAGCTAATGATTTGTTGAAGAAATTCAAGATGCAAGACTGTAAGCTAACATACACTCCAATGGGAACTAATGGGAAGCTATCAAAAGAGGAAAGAAAAGAAAAGAAAAAGTGGATGAAATGACTTATCAAAGTCTTGTTTGCTTGTTGATTTATCTCACAAACACTAGGCCTTACATGGTGCATGCTGTCAGCATTGTTACAAGATTCATGAATAGGCCTGGCAAGTCTCCTCACATCTCCACAAAATAAATTCTGAGATATGTCAAAGGTACAAAAAATTGTGGCATCTTATATGAAACAAAAGACTATTGCATTTCAATTTCCTACATCAATATCAATTGGGCAGGAAGCATTCATGATAGAAAGAGTACATCAAGATATATTTTACTTTTAGGTTCTAAAGTAATTTCATAGTCATTAAAGAAGTAGAAACCAATGGCACTTTCATCTGCAGAAGCAATATATATATATATATACATATGTGTGTGTATGGTAGCAATGAATGTAGCATGTAAAGTAGTTTGGCTCATAAGAATCCTAGAGAATTTACATTAAAGTGTCAGCAGACCAACAAAAATCTATTACATGACAACATGTCCACTATCACCATGATGAAGAATCCTATTTTTCATAGCTGCATCAAGTATATTGAGACTCAACACCACTTCATTCAAGAGCTTATAAAGCAAGAAGAAATTGAGTTTTTACAAGACAGATGAACAATTTGCAAACATTTCAAAAAGCAAATTATTATAGAAAAATTTATCAAATTCAGTAAATACTTAGAATCACTAATTTTTCTAAATTATAGAAGAGTATAAAAAATAATCTAAAAAAAATCCTATAATCATAAAGTCTTATGAATCATGTAGCCATGGATGCTATATAACTATAAACTAAATGACTATAGGATGGCAACATAATTGACACAAGCCACAATAGATATAATCATAATTGGCGCAATATAATAGAAGGCTCTAGGGTATTAGTGAAGATTGCCTAGAATGATGCAGAAAAATAAGTTACTAGTAAATAGTGAATTAATGAAAAAGACATGATTCAACTAACCTACACTATTATAAATAGATGTAATATGAAATTGTGAAATTAATTAAAAACCAAGCCTTACTTTAAGCAATATAACACATCTTACTTCCTTTTTATCATCTTTACTTCATATTACTACTTTCATTAGAGCCCAAAGTACAAATTCCATCTTTAACAACTCCAAAACTATGGTGTCATTCTTTATTCTATAACCATCATCTTGGTTATGAAAGGTTTTGGTCATGGAGTTAGTGATATCTATCATGCCATGTTTCCCTCCAATAATGCCATCATTATCATTGAAAATATTATTATCTTTTGCACAGGGAATATCATTTGAAACATAATCTAAATAGGGTTCCACTGAAAGAGCTCTAAATCTCTCTCCCTTTCATAAAGAACCCAAATTTCATAAAACAAGCACCAATAAGGAAATATGGAGCTTTAGATTATATATAGAGTCTTTTTAGCACATAATATAGATAGAGGTCTTTTTGCCAGTAATTTTCTATTAGATGGTCTTACATATTAATGTAATTGTACATGGGTTCGCTATCTAGTTAAAGGAGCCTATATATGTGTTCTAATAAGATGTTTAATTAAATAAGCTTATAGAAATGCCATTGTTTAAAGGTATGTGCCTTTTATGTATAAAAGCCCGATAACACCATTGATGGGCCAATAATCAAAAGATTTAACTTAAAGATATATTAGGGTTATAATCCCTAAGTTAGATACAACAATTGTCATACTTTATCTACCCCATTTCAGAGAAATCCTAAGACAAAGTATTTAGACTTAGAAGTTCCTAAGCCCAACTACTGCTTTCATTAGGTAAGTATTCTTCGTAACATTCCTTAAAGTATTTTTGTCTAATGCATTTACATGAGATTCAATAGTATTTAACTGTGGGAATCACAAATTAAAATTTCTTAACTATGAATTTTCTTTTTGTGGATGAAGAAAACCTTTTTCCTTTTGAAGTTTTCCCTTTCAAGCAATATCATGATTTATACAAAATTAGGGTTTGATTTATATAATTAAATATTACCAAATTGGAGTTTGATTTATGCAATTAAAGACTTAATTTTCTATCAAGTGGTATCAAAGCACCTTTTTTATAAACTCAAGAAGTCCATTTATAATTTAAAGTAAGCGTCCTATCCGTGGTATTGAAAATTTGATTAGGTGATCACTTTTTCTAGTTTATTGACTTAATGCTAATTTATTATCCTAGTGCTATATATAGATGATATTCTAGTAATAAGTAGTGATATAAGCTTATTGCATGAAACCAAGAGATATTCATCTGATAAATTTGAATGAAAAACTTAGGTAAAACGTCTTTTGTTTTGGTTATACAAACTCATCGAGATCATACTAAAAGTATATTTAAACTATCGTGGGAGGCCTATATTAATAAGGTGCTCAGCCAATATTGCATCAAGAATTGTGCACTAAAAGACATACTTGTGGCAAAGCGTGATAAGTTTAGCTTGCTTTTATATCCAAATATAGACTTAAAGAAAAGAGAGATGGAAAAATCTCATATGCATTAACAGTAGAGAGTTTTATATATGCATAGATGTGTATGTATCCAGACACAATGTATATAATGGGAATGTTAAGCAGATATTTATAAGTAACTGAAAATGAATCATTAGAAAGTAGCAAAACAGATTATAATGTATTTATAAAGAACTAAGGATTACATGCTCATTTATTAGATATCATATCACTTAGACATCATGAGATATTTCGATTTAGATTTGCTAAATGTCTTGATAATAGGAGATCCACATCAAGTTATGTCTTCATGGCTAAGGGAGTTGTTGAAAAGTGTCAAATAGCCACTCATAAAAGCTAAATTTATGACCCGTCATGAAACATCAAATAAAGGAATATGGCTCCAAGATTTTATCACCACGTTGTAAGTGTTCAATGGCATAGAGAGACCATTAAGGATTAATTATGATAATAAGGCCTTTAAATTGAATTCAAAGAACAATTGCAGTTCGTCAAAATCAAAGTATATAGACATTAAATTTCTAGTTGTGAAGGAAAGACTCTAGAGTCTTCAAGTGTTAAAATAACATATTAATACAAACTCAATAATTATAGACCCACTCACTAAAGGCTAGCCACCTAAGGTGTTTCATAAGCTTGTAGTACATATAGGAGTTGTTAGGCCAAATGATATGCCATTTTAGTAATAGTTTGTTATTTGGTTTCTTGCTTTTGACACGTTTAAGTTTTTGTTTTGTACAAAATAAAGTTTCATTAGATAAAAGAATTTCATGTTTGATTGATTGCTATGAAAATAAATATGTTGACTTTCTATTGTGATTTTACATAAAGTGTTAAAAAGTGTTTTGGACACTTTGAGTTATAAAGTAGAACTGGTTGGAAATAGGCATGATTGAGAATACATTACGTGTAATTTTCATGCTAGACATCCATACTTAATCTATGTCATTAATTTTGCTGGTATTGTGACCATTGATAGGTTTAGTTACGAATATTTGTGATAAAAGCCACTTTGATCCTATATTAGTATAATTAATGGACCAAATTGTTTTGGGATATTTCCAGGTTGAGATGAACAAAATTTGAGCGCACTAAGATTCTAGCAATGTACAATTTTCAAAAAGATATATGGATCAAGTGAGAGATTATTAGTAGTTTTCTATTAGATGGTCTCATATATTAATATAATTGTACATAGGTTAGCTATCTTGTTAAAAGAGTCTAATTATATATTCTAATAAGGTGTTTAATAAAAGGACTCATAGAAATATCATTATTTAAAGGTATAGAAGCCTAATAACACCTTAGTTATGATTGATGGGCCTGTCACTGAAAGTGTTTAATCTAAGAATATATTAGGGTTATAGAAGTCAGATATAACAATCATCACAATTTTTCTGCCCTTCTCAAAGGAATCATAAGATGAAGTATCTAGGTTTGAAAGCTCCTAACTTTAACTATTACTTTGCCAAAGTGTTCTTTCCTACATTCCTTTTTTCCTACATTCTTATAGGTATTATTATCTAATGTATTTATATGAGATCCAATATTATTTGATTATGGAAATCACAAATTAAAGTTTCTTAATTATGAGTTATTTTTTATAAATAAAAAAAATTCCCTCTTAAGTTTTTCCTTTCAAGTAATATCATAATTTATGCAAAATTAAGGTTTGATATGTATAATTAAAGATTACCAAATCAGTACTTGATTTGCATGATTAAAGACTTTATTTTCTATCATTTTTATCAAATGATTACAATACAAATTAGAATATGTAGAAATTAGAACAAAAACTCTATGGATGCAAGTTGTCCCTTTACTCTCTCTCTCTCACACACACACACACACACACATACACAAAAGTCCAATTCAGCATGACTGACTTCACACACGCACACACCAAAGTCCAATTCAGCATGATTGACTTAGCACTTGCTTTCTCCAACTAAATATTAAATTTGAACGTCATGGATATATGGTTAGTTGAATAAAATGAAGAGGAGGGCTAAGAGATATTAATTAAATAATAAAAAGGGTATTTTAATAATTTTATATAGTTAAAATTTTTAAATTTAGACTGTAATTGGAAAATAAAATGAAGTGAATAAGTACAATTTTCCATTTTCCCAATAATCTTATTGTAAATAATCACCCCTTAATCAAATCAATTAGAGACAAATATGAAGGTAGGTAAATTGATAATCTCCCTAATTTAGGATTAAAAAGGAATATATTTGACACTAAATTAGGGAGGCAAAGTACTTTTCTCTTGATTAATATGGTTAAAAGTGTATTCAATCAAACAAAATAAAGAAAGTATTTCAATTGTAACATTTTTATCAGTTTGAGCCTCATTTTATGATTGATTTCAATTTCAGGGAAAAGTAACAAATTGTAGAAAGAGTTGAAAATAAGAGAGAAAAGCTAAAAAGTGAAAAGGCAGATTGAACAAGTCTCCTCGCCACAGCGAGAATACAGTTCGCTGTAGCAAGATCGCACTCTCGCTGTAGCAAGATCGCACTCTCGCCGTAGCAAGATCGCACTCTCGCCGTAGCAAATGGGCACTTCGCACTAGCGAAGTCGCGTTGCATAAAAATTCTAGGGAACAACTCGCTATAGCGTGGAAGTAGCGAACGCAGCAGAAATCAGAGAACTTATGAGATCTTGCTATAGCGAGAGTCACTCCTCGCCATAGCGAGATCGGCCCTGAAATGCACAGCTTTAGTTTTCAAGCTAAAAAAGGAGGAAAAGGAGTTAGGGCTTCGACATTCAGCGATTAGGAAAAGTTCTGGCCAACTAGGAGAGGAGAAAAATGCATAAGACTGATAAGGAATTCATTAATTCCATCGTTTATTCTGCCGATTAGGTGTTTCTACTCCATCTCCCCTTCTAGTTGATGATTCTGGATATGTTTGCTGAGATTGATTGTGAATTTCAAGCCATGTGTGGCTAAATTTTGTAACCCTTAGGGATTCTATGAACCTTTAACCTTTGGAGATTGTCTCCCTTGATGTTATGTTAGATTATTGATGATTTTAGTGTTTAATCGGGATTATAGTTTCATTCTATTGATTGGCCTCCTTTAGTTTGATTGTAGATGTAGTAATTAACATTTGAAAGAAAGGAATTACTTATAGACCATTGATTAAACAACTTAGGATTAGATATAATCTAATTTGCACTTGAGATAGAAATATACTCAGGGGCCCTAGGTAGTCTGGATAAGGGATGAGCGTAACTAAACATTAACTACTCTTTTGAGACATCAAAGAGTGTAGTTAATATAAGGGTTAAATGAATCGAAAGACATTTACACCCAATTAGACCCTTGACTTTAAAATTAGCAATAAGCCAACTAATACAAAGGGGGATGATTGACACTGTGTAAAAAGGGGATTAGAATCTCTATGGTGTCTTTAATTGCTTAATTTCGATAAGATCTATTTTTCAATATTTTCAATTGCATTTGAATTAATTTTCATAAAACCTAATTTCAAGTTGATCGTTTGACTAAAATGAACATAAGAACTCTAATCCCTAATCACTAATTGTAATGATTCTCTGAGGGAACGACCTTGATTTATCACGTACTACTTTTACGACCCGTACACTTGTGGTGTCATTATTCTGGTGAGTATCATAAATACAATTTCTCGTGTAATCTGATGTTTCTGTAAAAGATCAAAGACTTAATCAAGTCAAGGTTTAATTACATAATTACTATATTGTAGCCTTATTTCTTCTGAAACATATGTGTGTATGTGTGTGTGTATGTGTGTGTGTGTGTGTGTGTGTGTGTGTGTGGGTGCAGTATAAAGAATAAAAGAAGCCAGTGTTACACAATAAAAAACTCTAAAAGCTAATTAGGTGGGAGATGTGAATGGGGTTAATATATATGTCTAATTATGGGGATGGGTGTTGTTAGGATGGGAGATCCCTGTGGCAACCTTAGCGACATCCATGGCTAAAGCTTCAGGCTTCTTCTTGGAGTATAAAACGAAGTAACCAAGCACTACGGTCACTACAAACCCACCAATCACCATTTTCATAGGACAATGTGGCAGTTTCCTACATTGTTGAAGTGCCTCTGACAAATGTTGCCTCGGAGATGTCCCCTCCATTGTCTCTACTCCTACCTCCCTCTTCATTCCCTCCTTTTCAACCATTATATATACTTCCTATTTCAACACAAGTTCCTTTATCTCTTTCTCTCTTCAAGTTCCTCTCTCTCTTTCTCTCTTCTTCTTCTTTTCAAGATAGTTGTGTCTTTGTGATTATGTTTAACTTGGCTTATGCATGTATGCAGGTTGAGGTGTTTATGGAAGGCTTGAAAGAGAAAGAGAAAGGCACATGAGAGTGGTAACAAGGATTACAAGGCAATAAACAATGGGTTGTGTACAGATGGATCTTCTTGAATACAATTGTGTTTGGAGGGTTTGACATGTGATTGACCTTAATGGGAAAATTTTTAAGTAGACTTAGTCTAACTATTAAATATAAATAAATTAAATTAATTATGAATAAATAATTAATATATTAGATATTATAAATATAATTATTTGTATTGAAATAATTTTTGATATGGCATTAGAAATAAGGGTGTTTATAGGTTTAGTTTGATTCGGTTTTGGACTAAAACCAAACCGAACAAACTTTGTCAGTCTAGTAATTTTTTGAACCTTTTTGGTTTTGAATTCTAATCGGTTTGATTCAGTTTTTATTTGGTTTAGTCCAGTTTGGTTCATGTTTTTTTGGCCAAAAAATATTTTTTTAGGATTTTATTCTTTACAATATATAGAATTTAATTTCTAATATCATACATCTTATTAAATTTTAACCAATAATAATATGTCCATAATTTATTATTTTGATCTTTTTTTGTGGTCTAGAAAACACCTATAAATTGACAAAAAGTTTTGAAGAGTAAGAAAAAAAATAAAACAAGAGTAGTATTTTATAATAAAATAGTGTAGGCAACTTGAATAGGTTTATCTTCTTAAACCTCACAAAGAATGTACCTTTGCTGCAAGTTTGATTGAGAGAAGATCATATCAATCCAAAAAAGGGGAAAAACAAGAAACTATTAGATTTTAGTTAATTATAAGATCTTATCTTATTTATAGCCACAGATAGTTAGATAGTTAAATTTAGATTGAATTTTAATGCATTTTTTATTTTTTTCCTAACTAAATAAATCTAAACAAGATTAAACAATTAAGGAACTCTATTAGACCAAAATAACCAATTGCCTTCTATTCATAAATTTCAATGATAACTTAGTCTTGAACTAATATCCAATAACAATAACTTTGGTTCACATTAAAATACTCAACTAAGTAAAACATGAATTTCTACATATAAATCGTACTTCATTATCCAAAAAATATGATGTACAAAAGTATTCAATCACAAATCATATCATTCACTACTACATCATCTATCAAAAAGGGTAATATACAAAATATTCAATCAACAACCATATCATTCACTACTACACCATCTTCCAAAAAGTATGATGTTCAAAAGTATTCAATCACCAAATATACAACTATTACTTTAGCTTCCCAAAAAATGTGAATCCTTACAATAAAAAATAAAAAAAATTATGTTAAAAATGAACTAAATAAATTCTATGATAGTATATAAAATAAAATAAAATTCATATTTTTTACATATACATACCATGAGAAATTACAAGCAACATAATTCAAGATCCTTAATATTCATCCTCATCAGTTGGTGAGGCTATGCCAAGATCTAATAATTCATAAGAGGTGTAACAAAAAAAAGATAAATTAGTAATATAATTTATAATCAATGATATCAAATTCTTTTATATCATAATAGTAAAAAACATTACCAAGCTCAATTTTTTCAATATATTTAACTAGCTCTTCAGTATCACTTGACAATAGGCTAGATCAAAACCAATTCTGTGCACAAATAAGGACTTCAATAGTCTTTGGACTCAAATAACTTCTATATTGATTAAGTACATGACCTCCCATGCTAAAAACAGATTTAGAAGTTACAATAAACACAGGCATAGCCAATACATCCCTAACAATTTGCTCGATAATTGGATATTTAGAGCAATTCACTTTCCATCAATTGAGGATGTCAAACTTAGGTATTATTTTCTCTCTACCTTCCATCAAGTAAAGCTCCACTTCTGACTGATTATCCATACTATCACCCTCATTTATAATTTTATCAAACTCAATTGCAAATGAATCCTTTTCATTCTCTTTACAGGGAACAACTTCCATGTCTTGGCTTTGAGTAGTGACTTGACTCTTACCATGACTATGAAAAAGTCTATAGTTTTCATACATCTTGTTAAATGTTTCCTTCACCCTTTGAGTTATCAATTCAGCCACTTCTTCATTATAGAGTTTTTTCAAGCTCCATTCCATAAACTTTAACTTATATCTAGGATCAAAAACCACAACTATAAAAATCATCATGTTAATATTTTTAACATCTCCCCAATATTTGTCATGCTTCATTTTCATTTTTCCAGCCATCTGACTAAGTAATGGATCATAACGTTTGCATAGATTGTTCAAGGTATTCAACACTAAGCAAAATTCATGGAAATATTGAGATGATGTAATAAATAATGAACTAGATACATTTTTTGTTACATCATAAAATATTTTCAAGAATTTCACAAAAGCAATCTTCACTTGTTAGAGGACTTACTCTATCCAAGACAAACAGGACATCCTTTTCTTCCAACCTCTTAAATGCCTTTTGAAATTTCAAAGCACTCTCAAGCATAATATATGCAGAGTTCCATCTAGTAGAAACTTCTAATTGTACAATGCCTTTCTCTTGAATTTTTACTTGTTTTACACAACTTCTAAATTTTTATAAGCGAGCAGGCAAAGCACAAACATACCTAATTGCATTTCTTATCCTAACTATAGACTCATGCATATCTTTCAAACCATCATTGACCACTAAATTTATAATGTGAGCACAACATCTTACATATAGGTATTCTCCCTTCATTATATGTCCATTCCAATCAACTATTCTACCTTTCACATAAGCTACAGCAATGTCATTAGACCTAGCATTATCAACTGTAATGGTAAAAACTCTATCAATTCCCTAACTTAACAAACAATGCTCTATCTTAGAGTTTATTGTCTCACCTCTATGATAAGAGATTTGACAAAAATTCAAAATTCTCTTATGTAATTTTCATTCAGTATCAATGAAATGTGTAGTAAGACATAAATAATTCAAGTTTTGCATAGAAGACCAACAATCAGTTGTTAGACAAACACTTTGACGTGTCTTACATAATGAACTTCTCAAGTTAGCTTTTTCAAATAAGAAAAGATTCCAACAATCTTTAGCAATAATAATAGGTGATGGAATAGGAAATAAAGGTTGCACAACACTCTTAAAAAAATGGAACCTTTCTCCCTCTATATGTTTAAATGGCAACTCATCCACAATTATCATTCTTACAATAGCTTCCCTACATGCAGCAACATTAAAAGCAACTCCCTTTATCTTAGTTCCAACCCCTTCCCTATCTTCCTTTTTATTTGGTTGGAATGAAAGCACAGATTGTTTTGGATCCTGATTTTCACCAAAAATTTTTTTACATTTATATTCTAAGTGATATGCCATATTAGAAGTTCTATTTCTTTTTTTATGGCATGCATAGTCTACACCACACCAATTACATGAAGCCCTAGGATATTCTGGATCACAATCTTCAATAAGTGTAAAATGAGTCCATACCTAAGATTCAGGTCTTATAGGCTTTCTTTTACCTATTTCTTTGTTAGACTCTCCTTCCTTCTCTTGCTCTTGCTCTTTCTTTTTCTCTTTATCTGTTTGCTTCTCTTTTTGCATTTGCTTTTCTTTCTCTTTTTGTTTCTCATTTTCTTTCTCCTTTATTTGGCTTGTCTTCATTTTTATCTTTTCATAAGGCTTCGCCACATCAGAAGGTGTAGCATCATTAGAGGCAGCAACATCATTGGTTATGGAATGTTCTTGAATTGATGTTGACTTGTTAGTATTTGATTGCTCATCATCAACAACATCTATTAGCTCCATATATCTTTCTTCTTGTAATTTATTTGCAAATGAAAGAAGTCACTATATTAAAAACATATATATCACAACTAAACTAAACAAAAAAATATAATTTTTAAAAAAATTACCTCAGATTCGTTCATATTGGCCAAATCAGTAAAAGTATCACGAATTTTCCTTTATGTAAAAATTGTCTCTTCTATGTGCATAAAAATATATAAATTATTAGTAAATTTTGATTATAAAAGTAAAAATAAAAATATCTTTTTTATTGCCACACCAATCCACTTTTTCTATTAATTTTTTTAATAAATAATCAATGTGGCCCCTGTTCATCCCATTATAAATGTGGTCCCTCTTGTAAATGCGCTTCCTCTTCAAAATATTTAACATGTAATTATAAATGTGGTCCCTCTTCATCTCATTGTCATGGTCCGAGGTTACACATTTCAACTATTCTTTGTCCCTATATTACACCAGAGATCAGACAAAAGGCTCATGACTTTTGCATTTGAAGCTTATGATTATGATTATAAAATATATAATAACAAACACATCAATACGATAAAAGCCAGCTGATTCTCTGAATATATAATACTTGTTCTCTAAATATCCATGTGCCATCTTATAGAACCTAATTTAAAGTTCAAAAAATGCCAGGATTCGTTCATTAGAAATTCTAAAAAGCTAGGGAAATAATATACATTTCCTTTAAAGTTTAAACTTCTAAACCAATCTCATCTCAGACTCACGCCAACCCTTAGACATGTTTTTGTTATAAAAACAATGGTCTTACAGTGTTATACGCAAAGAGAGATGCAACAGATCAAAGTCCCACTTCGTAGCTACCAAGCTCTTCGCACCTCTATCTCACCTCTGCACCTCCATCAACAGTCAAGAGCTTCGTGCCTTTGCACCTCCACCCCATAGCTAGCAATAGATCAAAACCCTACTGCCATCAACCTTCACACTGTAGCTAGCAACACTGCGTAGCACCACTGTTTCTTCGAGCTTCGTAGCTACCAATAGCTTCTCACCTTCACACCTTGCACCTCCATCAACAGTCAATAGCTTCTCGCCTCCACACCTCTACCTGATAGCTAACAACAGATCAAAACCCCACAGCCCTTAACCTTCGCACCGTAGCTAGCAGCACCACTGTTTCTTCGATTCAAAATCCTAAATAACAAGCTCTAGCAGAGTAGCAAAGGTAGCACCGTAGCAGCAGGCCAGCAACAACATGTCTCTGTCAGCATTTAGCATCAGCAGTGATTCGTGACTGAAGTGAAGGCACCTTTGGGCTCTGGTTGTGAGTAAGACTAGGAGGAAGCATAAGCTTTGCATTTTGGACCACTAAATAATGTTTTAGGCTGTAGACTCACATCTGGGCCGAATACAGCAAGAGGTAGGAAAGCATGTATAGGAGACTCACGTTTTGGGCTGTGGGAAACTCACATTCGGTTCTGGGCTTGGATGTGGATTGTGGTTGTATAAGCTAGGGAGCACTTCTCGATTTGGTTTGGTTTAACTGAACTAAACATGCCATGAATCGATAACCGAACTGAATGAATCGGTTTTATATTTGAAAAAACCAAATCAAACCATTTTTTAATCAGTTTTTATTGGTTTCGTTCGGTTTGGTTTGATTGGTTTGGCTCGGTTTTGTTCACCCATAATTAAAAATATTTATAATTTAGTGTTTTATATATCTTTGTCATTTATGTTTTGTCCCACATTTCAAATTTAAAGGATTTTTGTATAAAAACGTGTTAAAAATCATAATAAAATTTGGACAAAATGTAAATAAAACTCTTAGATGTGTTTGTTATAAGATTGTTTGATCAAAATATAACATAAAAACTTATTTAACCCAATTAATAAATTATTTTGCGTTGAGTTATAAAAAATATTTACTATAATTTTTTATTGAAAAGCTAATTACGACATTTTAAAATTGTACTTAAGTTTTATCATAGCTGAAATTGTTCGTATGCTAAAGTTTAGGGCTTTAAACATTTGAGTTAAACTAGTCTTATATATAATATCCAATTCATAAATCAATTCTACTTAATAATCTCTTAACAAATTGTGAAAGGACTCCGCAAAAGAATAGTTGACCTTTTCTAAGTTGCAATATGGTCCGTGGGATCATTCACCTTAGAACACTTTATTTATTGATTTTCAAGCTATAAAAGCCCCAGGGGATGAGCTCGATGTTAGAGGGAGAGGTCCTGCTACTATTGCTGTTACAAACGACGGAACTAAAATAAGAAAATAAATCACCTCTCATGCCAAATATAGCATCTCAATGCAATATTTTCGGTGGCGCAGGACATGATGTAATTCCTTTTTTTTTTTTTTTGGTAATATTAAAGTAGGAAAGCCATTTTTAAAGTCAGGATCAAAATTTAACCCCAAAAAAATTGAGTGATCAAAATGAAAGGTTGGCCTTTACTTATTTATTTGTCCTAGAGTCCACTTATTTTTTATATATTGTTGATACAAAAAATTTTAAATAAATTTTTAATTAAGTTTTAGTTATGTCAAATAATATTTTATGAAAAATTAAAATATATTTAGTGAGAATAATATCGTATCTAATTGGGCTAAACGCATGCATGTTCAAGAGAAAATAAATTTGGCGCTAAAACGTTTTGGGCTTCTTTGATGTAAAATTTGATTCATTCATTTTAACCAAGTCAAAGTGTTTAGACCAAAGTGTTTTGGCTAAAGCTTTCCTTCACTGTCGGCCCAAGATCACTTTAAGGAAGATCATAATACAGAGCTGGGCCCGTGGTAGTCT
Organism: Erythrophleum fordii; assembly: GCA_032878935.1. Classification (NCBI taxonomy): domain Eukaryota; kingdom Viridiplantae; phylum Streptophyta; class Magnoliopsida; order Fabales; family Fabaceae; genus Erythrophleum; species Erythrophleum fordii. The sequence continues at coordinate 28,643,101 of JAVQMF010000055.1, read as the reverse complement.
CTTATAAGGAGTTGACTCGGCTCTACTTTTTTCATGTGCAGAAACCATCGGACATTAGCCAAAATGGAAAACGAAGCATAAACTCTGCACCAAAGAGTGAGAATGGAATGTCAAAGATATATTCTCCTTGAAAAAGGAAAGAATGTACAGGAAGAAGGTTGGAAAGAAGTTGCAGTATAATGGCTCTTTCAGTTAAATAATACAAAAGAGATGAAAATATAAAAAATGAGTAGGTTTTATAGGAAAGATAAAAAATAATTTTTATGTTGTTATTTTTAAAATAATAATTTAATAGTTAAAATAATGATTTAATAGATAAAATAATAATTATAAATATAGAATAAACTTTGCATAAACTATTTAAAAGGAATATGTCAATATCACGGCAATTCAAATGGGCTGTAAATGTCTCATATTACCTAACATCACTTCAAAAAGAGGGAAATAACAAAGATGCATTCAAAGCCTCTCTTTCCTCATTTCATCGTGCTTTAGAAAAAGAATTATAGGTGTTCTGTATACAAAATTATTAGATATAAAAATAAAAAGTAAATATACACAATGAAAAAAACAGATAGCAAATGTTCCTTCTCAAGAGATTGGATATCCAAGATTTTTATTGAAGAAAGAAGAAGTCAGAGTTAAAAGGTTACACTTCTTTACTAACTTGTTTGCTGCACTTTAATTTTTCTAGTTGAGTGATTAGCAATCATTGTGCTCCAACTAAGCTATATGGAATGCTCTCTGTGAGCTTATACTTAATATATACACTTTATTTATAATTCACTTGAATTGCTAGGTACTTGTGAAAATCCTAACGGGTTTGTGAAATTGTAAAAGTTCTAGTGATTAATCCTATTAGGAGGCAAAAGCTAGGAGATTGATCCCAAGTGTAGGTTGTCTTGGAGTGTTTAAGTGGTGAAACATAGTATGTGATCCCTTATGGTTTCTTTGACAATTAGGAAGTAAAAACTAAGGGGTTAATCCTCTAAAAAAGGTTGTCTGGTTATAACTGATTGTTATTAGCCTTATTTATAGAAAAATTTTTTGCTTTGTGCTCGGGAAATGGATGTAAAATTACTCTAGTCTAAACCACTTTATACCCTATGGTGTGATCTCCTGTATCTTACACTCCTAAGTTTTCATTTCTTACATTTGCATATGTTTGAAAGAAAATTATTTTTGCTTCTTATACAATTTTGCTTTTGAAAACTTATATATTTTCAAAAAGCTAAATTTTGCATGACTTTATAAGAACCTTAAGTTTTTCAATGAAAATTATGAGAAGAAAAAGATTTGATGAGAACCAGTTCACCCCTTCTTAGTCTTTTCCGCACTAACAAGTTTGATTCATTAAAATATGTTGAATTAGTGGATAATGAAAAGAAAACATTTTCGAATAATATATATAACATTTTGAATATTAAGCAACACAAGCAGTCTTCCCTTAATGCCAATGAAGACCTGCAAATAAAGTGCCTCCTAGGTTAAGAATGTCAACGATGAAAAGCTATCACATCATCCATATGCAAAATGATGTAGACAATTGACTTGTTTGGGTTTGATCAATTGGGCTCAAAGCTAGCAAATTCATTAATTAATTGACTGATTTAAAGGCTACTGGTTTTAATATTCAAGCCAAACTAAATCATGAACTTATTTAGATCAATTTAAAGGCTAGTGGTTTTAATATTCAAATTGACTCAAATCACAGATAATTCTTGGTCCCTTTGATTGAACTAGACAATTGAGTCTGGTTCTAGCAACTAGTATTTTTTTTTTTCCTTTCTACTTTTTTAGCTTTTATTTATTTTTGCTCTTCTCTTAATATATATATATAGACATATATATTTTAATTTTCTTTCTCTTCTCTCATATTCTTCACCCAATAAAACTTTCCTTTTGTTCACCCTCTCATTTTTTAAAAATATTTTTCTTTTTTCCCTCTTACTTTGATAAGCACTCAATGTGTGAGCAAGAGTATTTTAATATTATGGTTGATAAGAGTATGTAGGTTATATTTGTTAGCTTGGTGGATTAATTGTTTAGCATCGTATAAGAGACAGCATTAAATGTATGATGAGACTTAAACTTTCTTTTTTTCTTTCTTTTTTTTTTTTCCCTCTTCTCTTTTGGTTCCTAACACACTCATGCTCTCTTAAATATTTGACTACAATATCATTTTTGCATTATTAGGTTTCATTTAATAATTATTATGGCCCCCTTGTGAAGATGCACAAGAATCGAGGGACTTAATAAATTGAAAAAACAATCACATCAACTACAAGTTAGGAACAATGGATAAAACCCTTACTTATATATATATATATATATATATAATGATGATGTTATTTTTAAAATTTTCAAAAATATTATTTTAAAAAAAGTATGGCTTTATTTTGAATTTAAAATAGTTTTTCTTCTTCTTTCTTTAAGCCTTACATAAGTAAAAGTACATTTATAACTTTATATTTCAATGGGCAAAAGAAAAAAAATAATAGTAAGAGAAGAAAAGCAAAATTTAAACTCAAAAAAGATATTAAAGATTAAAAAAAAAAGATCAAATAAAGAATACAAGGGACTCAAAAAGAAACAAAATTAAATTTGAGATGTTATATTTTTAAAATTTTTAAATAATTAAAACAAATAAAATAAGTTAATATTAAATCTTAGTTATTTATTTTTTTAGATATATATTTTATCTTTTGAATTGTAGGATGTTGATTCAAACTCAAACTTGATAAATAATGTGATATGAGTGAAAGGCACTACCTAGGCTTTTTAACATTAATGTTGCATTAGGAAAAACATTTAACAAAAATACCCAACCACCAAAACTATTTTCTCAAATACTTATTTCTTATTTTTTAATTAAGGAATGTGGAGATGTCAACTCCACATTTCTTTTTTTTTTTTAATTAAAATGCTGAGCATGGAGCTAACACCTTCATGTTCAACTAAATTAAAAAAAAAAAGTGTCAATGTGATTTAATATTACATTGACATCTAAAATGCAGAGGTATCAACTCCGTGTTTTTGTGATTCAGATTGAAACATAAAGCTAACTCCTCAACATCTCAATCAAAGTTTAACTATAGGGATAAAATAAGCTCCACATGGCATTCGCTCATTGGATATAAAAGATTACATTGTCACATGGAAAGAAATAATTAGCTAGCTTTTTTAATTATGATAGCTAAAAAGAAAAAAAAACTTACCTTTAATTTAAAAACTAAAGTACACTTCACAGATTTCATTGTTAACTCATTACAAAATTTTCATTTTCTCAACTTGTTTCATTGCTCTTAACTCTCTTTTGGCTCTTAGCTCTCTCCTCTATTTTTCTATTAGTGTAAGCTTTCATTTTCTTTTTAAGTTTTGGTACCTGTGGTCCTAATAGCCTTCAACTATTTCTCTTCTCTTATTCTCTATCACTATCAAAGTTTAATCTTTCTTTTATTCTTTTTAAGTTTTGGTGGTTGTGGTCTTTATAAACTTTGTTTGTCGTCCCAACAAAGAAGAAATTTCAGTAGACTCTTTGCTCGAATTTTTTGCTTCTTCACTTAGATTTTGTGCATAAAGATTGAGTGGGCCTTGTCAATTTCCTATAACAAGTAAAACAATAATTTATTTATAACATGGAACTTTTATCTTTTGATAAAAAGAAAAATTCATAAAATGTAAGATACAATGTTGTTATAATTTTGAATATTTATTTATTTGCAATATTGTAATTTACTAACATGTTAGTTTAAAAGTTATTGATTTTGTATATATTTAGTACAAAATTTTAAGAAGAATGTGTGAAGATAATAATATTTATTAAATAATTATAGATTGAAAACAAAAAAAGGTCTAAAAAATTATATATAGATGAAATTATAAATAAAATTGTATAAAATATTTAAACCTTGAACATAAAGGAGATTTATGTATTTTTCATGTGTCCATATGCAAATTCAATTATAGGAATCATAATAAGTAAAAGAAAGGAAATTATATGCATATATGTGAATGGCAGAATTTATTATAACAATGAGGGCGTGACATTTAAGTCTATTGGACCAAAAATTTTAAAAGTTAACATGATGTTACATTAGAAAGGTCAAAAGAGGTGGTTGGGAAAAGTTACAGCCTAAATCATATTAGTTTACATCTGAATTAGTATAGAGGTACATTTATTTGCATAATCTAATGTGGTATTTAGTGTGCACTTTGGAGGGCAATTTTGATATATAATCAATGTGGCACGTGAACTAGCAATTCCTAAGCCAGCTAAGTGCACTAGATTTGTACACTCAGATCTTACCTACAAATGAGGGTTTGAGCATGACATAAAAAGAGGTCTATGAATAGTTAACACTCTCATAAGCCAACTAGTTTCATGGAACTGATGAACAAGCCTTACTTTTCAATGCATACGTAATAGATGTGCACCCGTTTGATTACCAACCTGGCTACAACCAGTACTATGTCATCCCTATCATTGATTATATGTTCCAACCAAGTTCATCTCGACTACTGATTAACATCAATACTAGTAGTCTTCCTTTTCCCCTAGTTAAGTTAAAAGATATAACAGATGACTTCAAGGAAAAGGATGAATATGATTCTTTGCCTAATGCCAATGATCATGAAGTGGATGATGTTGAAGGGGACAATGTTAAAGAGGATCCAACAACTCCATTGAACTAGTATGAGGATCAAGCAGTTGTTTTCCTTTCACAAATTAACATGGATATGGTGGGAATGATATGTTAAGATTCCTAAAATGGAAGATGCCATTAATTTAAAAGATACCCAAGAGTTGTATGTTGGCAAACACTTTGGGGATTAATAGTCTATACACCATGTAGTGAAAATATACTCAATCTGCATACACCATAATTTTAAGGTGTATTACTTATCAACAAAGTACGAAGAATATCAATGCACTGAGTATGATGTCTGATGCAATTGGAGGGTCAAGTACAGTTAAGATGACAAAGACAATTATTGGTGGATCCCAAGATATAACGGCTCCCACACATGTGTTTTTGTAATCTTATGTAAGATCAATTGAAGCTAGACTTTGATATGATCTCAGTACACATCATATCAATGGTGACTAAAAATTCATCGATTTTATTCAAAAAGTTATTAAGAAGTTGTACAAAAAAGCACAGTCCATAAAAACATCAAATGATAGCTATTACATTTGGTAATTGGTAGCATTCTTATGTTTCTTTGCCAAAATGGTTGGCTACCATTCAACACTTCATACTTAAGTCATATTATGAGTTTGTTCATAAAGAACAACCATAGACCAATTTGGATGCAGAGCCTGTGGTGATATTCCATCGAGTATTTTAGACTTTTAAGCTATATATTGATGCTTTTGACCCTCTGAAGCCAATGATTTAATTCAATAAGGCCTTTTTGTATGGGAAGCACAATGGTACTTTATTGATTACAAGCTTATAAGATAGGGCCAAGAAGGCATTGCCTTAGGCATTTGCCATCATGGAGGGAAAACACATGAGTCATTGGCATAGTTTCTTTACAATTTTTGACATCACGTGGTATCGAACAAGCAAAAGATCTACTTGATTTTTGATAGACTTTCTTGAAATTTTAGCTGTATTTTTAACTTAAAAAACATGTGATAGCCACCTTATGCATATTATATGTTTTGCCTTCATCACATTGTAAGCAACCTAAACACAGTCTCTAGGAGTAAGTGGTTGAATAACATATTTATCAACATTAGTAAGTTTTAGTTACTTAGTAGTAAGTTTTAGTTACTTAGGTGTAAGAAATTGGTTACATCTATAATGTTTCGTACATACATGGTATTATTGATTTTTATTTGTTTCATGCATAGGATGCTTGAAAGAATGTCATATGGTGGATGAACAATTGATCCAATTATATCAATTACATGCAGAGGTTACTAACTAGATTAAAGATATTCCAAAAAGTAAATGTTCTCGTGTATATGACGTTGAAGGCTAACGCTGGGGTTACATGACAATGAACTTGGCCAAGTGTATAAATGATGAATTCAAAGGGGTCTAGTTCTTGCCTATTTCTAGCTTGGTCAAGGCAACCAGTTAAGGCTACCATGTGCGGGGGAGGCAATTGTTGGACAAACAGGATACAATTGGTAGGTAGTATGCCAAGATCTACTTGGCATGACACTACTTCTAGTGACAATAGATACATAGAGGTTTAGAGTTCTTTGGCTCACAAACACATTTGCAAACTTATCATATGATGCAAGTGATGACAATGTACAATGATTCATGCAGGCCTACATTCTAAAGTTGATTGGAGGATACCTTCTGCCAGATAGGACTAGGCATAAGGTAATGCTAATGTATATTCTTTTGTTAACAAACTTTTAGGATTAGTATAGTTAGGGATTAACAGTGTTGGCACACCTATATAGAAAGATATGCAATGCAACAAACTATGATGAGGTTAATATTGGTGGCTATCTCACCTTGCTACACCTATGGGCCTAACATCGATTCTCCAGCTTGCTTTACAAAAGCCCTCACATCCTAGCCCATAAATGGAAATCTATCCTCTAATACCACCACTAGGTTTCAAGGGGAGGCATGTCCTGTGGCATCCTTATTTGACCACAGAAGCATTGTGATAGTATAAAATTTTTTAGATCAAATGAAGGATAATGAGGTTTATAATTAAACACGGATACTTATATAATCAACTATTAGTTTTTTAGAGGCTTTCTTATTTGACTTTTATATTTGGTGGCCATACTGCTCACCCAATGTCTACTAGTTAATTGCAAACTACTGCTTAGCGTTACTTAATATCTAGCGTGTGTCTCTCCCCACCTTTTACTTTTGGATATTGAATGGCATTATATCAGTAATGTTCTTTACTAGTTTGGTAGGTGGCAACATATCCCCTAGAAGCCATTCGATATTGGCTATTTCCACACACTTCAACTCAAAGGAAAAATATAGAAAGATTGGTAACATGGCACATGGCATTTATTGCAGCATAGATTGCATGGTGTAACAACCGGGAAAAAGAAAAGAAAAGGGAAAAGAAAGAAAGTGAAAACTGGAAATTTTCGGAATCCAGAATTTCTGCCAAGTCTTCTCGTAATAGCGAGAAACGGTTTCGCTACAGCGAGAGAGCTAGTTCGCAACAGCGAAGGCGTTTCTAGCTATAGCGAGTGCTGGCAGCAGCCCATACAAAAACCAGGGAGTTGCTCGCTGTAGCGTGCGCCATAGCGAGAGTGAAGTCTGAAACTGACGTGATTTCGCCATAGCGAATGGTAAATTTCGCCATAGCGAAGGGAACTGATCCGATCTCGCCGTAGCGAAGGTTACACCTCGCCATAGCGAAGCCAGATTACAAGAGCTCGCTATAGCGAAGGTTAGTTTTCACCGTAGCGAGAGTTAGTCCGGAAGAGAGTAAATAGCGAGAATCAGACTTCAATAAACGCCCAAACTCATTTCTTCTCTCATATCTGTCCTAAGCTTCGACCCAAAGAGAGAAAAGAGGCGTGGAGAGTGTGAGAGATCAAGAGAAGGAGGAAGATCAAGGGGAAGGTAAGGTAACTTCTCCCATTTCTCTTTAGAACTCTGATCCCCTCCCTTTGCCCTCTCTTTCTGCGGTTTTATTTGTGAAAATGGACGGATTTTGGGCATGGGTCAGAAGAGGGAAAGTGGAAAACTCTTTTGAATCCTTGAGTTCTCTTTGAAAATGAGGTTTTCCACTACCATGGGAGCTTGAGAGAGAGAAAGGGGTAATGACATTCTAGAGAGAGAACCCTAAGTTGTGTGTGATAGAAGAGTTACTCTAAATTAAATTATAAAAGAGTAATTGCATGCTTTTGGTGTGTCTAGGCTCAAGTGAAACACTTACATCAAGGTGTGTTTGTGAACCTAAGGAGGGAGAGGAGAAATTGAAAGGAAAAGCTTGTGTTGGCTTTGGCTCCAAAGGTAGCTCTTTTTTTCACTCTTTCTTGTTGCATTCTTGGATATGATAGTCATTGTATGATATGTATATGCTTGTTGTATGGAATATGCCATATGCTATTGCTTTGATGCATTGATGCCAATATGCTTGTGTGTTGAATTGCGAGATTTGCTCGGGTGAGGTAGTGCCGAAAGTCCCTTGAGATGGGTGAGGTGAAACCGAAAGTCCCTTGAGATAGGTGAGACAAGGCCAAAAGTCTCAAACGAGTGAGGCCAAGTCAAAAGTCCTTAAACTCGGGTGAAGCCATCCAAAAGTCCCTTAAACTCGGGTGAGGCTAGACCAAAAGTCCCTGGAGCCCATTTTTGGCATTGTTGTGAATTCCATAGCATGTACATTATGTGTTGGATGTTTGAGAATAGCTAAATGCTTATTCACATGCTTTGACTTGTTATAAGCCTTGATTGCTTGCTGGATTGAGTGCATGAGCTACTGAGATTCTTCGAATCTCACCCCTTTCCCCTCCCAACTAATATGCTAGGTGGAGCTCAAGGAGAACCGAGCACACACCAAGAAGCCTAGGAGCTTGCGTAGCTATTTATGAGTTTATGTTTTGATATTGTGATGTATATATGATGTAAAGTGGTGCCAAATGAAGATGTGCCCACTATTTTTGAGATGTAAAGATTGTAACAAGTATGAATGTATGAAAGGATATTGTATGACCTATGTTTATAGCCAAATGAATGGAAATGAGGGTTTTGCCCCTTTTGATGCATGAATGAAATAGTGTATATTTGGCCGTAGCATAGCGAGATTTGATTGTATGATGATTTGGATCATATGGACATGTTAGATATACTAGTTTTATGCTTTTAAACTTGTCCATCTGGAGTGAGAATGTGAGAGAGGCTATTTGGACCCGTTTTGGACCTATGGGGTACTAAAACCGGTATTTTTGTGAGTTCCGTCAAAGTATGACCGGATGAGCTCCGTTTGCCATGAAATTTGGCATGCCTCTAGAGTTTGTAGAAAGCTTCTTGAGAAGCTAAAGTGGGTAATATTCGAAGGATTATAGAATATTTGGAGAATTGTTGAATTTGGGAGAATTTAATGGATTGGTCATGTACTGTTCATCTAAATCAGAAAATGAAATTTGTGGCACTTTTAGACCAAATGGATTCCAAATGTGGTGAAATTTTATACACATAAACTAGAAAACTAAAGTGACTTGTAGGAACTGGAATCACCTAAATCGAAGGTCTGTAGAGAGAGATTGAACCGACTGAAGTTTTGTATCAGCATCAGTGAGCTTATCTGACCCCCATCACTGTTTCATCGGTTTTCGGGGTGCAGGAGCTACTGAACTGATCTGGACTTATTTTTTTCCTCTAGTAGACATCAGTATCTTTCTAAATTGGTATAATGTGCCCAGATTGGATTTTTTTGGATTTAGTTATGAATTTTCGAAAGTCATGACAGCAAGCTACACCAGAAACAGTGACAGTTGGACCTTCCTCCCATTTTCGATGTCAAACTTAGTCCAAATGCTGAGATTTTAATTGGAAATGATTTTTCGTGTAAAGTTAACACTTAGAGCTTTCCACAAAGCTAAAGTTTGCTGCATTCCCATTTTTCTATAATTTCTTATGATTTTCCAAACTTAGATCCAAAATATGACTTTTGGGCCCAAGTGAAAAAGTGAAATTTTTATGGTTTTCGGCTCTATACCCGTGGCCTATGGTTTGTTTTATGCTATGTATGAGTCATTTATATGGAGTTTGAGTTGAGGATGCTTGAGATGGGTTCACAGGACCCACGGGGTAAAAGATGAGTATATGAAACCCCGGTTCATAGCATGTAAATGCCACGGGAGAGTAGTGACTCTTTGGAAATCATATGGAACCGAGCCTATGGAGAGACTAGTGGTAGGAGATTAAGGTGTCACACATGGCCACATGTTTTAGCCCATATTAATTTGGAAAAGTGCCCAATGGAATGCACCTCTAACTACATACATTAGTATTGCACATATACGCGATGATAGATCCACCCTAAGAATGATTCCCAAGATTTCGTGATAAGGTTTTAAATATTTGCCATTGTTGCATTTCTGCCTGTATATATCTATATGTTATCTAAAACTTAAGTAATGGTTTTCATTTTCAATAGGCTAATGTATTAGAGGATTTGTATAGGCTTATTGTTACAAACCCTCCAACACTTGGGTATAGCAAGTTATAGGAGAGGATAAGCTGAGATATTTAGATCATGCCGTATGCCCTCCATAAACATTGGGAGATGATGATCTTCTAACTTGCTCCACCGCACTTTACTTGCTAAGGCTACCAGAGTTAGAGGCTAGGCTAGAAAAGAGAGATTATGGTTTATCTTAACTAGGGAACTAATGGTGATGATGCAGAAGGTGGTGATTGTATAGGTGTCATGTCGCCTTTTTACACCTAAACATCGATGCATGAGAATTTAGAGGTGCAAATCCTTCTTCTTTTGTGCTATATAAAGACTTCAAGGGTATTTACACTAATTACATAAGCTCATGGACTTTAAGAGAATTACTGGTCCTTCATTGTTTGCACCAGCCATGAAGTTCATAGGCTATAGAAGTGCTGGTTACTCTTATTATACACCTTCAGTTCCTTAATCTCTAGATTCATCATTTTCCATCTTGACGACATAACTTATGCAATCTATAGGTGTCCTACTCATGACAATATTTACTGAACCATTTACATGTACTACAAAGTATGTCAACACATCTTTTAGAGAGTTAGGATCACCATATCAACAAAAGTAAGAGTTTGTCACTCCAAATCAATAGTGTCACTTATTCAATCCACTCCATAGAATTTAAATTTTTGACCAACTCACAATTACAATTATAATGAATCATTAAAAGAACAAGAGAAAGATAAAAAAAAAAAAAAAAGTACCACTAAAATGTTGCCCATAACAACTTATAAGATGGCTTTTTGTGAGAACTGAAAAAAAAAAAGATAAGACAAGAAATATGCCTTGAAATTGGCAATATTAGGTCGCTTATGACACTTTAGTTTAGGAAAAATTATAATTTAGAATTTTAAAATTAAATATATATATATTTTGAAGGATTTAAGTTTTAAAAATTTGATATTGTTTTAAAAGATTTTAAAATAAAAAATTTAATTGTTAAAAATATTTTTTAACTTAAAAATTATATTTTATACTATAAAATTTATAACCTTTTTTATTCTTTACGTTTTTTTTCTTTTCATTTATGTTTACTCTAAAAAAAATAACTTTTCGTAATTAAAATTGTTGATTCTCAAATTTTTCAAATTTTTTAAGATAAAATATCTTCACCTGAAATTGCCCGAAAAACAACAAGCTTTGACGCATCAATCGGTAGTTTTCCATTTAGTTTATTTAACCCTAATTACACCATCTCATCGTCCTTTCAGCTCGTCTTTTCTCTGGCTTTCATCTTATGTGATCCATGGAGGTTGCTTCACTCTCTCCCCTTTCTCCGACCTATCGTCCGTGTAAGTATCGCCAGTTTCTTTCTAACACCTCCTTTATTTCCAGTTGCTTTTGGTTTAATCGCTTCCGTGTTCTTTTTCCTCGTTACTTCTAGGTCACAGAGAAGCGAGATACTTGCCGAAATTATCTCCAACACTGGTAATTTTGATCGCCATATATTTTTTTATGCTGGTGGTTTCTGGGAAAAGGGGGAAATTGAAATAGATAAAGAAAGCGAAACAATTTACTTTCTTTTATATGCTTATTAATTTCTGGCGGAGATTGAGTTAGTGTATGTAATGATCACACAAATAGCTGAATCAAACTGATATATATAACTAATAATCTCAACTCAACTTCTGGAAACAATTAAATTTTATCTCAGTTCATAATGGTTCATATAGCAGGACAGGAAAAACAAACCAGTAGAGCAGAGCAAGAAAATGACAGATTAGCGGAAAATCACAGAAGGAAGGGAAGTTCAGAAGGAATGAGCATCAAAATTCTGCACACACTTCTATTACTCCTCTTCCACTCATATAAACTTATTTCCTCTTGCTTTCCACGACTACTTCCATACTCTAGCACTCCTTCTAATTCTGTTACATGCATCAGGTGACCTGAATTCCTCATTCTCAGATCTGTTTCCACGTGTCTGATAGCACTGTTATGGTTTGTTGGCCTGACTGTCACATTGCCCTCGCCATCAAAAAGGATCTTGTCCTCAAGGTCAGAAGAAGGGTATTGAAACTTAATATGATCATAGGATTCCTGGCTTATCAGTGGTATCCCATTGCACCAACACTTGAAATACCTCTTTGCCGCAAATATGAACTGTACGAGCATCTAAAATAGATTTTGGATATGGCTGAGGTCCTTCCTGAACCAGAACAAAAGGTAAAGAGATATATTGATCCTGAGGGGTCCCAACACATTTTTTTAATAGGGAGACATGAAAAATAGGATGAATGCAAGCCTGGGGATGGAGGGACAGCTTGTACGCAATAGAGCCAATGCGTTGGAGAATTTCAAAAGGACCAAAGTACCTCAGTCCCAGTTTTTGATTACGCTAAAGGTGCAATGAATGTTGATGATATGGCTGGAGTTTAACAAATACATAATCACCACTTGGAACTCCAATTCCCACGATTTACCCTCAGCAAACAGCTTCATATGACCTTGTGCTTTTTGCAAATGACATTTAAGTTGAGGGTGGATAGCATCATGCAACAGTAATTGAACTTGAACTTCAGGAGGTGTATCGTCGAATGAACTAAATCACAAAATGCAAGGAGGATCTCTTCTATAGATAGCCTTAAAAGGAGTCATTCCAATGGAAGTATGATAAGAGGAATTATACCAAAATTCAGCCCACAAAAGAAAAACAAGCCATAGCTTAGGATTGTCATAAACAAAACACCACAAATATATCTCAAGTAATTTATTCAAGGCTTTAGATTGGCCATCCATTTGTGGATGGTGAGATGAACTTATTTGAAGAGTAGTTCCTTGGAGTTTGAAAAGATGTTGCCAAAAAGAGTTGGTAAAGACTTTGTCCCGATCTGAAACAATGGAACGAGGAATACCATGGTGCTTAATGATGTTCTGCATAAAGGTTTCAGCCACTTGCAAACTGGTGAATGTGGACTTAAAGGGAGCAAAGTGTCCATACTTGGACAATCAATCAACTACTACAAAAACCATAGAGTAACCTTTGGAAGGAGGTAATCCAGTGATAAAGTCCATGGAAATATCTTCCCAAAGTTGATTAGGAATGGGTAAAGGACTTAAAAGATCAGCTGGATGCAATTGAGAACTTTTGGCCTATTGACAAATAAGACAATTTTGAATATAGTTCTGAATATCAAGATGCATCCCTTGCCAAAAGAAGTAAGCAACAATGCGGCCATGGGTACTGAGAAATATAGCATGTCCCCCCAAAGAAGAAGAATGAAATTCTTGCAAGAGTCACTGAATGAGAGAAGTAGCATGAGAAGGAAGAACAAGATGTTGCTTCCAATAAAGAAGAGCATTCTTAACAGCATAAAGAGGCATAGACTAAGGATTCATATTATATTGATTAATAAGATCCTAAGTATACTGAGAAGTTCAAAGTTCAAAGTTCATGCTGAATGTCTGAAAATAAATCTGAATGAGGCATAGAAACAGCCAAATGACAAACTCAGGATAAAGTATCAGCCATCTGATTAGTCTTGCTTGGTTTATATTCAATTGAATGATGGAAACCCATTAATTTTGATAACCATTCTTGCTATTCTAGAGTTTGAATAATTTGATCAAAAAGCTGTCTCAAGATATGTTGTTCAGTTTGAATAATAAAATAATGGCCAAATAAGTAATGGTAGATTTTAGCCACAGTTTCTGTGATAACAACTAATTCCTATACATAAGCAAATTGAGCTTGCATTCTTGGGGACAGTTTCTTAGGGGAAAAAAGGGGCAATAAGGTGATCGTTTTGACTTAAAATAGCACCAATACCACACCCTAAAGCATCGGTTTCTAGAATAAAAGTTTAGGAGAAGTCAGGCAAAGCTAGAACTGGAGCTTCAGTAAGGGCTACTTTCAAAGTTGTGAAGGCTAGTTGTGCCTCTGGGGTCCAACTAAAATTATTCTTCTGCAATAACTGAGTTAAAAGGCTAGCAATTACTGTGTAGGACTTGATAAAGCTACAATACTAACCCGTAAGCCTAGAAAACCCTACAATTGCGAAACTAAAGAGGGAATAGGCCAAGTAATAACAGTAGCTGCTTTTTCCTAATCCATTTCAACACCAACATTCGAAACAATATGGCCCAGATAAGTAATATGAGTGAGGCCAAAAGAATATTTGGATAACGTAGCATATAATTGATGCTGAAGCAAAATGTCTAAAATAGCCAAATGTTCAAAATGCAATGACCATGATATACTATAAATCAGGATATCATAAAAAAATATCAAGACAAATTTCCTTAAGATTGGCTGAAAAATGGAATTCATTAAAGCTTGAAAGGTAGTCGGGGCATTAGTGAGCCCAAAGGGCATGACAAGCCACTCATAAAAGGCATGATCAATCCAAAAAGCCGTTTTGCATCTGTCCTCAGGTTTAACTAATATTTGATGATAATTAGATTGTAAATCAAGTTTAGGAAAAAATTGAGAGCCAAACAATTCATCTGGTAACTCATCAATGGTAAGAATTGAAAAAGAATCCTTCACAGAGACCGCATTAAGAGCACGATAATTAGTACAAAATCTCTAGGTACCATTTTTTTTTTCTTTTTTAAAAACTTGTAAGACAGGAGCCAAAAAAGAACTTGTGCTTGGCTGAATCAAACCTTGTTGCAACATATTAGCAATCATTTTTTCAATCTCTTCCTTTTGACTAAAAGGAAAACGATAGAGTCGTATCTTAATTGATGGAATCTTGTCTTGAAGAACAATGGCATGGTCATGTGATCCATGAGGAGGTAAACCATGTGAAAGCTCAAAAACCTAACAAAATTGAAACAAGATCTTGGCCAAATCATCAAGAATGTCCTTAGGAAAGTTGTTGGCAACAATTGGAGTGGTGTCAATTGATTCATAATGCAAGGTATATAATTCAACAATAGCATTAGTAGCTTGCAAACGTTTGAAATGGTGAAATTGAGCAGTAGGAGTAAGGGATTTATTACCTTGCAACGTTATAAATTGGTGATTCAAATAAAATTTCAGAGTACTTGAACTGTAAGTTGCAATATGAGGTCTTAAAGTAGCAAGCTAAGAAGCCCTCGAGACAACTTTGAACCTCGAAATAGGTAGAACAAATGGAAGGGCAACAATAAGAAGGCCTTGAATGCAAAGTGGAAGTTCTTGGATAATACCTTCACCTACCAAACAATGGCCACCACCCACCAACACTCTCAAATTATGAATGGGTTCGATGGGAAGCTTAAGGTGATGAATTAGCCAAGGCTGAATGAAAGTGTCAGAACTCCCCCTCATCTAGTAAAATTTGCTCCTGCATCCCATAAATGGAGCTAGTGAAACGAATGGTAGCCACACCCAGAGAACCTTGATGGGCATGAAAGGATAAATGATGAAGAACAAGGGACTTGTCTTGACATTTATCACTTAACGTCTTTGGAGATGGAAGTTGAAAATCTCCAACATCCCCAACGTCAGACTAAAGTAATATATAATGGCGATTAGGGCATTTGTGATTCCAAGAAAACTTTTCTTCACAGGTATGGCAAAGACCCTTTTCGCAATGCAATTATATCTCAGCTGGAGTGATTTTCTTAATTGGTGATAAAGGTTTCATTGACAGAGTAGGCAATAAAACCATTGAGGGGGGTTTAGAGGCAGAGGAATTTGAGGAAGGGGACACAGAGCTCGATGACTTGAAGGAACTCGAAGAAGGAATAAAAATGAGCTTGGACTTTGGCATTGTGGAGGACATCTGGTACTTTTCTTTGAAGAGACAGGCAAGAGAGACAGCTCAAGTTAGGGAATATGGTAGTTGGGCACTTGGGCTATAACATCCCTTTTGATCTTAAGCTCAAGCCCACTAAGAAAACAATCGAGGAAGGCTTTTCAGTAATACCTACAGTTTGATTTGCTAAGACCATGAAATCCTGATAGTATTGTGAAATTGTGTCCACCTGTGTGAGTTTAAAGAGTTGGGCATGAGGTGAATTGAAGTGAGGTGGCCCAAACTGATCTTTGATGGCTTTGACCAACGCTACCTAAGATGGAATCAAATGTGCCTTTAGTAACATTTGAAACCAAAGAACCATGGCACCCTCCATATGAACAGCCGCAATGGTGAGATCTTGAACATTAGGGGTGTCATAATAAGAGAAAAATTGTTCTGCGTAGGAAAGCCAATTGAGAGGGTCAGTGCCATTAGACCGTGGAAAATCTAACTTAACAGTGTGCAAATGTAATGGCTGATAAGGTTGGGTTTGTTGCAGAGCACTGGAGTCAGAGTTCAAAAATTTAACAGCCAATGATGGTACTAAATGGTCCATATTACAAGTGAGAGTATCCAAAGCCTTAATAATACTGTTAACAGAGGATTCCAAATGATCCATCCGAGATGTCGTGAAGGTGTCATGCTGTTCCATGACTTCCATAATCCTTTTCAAGTCTGTTGCAACATCCTTCAAATGGTGTTTTTGGCCATTGAAAGGCAATGAAAGCACCAAAATGTAATGATCACACAAATAACTGAATCAAACTGATATATATAACTAGTAATCTCAACTCAACTTTTGGAAACAATTAAATTTTATCTCAGTTCATAATGGTTCATATAGCAGAACAGGAAAAACAAACCAGTAGAGCAGAGCAAGAAAATGACAGAATAACATGAAAATCACAGAAGGAAAGGAAGTTCAGAAGGAATGAGCATCAAAATTCTCCATACACTTCTATTACTCTTTTTCCACTTATATAAACTCATTTCCTCTCACTTTCCACGGCTTCTTCCGTACTCTAGCACTCCTCCTAATTCTGATAGCTGCATCAAGTGACCTGAATTCCTCATTCTCAGGATCTGTTGCCATGTGTCTGATAGCACCGTTATGGTTTGTTGGCCTAACACCACAGTGTTTTGCCATGATTATGTGGAATCATCAACTATTAGCTGTTTAGTTGCTGATTTGACAATTCATTGCTTTTGAGAGCATTTGGCTAATTGACGACTTTGTTTAAGGATCATGAAGAAATTATAAATTCCAATAAATGTTTTGGGTGGAGACATGTTTCATTAAATAATTTTTTCCCCTCTTCTGGGTAAATATATGGTAATTGGTTTTCTTTCTCCTAGCATATGTCTGTGCTTGAATCTTGCTATTCTTTTCTTTCTTGTCTTCTCCATCTTCTTGGCCCCTTTGTTGTTATTTAATGTCCCTAAAAAATTACCACATCCTCATGTAGAACAGCACCATTTTTCTTTGGAAACTGTTATCCTTGTTATGAGTTATGACTTATGACCATTTTGTCTGAACCCCACTCATTGCAGTTTGGCACTAATAACGGTTTCCACATCAGACAAGGAAATTTGAGGGGTGCACCTCATTGTAAGTCTGCCTTTCTGAATATAATCTTAAATTATATTCGATTAACGTGGTATAAACTTTTGCTTCTTATAAATTATATTTGTGATATTGGCTAGGGAATATCCTCATATAATAGGAAAAATATTTATTTCAGTTTCCATATATCTTCCCTCTCTAATACTTATAAATTATCTTTGATTGGTTGTGTAATATCCTAATGTAATTAGGGGGGAAAAAAACTAGTTCCATTTTTCATATACATTCCGTTTCTAACACTTCTGCCTGCTGTTAAATAACTATTGTAGACAATGGTGACCATCCAAGCATATTGACAATAGTGTTGCAGCTAGTGAATTTTGACTCAAATCTATATTTTCTCAATTCAAGGTGATAAATAGTGCTAATTCATATTATTTAGATTAGTTTCCTTACCCTAAGTCAGCTTGAAAATCCCTCGTTTCGTGATTATCTATATTTTCAAGCACAATAATCTTATTGACTATATGAATTCTCAGAAGTGTTGTGATATTTTTTTTATATGAAAAATATTAGAGTCTGACAAGGCTTCTCTCTTGGCTGATTATAGAGGTAGGTTTCAAATTCTGATCTCTGAAATAGCTAAATAGATTACTGATAAAATTGGTCCCTTTAAATTTGGTCTTGGTAAAAGATATGATGATCTTAGACTTTATGGCGTCAATTGATTCATGTATATGATCCCACTTCGTGGAAAAAAGCTTTGTTGTTGTTGTTGTTGTTGTTGTTGTTGTTATTGTTGTTGTAAAAGGTATGATGATCTTAAGTCATTATGCCTTTGCTTTTTTCTTCTATAGCTCCTCAAAGTAGCTTACTGGCCATCTCAAGGAAGCACAGCAGTATGCCATGGCAATGCTATAATCCAAAAGTAGAGTTTTGTGGACTTCATTACGGTTGCAAATTGCATATTCAAAATAAATTTGCTAGAGATGTAGTTGTAAGGTCTGAACTTGTGACAGTTGGGTCCCCAGAAGATGGCTATTCATTACCCAGTAAGCTTGAAAATTCAATTAGGTCAAATCCCATATTATATATTCTTTACTATAATGCTAATTCGTTGTACTTTCAACTTCAAAATGCAGAATTAAAAGTGGAATCAAAAATCAGGGGAGCATGTTTTTATGCTGTTACCGCCTTTACTGCCATATTTCTTTTTATACTGATGCTTGTTGGGCATCCCATTGTGATCCTATTTGACCGTCACCAAAGAAAATACCATCATTTTATTGCCAAAATATGGTCTACACTTACGGTGACACCTTTTTATAAAGTCAATTTTGAGGGATTGGAGAATCTGCCACCTCAAGATACTCCTGCTGTATATGTGTCCAATCACCAGAGCTTCTTAGATATATATACTCTTCTTACTCTTGGGAGAAGCTTTAAATTCATCAGCAAGACTAGTATATTCCTCTTTCCCATTATTGGGTGGGCAATGTTTCTTTTGGGAATGATTCCTCTAAAGCGTATGGACAGCCGAAGCCAGCTGGTATTCCCCTATTATTCTTTATGCAGATAAATTTGCGTCGTTTTTCTTGATCAATGTTTTCTCTGAAATTCTTTTCTCTATTCTGCATATAAGCATACAGCTAGTTATCACATCATGGATTTTTTTGCTTCTTTTTCATATAGGACTGTCTTAGACGATGCATGGATCTTATCAAGAAAGGAGCCTCGGTTTTTTTCTTCCCTGAGGGAACACGCAGTAAAGATGGGAAACTTGGCCCTTTCAAGGTGAGCTTATGTCAAGATTCTATGATCTCTTTTATCTGATTAGATGATAATTATTAAAGAAGGTAACAGTGGGAAGCCATGATGAATTTGTTGGAAGATAAACATGGACAAACAAATGAGCCATAGGTTATATTTTGGATTTATAATTTTAAATTATGTTTACCATGGGTAAGAGGTCTTGGTGTGTTTACCTGTGTCTCTATATAAGAATTGCATGATTGGGACAGGGACGCATAGTTTAGTTCTCTGATTTGAAGGGAACATAACCAAATTGGCACACATTGACACTGGATCATCTGTCATTACTTACTATCTTGGACACGGAAGCACAAATACAGAGATGATTGAAGGGCTATTAGTTCAGAACGCTAGAAATTTCTGTCAATATTTAACATGATTAGCCCACTTAGGGCTTGATTGGGAGGATGGGTTGGATTGGGATGGACTAGGTGTTCTAACCACTGTTTGGATGTTTAGAAGGCATCAGGGTGGGGTGAGCTAGGATGGGTTGAGTCATAATTTTTCTTTTCCTCTTTTAACCCACTGCACTTTCTTTTCTTCTATTTTCATTTTCAATTGCTCAAGGGAATATTAGAGATTTTACCCTTCAAACCCACCCCACCCTACTAATGACATTGTAACTTTGAAAAAATTGGGACTGGCTTACTATTCATTTTTTCATTAAATTTTCAAATAATGGAGTGTGTTGTCTCCCCCACCCCTCTCTACACTGCTCCACCTCACCCCATTAAACAATACCGGACCTCACTCTCTTCAAAACTGCGAGTCAAGCTCTTAGGCTGTAAAAATTAGAATGCAGCTTCCAGTTCGCATGCATGATGATTAAAATGTCAGAATTTACGGTTATTCAAACTGAGAGAAAAAATGTGATCTCTTGTATAATCATTTTAATCTACTCAACTCACTGTTTTCTGCTTCTTGGTTTATTTACATTAAATTAGTTGTCCGTAGGAACAAGGGAGCAAAGAATATGCTTACTGAAATTTATGCCACTGAACTAAACTAAACCTTTATGTTATCTTTTGATAATTTGCAGAAGGGTGCCTTCAGTGTTGCTGCGAAGACCAAAGCACCAGTTGTACCGATAACCCTGATTGGAACTGGCAAAATCATGCCTGCTGGAAGGGAGGATATAGTGAACTCAGGTTCTGTGAAAGTTGTTATACATAAACCTATTCATGGAAATGATCCTATGATACTAAGCGAAGAAGCTAGGAACACAATCGCAAGTGCGCTAAATTGTCAAGACTGAGAAATATACTGCGGCAGAGTCTGTTTGATTTCTAGAACGTGATCCTCAAACAACCTTCTGCTTTGAAGTTATGAGGAAGGTAAATGCCTTATGTCTGTCTTTTTCTTGATTAGGGATCATTACCTTGCAGTAAGGCTAAATCTTTTGTTGTTCCCTCGGTTGCAGGTCGTTGCTTGCTCAGGTGGCACCATTTTGATTTATGTTGGACCACAGGGTGTGCTAGCTCTGAGTTTGCGCCTGTTTTTTCATGCATTCAGGTCATCTTAAATCCGTCAGCTTGATTCGTCCTTGTCAAAATTGAAGGCAGTTTTTTGTGGGGCAGCAGCTGAAACTTCTTGGTTTCAATAAAACTATTGTACAAATTGTTTTGTACTAACACTAGTTGTTATCTGTATCTTCTGTGTAAATGACTAATACAGCTTTCCGTCTGCTAAAAATTCTCTGCGCTTGCATTGATATGGAGGAATATGTGAAATAGAATGACCAGGTGCTTTATGCTTTTTTCGTGTTTCTAAGTTTTATGTTGCATATTACCATCCATTTGAAGGAGATGGCCTCATTTGGAAAGGAAAAGAAAATGAAAAAAATAATTTTATAGATGAAAAATGATTATTGTATTTTTACTTAAAAAACTAAAAATAAAAAGAGATAGATATTGATGAATAATGATGATAAAAATATAGTAGATATTATAAAGAACAAGAAGGGAAGAGACCCCCATTGCATCGTGGTACCAAACAACAATATGAAGGCATTTATGTTAGGCATGATATTGAAAGTGAATTTTGAATAAAAATGGAGTGAATTATATAATTTTTTTTGAGTTATATTAAAATTATACAGACATTTTTTAAAATAAAAAGTTATATTATATTATAACTTAATTTTAAACTTTTTCTATTAAAATATCTTTCTTTAACATAAATATATTTTTTGGGCATTAAGTTCAATAAAACAAAATTTATTCTTTTTATTTTTATTTGTGCATATTTGAAAATGAAATTTACTCTTTTTATTTTCATTTGTATATATTTAGATATAATATATATTAGTACATTTAAGTTAATGGAAAATATTTTAGGTAAAAAATTTAAAATTAGATTAAAATATATTTTTTAAAAAAGTAGAAGAAAAATTTATGTAATTTTAGAACACTTAAGAAAGGTTCATATAATTCACTCATAAAAATAAAAAGAAACTAATAGTCCACATGATGAGATCAAGGATGTATTTTCTAAAATTTGAAATACATGAACATTTGTTATGATTTCTACCTGAGAGAGTTTTCTTTAAGGAGGAGAGCTTACAAGTCTAAGAAGCTTTTTCACCGAGTGAATTAGTTTTTTGGGAATTGACTCTCTCTTTAGATTTATTCACATTGGCTTTCAAATGAAGATGTATTGTTATGACTCTTACATCGTGGAGCTTTATTCATGTTGGCTTTCTAATGAGTTTTCTCTCTTAATGGACTAGTTTTTTTTTTTGGAATAGGCTTTTCTTTTAAACTTATTTTCATAACAATATCCTTTGAAGTTCTTCATTTTCCCTAAGAATGTTATTTTGAGTTTGATAATAAATCCTACTTAATATAATAGGAAGACTATCTTATTCAAAGGAACTAATAAAGTCTTCTTTAACTTTGGTGTAAAACTAGCATTCTATAACATGGAATAAATTTATGATTTAGTTCTTAAAATGTTATTATTATTTTAATTTAGTCCTTTAAAGATAAAATCTCTTAATTTGTTTGATTTTTCAAAGCCTACTTAATCCAACAATTAGGTAAAACAATACCATTTAAGGGAAAATGACACAATTTTGCTAAAGCTTATAATAGGACATCTTCGAATTTCATTGGAATTATGCTGAATTGGATGCATTTCCCCCCAAAATGGATAATGATGATAATGCAATCCATCTCTACCATCTCCTACTAGGTTCTTATCAATGACATGCCTTCTAAATCTTTCTCATCAAGCAAGGAGATTCAATCTCTCCTTGCTTGTGCATTCTTCATGCTAATGTTCTTTCTTGCCTCATTACTAAGGACGAGAAAAGAAGGGCATGTACAAGGATCAAGGCCAGTAGAGGATCGAAGGCAATCTTGCACCTTATGTATGTTGTGTTAGGATATTATTTTATTATTTTAAATTTACTTAATAAATTAATTGGAAGATCTTATTGAATTTAATCTAAGATATTCCATATCCTGTCGATATTAGGATATTTTAAAAAAAGTCAAATTATGATATCTCATATGATGCGATAGTACAAAGAGACCTTGTTGAGCATAGAAGTGGACTTGATCAAGGACATGATTTGCAAATTAAAGCCCAAGAGTTCAAGTCAAATATGTCTAAAGATCCATTACAAGGCATAGGAGGCCCAATAACAAAAGCTAGGGCCAAAGCAATGAAAAAAGCCTTCAATTATTTAATTCATAAGCTTCATAACTTAGAGCCCATTTATTTAAATCAAGAGAAGGCCCAAGAAGATGTAAAAGGTGTGATCATGCTAACTATTCTACAAGAGGATTGCCAAGGCCCAATTGGAGTCCAATTGCAAGAGATTAAGAATCATGTGACAACCATGTGATTTTTAATGAAGCATGAGCATCTCATGTGACAATTTAAAGAAGTTGATTAGTTTTGATTAGGATTTCTTTTGAAATTTCGTTTTTATTATTTTTATTATGTTTTTGAACTTATCCTAATCTAATTAGGATATATATTAGGTATTATTTAAAATAATTTTAATTAGGTATTAAAGTTTTACTTTAATTAGGACTCTAGAAAATTTTGCCTATAAAAGGCTTCCTATTGTACTCTATTTTACACATGAATGAAATTGAGTATTATTCAATTATTTGTGAGGCTTTTGCTTCTTTGTGTTCTTTGAGAGTTCACGTGACTTATCAAAGGATTGGTCTTCCTTTGTGGCGTCTTGAGGCTAGGGTTCTAAGAGACAAGTTCTCTTAGGGTCTTTCCTTTGACCAACATTCTTGTGTTCTAGCCGGTCTCGGGCAAAGTGTCATCTTGTTGAAAGTTCCTAGGACAAGGTTCCTAGAGGGTCTCTCATCATCATATCTTATTGTATTTTAAATTTAAAATGTATTTGAATAAATGGTTCTTAATTTAAAAGTTATTTTTGCTAGATAGGCTTAATTGGTTAGTTGGAAATATTTAGTTGTCATATAAATAAACTTCTCTTGACGTGAGAGAGGCTATTTAAGCCAACTGAAATGTGAGA
This sequence comes from Erythrophleum fordii, assembly GCA_032878935.1. NCBI lineage: Eukaryota > Viridiplantae > Streptophyta > Magnoliopsida > Fabales > Fabaceae > Erythrophleum > Erythrophleum fordii. Next base: position 28,619,307 of record JAVQMF010000055.1, on the reverse strand, counting down.
AGGTTCCTAATAGAGAGTTTTTCTTCCTCATTAAGAGACCATAACTCTAAAACACTATATCTATTAAAAAGTCTCTTTTGATTGACAAGCTTTTTCCTATTATATTATGGTATTTTATTTTGCAGATTCTAAAGCCCAATCGGACAAAAGTTAAACAACATGGTTGGAAGTACTATATTATTACTTCTACTTATTATTCTTAAATCATGTAATTATGTAAATATGTCTAAACAAATAGACCTACATATTATATTAGAGCCTAATTCTGATTACTTTTGCCTACATAATAAAAATTTTAGTTTTTATTGGTTTAGGAGATTTAGGAATTTCTCACCTAGATCTCAATTCATGAAATTTATTTAGAATCCTATTTTGGATGGTTAAAGATGATTTATTCAGGTAAATTGCCTTTATATGATTGGCAAATCATCTGGGATTAATTTTTGTTCAAAAGTGTATGAACCCTAATTTAAAAGAAGAATAGAATTTGGAACTTCTCCATTTTGAATTTTGTGAAATTAATCAATTAACTTAATTCAATTTTTCCAAATGCAATTTACGATGCATATGTGTTGTTTTTATACTTTTAAATATCATGATTGAATTGATATACTACATGAGATCACATATAAATATCATCATTGAATGGATATTGCATGATCATTTTTTATTAGAAGACCCTTTTGGACATTTGGGTTCAAAAGCATATTTTTGGAATTGTCCAAATTTTAGTTCTTAGATCTTATGGGTTAATTTAACTTTTATTTTGACCCATATTAATTATTAAGACCAAAATAAATAATGAAAAATTATTATTTAGGGCTAATTAATTAGTATAAATTATGGAAAAATTGTTTTAGAAAATTTTGACACATTACGAATTTTACAAGAAAAAATTATTATTAGTCTATTTAATTTTTTTAAATTATAAAAAATTATTTTTGATAATTATGACACATTTTGGACATTGTAAAATTATTTTGGAGTTATTTAATTTTTTTTTGAATTATATGAAATTATTTTAGGTAAATTTTTAGCACATTCAAGGAATAATTATAAAGGATATTTTTTTAAAAAAAATTATTTAATCACATATAGTTTGGGTGATTAATCAATAAATAAATCCTTATAAGGGAAAAATTATCTTGTGCATATATGTATGTATATATATTTAAATGCACACAATGTAGGTGATTAATATGTATAAATTAAGTAGTCTTAACATTCTTTATAATTGTATACATACATTTTTAGTTTGTTCTTCTAAACATAGAGATCATATATAGATTTAAAATATCAACTCTAATTACATAAGGCCAATTTTGGCATATTTGGGAATGAAAAGATTAATTTAAGTGTCATCTAAATTTTGTTCTATTTTGAAAAAAGCATCTTTTAGGCAATGTTGGCACATTGAAAATTTTTGTGAAAAATTATTATGGGCAATTTTGGCAGACGGGGGATAAACCTAGTGGGAGAATTTTTAATTAATTAATTACATATAGTTTTGTTGGTAAATTAATTTTATAATTCTTATAAAGTCATTATTATAAGTACATATATATGTTTTAATGCACATAATGAACATAGATGTCTTGTAATTTGTACATTTAAAGAGTAGCCACAATATTCTTATATGATTGTGAATATACATTTTTTATTTAGATATCATATAAAGATTTAAAGACATCAATTCTAATTAAGTATATAGTTATAACATGTCTTTACCTATAGGTAGATAGTTGTGACTATGTACTTGATTAGGATAGAATTAAAATTGCTTATATTTTCTAATATATTCATAGGTGTTAATAAACATGAATGTATTACAAGTAGACTTTAGTGATATGATATTTTATGTTTAGTATGTCTTGTATCGATAAATATATATTTATGAAATGTGATGATTAATTGCCTCATATAATGATTGTGCAAGCATAATTAAGGTTAAATCTTAAATTTGTAACATTATCATATCTTTTAATTACTAAAATTACTGAAAGATTATTTTGATTAAGAACAATTGTAGAATTTAGAAGGAGGCAATTCTTCTTTATTTAAGGTGACCTTGACTATGCTTTATAATAAAAAGAGCCTCCTATACCTACCAATACTAGCATAGAAGTTGAGATTCCATTATGTGAGTACTGTGAGAGATTTAATCACCTCAACATAATATATATATATAATCCAAGAGCTAGTTATCTTAGATTCATATAAGAATGTGAGAAGGTCAAGGGCTATTTATAGGTTATAGATGAAATTTTGAAGTTATCAAATAAGTCACTAGTTAATACATTAATAGTAAGTTAGATCCCTATAAAGTAAAATGGCACTAGAGGTTTGCAAAAGTACATAATGCGGATGTAGATATAAATGCATAGTTTACGTTTATTAAAATAGAGATATCCATTCTTAGTGCAAATGATCCTCAATTAGCTACTTCGTTAATATAGGCCATTATAAATTTCTTATAAATGCACATATAGAAAAGTGGACAATAAATTTCTTATCGGATATATGTATCCAAGAAAACAACAGGTTCATTTTTTAAGGTGGCAAGGTCCTATGTGAGATTCATTTAGTTATTAGCTCCCAAAAAAAAAAGACTATAAAAGAAGAGGCATACAAGGAATGATTGTCCTAAAAGACAAGCTTGATCAGAGAAAGATATAATTTCATCTCTAATGTGTTTTAAATCTCACTTAATTCTAGCTTGTGATGGGTGAGAATTTTTTTAGTTTGTGGCATAAGATATTGAGATATATTACTATAGAGAGAGTTAAAGGGTTTACAAAGGATGAGGTTTTTGAATCCCTAAATTTTACTTACTTAATTCATGTGTGGACTGTATTAAGGAGTAAGTACACCAACATATTATTTAAAGGAGCTAGAAGAATTTCTAAATTATTAGAGATTATACATATTAATATTTGTTGTCTTAATTTATGTTCTAATGATCTGAAATATTTCATTTTCTTTATTGGTGACGTTTCATGATTCATATACATCTACTTGCTTTATAATTAAGATATGGCACTTGATGCCTTTAAGGCATATAAAGTAAAAGTAGAGAATAATATGGTAAATAGATTAATATAGTAAGGTCAAATAGAGGAGATAAATATTTTGATAAGTACACACATGATGGACAAGTATTGGAGATAACAATGCATACTTCAAATAGGGTTCCAACAAAGGTTAAGTTACTCTTTTGAAATTTGGAGATGTTGAAAACTTAATTTAAATCATACACATGTATGAGGTTATCTTGTAGAAGTAAGAGTATATAACCCATATGAAAGGGAGTTAGATCCTTAGATTATACTATATATTTTGTTAGCTATGTAGAAAAGTTTAAGGGATATAAGTTATATTACCATTTACATTTAATGAGATATGTTAAATGTAATAATACCAAATTTTTGAAAATGATATAATTAGTGGCTTGGGAGCTATCACATGAAAGATATGGATGAGGTGTCTTATAAGGATCCATATAGAGAAAAATTTCAAGGTATCTTAAGATTATCATAAGAAATCTATATTAATTAAGTAGTTGAACATTTCTTGATAAAAGATTATTTACCAAATGTGATGCCCATTGTGAAAACAAACAAATTTAGTTTATTCCTATGCCTCAAATATGATCTTGAAAAAGAATAGAGAATGTTCCTGCTATTTCAACAGTTAAAAGCTTAATGTTTATGTAGTTATGCACAAGGCTAAACTTAGTTTTTGATAAAAGAATGTAGGATAGATATCAAAGCTATCCTTGGATAATTAAAAGGGTTGCAAAGCTTGTTATAAAGAACATTTAAGATGCATTAAGTTTCATGCTCACATATAGGAGAACTAAGAATTTAGAAGATGTTAATTATATAGATTTAGACTAGATAGGATGTGTTGACTCTAAAAAGGTTAAAATCACATAGTATCTTCATACTTGCTAAATGAGCTATATCATGGAGGAGCGCAAGAATGATAAGCAATTGTTGATTGTTTTGTCCACCATAAAAGCCTAAATTTATATCCCATTTTTAGGCAAGTTTACAGAGTAATTAGATTGAAGAGTTTCATTATTAGGCTTCAAATTATAAATTCACTTTGAGCCCATTAAGGGATACTATGAACACATAAAGACAAATAGTCATAAAACATATAAGGAATGGAGATCCTTTAATTGATAGCATGCATTTAAAGGAATTTAAGGATTATGTGCCTTAGATGGGTTTTAGACTATGTTTAGTTTAATTGAGGTATGTAAAGTGATGAAATTTCAATTATAGTCTGTTATCTCTCTTTTAGGTATATACATTTTGTAAGATTAACAAACACTTAAGTTAAAACTCAAATAAATATTTGAGGTTTACTCATAAAATTTAATATCCTATAAAATTAAAGACATGTTACAAGTGATGTATGGAAGATAATACTTTTTTATTTAAAAGGACTTGTAGCCATGGTTTTTGTAATATGAATTTAATTAATTGATAAATGTGTTATTTACCAAATCATATTCAAATCAAGTAGGAAAAAGTTAGGATATTATCTTAAAATTAATTAATTAATTGGAATATCTTAAGTAAGTTAAACGAGGATACTCCATATCTTGTCGATATTAAGATATTTTAAATAAAGTCAAATTAGGATATCTCATATTCTGTTATAATTTAAATTTAAAATATATCTAGATTAATGATCCTTGTTTTAAAGGTTATTTTTTTAAGATAAAATTGAATGGGTATTAGCTGAATCACGCGTCAAAAGCTTCACTGCTTAGTTAGGGATATTCAATTTTTCTATAAATAGACCTTTCTAACAAAAGCTAACTAAAATGTGAGAGGGTTCCTAATAAAGATTATTTCTTCCCTATTGAGAGACCATCATTCAAAAACACTATATTTGCTAGAAAATCTCTTTTGATTAACAAGCTTTTTCCTATTGTATTATAGTGTTTTATTTTGCAAATATCTAAAGCCTAATCAATTAAAATAGTTTTGCGCAAAAGTGAAATAGCATGGCTAAAGGTATTTTATAACCTACTATCTCTTATTTACTTTATACAATTTGATGTCCCTTTTTCATGAAAGTATGTGACCCTTTGGTAGTAGAAATTTAATTACTAATATCTCATAGGGACCTTTGATACCTAGAAATAGAAATTTTCATAATTCTAACTTAAAACTCACATATGTCACACCATCACCATTTATAAGCCTTTAAATACTAAAGAGAAGACTTTGTACTCTGGCCGAAGACCTTGTCGACAAGGTCTTAAATTTCTCAATGTAAAGTGCAAGATCTTGTTGATAGGATCTTGGATTTGGTCTACAAGATGTGGTTCCAACCTTAAAATTCCCTTCATTTAATATCAAATTAATTGTAGTATACGTGTTTAAATAGAAACATTACCATATGGGACATAAAACATTCCCCATCAAGGATTTCCATGCCTTTAGTGAGGGAATTAATCACTTTCAAAGGGCAAATTCATTGCATCTTACCCATATGACCTATTTAAGCCTTCCTCAATTTATTTTCATCCATGGAATACTTAAACATATCAAAAACAACTCAATTTGAGGCTTACAACATGGATCAAGAACCATTTCCCACAAATTGGAACCTAAAAGCCAGAAAATCTCACTTTTACACTCAGGTTCCAGTGGCGATTTTCTGCTAGCAAATTTGGAAAATCATAAACTAATTTTAGAAAAAATCAAAATCAAGCAATCCATAGTTTTTTGGAAAGCTTTAGATGCTAACTTTATACTAAAAATAATTCCAAACCATAATAACATCATCTGGGCCATGGTTGACAATAGAAAAATGACAAAGATTAAACTGCCCAACATTTCTGATACAACTTACTGATATAAACTTAAAAAATGTATATCTAAATCCAAAAAAATCCAATTTAGGCAAACTATACTAATTTGGAAAGCTAAAGATGTTAACTAGAGGGAAAAAATAAGCTTAGACCAGTTTAGATGCATTTAGATCTTAAAAATTGATATAATAGTAACCAAGGTTGGTCTGCACTATTGTCACTGATATGAAATTTCAAAAATTTATATCTCCCTCTACAGACATCCAATTGAGGTGCTTTCAATTAGTATAAGTCACTGTGAATGTCTAGTTTATGCTGTAAAATTTTATAGACATTGCCCATCATTTGACCCATAAATAATAAAGGTAATTTTCAGGCCATGTGAATACTGCTATTGTCAAATTATGAAATTTCAGCCTATTTTGGAAATTTGCTAAAAATTCTACATAACTCTAAATAATATGAATTTTATCTTCCTAAAAGTCTCTAAACAATACCTATATGTATGCCAAGTTTCAGACCAAGAAGAGGTCATTTGGTCAAATCTTGACATTACTCTGGAATATGGTCATTTTAAAACTACAAAGGGGTCAAAAGTGGTCCATGTGGCTTCCTACATGTTCTAGCACTCCTTGGGCAAGTTTGAAAGTATAAATACGCCCTATAGGAATTGCCTAAGTGATCCAAACCATCTTACATCTCAAACTCACTATACTACATGCAAGAATACACACTTACAAGCAAGCCATTTAGTACCCAAAATTCATTATCTCATTGATTTGGTTCCAAATATGGTACATACACTACATATACATTCTTTTACACTTGCTCAAGCATTTACATCTCAATAATCATATGTATATATGAACTTTAACAATTCTTTACATCAAAACCTATAGGCATATTGAAATGGAAGAGGGAAGGAGGTGAGATTTATGAAATCTCAATAGCTCATACATCCTTTCAAACAAGCAACCAAAACATATAATCATGTCACAAGATACAAGCATGTCACAAGCACTTTCCAAAGGCATTTCATTCATAATTTCCATGCCGTAGCAACACATTAAGTTGAAGGGGATGCTCGAGGGACTTTTGGTTTAATCTCACCCTTGGTCTAGGGACTTTTGACTTAGCTTCACTCATCCAAGAGAATTTTGGCCTTATCTCACCCATTCTTAAAAACTTTTGACTTCACCTCACCCATCATAAGGGACTTTTGGCACAACCTCACCTGTAGAGTACAATTTCATAATCAAATGCCACTCAAGAGACATAATGGTTCCATAAAAGTCAAATAATAGCATATGGCATTTCTCAAGATTGAAACACATATATATACATCAAATGACATTCATACAACCATATTGCACATAAGAAAGGAATGGAGAGCTACTTTGGCAATTCAACAAAAGCTTCCCTCTTAATTATTTCTTTCCTTTTTTGGTTTCACACCCACAATTAGATGGAGCTTGTTCTCTTTGGCCTAAACACAACAAATAGCATTCCATTACTTCCTTGGAACAAGTTAAAGCATTAAACAAACATTTAAGAAGTACACTTTGCGCATTGGTTATATAATAACTCCATTAATCGCCTAATGAAGCAACTATCATAATTCAAGTTCTTGGTTCCCTTCTCTTCCTATATCTAGGCTTCTTGACTTTATTGAAGTCCCTTAGAGCCATCACACACTCATTTCCAAAAGCCTAGATATAAGTTGTTTTCTAAGGCTACATTATGGAATCTATTGCCTTATCTTTCAATCTATGGCTTTTAAATTCTTCCCAAGGCTTTCTCCCATCTTCTTTCATCACATAAAGTCCCAAACCAAGTTTAGAACAAATTAAAACACTTTCTGCCCCTAACATTCAAGCTTGGCCGAGACAAGTAAGGGAAATGGAGCCCATGGACTTTGCAAATTTTCCTTGATAGGAGAGGCACTTGGGAACTTTCCTAAGGGTCTTAGAAACTCAAACAAACATTCATATATGCTTAGGAATTCATGAATAAAATCAGTTTTTACAAAAGTGTTCAAGAATCCCTAACTTCCCATTCTTGGATTTTACTAGCTCTCCATTGCATTTCTTTGCATTTCCTAAGTTCCCATAGCCTAATTCATGGGTTTCTTGCTAGTTCTAGGTCAGAAATTTCTCCCCCTGGGCTGTTCTATTTTTGACTTAGACACCACACATAAAGAGCAAGAACGAAGAAGCAAAGATGCAAAGAGATTTACCTTAATTCCAAGCTCTCCCTAAGAGTCTTTTTCTTTGGTTTAGCTTCCTTCTTGAATTTTTAATCTTTCTCCTCTGAATCAAGGCCAAAATAGAACCAATCCATCCATCAAAACTATAGAAAGATAGAGCAAGGAGAGGAGAACAAGATTCTAAGAAGAAAAATCATGAAAATCCTTAAAGTTCCATACCTTTCTTAACTTCTTTCTCCTTCTTCTTGGGATCCCCATATGTGTCCTTCTCTCTAGCTCTCTCTTTTATTTTAAGTAGCACACAAAATTGGTCATATAAAAGAGAGAAGAAGACGTCTCTTATAATAGAAGAATGAAGAAGAATTTGTTCCATAAAATGACATTTACATCCCTTGTCTTTTGTACTTCCGTTTTAGACTCATTTTAACTCCTTTTCGAGAATTATATTTTCCATCATAAAATTTAAGTCCTTAAATTTATAAAATGCCTTTGGTTCTATCCAAATTGGATTTAAAATCTTACCGAACCCTTCAGTCAACTCTTTGTCGAAAACGCACACCAAGAGGGTTTTAACTATTATGATGGTTCCTATAGTTTTTGGCGCCTCTAAGAACTTTGAAAAACTCAATTTTTCCATTTAAAGATCCCTCAGGTTTTCCAAAACTTTTCTAAAATTATGATTTTGCCACTAGCCCTTGTATCTTTTCGTTCGGCCATTTTGGCTCTAATTCTAGGTTATCCTGAGGCTCTAACCCACATTTTTAGATTAACATTCAAATCTCAATTAGTCTCAATCCACCTTACTTCGGGGCCCTTATTCATTAATCAACCGATTCATATTTCGATTTCGGTCTATCGTAGTTCATATTGGCCTTCATTAGGCCCGTGACCCTTTGTGAGTCATTCATTCCACTCTTTAGGGATAATTTGGATTTCTAAATCATAGGATATTACAACATACACATATCTGATTCATCCAATTGAACATATATAATTTCCATATGCATAAAAGAAGAATGTTGCCTAATTTGGCCGTAACCATATAACAAAGCATAAATTTCAAAAATTCATAACTTGAATTACATAACGCCAATTAATGTAAATTAGGTATTTTGGAAATCTTATAATGTGAACTTTCTACTATAAAAAATTTCAACTTAAAATAAATCCATTTGATCCCTCAAAGAATATGAAAGCAAATATAAACCAGTATAAATAATATTAGGACCATGATAGTTTTTTTTTTTTTTGGTTAACTTTGAAAAATCGCCAAATGTTCTATAGAATTTTGAAAAACGCAAACTTTAGCTCTATAGAAATCTCTAAATGTCCTTCTATGTCACCAAATTTCAACTCCAAATTTAGTCATTTAGGTAGTCAAGGGCAATGATGCATTGTGTGGCTCTTTTGGATAAATTTTTTTGTTCTTAATTGATCCAATTGAACTTTAATATGCCATCTCTTGCTATAAGCAACTTTCAACCCACATATGCATCATCTATAAATGGTTCAATATATGAAAGTTGCCTAGCATTTAAAAATCACCATTCCACTTGTATTCATGAATATATTCATCAGGGATGTTCATATATCAAAACATATTCCAAATATACATGTATGTGAAATAATCTTATGTTTGCCATCTAATGCTTTTGCATAGGTTTCTATTACATTACATCATAATATACATTAAAAGAACATATATAATCGATGTGAATCCTAGCTATAACTTGCTTCAAGGCCTTATCTTTTTCTTTTTTTCTTTCTCCTTGCGAGGTTCACTTGACATGATTAGTTAGATAAAAGGGGTGAGATTCTAAGGAGAATCTTTATAGTAATATTTAACTAATCTAATACATACCATAGATAATTTAGGAATGAAATGCAAGCATACAAGGTCATAGGTACATAAACCAACATAAACATGGAATTGGCATAAATTTTTGAACTCATCTAGCCATGACATAAAACATACAAGCTAGGCTCATTTCTGAATTAAGGAAGAAATATTACATTTAATGTCCTATTATTCTTGCTAAGAGCAGAAAACATAACTCATACATATATAAAACTCATGCTAGGAAAGTCAATTCAATCATAAACTCAAGCAACTCATAAAATAATCAATCCACACAATGCATTTCAACTCAAATATATCTAAACGCATGCAAGGAATGGAGAGTAAGTTACCTTTTATAGCTCACTTGTTCTCTTCTTTTTTCTTGGTTTTTCTCGTGTTGACACACACACAAAGGTTTGATCACCTTACCTTAATCTAAATGCATCAATTAAGATATAAAGCAACTAATTAGGACTTATCCTATCTCATTCCATCACTATAAGTACATATTAGAACTTGGAGTTTGGATTTAGGTTACTTTAAATGCCTTAAGAAGTATTTTCAAGATTCAACTTCTAGAGTTCAAAATCTTATCATACATAATCTATATGACTTCAATAAGACTCAGTAAAGCTATCACAAGTATGCTTAGATATATATAAAATCACATTGCCCAATTTAAGTATTCTTGAATCCCAACTTTTCACTTATAAAAATATGGTTCCTAAATTAATTTCAATCATTCATCTAGCCTCTATATTACTCCCTTAGGCTCTTAAATCATTAAAGCAAATTAAAAGCTTCTCTAGATGCTACTTCTCCTTCTTTCCTGAGACACCACCCTAAAGTCGTAGCCATAGAAATTTTGTTCATTTAATAAGAAATTTAAAGGCTTGAGGATATCTATGATTCATTTCTATTTCAATTATGGCATTATAGGATTCAAATAATTTTCTTAGGGTTTTGAAACTTTCATAGCTCATCTAAAACCTTAAGTGACATTATCTTGCATTCTATGGCTTTTTAGGTAGATTTCTTTGTATATTATTAATCCTCATCCATCTAAATCTTTGTTTTCGTCAAGTTTTCCTTAAGTTCATGCCTTTTTTCCTCTCTCTCTCTCTCTCTCTCCCCCTCTCTCTTGTGGTTAGACCAACCATGCCTTAGGATTTCAAAAATAACAATTTTTCTACAACTAAATTATACCATGTTTGGAAGTTCCTAAGATGTACATTCTTATGGTATATTTGGTTTTCTCAAATAATCTCTTTTGCTTAAGGTGACAGCTATAACTTTGACCTTTTCAAGAAACTAAATCAATCATGAGAAAAAGTATGAAAAGAGGAAAAAGTTTCATAATTGTATCATAGTAAGATTTTGCATAAAACCTTACCTATTATGCTTTGCTTTTCCTTCTCTCTCCTCCTTCCTTAATGCCACCGTGGACTTGAAAATGGAGTTGCTTAAGGTTAGTTAAATAAAGAAGAAAGGAAGTGGTGTGGCACTTATATAAAAAGTAGGTTTTTATAACCTTTTTGAAAATGACCATTGCATCCCTATATTTTAATTCTTTCGTTTGAATTCATTTTTTAGTCTTTTCAAAAACTAACTACACCATACTAAATATTAGACTTTTTTCTTTATTAAAAACATCTGCATACAGGTTTTAGGGACTTAAAAAAATCTAGAGAAGTCCAACCTAAAAGTTTGCTATTTGGATTATTAATTTATACACTATCAGAAATTTAATTGAACCAACTTCATCTAGTTAATTTGATAACCTTATTTTATCATATTATAATATAGGATATAAGTTTCTCGTGTTAATTTTCATGTTATTTAAATCCCTGATTTTTCATACTTTACGGTTAGACTAGCTCTTTTTTTTTTTTTTCCTATTTTACTCTTTTCTCACTTTTAGTCGTTTCCTTTTATTTTAATTAGGCTTCTAATTCTTATTTATCATATCTGTTATCTTCCCTTTTAATATCTAAAAACTTACAGAAATTAGTGGTTATGACAAGTATTGTACTATTACTTCCACTTATTATTCTTGCATTATGTAATTATGTAAGTATACCTAATTAAATGGACTTACATGTTGATGATACCATTTTCTTCTTTAAAAGTTCTCCTCAAGCTTGTAATACTACTAAAAACACTTTGGATCTCTATTGCAAGCTCTCGAGATAAAGTGTTAACAATTTCAAATCTAAAATAATTTTTAGCCTGAATATTCCTCACAAATTAAAAAGTTTCTCCTTGGAACCCTCAATATCAAATTTTCTTCTTGATTGGATAAATATTTAGGTACCTTGGTCAATTTTGGGGGAAAAAAGTCAAATATATTAGAAAATGATGGAGAAAGTTGACTTTAAGCTTAGAAAGCTAATCTCCTATCTCAGGCATCCATAATGACTCTTATTAGATTAGTGCCTAACTCGTCTCTAATATATCAATTATCATGTATTCATCTATCATAAAAGTATTGCTCTCTTTTAGATGCCTATTGTAGTAATATCTTTTGGGGTTTCAACAATGACAAGGCCAAGATGTTAGAAATATAAGAAGAAAGAATTAAGAAAGATAGGCTTTGAGGCATGTAATCACTTGTCTTAAAGGGTGATTAATTGTACATTCGAGAATTACCAATGTTCTTAAAATTGAACTAATTATTAAACCAGTGAAAACACTAGTTTATATTTCACTAGTTCAATCATGGTTGAACTTGTAATGGTTAGATACATATTTTTCATAATTTTATATATTAAAACTATAATATCATACATAATAATAAGTAAATATTAATAAATTTAAACGTTTTATTATTTATAAAAATTAAAACCATAATATATATATGTATATGACAAAAGATTCAAATTTTGAAAAAATTTCCCCCATCATCATTAAAAGGACCTATCTTTTATATTGTCTATCATGTAAAAGAATTTAAATTTGCTAAGAGGAAAATATGTGATATATATATATATATATGAGTAAGTATATAAAATTATTTCATCATGCATCAATCAACTATTCATAGTCACACTTTTCTTGTACCATGCATTTTTCTTCTTCTTCTTCTTCTTCTTTTTTTTTTTTTAAAAAAACTTTTCTTTTTGTTGTCTAAACTTCATTTTACATATAGTTGCTATCTTCCACACTTCAATCTACGAGGAAGCTTCATATTGCTCTTCTTCTTGCATTCCAAGCAATTCAAATTTCAAACTCACATAGACATAATAGCACATTTGCCTTCTTCTTAGCCATCTCTCACAAATTTAGCCAAAAAAAGAAAAAGCCATCTTTCGTAGACATAGTAACAAACTTGCCTTGTTTTTAACCATCTTTTGCAAATGCAATATTGTTATTGGATTTTGTTCTTTTTAGATCTTGGGTGGTGTTATCATACTTTGATTTTTTCCCCCTTCTGTTATCTTTCTCTTCCTCTGTTCTCTTTGCTCTTCAAATCTTATCTTCTTCTTTTTTTATGTCTTCCACCTCACCTTTTTGTTTTCTTTATAAAAATTACAAAACAATTCAACCTATTTGACCAACCAGTTTTTACCAGTAAGTTTTTGATTAGTTTAGCCACTTTTTGATCGATCTTTTAATAAGCTAGTTTTGAAACTGAACCAAAATCATGGTCAATTCATCAATTTTATAGTCAAACTGGCATATTCGATCCTGTTTTCCAAACTATGGGAATTGTAAATAATACTCTTCTAGGATGCAATAAAACTTCTTAGAACACTGGTTTTTCTTCTTAGCACTTCTATCACGAAAGAAAGAAATATATAGACTCTAAACAGTCACTTTTACTTATATATATATATATATATATTCAAATCAATTGACATATTAGGCCTATGGCCCAAGCACCAAGTCCTAGTCCAAGTCTTTCTCTCTCTCTCTCTCTCTTATATATATATATATATAATTATTTAGACATATTAAATAGGCTTTCAATTAACTTATTCCCTTTCTAATGTGAGACCTTAAATCTCACATAATATCACAAACTACATAGCAATCCCTCACTAGTTTGTAATATTATTCCATCATATCATACATACCCAAAAGTATCTTTTAATGATTTCAACCTTCTATTAGTGTAAATACTTTAAAGTTTTGATGAAGCTATTAGTATCATGAGATTTCACCCACAACTCTTTACGCCAAAATTGAAAGTATTACACACATGATATTGTATATTAAGTTATTAAGATATTTATGTATCTTGCTCTAGCATTTTTATAGCCATGTACTAATCCTAGTTTCATGAATACTTATAAGATCAACCCATAAATCTTGATTCAAGAAACACCGCTCTAATATTCATATAGGTGGAATTTGTTATTATGTATCTATTACTTCAAATATTTAACAACTCTATTGAGAACTTTGTCAACCTTCTTTTGTAACAATTTACACTATGGAGTTTGTCATTATATCTCCAATACTCTAGCTCTAGACATTTAATAAGTCTTGTACTCTTTTCGTAATAATTTGTACAACATATTCTACTATAAAGTTTTAAATATGAAGTCTAGTGCTTGATCAATATATTAGTAACCACTGAACTTATCTTATTATAATGTATACTAACTCAAAGTTAGATTTCCATCATTAATGTTTATTGGTTTAAGGGTTTTTGCCTCATTTCTTTGAGTTTGTTGTATTGCATCTTTTGCCAACACTTTTGTAAGAGGATCCACCAAATTATTACAAGATCTTACAAAGACTATTGTCATAGTCCTATCCATAATTTCTCTAAAGATAGGTAACAAAGATATAACTAATTTTGATTGTGGCCATAACACTTTAACTTATAACAAATTCAATAGTTATTCTTTTTCTTGTCTAGTATTTAACAAGTTATAAACTCATTGCAATGGCAGAATGAGTTAGATATATCTTTCTAGTTCAGAGTTTATAAACTCTTTTTTATTGGGGACAAACACAAAAATTATATATATATACACGCACACACGCACGCATGTGGATTATAACCTTATATATTTCTATCTCATTTTATAACATTCCCATGCTTTACAACATAGGATCCATGAAGAAAGTAAGAAAATTCTATTAAAATAATATATTTTCTTACGTTACGTCGTGTATAAAAATTTTATTTAGTGTCACATAGACCATGTGAGCTCATATAACACATCTATATATTTAATTACATGAATATTACTCATTTACATCATCAAAAGTGGTCTACATCTCAAAGAACTCGAAGGGAAGCTCAAAATACACATATATATTTTTGGCCAGAATTTGTGCATTTCTGTCATAAACTTTGAAAAATCATAACTAATTCTAGAAAAATCAAAATCATGCATTCTTGGCTATTTTGTAAAGCTACAAATGTTTAATTTATACTATAAATATGTCCAAACTATAACATCTATCACAAAGGACGTTTGACATTTAGAAAGATCCAGAGGTTAAGCTATCCATTGGTGCTGTCATAGATTTCTGTAGCAAACTTTGAAAATGTCCAATTAATTCCACAAAAATCCAATCATTGCAAATGATACTAATCTAGAAATCTGTGGATGTTAGCTAGAGGAAAGAAATAATTCCAAACTATTTCAAGCACACCTAGACCTTGAAATTCAATCAAATAGTAACTGAGGTCAAGTGAAGTTCTTGATACTGGATAGATTTTGTAAAAATTCATATCTCCCTCTCTAGACATCAAAATGGGATGCTTCTAGTTGGTTCAAGTCACTAGGAATGTTTAGTGTCTCTGTATAAAATTTTGTGACAATTGGACATCATTTGAGCCCTATGTAACAGATTCCATTTTCAGACCTGAGTGAATAATGATATGACCAAAACCAGAAAATCTGCCAACTTTGAAAATTCATCAAATATTCTATAGGCCTCCAAAAATTATATTCTTTAGTTTTTCAAAAAACTCTCAACAAGCTTTAATTTCATGCCAAATATCAGATCAAGAAGAGCTCATTTGGATAAAAAGTGACATCGGGTTCTAAATTGGTCAATTTTGGCTCCACAAGGGATACCAAAATATTCAAATGGCTTTCCTTAGGGTTTGGTACCTCTTGAGTAAGCCTAAAAACATAATTAAGACTTATGTGATCTGCCCAAATAGTCTCAAATTCCATGCCTCTCATTTTGGCTATGTCACATGCAATTATACGCATACTTCCATAATGAAAACTTGCCAATACATAACCAAAATGTGCATTATACATACAACTTTAACTCTCATTCATACATCACTTCTTAACATAATTATACATATTCAAGAGGTCATAGGTCATATAAAACCATAGATGACAACATTTTCCACCTTGATGGACTTAAAAAAGCAAATTTCATACATTTCAATGTCATACTCTCATCTCTCAAGTGGTTGGCTTCTATCTCCTTGCTCTCTTGGCCCACCTAGCATGTTAGAACATTAGAGAGGAGGGGATGAGATTCAAAGAATCCTAATAACTCATCTCCCTTTCAATCACACATAATATATGCAAAGTAAGTCTTGAAATACATGTATGGATATAATAAATATTATTAACATTCAAGAAGCAAGTTTGGCATGTGAATAAGTCATACAAAACATCCAAAGGCTTGCCAAGTGGGCAGATTGGCCTCACCTTTTTTCTCATGGATATTGGACTTGCCTCACCCATTCCTTAAGAGATTCTTGGACTCAACTATGTTATTGGGAGTCCACTTTGCTTTTGGGAGACTCTTTGCTTTGACTCAACCAATCTTAAGGGTTCTTGGCTCATCCTCACTATGGTTAAGAGTTTTTAGCCTCACCACACTCAAGCAAACTTAAATAAACATCATAACATCATTTGAAACATAATATGTCATCATAAAACCATGGCATAGGAAATCATGCTATCATACTTTTCATGGCTTGAAAATATACATACACACATTCTAAAACAAGCTAAGCATATATTCATACATGAGAGAAGGTGGAGAGAGCTGTTTTGGAAGCAATTACACACTTTTTCCCTTGAATCTCCCTTCCTTGCTTTAGCCACACACACACAAAAGTGTAGGGAAGATTTCTCTTAACCTTGTTTTCTTACTTTTTCTCACTTGAATCTTATGTTCTTTGAACTTCTTTCTTCAAACTGAATTTTTCTCTGAATTTCTCTTTAAGCTTTTGATTTCTCCTCCTCTTTGCCTTCCTCTTATATGCCACTCTCCCTAGGGTTTTCCTTTGGTTTGGGTAGAACTTGGTCGTACAACATGAAGGGAGAAGAAGGGTGCATCATATATATAGGTGGGAGGAAGTTACACTTTTGAAAAATTCTCATTTTGTCCGTTATTCTTGGAATTTTCGTTTCTTCTTTGTTTTAGCTCCTTTTTTAGAACCGTCTTTTCTATTATGAAATTTAGGTTCCCAATTTAGTAAAATGCCTTTGGAATCACTCAAATCGGAGCTAAAACTTTCTCGAATGAATCCGTCAAAATTTGGGCACACTAACATTGAAAAACGTTCACCAGAGGGCCTTTAGCTGTCCCGGGCCTTCCCATGGTTTTTAGGGCCTCTGAGAACCCTGGGGAACTTAAAAATTTCATTTAAAAAGTCCTCCTGTATGAATTTTAAAATTTATTCAAAATTACAAAAATACCATTACGTTTCGTAAGTTTTCTATAAGAAATTGTTTCTTCATTCTAACTCCATTTTTTCTTTTCGTCTAAGCCTGGGACTCTCTTTTTTAGGAGTCTAGAAGGCTTTTCAAATTTTTCAGGACCTTAACTATATCATTTCGGGGGACTTCCTTTTTATCCAATGAATTTCATTCGTTTATGGAGAAACAGTACATTATATTTCTCATATTTTTTTCTTATTTTCAGAGAATTGGATGTTAGATTTCTCCCCCTTTAAATAAATTTCATCCTCAAAATTTGGGGCATACTTTCTCTTACTCTTTTCTTTTCTGAATAACTACTCTTTTCTTTCTCTTCTTCCTAGCTCTATACACTTTTCTCAACGATTTCACTCGTTCAAATTTCCTCTCAGCCAGGAAATTTTCATACTAGCTCTTAATAAGAGCTCTATTACTATACTGTACTAGCTAATTCTTTTCATAAGGGAAAAAAATTTCTAACTCTGAAGGCCTATCCTGGGAGAGCTTACTAATCATATCAGGTTAACATTAACCCGTTCGCAGGGATTAATGTTTCTTTCAGTGGACTCATTTATATATCTTGGGAGGCAACTTATTTCATATGACATCTCCCATATCCTCTCTCAATGGCTTCTCATAATGTCTCATCATCTTTTCTGATTATTATAGCCATCAGAGGTTTTTGTCTGTCTGTGTACTTATTTATATGTACTGTCTACTTTTCATCTTTGTGTTCTTTCTTACTAGCTCATCCTATGATTACAACATTTCTTTCTATCATAGGCCTTATATCTCAATTGCTTACTGGGATTACAGCTTCCTTAAGGAGTTTCTGCTTTTAATGATCCCAACTTTTCTGTTTATTATTGCATCTGTCTCTATAGGTTGGGATTTTTTCTCACTTCTTTGCTCACTTATAGTGGCATTTTGTAGTCCCTCAATTCAATATTGATTGGCCTAACCTGTGTATCTCATATTGGCATTGAAAAGTTACTACCACTGACTACTGCTGAGTTCTGGTGTGATGCTAGCTATTCTCACAGTTTTACTCATTAAAGATATACTGTACCACTTACCTTATATAAAAATTACACCTGACCCCTTTCTGAATACATAAGTTAGTATGCGGGGATCTCTCTATCCCTTAGTCAGGGCTACTGTCTACTAGGTAGTGGTTTATCTGACTCTAACTCTGAAAAACTAATTTCTTGCTTTCCTCATCCCATATACTATGCTCATCTCTAAAGAGAGTTAGTCAGTGGTCTAACTGTCTGAATAAAGTCTTCATATATCTGTGGCAACTGTCTACTAGACTTAGGAGGTCTCTAGTTTTTGAGATAAAAGCTAGCTAAAACTGTACTGGTCTCTAAGACTAACTGTTCTGTAAAAATTATCTCAAGTTGTCATCTCACCAAAGAACTATCATATTGTGGCTAGGGTTCTCTATAACTTTGTGGATCTACTATGAGCCCTGGGTCTACTGCGACCTCTAAGAGCCCTACTAGGGTCTACTATAACCTATTATGCTATGCTAGGATCTACTGCGATATATCTCTAAGAGACATCAAAGCCTAAGATCACTGTATCTAGTGGTAAAATACGTACTCACTATGTCTAGTTACCATCGCTCATAATAGTTTAGGCTAAACTCATAAGTACATCTTACTTTTTGTGCGAAGTGGGTTTTGCGTCATGTCATTCTCTAGGACCCCATCATATTGATACTCGGGAGCATTTAATTTTCACTTATCGCTCCTCATAGGATTCTTAAATTCTCACTTCAGCCCTTTTTACTTAGGCTTTCTATTGACTTGCTTACTTTACGTGTATTCATTCTAACTTTCCTTTCATATCCTGCAATTTTTAATTATGCCCATGTTCTGCTTTTAAGTGTCTTAGCACTAGGGCATCTCACACACTGAGTGTGGCTAACATCTATAGTAGAAGAGAGGCCATGCACTGGTCCCTTCTCATTTTGTTTATATATATTATGAGGGACTCAGGCTATGCATACTGAATCTGAACATTCTCTACTGAGGATTCCTCTTTGTATACTTTTCTCATTATTCTGATATTATTGGAATCCCTTTACTTTTCTTTTCTGACTTATCTCGTTATCTAGCTAACTATGATACCCTTCAATTATTGGGACACTTTGGTGATTGATATCATCGTTTGCTATGCACTCAAGTCACATTACTATTAGGTTGATCAGGCCTAATATCATGTGACTAATGTTGCAAGCAAACTATAACATCAAAAAATAATACACGAGCACCTCATGACTGAGCTCAACGCTACTATCGCCTGTATATTGTAAGTTTTCTAATAATCTAAAGTATCCCTCTCTTATTAATATTATTTTTTCTATCTACCTTATTCTTGTAGAGTGCTCGAGGAAAGTAAGATTCTTCCTCTACTATATCCTGAGATCTCTCTACATTGCCCGACTGTTTTTACTTCGGGCAGTATCATGCTAGAAGGACATCTATGCTAAAGACAAGTGTGCTTTTTTAAGTACTCAAACACATTAACTGAATATTTATTCTCAATCTAGTATGTCCTCGGCTTGATCACTATCATATCCTCTTTTTCTATCTTTTTTACCCTCTTACTTAGGTAAAAAGATATTTTACTACTGGCTGTTTCTGTTGCTAGTTTAGATTTTTCTATGCTCAAGAGCACCTGCATTTTCTTGGGGTTCATCCACTTATTTACTCTCTGTAACATCAAAAGGGTCTGTTTGTAGCTCATAGTCTTACTCTGCTCTTAATTAGACCATCCCTTAGTAAGAAAGATTCTATTTCATATAATCCCAGGAATTTTATTTTATGGCGCTCTTAACTTATACTTTTTCTCTACATAAAATGAGGCTTGCCTTCTTAGGCGGTCTCTAGCTCCCTCAAGCTTCTCGAAGGGTATTAAGACACTAACTATCTATCTCAACTTATTTCTATGTTTAGATCAGAGTTGGGCTTTCTCTCTATTAAGTCTCTTTAGCTTCATTCTCAAGAGCATCATATACTGATCTCTAAAGTTTTTCTAACCCAATTCAGGACATATATTTTCAATGTTTTTCTAACCCAATTCAGGACATATATTTTCAATGTCTGGATTCTACCTCATTGAAAGCTTATGCTCTACTGGGTGCTCTAATCACTCACGTGCCTTAACCCCTACATTCTCATATTAGGGAGCTCGTTTAACTAACTATTAGACCCCATATCCATTTACCTCTCTAGCTCAGTTTACTCATCTAATCATGACTAAAGCGAAGGCATCTTTTTTGTAGCTAGTTTCTCAGCTCTTCCTCGCTTCCCTTATCATTATACTTTATGACTCAAGAGGGTCTATCTAGGAGAAATTTACTAATCACTACTGGGTGGTTTCTTGGAATCAGGATGTCTCATCTTTCCTTTCTCGATCTAAGGAGAACTTTCACTGAGCCTTTCATTTACATGTCTTACCTGAAATGATACTACTGGTCATCTCTCCTAGGCTTTAGTTTATACTCAGTCTGGGCTAGCCATCTCATTAGACCTGTAGCTTACTAATTATCCTTATTCTTTTCTAAGCATTAGCTATTGAACTACTCATACTTACCTCTAAGTATTACCTATGAGGTACACCTTTCTAGGCCACTCACTATGCCTCACTGCTGGTAGTCTTATCTTACGTTATTTCAAGGCTATACTAACATTTTATCATTCAATGTCTCACAGGGTGGCATCCTAGGTTAGAGTCAATGCCTTAAAGGCAGTTCTCAATAACCTTATCATTCTTGTGTCTAACTTTCTTTATGCTGGGCTCTTTTCTCACTCTCATTTGCTAGGCCTATAGATTTCTTTCTAATCTTTCATAACTATTCAATACCCTTTTCTCTACTTATACTAGGGGTTCCCACTCTCTGTGAGTTGTCTAACCCCTTATCAACTCCTTTCTCAAGTTGGCCTGAATATGACCAACAAGGCATTTACACTGCCATTCGCCGCGGCTAACATATCATTTGCCGTGGGTTCACCCTAATTTTCTTGTCTGAGTATTGGCCGCAGCTAACTTTTTAATTGGCTGCGATGAGGAACTCTTTGTGGATTGCCTCGTTGCTATCTAGAATAATTGGCCGCAGTTAATGACCTCTGATTGGTTTGCTTTTCATGGATTAGAATTTCATCTTCATCTATCAACCCAAGCCTCATTGCCTCTATATCCAGCCCATCATCAAGCTACAGAGTTCTACCTCTTACTTCATTCATGCATAACTACTTATCATCTCAGGGCGTCAGGCTCTAGGGTGTAGCTTGTAACTCAACCTTTGGCCTGAGGGATTTAGCCTTTTGGGCTCTGGAATTGATCTAGATAATTGGGTGTTGTGGTTAGGGGATAACTCTCTTTCTCATTCCTCTCTAAACTGGTCCTATGCAGTTGCAGTATCATCTCATACTGCACTGCATCACTACTTGTCTCTGCATTAAGCAGGACATCTCAGAATGGCCTGAGTATGACTACCAGGGAGAAGTTAGCCTCACATACTCTCTCTAGTAAGTCTTTTCATATCAATTAGATCATTTCTCATCGTTTATGTCTAGGGCTTGCCACTGATCCCGGTGAGCTATCACATCACATAAAGCTCTAGCCGTTGGAACCCTTAGCTTTGCTCAAGCTACTCTAGATGCCACTCTTTTCCGATGTCCACTAACTACTCCAAGACCATTTTACAATTTACTTATCATGAATAAAGCCGCAAACTATTTTCACACACCCAAAATGTCTCATATAAGGCTTTATCTATCCATTCAAGCCTTTATATAGCCCTTTACATAGTCTTATTACTACATTCTCAAGCCAAATCTAATCCAAAAGAGCTTGAAACTTTTCTCTGATACCAATAAATGTAACACCATATATTTCTAGCTCATTTCATAACATTCCTATGCTTTACAACATAGGTTCCATTAAGGAAGTAAGAAAATTCCATTAAAATAGTGCATTTTCTTACGTTATGTCGTGTATAAAAATTTCATTCAATGTCATGTGGACCATGTGAGCTCATACAACACATCCATATATTTAATTATATGAATATAACTCATTTTCATCATCAAAAGTGGTCTACATCTCAAGAAACTAAAAGGAAAGCTCAAAATACTCATATTTTCGGCCATAATTTATACATTTCTGTCACAAATTTTGGAAAATTATAACTAATTCTAAAAAAATCAAAATCATGCATTCTTGGCTATTCTAGAAAGCTATGGATGTCTACTCATACTAAAAATATGTTTAGACTATAACATCCATCACAAAGGACGTTTGATATTCAAAAAGATCCAGAGGCCAAGCTGTCTACTGGTACTGTCACAAATTTCTGCAGCAAATTTTGAAAATATTCAATTAATTCTACAAAGATCCAATCCATTCAAATAATACTAATCTAGAAAGCTGTGGATGTTAACTAGAGGGAAAAATAACTCCAAATTAGTTCAGGCACACCCAAACCTCGAAATTCAATCAAACAGTAACTAACGTTAGGTGAAGATTCTAATACTAGATAGATTCTTTAAAAATTCATATCTCCCTCTCTAGACATCAAAATGGGGTGCTTCTAGTTGGACAAGTCACTGGAAATGTCTATTTTCTCTGTATAAAATTTCATGGCAATTGGACATCATTTGAGCCCTGTGTGATAGATTCCATTTTCAGACCTGAGTGAACAGTGACATGACCAAAACTGGAAAATTTGCCAACTTTGAAAATTTATCAAATATCCTGTAAACATCCAAAAATTATGTTCTTTAGCTTCCCAAAAAACTCTCAACAAGCTCTAATTTCATGCCAAATCTCAAATCAAGAAGAGCTCATTTGGACAAAAAGTGATATAAGGTTCCAAATTGGTCAATTTTGGCTCTATAAGAGATACCAAAATATCCAAATGGCTTTCCTTGGGGTTTAGCACCTCTTGGGCAAGCTAAAAGCATAATTAGAACTTGCATAAGCTGCCCAAATGGTCCCAAACTCCATGCCTCTCATTTTGGCTATGTCACATGCAATTATACACATACTTCCATAATGAAAACTTGCCAATACATAACCAAAATGTGTATATTCATACATACAACTTTAACTCTCATTCATACATCACTTCTTAACATAATTATACATGTTCAAGAGGTAAAAAGTCATATAAAACCATAGATGACAACATTTGCCACCTTGATGGCCTTAAAGAAGCAAATTGCATACATTTCAATGTCATACTCTCATCTCTCAAGTAGTTAGCTTCCATCCCCTTGCTCTTTTGGTCCACCTAGCATGTTAGAACATTAAAAAGGAGGGGATGAGATTCAAAGAATCCCAATAGCTCATCTCTCTTTTAATCACACATAATATATGCAAAGCAAGTCTTGAAAATGCATGCATGGATATAATAAATATCATGAACATTCAAGAAAGAAGCTTGACATGTGAATAAGTCATACAAGACATCCAAATTCTTGCTAAGCAGATGGATTGGCCTCAATGTTTTCCTCATGGATATTGGACTTGTCTCACCCATTCCTTTAGAGATTCTTGGACTCAACCATGCTCTTGGGAACCCACTTTGCTTTTGGGAGACTCTTTACTTTGTCTTAACTAATCTTAAGGGTTCTTGGCATCACCATGGTTAAGAGTTCTTGGCCTCACCACACTCAAGTAAACTCAAAAAAATATCATAACATCATTTAAAACATAATATGTCATCATAAAACTATAGGAAATCATGCTATCATACTTTTCATGGTTTGAAAAAACATATACACACATTCTAAGACAAGCTAAGTATACATCCATGCATGAGAGAAGGTGGAGAGAGCTACCTTGAAAGCAATTACACACTTTTTCCCTTAAATCTCCTTTCCTTGCTTCGACCACACACACACAAAAGTGTGGGGGAAGATTTCTCTTGGCCGTGTTTTCTTGCTTATTCTTACTTGAATCTTGTGTTCTTTGAACTCCTTTCTTCAAATTTGAATTTTTCCCTTAATTTCTCTTTAAGCCTTTGATTTTTCTTCCTCTTTGCCTTCCTTTTGTGTGCCACTCTCCCTAGGGTTTTTCTCTGGTTTTGGACAAAACTTGGTCGTGCAACATGAAGGGAGAAGAAGGGTGCATCATATATATAGGTGGGAGGAAGTTACACTTTTCAAAATTCTCATTTTGCTCTTCGTTCTTGGCATTTTCGTTTCTTCTTTGTTTTAGCTCCTTTTTTAGAACCGTCTTTTCTATTATGAAATTTAAATTCTCATTTTAATAAAATTCCTTTGGAATCACTCAAATCGGAACTAAAACTTTTTCGAACGAATTTGTCAAAATTCAGGCACACCAACGTTGGAAAACGTCTACCGGAGGGCCTTTAGCTATCTCGGGCCTTCTCATGATTTTTAGGGCCTCTGAGAACCCTGAAGAACTCAAAAATTTTATTTAAAAAGCCCTCCTGTGTGAATTCCAAAATTTGCTCAAAATTATGAAAATGCTATTATGTTTTGTAAGTTTTCCATAAGAAATTATTTTTTCATTCTAACTCTATTTTTATTTCTGTCTGAGCCTGGGATTCTCATTTTTAGGAGTCCAGAATGCTTCCCAAATTTTTTGGGACTTTAACTATATCATTGCAGGGGACTTCCTTTTGTATCCAGTGAATTTTATTCGTTTACAGAGAAACCGTACATTACATTTCTTACGTTTTCTCTTGTTTTTAGAGAATCGGATATTACACAGATGCATACTTAACTTCATATATAAGCTATCCAACCAGCATTAGTTTATCTATCAATAATATATGAAAGTATTTGTAAATGCAATCTTATTTTCTTTTGATATCTATTAAGACACTTGATAACAACTTTTAATATCTAGATGTATAAGACAACAAGTATATACTATAGGATTTCTAATAACTTCAAAATAAAAGTAATTGATCCACCATACTTACTCATATTCATGAAATATCATAAAGGGTGCTAACAACCAAGTATTAAACTTGAGAAAGCCTTAAGATACTTTTTACACTCACCTAATTAAACATTTAAACAAATACATGGATGTATAAGCCTCCACTATCTTTTACATTCAGATTTAAGATAATTTTACTTACACCAACCATATATATTTGTCTCAACAAATATAAATGAGTATAGACATTTCTCACAATTTTAATTTATTGCTTGACCATAAGACAAGCTTTTATTTGTGCTATATGTTTTGGAAATCAAGTTATTTCACCTACTGTCATCACATTTTCAAGTAGTAAATATAGACCTCTTTAGATCATTTCATGTTTATCTTTCCATATAATTTACCATTTAAAACATCTCCTTGATGCACATAAACTTTGTTCAACAAGTAGCGTCTTATGGATGCTTCGTGGCTAACATTATATACATAACAAAATAGTAAACATCCTATTTTGCCCAAATTCTTTAGCCATTAACTTGACTTTGAAAATTTAAATATACCCTTCCAACTTCATACTTTCATTTAAATACCCACTGATAAACTCAAGACAGGTGTTTAACTAAAATATTATCTATTGATTTTAACTTGAAACAATAGCTTAAGATAAATTTATAATTTACATGCCGTTTTAGCCCTTCACAATTTTCATACTAGAAGGAGATGTTTAAAGATGGGTGAACCCTTTTAATAATAGGTAAATATTCCATAAATTTTGCACTTAACTATTAACGTTCCTTCAATCATATATTTTTACATGTAGTATGCTAAACCATAATTACAAGCACACTTTTAAAACTCGAAAACAACATAATGTATTTTGCAATAATTATGCCACTAATGGAAAATTCTATTAAAAAATATCCATAATAAAATTTAACATATTAATTATGGCATCTTATGTATCATAGTTTCTGCCATTACTAACATGACATATATATTGCAATAATCATATATCTATGTGCAATATAGTTATGGCTATTATTCTAATAATAATTGTAATTTCACATATTTGTGTGGCACAAAATTCCTAATAATTTAATAAGCATATACTGTAACGTCCAATTCTTTCGTGAACGTGAGAAACACAATGTTCGGTTTCTCCACGAATATGCAAAATGCACCTAATATAAAAGGGAGTCCCCTAGAGTGAGGGATTTGAGGCCAACTAAAATTAGGATCAAATTATAAAGAATAGAAAATGAGGATTTAAGGTTTAGGATGCCCGAAAACCAGAGCCAAAGGAACTCAAAAAATTTATCGAAGAAGGTAGGGGCATTTTTGTAATTTTTGAAAAATTTTGAAAACTCATAAGAGGGCTTTTTAAATAAAAAATTTAAGTTTTTCAGGATTCTCAAAGGCCCTGAAAATCATGAGAGCCCTCAAAACAGTGAAATCCTTCCAATGAGCAAGTTTGGCAAAGGATTGACTAAAACTTTGACCAAACAGTTCAGAATGGTTTCATATCCATTTTGAGTTATTCCAAAGGCAATTCTTATGATTAAGAGCCTAAGAAATATGATGGAAAAGACAAATTTCAAAAAGAAGTTGAAATGAGGGAAAATGAAGAAAGTGGAAAATAGGGATTAAAATGTAAAAAGGAAAAGTTGTTTTTTGCTCTCTTAAAACACGTTCCAACCCTCCCCAAGCTGAACCAACATTTTACCCATTTCTAAAACTACTAAAAACTCTAACCAAGGCATTGTGTGGAAGGAGAAACAATGAAAGAGAAGAAGAAGCCTTGAATAGGTATGAAAGTGTGTGTTTTCTTCCTTTTGTCTTTATAATAAATATTCCCCTCCTTCTCTCCATATTTCCATGGGTTTAGAATTTATTTTGATGCTATTTTAGTTCTGGTCTAGCAAGGAGAAGTTAGGATTGGAGGGAACGCTTAGATGCAAGAGGAAGCCACTTGGAAGAGCAAGAATTTAAGGTAAGTTTCCATTCCTTTTTATGGCTTTTCTTGCACTTTTTTGTTTGTTCTCCTCCATATGAATTTCGTGCAACCTAGAGCCTATCCAAAGGGAGTTGAATTTTGACCATATCAAGGGAAGAATAAGTGATTTAGAGTATGGCAATTTAGAATAGGCAAGTGGAAACAAAAAGGGAGCCTTAAAATTCATGTTGGCACAACTTGGGACTTTGAAATAAATGATGAAATTTTATTTTTCCTAAGGGTATTCTAGCTTATATAAGACATGGTTTGAGTCCCTTAGACCCCTAAGAAGTTACATATGTGTTATTCCTTCCAAAGTTCAAGAGCTCTTTTCATGATGTATATCTCAGCCACACAAAGTTTGGCCACCTAGGGAGTTTTTTTAATTTGTTCTAAGCCTAGAATGGGACTATATATGATGGAAGAACATGAGAGGAAGTCTTAAAAAAATTTTAAAAGCCATAGATAGTGAGATGGAGGTATAGCCTCCATAATGTAGCATAATGAAGCAACTCCTAGTTAGGCTCCGTCAAATAATTCTGTGATGACTCTAAGGAGTCTAAATGGAGTCAAGAATCATAGATTAAAGGAAAGAAGGGAGCCAAGATCATGAATTCTTGTAGTTACTTTATTAAGTACTTTATGGAAGCATAATGGAGTCATAGACCAAAGTAGTATCATGTAAAGTGTGCATAATGCCAAGGCTTGTTCCCATGAGTAATTCATGTTTCTTTTGGTGTGTTTAGGCCAAGAGAAGTTAATGCTTCCTAAGCTTTTGGTTGGACTGAGAAGAAGGGAGGGAAATTTAAAGAAAAAGTGTGCTTGAATAACTAAAGTAGCTCTTTCTTCTTTCTCTCATACATGAATGTGTGCTTATCTTGTTTTTGAATATATGTATGTGAAAAGTATTCTAGCATGTGCCTATATGCCATGGTACTATGATGTTATATTATGTTTTTAAATAATACTTAGTATATTTACTTAGGTTTGCTTGAGTGTGGTAAAGGCAAGAACTCTTAGCCATGATAAAGATGAGCCAAGAACTCTAAAAGTGGTTGAGACAAAGTAAAGAGTCTCTTAAGAGTGAGGTTGAGTGCAAAACCTCTTAAGAAAGTGGGTGAGGCAAGTCCAAAATCTATAAGAGAATAAGTGAGGCTAAACCACTTACTTGGAAAACTTATGTGTGTCTTACATGACTTCTTGAAATGCTAAAATTGTTGCATGAATGATTGCATGACTCATAACATCCATGCATGTATTTTTTAGACTTAAATTGCATTCTTTATGCATGATTGAAAAGGAAATGAGCTATTGGGATTCTTTGAATCTCATTTCCTCCTCTCTAATATCTTAACATGTTAGGTGGAGCAAATGAGCAAGGTAATGGAAGCCAACAAGTGAGGAGATGAGAGATTGACAATAAAGTATGTTGTTTTGTTCATTTTGTAGCTATATGAATGGAAAATGATATAATACTATGATGGAGTAGTTGTATAATCATTTGAACATGTGTAATTACCCAAATATTTGATGTAGGTATGAGATGTGGTGCCAAATGAATGATAATGTACATTTTGGGTAGTGAATGGCAACATATAACTTGTATGTTCTTGCATATGGCTCAGGATGAGAGAGTGAGTTTTTAATTTCTGGATTAGGGTATCTTTGAAACAAGTTTAGTAAACCATTTTGGTGCTTTCCCATGTGTTCAAGTAGTCATGGGAGCCTTAGAACCAAATGCGACCCTCTTAGACCCCTTATAAGACTAAAAAATGACCAAATGAATAAGTTTGCCTATGAAATTTGGCATGCATCTAGGTCTTGTTAAAAGCTTTTTGGGAAGTTAAAGTAGATAATATATAGAGGTTTATGAAATATTTGGCGAATTTTTGAAGTTGGAAAAATTTTCTGATTTGGTCACTGTACTTTAGCTTTGGTCTAAAAATGAATTTGTGTCAAACATGGGACAAACGATGTCCAATTGCCATGAAATTTTATAGACAAAAACTAGACCTTTCCAGCAACTTGTTCCAACTAGAATCACCCCATT
The DNA here is from genome assembly GCA_032878935.1 of Erythrophleum fordii. Lineage (NCBI taxonomy): Eukaryota > Viridiplantae > Streptophyta > Magnoliopsida > Fabales > Fabaceae > Erythrophleum > Erythrophleum fordii. Next base: position 28,589,819 of record JAVQMF010000055.1, on the reverse strand, counting down.
TGGATGTCTAAAAAGAGAGATATAAATTTTTGAAGTGGCTATTCAGTACCCGGCATCCAGTCAGACTTATGTCACTATTTGATTAGTTTTTGTGGTCTGAACAAACCTAGAATGGTCTAGAATGATTTTTTCCCTCTAGCTAACATCCATAGCTTTCCAGATTAGTATCATTTACATAGATTGAATTTTTTTAGAATTAATTAGACATTTTTAAAATTCATATCAGAAACCTATATTAGTACCAGTAGTCAATCAGATCTTTGTGCCTTTTTTTATGTCAAATAGGGTCCAGATGCTATGTTCATGACTTGAATTTATTTTTATGTAAAGTTGACACTTAGAACTTTTTAGAAAGTTATGGTATGACAGATTTTGATTTTACTAGATTTAATTATGATTTTTCAAAATTGCCTTAAAATCTACCACCTTGGAACCCTAGGCAAAAAGTGAGAATTTGTGATTTTTGGTTCTTGATCCATGATTCATGTCAAGTTTTAAGATGTTTATGACTTGTATGAATAAAAAATAATTAGAAAATATTGTTGGTAAGCTTTTGGGGCTTCACAGATCGAAATTTGAATCCTCACCCTAACATAACGCCATTAAGTCATAATTTTAATGCAAAATTCTTAGGATCTTCTTGCTACTTTGTGTAATCCCACCTTGATAAAGGAAATTGATGCTAGGAATAATATGGTGTGACATATACTAAACATGAAAATCTCTTCTCCTTATTTGTGTAACAATATAAGTACAAGAGCACTCACAAACTTTCTTATATTGCTCCTATATTATCATTTGTGTAAATATCCCAATAGGCACACACATCTCCCAACAATTTCAATTATTATTTAAAATAATCGAATGTCACATATTCTCACATTTTTAGTGGATTATAAGTATTTATGTGCATATTTTCTATTGCCTTGCATAAGTGCCGTTATGTGAGATAAGTAACTATGATGAGACATTCAATATGTGTAGATTCATATTACAAATAACATTTACAATTTCCATGATATAATAAAGAGGATAATAGAAATACATGCCTTCTTTTGTCTCTTTTGTCCATGGACAAACTACCATCTCATTCAACTTCTCTTGAATCAAAAGAATCATAACTCTAAAACAAGATATTTCACTCACAAAATAAAATAGTTATTTTGTGCGTCATTTTAACTTATGGCTCAAGCAAGAGGAAAACATAATATTATTTCTCCAAGCCATCCATAATATTGCAAATATTTAAATTTTAAGAACCAATACAATAAGGCTTGAAAAATAATAAAGCCTGCTTTTGTAATAATATGAATCATTGTCACAAACTAAAATTCTTTCAACTTTTGGGCATTTTCTAAGCATTTGGATGGTTCTCGATACTAAAATTTATGTAAATAGTACAAGAATTGCAATTACTTTTATTATCATATTTTCAAAAAAAAAAACTTATCTTTGACTTACCTTTGATCACCAATATTATTCAATCATATATACAATTTACCAACCACACAAAATCTTGCTGTGACATTTATAAATTAAAATTAGAATCTCATAAAGCAATCATTAGCTATTATAATTAAAATTAAAATTTTACAAGATATAATTATCAATTATTCTTATTAAAAACAAAATTTTCACATGAACATGAGAATCATTAATAGGAGAAATACACACACACACACACACGTATTTATATTTATCCCATAATTTAGGTTTATACAAGACTTAATTTTATCTAATTCCACATTACTGATTTAGATAAAGTAAGACTCAGATACAAGCATATATAATTATCATCCCTCAAATATGGGCATATTCTCCATTTTTGATACACATTAATCTAATACTATCCATTTATGATGCAATATAATTATATTTCTTGATCATTCATTACTTACTATATAACTTAACATAGTAATAATTGTGTTGCAATAAAATACTTATCCTATATTACCTCTGAAGTCTAAAGTTTTCCTTTTTAAAAAATATCATGGTATTCAAATACATGTATTACCTAATGAAATACCATGATATTTGATATATAGGATGGGAATGGATAAAATTATATCCTTCTTTCTCAATCATTTAATTAATTTTTTTAAAACTAATTTTTCCTAAAAATATGATCATAACAATAAATTTATTCAAAACCAAAATCATAATTAAAATAGGCATACTTCTCAACCATAAGTATGCCATCCATTGAGGAAAGAATGTATTTCCAATGTATTTCTCCCTTTTCTTCATATACCTCATTATTCTACTTAATTGACCAAGAAAGCAAATTATATGAAGCATAGACTTCTCCATTCCTGAAAAACAAAACACACGTATGGAAACCCTTCTCATATCCAAAATATATCTTAGTAAAAAGTAAAATCATGGCCATGACCACTCTTTAAAAGATAAACACTCAAAAGTCATACCATCCAAAAGACCAAAGTGAAAGCACATGATCCCTAAATAGTCATATCGTCCAAAAAGCGAAGGGTTGGCACGCATTAATTGAAAATGTCGATAAGTGAAGAATAAAATGGTGTTGCTGTCGGGATATGCAATGTGTAGAATTTAGGTTTTATGAATGTATCTATGCTTTCGGGTAAGATCAAAGATTTTGCAAATTTCAACTATTGTTAATCATTCTTTAAAATTATTAAAAATATAAGAAAGAATTAGGAAAGATGGGTTTTGAGGCCTGTACTTTGCTTTTTAAGGAATGATTACTTATATATTGAGAAATTAAAACAATGTTCTTTTAAGAAATAACAAAATCTCAGAACATTGGCTTTTTTTCTTAATACTTCTATCATGGAAGAAGGAAATATATAAACCTTGAGCAATCATTTTTAATATACATATATTATATTTTTAGATTAACTAACATGTTAGATTTATGGCTCAAACCTTAAGTACAAGTCTAAGTCATATATATATATATATATCCATGTGTGTGTGCGTGCATGTATAATATATATATATATTTGGACATATTAAATGGACTTTTAATCAACTTCTTCCCTTTTCAATGTGGGACATCAAATCTCATACAATATTATAAACTACATAATACAAGATTCACTTACTTACTTAATTGGAAGAAACTTTGCTTACCAACTTATGAAGGTGGTTTGGGCATTGAACCCATTGATTTTTTCAAAAAAGCACTTTTGGATAAATAAATTTGGATGATCATGAATGACAGAGAGATTTCATTCTAGATCTTAAGGCATAAGTACTATAACAATACCTCTCGAAGTCTCCTTCATAACCACTCAAATGGCTCGTGAATGTGGAAAGGGATTACCAAATCCAACCCTCTTATTACTTCCTATTTGACTTGGCAGAATGGTTTTGGACATTTTATTCCTATCAACCACGATTTTTACTGGCTCATGCAACCAAATCAAGACAATCAAATCCAAAATGTCTCTGATCTTATTCTACATAATCAAATGGTTGGAATCATCAACTTATTACTAGATTGTACCCTAATCACGTTAATAACTAAAATTTTCAACTTCCTTTCTCCATCTTAAATAGTCAAGACTACTTCATTTAGGAAGGGAGTGCAAGTGGCTCATATAGTGTAAAGAAACTGCCAGCAATTAAAACAAAACCATTGATATTTGCATTGTTGTTTAATGGATGGTTTGTCACTAAAAAAACTGTCAGTAATATAACTTTTGCCAATGATTTTTTGAAACTGTCGATAAATGCATGCTTTATCTGCCTCCTTTTTTGTGGTGATATTTAACCAGAGAAGGCTATAAATGTCTCAGAGAGGACAATGGACTTGCCCATCTATCTCTAAAGCCTTGTGAAAGAATCTAGAGAGAACTAAGCTCCTTATGAGAATGATTCTCTTTGTTTGGAAGCTTTTACACAAAGCCATTCCAGTGTTAGATGTCCTTCACTACCATCGAATGTAGATTGATTAACCTTGCCCTTTTAGTCACTTAACTCCTAAAACTTTTAACCATATTTTGATCCATTGTGATTTTGCTAAAGCAAATGTGTTTGCATTGCATCCCCCTTAGGTTAAGGACTAAAGCCTTCCAAGATTAAGATATTGTTAATTGGCTCTCTATTTGGTTTGAACAAGACAATACATAGCTTGATCAATGGGACTACTACACAAATTTCCTTGTTGTAGCCCTTTATAGAATTTGGGAAACTAGGAATCATATCATCAATGAGGGAGCTCAAGAAAATCCCACTTCACTTGCCTATAGAATTAGAGCCACTATTTAGTCTAGCTCGTTTGCTTGGAAAGTTCACAAAGAAACTGAAAGATTGAGCAGAAGCTCTTATTCTCCCAAAGCCCTTGTGAAGAGCTATAATCGCTAGAATGAAGGACGGTCCATCATAACTTTGTTTACCAAGGAGAAGATGAATGGAAGATGTTCTTTTTTATGTTTGGTTTTTAATTTTATTCAAAAAGGGTTTTATAATTTTATGGGAATGGAAAGACTCCAAGTACGATATGAAGAGTCTGTCCCTCCTTTGTACCATTAGAAGATTGCTCTTGTAGATTGATCAAGCAAATTTTGTCTAGGATGTAATATAATTTGCCCTCCAAATTCTTTTTTTTTTCCCATAAGAATCTAGTAGGGCTCTTAAACCTTAAATCCAAAATTGCTTTATAGATGGAAGTTCTCAAGCAAGACATCCTTCATTTAGCCTTACATTTTTGGGCCTTCACTTATGGTTTGATTAAGGAGGAGAGTAGGGGCCTTTGCATCTTCTCAAACAACCACCTCTTGCATCATTTAATTTTAATTCTCTTCCTCTTAATGATATTATGTAATTTTTCTCTTGTTTCTTTTGCCTATCTATCAAAAAAAAAAAAAAAAGAAAAAAGAAAAGAAAAATGATACTTATACAGGTTTAAATAATTAATTAATGACTAAATGGGTTATTGTTTATATAATGTTAGCTAGTTTGCTAAGCATATCATGATTTTTACTAATGTAATGGACCATTTTGATTGGAAAAATATGAGTGGGAGACTAAATTGAGAAATTTGATTTTTGGAAGAGAAGATTGAGAAGATAGTAATGTTTTAGATAATAAATCATTAACTTACTCCATAACTTGTTAAAAGATATAAAATTTATCATTAAATTAAAATTTTGTCTTTTTTTCTTTAAAAAATTAACTAACAATTTATTTTTATTTTCTCAATACTTTTGAAGATTAGTGTATAATTTGAACTTTTATGATAAAAGAAAATAGTTGCTATATAATTATATGCTTATATATATATATATATATATATTGAAACTTACAATTAAAAGAAATTACTTAATACCTATTAGGGTATGCGGATGACATTTGATAGACAATCACTGTCATAGTGATATCTTGGACATTAATAACATCTAAGGTGAAGGTGTTATTGTTATATCATTATTTAAGATTGAAGGAAGTATATGGTTAGTTGCCTCTGAAAGCGAATCTTCTTAAAATTTTTGCCCTACTCGATTTTGATCAGTGTTATTAGGGGACCTCAATCTATTTCTATAGCAAATTACACAGAATGCAAGGAAGAAGAAATTAGAGCGACTTACTTCTTTGTATTTTTTAATGATTATTAAAGAACAATTATTTTATAATTTAATTTAGTTGATTAAATTTTTTCTCTGAGTTTATGTTGGGCTAACCCAATAACCCAACATAAATTATGAGTATCATCTAAGATATTGATGCACCATAAAATAACATAATTTTAGATGATATCTTAAAATTGTGTAAATTTTATATCACATTTATTTTATCATTATTAATTTTATAAAATACAATTTTTTTCTGTGTGATTATTTTCAAATGTCATTTTAAACATCATATATACCTTATGCTTTAATACCTATATCATTATGGTATGATGTGAGATAACATTACAATGATCGTATAAGGTTTTCCTTATTCCATCTCTTACTTCAATTGAGTAGATTTTGTTGGCAGGAGGATGAAAACAACTCAAATGCCTCTATGTTTTGTTTATCATCAACCTTTAACATTTTAAAGGTTTATTTGAAATTTTAAAAAGAAATACTCTATTACTCTGGCAATCCTGAAAAAGGGTTATATTATGATCATTTAAACTTAAGTGACGAAAAAAAAAAAGACTTAATTTTTGTGGCTGTAAAGGTCATTTTGTATAATAATTAATATATTTTATAATTTTTTGTATAAAATATATTATTATACAAAATGATTTGGCAAGAATGACTAATGGATTCCAAGGTTGAAATTAGTTACAACTGAGTTCGTCAAACCAGTATGCAAATTTCAAATTGTACCACTTTATTTGACCTTGAAATTTTGGTGCTCATCCACGTGATGTCCACAAGAAAACGCTGGTCGTGGGGTCCACCAAATTGGAGTTGGAAGTTAATTCTTACACGCCAAAGTTTTTTAGTTTCCCAAACACCACCCCCTTCCAAAAAAAAGAAGAAGGAAAAATAAAATAAAATTTATGCATATTATGACCTTACGTTTATAAATCAAGAATTAGGGTATGTTTAGTATTATAACATGCAATTTAAAATGCATTGTAGTTATTAATTATAGTATTTATTATATTCTAATAATTATTATTCAACAGTATATGTTATTTTTCATTTTTTTAAATATATGTATAAGAGTTTCATTCATTTTTTATATTTTTTTCTTTTACATACCAAACATTATATTATATTAAACATATTCTTAGACAGATCTAAAATTAGACTATTGGAGAGGCAAAAATTTTAAAAAAGCTAACATATATATATATATATATATATAATGTTAAAAAGTGTATGTGTATTTGTGTGTGTACAACATATTTTTTAAATTATATTTTTTAAAATATTTATCATTTAAAAATAATTTTTTAAATAGTTTTGTCTTAAAAAATTTAGCACTCAAGAATAATTTCTTTTAATAGCCTTGCAGCATGAAAAAAAGAGAAGTCATAAATAAGTTTAACAATGAAGAGACTAACATTTGTTTCAAAAGTTAACCGTAATCGATAAGAAGATTTGATAGCCACCATAATAGAATATGAAGTATTTAAATTCGAATCACTTGAATCACTAGTCTAAGCATAAACAAATTTTTTAACTAACATTTTTATGATCTAAGTTCAGATATAATAAGTGGAATATAAAGAGACCTAATAACCATATACCAAAACAACATAAAACAGAATCAACTTTTAAAAAAATCTTAAAATGTCATTTCTTCAAAATAATTAACAAATATAAATAACTTGAATAATTTTGTAAAATGACAAATATTTTATTTCAGATTAGTCAATAACATTCCTAAATGATTAATTACTTCTAAGATAAAAATTGTTCAAAAGAAGTTAAAACAACTATCATTATTTCATATATATGATTTAGATTTACATTACATATAACTTAGAATCCTAAATCCATTTTAACAAGGGTGGAGGGGGTTAATGACCCATATATTAATCGAGTTTCTGTCTACAACCATGCTAAGATTTAAGAGTGTCTAATAGTTTAATATATTCTTCCCTAAAAGAAATTTCATCTATCCATTTCTATATTGATGAGAATGTGGTCCTTTTTTCCTTTTCACTTGCCTTTTTCAAAAATTTGCGTGACATTCTCCGTATAATTAGTACACACGGATATAGTTTTTTATGATATTTATTTATTTATTTTTATTATTACGAATCATATATCATGTTTACAGATATATCCTCTTAAATCAATTTAATGCTTTATACTTTTTATTATCAAAGTGTTTCTTATAGAAATCAAACTCATGTTAATAAGGATGAATATTTTTTATTTTGTACCAATTGAGTTAATTTTTTAGGTTTATGATATTTAGAATCATTTTGTATAATAATATATTTTGTATTTTTTCAGCTAAATTGTATAAAACCTTTTGAATTTTGGGTTATATGTAAATAATCCTCTAATCTTTAAATTTGATAATAAATCTATTAAACTTACTTTTAAATTTGTGGTAATAATCCTTTATTGTTAGTTAGTTAATTATCTCACTAATGGAATGTAACATGTCAAAGACAATAAACTTCTTAAATTTTATTTTTTGTACAAATAACTTTTTTAGATTTTATATTATACACAAATAATTTCATTGAATTTTAAATTATGTACAAATATTCTCTTGATGTATCATATTTTATTAGTGAAATAACAGGCTAACTAATGGTAAAAGGTTATTTATACAAATTTAAAAGTTTAAGCAGATTCATTATTAAATTTTAAAAGTTAAGAAAGTTATTTACACTTTGGAAATTATGTGTAATTTAATCTTTTTTTTTTAATATTTTAAATACGTATATAATTAGTACACACCAATATAGTTTTTGAAGAATTATAAAGAAGGACCCAGAAGTGAAAAAATTTACTCTGAAGGATCTGTTATTACTGGGTTCAACTATTTTTTATTAAAATCAATGATAATCAATCTTAAAAGAATGATAATAGGTCTTTTAAAATAAATATTTGTAATTCTGGGTCCTTAAACATAATTCTCCCTATAATTTTTATAATATTTATTTATTTATTTATTTATATGATTATGAATCATATATCATGTTTAAAGATATATCATCTCAAATCAACTTAATGCTTTATAATTTTATTATCAAAGTGTTTCTTATAGAAATCAAACTCATGTTCATAAGGATAAATATTATTATTATTATTTTACCAATTTAGTTAATTTTTTAGGTTTATGATATTTAGAATCATTTTGTATAATAATATATTTTGTATTTTTTGGGCTAAATTGTATTAAACCTTGTGAATTTTGGATTATATACAAATAATCTTCTAATCTTTAAATTTGATAATGAATCATTTAAATTTACTTTTAAATTGGTGCTAATAATTCTCTATTGTTAGTTAGTTAATTATTCACTAATAGAGTGTAGCGTGTCAAAGATAATAAACTTCTTAAATTTTATTTTTTGTACAAATAATTTTCTAAAACTCTATATTATATATAAATAATTTCATTGAATTTAACTTATGTGCAAATAATCTCTTGACGTGTCACGTTTTATCAGTTAAATAACAAATTAACTAACAATAAGATATTATTTGCACAAATTTAAAAATTTAAAGAGATTCATTGTTAAATTTTAAAAGTTAAGAAAGTTATTTACACTTTGGGAATTATGTGTAATTTAACCTTTTTTTTAATATTTTAAATACATACATACTTAATTTTGTACAATAATACATACTCTTAAGTCTATGTTTTTAACGGGATGAAGTATTCAGGGTGGCATGTTCGTCTCAAAAGTTAGCTTCGACCTTTCTTAATTTGCATTTGAGAAGAAAGATGATTAATGTCTTAGTGGTAAGTGATCCACTGGCGCGTCCTTGGTTTTCTTTGGAACACAAAACCTCGCTCCCCTGACGCATATGGCTTTGAGTAAAATACGTTTAGATATGAGCCCATATTTGGGTTCAATTTCATGGAGTCCCCATGGATGGATTGAGTTTAAATAAAGATTTGACTTAATACGATTCGTTAGATCTTTGTTATCAGATTTTTATTACAATATAATAAATGTTTGTTATCAGATTTTTATTAAAATATAATAAATGTTTGTTTTTTCCAATTAAAGAATAATATGATTATTTATAAAAATTATATACTTTTTTATGATATTATTAAAGAATTATATATTTATTATATTTTAATTACAAAATTTAATAATAAACATATAAAAATTATATATAAATTTTTTCCTCAGTGCATAAGTGATAAGGTTAGCATTGTTCTTAAGATTAAAGAACCTGTTACTGGTCATGATCATTTGGTTTTTACTAATACAGCAACAAAAATTCATTTGTTATGGTGAATTGGCCTTCCATTTTTTTCTTTTATTTTTGTTCATTATTATTTAAGAAATGACTCATTAAAATTATAATTTCTGAAAAAAATCACATTTTATGACTATAAATTGAAAAAATATTTTTTTTTTTTTGCAAAAGATGTTAAAATTTGAAATTATTTTAAAACTCACAATTAATATTTTTTTTGTCTTCACAATTAAAATTTTTTCATAATTAAAATTTTTATCTCTGAAAAAATACAAAGGATTATACATATGAAGTATATACTTGATTGCATCCCTTGCAATTAAAGCTTTAAAAAATACAATTAAAGCTGAAATTGTATAATGAAAGTGGATTTCCCACAATTTACGCTTTGAAGAATATATATATATATATAAAATTACAAAATCCTCCCTTGTTTTTCTAAATGGAGATTAGGACTAAGTCACAAAATTTGGAAAAAAGGGTAGAAAATGTAATTTGGCAACTAATTGACTTACAAATTAGTCGTTTGCTAGCAGGGATATCAGCTATTCTCATCCTTTGCTGTCCTGAATAGGACTTGGCTAGCATTTATGAGCTTACTTCGGTATGTTTGGCATTTGCCTTTTTTTTTTTTTTCTCATTTAACCTACTAAAGACAAAAGTTCGCTTTTTGTCATTAAAGTTTCACTTAAATTTTAATTTAGTCCCAAAAATTTATTTCAGATCAATATATTCATCAAAGTATTTTTTTTTTAAAAAATTGATATTAATCTTTTTTACAACATCATTAATTCTACTAACAAAAGTATTTAACGTGACTCACACAGGATTTATACAGTTTTTTATTTTTATATGTTCCATACAAGTTGAATTAGTTTTATCATAATCTTGTTAGTTATTATAGTTGTTTCATTTCAATTTTTATGGTTGTTTTAGTTGGTCTAGTGTGACTACATTTTTTTTTTATTGCATTATGAAATATGTCGTTGTCTTACTACAATTAAGTGTAGGTTTTGTGTTATGTGTTTTGTGGCTTATTTAGATAGTTTGTCAACTATGTTTTGGAGAAGAAGAAATAATCACTGTTAAATTATGTAGGTGTAATATATGTTGTCCTTAATTTTTGCATTAATTTTAATCAATGATTTGTGATGTCTTTATCACTTATATAAGATTACTATTCTCACTTGATATGTCCTCTCTCTCTCTCTTTCTCTTTATACATATTGAAAAGGTTAAAATTAATATATATTTTAAGTGTTTACTATCAAGTTTTTTTCTTTAAATATTTACATCTTATATTCTTGTTAAAGAAATTAATAATATATTCCTAAAAAAATTTATTTAAGCATAGTCAATACTAAAAATGGATTAGATTTAAGTATGGTTCTTAATATTTCTGTTATTAGATTTTTTGATAAAAATTATTGCATGTATATATATATTTAAAAAATCTAAACATATTAGGATGAATTGTAAAAATTATATATTTGTCCTTAAAAACTATACACATGTTATATTATTATTAAAAAAATTATATTTTATTATATTATACTTAAAAAATTTAATAATAAAAATATCAGAAATTACAAATAAATATATATTTTTTTCAATACAAATTTTATATAAAAGAGCGCCCTTGCGGTGATGTCAAAAGTAGCCGCGGCGGTTAAGGGCCAATTACATTGGCCCAATAAAAAAACAAAAGGGCAATAAAAGAACCGGTTCCGAATCAAATGTACAAGATTCTTGGTCGAATGAATTAAGAAAAACATGACAAGATTATTTAGTGTTGTCGTTTTGACCCAAATCCGCGTTTAAAGAGACAGCGTCGTTTCTTTATTTCTTTACCTTCGCGCAGCGGATGGCAGTTCGTTGACCTTTCATTGAAAACTGGCTGTCCTAATTTTCGCTAAAATAGGAATTAAAAAAAAAAAAATATTTCTGATTCCATTTTCTATGTCTCCTTCTTGGCTGCTTCTGCTTCTTCAAGTCCTTGCTTTCTCCCTGTTTTCTTCCAAAGGACGTTCCGCTGTAAGTTGTTTGTTTCCTTCTACCTCTCCGCCTTTTGCTGTCCCAATTAATCGCAGTCACCAGAAGATCGTGTTTTGTGTCCACAAAGTCCGTACTCTTTTTTACTCTATATATTTGTTTGAATTTGAAGGAAATAGATGTTAATATTTAGATTTACTTTACTTCGTAGTATGGAGCTGACAGCGTTGATGCTGCCTTTCGCAGTCGAGGCTGAAGTTGAGCCATGGTTAATCTGCAAAACCGTTTTGTTCGTAATCTGTGATTTTAATGGTTTGATTTCCTGTGGTGAATTGGTGATAGTATCAATTGATAGGGGTGCTTTTATTTTCCTTTAGGGCTGCTGTGGGATCATCCTCATAAGTCATAGCCCTGAAAAAAGCAACCAATGAAAATGATGTTGTAGGTTAAAATAGTTTTGACTTCATAAGTAGGGCATTCTTTAGATAACCAAGATATCTACCTTACGGAAAGGGGCCTATGGACTTTAAATATTACCTTGGTGAAACTGTTTAGATGGATTGTAGAATAGTTAAACTATCGAGAGTTAATGGATTGCATAGATACCCTGTTTTGAACTATCTGGATCACTCCTATTATGGAATAACAAGTGGTAAGGTGATTAACTTTACGTCCATTTTAATAAAGTTATTCTTGGTTGGAGCTGAGCTTAATTATAAGGGCTTTACTTCTCAAATTTATATAGATGTTGTAAGTACTGATAGAGGATGGGAAGTTTGGAGAATTAGCGATTGGCTCGTAATTGGTTTTTAAACTGTAGTTGTCACATATTCAGATTTAGTAGGGAGCTTTGGAGATTCCCCCTCCCCCTTCCTCTTCTGATAATATTTTCATTTTTCTTTTAAATTTTACTTTATTTTCATTCACTCTGCTAATAGGAGGTCTTTAATCAAACCTCAATACATGTCTGCATCCTCAAGAAACTGTGCATTAAGTAATTTAGGAACTTGACTGACAACTGGAAGGAAGCCATGGTCATGCTTGGCTAATTGGATTATCTTTGCAGGTTTTTTAATTTAGGTCGGAATTTTTACTTGTATTTGGGTATTTTAGCCAGGTTCTAAATTTTACACTTATTTCTCAAAGTTAATGGATTTGGAACATATATTTAATAAGTTCAAATAAGACTGGTAAGGAGAAGCAAATGGATTACTAAATTTAAGTGTCATGCATGGCTATATTTTCTTGAATGCCAATAGTAGTATCTGTTGGTGCAATCAATCTACACATAGAATATACCTATATTTTTGTTGTAACCCCTGGAAAGGGTAGACATGAGCATAAGTTTTTAAATGTGTATCATGGCATCCTCATAGCTATATGATTCCCTGATTTGAGCTGGAAACTGCATCAGGCTCTAGCTTGAGGTCTCTAGTGAACCTTTGGAATCTGAGCATGAAGACGGAGATATTGATGGTTATTATTTTGAACTTTTATATTGTTTGGCTGCAGATTGCTACGTGACCAATTCTTGAAAGACGTTTGACTGTGGTTACAAGACATGGGTGATCAGCGGGGAAATTTTGTGAGGTAACAAATATAGTTTATTGCAAGGTTACAGTTGTTGAGATATGAAGGAGAAAAGAGTTACTAACATTTATAGGTATGTATTTTGCTTCCATTTCATGAATAAATTTGAGCAATGATTACTCAATACTGTTGTTCAACATGTGTATTACTTTATTTCTGCATACTGTCTTGTGCATTTAAAATCATTTTCTATAACAATTTTCTTTTCAGGAGATTGAAAATTAATATTTCATCTTTCAGTTCTATATTCAACTTAGATTATTTAATATGATCTTTGATATCTATTTGATTGCCAAGGACCTCTTCATCCTTAAAGCTTAAACTGTTTGAAAAAGGCCCATGAATGATTTTATTAATATCTATGACACACTCCCTCATGCAAAAGCCCTTTGAGCTTGAAGTGTGGATACAACACAGTTTCACCATACCTTGCGCTGAAATCAATTTAATTATGAGAATGGGAGTGGCAAGGGTCAAACTCTTGATGCCTTGGTCAAAGAGGCTTTATTGCTATGTCAAGGATCACTTCATTTCAAAAACTAAGTTGTTAGGAGAAGGTCAGGGATGATTCTATTAATATCTTTAACATGAAGGAATGATCTAATTAATCATTCTTTGAAAAAATAAATAAATTCAAGTTATTGTTGTCTCCAAATTCCACCATCAATTTCACAAGAAATTGTGTCATTATGTGACATTGTGGTTCATTGAATCTGAAACAATGTTGTTCTTGACAGGAAAAATGTAAATATAAGTGACTCTTCATTGGTCTCTTATCGTTTTTGTCAGCATAAAAATTTAGATTACATTCTGTGATGTTGATGATTATTGATTATGATGCATTTTCTTCTACCAATACCTATTAATATTATTTGTGACAAAAACCACTTATTGTCATATGGTATGTACTTCCAACACCTATTGATTTATTTATCAATTTTTCTTTCTTTCAAAAACTATTAAGCTGAGGCCACTGGCAGGATATATGATTATTTATCAGGTCACTCATTGATAACAATTTTAGTAGTCTAGTAGAAAAATCTGCTATTTTAGAAATTTTTACAATGAGATTGAAGTTTCTGACTAGCGACATTGTAGACTTTTTATTTTAAAATGTTAAATATAGCTTTTCTTAAATTGAATTATGCATGTTCCGGGATGACCCCCTGAGTATTTTTGGTTTTCCCAAAAGTAACTCCTGAGTTGCTCTTATTGAAGGGGCCAAGACTAAATTTGGGGGACCTTCCCAAACATACACTTGTTCAAACTTGTCAAGGCTGTAAATTCTATATGTGCTGTGTGCATATGATATTTGATAAAGCATTCCCCCATTTCTCCAGCCTCCTTTCATCTGATTATAGAGTGGATCTATGTGCCCTGTTTGTGAATATGAATATGATCTATTTATGTGGACTCTGTTACTTTATTTCTAGGTTGGATGACCTGGACTCTAGACTATGTTCATCTTCTGATAGTGGAGTTAAAAAAAGTGGATTTAGTATTGAGAAATTAAACCATGGTAGCCATGCAAGCACTGCAACCTCTAGGTCTTTCAAAAGAGGAATGAGAAAGGGATCTGAAGGACTGAAGTCAATTGGCCGATCACTTGGATTTGGGGTATCTAGGGCAGTGTTCCCAGAGGATCTTAAAGTGTCAGAGAAGAAGATATTTGATCCTCAAGACAAATTTTTACTCCTGTTGAATAAACTTTTTGTTGTCTCATGCATTTTGGCTGTGTCTGTGGATCCATTATTTTTCTATCTCCCTGTCATCAATGATTCATTAAACTGTCTGGGTATAGACAGAAAGTTGGCAATCATAGTCACCACCTTGAGGACAGTTGTTGATGTTTTCTATCTTATACACATGGCTCTTCAATTCCGCACCGCCTACATTGCTCCATCATCTCGTGTCTTCGGACGGGGGGAGCTTGTGATAGATTCAACACAGATAGCCAAGCGATACTTGCGGCGGTATTTCATTGTTGATTTTCTATCTGTGTTGCCCTTACCACAGGTTAAACAGATTGGATTACCTTGAATCAATCTCTTTCTCTCTCTCTCTATTTCAATGATATGCTACTGTTTTTGTTGGAATTTATGATTCTTTTGTATCCACGTTTTGTTTACAACTTTATCATCTTTCATGTTAGACTGATATAGAATTATACCTTAACTGCTGTCAGCTTCTTGCTTAGTTTGTGTTTATTTCACGGTTTTGTTTTAGGGCAATTCTACTTGTGGATACTGGGAGGGTTTGACTTCATTAAAAATTGAGACTTCTTGCTATAATGTTTTTCTGTTTTCTTTTTGACTTTTGAGGGTTATTACTCTTCTTTTGTTTTCTCTCAATGAATTCTTCTCTATCAAAATAAAAAAGATTTTAATGGAAGCTGTTTCCATTATTAATTTTAATATATCTGTTTTATTTTTTCCCTGTCGCTTCTTATTTTCTGAAATTTCTCATTTACTTGCACCAAGTGCTACAAGAATCTAGTTTTTGATGATTGATAATATTCTTGTTGAAATTTTAGGTATTCTGCTTAAATATGGAACTGCATAGCGTATCATCAATGTTAACAACACTTCTTTTATAATTCTAATAAATTTCCCTTCCAGACTGAAGTTTTTAAACATATTATAGGAGACTGGTATTCTAAAATGCTTCAGGAAATTGGAATCTTGGGATTCAATAGCACTCATATTTGCTTCAACCACATGAATGAGTAACTTTTGTTACAATGGCTCATAAAATTGATTGTTCATTATAAGAGAGAAAGAAGCTGTAAGCTGAAGAGAATACGGACTTGCTTGCTCTATTTGACTCAGGACCTCTTGCTGCTGCTACTGTTATACTCCCAGACTCTAATAATTCTCCCTCTGTTGGTTGATATTATGGCATTAAGAATTTAACAGAAATATTCATGTCATAAGTGAGAGGTGTTTTTGGAAGCCTAGCCTTGGGGAATGTCATTCATCTTGATCTTAGCTAAAAATATTTTAGTTCATGATTATTCTATATGACATTGGAAAATTAGGTGATACAGCCAATGTTGATGTGTAGACTGATTATTTTTATACTTCATCTCATACATGGTGCATGGTACTGGAATAATAAGATTTGCATCTCATACAATCTAATTCCTTTGAGAGATCCATTAGAGCAATTTAATATGTGATTACAGTAACAATAATCATGCACTTAAATGCAAGATAATACAACTACTTGGAAAGGGAAGAGAATGAAAATGAGATGGAAGGATTCTGAATTCTGATTAATACATCTTGAAGGAAAAGGAGAAAAATACACTGAATAATTCTCTTCTGATATTCGAATGATAGGAAGGTTACAATTTAAAGGGACAATGGCAACAATCTAACCACTAGTATCCCATGACAGTGGACACCAAAAAAGGAAAGAAAACAATTTGAATAGAAACCAAAAATCAGGAGATAAAAGCAGGGAAATAAAAAGAGTTAACTCCATCCCATAAAATCAGGGAAGGATGAACAACATAAAAGAGAGGGGGGGGGGGGGGGGGAAGCCAACAGCTAGGACAATGATTGAGGCAATGGCTCAAAGGAGATGGCGTGATGGCAGAAGATTCGAAGCCTTAATTACCAACACCTCCCCTAAAGTTGGGGAGTAGATGTTAATCATCCCCAACTTCAAGTTATTCAAACTTGACCCTAATTAGGGACTTAATAAGCATATCAACTATTTGAAGACTTGTAGGGATATGAGATAGAGCAAATAGACCTTTGTCCAATTTTTCTTTCATAAAGTGATGGTCTATTTCGACATGTTTGGTTCTATCATGTTGAATAAGATTTCTAACTATATTGATTGTGGCTAAATTGTCACATTGAATCTTCATGGAACCTTCACATTTGATTTTTAACTCTCCAAGTAGTCTCTATGCCCACAAGCCTTCATAGATGGGCTAAGGGCCTATACTCAACCTCGATGCTACTTCTTGCAACTATAGACTGTTTCTTGTTTGTTCAAGCGACTAAGTTTCCCTAGACAAAAGCGCAATATTCAGCGGTGGACCTTCCATCAATGATAGACCTAGCCTAATTTGCATTATAATATATTCCCACATCATGCTTATGCCTTTTCGGAAGAAGATACCTTTTCTTGGAGTCATTTTGAGGTATCTTAGGATTCTATATGTAGCCTCAAGATGGACTTCAATAGGCTTGCTCATGAATTTAGTGATGACACTGATAAAAAAACTAATGTCGGGTCTTGAATGAGCTAGGTAAATTAGCTTACCCACAGTTTTTGGTACCTTTCAGTGTCAACAGGTGAGCTTTCTTGAGAGAATCTTGCTTTGTAGTTCGCTTCCATAGGAGTGTTAGCTAGTCTACATCTCAGCATCCCAGTTTCACTTAGGAGATTAAGGGTATACTTCTTCTGAGAGATGACAAATTCCTTCCTTTGACCTGGGCACTCCTTTCCTAAGAAAAATTTCAGTGTACCAAGGTCCTTAAATTCAAATTCTTTTGCAAGGGCCTTTTTCAGCTTAAAAATTTCATTAGTAAAATCATTTGTGACAATTATATCATCTACATATACAACAATGATAGATATTTTTCCCATTAGTTGAAAATCTAGTAAAGTGTGATCAGCTTGCCCTTGTGTACCCTTGGCTTTTCATAGCCATGGTGAATTTCTCAAACCAATCTTTAGGAGATTGTTTGAGGCCATAGAGAAATTTTTTAAGTTTGTAGACCTTACCATCATTTTTAGTATCAAAACCAGGTGGCAAGCCATGTAGACTTCCTCCTCCTAGTCATCATTTAAGAATGCATTCTTGACGTTAGCTAGTACAAGGGCCAATCAAGATTAGCAACAAGGGATAACAAAATTTTAATGGAATTAAACTTGGCTACTAGAGCAAAGGTTTCTTGATAATCAATCTCATAAGTTTGGGTGAAACTTTTTGCTACCAGTCTAGCCCTATACTTGTTTATGCTACCATTAGCATTATATTTGATGTTGAAGATCCATTTTCACTCTACAACATTTTACCTCTCAGTAAGTCCACAATATCTTTGGTACTAGTCTTCTTTAAGGCACTCATTTCCTCATTCACAACATTTCTTCATTCCCCTTGCTTAAGGGCTTCAAATATATTTTGTGGAACCTTATCATTGGATACCTTCGCTACAAAAGCTTGATAAGAAGGTGAGAGTTTATTATAAGCTACAAATTTCCCAATAAGGGGCTTGATGCAGGTTCTATAACCTTTTTGTAAAGCAATAGGGATATCTAAATCATTAGGTTGAGGAGTTATTCTTGGACTTGGATTAGAGGAAGTGCCTTGCTTAGGGGTTGGATTAGCCTCTATCTCATGGGCTTTCTTCTTTCTAGTGTAAACAATTTGGCCAGATTCAAGCCCGGGTTCATTGTGGACAGTAGCAGGGATATAATTACTGGTCTCGGGTGCAGTAGTATTAGGGATAGGTTCATGAAGTTGAGGTTCCTCCTAAACGGGAAAGCTTCATTCCCTATGATGCTCAATATTGTTCTCCCCCAAAACGGAGGTCTTGGAGAAGTAGGGTTGGTGTTCAAAGAAAGTAACATCTTTAGAAACAAAGAATTTCCTCAAGGTGGATGAGTATTGCTTAACCCCTTTTGATAGGGGGAATATCTCATAAAAAACACATTTAATATCCCTAGGATCAAGTTTATTCGTGTGGTGAAGGTGAACAAAAGAAATGCACCCAAAGACTTTAATGGGTAAGGAGGAGATGATTTGGGTGGGAGGAAAACTCTTAAGATGGGTGGTGCAAAAGACCTGAAAATTGAGGGCTTTAGTATGCATTTTATAGGTGAGTTAGGCTAAATTCAGAATAGCTTCCCCTTAAAACACTTTGGGGAAATGGTTGGTAAACATAAGCGATCCAGCAAAGCAAGAAGGTGTCTATTTTTTCTTTCAGCGAAGCCATTTTGTTGGGGGTTATGTATGCAAGAACTTTGATTGTGAATGCCATTCTTGGCCAAATAAGTACCAAGGTGAGTGTTAGTATGTTCCCCACCATTATTTGAATGAAGAACCTTAATATGCCTTTGGAATTGAGTTTGAATAAAATGGTGGAAACTTTTGAAGATAGTTGGTACCTAAGATTTTTCCCTCATTAAATACACCCACATAACTCTACTAGGATCATCAACAAGGTAATAAACCACCTAACTCCCAAATGCCCTTGAATTTTGGAGGGACCCTAAACATCACTATGAATGAGTTGAAAAGGATGAGAAGGTTTATAAGTTTGAGGTGGTAAGTAGACTTGGTATGTTTAGTGAGTTGACAAGTTTCACATTCACTAATTGCAAAATTTTTATTGAATAATTTAGGATACAAACATTTCATATATTGCACATTAGGGTGGCCTAAGCCATACTACCATGAGAGTAATTCAGAATTTTTATCAACACTTTATCCCTTTATCCTACTTCATTGTGAGATGTCATGCCCGTAAGATAAAGACAAGCCATCTCTTTAGCATTGCCAATTGTTCTCTTGATGCCAAGTCTTGAAAAATACATTCATTGTCCAAAAATTGAGCACTGCAATTGTTATCTTTGAGTACTTTGCTAATAGACAGCAAATTGCATTGAAGACTAGAACTAGAAGCTCAAGTTTTAAGAGTAGATGATCTGAAATTCTTACAAAACCCAAACACGATACATTAGCAATGGTTCCATCAGCTATTTTCACTTCTAGGGGTGCAATTGTGGGTAAATTGTTTTGGAGATGAGTTGTTAGTCATATGATCAGATTGTTGCAAGTGTGTTTTTCTCAGTAATCTGTTTGTAGTTTGTTGCATCTTCATTGCAGCTCCAGGTAATGTTCTTAAAAACATCAAGTTGCTGCCAATACTTGTTGAGAAGTGAGGCATATTGAATAATGGTCATTTCCACTTGCCTTAGACCATGGAGCACTCCTTTAATTTCAAATAATTCTTCTGTATTTTCACTAGTGGAGTAGGTTGCCTGAGTAGGTTCTTGAGAAGGATGAAATTTTCACCAACATTGAATGTGATGAAATTAATCAACCATGACATCGCCATTTTATTTTCAGCATTTCAGAAAAGGTACTTTGGATCAGTGGGGTTGGGTTGAGCCATGGCTCCAGTGAGGTAGCCATATTTCCCCTTTCCTTTAATGTACATAAGAACACTAGAGGATCATTGTAAACAGTTGTTCCCATTGAGTTTGTGTCAAGGATGACCTCTGGAGATAACTTGCTGGAACTGAGAGGCAGCCCATTGGTAACAGAGTCCCCAGAAGCGATGGGGTTGCCATGGGTGGTACCAGATGAGGTGGCGCTTGGTTGGTCCAAGGCTTCGGTGTTCAGGGCCCTTATACAGCCAAAGGTGATAGAGGATGGATCGGCCATCATTCTGATACTATGAAGAAAAAGGAGAAAAATACACTGAATAACTCTTCGGTTATTCGAATGATAGGAAGCTTACAATTTAAAGGAACCATAGCAACAATCTTACCACTAGAATCTTGTAACAGTGGAAACCAAAAAGGGAAAGAGAACAATTTGAATAGAAATCAGGAGATAAAAGCAGGGAAATAAAAGAGTTAACTCCATCCCCCAAAATCAGGGAAGGACGAACAACACAAAAAAAAAAAAAAAGGAGTGGGGGGACATTGTGGCTAGGAAAATTAAACTAACCGCTGGGACAATAATTGAGGCAACTGCTAGAAGGAGATGGCTGATGGTGGAAAATCTGAAGCCTCAATTACCAACACTTCTATCAGCATATTTTATTACCCTATGATCAATTGTCTACCAAAAGATGCCCAGTTCTGATGATTTCTTTTTTTTTTTTTTGAGTTTGAGAAAATTACTGCCTGTTTACAACAATATCTAGTGTTTCTATCTACAACTTAATGTGAATGCAGCTGATGCCTATTGGTGTCTACCCTGAGTGATTCTATTCCCTTCTTTTTCCCAGCAAGACACCATTTATAAAACATTGTTTTCTCTTAATTTAAGCATCCTCTTTTCATATAACATATTTATCCTTTCACCTGAGCACATTCATACCTAATAATATTATTAAGTTAAGGTGACCCTGTCTTCAATGTCAAGTTACATATTTATTGTTAATCTAATTGCATTAATGTTCTCTTATAGCTACTCTTGCTTTGAAAATTCTGACTATTTTGTATTATAAGAGTCTTGTGTCACTAGCAAGTTGGCATTGCTGTACTGCAGCTACAATTATACAGATTCTATAAAAAGCTGAACTCTCTCTTTGTTCTATTTTTTTCTGTCTTCGTATCCAGTTTGTGGTTTGGAGATTTCTTCAAAGATCAAAAGGCTCAGATGTATTGGCAACGAAGCAGGCCTTGCTGTTCATTGTCTTACTGCAGTATGTTCCTAGATTTCTGCGGATGTTGCCACTAACTTCAGAACTCAAGAGAACGGCTGGTGTCTTTGCAGAAACTGCATGGGCAGGTGCTGCATATTATTTGCTGTTGTACATGCTTGCTAGTCATGTAAGTTCTTGTTTTCTTATTGTTATGTTTACTTCTGTTAGTTTTCTCTGCCTTGTTCTAGTTGAGCTATTATACGTGCTCGCTGCTAATGCTATTACGCTTCTTATCCAGCTTGATTATACATTAACTTTGCAAGCATTTTATTGTACGTTCTATTCCATTAATGACTCTTTGCAGATAGTTGGGGCTCTTTGGTACTTGTTTGCTGTTGAACGCAATGACTCATGCTGGCAGGAGGCTTGTAAAGAAGGGTGCAAGAAAACTTTCTTGTATTGTGGTAACCAGTACATGGAAGGTTATAGTGCCTGGCAAAATATAAGTGATGGTATTCTTCAGGGATATTGCACTACAGATGATAATTCACCTTTTGATTTTGGAATTTTTAAACAAGCATTGTCATCTGGCATTGTTTCATCTAAAAAATTTGTGTCCAAATACTGTTACTGTTTATGGTGGGGGCTCCAGAATTTGAGGTGAGTAATAGTATTTCCTTTGGAGATCCTTATGTATTCTGTTACTACATTTATAACAAATTTTAACATACATATTCTGTCTAAACTGAAAATTGATTTACATAGTGTTTCCCTGGCAGTATTTATATTTGTGGTTTTTTTAATCCCAACATGTTTAATTGTGAGAAATGAATTTGGTGGAGTAAATAGAATCAGACATAAAAACTGTCAGTAATAGTTGTATTATTAATGTAGTTGGTATTTTAAACTCTATCTAGGTCGGTGTGCCTCTAGATATTCCTTATGTGGATGTGCCATGTCTAACAAAACTGATAACCTAATGAATAAAATGTTTTGTGATTTCACAAATTTTCTTATAAATGTTGCAAGTGGGTACAAACAGTTGTTAGGGTAAAGAAACTTGAATCTGTCTAATATTTAAATATTGAGAGAAATATTATGTTGTACTAGGAGTAGGGCATTTGGGTGCTTTGTCCTCTTTGGATGAAGTTATGGGCCACCTCACAATCAAGGAGACGTTCTGCTCCAGGATAAGTGTGTGGCTTATAAATTGCATTACAAGTGTATTCTTTTATTTTAATTGTATCTTATATGTTTCTTATATCTGGGTTTGAAAATCTGTGCTTTACTTATTTGTTTTGCTTATTATAATGTCTTCAAGATATGGTTACTGTTTTAGAGCATAACTTGCGTTAGTGCCCAGCCTTTTCTGTGACTTGACATTTATTTCCTAAGGTGGTTTGGTAGTCACTTACTGAATTCAATTAATGGTACTGGATTCTAAAGAATGCTCATCAGTTTCTAAGGAGTATGACATCTAAAGTACCTTGTTCTTGCTCCGAGTTTATAGTTTCAATTATTTCACAGTCAGAGCATTCTAATAAACAAACCTCATCAGCTATGTAATATTATCTCAGAACTTATTGACATTGCCAAACTTGATCTCCTACATCTTTGTGAATGTTTTATGATTTGTTTCTTTTGAGAAAAAAAAAAAAGGAAAGGAAAAAAGAAACCCTTTTAAATAGTTTGTAAACTCAGTATGCAAATCCCTTGAAATTTCACATGTATGATTAAAAAATATTACACAAAACATTGTTATCAGTTCAACATGCAAACAACCTATGACTGATGTTTGTGTAGGAAAAATCTGCTTTGAATTATTTGTTTTGTTTACCAGAGAGGTAATTTTGAACGTAAAGGGTTCAGCCAAAGAGAGCCCTTTATCTTTTCAATGCGTAAGTCTAAAAGTTTGGGTGGCAAATGGTTGGCTTTAGGTTGGGTTTTTAAAAAAACAAAAAAGGTTAGGCCAGTTATTATCCATTTGAAATTTTTGATCGGTTATTAGATGACCCATGACCTATTTACTAGAGTTGTACCAACCCATTGATTTACCTACTTATATGTATACAATATATTATTTTCAGTTTTTTAATAATTTATTTCAATCTTTCATGACTTTTTAATCAGTTTCTCATTGTTCTAATTTTCCTTCTTATTTCATTCAATCAAATTAATTAGATAAAATTTAATTTTTTTAAAAAAATTAAACTCACCTTACTAAATGTGGTTCATAAAATTTGTTTTTTTTTCATTTTTATCTTGCTTTTTATTTTTATTTTGATAATGGAAGTAATGAGGAGTGGGTTAATGGTTAACTATAGGTTGGCCCACTAAAACCCATACTTAAAAAGTTTATCTAATAGCCGTTCCATTTATCCATTAATCTAAAAGTTGGGTATGTTTGGGTTAGGGTGGTCAAATGGGTGTGGTTCATAATTGCCTGATGTCATAGTTTAGTGATATACTAATAATAGTTTCCATTTGACTTCACTACAGCACACTTGGCCAGGGGCTTCAAACCAGCACTTATCCCGGGGAGGTTATCTTTTCAATAGCGCTAGCCATACTTGGCCTTATCCTCTTTGCACTTCTGATTGGTAACATGCAGGTATGCACAAAATTAGTGAGTTTAACATTTTTTTTGTGTAAGATTGTTGAAAGTCTTGTTATATGCAAATCGCCAAGAAAAGAAATTGCTAATGTCCATAGATTTGTATTATTTGGGTCAAAGTGCTGGCTACCCTAATTAACCAACGTCATTTACATTCATAGCAACAGTATATGACTAATTAAATGATATTGAATGTTGCAATCAATTTACATTCATGCAGAGAGTAGGCGAATGAGATTGAATGATACTGAATGATATTCTTATTGAAAAGAAAAAAAGAAATGATATTGATGGTGTTGTTAAACTGGTGGAGCTAGCCCCTGGATAGAGATAATCATCATTTACATTGAGGGAAGGCTGATCTAGTGCTGCTTTTATTTTACCGTTAGTGAAAGCATGTATGGTTGAAGATGAAACACCGCTGTTGCTTGATTGTTAGTTTCCTTTTCTGAATTGATGAACTAGATATTGTATTCTTGCTAAAAAGCTTCAAAATAATTCTGCTGTATGAAGGAGTTAAAGCAAATACACATTTGCTAGTGCACACAGATGGCAAGGAGAGAGTACTGGATGCTTTTAAGTTTATTGTTCTGAATTTCATCTCTCCTAATAGCATCGCTTTTAAACACCTTAGATAATATGTCCAAAAAGTATGACGGGCAGATTGTTAATAATCACTTTCTGTATTTTGCCATGATTACAGACCTATCTTCAGTCTCTTACCATAAGGCTTGAGGAAATGAGAGTCAAAAGACGTGATTCAGAACAGTGGATGCATCATCGATTGCTCCCACAAGAGCTGAGAGAGCGGGTTAGACGCTATGATCAATATAAGTGGTTGGCAACACGTGGAGTGGATGAAGAAAGTTTGGTTCAGACATTACCGAAGGATCTTAGCAGAGATATTAAGCGTCACCTGTGTCTGGCTTTAGTAAGGAGGGTATGCTGTGAAACCCTTGAAAAAGTAGAGAAGCACCAAAAGGGCCCTAGCTCCAATTTTTCAGTAAAAAGGACCAAAATACACAAACACACACACACAGAACTACATGTGGTTAATCAGTTCCATATGCGATTGTGGTAGTTTACACATAGAAAAACCATATTTACAACTAAATAACCCCCTCAAGTTATGGTTGTTTGCTCCTTTTGCACGAATATAATTGTCTGGGTCTTTTTCAGTAAATCACGTCAAGATGGAGAGCATTTCTTGTGATTTCCTTCTTTTTCAATTGCACCCTTCAATGTTCATGTATATGCCTTTATACTGGCAGCAGGACATGATTTAGGTCTTATTGGAGCTTTTTTAAAAAATGAATTGTTTTTTCTGCAGGTTTTGCTAACATGCTATTTATGCAGCATCTGGAAACTTTTCCCCTTTCCAATTGAACTTTAGGTCAAATGAGAAGTTTTGAGCCTATTTAATGCTTTTTTAAATTCTCTACTAGATGTGCTGAAAGCATCTTCTGGAAAGCACAAAATAAGTGGTGTTTTTGGATGATTTTATTCTGTTAATCACATCCTTTATTTTATATTTTTATCTTATAAGCATAAAGATGATTACACTGGCTCGTGCAATTTGCTTTTCTAAATTCTTTAGACATCTATTAAGCAATTCCTCTCTATGGGATCTCTTGGACTTGTTCTCCTTTTAACTTCGTGCTGGAGCATCTGAATTTGTTTATCATTAATTTCTTCTCTTGCATTTGTAGGTTCCACTATTTGAGAGTATGGATGAGAGATTGCTTGATGCCATTTGTGAGAGACTGAAACCTTGTCTATTTACTGAGAGTACTTACATTGTGCGGGAAGGAGATCCAGTTGATGAGATGCTTTTCATCATACGTGGTCGCCTTGAAAGTGTTACCACAGATGGTGGGAGGAGTGGATTTTTTAACCGCAGTTTTCTTAAAGAGACTGACTTCTGTGGGGAGGAACTTTTAACCTGGGCACTGGATCCTAAGTCTGGTTCTAACCTCCCAACTTCTACTCGTACGGTAAAGGCAATAACTGAGGTTGAGGGTTTTGCCTTGATTGCTGAAGAGTTAAAATTTGTTGCTAGTCAGTTTAGGCGCCTTCATAGTAGACAGGTTCAACACACCTTCCGCTTCTACTCACAGCAATGGAGGACTTGGGCTGCATGCTTTATCCAAGCGGCATGGCGTCGATATTCTAAGAGGAAGACTATGGAGCTTCGTCGAAAGGAAGAACCTGAGCAGTCAGAAGGAACTCACAACAATGTCAGTGGAGGTTCATACAGCCTTGGTGCTACCTTCTTAGCCTCAAGGTTTGCAGCCAATGCTCTTCGAGGTTTACATCGCAATCGGAATGCTAAGACTGCAAGGGAGTTGGTGAAACTACAGAAACCTCCTGAGCCTGACTTTACTGCAGATGATGCAGATTAAATTTTCATGGATAATTACTCACCTGAAGTACTTGTTTTCATTGACAAACTCTATTGTGATTGGACTTGTCAAGAAGGGTCATATAAGCAATGTATTATAAACTCGTTTCAGTTGCAGTTGTGCGACTTGGAAGAGTTGCAAAGACTCTTGCCCGTTCCCTTGTAAAATTAAACGTTAGTCAACAGGCTGTTCTATTAGGTTTGCCAAGAAGCAGATGACTGATGCACTCTTCTGAATATTATTGTTAAGGCCATATCTTGGTTGAGTTGGTCTCATTTAATGAAGTGGAAGCAGAAGAGACTCTTGGATATATTGGATCTATAAGAGATGGGAAAATTAAATTAATCATAAATAAACATATAAATATGTCATACATATGTTTTATTAAAAGGTGCTAATCCATTGATATTTTTATATGTCTACTTATATTTCTTTGGTATATTTTTGACGAACCAATTTTCCTGAAGAATTTTGAGATACTATGTGAACGGAAACATTTTCTAAACGTAATTCAACATGGCATTGAGAACCGGGCAATTAGAGGACAGCCTGGCGCCCTCTGGCTTTCAAGATATGACGATCTTCTTATTTCACCTTTCTTTTTCCAGCTACTACTTTGTTTCCTTGCTTTAAATTCCTTTTGGACGGATAATTTTAAAAAGATTATATATACAATTTGATTTTTGAAACATTATTCTCTCTCTTAAAACTTCATGCTGAGTTAGCGCATTAAGTGACTAGTTGGCACATTAAAATCCGACCAAGAATGATTTTTATTATTCGTAAACATGCCTAGTTGCAACGCTGGTAGCTTACATGTAAATTGATATTGAAAATACAATTTTCCCACACGCCACTGAAATTGATTTGGGAAATTCCATACCTAGGGTTCATCATATGTACTTGTTGGTTGCAGTTCACTGGGAGGAGATGCAAAGAAGGAAATTGACTCCAAATATGAGTTGCCAATGCTGCAAAGGCTCTGAAACTCATCTAATACAGAAACCCCAAGCGTTTGCGTCAAGTTGCTCTGCCTCGAGCGTGGGAGGTGTTCATTTGCAGAATGTACCGTCTTTGTGGGATTGTGGAAGGAAGTTGCTTATGCTCACAAGAACTGATATCAACTATGGTCAATGATTTCTCACGTGCCTTTGCACAAGGTAAGATTTTGGGAGTTACTATTGGTAATGGGTTATATGGTATTTCTAGAGGTTGGGTAAAAATGTGCAAGACAAGCATCTGAGTTGTGGTTTTTTCTCCAATGGATGGATGAGGATATTACATTTGACAAGAAAGAATTGCTTACATTGCAGGATAGAAGGGCTCTCATAAAGTTGAGGAAGAAATTGTTGACTTCTAAGCAACAAAATAGCAGTGCTTTAAAAATCAGATTTGTTATTAAAGTAGAGAAGAGACTAGTTTGCAATTTACTAATTACATTATGTTGAACTCATTGAATTAATTTATTTTAAATATATTAAATATCAAATTTTTTATAAAAAAATAAAATTAACAAATATTAAAAATATAGTCATCGATAGTGCATGTATTAGTTTTTATATATATATATATATAGAGAGAGAGAGAGAGAGAGAGAGAGAGAGAGAGAGATTTTATATATATATTAGTTTTTACATTTGGTTGCTTATATATAAATTAGTTTGTTCTATTATGATAACCTAGCAATCCTAAAGGAATGGTACGATAGGGGCACTTTTTCTCCATTTGTGTAGGTTCAAATCCTAGTAATGCAATCTGACTAGTTTAATTGTTGAATCAATCAGTCCGATCTGATTTTCTCAGCTTTTCTTACTATTATGATAACCTAGCAATCCTGAAGGCATGGTATGATAGGCACAACCTTTCTCCTTTAGTGTTCTGGTGTAGGTTCGAATCCTAGTGATGCAACTTGGCTAGTTTAACTGTTGAATCAACTGATCCCATCTGATTCTTTCAACAATGCAACATAAAAACCTCAAGTGTACTTTATGTTCTTTTGATAGTGCTACTTACTGTTTGTGTCCTATCCTCTCATGTTTTAGGTTTGGTGAGTGTCAACTATAACGTGGTTCACGTATTGACCAAGTTGTTCGTTTTAGGTGATTGTTTTAGTGTTGTTTAGGTGTTTATTCCAGTGTTTGGATTTGGAAATGATTTTGGCATTTTGCTGTTTGGCTTGTGCAGGAATGAATGGTGTTAAAATTGCTTGTGTTAGTCCTTAAGTTTTATATTATAATTTTTAATGATAACAAACGTGTTACAAATATATTAATAATTTGTTTGTATATGATCACTATAAGTTATGCATGATTATAATGATTACTTTGTTTATCATATACTTAAATCATACTACTTAAATCATACTTCATCTCTTATGCATAAGGTATGCTTGCTTCTAGTATATCTAATAGGTGGTTGTTTCAGTGTTGTTTTGATGCTTATTCTAGTGTTTGGATTTAGAAATGTTTTTGGTAATTTGCTATTTGGTTTGTGCAATGATGAATGGTGTTAAAACTACTTCTATGTTAGCTCTAAAGTTCTATATTATAATTTTTTATGATAACAAATGTGTTAAAATATATTAATAATATGTTTTTATATGATCACTATGAATTGTGTATGATTATAGTGATTACTTTTTTTATCATATACTTGAATTATACTTTATCTCTTCTGCATGAGGTATGCTTGTTTCTAATAAATCCAGGAGGTTTTAATGCTATACAAAACCTAAACTGGATAAATTATTATGAGAATCTCATATGTTTGATAAAATACTTTATTTTACAATAAATATTATTGAATCATGTATATTGTTAAGCTTCACACTGTTAATTATAAATTGAATCCGACCATTTAGTTTGCTAGTTTATCTTTTATGTAGAATGATTTAAAGGAGAGTGGGCATTGAAATAAAGAGAATGAAAAATCAATATCATGCTTTATTTAAAGAAATATCAAGCAAGAGAAATATTCCAAGAATTGAAGAATTTAAATGTTTGAAGATTTAAAATTTTGATTGCAGCCAAATAGCCAATGTATTCAAGTAAATATATTTATTATGTGGTAAGATCTTTTATATGAAATCCAATTACTTAGATTTGTCTTTATTAGCTTAAGACATTTTAGTTTTCAAAATGTATTTGGACCTAAAGATAATGAGACATGGATTTTATCTAAAACTTTATTTTGACCTTTGATTATTATTTTAATCAAACCTCAAATGGTATAGATATTTAATATAAAACTTGTTACATCTGAAAATAGGTTCAATGACCAAAACAACCAAGCTTAGCATAGACATAGCATTATCATGTACATAAGTCTCAAAAAAGATCATGAAGCCTAGCATCTACACCATTATCCCAGAATAAATGAAACATTTTAACTTCATTGCATTTACAAAGGTCCGCCTAACCGCTAAAACACCCAAGAGACAGCTCTAATCTCTAATTAATTTTGGCCAAAAGTTCTTGCTCCCTTGATTTGTTGTAGTTGATGAATGTCGAGAACCCATGAGTTCCCTCAATCTAGACCTTGTTATATATGATGCAGTTTGAACAGTTTCTTTGAATGCCTGCACCCTTCCCCCCTTGAAATTTTAACATATAAAGTGGTGGCTTGTTTGGACTTGAAGTCATCATAGGTGGCATAATAACAGGTGCAGGTCTCATGAATGATCTAGAAGCTGCACTTTGAAACTGACGGCTTGCAAGCTGATGGCTTATTTGGATTTGGTGTCCTTATAGGTGATGCTCTCACAGGCAGAGGTGCCATGAATGGGCTAATTAGGGTGTTGATAAGTCTCATAATTGGCCTCAAAGATGGTGTAGGCATAAATTACTGCAACGGAAGTAAGAAGATGAATATAATAAAATAATGAGTGAAAGGATGGATTAAAAGTTCAGGAATGCAAGGATAAATGTAATTGTTCTTATTTCAAAAGCTAGGGTGATGAACTTTGGGGTAGTGGTGGTATCATAAGAGGATCCTGTAAAGTAAACTAATGCAACTGTTAGTTTGGATAAGTACATGGCATCAATTTCAGTGACATGGTAGAGGGTACAATACTTCTGTGTGTCTTGAGGAGAATTTTGTGACGTTGGAGAAGGTGGCGTTGGCATCTTAGAAGAATCCTGTCCCTAAACAAAATAATAATAATAAAAAAGAGTTTCCAAACAAAATCTATGTGGTGGTGTTGGAATTTGCAAAATAATAGCACTTGTGTAAGTGGAGATGATCTAGAGGGTGTGGGTGCATCCTTCTTGGCCTTTTTCTATCTCACTAGGATCCTCTTGGAAGTTCTGTTGTTGTGACCAATTCCTCCACATTTTGAACGCTTGATGTCACCATGCTTCCTCTTTACCTTTAAGGGATCGGGAGGCACATCATCGTCCTTCTTCCTCTGCTTTTAGGGCATCCAGTTGGTCCCTTAAATGGTGGGGGTTGTGGGACCAGTCTTGTGTGCCAGTATTATGTCCTTGTAACTGGTTGCACATAAGGCTTATAAGTTTGCCTCCAAACCTGGACAAAGTAGAAAGAATGCACAAAATCTTCTAGCTTGACATTATAGCATGCCATACATGCTAACAGGGTATGCCCGTGATGTTCCACATGTTGCACGTGCAACTACTAGCTCCTAGATCCACAACCATAGTCATTTGTCCTGCACTCTAATTCAAATTGGCACCATTCTGGATCTGCAGCCCAATGTGGTGTCCACATCAAGGAATCATTCTTTGCAAGTTCTAGTCTGCTTCGTGCCTTTGGAGTGATTGGACCACGATATGCAGTTGCCTTTTCTCGCTCCTTGTTCATCCTCCTTATAATGTATTGTCTTAACTCCTCTGTCAGAGATTATAGGCTTTGCTCACAATACAAAGGAGTTTTGTATATTTTAACCCTTATATTGTGCTTGAGAACATGACATGTTTTTATTTTTGAATCTATATACATCTAAGTGTTATTTGTCTCCTTTCTCAACCTTTTATTTTATAGAAATCAAGTTATAATATTTCTATTCCTCTAGAAAAAAACTGTTTAAGCACAAGAGCTTTTGAAAAGAGTTGTATTTTGATCTTAATCTTTAATTTAAAGAGTTTGAAAAGCTTGCATTTTGAGAAAAGAATTTTAGCTATAAACCGATAAGCATATGTTTTGTACTTTATCAAAGCTTCTCCATGGTTTTTTTTGCTAAAATTTGTGAATTGGGTTAAAAAAAGAAAAAAGAAGAAAAACAAATCTCCACCCAAGTTAACCCCTTTTTTTAGAAGCTAAATATTGTACTAACGAACATTTAAATTAAATTTCTCCTTACTGACAATATAAACTGATTTTAATTTCCAAGACAGGATCTGAAGTAAGGTATACATTCAAGAATTCTGTTTCTTTCCAACATAGATTCTGGGGACAAGAAGATTGCTCAATAATCCTCGTCCATGTGTTGTACAAAAAATAGAATATCTGACCAGAAAAGTGAAAAAGGAGCTGAGGAAGGAAGAAATGCTGAAAGTACTGAAGATACAAAATAGAGATACTTGGAAAATATATTTAAACAAAACTTTTCTTTGCCCTGTTGCATTGGGTCAAAGTGAAACTCGGCCCAACCTGATGTCCACTTGGCCCGACCCGTGTAGATCCCAAGAACAGCCTATTACGTAGAAACAAACAAGAATTTCTAGGTCTAGGATTAAAATTGGAACCAAGGTGGAGCCACAGCTCTCCGTTCCAAATAAAATAATATTAACGCTTCAAGAAGTAGTTTGACCTTTCTTCACATGGCAAGAATTAGTCAACTTTGACTGATGAATAGATGAGCCTTGTGAAACAGTAACATGCAAAGAAACCAATGGTACCGGTCAAGACGAAGAAACCGTATGAAAGAATCAGCATATATCCAAAGTACAAAACCCCAGACACTGGCTTTGTGATTTCAAGCTTTGTGAAGAAGTAAAACGCAGCATAGAGGAAAAGGTAGAGTGCTGATGAACCTGAAGTCAGATACGACCTCCACCACCAGCGGTAGTCCTCACTACACAGCTGGAAGTAGCAGAGAACTACTGTTATCTCGGCACAAGTGACAAGTAGTATGAGGAACACGATGAACAGGAAACCAAATATATAGTAAAATTGATGTAACCAGATTGATGTGAGAATGAAGAAAAGCTCGATGAAGACAGCACCAAATGGGAGTATGCCTCCTATTAGAATAGAGAACACAGGGTTCATGTACCAGGCCTGCTCTGGGATCTGCCTAGGGATCTTGTTTGTCTTTACTGGATCCTCAGTAACTGGCTTTCTAAAACCCACATAACTACCAATGAAGACAAGTGGAACTGAGATGCCAAACCATAACAAAACCAGAGCAAACATTGTCCCAAACGGGACAGCCCCAGAAGACTTCTCTCCCCAAATTAGAGCATTTAAGATAAAGAATATTACAAAGACAATAGCAGGAAACATAAAGGCTGTTTTCAAAGTGATTTTTTTCCAATTTGTTCCCTTAAACATCTTATAAAAACGTGCTGATGAGTATCCAGCGAAGGATCCCATAAAGACCCAGAGCAAGAGCATGGCCGTCATCAACCCTCCTCTATTTGAGGGAGATAGAAATCCAAGGGCAGCAAAAATCATAGTGACCAGAACCATACCAAAAAACTGAACACCTGTTCCAACATATACACACAGTAGGTCAGAGTTTGATGGAGGCCTGAAAACATCCCCATGGACAAGTTTCCATCCTGTCTCTTCTTGGGCTTCTTCTTGTGTCTCTAATTGGTTATAGTTAGAGATATCACGGTAAAGTGTCCGCAACATTATCATAGCTACCATGCCCGATAAGAAAAGTACAATCATTAAAGAATTAATAATTGAAAACCAGTGAATCTGATCGTCAGCCATTAGGAGATAGGTATCCCAGCGAGATGCCCACTTCACATCACTCTCCTACAAGGTGGAAAATATCATAGTTGAATGAAACCGATATTAAATCAAAACCCAATTCTCAGTGGCAGTGAGTAGTAATTCAATTACTACTTGGTAACTAACCTGGAATTCAACATCATAGGTTAGAATAATTTCCTTCTTGTCTTCAACCTCTTGAGGAGTTTCAGAATTGGTGACTGTCTTTTTTGCATGGGGATCACAAGAAGTTAAGCGGGTCTTCTCATTCCATTCACCTTCATATTGATGCTTTACACTGTATTCATAGAAATAATATCAATCTACAAGTAAAACGAGCCATTCACTAGACTGGTACACAATCAGGTGGGAAAGAATTATAATACAACCTGAAAGGTTTAACCTCAAAGCCTACAATCCTTGACAACTCGGTCAATGGATCTCTATGATACTTGATCACAAATGTTAAGTGGTTGTGGATGAAATACTTTTCTTCCTTCATCTGTTAACAGTTGAGCACATGCAACAGGTCAAAATAGATTCAAGCCAATGACTAAGAGAAAGTCATTCAGCTGGTACTTACACCAGCATACTGTCCTTTAAGGCCAACAAGAAATCCATGCAGATACACTATGGAAGATTCGTCCTGATCAGGCCTTCGTAGAGGAACAACCAAAGGAAGATTGTCTAAAATCCTGCAAGAAAGGAATAAAAAAATGGTCACAAAGACATAACTGGCTCAGAGCAGTGTAAGTGAAGTTTAAAGTCATCAATGACTCACATGTTCACCCGATATTCATCATCTATCTTTTCCTTGAACTCTTTGGTTGTTTTTGCATTAAGAGTTAGACGACAAACAACATTGCACATCTGTGGCTCTCTCATTTTAAACTGGGAAATTCAAATTGTTCAATAAATTAAAGTAACTGAACAAAAGGAAGAATCTCGTAACCATTCCTCACAATTTAACTCACCACATAGGGAGAGTTTTCAATGCGGTCACCCCGAAGAACCTCTCCAAGATTCTCTGCACTGTCAACAATTCGATCTGGGCGACAATAAGGCAGTGAATAGTAGGAATAAGGAAGCTGTGTTTTTGTGGAAGTCAATTTGTTCACTTTCACCCTCAACAGATCTCCCTGCCACCAATGAACATAATAAAACCTAGCTAATATTATGATTAGGAAAAGATATTGCCATTTTTCTTTCGGCCTATCACCCGTACGTGCATTGACACTGAATCAGACGAAGAAGCTGTCAATTATGTCAGCCTAAGGCCTCGGAAATTGTTGGGAATGCCAAATTTAGGTGGTAGCAGAAATTAATTCAGCTAGCATAGATGACAATTATCAAGCATTTATGGAAAAGAAAGTACATGTCCAATTTCGACAAGCCCTTTCCAGGGGATGATAGAAGCAGAGTTACTGTAAAATAGCCATGGATATACTATGGGATTCTCTCATAACGTTGTTGATTACATCATCTTTATCCAAAATCAAATTTATGTCATATGTACAGTAAAGTAAATTATTCTCTTCTTTCTTTTTCTTTCTCATGGTCGTCATCTTTCTCCGTAACACTAGCTTTATTCTTTGGGATACCGTCATCTTTTCTTCTTGATTTTTCTTTTTTAACAAATAAATCTCTTCGGATGTGTCTTTTCTAGGAGATACAAGAGAAGTCTTTCGATCTACCTTTCTTCATAGATCAAAAAGCTTTTTGGTCCCACTTTTATTGGTGTTTTTATTCCCATTTAGTTGTAATTTCTGTAGTTTTTCTTTGATTTGGCCTAAGAATTTTATGTGATTGTAGGAGATGTCAAGATCGATACACAATATGGATAATAGTATTTATCTTATTACAACACCAATGATAATGATGAAAAAAATTTCATCTTAAATATATAATTCAGAGATCAATTTCGTCTCTTAGATCAACAAAAGATTTATAGATACTCATTTTTTATTAAATTTAAAATTTTTACAGTTGTCATAAGTGTCCGTTGAACGTGCATTTAAACCAAGTTCAATTTGTTATTAAAAAAATGTAAATTACTAGCGCCTCTCCCCCAAAAAAAAAAGGAAAAAATCACAAGCATGCATCGCAAATGGACGTAAAGCTAATAGACATATGAAGATGAATAAATTGGATTCACCTTCTGGAAATCCTGGGGTGCAACACCAGGGAGGTAAAAGCAATTGACGTGATGGACAACGAGCAGAATAATAGAGAGAGAGATCCATAGGTGACGAGCGAGAGGCCCTCTCGCCATTGTTTTGAAATCCAGAACTTCTTCGCTTGCTCTCTATCTTCTTCTCTCTCTTTTTCTGACTATGTACGTTGTGTTGTTTGTGTGCCTGCGTCTCTCTCTTCTCGCATTGGTTTTTGTGAGAGCAACTCTTTTGTTTCATAACAGAATAGCATTTTGGACACCAAATATCCTCGCGGACACAAGTGTGGGGATTTGCGAGACATTTGCCTGACTATTTGATGCATTCTTTGCCGTCCCATTATTGAATGTCGCGGTAGAGATTGGAGTTGACGGTTTAACCGTCAAATTTGTAGTCATGAAAGAGAACTTCTCAATAAATATGATGAACTTCTTTTTTTATTTTTAAGAAATTTTAATGAGCTTTTAAACCCTCACGTTAAAAATAATTTTATTAAGAGATGGGTTTAATCTGTTTATTTGTCTATTCATAATTAATTTTTTATATCTTTGTGGCCAAAAGAAATTTATATTTTTTCAAGAGACATGATCCACTTTTTTCATTAACATCTTGCACACTAATTTTAGTTTGGATCCTCTTTTGTATAGGAGAGATCATGTGGAAGAAAGAGTGATTGAGTAAAAGCAGAACCCACACAAACAGATTTTATTAGATCCCACTCCCTTAGTCAATCTCTTTTCTACAAGCCCTCCTCCTATACAAGAGAGAATCCAAATTTCTAATATTATGCAAGATTATATCTAAAATTTTCTCATCATAAATTTGTGTTTTCAATTTCTATTGGATAATATATTAGCACAAGTGAATTAACTAATTAGTATTAGTAAGAAACCATTATAATTATTCAGGTTTTGAGGTTTTTTGTATGATAAGTGATTTTAATTATCCATGAAATCATTACACATAATTTTTGCAAGTATGGAAAGAGATTTTTTCTTTTTTTCTTTTGGCTCGAAAAAAGAATATCATTCAAACAAACATCAAGTCTAGAAAATCATACAAAGAACAGAAAATACCAAAAAACGTAATCAACCAACCCCATCTTTATAGCTTGACTTGAGCATCAATAGCGATAATAAAAGGGATAGGGGATATGAATCCCAACCAAAAGGCCTCATCCCCCTGATAAAGACCCTAGCAAGTTAGTCAACTACTAAGTTATATAGTCTAGGTACCCAATTAAACAAAACAGAAACAAAAGATTTACTAAAACTAATAATGTCTTCAAGAATTGGAAAGCTCCTTTAGTATGGGTAAGACTCCAAATTCTACAAATACCTAATAAGAGGTAGGCAATCAAACTTAAAATGATATCTTTAAAACCAATATTGAGCAATAAGAACACCCTTCTTCAATGCTGGAGCTTCATTCATGAAAGTTGATGTAGCTAAACAAGAGACATTATAGAATTCAATATGATTACCATTATAGTCTTTGAAAATGATACCCAACCCAGACTTATTAGATTTTTCAATAAATATCCCATATGTACTGTCTTTAATTTGATGAAAACTAGGAGGTTTCCAACCCTTTACCATTACAGTCTTTGAAAATGACACTCAACCCAAACTTACTAGATTTTTCAATAAATATTCCATATG
This sequence comes from Erythrophleum fordii, assembly GCA_032878935.1. Taxonomy (NCBI): domain Eukaryota; kingdom Viridiplantae; phylum Streptophyta; class Magnoliopsida; order Fabales; family Fabaceae; genus Erythrophleum; species Erythrophleum fordii. The sequence goes on along the minus strand of JAVQMF010000055.1, from coordinate 28,552,320 downwards.
TATTGCCTTTAATTTGATGAAAACCAGGAGGTTTCCAACCCTTTACCTTATATAAAGGAGTTGTAACAATAGAAGCAGCACTAATATGCCATCCATTAGCCTTCCAATACTCTTTCATAGCTTCTTTAGCCTTGGACATTATCAGAAAAGGATCTAGAATGATATTATCAAAAACCAAAGAGTAACAAGATTTCCAAATCATCCAGCACAAAATTGCAACCAATGCTCTTGCATACTTATACCGACTTAACATAAAAGAACAACCAATTTAGCTAAAGATCAATTCCAAAAAATTGCATATCATCCATTTTTAATGCTAAAGAGCATCCAAACCAAACCATTTTTGCCCTAGAGCAAAGAAATAGTAAATGTTTAATAGGTTCTACCTTTAATGAACAATAGTGATAGTAAGAAGAAACATTACACTTCCTTTTCCAAAAAATATCTATTGTAGCAATAACACTAATATTATGTCTCCAAAGGAAATGTTTAATTTTAGTTAGGATTCTCAAACTCCAAGTCAACTTCTAAAGTGGTTTTAATGTTGGGGATGAGGAACTTAGGCCATAAGAGTTATTACGCATAGAGAGCAACTTCACCACTCTATATCTATCCTTGACAGAATAATTCTCACCCTTACCATTGATCTAAGCTAAACAATCTTCCATATGATAGCTAGGAATAAGAATACTTTCTATTGCTTTAATTTTTAAAGTAGTCAACCAGTCTTCAATTAAAAAGAGGTTCCACTTACCATTAATAATAAGTTCAACAAATGACAAATTACAAATACTTCAAAAATGAATTTTAAAGGCATTTTTATGATTGGGTAGCTAAGGAAACCATAGGTCCTTCCAAACCTTGATGTGCTAACCATTGCCAACTCTCTAACAAATCCTATCCTCTATTAATTTCCTTCCTTCTAAGATACTTGCCAAAGCCTAAGAAGCTCTTGGGCCTTTTTTTGCTGTAAAAAAAAAAAAACATAATTGGGAAAGTAAATTCCCTTAAGTACTTTTAACTACAACTCATTTGGAGATTTCAACATCTCCCAGCACAATTTAGCAAGCATAGCCAAGTTAAAACTATTAAAATCATTAAAGCTAAGACCCTCGTCCACCTTAGAAATAGTGAGCCTCTTCCATGCCATCCAATGTATTCTCCCTTCCTACTTCTTTTAACCCCATTAAAGGTTAGCATTAGGTATTACTTCTTTGGAAACAAAAAGTCATTGGAAGTGTAAGGAGTACATTTGCAATGGCTTTTATTAATATTTCTCTTCCTGCTAGTGATAAAAAGTTTTGCTTCCACGCTTGGACTTTGCTCCTAATTTTGTCTCTGACAAAAGCTAATGCATTAATTTTGGACCTCTCCCCCAAAGAACTAGTAAATTAAGGTATCTAATAAGTGAGTCTACTATCCTAATTCCTAGGATCTCACAAAGAGAGTCTTTGAGATTATTTGGAGTGTTTCTTGAGAAAAAAAAACATGATTTCTCCAAATTAACTAGCTATCTGAGGCAGAATAATACTCATTAAGAATGCTCTTCATCTATAAATAATTTTCCTCATTTGCCTTAAGGAAGAAAACTAAATCATCAGTAGATAAACAATGTATAAGCATGGGGTAGCTCCTGGTCAACTTAATTCCCTTTAATTCACAGTAGATTCTGAATTTATTTATCATATTAGACAAAACATTTGCCACAATAATTAATAAGAAAGGCAATAAAGGATCACCTTGCTTAAGACCCCTTTAAGGCACAAAATTTGATAACTTTCTATCTAAAAGAAGAATATTAAACTTAATAGAATAAACACATAGCATAATCTTTTCCACCTAATTATTATGAAAGCCCATTTTCAATAAAACCACTATAAGGAAATCCCACACCTCCCTACCATATGACTTATTGATGTCCAACTTCAGTGCTAACTCATTACTACTCCCTCTTTTAGCTTTCAATAGTAAAAAGCTTTATAAATAATCAAAATATTATCTTGGATAAGTCGACTTGGCATAAAAGCACGTTGATTTTCGGAGATCACCCTTGGTAACATTCCTTTCAATCTATTTTCTAATACTTTAGAAAGGATTTTATATAAGAAGTTATGAAAGCTTATAGAGCAAAAATTGTCCATTTATTTTTCCGCTTCAATTTTAGGAATCAAAACCAAGTATGTAGAATTAATGTTAGAAAAAGAAAAGCCTTGTATAAAGAACTTTATACCAACTTACAAATTTGATCACCAATTGTCTATCAAGCTTTCGAAAAATGGTTAGAGCCAAGAGCTTTAAAGTTGCCTAATTTAAATACCACCTTCTTCACTTCATCTATTAAAATAGGCTTCGTAAGAACCATATTATCCCCATTTTGAATTACCTAATCAACATAGCCCATCACATTATCCATATTTCTACAACCTACTAAAGAGAATACATTTTTTTAGAAAGATATAAAATTATGAGCTACCTTCCCTTAATCATCAGCCCACATCTCGTTTTCATCCTTCAAATTAAGAATTTTGTTTCTTTACCTCCTTTTCACTATTGTTATATGAAAGAATTTAGAATTCTTGTCACTGCATTTTAACCACTGTACCTTTGATCTTTAGGCCTAATATTTCTCTTCTGTGTCCCATAACTCCTCTATTTTCTTAGTGATTTCAATTACTTTACATGCCTTTTCTTCCCCTATTTACTTTCAAAATAAGACTAAAACTCAATCATTAACTTCTAATTAAGGATTTGTTAGTTAGGAATTCCTTCTTGCTCTAATTCTTAAGGCACACTTTCACTCTATTCAAGTTTTTAATAAAGTTTTGCACTATATCCATAATCACAACTTCCCTGTTCTCGAATTTTGTTCTTTATCGAAAGAAGATCAGGGTGGTTCAACCACATCAATTTAAATTTAGATGACCTTAGAGTTCAGATATCATAGAAATTAAAACAACCAATACTAAGGAGTGGTCCAAAGCCATAGGTTTGAGGACAAACTTGAGCTTTCTAAAACAAGTCCCTCCACAATACATTACCTATTGCGTTGTCAAGTCTCTCCCTTATATAAACTTTTCCCCGTTGCATATTTGACCAAGTGAAATTGTGGCCTTTAAATTCCAAATCCAATGATTCATAAGAAATTTTGAAAAACTTTGGTTTAATCTAACTTTGCCACGCTATTTTTTTAAAATCATATAAAAGCTTATTAAAGTCCTTACATAAAGCTATGGGACATTAGGCTTTGGATTTAAAGGTGTCATTTCCCTCCACCATGAACGCTTCTTCTACCTCTTAAAGGACCATACACACAAGTGACAAAAGCCCATATGAATAATGTTTTTTGACAAGTGCAACACATTCAAGTTAACCCCATCCTTTCACCATAACCTAAGACCCCTTGCTAAACTAATAGAATCCATATAAATAGATGATTGAAAGCATAACTTTTTTCTTTATTGTAAATTTTCCATTTTCTTTTTCTCTATTCTGGTATCCATAAGAAATATCAAAGGGGATTTATATTTTTCACATAAAAATTTAAATTCTTACCTTTTAAGGTCACCTTTAAACCTTGATAGTTCTAGGATAAGACACCTATAACCCTTGGGTGGCTTTAAAAGGTAAGCCACCAATTCTTTTAGTAATAGAATCAACATCAAAAGAGTTAAGGATAAACTCACTCCACTTAATATTTCCCAATTCTCCTTTTTTCTACCCCCACTTTAATAGGAATATCCACTAGCTTGTGCCATTAAAGTTGTCAAGCCTTCCTCTTCTTTTTTTTTTTTTAAAACCCAAAAGGAGATTTTGTAGCCACATCCATAGAAAAACTCGATGGAAGAGCTAGATAGTCAGATTCAAGCATACCTGCATTTCACTACCAAAGTCATCGAAGCTCAATCCCACCTTTAATTTGTCTTGGAAAATCTAGGCACTTGGTATCAGCTTGTCTTTTGCAAACTAATTTTCCCTAATTTTTCACCAAGTTAGCTTCATATTTTGGATTCATGTTCACCGCTAAAGCTCTACTCAATAGGTCCTCATCTTCATCTACAGGGAGCTCAACAAAATAAAAAACTAAAACAAACCTCCTATCCATTTTATGATATTCTTCCCAACTATGGATTTGGCTTGTCCTGTTACTATAAACTTAAGCTTCAAGGTACTGGTTACCTTGCACCCAAAATTGGTTTAGGCCTTCTTAGCAAACACGTTAGGATTATCTTCAAGTACAAACCCATTCTTCTTATTTATTTATTTTTTCTCTTCATCAACAAAACTTATATTACTTGATGAGCTTACACTTCCTTCCACATCAAACCCTCCAACACAAAAGCCTAGTTTGTTATTAATAGAATTTTATTATGCATATTCTACCTTGTAGCTACTCTTATCCATGCTATCCATTTTAATGGAATCTCAATGCACTGCCATCCTTTATTCCTCCTCACCTTTTTCATAGATTATCCAACTTCAGACATAGAATTTTTCCTATAGGTCTCATAGGGGAAAAGCCTAAGCCTATACCATAACAAGGAAGGTTTAGATTCGGAAGGGACCAAAGTTTATCTTGATTACATACCTTTAAATCATGCGTAGTTTGCCTATAATTGAAATAGAAATGTTGCATCTCTCATATTTAATAGAAATCCAAGTTATAGGCAATCATGCTCTTGGAACTGAAAAACCAAGAACCAAAAGATTATTAACATAAGCTTTAATCCTTATTCTAATGAAATAATTGCTAATTCTCCAGCCACATGTGGTTCTTTGAATGCTACAACCTTACCGACTTCACTACATAACTTAAAAATGTTTCTTTTAAACATCCCTTCTTTAGGAATTTCATAGCATTGATTCCAGAATTGACAACTTCTCAAATATACTTCTTTAAGGATCAACAATGAAGACCATAGTTTGAGTATAGATAGAAATCCTAGAGCCATCCATGGGCCATCTCTCATAATTCTATCAAGTTCAACTTTGCTTTTAAAATTAAAAATAAACAAGTTATCCTCTACATCATTGATCTTTATACCACCCCTTACTTCCAACTTCTCAAATTGAGTGACTTAGTCATGGCTCTATTAATATTCTTATCTACATATGACTTCCCAATCAATATGAGATTAACATCTCTAAGCATTTCATTATCGTCTTAATCTAAAATGACTAAATCATTCTCATTATCTCCAATTTCAAAATCCTCATCAATATCCATATAAACAAGTAATAAGACAATCATAAAAAAGTAAATTAGCAACAACATCTATCACAGGAAAAGACAAAATCAAGTAAACTTGTTTAAAAGGAAAGCTCTCATGAGAGAGTTGTGCCCTCACAAGGGTGAGAGCTTTTCCATTTTTTTTAATCTATTTCTTTTAAGTATGGAAAGCGTTGGTAATGAAAGTGGTACCATTTCTTTTATTTTAAAAGGAGAAAAAGAAAAAAGAAAATTCAATTATTGTTCTTCTATATCACAAAATGATTATTAACCAAAGTCAAAATCAAAATTAACCCCAAAAAAATTGATGACTTAAACCTAGAGTCATTTTTCTACATCTCACTTATTTAATGACTTGATTCACTAAGTTTAATAGGATAATATATTTATACAATTTTATTTGTCTTAACTATGAGAAAATAAATTCTCTATCACAAAGGATATCAAACGTGTATATTAGTTAATGTTTGCTATTTTGAGCAATAGAGTTTCTTCCCTTAGGAAGAAAAACTTTATCTATGAAAAATTAGATTAAGAATGTGATTTCACTTTGTCTAAAACATAAATAGTAATAAGGTAATATTTTTTTTCTTTCATTAAAATAGAAAGCAAATATTCGATGAAGATATAAATTATTTTCTAATTAAAAAATATTTTTATAGTTAATCTTTATCTATGTAAATAGGATATTGGGTTTATTTGGTTTCTTTTGATCTCCTAGAATATATATATATATATATATATAAAGAGAGAGAGAGAGAGATACATACATACATACACACATACAAATAGTTTGTCTTTTTGCTAAAGGTAATCCAGGTTTAGCTAGATGTGGTGGTTTATTTCATGGTCATCTTAACTAATAAGTTAGATTTTACCATAAACTTGAGTTGTTGTTCTACTTTTAAAGCTAAGGTTTGAAAAGTTTTTTAAAGCGTAAGGATGGCTTGGAATATGGGGAATTAATTGTGTTTTCAATGAGAGTGACTCTCTTGTTGTGATCAATCTCTTGCATAATTGTGCCAAGAAAGGAGAAAGTACTTCTTAGCTATTTAAGAAAATTTATGAGCTTATTTAGGTAAATTGGGAGGTTATATTATTCATATCTTCAAGGAAGCTAATTGTTGTGCAAATTGACTTGCCAATTGGAGTTTGTTGCATAAGATTGGCCTACGGGTATGGACTTTTGCTCCTCATGGTTTAGATGAACTTTTGATCTTCAATGCTTTAAGAGTTTCTAACCTTCATTTAATTTGTCATAGTTTGTTCTTTTTCCTTTGGGCTAGTTGCCCTTTGACTTCAGCTACCAAAAAAAAAAAATTACTCTTTCACAAAAAGTCAAAACTCTCCCTTTCAATTTAATTTTAAAATTAAAAATTACACATCATTTATTAACTACATGACATAATTGCCACATACCCTCGTTCTCCATGGTGGTTTCATTCTCTTAAAGCTATACATGATATTTTAATGGGCAATTAAAAATAAAAATATATTTATAATATCATATAATTAATTAATTAATTAACATGCACCATAGTTCACATCAATAATAACTATATATATAGAATTGCCAAAATGAGTTATAAACCAAGCCAACCTATTTAATCTATCATTTTAGTAGGTTGAGTTTAGATTTAGCCAACTCATATAATTTTGAGTTCATGTTGGTTTGACCTATTTTACATGTAGGTTAAGTGGGCTAACCTATAGGTTAAGTGAGCTAACACACGTACAAAAAATTAATTATAAAAAATTTAGATATAATAATATAATAGGTTAAAAATTAAGTTCATAATACATTATAAATAATTAAATAAATAATTAAATAATTTAAACAATGTTCACTTATCAAATACTAGTACTACTTTATAGATAATGCAGGTTAATGTTCCATTGGCTTTTATTTTCTTTAAGATGATTTTATATCTTGTTATTTCTTTGTGGTCATTAAGTTCTTTTAATCAATGAAAAGTTAAAATTAGTCTAAAGTATCTTTTTATTTTTTAAGTTTGGGATTAGTTTCAATTTTATACAAATTTTTTATTAATTTTATTTTATAGGGAGAATTATAATAAAGGGCCCAAAAGTAAAAAAAAAATTCTTAAGGACCTATTACCATTTGTTTTAGGATGATTACCACTGAGTTTAGCAACAAACAGTTGAACCTAGTGGTAACAGGTCTTTAAAAATAATTTTTTTCACTTCTTGGTCCTTAAACATAATTTTCCCTATTTTATATATGTACCAAAAATTTTAATATTTGTGATTATGTCATCCAAATCATTTACAGTATCAATTGACTTGTCAAACACATGGCTAAAAGATCATTAGATGATGTAAACTAGAGATGAAGTCAACCAAGTTGATACTTATTTTAACAACAATGATGATAGCTTCAACTATGGTTTCTTTAGAAGAAAAAAAAGAATGAGATGAAAATGATGCTCTTTTTAAGGCTTGGGTCATGAAAATCAGTTAGCTATTTTTCTTTTTTGGCCAAAAGAAATACTTCAATAAACAACAAACCAAAATAAATAACCACACCAACAAACTATAAACAAATGGGGAAAAACATACTATAGAATAGACCAAATGGAACTAAACAATAACAGACTAGCTACAAAGAAAATTAACCAACACCCACCCTATTAGCAACTACATTAGCATTAAGGATAGAGGCCAAAGGGGATGGGGGATTGGTTACTAGTAAACAAAATTTCACATGCAGCTGCTGAACTAGCCAAGATTAGTAATAATTTACTAATTTGTAGTATAATGCCCACTAGATCATCTCCTTAGGAGCTTTTAACTGAATCAATTAGATTAACAATTCACAAAACTAAATTTAAAATAAATAGGGTTTGCATATGAAATTGCAGAAATAAAGGAAAATAAAAAATTAATTACCAAAAACTAAGCAATTAACAAAATGTAATCAATCTAAAATCCTTCCCTTGATATTTTTCTTTCTTTGTCACCTAAAAATTCTCTCTGGTTCGATTTTAGTCCTCTAGTTATTAATGTTTAATCTCTCAAAACTATTGCTTATGATTTTGATCAATTCGTATCATTAATCTTGACACAACCGTGTTCAAGTTAACAACATGAAACAATCTTATTTTGCACCCAACTAGAAAACACAAGCAAATACCTCAACATGGCAATAGAATAAATTTATTTAATTAATTAATCAATTAAATCAAACTAGGCTATTAGATGACACAAATGAATAAATGATCATGCAAGCCAAATCATCTAACCAAAATAATAAAAATTACATGAAAATATAGAGACACAGAAATGAAAATTCATTTAAGATTAAAACCAATCCAATTTGTATTATTAGAATATGGATTCCAGTACAATATCAAGTTTGAATCTAGGATTGATTACAGAAGAAAGTTAGAAAGCCATTACAAAAATTTGCTACAAAGGAAGAATATGTTCGTACAATTGAAGAACCCCTTTGGAATGACAAATAATAGAAGAATAATTCTCTGACTAAGATGGCCTAAGATGAATCTAAGGGATCAGATGGGTTGGGTACATCTAATGGTCCAAAATTTTTTGTTTTAAAGAAATACAATACTAATTTTAAAATAAAATAAGCCTGTATCCTTAGCCTAATACGAAATGTCGAATCTCTTCTGTTGGTTCATGTAATCTACAAAACAAAAATGCAAGTAATTGGGCATCTGTTAGAAAAGTATAATAATAGCAATTTAAATCTAAATTTAATAATAATGTAATTAAAACTTATAAATCCAAATTCGACTCAATCAACATAAAATGAGCCTAAATTGGTCACAACGAATTATTATAAAAATAAATATGAAGGGTATAAAATATATAAAAACTCATATTATCAAATTCTCCCACATTTAGTTTTTTGCACTCTTAGGCAAAACACAACAAACTAAAATAAAAGTAAAAGTGTGAAAACTATAAAGTCAGAGATAATTCAAACTCTATAAAATGTCAATAGTCAAAGATAGTCTATCTTGCAATTCAGAAGAACAAGTAGCATGGCAAGTTTATTTGATAAAAATGAATCAAAGTAGCAGTCCTTCACTAGTTATATGTATACTCTTAATTCTTTCAGGTGTTTAGGATAAATGTTTTACTCAATTTCAACCCATCGAAACTTTACTACCATAAGTTTGTATATCTTCTCAGTCTCCACTAACTATGTCACAAGCAATACATAAATCAAAGGGACTTATATTTAAGATTGTAATAGGGCTAATGTATAGACAATGGTGAGAATATATAATAAAGTAGATAAGTACCTCAAGAATCAAACGAGCATTGATCAACCAACATAATAGAATAACAATAAAATTGTGTATCTTATTCAAGCATTTAATTTCCATCAAGCAAACACAACTATGCATATTTTCTCATGTCTTTTTCTTTCCCTTCTTCTTCTTCTTTTTTGGGTTAAGTGCATTTTACGCTCTACCTTAACCATTATATTTATCATCTTTTTCTTTTTGCATTACTTTTTTTCTTTCAAAAGCCCAACTTGATGCATTAATTAACATTCACATTCCCAATCAGATACAATGCTTTCCAATTCCTAAGATAGGGCAAGGGATATTTTGGATTCAGTTTGTAGTGGATTAAAATTTCAACAAAAAAGCAAATAGCTCAAAAGGGTTAAACAATGGATGATATGTATGGGTTGGCTATTTAGCTAAATGGCCCACAAAGAATGCCTTAATCATTTTCATGCATGCATGCACAACTATTATCTCAATCAAGAATCAAGACAAGTTCTAAAGTGAAAATCATGACAGGTGAATGCTCATACAAAAATGAAATAATATAAGATTCATAATCCTTACAGGTCCACGATTGCCACAATTAATCTATTAAAATAAAATTTATTGTCAATTTACTTGAATTCAAAAGAACACGATCGTCTCCTAATCATGTTGAAATACTTTCAATCCTAAATTGCTTTAACTTGCAACTTTGACATAAACAAAAAAAAAGCCAAAAGAAATCATAAATGCAAGAAAAACAAAAACAAAATAGCAAAAAAAAAAAAAAAAGAGGGAAAATCACAGCAAATAATAAAAGTGAATGCTCCCCCCTTAACCTAAATTTTATAGTGTCCTCAATGTAAATAACTATCCAATCCATCAATCAAATATAAGACATGAAAATAAAAGGGATAGGAAAAGGAGTACAACTGGGGAGGTCAGATGTATAAAGCATTGTAGAGATGCAACTCCTCTACTGTATGCTCTTAAAATCTCTCATAAAATGTTTTAGCATTTACCTAATCACTGTGAAACGATTGTTGGTTAACTCATTCATAATTTCAACTACATCATGAAGAAAAACATAAGTAATATCAAATGGACCAATCTATCTAGAACGTAGCTTACCAGGCATTAGATTTAGGCAAGAATTTTAGAGGAGGACTTTTTCACCAACATAAAACTCTTTCTTTTTAACCATCTTGTCATGTATAGCCTTGGTCTTCTCTTTATATATTTTGGAGTTCTCATAAGCTTCAAAACAGATTTCTTCAAACTTTTGAAGTTGTAATTTTCTTTAAGAACCGACTTGAGAGATATTTGTGTTGCACTTTTTCACTACCCAATAGGTCTTCTGCTCAATCTTTATTGGCAAGTGATATGCATTACCAAAAATCAACCTATAAGGCGACATGCCTATAGGGGTTTGATAAGTAGTAAGGTAAGCCCATAATGCATCCTCTAACCTCTTGCTTCAATCCTTTTTATTAGGTTGCACCGTCTTCTCTATAATTTTCTTTATGTCTCTATTTAAGACCTTAGCTTGTCTATTTGTTTGTGGATGGTAAGGAGTTGCTACCTTATGTATCACATCATACTTACGAAGTAGGGCTTGCATGTTTCTATTATGAATCTACAAAAGATATGAGATCTAACAAAATCCACAATAATAAAAGAATCATCAATCTTGATGGCCTTAGCCTGCAACCATTTTGAAACATAATCAATAACCAGAAGAATATACATAAAACCAAAGAAAATAAGAAATGGTCTCTTAAAATCAATACCCTAAACATCAAATATCTCACAAAACAATAATGGTTGTTGAGGCATCTCATTCCTACAAGAAATGTTACTTGTTTGTTGGCACCATGCATAATTCTTACAATATTCGTAGGCATCCCTAAACAAAGTAAGCAATATAGTCCAAAATCTAAAACCTTTCTAGTAGTACGAGGACCAAAATAACCATCACATGTAAGTGTCTGACAAAAAATGCAAATTAGATGTGAACTCATGATTAAAAACACATCTCCTAAAAACTTAGTCACTACATATATGCCACAAGTAAGGATCATCCCAAACATAGTATTTTGCTTCACTCTTAAGCTTATTAATTTAATCCTTTTTAAAATATGTAAGCAACTCAGATGCAACCAAGAAATTTACCATATCTACATACCAAGGATCTTTACCATACAATTGATAAAGTTGCTTACTTACAAAACTATCCCTGATAACTAAAAACTCTGAAGAGTGAGGAATTTTATTCAAATGGTCAGCTACAAGATTTTTTTACTCTACTTGCATTAGGCTTCTTAAGGAAGAACTTTAAGGCTACATGATTAAAATAAACAATCACTTTAAGATGAAGAAGATAAGAATGAAATTTATCTAAAACAAAAAAATGGCTGAAAACTTCTTTTCAATGGTGGTATAGTTAACTTGAACCTTGTCTAAGGTGTGAGATGCATAAGAGACCACATGAGATTTATTGTCCACCCTTTTGAGAAATAATTGCACCTATTGTAAAGTTGGATGCATCACATATAAGCTCAAAAGGGAAGTTCCAATTTGATGGCTAGATAATAGGTAGAGTAATGAGCATTCTCTTTAATTCATCAAATGCAATTTTACATTGTTCATCAAAATTCAAGTTTGCATCTTTTTAAAGGAATCTAGAAAGTGGTGCAATAAGTTTGCTAAAGTCTTTGATGAATCATTTGTAGAAACCTACACGACCTAGAAAGGAATGCACTTCCTACACACAAGTAGGGTAAGGTAAAGATGCAATAACATTTACTTTAGTTCTATCAACTTCAATGCCATTTTTAAAAATTACATATCATAAAAGAATGCCCTGCTCTACCATGAATGACAATTCTCAAAATTTAAAACTAAGTTTTTCTCAATGCATCTCTCTAGCACTTTACCTAAGCTTATCAAATAGTCATCGAAGGAAGTGCCATAAACAATAAAGTCATCTATGACAACTTCTATGCAATATTCAAGAAAATAAAAAACGATGCTCATTATACACCACTAGAATGTTCTTGGAACATTTTAAAATCCAAAAGGCATCCTCTTATAAGCAAAGGTACTAAATGGGCAAATAAAAGTAGTCTTTTCTTGGTTCTCTGGTGCTATATAAAGCTGAAAATTAAAAAAAAAAAACTATTTGAGAAACAATGATAAGATTTTCTTACCAATCTTTCTAACATTTGATCTATAAAAAGAAGAGGAAAGTGGTTCTTTCTAGTAGCTTGGTTAAACTTTCTAATGCAAACTCTAGCTATTTTAAACTTTCATGAGAATAAGCTTGTTCTTCTCATTAAGCACCACCATGATACTTGTCTTCTTAGGGACTATCTGCACTGGACTCACCCATTTGCTGTCAAATATAGGATAAATAATATCAGCTAAAAGTAATTTACTTACCTCCTTCTTTACCATATCCAAAATCATAAGATTGAGTCTTCTTTGGGGTTGCCTCACTGGTTTAGCTCTTTCTTCTAATAAGTTTCTATGCATGCACATGGAAAGATTAATCCTTGAAATGTCTACAAGTGTCCAACCTATGACCTTTTTCTTCTCTTTTAACAATTCTAACAATCTCGTCTCTTGATCAGGTTAAAGGTTATTCGCTATTATCACTGGTAATTTGTCATCTTTTTCTAAGAAAGCATATTTGAGATTGTCAGGTAAATGTTTGAGCTCAAGTGTGGGTAATTGCTATATGGAGGATGCTAATTTGTTTGGGATTAAATCTATAGAACTATCCACTTGTTCATTATTCTTAACAGAAGAAATAGTAGCTCTTAAAAGCACACGATAATCAGAATCAGATAAAAAGATAGAACTAAAACTAGTTTCATTAACAATTACAAAATTGGCATCAAAATCAGAACCAGAATCAAAAGCTAAACCAAAAGCTTTAGTGGAATGTAAGTATGCATCAATTTCAAAACATGCAGCACATTTATTCAATCCATCACAACATTATAAACATTGAATTGCATCTATAAACCCAGTAATGTTAAGAAACTCAATAACATTATGACAAACATTAGCAACTAAAAAGTCTATCATATTTATATGCAAAGTGGAATGTTCTTCTGAAGGATGTTTCATAGTATCAAGAATATTAAAATGAATAACATCACCACCAAACTCCATTGACAGAATACCATCATGCACATTAATTATTGTTTTAGTAATTTTCAAGAATGGTCCACCTAGAATTAGTGGCGCATGTCCATATACATTATCATCCTCAATATTTAGAACATAAAAATTAGTAAGAAAAATTAAATCTTTTACCCTTACTAAAATGTCTTCAAGTACTCCTATAAGGTAAGCCGTGCCTAGATTTGCTAGCTGAATCACCATTCTAGTAGGTTTCAACTCTCCAATATGCAAATAGGAATAGATAAACTTATACATCACATTAATTGAAGCACCCAAATCTAATATTGCATTAGTAAATTGCGTATTTCCTATTGTGCATGGAATGGTGAATATCCCAGGGTCTTTGTATTTGGTGGGCATAACTGGCTGAATTAAAGCAGATACATTTCTACCTATGCTGACTTTCTTATTGCCCTTCAATTTCCTCTTATGAGTGCACAATTCTTTCAAAAACTTGGCATATTTTGGAATATGTTTATCACTTCTAGGAGAGGTATATTTACTTCCACCTTTTTGAACATCTTTATAATCTCCCTATCCAATTCAGTTTTAGCAATTTTCTTAAACTGAATTGTTCTATTTGGAAATGGAAAGGGTTTATTATATGTAAAATTTTCTCCTTTATCTGAGTTATTTCTACTTGGCTGCTTAAAACTTCAAATTGAAGATGGCTATTGTTCTTTGGCACTCTCTTTTTCTTGCTACAATTCTAATAGAGGGAGAGCTAGCTCACTCAATTCTTTACCATTTTGTAGGATTATAACACTGACATTGTCTTTTGGATTGGTAATTGTAATGTCTAGTTTTCTTAAAAACGCCAGAAATGAGCCAAATATAAAGGGAAGTTCTTTACATAGAAAGATTTGAGACCAAATAAAATTAAAACAAAATTCTAAATAATTGAAAATGAGGGTACAAGGCTTAAGATGTCTAAAAATCAGAGTTGGAGTAGTTAAATAAAATCAGACGAAAGGCAATGACATTTTTGTAATTTTGGGCACTTTTTAAAAAACAAAAAGGAGGGATCTTTAAATAAAAATTTTGAGTTTCCTAGGATTCTCAAAAGCTATAAAAATCATAAGAACCATTAGAATGGTTCAAACCCCTTCGGTTTATGTTTTAGAGTGTCAGTTGACCTGAACTTTGATTGGTTTCTTTGAGAAGCTTTTTAATCTAATTTGAGTGAAACCAAAGGCATTTTATAAGTTAGAGGACCTAAATTTTATGATAAAAAAGACGATTCTAAAAAATGAGTTAAAATGAGCCTTAAAGGAAAGAACCAAGAAAAGAGGACAAATTAAGAATTTTCAAAAAGTGTTTTAGTGACTTGGCTTCTTATATATCACATCCTTCTCCTCCTCTCCACTTAACTAACCTAAGTTATGCCTAAAATAGAAGAGATACTAGCAAAGAGAGGCGCACAAGAGGAGGGGAAGAAGAGGAAGAAAAGCTTGGCAAAAAGGGCAAGAAATCTTTGGTTTTTTATGCTCCTTCCTTTAGCAAATTTATTCTCCTCCTTCTCTTCTTTTCTCCTATGGTTTTGGTGATTGTATTGAACTATTTTGTGATTGGTTTAGTAAGAAGAAAGGAGAGTTTGCATGAGCTCTTGGAAGCATAAGAAAGTACCTTAGAAAAGCATCAAAACAAGGTAAGAATCATGACTTGTTCTTGCATCTCTTGTTTGTTCCTTAAAAGGTTCGACCAACTAGAGACCACATAGGAAGGAATATGTTCTGACCAAAACCAAGCAAGGAACAAGGGTTTTAGAGTGTGAGAATTAAGGATATGTAATTGGAATTGAAAAAGAAGCATTAGAAATCAAGTTACAAAACCTAGGAATTTAGTTGCACCTTGACAAATATGAAGCTTCCTAGTGGTAAGTTAAGTTGTCTAAGAGTGCGTATGAGTTCTTAAAACACCTAGCAAGTCTCACATGTGCCAATTTCCTAAAGGAAATTTGAAAAAGTCCATGAGTCTTTTTCCTTGCATAGGTCTCGGCCAAGATCTCTCCATACACCTAGGGAGAGTTTTAAATTCTTCTAAGGCTAGAAAGGGACTAAATATGATAGATGTACATCAAAGGAAGCATTGGAATTAATTTAGGAAGCATGGTTTGTGAGATAGAGGTGTAGGCTTTATTTTAAGACATAAAGAAACAACTTGTATTTAGACTCTTTGAAATGAATTTGTGATGACTTGGATAGAAGGAAAATTAGAGCCAAGATCATGAATTCCAATAGTTGCTTTATTGTGTCTTGTATGGAACTATAATTGTGTCTTAGAACAAAGTAGCTTTACATAGAGTTTGCAAGAAGCTAAAGCTTGTTCCAATGATTGAAATATGTCTCATTTGATGTGTCTAGGCCAAAAGAATTAAGTGCCACCTAGTTACATGTGCTTGGCCAAAAAGGGGAAGAAGAATTAAAGAGAAAATTTTGTGTTCTTGTTTCAAGGTAACTCTCTAACCTTTCTCATATGCGTTGCTTGGATGTTTACTTGTCTTTGAGTGCTTGTGTGTATGTTTGAATTATGAGAAATGTTTTTAGCCATTGCTTACATCTTATGGTGCCATTATGCTTCTAGAAAAATGTTTATGAATACAAAGTGACTTGAATGTGTTTGGTTATGCCAAAAGTCCATTAGCATGGGTTAGGATGAGCCAAAAGTCTTAAGAATAGTGAGACTAAGTTAAAAGTCTCTTGAAAGTATATGAGAAAAATCCAACCAAAAGTTACAAAGAAGTTGGGTGAGGCTAGACCAATGTCCTTGAAAGCCTATATTTGATATGTATGAGTTCATATGACAAGAAAAATGATTCATATATGTTCATTAGTAGCTTAAATAATATGCATGGACTTTTTGACATGAAATTGCATCTATTATGTATGTTTGAAAGTGTAAAGAGCGACTGGGATTCTTTGAATCTCACTCTTTCCCCACATATGTCTAACCATGTCTAGGTAAGTCAAGTGGACTATGAAATGGAGGCCAACAACTTTGAAGAATAAGACTTTGATAATGAAGTAGAAAAATAGGCTTTTTAATAGCAATTTGATGTTAAGAATTGTAACCATTTGATATATATATATATATATATATATATATATATATATGATGTAGACCTTCGAACATGTTCAAATGTATATAAATATGGTGCATGTATCCATTTTGGAATTAAATGAATGATTATGTGAGTTTTTGCCACCCATAAACCTTTATGTGTATGTGTATAAATGCAAGTGACAAGGTGAGAATGAGCTCCATGATGATTTGAACCATTTGGCATGCTTCCTTATGCTGTAATTGTAATTTTGGATATGCTCAAGTGGTTATGGAATGTTAAAAAAGTCATTTGGTGCCTTATGAACTCATTATGGACTTCAAAATTGACTATTTCTTGAGTTGAACCAAAGCTTGACCAAATGGAAGAGTTTTTGCATGAAATTTGGCCAAGAAGTAGGTTTCATATATATCTTTTCACAGAGCCAAAGATCACTTAATTTGGAACTCTAAATAATTTATTATGATTTTTCAAAGTTGGCTAAATTCTACATAATTTGGTATAGGTACTGTTCATATGATTAGTTTGCTTCTTTGTGTCATTCATGAGCCAAATGAAATCCAATACTCATAAAATTTTATAAGTATAAACTAGACATCATAATCTTTCCATAGCCACTAAGAACACCTCATTTGAAGCTCTGTAGAGGGAGAAACAAAATTTTGAAATTTTAGGTCCTGTAGTTGTCTGAGAACATACCTAATGTACTATTTTATTGCTTCTTGTGGGTTAAATGCTATTGTATTGGTTTGAAACTATTTTTAGTCATTAGTTAATATCTAAAGATTTTGAGAAAGCTATCATATGCATTATTTTGATTTTTTTATAATTAATTATGAATTTTCAAAAGTTCATATCTAAAATCTATGATAGTAAACTCGAGAGCAATTCTGATTTTTCTTAAACTTTGGTTCCAAATCCATGATTTATGAGATGAAATGTGATGTTTTTGATATGGTTGGATATATTATGGATGGAAAATGAAATGGATGAGCTTACATGGTCCTTAAAGCATAAAATGAATTAATTGAGCTTCTATTACGCAATTAACCATAGATAAAAGTGTCACTTTCTTGCAAATGTGTACAAATATGCCAAGTATGTGTTAAGATAGCCTATGTGACATTTGTTTAATGGTTAAGAAGTTAAGGTACTACAGTAATAGGCTATGAAGGCAACTAACCAGAACCTTGACTCCTTAATTCATTAATGTTTATTATGAGTTGGCTAATCTGAATCTCCAAATTTTGAATTGTTATTTCTGTTCATTATTGAAATTTGAGTGTGTTTGTTGCCAATTGCTTTACTATATCTTCCAAGCTTGGTTCTAATTTATTCATCTGCTATGGGTTGTTTCATGGGTTATTGGTTGCTTGGACCTGCAATATTAAATTTTTGTTACTATTGTTGTTGATTAGAACCACCTCCATATCTCAAATTTGGATGATCTCTCCATCTAAGATTGTACTTGGTTGCATATGGATCATATCTTTTCTGCTACTGTTGTAAAGGTCTACCAAGGAAAATGCCAAGACATTATTTTATATTGTCTTGCAACAAGGGCATTGATCTGTGGTGTGTGTGGCTAGTGAATAGATACCATACAGAGGTATAAGAAATTGTTGTGGTTGCCTCTGTCCAAGTGCGAGTTGTCTAACCATGGAAGCCAACTCTTCAACTTCATTTTCTATTCTTTGCTGATCCATTAGTGTAGCATAAATTTCATTAATAGGTCAGGTTGAAGTGATTAATTTGGTACTAAATTGTTGTGCATTCTGAGTCATATTTACAATTAAATCTCTAACAGCAACTGAGGTTTTATTAATTAGTACTTCACCTACAATTACATCAACCATGCTTCTACCCATGGGTAGCAGATCCTTTAATAGAAGTATTAAATTAGAAGTTGGTCACTGTTTTGATGGTGGGAGTAGCTTGCACGCACTTTCTTAAATCTCTCCCAGTACTCATGCAAGGTCTCTCCATTCATTTGTCAAATTCCACAAATATCTTTTCGCATAGCAGTAGTTCTTGAAGTGGGAAAGAATTTCTCTAAGAATAACCTCTTCAAATTATTCTAGTAAGTAATTGCCTAAGGTTGGAAGTAGTAAAGCCAATTCTTAGCTGCTCCATCCAATGAAAAAGGAAATGCTTTTACCTTGATGTGTTCCTTTAGAATGTTCTCCTTACAGCTTCATGATAGAACAAACCACATGGAATTCTTTAAGATACTTGTGAGGGTCTTCACTTGCAAGACTATGAAACTTTGGAAGCAAATATATTAATCTAGATTTAACCTTAAAGATAGCATCAAGTTCGGGATATTGGATGCATAATGGTTAGTAATTAACATCAGGTTCAAACAATTTTTTAAAAGTTTTATCATTATTTTCATTGCTAGCCATATTTACTAAATCAGAATCAAAATAAAAAATCAATTTACAATCAACTTCTGTACTGTCAATTAACCAACTTAGTCACCACAAAATCTTTAATCCTATGATTTCTAACTTGTTTATGAAAGTTCATCTCAATTTTAGGATCCAACTCAATCAAATGTCTATTGGAGAATCTAGTCATACACCAAGCATGAATTAAAATCAAAGAAAACACCACAAAATTGCTAAGAAAAATTAAAATAAATTCAAAAAATGAAAAAATCATAAAAAATAAAAAGAAAAAAATACTAAAAATTGAAAAAATAGCCTAAACGATGAAATTTAGCCAAAAGTGGCCTAGCTGGCAGCAAAGTGGCGACTTTGAATCCTTACAACACATAGAACCAATATACCAAATTTAAACTCAATCACAATTAGTCACGCCTAGTGTCGGTATTGTCTAGAATAGTTGTAGAACACTAAAATCATTGAAAATTAGCCACAAAGAGTTAGTAAAGAAGGTTAAATTAAATTGAAACTAAGGAATTTCTCACTTTAATTAATTATGATTAATTGGCTTTCTGGCGACGATGCCAAAATCTTGGTCAACAAAATTTCACTCACAGCTGTCAAATTGACTAAGATTAGTAATAATTCATTAGTTTATAGTATAATGCATACTAGGTCGTCTCCTAAGGAGCTTTTAATCAAACCAATTAGATTAAGAATTCATGAAACTAAATTTAAAATAAATGGGGCTTTGTATACAAAATTGCAGAAATAAATGAAAATAAAAAAAATAATTACCAACAACAAAGCAATTAACAGAATGTAATCAATCCAGAATCCTCTCCTAATATTTTCCTTTCCTTGTCACCTAAAAATTCTTTCTGGTTTGATTTGAATCCTTTGGTTATTAATGTCTAATGCCTTAAAGTTATCGCCTATGATTTTGATTGATTTGTATCATTGATCTTGATGTAACCACGTTTAAGTTAACAAAACAAAGCAATCCTATTTCACACTCAACCAAAAGATGCATGTAGATACCTCAACGTGGCAATAAAATGAATTTTTTTAATTAATCAATCGCTTAAATCAAACTAGGCTCTTAAATAACAAAAATGAATAAGTAATCATGCAACCTAAATTATCTAACCAGAATAATAAAAATTATATGAAAACAAAGAGACGCGGAAATGAAAATTCATTTGAAATTAAAAACAAACCAATTTGTATTATCAAAACATGGACTCCAATACAATATCAAGTTCTGATTTAGGATTGATTATAGAAGAAAGGTAGAAGGCCATTATAAAAACTTGCTCCAAAGGAAGAATATGTGTAACAACCGGGAAAAGGGAAAAGGAAAAGGAAGAAGAAAGTTGAGAATTTTCGAAATTCAGAAATTTTGCTAAGTTTGCTCGCAATAGCAAGAAATGGTCTCGCTACAACGAGATGGTCTGTTCGCAATAGTGAAAATGATTCTAGCTATAGCGAGTGCGAGCATTCCATACAAAAACCAGGGGGCTGCTCGCCGTAGCGTACGCCATAGCGAAGGTAGAGGTCTGGAACTAATGCGAGTTCGCCATAGCGAAGGTTAAATCTCGCCATAGCGAAAGTAACTGATACGAGCTCGCCATAGCGAAGGTTAAGCCTCGCCATAGCAAAGCCAGATAATACGAGCTCACCGTAGCGAAGGTTAATTTTTGCCGTAGCGAGGGTCAGTCCGGAAGAGAGTAAAAGACGAGAAATTCATTACTTTACATGACCCAACTCATTATTTCTCTCATATTTGCCCTAGACTTCGACACAAGGAGAGAAAAAGGCGTGGAGAGTGAGAGAAACCAAGAGAAGGAGGAAGAGCAAAAGAAAGGTAAGCAAGTTCCTTTCATTTCTTCTTAGAATTCTGATCTCCTCTTTTTGCCCTCTCTTCCTATAGTTTTGTTTGTAAAATTGGTTGGATTTTGGGCATGGGTCAGAAGAGGGAAAAGTGGAAAACATCCTTAAATCTCTTTGTTTTCTTTGAAAATGTTGTTTCTACTACCTTAAGAGCTTGAGAGAGAGGAAGAGTTGATG
This sequence comes from Erythrophleum fordii, assembly GCA_032878935.1. Lineage (NCBI taxonomy): Eukaryota > Viridiplantae > Streptophyta > Magnoliopsida > Fabales > Fabaceae > Erythrophleum > Erythrophleum fordii. The sequence goes on along the minus strand of JAVQMF010000055.1, from coordinate 28,531,116 downwards.
GCATTCTAGAGAGAGAGAGAGAACCCTAGGTTCTTGTATGTTAGGAGGGTTGCTCTGAAGAGTATATTTTAAGAGAGTAATTCTATGTTCTTGATTGTGCCTAGGCTCAAGTGAAGCACCTCCATCAAGGTGTGATTGTGAACTTAAGAAGGGAGAAGAGGAATTGAAAGGAAAAGCTAGTGTTGGCTCATAAAGTAGCTCTCTTTCCACTCTTTCTTATTGCATTCTTGGACGTAATAGTCATTGTATATTTATGTATATGCTTATTGTGTGGAATATGCCATATGCTATTGCTTTGATGCATTGATGCCAATATGCTTGTGTGTTGGATTGTGAGAATTGCTCGGGTGAGGTAGTGCCGAAAGTCCCTTGAGATGGGTGAGACAAGGCCAAAAGTCTCATAACCGAGTGAGGCCAAGTCAAAAGTCCCTAAACTCGGGTGAGGCCATCCAAAAGTCCCTAAACTCGGGTGAGGCTAGACCAAAAGTCCCTAGAGCCCATTTTTGGCATTGTTGTGATTTCCACAGCATGTACAACGTGTGTTGGATGTTTGAGAATGGCTAAATACTTATTCACATGCTTTGACTTGTTATATGTCTTGATTGTTTACTTGAATGAGTGCATGAGCTACTGAGATTCCCTGAATCTCACCCCTTCCCCTCCCAACTTAACATGCTAGGTGGATCTCAAGGAGAAGCAAGTGCACACTATGGAGCCTAGAAGCATGTGTAACTAGATGTTAGCTTCATTTTGACTATTTTGATGTAATTTTGGTGTAAAGAGGTGCCAAAATGAATATGCACCTTCTATTTTTGAGATGTACATGTTGTAGCAAGTGTAAATGCATGCATATATGATGTACAAACTATGTAGAGAGCCAAATCAATGGAAATGAGGGTTTTGCCCCTTTTGTTGAGTATATGTGAAAGTGTATTTTTGGCTGTAGCATAGTGAGTTTGGCATGTATGATGATTTGGACCACTTGGACATGTTATATAGACTATTTTTATGCTTTCAAACTTGTCCATGAGGAGTGAGAACATGTGAGAGGCCATTTGGACCCGTTTTGGACCTTTTGGGTGCCAAAACCGGTAATTTTGAAAGCTCCGTCAAAGTATGACTGGATAAGCTCCTCTTGCCATGAGATTTGGCATGCCTCTAGAGTTTGTAGAAAGCTTCCCAAGAAGCTAAAGTGGAAAATATTCGGAGGTCTAGAGAATATTTGGCGAATTGTTGAATTTGGAAAAATTTAATGATTTGGTCATGTATTGTTCCTATAGGTCAGAAATGAAATCCATGTCATACATAGACCAAACGGTGGCCAACTGTCATGAAATTTTATACACATAAACTAGAAAACCACAGTGATCTGTACCAACCGGAATCACCTAAATAGGAGGTCTGTAGAGAGAGAATGAACCTTCTGAAGTTCTGTATCAGCATCAGGGAGCCCATCCGACCTCCGTTACTGTTCCATCGATTTTCAGGATCTAAGGGTTGCTGAACTGATCTGTACTTATTTTTCTCCTCTAGTAGATATCTGTAGTTTTTCAAATTGGTATAGTGTGCCCAGATTGGATTTTTGTGGATTTAATTATAGATTTTCGAAGTTCATGACAGTAAACTGCGCCAGAAACAGAGACAGTCGGACCTTTATCTGATTTTCGATGTCAAACATGGTCCAAATGCTGAGATTGTGATTGGAAAGTATTTTTAGTGTCAAGTTAACACTTAGAGCTTTCCAGAAAGCTATAGTTTGCTAGATTTTCATTTTTCGATAATTAGTTATGATTTTCCAAAGTTAGAGCCAAAATATGACTTTTGGGCACAAGTGAAAAAATGCATTTTTCTGCTTTTTGGCTCCATACCCGTGGCTTATGGCTTGTTTTACGCTATGTATGAGTTGTATAAATGGAGTGTGAGTAGAGAATGTGAATGATGGGTTCACAGGACCCATGGGGCAGATAATGAATGTACGAAACCCCGTTTCATAGCATGAAAATGCCACGGATTAGTACTAGTTCTTTGGAAATCATATGGAACCGAGCCCAGTGAGAGGCTAGATAGCGGTGTGATATTATGGTGTTACAATATGTCTATACAATCAAAGAATCCCTTTAGAATGACGACTGACAGAAGAAAAATCCCTGATTAAGACGACCTAAGATAAATCTAAGAGTATTAGATAGGTTAGGTATATCTAATGGTCCAAAAAATTTTGTTTAAAAGAAATACAATACTAACTCTGAAATAAAATAAGCTTGCATCCTCTGCTCATTACAAAATATCCAATCTCCTTTGTTGGTTCATCTAATTTGTGAAACAAAAATGCAAGTAATTAGGCCTCTGTTAAAAAAATTACAATAATAGCAATTTAAATCCAAATTTAATAATAATGTAATTAAAATTCATTAATCCAAATTTAACCCAATTAACACAAAATGAACCTAAATTTGTCACAACGAATTATTAGAAAAATAAATATGAGAGGTATAATGTAACACCATAAATTTTAGCTCATTTCCTGATACTCATGTGCTTCACATCATTAAATTCCATAAGGAAGTAGAAAAGTCTATTAAAAATAATGCATTTAATTGCACTGCGTTGTGTATAAAAATTCCGTTTGATGTCACGTAGATCATGTGAACTCATACTATACATTCTCTTATTTAATTACATCAATACAACTCTGCTGTATCATAAAATCATGCCTACAATTCATGGAAATCAAAGGAGAGGTCAAATTACTTAAGTGCATTTTCAACTAGATTTGCCCCTTTCTCTGACCAAACGTTGAAAAATCATAACTAAATCTAGAAATGTGACGACCCTAATTTCTAAACATTGTAATTAAGGTTTAATATGTGATTAATAATTATAGGTTAGGGTTGCAAGGTATTACAACCACTTACATTACGAAAATATGGGAAATTTGAACCTTAATGTGACTAGAGCCATCAATCATACAATTACAAGCACTTATGTACATAAGGGAAATAAACATTTATTTATAAGCTTTTGATTCTATTACCCATTAATTATAATTCATACCAATGTCTCTAAATTATTCCTTGAGATTACTATATGAAAAACCAAGATTTTCTACTCTATATAAGTGTTTCAGAGTGTTCACCGCGGCCAATTTCCCCTTAGCTGTAGCCAATTCCTCTCGGTTTCACCCCTTATTTCCGCGACGAGTTGGACCTTCACCGCGACCAACCTACATGGCGTCGTGCGCGAAGAAGCCTTCTGAAACTTACCTCGCTTGCCTCTCAATATTGGCCGCGGCCAATACCTCCTTTCGCCGCAGCCAATTCCTCTCTGGAATGCCTGGCTCTTTTTCACAAAAGTTCGTCGCGGCCAGTTTCCCTTTTTGCCACGGCCAATTCCCCTCTGGACGACTCCCAGTTGAACCTCTCACATTTCGCCGCGGCGAATTCCTCTCTGGCACTCTCCCTGGGCAACCTCGCCTCTATTGGCCGCAGCTAACTCTATTTTAGCTGCGGCGAAACCCCTTCTAATCCTACAACTCCTAAGATTTCATCTCATGCTCTCCACTCTCCCTCTAATATCACCCTAGGGCCATTCTACCTTAATTTATGCAACTTTAGTGGTAATTATGCACTTTAATTATCCAGCTAATCTATCATTACCCATTTAGCATTTAAGTGTGGGTTTCCCTACTTATCCATGGGTTTTACGTCAGTAAATTTATAAATTTCCCACAATGGTCATTCATTCATACTTGCATTAGGTATTTCATACATTAATAGTCAAGTTTATAATCAACATATCATGGGATTACATTACTCAAATAGTCAGTTATATTATAGATTCACCAGCCAAAATAAGTGTCAAAGTTCATACATCCATCAACAGCTAACATGGAGCTTATTTCTCATTGGTTACATTCTATGTTAACAAAATACAACTCCTACACTATGGAATTCATGATGCAATGCAGCAATGGTACAAAACTTGTAATCTGATTACAATACAATTTGTCAAGGTTTCAAAACCTAGATGCTATCAACTCATTTAATAAGCTCCCGTTAATTTTCTCCTTACCACTAAGAGGTCCGATCCCTGAAAATATTAGCCCACAATAGGATGAGATATACAATCTCAGTAACAAAAGGGCAATTCCATATACATGTACAAGTTCATCAATCCAATGCAATTTCATGTCATCAGTACCAGAATCATCAATTCAAGTTGCAAATGAACTAGTTGAACTACTAATAACTACTGTCCCATACCAGCAGTAATACATAACATGTTAATGGCCAATAACACTGGAAGAGGTCTGTCCACCGCACCTACTCCATAATGAGCACAACCAGAGCTCAGTGCATCGGAGTCTGATTACAACCCAGTGCTCGATCGAAACACATGCACAGGTGGCAGCCGCACCACAGCTCCACCATGGACTCACAAGGTCCAATTACAATCACAATCAAGTAGTCAACCAGTCATTTAGCATTTCAAAATTAAGCATGTGTAACAAATAGCAGATTAACATGAGCATATACATGGAATCAGGAAAATAACCCTAGTTACCTCAATGAAGCCAATTACTCTTCCCCTAACTACCATAATAATCTAAATGCACATCAAGCCTATAACAAGCATAATTATCATCATTTCAAATCAACAAATTAGATATCCAAAGAGTTGAACTGCTAATGACTGCCTAAAGGTTACTCACCTAATTACCAAGGGATTTAATTTTGGGTTCCAACTTTCCTACACCAAAAACTGCCATAGTTCACTCCAATTTTTGGGTAATTTCACATGAAACCAAAGCTCATATCATAGGTCAACTATAGGGGTTTCAAACTAACAGAAAATGCATCAAAATGGGAAGGAGATACTCACTTAACAACACCCATAGCCTCAACCTCCGAAAATCCACCATGGAAGCACCAAAATTCGCATTTGAGTCATCAAGCCTAGAAAATTTAGTTTTCCACCATTATCTCCTTGTAATTTCGCACAATAACAGAACCCATTATGATAATCCATCCTTAGGGACATTTTCCAGCAAAGTAATACACAAAATGGAAGGAAAATGTTTACCTAATCATCCCTCTAACCTCCAACTCTGAAAATCTTGCAAGGAATCACCCAACACTAAGTTTCAAATTTGAGAAGAAGATGAAAATGCTTAAAACCAGAAATTAATCAGACCAAAATGAAGAGGAGGATGAGAGGGTCAAGTTATATATAACTTACCTTGGCTAAATTATCCTCTAAGAGTAAAAAATGGAGCTTCCATGTTGGTAGAACCCTAACCTCCCTTAAACCTCCAAATTTCCTCTCTTGAGTTTCAGTAAAATGAGGAAGAGGCTGAAGAGTTATGGTTTTAGTTGGGTTTAAGTTGGGTCTAAGATAGGTCATGGGTTGCTCTAAGGTCCAACTCCAAATGGGCTTCAGATTTTTACTTTGTTGGGCCAGCTTTTATGTATTGGGCTGCTGAATTTTAATCAAGTTTGGGCCAAATTTGAAGAACTCAAGGATTTAGGTCTATACAAGGGTTATTGGGGCACTTATAAGAGCCTATACAAGGTGGATCTTGGGCCTCTATCACATTGAATTAGATTGGGTTTGCACTTAACTCATTGGGCCTCCATTAGCCTCTTCTCATAATCTCCTACATTAATTTGGGCCTAGATGTAGTTTCTATCCCAATTAATTCTCAACTCATATTATTGATTTATTTCTCAAAATTACCATTCACTTAACTTGCCCAATTATCCTATATTAATTATTTCTAATTAATCTAAATCAATGATTAACACCTTAATTAATTTTGGGGTATTACAAGAAAAATAAAAAAACATGCATTCTTATTCATTTTGGAAAGCTACGGATGTCTACTTCACACTAAAAATACACCCAGACCATCAAATCCATCACAAAAGGCGTTTGATATCCAAAAAGGTCTAAAGGTCAAACTACCTCCTGATACTGTCACAGATTTTGTAGCAAACTTTGAAAATGTCCAATTAATTTTACAAAATTCCAATCCTTACAAATGATACCAATTTGAAAAGTTATGGATGTTAGCTAGAGGGAAAAAATATTTCCAGACTAGCTTAGGCAGCCCAAACCTTGGAATTCAATAGAACAGTAACTCAGGTCTGGTAAGGGTCTTGATACTGGACAAAATGTTCAAAAATTCATATCTCCCTCTCTAGACCTCTAAATGAGGTGCTTCTAATTCGTACAAGTCATTGTAAATGTCTAGTTTCTCTATATAAATTTTTGTGGTAATTAGATATCATTTGAGTCTTGTGTGATAAAATTCATTTTCGGACCAAATGAATAGTATAGCAGACCAAAATCAAAAAAATTGCCAACTTTGAAAATTCATCAAATATTCTGTAGAACTCTGAAAATTATAGTTATTAGCTTCCCGAAAAGCTCTTAATGAGACCTAATTACATGCCAAATCTCAAAGCAAGAATAACTCATTTGGCCAAAAAGTGACATAGGGTTCCATTATAGTTATTTTTTGCTCCATATGGAATACCAAAATTGCCAAATAGCTTTCCTTTGGTCTTGGCACCTTTTGGGAAAATCTAAAAGCACATTTAGGACTTGTGTGAGCTGCCCAAATGGTCCCAAACCTCATGCACCTCATTTTGGCCTTTCCATCCACACATATGCACATTAACTCAAACTTTCTAAAATGCATACTTTGGCATTACATATCCAATTTCTATTTCAAGGTTCATACATCATGTCCATACATTTATATATCACATAATATCATAATTACATATATCTAAGTGGTCATAGACCATATACATCAAATGATTACATACAATTATGGTCTTAAAGTGGCAAAACTTAAGCATTTGGTTGTCAATCTTCTTTCTTCAAGATAATTGGCTCCCATTACCATGTCCACTTGGTCTACCTAGCATATTAGATCATTGGAGATGAAGGGATGAGATTCAAAGAATTCCAATAGCTCATCTCCCTTTCAATCATACATAATATATGCAAAGCAAGCCTTAAAAATGCATGCATGGATATCATGAAAATCATGAACATTCAAGAAGCAAGTTTGGCATGTGAACAAGTCATACAAAACATTCAAGAGCTCACCAAGTGTTTAGATTGGTCTCACACTTTTCCTCATAGATTTTGGACTTGCCTCACCCATTATTTAAGAACTTTGGACTCAACCATACTTTTGGGAGCCCACTTTACTTTTGGGAGACTCTTTATTTTGTCTCAACCGATCTCAAAAGTTTTTGGCCCATCCTCACTATGGTCAAGAGTTCTTGGCCTCTCCACACTCAAGCAAACATCATACATTCATTTAAAAACATACTATGTCATCATGAAATCATAGCATATAAAATCATGCTAACATACTTTTTATGGCTTGAAAATACATATACACACATTCTAAGACAAGCTAAACACACATCCATACATGAGAGAAGGTGGAGAGAGCTACCTTATATACAATCACATACTTTTTCCTTGGAATTCAAGCCTCGTCTTTCGGCCACATACCCACAAACTTGTAGAGATAGTTTCTCTTGGCCTAGATACAATTTATGGAAGCCAATTAGGCTCATGAAACAATCTCTAAGGCCATACAACTCGCTTAGATACTAGATTGCTCTATAAGTTCCATTATGGTCCACAAATACATCTAATGAAGCAACACCCCTTAAATAATTTCTAGGCTCCATTCTTTCCTTTCAAATATAATTTTTGACTTTTTTTAAGCCTCTTTGAGTCATCACACCATTAAAACAAAGGGCCTAACATTATGTTGCTTCTTTAGGTCATAATATAGAACCTAAGACACCAAATCACTTTCTATGAGTTCTAAATTTTTTTCAAGGCCTCGCTCTATTTTCATTCATCAAATATGACTCAAGAATGGCCTTAGAAAAATTTAAAACTCTCCCTAGCTATATGAACATGCTTTCGCCAAGACATAGGGGGTTTTTGGCCTACATGGAGATTTCTTTATTTTCTTGAAAGAGGAAGCTTGTGGGGAGCATCTTAGGGGTCTCAAGAACTCATTTAAACTCTTAATTAAACCTAGGAATCATCATACAAAATCAGAATTTGGAAGATGCACCAAAACTCTAGAATTTGCATCTTGAAATCTATTGGTTATTTTGTTATTTTCTTTGCATATTCTTGTTCTTCTCCCTCAAATACCTAAGATTCATGCTTGGTTGGGCTTGGAAATCAGATCCTCCTAGGGTTCTTGGTGTGTGTCGAATTGGAGAAGAAGGGGAAATCAAAATAGTAACCATAGGATGTAATTTTACCTAGTTTCCTTGCTTATTTTGGCTTGAATCTTGCTTTCTCCAAGCTCCTCTATTCAAATCCGAAATTTCCCTTGAATTTCTCCTTTGAATCAGATTTATAAACTTTATTTTAATCAAATGAAAATAAGGAAAAAGGAAGAGAGGTGTGGATGAAGAAAAGTATGAAAAATCACCATGGAAACATACCTTAAGCTTGGATTTTCTCCTTCTTCTTCTTCCTCTCTTGTGCGCCCAAACCCTAGCTCTCTTCTTTTGAAATTATGCAAAAAATTCTGATTCCAAATGAAGGGGAAAGTGGGGTGCCACCTATATATAGGTGTAGGAAAGTGACTTCTTCAAAATTTTCAATTTTTCCCTTTGTACTTTGCATTTTCATTTCTCCTTTGTTTTAGCTCTTTTTTTAGAACCATCTTTTCCATTATACAATTTAGGTTCCCAATTAAATAAAATGCCTTTGGAATCACTCAAATCGGAGCTAAAATCTTCCCGAACGGATCTTTCAAAGTTTAGGCACACCAATGTTGGAAAACGTCAACTGGAGGGGATTTAACTGCCCTGGGGCTTCCCATCGTTTCAAGGCCTCTGAGAACCCCGGATAACTCAAAACTTTCATTGAAAAAGCCCTCCTGTGTAAATTCCAAAAATTACTCAAAATTATGCATATGCCATTACGTTTCGTAAGGTTTCCGTCAAAATTTGTTTATTCGTTCTAGCTCTGTTTTTCCTTTCATCTGAGGCTGGGATTTTCATTTTTAGGAGTCGAGAATGTTGCTCAAATTTTTTAGGACCTTAACTAATTAATTTTAGGGAATTTGCTTTGAAAACATGTTCGTTTCCGTCATTAAACGAAAACTGGACATTACATATAAAATGTATAAACACTCAAATTATCAGATACCCAATCAAAAGGGCACATCCCTTTACAAGATACCTTTACAAGCCAATTGGTGCTAAATTGATAGATCTAGGAATCCACCTAAAAGGCACAAACTAAAACAACTTACTATAATAAACAATACCATGAACTATTGCCATACTTGACCATTCTGGACATAAGTGGACCTAATTCACAAAGTTAACCAAAGGGAGGCAGTCAAACTCGAACACAACATTGTTGCTGCCCATATCAATAGCCATTTGAACACTTTTTTCCATAGCTAATGCTTCACACATAAAGGCTAAGCTAGCTAAATGTAAAGCACAACAAATTTCCACAACCTCATTAAAGGGGTTACGCATAATCACACCAATACCAATGAACTTTTCTTATCAAACATGCCATTCAAGTTGCAATCTGATAAGCAATAGGAGGCTCTAATACAATTGTATTTTTAATACTCCTTTCCTTAATCATGGTCTCACCATCAGTTTTGGGTAGATACTTGTTAGGACCCCAATATTCCACAATAGCTAATTCAACCTTATCAATGATATTGAATAGATCAATGGGAGTATAGTCATACATCCTAGAATAGCGTGCCCTCCTTATGTGCCAACACAATATAGCCACTCTTGCCTTGTTTAGATCATCCAAATTTAACTTAACTAGAATCTAATGAAGCCACATATCTATTATGGAAACATTACACTCATCCATTCTCAAGGCTAAAGAACTACGAAGCCACAGAGTCTTTACCCAGTGACAAATCACAAATAAATGTTTTAGAGATTACGCATTCAACTCACAATAAGGACAATAAGGTGAGATGCAACATTTTTTCCTCTATGAATTTTCTTCTAATGTTAATGCCCCTAAAATTAACTTCCATATGAAGAATTTCACTTTTGATGGGAGTTTTAGATTATAGATACACTTCCACAACATGTTTGGCGTTTGCACCAAACAACTAAGGCCACTTCTTTCACCTTAAATGGAGATAGCTTTTGCAACAACATAATCCTCTTTAATTGAGTATCCACCCCATTTTCCACTGGGCCAAACCAAGCAATCTTCACTGCTGAATTTGGAAATAAGGATACTTTTGATTGCTCTTATTTCTCCTTCAGATAACCATTCCTCTACTAATGATAAATCCTTTCTATCATTAGTCATATATTTAGACACAAGTAAATCATTTAATTCCTCAAAAAGATAGTCATAGAGTCTATCTACATGTTAAACAAAAAAAAAGGACCTATAGGCCTTTCCAAAATTTGATCTTAAGCCATTACCCACCTTGTAGCATACTTGATTCTCTTGTAATTTTCTACCCTTTAAGATATTGTGCCATGCTTAAGAAGCTCTTGAGCCTGTTTTGGCCTTCATAAAATCAGTTTTAAGGAAGCAGATTGCTTTAAGGATATGACCCCACAGTTCATTTGTCGAAGTAAGGATGATTTATCCTTGCTTAGCCAAGAGTGAAAGTGTAACACTATAATATACTTCCGCTATCTAGCCTTTCACTGGGCTCGGTTCCATATGATTTCCAAAGAACCAATACCAATCTGTGGCATTTTCATGCTATGAAACGGGGTTTCATACACTCATCTTCTGCCCCATGGGTCCTGTGAACCCATCATTCACATTCTCTACTCACACTCCATTTATACAACTCATACATAGCATAAAACAAGCCATAAGTCACGGGTATGGAGCCAAAAATCATAAAAATGCCATTTCTCACATAGACCCTCAAGTTAGATTTTTGACTCTAACTTTGGAAAATCATAACTAATTATAGAAAAATGGGAATCTAGCAAACCTTAGCTTTCTGGAAATCTCTAAGTGTTAACTTTACACTAAAAATAATTCCTAATCGTAATCTCGGTGTTTGAACCATGTTTGACATCGAAAATGAGACAGAAGTCCAGCTGTCCCTGTTTCTGGCGCAGTTTACTGTCATGGACTTCAAAAATTCATAACTAAATCCACAAAAATCCAATCTGGGCCCACTATACCAATTTGGAAAGCTACAGATGTTTACTAGAGGAGAAAAATAAGTTCAGATCAATTCAGTAGCCCCTACACCCCGAAAATCGATAGAACAATAACGAAGGTCGGATGGGCTCCCTGATGCTGATACAGAACTTCAGAAGGTTCAATCTCTCTCTATAGACATCCGATTTAGGTGATTCTAGTTGGTATAAGTCACTGTGGTTGTCTAGTTTATGTGTATAAAATTTCACAACATTTGGACTCCATTTGGTCCATGAATGACAAGGTTTTATTTTCAGACTAGCTACACAGTGCCATGACCAAATCATTAAATTTTTCCAATTTCAACAATTCACCAAATATTCTCTAGACCTCCAAATATTACCCACTTTAGCTTCCCAAGAAGCTCTCTACAAACTCTAGAGGCATGCCAAATTTCATGGCAAGAAGAGCTCATCTGGTCATACTTTGACGTAGCTCACAAAATTAATGGTTTTGGCACCCAAAATAGTCAAAGTGGGTCCAAATGGCCTCTCACACGTTCTCACTCCTCATGGACAAATTTAAAAGCATGAAAATAGTCTATATAACATGTCCAAGTGGTCCAAATCATCATACATTCCAAACTCACTATGCTACTGCCAAAATACACTATCACATACATTCAACAAAAGGGGCAAAACCCACATTTCCATTGATTTGGCTCTCTACATAGTTTGTACATCATATATCCATACATTTACACTTGCTACAACATTTACATCTCAAAAATAGTGGGTGCATATTCATTTGGCACCACTTTACAACAAAATAACTAAAATAAAGCTACCATTCATCTAACATTCTCCTAGGCTTCTTGGTGTGCACTTGTTTCTCCTTGAATTCCACCTAGCATGTTAAGTTGGGAGGGGAAGGGGTGAGATTCAGGGAATCTCAGTAGCTCATGCACTCATTCAAGAAAGCAATCAAGGCATATAACAAGTCAAAGCATGTAATTTAGCATCCAACCATTCTCATTCACATAATACATGTTGTACATGCAATGAAAAACCATATCAATGCCACAAATGAGCTCTAGGGACTTTTGGTCTAGCCTCACCCTAGTTTAGGGACTTTTGGATGGCCTCACCCGAGTTTGGGGACTTTTGACTTGGCCTCATTCGATTATGAGACTTTTGGCCTTGTCTCACCCATCTCAAGGGACTTTCGGCACTACCTCACCCGAGCAATTCTCATAATCCATCACACAAGCACATTGGTAACAATGCATCATGGCAATAACATATGGCATATCTCACACAACAAGCATATACATAAACATACAATGACTATTACATCCAAGAATGCAACAAGAAAGAGTGGAAAGAGAGCTACCTTATGAGCCAACACAAGCCTTCCCTTTCAATTTCTCTTCTCCCTTTTTAGTTTCACAATCACACCTTGATGGAGGTACTTCACTTGAGCCTAAACACATCAAATAGCATAAATTACTCTCTCATAACTAAACAACTCTTAGGAGTTCTTCAGAACAACCTTTCTAACATATAAGAACCTAGGGTTCTCTCTCTCTCTAGAATGCCACCAATTCTTCCTCTCTCTCAAGTTTTCATGGTAGTGGAAACAACATTTTCAAGGAAAACAAAGAGATTCAAGGGTGTTTTTCACTTTCCCTCTTCTGACCCATGTTTAAAATCCAACTAATCTCACAAACAAAACCATAGAAAGAGAGGGCAAAGAGAGGAGATCAAGATTCTAAGTAAAAATGAGAGAAACTTGCTTACCTTTCCTTTCTTCTTCCTCCTTCTCTTGGTCTCTCTCACTCTCCACGCCTCTTTTCTCTCCTTGGGTCGAAGTCTAGGGCAAATATGAGAGAAAGAATGAGTTGGGGCGTTTAAAAGAGTCAAATTCTCGCTTTGTACGTTTTTCCGGACTAACCCTCGCTATGGCGAAAATTAACCTTCGTTACGGCGAGCTCGTATTAGCTACCTTAGCTATGGCGAGGTTTAACTTTCGCTACAGCGAGCACGTATCAGTTCCCTTCGCTATGGCGAGGTTTAACCTTCGCTATGGCGAACTCGTATTAGTTCCAGACCCCCACTTTCGCTATGGCGTACGTTACGGCGAGCAGCCCCTTAGTTTTTGTATGGAATGCCCGTACTCGCTATAACTATAATCACTTTCGTTATTGCGAACAGGCACTCTCGCTATAGCGAGACCATTTCTCGCTATTGCGAGATGACTTCGAAAAATTTCTGAAATTTTGAAATTTTCAGCTTCCTTCTTTCTTTTCCTTTTCCCTTTTCCTGGTTGTTACAACAAGATTGAAATAGGTAAAGTCCTTAAAACTGAGCCCTTTTCAAACTTTAGAGATGCAAGTTTCTTCCAAGAAATCTAGTGAATCCGCCCCTCACCTTCCTTTTGTCCCCACCAAAAGTTTGCTATTAAGCTGTCTGGTTCTTGACATAATTTTTTAAGGAAAAGGAAGCATGACATTAGAAACATAGGCAATGCATTAACAACAACTTTTATTAAAACTTCTTGCTCAACTTAAGAGAGTAAATGCTATTTCCACCCCTGCACCTTATTTCTGACCTTGTCTTTCATAAAAGCAAAGGGCCTTACCTTTGATCTCCCCCACAGTATCAGAAAACCAAGGTATTTCCCTGGTGATTTAGCTACATTGCTAAGCAAAATCTGACATATGATGTCATCCTTGACATTATCAGGCATGTTCTTGGAAAAATATAAGCAAGATTTTTCAAAATTAATCTTCTGTCAAGAGGTAAAGTAATAATCATCAATAATGTTTCTCAGCAAAAGGCAATTCTCCCTATTCGCCTTCAAAAAGAAAAGTGAATCATCTGTGAAAAAATAGTGTAATAAAGTAGGACACTCTTTGGCTAACTTGATCGCTTTTAAATCACTATAACCAGCATACTTATTAATCATCTTTAACAATACATCAACCACAATAAAGAAGAGGTAAGGGGAGAGAGGGTCCCTTATTGTAAAACTCTTTTTAGAGAAATGCTTGCAATCTTTCTTCCCAAAAGCAATAGATTAAATTCAACAAAGTTTACACACATCATTACCTTTTCCAACCAACTACTATTGAAGCCTATTTTGAATAACATAGCCTTGAGGAAATCCCACTCTACGCTGTCATACGCCTTATTCATATCAAGCTTCAAGGTAAGTTTATGGTTACATCCTCTCTTTGCCTTCAAATAGTGAAAAGCTTCATGTACTATCAAGATGTTGTCTTGTATAAGCCATCCATGTACAAAAGTCCTTTGATTTTCAAATATCACTATTGACATTAAGCATCTCATCCTATTAGATATCACCTTAGAGAAAATTTATAAGAGAAATTATAGAGACTAATTGGCTGAAAGTGACCAACATTTTTTGGGATCTCTGTCCTAGGAATCATCACCAAATAAAATAGGGGTCACCCAATTATCATTATCAACTTCACAAATTAGTCATGCATAGGAAATTCCTTTGCCCTATTATACACCTACATCCCTATAATGTTCCAAGCATGATGGTGGAACATATCCAAATACCCATATGGGCTAGCCAACTCAAAGACTGCTTACTTCATTTCCTCAAATAAAATAAGGATCACCCAATTATCATTATCAACTTTATAAATTACATTGTCCATAAATTTTAGTACCTTCAAGAAGTCTCTTTGCCTAACTATAGAAAAAAGGTGATTGTAAAAGGAAGTGAAATTTTAAGCAATTTTCCCCTGATCTTCAATCTATGACTCATCCTTTTCTTTAAGATGCAACATTTTGCTCCTTTTCTTTTTAAGATTGTAGTCATAAGGAGAAATTTCGTGTTTTTATCTCCCTACTTCAACCACTATAAATGCAACCTCTGGACCCAGAAATTTTCTTCTTTCTTCCACATCTCTTCAATTTTCTTTGTGATTTTAGCTATTTTATTAGCCTCCTCCTCACCCTAATTCCCTTTATAAGAAGCCTGGAACTATTTCAATAGATTATTTTTTGCATCTTTGCTATTAGGAAACTCTTATTTGGCTCATTTAGTCAAAAGCTCCTTTACTTTAGATAAGTTGTTTAGTTAAAACCTCCCTTACTCTAGATAGGTTGTCTACAAAGCACTTCACATATTTTAAGTTTTCAATCACCTTCTTTTCTTAGTGTTAAGAAATCAATGGAAGTAGCTCTGGGTGCTCTAGCCACATCACCTCAATTTTTAAAGATTTCTTGATAATTAAAGGCTGCCACAATTGGAGTATGATTAGATCCCATTAATTTTAGATTGAAAGTTTGAGCTTTAAAGAGTGATTCTCTTAATGTAACATTGCATCTTGCTCTATCCAACCTTTTCTTAATATGAGAATCCCCCTATCTATAGTTAGACCATGTAAACTTTGGCCCTGTAAGTTCAAGGCCTATCATACCACCCTCCCTTATAAAAAGAGTGAAATTCAACTAAGCTACTAATTAATACTGCTTTCCCACCTTACTTTTCATTACAAGAAAGCATCTCATTAAAATCACCAACATACAATCAGGGAATGCTAACTTCTAAATTAAGAAGGATTAATTCTACCCATCACTCCTTTTTTGCTTGATGTCCTCGAAGACCATAAACAAACAAAATTGTTCCCTTTAATTGTTCCAAACCATTATCAATTTCCACATGGATCACATTTTTTATGAGTAAGCCACCTTTAGCGAAAAGTCCTTCTTCCACTAGAAAGTTAAGCCTCTAAAAAATCTCCTAGGATTAATATAATCAATGAATTGCAACTTTAACCTTCTTTGTAATTTTTCTATTTTATCTCTTTTCATTCTAGTTTCCATAAGGAAGATTGAAGAGGGCTTATGCTTATTGCATGGGGATTTCAAGTTCTTACCATTCCAGGCAGCCCCTAAACCTTAAAAGCTATGGCTCTTTGGTGGCTTTTGAAGGCTAGCCACCAAGCCTTTCAACAACAACCTCCTTACTAGATGATGTAAACACTATGTTAGTTTCACTAGGATTTGTACCATCACCTCCCTTAGTCTCCCCTAATTTGATAAGGACCTCCACCAGTGCATTTATGTTAAAACTTTTATCACAATAGGGTCTTCATTTCCCACCTTTAGAAGGCAATATGGGATATTTTCTTTTGGAGAAGCGAGTTTCAGCCATCAATCAATCCACTTCAAATTTTCCATTCTTATTCCTTGGGACCTTGCTAAGATTCTACACAAATTCCTCTTTCTAATGCTTTCTTTTTGGTGAGGACTAGTCTAAGCATGCACTTCTCTTCAAATTAATCTTCCTAATGTCTCTAGCCAGATTTGCTTCATACTGCCTTGGCGAATCAATAATCAACGTCTTACTTGTCTAATCTTCTTTAGGTTTGGGTGGAAGTTCCATAATGTATTTTAGGTTGGATGATTCCAAAGATTTATACTTCTACATGTTACTATTCATCAAGTCATCTTTTAGGTTAAGGACTAAGTCAATTTTACCATCCATCTATAACCTAATCTCAAAATGCATGAAAAATCATTGTAGGCTCTCTATCCATAACTAGTGGGCCTCATCACATTATCCTTGTTAACACATCATTAAAGTCCAAATATTCTTTTAAAGATAAGTCCATATATGACCCCCCTCACGTTGTCATTCCCTTCACTAATATTATTGCCCACATGTAATTGCTTACCATGAATTTCAGAGTCACTACTAATAAACTTTTCCCTCGAAGAATTTGCTTAGAAGCCATTTCCTTCATGCTTGCCTTCTTATTTCCCTTTCCTTGTGCCTCTGATTGTAAATTATCATCAACAACACATTATCATTCGCCACTACTTCTGTCAGTAGCCTTACAAGGGATGGCCCGAGCCTTGCACTAAATCTAGGTTTTGAAAGATCAAGTAAAGACCAAATGCTATCAAATAGACGTGAGATTAAATTATGACCCAATCTACCACAATTGTAACAATAATGCTGAAATTTTTTGTACTTGATTGAACCTAAATTTTAGTCATACTTGGTATAGTTACCTAATTCTAATAAAACACCTACTGATAGCTCCTTTAATCCAAGGATCTTTAAATGTTAGGACCTTATCCACCTTGCTTCCCATCTTTGAAATATTAGCTCTTGTCATTCTTTCGATAGGACCTCTATGAACTTGACTCCAAAATGGGCAACTCTTTAAGTCTATCTCTTCTAAAATTAGCATTGTTGACCATTCCTTGAGGATTAAAAGGAAACCAAGGATAATCCAAAGGCCATACTTCAAAACTCAATCCAAATCAAGTCGTCTATTAAAAGTGAAGATGAACGAGTTTTCTCTAACATAACTAAGTATTGCCCTATTCTTTAGATTCCATCCCTTCTGTAAAAGAGATTTTATTGTAGTTTTGTTGGCAACCTTACTCGATATAATCTTCCTACTTGAAGTATGAATGCTCGCACCAGCATCTTCTTTTACTTCCCATTCCAACATGACTAAGTCCTCCCTTGATTCTTCATCTCTATAACCAAATCTCTCAATCAACTAACTCAAACAAACACATGATAGTTAGCAAATAGAAATCAAATTACAATTCCGTAAGGCTCCCACCAACCTCAGGGAAAGATCTCAATACACTAGACTGAAACAAGAACTTGTTCAGAGGCAGACTCCCATCAAAGAGAAGGTTTTGCTATCACTAGGCAAAGAAAAAGCTCTCCTAATCATAAAGGTTAAAGTAAAGATAGGATAAAATCATATAAAATTGGGTTAGATATTAAAATCACAAAATCATATGTTTGACAAGATAAATTTTTCTATTACTAATTTGAATGGCATCAATGATCAGGAAGATATTGAAAATTTTCATAAATATATAGAATGAAATTGGCACAAAAATATTTAATACAAAATTAAAATTATCTCAAACTTAAAGATAAAAATAATATACTTTTACCTAAAATTTAGCAATTGTTAAGTGTAAACTTAGAGAAATTTTAAGCTCTAAACAAAGGTAATCTTTGCTTAAAGCTTAGTTGATAGGAAGATTTAATACATGATTGCCATCCTCAAAATAATTTTTTGTTTCTAATAGATATAATTAATTCTTTTATTATGAAAAGTTTATTATAAATTATCATTGAATTAAAAGTTCAACATATATATCATATTCAAAACATTTTGTTAAAAAATATTTTTATATTCCATTTATATATGTCATAATTAAAGTATAACATGACTTTTCAAAAAAAAAAAAACTAATTTAATTATTTTTATTATAATCAAACTCAAAATCCAAGATAAAGTTTATTGCAAAATTTTGCTTACCAGAGAGACATAAGAAATGAGAAAGTATATTTTTCTCTTTCAATTAAGATTCAATTACAAGTTTAATACATTGATCTTAATAAAATATTTTTTTATTATTTGAAAAATCTTTTCCAGACTCATTCAACATGGAAATGTAAGCCTTTAAAAAAACTTGTTATATTTTAAAATTAATGTGCCAAAATTATATATAAACCTTAGTTTAAGTAGATAAAATGTATTTTCCCCAACAAGAAAAAGCCACAATTTTGTCCATGGCACTAAAACAAGAGAATAAAATGTTAACCAATATTTTTAAAATTAGACAAGTCATTATATTAGTAAAAACATTATTTCACATGTTATTAGTTTGATCGTGATTAAACCCTCAACAGTAATTAAATATATATATATAATTTTATATATTAAAATTCTATTTGTTATTTTAAAAAAATAACCAAAAAAAAAATATAAAAACAAATAAAAAAGAAAGAAACAATTTTAGCTAAATACTTTAATATATTGCTAATAAATAAAACATAATAAAGAATAAATACCAAAAATAGCTAAATACATACTTTTTATTTTTATTATAGTTTCTTTTTTTTTTTAATTTCTCTCTGATTCAACCTCTTTTTTCTCTTATTACATTTTATTTTTAATATTTTAAATCTACCCAAAATAAATTGTGTTATTTTATAGAAAAAAATCTTTTAAAAAAATGTAATGATCAATTTGACTAATTTTTTGGCAAGCCAATTTTATGAATAAACCGAATCAATTTAATAACCAATTTACCAGTTTTCTAGTTAGATCAACTGATCTGATCCAGTGTTTTAAACAGTGGTGCTAACAGTAAGATATCAACAATAAACAATATGAGGCAAATTACTCCTTCAGTTAAACGTCAAAAAAGTTCAAATACACTGAAACAGACTTGAAAAACCATGCCTCAGCTCACCACCTCTTTCCGTCCCTTGAAATCATTTATTCATATAACCAGCCCCATTGAACCAGAAACATCAGAATATGCATTTTCACTCTTGTTTTAACACAAGAATTCAGTTCGCACCTAAGAGGAGTGTCTCAAAACCCATTCCACCAAAGTAGCAACGCCGAATCCCGTTGCAGACCTCTTCTTGTCATTCCACACCGGACCAGCCAAGTCAATGTGCAACCATTGAACCTTTTCATCAACAAACTGCAAGAACGCAAAATTGTCTCAGAAATCCAAACCTACTTGCGCAACAGAACTATAAATAGAAGAAGCAAGACAATAAAGAAGCACAGGTTGCCAATATTTATAAACCAGCAATTTTTTTTGCCCGGTAGCTTTACTTAATCAAATGATTTTTTATTCCATATTAGGACAATTTATAGTGTTTAGATCCCTCAGAATCATTCAAACCACTTTACGTGCAACCGTCTACAACGAGGAAGTAGCAGTGGCACGGTATACTTGGTTCAAACTGCCCAAATTCATGGTTTGTCAATCAGAAACATGAAAATCGTTTAGGACACTGATATCTTGAATATTATGCTATATGCTAGGAAGCTTGGACATTAACACTGACACGAGACACAATACAAACACATACACAAGGGTACGAAAAAATTTACATTAGTCCACATGTAATTTAAAATGTCATGTAGCGTCATGTCGTGTCTAGTATATGCGTCTGATATGTGTCAGATACAGACATGGCCTTTTTTCCCCTTTTTTTCTTTTGAATTGTCCATGCTGCATAGGCTATAAGTTACCGAGAAATGAAAAACCATCATATTTACATTTCCTTTTTATAAGTTGAAAAACCTAAAACTCAAAGACATGAGACTTGTATATTCTGAGTGGTACGAGATACCACCAAAATGGTGGCATCCTATGTCTCTACGTATCTTGAATACCACTGTAATACCAAGCATAAACATCTTGATTCTTGAATGCTAAAACAAAGATGACTGGTATACCAAATGATTCCACGGAGTGTGGAAAGGGGGTGTAGGCGTATAGGCATATTGAACTTATTACGAGTCCTTGGTAGCAACAGCTCAAAGAGTTGGAGAAAAAAAAAAAATTTTAAATAACATGATTCAAATGATTATAGCACATACCTGTTTCAATAAAAGAGCAGCAGTAATAGCACCGCCTTGTCTACCACCAGTATTCACCATGTCAGCTACTCCTGATTTCATTGATTCCCAGTAACTTTCCTCCAATGGCATCCTCCAGAGTTTTTCTCCACTCACTTCTGCAGCTTCAAATATTTCTTTTGCCAGGTCATCACTGGGTGTAAACACACCTACAAATCAATAGTTTACATTAGCAATCAATTAATAATAAATGAATCATTGTAAGAGTTCAGCTATTAGTGAGAATGCCAAGTGCACTGAGGGAAAAGCCACCAAAATGTAGTCTCTGTAACAGGTATATCTCTTTCAGATCCTGCCTCTCTCAAACATTAGATCTTCTCTTTCCAGTAAAGGATAAAGTACTTCCAATACCAACTAAATATTGGGCTTTTCAGATTCTCACAAATATTGATATATGGTTATTAAAGCTTAAATATAAGATAATGCTACCGAGTTTATATTTACCTGCAATTGAGGGTCCAAGAGCAACTATGCAGGCCCCAGTTAAGGTTGCCAGGTCAACTATCTGTAGAATAGTCAATAAACCTGTAAGCAAGGTTCTGATAACCATATATCTAACAAGTTTTAATCTGATTCTAAATGAAATCAAAAGAAAATGTTAATGGGGGAACTATATGCTTGTAAACGGTAAGCATAAATCCCCAAGTCAGCAAATGTTGTTGAAAACAGTGTATTCATATTTAAAGTCAAATTCCATAGATAATTTAAGACTGACAAAGGCACATATTTATCAAATTATCAAATTTCAGTGCAGCAAGACTAATCAGAAAGGTTTCCACAATTACCATCTATTTTTATAGGCAAATATCAAACATGCAATATAAATGACAACAGATTTTTCGGTCATGTGAGGCAGGAAATCAGACCTGTTAAAAATCATGGGGATATTAGAAAGATGTGGCTGTATAGCCGTATAAATTAAAGAAGTACCTTTTCAACACCTTGGTTACAAGCATATACCAGAGCATCCGCCAGGGTAAGCCTACCCTCAGCATCTGTGTTGTTAACCTACGAGAGGTTTAAGCCAATGCCAAATGTAACTTCACATGCTAATCAAAATTCATATAAGTCAGGTATTCATGTGATATTTTGTAGCTTCCAAAAAGCCAAAACTTGAATTCAATGATTTTCAATAGAACACCACGTGTAACAATGTATTAGGTTCAGATATTGCTAGCATTACTATGCAGTACTGATGCGGTTGAAACAATTACAAAAGTTCAAAGTATAAAAAAAAAAGAAAAGAAAATGAAGAAAATAAATTGATGCATCTCTCT
The DNA here is from genome assembly GCA_032878935.1 of Erythrophleum fordii. Classification (NCBI taxonomy): domain Eukaryota; kingdom Viridiplantae; phylum Streptophyta; class Magnoliopsida; order Fabales; family Fabaceae; genus Erythrophleum; species Erythrophleum fordii. Next base: position 28,509,201 of record JAVQMF010000055.1, on the reverse strand, counting down.
GCCAATTCAAGCTAATAATTCCCTCACACTGAAAATGCAATTTGGACTGTTCAGTAAAACAAGATATGTGGGAAGTGGGATGCACTAATTCTCTGCAAGCAAGCAAGCCAGTCTAACATGCAACAACCCTGCAATCCAATGAAATTCAAATTCTACGTACATCTTAAATTTATTCTCAATGATGCAATTGAAATAAACATCAGTCTGGAGCAATTCTTTGAAAGATGTGTCTAGGAAACCTATAAATTGTACTGGACTCCTTTATCAATGAACGCAAGTAAATAAGTAAATTAACAAAATGACGCCATCAGACTCAACTTTTCATCCCAAAACATGTTGTACAACTTTAAGCCCGATATACAAATCTAAATTAACTATTAATGTATTTTCTTTAAAAATGAAGACTGAGAAAATGCTACTATAAACATAATGAAGAACCACACAATGCTATGTGTCAAAACCATATCCAATAAACTGAAATAATATATCAAAAAATAAAAAATCATCAGCCTAATAAATCCTCACCTCTATAGTCTTTCCATTTGAAGCTGTGACAATGTCTCCAGGTCTCATTCCTGTTCCACTTATCATATTCTCACAAGCTGCAACTATAAAATGAACCTGAACATGCAAGACTTACAACCTTCAATATAACATGCATAAATCACATTCAATAGGTCAATTCTGAAAATTTAAAATTAGATATAATTTTTCTGTCATCCCCAAACAGTTAAACCAATAATACGCCACATCTCACCTACCACTTAAGCAAAGGCTTAACATAACATTGAAAGATAGAGGGGAAACTACATGCAAATCAATCAATTCGTATGTTATTCTATGCAAAGGACAAAGTCATGACTCATGAAAAATGATAAATGGCTGACCTCCACTCCAAGAGGTTTGATTTGACCGAGAGCCTTTGCTGCACCCAAAACTGCAGCTGAACCGCCCATATCAAATTTCATGAGTTCAATTAAACAGCCAGGTCCTGTCTTGATGTTGTAGCCACCACTAGTAACAAGCAGATAAAATAATTTGAAAGAGAGAGAGAGAGAGAACAAAGGGAATTGTAACTGTTATATCAAAACAACAAAAGAAAAATAAATTACCATCAACAAATTTTAAAACAGTCATGACATACAAAAACAAAACATAAATCTATACTACAAAGGCAATGCATTTAATGAAAAGACAAAAAAGCAATCTGCTTAGAAGCTCATGGCAAATTTGTATTCACCAACAAAAACAGTAGTCTTAAGTCTTTTCACTTCAACCAATAGAAGTATAATCTCATCACCAATTAAATAAAAAACACACAAGGGCAATTGGGAAAACATCATTTCAGAATCATCACTCATTTCTAAAATGTGGCTAAACTAGAAAGAGGCATAGTCTAAAAACGTCTAATTACCTGTCAAATGTCAAACCTTTTCCAACTAACGCCAACTTGGCATTGACAGGTCCACTAGGAGGTTTATAGCAAAGATGGATAAAATAAGGAGGATTTGCTGATGCTGCGGCAACAGCAAGAAAGGATCCCATTTTCAATTCCTTACATTGCTCAGCATTCAATATTGTAGCTGCAAGAACATCACCATATGCGGAAGCAATCTTTGATGCCTCTTCTGCCAATACCCCTGAGTTATACAATTCATGAAGATCAGATCAATTCTAAGAATCCATTAGTCAATCATGAACAAATTAGACAAGCACATGTATGTAGAGAGATATAAGTCTGACAGTAACATATCAAGGCAATAAAACAAAAACTAGGCTAGCTGCCTGTCCAGTAACAGCAAGGCATTGGAACGATATATCTTTTCCAAACACGGCAACCACACAAACCTGGTGTGAGCACATTAGCCGGAGAGTTTACAAGCTCCTTTCCAAAAATTATTCCAGAAGAAACATCTTCAGCATACTTAAGTTTCTTCTGTAATTCAGGTCCTGTTCCAAGACCAAGAATGTCAACTGATCTAAGAGCTGTTTTCTTTGATTCTGACTTGTACCTGTTATCCTCATGTATTCCCAGTACAGTCCCTACAAAGTTCAAGTACACATGTCAAGTTTAGCTCTACATCACAGCTCAAACATATATAGATAACCAGACAACTATAACTGTACATATAAAAAATCATAAAACAGATACCAGATGCTATTGCAGAAGCAGTTTTAAGCTTTGATTCTGCAGAAAGTTCTTCCGATGAGGCGAGAACAATGGCAACATCACTTGCTTGAGCAGACTTTGCAGCTGCTGCAACAGCCTCACCAAAACTCTTAAAAGCTGCTGTGGTTGAAGCTGACGGTCCTAGCCCAATCAAGCCAACCCTTTTGGATGCAAGTCCCGCTATTCTAAGAACTGTTGATTGGCCAACTTTTCCAGAAAAATCCTCTTCAGAAGAAGCTTCAGCTAATAGACCACCCAACTTGGAGTCAAGCGTCTTCAAAATCAGATTCTTGAATTTTGCGTTCTCATCTTTTACCATGTCTTTCTCCGTAACACCTACTGCAAGCATGTCTCCTTTCCATTCTGTCACATCAATCTCCTTCGCAGTGAAAGAGATCTTCCAGGAAATTTCACAAACACAAAGGAAAAAGAAACCATTTCAGAATTACACTATTAAATCACAACAGACACGAGAGCGCATCTCATTGATTTCATATCTAATTAGGCCTAGCAGTCAACCTCAACATGATGGCATATCTCCATAACCTTCAAGCCTATATAAAAATATTCAAATTTAAATGTAACCCGGAAAGGAAAAACTCTTAGGTTAGTGACTTTTTGCGTTAGACAATGCGAAACAAAATTTGACAGATTGAAGAAAACAAATCAGATTTCCAGTCAACGGGATTTCCATTCGAGTGATTGATATCCTGAGTATACCACCGAGGCCCCAAATACAATAAGATCAAAATTAGTCATGGATTCTAGGCCAATACGCCAGGTGAGGGCAAATACCAAACAAGGGCAGAAATATTACCACATAAGAACTCCTTAATAATAACAAAGAGAGAGATTGTATGTGACCTTGGGGGCTTCGATGTTAGCAGGCTGAGTTAGGCCAAGACTGGCACAAGCGAGAGTGTTAGCCATGAGCTTCCCTGTTGGGTAGCAGAGAGGTAGAACAGGAAAAGAAAGGCGCAAGGGACAGGCAGACCTTAGCCTGCTGGAGAGAAACAATGAAGACGAAGAGAGAGTGGAGGAAGGAGCATGAAATGAAGCGGCCAAGGATGCTACAATGGTAACCATTTTTGGATGTGAGGCTCTATCTATTTATAATGAACCATTAGAGGAATCGGGATGGGCGTTGGAGGCTGAGAGGGCCTTAGCATGACGGGTGGCTCGACATCACCAGCATCTTCCCCACCTGTCACTGACATCTTGGATGATTCTTGCTTTTTATTTTCTCTCTGTTATTTTGGATATTTTTCTTTCATACTGTCTCTTTGTAAGCATTTATTCTTATTCTTGAATCTTAACCTAGCCTATGGCTATGCGAAGCCCGAAATGTTAAATTTATTGTTTTTAAGGATTTAGGCTTGGAAATCTGAATGTCTTGTTAAACTTTCTAACGTAAAGCGGCAGCGTGTCAATCATCAATCATCGTCTTAGTGTCTCGCTATCTGCTTTAGAATTTTTCATTACCCTTATTTGTTTTGTATATTTTGCTACAAAAAAAATAAGATTTTGTGTGTTATATCCTAGTGCTTGTTACTTTGTTCTGTATAAGTGTAATTTTTTTTTAATAATAGAACATAAGTGTAACTAAATTTTACAGAGTTGGTCTGGTGACAAAAGAGGCCATGTAATATGTTATTGAATGAAGTCATTCCAGAATAAGGAAGTGACAAAGAAAAAGAGTGCGACATATGTGAAGAAGGTAATTTTGCGGTAAAATTATTATTTCTAGGATAAATTACACTTTACCATTCTTGTGATGCAGTTTGCCCCAGTTGCACTCTAATATTTTATAATTTAAAAAGATTGCATTCTGATACCATGTTATTTCAATCATTAGCATATTAATACCTTATGGCTTTATTTATTATTTTATGGGTAAATTCTAACTCCTAATTTTTTTAATGAAATTCTTATTGTCTATATATTGAAGATCAAAATTATTCCTTGATCTTGAAATTTTAAATTTGACACACATAATACAATATTTTTCAAATTTTGTCTCTAAATTAACTTTCTAATTTTTTCTTAAATTCTTATTTTCCTTATGAAAATTTTTAATTTCATATATATTGAAGATCAAAATTCTTCTCTTGGCCAATTGAAATTTCAAATTCTATATATACAATACAATATCTTCTCCAAAATTTGCCCCTTAAATGAAATCCTTAAGTTTGTTCCCAATTTTGTTCTAAATTTCTAATTTCTTATGGAATCTTCAATTTTATATGTAGTGAAGATTGGTAGTTATGTGGATTATGTGCAGATCATGAGATGACAATTAGATGGAGTTGAGGAAATTAATGTCAAATGTTGGCAATCCATTAACTAAAGTGTCACAATTCTCTAAACAATAAATTTTTCCACTTGAATTATTAATTCTTGTGATCACCCAAGCTAGTGCAATATTGTTCCAAGTAATAAAATCAAGTATTTGAGCTTGAGTCCCATAGAGAAAGTGTTTATGATTACAATGGAATACACTCACAAGGAAAAGTCTTCCTTAATGATGGATGTTAATGGAGTACAGTGGCTTGACTATTTAGATCACTAGATACCAAAAGAGTAGAAGTTAATTATAACCTAACCTAGGAAAAGGAAAACTTAAGAATAGAGGGGGAAACCAAAAAGATCTATACTCAAAGTATACTATCCTAGTTTGCTAAAGTACTTGCTCCTCATTAGTGTTAATTTATTTTTAGTTGATAGTCTCTAGTGTTGATGCATCTCTTAGACTCATTAACATACCTAAGAATTATCTAGAACACGTACACTTCTTACAAACTTACACGACTTCACTACCTCTTAAATGAATATGAATTTGACCATAGAACTATTAAAGGTTAGCTTTTCTCAATCGCATCTCCTTAGCAACTTATACCATGAATAGCTTTGATTAGGTGTGATTTTTTTGTACACCAAGTTGCTTCATTGGGTTAGCTTGTGTCTAGAGCATCTCCTCCAATTTCCTTAAATTACATTTATAGATTAGCTTGTCTCTAGAGTGTAACAACCAGAAAAAGAAAAGGAAAAAAAAAGAAGAAAGTTGAAAATTTTCGAAATTCAGAAATTTTGCTAAGTCTTCTCGCAATAGCGAAAATGATTCTAATTATAGCGAGTGCGGACATTCCATACAAAAACCAGGGGGCTGCTCGCCGTAGCGTACGCCATAGCGAAAGCGAGGGTCTGGAACTAATACGAGTTCGCCATAGCAAAGGTTAAACCTCGCTATAGCGAAGAGAACTGATACGTGCTCGCCGTAGCAAAGGTTAATTTTCGCCGTAGCGAGGGTTAGTCTGGAAAAGTGTACAAAGCGAGAATTTGACTCCTTTAAACACCCCAACTCATTCTTTCTCTCTTATTTGCCCTAGACTTCGACCCAAGGAGAGAAAAGAGGCGTGGAGAGTGAGAGAGACCAAGAGAAGGAGGAAGAACAAAGGAAAGGTAAGCAAGTTCCTCTCAATTCTACTTAGAATCTTGATCTCCTCTCTTTGCCCTCTCTTCCTATGGTTTTACTTGTGAAATTAGTGGGGTTTTAGGCATGGGTCAGAAGAGGGAAAGTGGAAAACACTCTTGAACTTCTTTGTTTTCCTTGAATATTTTGATTCCACTACCATGAGAGCTTGAGAGAGAGGAAGAGTTGGTGACATTCTAGAGAGAGAGGGAAACCTAGGTTCTTATATGTTAGCAAGGTTTGCTCTGAAGAACTCCTAAGAGTTGTTGAGTCATGAGAGAGTAATTCCATACTTTTTTTGTGTCTAGGCTCAAGTGAAGCACCTCCATCAAGGTGTGATTGTGAACCTAAGAAGAGAGAAGAGAAATTGAAAGAGAAGGCTTGTGTTGACTTATAAGGTAGCTCTCTTTTCTACTCTTTCTTGTTACATTCTTGGATATAATGGTCATTGTATGCTTGTGTATATACTTATTGTATAGAATATGCCATATGCTATTACTTTGATGCATTGATACCAATGTGCTTGTGTGTTGGATTATGAGAATTGCTCGGGTGAGGTAGTGCCGAAAGTCCCTTGAGATGGGTGAGGTAGAGCCGAAAGTCCCTTGAGATGGGTGAGACAAGGCCAAAAGTCTCATAACCGAGTGAGGCCAAGTCAAAAGTCCCTAAACTCGGGTGAGGCCATCCAAAAGTCCCTAAACTCGGGTGAGACTAGACCAAAAGTCCCTAGAGCTTACTTGTCGCATTGTTGTGATTTTCATAGCATGTACAACATGTATTATGTGATTGAGAATGGTTGGATACTAAATTGCATGCTTTGACTTGTTATATGCCTTGATTGCTTCCTTGAATGAGTGCATGAGCTACTGAGATTCCATGAATCTCACCCCTTCCCCTCCCAACTTAACATGCTAAGTGGAGCTCAAGGAGAACCAAGTACACACCAAGGAGCCTAGGAGCATGTTTAGCTAGATGATAGCTTATTTTGGTCTTTTGATGTAAAGTGGTGCCAAAATATATATGCACCTACTATTTTTGAGATGTAAATATTGTAGCAAGTGTAAATGTATGGATATATGATGTACAAACTATGTAGAGAGCCAAAGTAATGCAAATGTGGGTTTTGCCCCTTTTGTTGAATGTATGTGATAGTATATTTTAGCCCGTAGCATAGTGAGTTTGAGATGTATGATAATTTAGACCACTTGGACATGTTATGTAGACTATTTTTATGCTTTCAAACTTGTCCATGAGGAGTGAGAACAAGTGGGAGGCCATTTGGACCCGCTTTGACCATTTTGGGTGCCAAAACTATTAATTTTGTAAGCTCCGTCAAAGTATGACCAAATGAGTTCTTCTTGTTATGAAATTTGGCATGCCTCTAGAGGTTGAAGAGAGCTTCTTGGGAAGCTAAAGTGGGTAATATTTAGAGGTCTAGAGAATATTTGGCGAATTGTTGAAATTGAGAAAATTTGATAGTTTGGCCATGTACTGTTACCATAGGTCAGAAATGAAATCAGTGGCATTCATGGACCAAATGGAGTCTAAATATAGTGAAATTTTATACACATAAACTAAAAAACCATAGTGACCTATACCAACTAGAATCACCTAAATCCGAGGTTTGTAGAGAGATAATGAACCTTCGGAAGTTCTGTATCAGCATCAGAGGAGCCATCCGACCTCCATTACTGTTCCATCGATTTTTGGGGTGTAAGGGCTACTGAATTGATTTGAACTTATTTTTTTCCTCTATTAGACATTTGTAGCTTTCCAAATTAGTATAGTTTACCCATATTGGATTTTTTTGGATTTAGTTATGGATTTTCGAACTCCATGACAGTAAACTGCACCAGAAACAGAGATAGTCGGACCTCTGTCCCATTTTCAATGTCAAACATAGTCCAAAAATTGAGATTGTGGTTAGAAATTATTTTTAGCCAAAATTTAACACTTAGAGCTTTCTAGAAAATTATAGTTTACTAGATTCTCATTTTTCTATAATTAGTTATGATTTTCCAAAGTTAGAGCCAAAAAGCTGACTTTTGGGTCCATGTGAGAAATTGCATTTTTCTGATTTTTGGTTCCATACCTGTGGCTTATGGCTTGTTTTATGCTATCTATGAGTTGTATAAATGGAGTGTGAGTAGAGAATGTGAGTGATGGGTTCAAGGGACCCACGGGGCAAAAGATGAGTGTTTGAAACCCTATTTTATAGCATGGAAATGCTACGGTTAATACTGATTCTTTGGAAATCATATGGAATCAAGCCCAGAGGGAGGCTAGATAGTGTTAATATATTATGGTGTTGCATAAAGCATCTCCATAAACATACCTTTGGTCTTTTTATCAAACACCTAACGTTCCAACTAATGGTAGCTATGGTTTATATGTAATCAAACTTATCGATCATAATCAATTGATTTAGTTTATCTAAATAGTCCTCCGAACATCATATGTAATGTCTGATTTTCGTTAAAACGATAGAAATGAATACATTTTCAAATAGGGTCCTTTGAAATAAATTGGTTAAGATCCAAAAAATTTAGAATAATAATCTAGATATTAAATAATGCATTTAGGAGGATAGAGATGCCCTGAAATATAGGCTAAAATAGCTAAATGAAAATTAACGAAATAGTTACAAAACATAATGGCATTATCGTAATTTTAGGCAAAATTTAGAATTCTCATAGGAATGCTTTTTAAATGAAAGTTTTGAGTTCTCTGGGGTTTTCAAAGGCGCTAAAAACCATGGGAAGTCCCAGGACAGTTAAAACCCTTCCGGTGTATGTTTTTCAATGTCGATTAACCTGAACTTTGACCCCTTCATTCAGGAAAGTTTTAACTCTGATTTGAGTGATTCTAAAGGAATTTTATAAGATTAGGAACCTAAATTTTATAATAAAAAAGACGGATCTCAAAAAGAAGCTAAAACGAAAATGCCATGATGAAAGGGTAAAATTGGAAATTTTAAAAACAAGAAGCTTCTTGAATGCTCTTTAAGAATCACGCCCCACGCTTTCATTTCTTAGACCGACCTATTCTGCCTAAAAACTAGCAAAGACTCAAGAGACTTAGGCACACAAGACAAGGAAGGAAGAAGGAGAAAATCAAGGCAAGAAAGGTAAGAATTCTTAAGAATTTGCATACTTCCCCTTCTTGAAACTTGTTTCTCTCCTCTCAAGCTTCTTTTCCACAGTTTTAATAAGGAGTTTGGTTCTGTTTTAAGAGCAAAATAGGGAGGAGAATTTCAAATTTGGAGGGAACAAGCTAAACAAAGAAAGAAACATCTAAGAAAGGCTAGGAATCCAAGGTAATTTGCTACTTTCTAAGCTTGAATCTTCTTGTTCTTCTTCCCTCCATTTCGCATTATGTAAGGCCAACTAAGAGGAGTTAAATTTCTAGCTAAAAAAAGGGTGAATCTTAGGAAAATGAGGGAGGAGAACAAGAATATACAAAAAAAATAACAAAATAACCATTAGATTTCAAGATAGAAAATTAGGGTTTCAAGTGTTCCTTTAAAATTCTGATTTGATTCAAGAATTCCTAAGCCTAAATGAGTGTTTGGATGAGCTCCTAAGATCCTTAGAAGGCTCCTCATATGCATCTTTCATCAAGAAAATAAAGCAAATTCAATTGGTGCCTCCTTGAAGCCTAGCCTCGACCTAGAACAGTTGAGACACCTAGGGATAGTTTTAATTTGTTCCAAACTTATTTTTGAGTCATATATGATGGAAGAGAATGAGAGGAGGCCTTGAAAAAATTTTAGAAGCCATAGATAGTGAGATAGTATTATAGGTTCCATATTATGGCTTAAAGAAGTAACATCTAGCTAGACTTCTTAATTTGATTATGTGATGACTCCAAAAAGCTTAAAAGGAGTCAAGAATTATAAATAAATGAAGAGAATAGAGACAAAAACATGTTTCCATAGGGTTACTTCGTTAAGTGCATTATGAAGCCATAAAAGAGTCATCTGAACTACATAGCTTTCTAATGAATGTATAGCTTTAGAATTTGGTTCAAGAGCATAATTGGCTTCCATATGATATATTTAGGCCAAAGAAAACAAACCCCACTTTCTTGTGAGTGTGTGGCCGTGGGAAAGGAATCAAATCCAAGAGGAAAAATATGCTTGTGTAACAAAGGTAGCTCTTTCTTCTTTCTCTCATGTATGAGTGAATGTTTATCTTATCTTTGAATGTGTATATTTATGTGTTAAGCCATGAAAAAGTATTCTAACATGTATTCATATGCCATGATATCATGATGTTATTTTATGCATTTAAATAATATCTTGTGACTTTGCTTTGGTTAGCTTGAGTGTGGTGAAGCCAATAACCTATTAGCCATAATGAAGATGAACCAAGAACCCTCAAGAATGGTTGAGACAAAGTTTAGAGTCTCCTAAGAATAAGGCTTAGTTCAAAGCCTTTATGAAAAAAAAGGGTGAAGCAAATCTAAAATCTTTGAAAAAAATGGGTGAGGCTAAATCACTTACTTGACAAGCCTATGTATATTTAGTATAACTCTTTAAATGCCAAGAATGCTTCTTAAATGATTGTATACTCTATAATAGTCATGCATGCATTTTTAGACATGGATTTGCATTCTTTATGTAAGTTGAAAGGGAGAAAAACTATTGGAATTCTTAGAATCTCATTCCTTCCTTTCCACATGTCTAACATGTCTAGGTGGACCAAGTGAGCCAAGGAATAGAAGCCACCAAGCCTAGAGAAAGAAGATTGACAATAAAGTGTGTGAAAATGCCAATTTCTAGCCATATGAGTAGCACATAATGTAATCCCTTATTGTATATGTTATATGACCTCATGAACATATGTAAATATGTAAATGTATCATATACAAATAAGATTTAATGTCATATGTCCAATATTGCATGGTTTGGGTATTGAATGGCAAAAACTAGTATATGTGCTCTTGTGTATATCTTAGGGTGGGTGAGTGAGTTTATGAAATCTGGATTTGTGCACCTTTGAGACAAGTTTAGTATACCATTTTAGTGCTTTCCTACATGTTCAAGTGGTAATAGGAGCCATGGAACCAAATTTGACCCTCTTGAACCCCTTATGAGACATAAAAATGACCATTTTGCAACTTAATGTCAAGATCTGACTAAATGAACGAATTTGCTCATGAAATTTAGTATGCATATAGATCTTGTTTAGGAATTTTTGGGAAGATAAAGACTAGATTATTTAGAGTTCTATGGAATTAATTATGATTTTTCAAAGTTGGTATTTTTTGCTGAACTGATATAAACACTATTCATATAGTCAGTTTCTTGTGTTGTGTCATTCAAGTGTCAAATGGCATCCACTGCTTATAAAATTTTACAGATATAAACTAGATATATGATAAGCTTTCTATGGCCACCAAGATCACCCCAATTGGACCTCTGAGCAAAGAGATATGAATTTTTGAAATTGAAGGACAGTACTAATAGTAACAGACAACCTTTGTTACTTTTCCATTGGTGTCTGGTAGTTAGACATCCCTGTTGTGGTGTAAAATTATTTTTAACATAAAGTAGACATATGTAACTTTTCATAATGGTATAGTATGCTTGATTTTAATTTTTCTAAAATTAGTTATGATTTTTCAAAGTTCATGATAGAAATCTAGAATTTCAGTTCAAGGCTGCACACATTATTTTATGCATATACTTCATTTGCTCGAGTTCTATGTCACTTCTTGAGATGGTTTTAAGTTGCATTTGTGTATTTAAATATGAGAATAAGATGGATGAGTCCATATGGTTCACAAAACACTGAATGAAAATTTTATCTATGACGTAACGCAATTAAATTGAATATTTTTAATGATTTTCCTTGGCAAGCTTGCATAATTCAAGAAAGTAAACCTAGAAATGATGTGAGATGAGCTATATGAATATGGTATTATGCCATAGGTAGACCTAGGAATCAAGATCTCAAGAATCTATCAATTAAATTGCAATTAATCTTCAATACATTCGATAACTACTTTAAACCATTATCAATACAATGCATCATAATCAAGATTTGCAAGCTAAAATTAATCTAAAATTAATGAAAGAATGTGAAATTACAAATACAATAAGAAATTAAAGAAAGAAAATGATAGAGAGTATGGAATTCATTAAAAGATATATGAATAAACCAAAGAATTTATATACTAACCTTGGATTTGTAAGAGTTTTTTCACAATTCTAAGGATCTTTCTTTTTCTCTCTCTTTCTTTCTCTCTCTAAGATCCTAAAGCTCTCTTCTCTCTAAAAAAGACTAAAGAAAATAAAACTCTCTAAAGCTCTCCCAAAATCACACCTATGAGAGCTATTTATAAAATTCCTAGGCGGTCACTTGTTGCAACAAATGAGATGGTGTATCTAGGAAGATTATTGCCTTATTGCAAGTAATGTGGAGGTCATCCTAACATCTAATATGGTGTGACAAATGCTAATTCTAGACATCATGACTAATGGGAGGCAACATTTAAAATATGAATTTGTGGCACTTTGGCCTTTGGACTTTGATTCTTTCATTCCCAATGCTTGTTTTTTTTTTATTTATTTGAATATAAGTTTTACAAAATAGAAAAGAAACAATAAATTGAGATTAAAACCAAATTAAACACAAGTAAAACACACAAATAAAGTCCTCATTACAAAATAATACTATGGCTTTATTCATAAATTAGCCACACAACTAGGAAATTTATAAATAAAACCCAACTACATGAAAATCTTGCAACTTAATCCCTAATTTGGAAGCAAAAGTATAATTAAGTCTAGTTGCATTCGTTCACCAAGAAATCCAAAAATAAAGAAATTTAGATGTAATTAGGTCTAAAACAATGAAAGCATTAATAATTCCCAGTAAAAATCCCTAAAAAATGTATCAAATAGGACTTATTAAATATCAAAATTCTTTCATTAGTTAATTAAAATTTCAAATTTGACATACATGACACAATATCTTTCCCAATTTTTTTTCCCACAAATGAAACCCCTAATTTTGTTCAATTTTTCAATTTTTTCTATATAATCTCTAATTTCATATGTAGTAGATATCCAAATCCTTTCTTTGGCCAATAAATATCCGTAATTTCATCAAAAATTAGTAAATTAAGACAAAATTAGGTCATGCACACATATGAGTAATAAAGTACTAATGGAAAAATAACATATAGTACTAATGTATTGATGATTTAAACCAAATGATACCAAAATATCATCTTTTAAACCATAAAGTATTCAAGTGCAAACAAATCAATCCATATGATAGTAAAGTGTAATTTACCTTTTCTTTTAAGTTGATATTATTATCATAAATATTTATCTATATGTTTATTTAAATAATTTTTTACGTAATTAATTCATAAATTAAATTAATAAATTTAAAATACATTTACCATAAAACTTGAGCTCTCCTTAAATTTGCACATTACTAAAGAGTTCCTTGTCCAATGCACCAAGAATATCATGTGCAATTGTGCATGTCCTATCCACGCTGATTTATGTACATTTCATTTTATTGAGGGATTATATTAATTCTTTTGATAATAACAACAAATTATAATTATGTTGATCATTAAGAAAATAATCGCAAATCCAATTGCATATTTCAAAGATAGAGCTTGTATGCATTGTGGTGAGATATTACATTATGAGTCAACTATCTCAATTGCTTTTCCATTAAGGATGTTCATGCCAACTAAGGCCAATCAAGGAAGTGTGAATAATGCATTGTTTAGTATTTACAAAATAATGCAAAAGTTTTACTTGCATTTCTCAATGTAACCTTAAAAAATTTTTAATGTCTTATTTGAAAAATAAAAACATCTTGCCAATAAAAATTATATTTAGATTCCTATATATATTTTTTGGAAAATGGAATTCATATTATGGAACGATTAATGAATTTATAAATTATAATATTCTTTTGTTGGTGTAATGGAAGGTTATTATTTTCAACTAATGATTTTTTTTTGTAACAAAAGGGGGAAAACATAAGATCTTTTGATCAACACTATTCAATTTTATCAATTGAATCAATTTTATTGAACTACAATACTTATTAACATTCATTAAAAAAAATACATAAACTAATGTGTTACACCCTCAAATTAGAAGGTGAATGGCATGAAATATGAGATGATACTTGCACTTGTAAACCTAATAGAACAAATTGAACCTATACTTTCTCACAATATTAACATACTAGCAGAAAGAATACTTAATTGAAGAATACATTTCACTTGGAAAGTCAACTCTATGATTCAAAACACCAATTATATAATCTACTCACTTCTAATCTTCTACATAAAGTCTAGCAGAGTGTCCTTTGAAAATAAGGCATTTTAAGATTTATACAAATAGTCAAAATCCAATATTACATTGAAAGAGCTTTGCTCTCACACCACATCAACTACACATCATAAAAAATGATGGGGGACCCTGCTTGTGGACTAGTGGAACCTTGTCTATAGTACAAACAAGTTCAATTTACAAACAACAAAAGAACACAATGTCTACATGGACCAATGTGAGACTCACCGATGAAATGCTTATCCTTCCTTTATCACAAAAGTGGATCTTAGGGTTGCATTACTATCTAGAACCTATAAATAGTAAAGGAGTGAGTTTTGACACACAACAAGTAGATATTACAAACTTTAACCATAAGGAATAAATAGGAGGCAAAAGTGTTTAGTTAAAACATTAAGTTACAATATCATATTATTAGACAGTAAAAGAGAAGGAATACCATTATAAAATTCCAATAATAAGTTATGAATAGGTATAGAGTAATAATATCAATGCATAATTTAAATAAACTTGGATAATATAACTTAAGAGAAACTTTCAATAAAATATAATCAAAAGCATCTACATAGAACTAAAGGAAAATATAGATGTGAGCACAAGCTCACAGGGGTAAGTGACTACATGGAGCATTATGCTCATAATAATCAAAACAAATCTATATTTTGTGATCGACACACAAGGCTGACAACACCCTTCTTAGTTAAGATTCGGAGAGGTACACCAAGGCTAACAACTATTATGGTCTTTGTAAAGTTCTATACTAGACAGCCTCCATGAAAATCATTTTCTTAAATATAACTTTTTAAAAAAATACCAAAAGACCTTTGTATAATATTCCACCAAAATCTTAAACATTATAAAATTGAAAAAAAAAATATCATAATAACAATCCAATTTGTAGAAATGTGGCATCATCTGATAATCAACATTGTAGAACAAAATATTAAGGTCCAACACAAAATAAATATCACAATTTAAAATACTATCAAAATTTATTATTAAGAATAAAAAATTTTCATATTAAATTTCAATACAAGTATTTCAAATTATCAAAGAACTAAAATTAAATTTTTACATCTAGAAGATAAATTAAAATGGAAGGTTTGCTCAATAAATCAAGTAACAGGTCTAATTCTTTTAAAGATCTTAAATAAATCGATATATCTAGGACTAAGCTTACCCTAATAGACTGAGCCACTCTAATAATTGGAGATATTCAAATGAATTCATGGTTTCTAGTTTCAAATTCTAACAACCTTCTTCTTTCATATGTATAACTCTTTTGTTTATTTTGAGTCATCAGAAGTTGCTTTCTAATTAATTCTATCTACCTAATAGTCAGGTCTACTATCTCAAATCCTATTAGACTCTTCTCATCTAGCTCAACCCAATACAAATGTATCTATATTTTCTCTCATATATAGCCTTATATTGGGTCATCTGAATACTAGAATGACAACTATTATTATATGCAAACTTAGCTAATGGCAAATATATATTCTAGTTCCCTTTCATTTCTAAAACACATGCCCTCAACATGCTCTCTAAGATTTGAATGGTCCTTTCCATTTGCCCATTTGTCTAGGAGTGATAAGCAATACTAAATTAGAGTTTAATTCCTAAAGTTGTTTGAAGTGACTTTCAAAATTTTGATGTAAACTTGAGGTCTCTATTAAATACAATACTATTTAGCACCCTATAAAGTCTCACCATCTCTTTTATGTATAATTGGGCTAATTTATCTAATATATACATAGCCCTTATTAGTAAAAAATATGCACATTTCATCAATCTATCTATTATTACCCAAATAGCATCATATCCAGATAATATCCTAGGTAACCCTATAATAAAATCCATAACTATACTATCTCATTTCTACTCAAGGATATATAGGAGTTGTAATAACCCAACTAGTCTTTGATGCTCAATTTTCACCCCTAACCACCAAAATAATCTTTTTAAATCCTAATACATTTTTGTGGTACTTGGATGAATTGTGTATTTGCTCTTATATGTCTCTTATAATTTTTTTTCTCTCAATTCAATTTTATTTAGCACACAGATTCTATAATGGTACATAACTATACAATCCTTAGACACCCTAAATTCTAAGGTCTTACCATAAGAAATCTCATTCTTGATTTGACTTAAATAGTCATTGTAACACCATCATTTCTAGTTCATATCATGTCTTTAGATATCTCATTTTCAAGAATCATACAAGCTTTCAAGGAAAAAGGCAATAGAAATAATGAATATTTTCACGTTGCATAGCGTATAAAAATTTCGTTCAGTGTCACGTGAACCATGTGAGCTCATACAACACATTTCCATATTTAATTACATGGATAAAACTCATTTGGATCATTAAAAGTGGCCTACATCTTAAGAAACTTGAAGAGAAGCATAAAATAAACACATATATTTTATGTCAGCTTTTGCCCCTTTTCTGTCCCAATTTTGAAAAATTATAACTAATTCTAGAAAAATTGAAATATGCATTCTTGGCCATTCTTGAAAGCTACGGATGTCTACTTCATACTAAAAATATGTCTAGACTATAACATCCATCATAGAGGACGTTTGACATTCGAAATGGTCCAGAGGTCAAACTGCCCACTGGTGCTATCACAGATTTCTGCAGCAAACTTTAAAAATATCTAATTAATTTCACAAAAATCCAATCAATGCAAATGATACCAATCTAAAAGCTATGGATGTTAGCTCAAGGGTAAAAATAACTCCAAATCGGCTCAGGCATGCCCAGACCTCGAAATCCAATCAAACAGTTTTGGTAAAGCTCCTGATACTGGACAAATTCTTTAAAAATTCATATATCTCTCTCTAGACTTCCAAATGAAGTGCTTATAGTTAGTACAAGTCATTGGAAATTTTTAGTTTTTTGTATAAAATTTCGTGGCAATTGGACATCATTGGAACCCTGTGTGACAGATTTTATTTTTAGACCAGAGTGAACAGTGACATGACCAAAATCAGAAAATTTGCTAACTTTAAAAATTTATCAAATATTCTATAGACCTCTAAAAATTATGCTCTTTAACTTTCCAAAAAGCTCTAAAAAATTTCTAATTGCTTTTCAAATCTCATATTAATAAGAGCTCATTTGGCTAAAAAGTGATATAGAGTTCCATTATGGCCAATTTTAGCTCTATATAGAATACCAAAATGTCCAAATGGTCTTCTTTGAGTTTTGGTACCTTTTGGGCAAGTCTAAAAACATAATTAGGACTTGTGTAAGCTGGCCAAATGGTCCCAAATCTCATGCATCTCATTTTAGCTATTTCATCCACACATATGCACACCTACATCAATTTCCCAAGAAACATAACTTGGCATTACATACTCAATTTACAATCTAGCATGCACATATCACATTCTTTCATTTCTACATCATATATTATCATAATTACACATATTCAAGGGGTCATAGACCATATACAACAGTGGGTTACATCATTTGACATAAATATGGTCTTAAAGTAGCAAAATTCAAGCACTTTGTTGTCAAACTCTTTTTTTCAAGGTGGGTGGCTTCCATTACCTTGTCCACTTAGCCCACCTAGCATGTTAGAATATTGGAGAGGAGGGAATGAGATTCAAAGGATCCCAATAGCTCATCTCCCTTTCAATCACACATAATATATGCAAAGCAAGTCTTAAAAATGCATGCATGGATATAATAGAAGTCATAAACATTCAAGAAGCAAGCTTGGCATATAAATAAGTCATACAAGATATTCAAGAGCTTGCAAAGTGGATGGATTGGCCTCACCCTTTTTCTTATGGATTTTGAACTTGCCTCACCCATTCTTTAAGAGATTCTTAAACTCAACCATACTCTTAGGAGTCCATTTTGTTTTTGGAAGACTCTTTGCTTTGTCTCAACTAATCTTAAGGGTTCTTGGCCTCATCATACTCAAGCAAACTCAAACAAGTATCATAACATTATTTAAAAATATAATATGTTATCATGAAATCATGGCATATGAAATTATGCTAGCATACTTTTCATAACTTGAAAATACATATACACACATTCTAAGATAAGCTAAACACACATCCATGCATGAGAGAAGGTGGAGAGAGCTACCTTGTACACAATCACACACTTTTCTTCTTGAATCAAGACTCCCTCTTTTGGGTACACACACACAAGCTTGTGGAGATGCTTTCTCTTGACCTAGACACAATTTATGGAAGCCAATTAGGTTCATGAACTCAATTCTAAGGCTATGCAATTTGCTTAAATACTAAGTTGGCTTATAACCTTATTATGGTCTATAAATGCACCTAATGAAGTAACACCCCTCAAATAATTTCTAGGCTCCATTCTTTCCTTTCAAATATGATTCTTGGCTCCTTTTAGGCCTCTTGGAGTCATCACACAATTAAAACAAAGAGCCTAACTACATGTTGCTTCTTTAGGTCATAATATGGAACCTAAAACACCAACTCACTTTCTATGGATTCTAAATTTTTTCCAAGGCTTCCCCTCATATTCATTTATCATATATGACTCAAAATGGGTTCAAAAAAATTTAAAACTCTCCCTAGCTATGGAAACCCTTCTTGGCCGAGACAATGAGGTATATTGGGTTCCATGGAGCTTTTTTTGTTTTCTCAAGGGAAGATGTATGTGGGGAGTCTCTTAGGAATCTTAGAAGCTCATTTAAACTCTTATTTAGGACTAGGAATTATCATACAAAATCAGATTTTACAAGGTGCACTTGAAACCCTAGAATTTGCATCTTGAAATCTAATAGCTAATTTATTGTTTTCTTTGCATATTCTTGTTCTCCTCCCTCAAATTCCTAAGATTCACCCTTGGTTTAGTTGAAAACTTAATTCCCTAAGGCTGACCATATATGGGTCGAAATACTCATGAAGGGAGGAAGAGGATCAAGTAGAAAGATTGCATGATACCTTGATTTCCTTGGTTTTTCTTGCTTGTTCTTTGCTTTCCTTAGCTTCCTCCCTTAAATTTCAAAATTTCCCTTTTTTTTTCCTTCAAAACAGATTTGAAAACTTCATTTTAATCAAAGGAAACAAAGAAGAATGGAGGAAAGGAGGTTTGGATGGAAGAAAATATAGAAAACTACTAAGAATCCAAACCTTTTTCTTGATTTTTCTCCTCCTTTTTTTCTCCTTCTTGTAAGCCTAAGAGAGCATATCATATTCTGTATTTTGGATAGAAATTTCGTGCTTAAGAAGATGGGAGAAGAAAGGAGAAGTGTGTGGGAGCTTCTAAAAACACACTTTTTCAAAAATTCCAATTTCGTCCTTTCGTAATCGTAATTTCATTCCAGCTTCGTTTTAACTCTTTTTTTAGAACCGTCTTTTCCATTATAAAATTTAGGTTCCCAATTTAATAAAATACCTTTGGAATCACTCAATTTTGGACTAAAACCTTACTAAACGAACTGGTCAAAGTTCGAGTCAATCGACGTTAAAAAACATACATCGGAGGAGTTTTACCAGTCCCGGGGCTTCCTATAGTTTTTGGAGCCTCTAAGAATCCCAAAGAACTTAAAATTTTTATTTAAAAAGCCCTCCTATATGTTTTTCTAAAAGTTTCACTTATTTACAAAAATACCATTACATTTTGTCAGTTTCTGTCACAATTTATTTCTTCGTCCTAGCTCCGTTTTTCTTTTGGTCTAAGCCTAAAATTCTCATTTTTAGGAGTCTAGAATGTTAGTCAAATTTTTTGGGGGCTTAACTAATTCATTTTAGGAGACTTGCTTTGAAAACAAAAATCAGACATTACAGTCATCTTCCCTCTAGGCATCTAATATTGATTTGATTTTCATTTTTGATTTTCCAAACATTTTCTTTATTCTTCTAGATTTATTGATTTGATTTTTCTTGGTTGATTTTTTTGTGCTATTTCTTAGTTTTTGTTTGCCTAATTGGTTTATGACAAGGTCCTCTAGTGAGAAATTGATTGATTTGGATCCTAAAATCGAAAGAACCTTTAGAAGGCAAGTAAGGATTAAGAAAAATAGTAATAGTGTAGAAAATAGTGGTAGTACTTCTTTTATTTTTTATTGTGTGCAAAAAATTGATTGTGTGTTTCAATTTACTGGTGATAATATGGCTAAACAAAAGCAAGTGAATGCTAACATGAATATGCATATTCAAGCCAACTTAAATATAAATGCAAATTTGAATGATAACATGCATGTAAGAACCATTAGGGAATTGATAGCTCCTAATGTGCATTATCAAAATCTTTGTATACAATATCAAAAATTAGATGCAAATTTTAAGTTTAAGTCTGGTTTGATTCACTTACTCCTTAAATTTCATGGACTTGTAGGAGATGACCCTCACAAGTATCTGAAAGAATTTCATGTTGTTTGCTCTATAATGAAGCCACAGGGAGTCTTAGAAGAATAAATTAAGCTCAGAGCATTCCCTTTTTCTTTAGATGGTGTGGCTAAAGACTGGTTATACTATCTACCCCCTAATGCCATTACTTCTTAGGATCAACTGAAGAGGCTTTTTTGAAAAAATTCTTTCCCGTTTCCCGCACTGCATCCATAAGAAAGGAAATCTGTGGGATTAGATAGAATGGTGAAGAGACTCTGTATCAATATTGGGAAAGGTTTAAGAGATTGTTGTAACACCTTAATCTACTACCGCTATCTAGCCTCTCATAGGGCTCGGTTCCATATGATTTCCAAAGAACTAATACCAATCCGTGACATTTTCATGCTATGAAACTAGGTTTCATACACTCATTATCTGCCTCGAGGGTCCTATGTATCCATCATTCACATTCTCTACTCACACTCTACTTATACAACTCATACATAACATAAAACAAGCCATAAGCCACGGGCATAGAGCCAAAAACCAGAAAATGCATTTTTCTCATTTGTGCCCAAAAGTCATATTTTGGCTCTAACTTTGGAAAATCATATCTAATTCTAGAAAAATGGAAATCTAGTAAATCTTAGCTTTCTGGAAAGCTCTAAGTGTTAACTTTATACTAAAAATAATTCCCAATTGAAATCTTTGGGTTTGGACCATGTTTGACATCCAAATTGGGAAGGAGGTCCGGCTATCTCTGTTTCTGGCCTAGTTTACTGTCATGAACTTCAAAAATCTATAACTAAATCCACAAAAATCCAATCTGGGTAAACTATACCAATTTGGAAAGATACAGATGTCTACTAGAGGAGAAAAATAAGTCCAGATCAGTTCAGTAGCCCTTACACTCGAAAAATTAATGGAACAGTAACGGGATCAAATGGGCTCCCTGATGCTGATACAGAACTTCAGACAGTTCAATCTCTCTCTACAGACCTTCGATTTAGGTGATTCTAGTTGGTACAGGTCACTGTGGTTGCCTAGTTTATGTGTATAAAATTTCACAATATTTAGACTCCATTTGATCCATAATTGACAAAGTTTTCAAATCTGACTAGTTACACAGTGCCATGACCAATTCATGGAAATTTCTTAATTTCAAAAATTCACCAAATATTTTTTAGACCTCCGAATATTACCCACTTTAGCTTTTCAAGAAGCTCTCTACAAACTCTATAGGTATGCCAAATTTCATGGTAAGAAGAGCTCATCCGGTCATACTTTGACGGAGCTCTCAAAAATACCAGTTTTGGCACCCAAAAGGTTCAAAACGGGTCCAAATGACCTCTCACATGTTCTAGCCACTCATGGACAAGTTTAAAAGCATAAAAATAGTATATATAACATGTCCATGTGGTCCAAATCAACATACATTCCAAATTCACTATGCTACAGCCAAAAATACACTATCACATTCATTCATCAAAAAGGGCAAAACCCTCATTTCCATTGATTTAGCTATCAACATAGTTTATACATCATCTTTTCATACATATACACTTGTTACAACCTTTACATCTCAAAAATAGTGGGTGCATATACATTGTGGCACCACTTTACAACAAAATAACATCAAAAGACCAAAATAACCAAACACCTAGCTACACATGCATCTAGGCTCCTTGGTGTGCACTCGGTTCTCCTTGAGCTCCACCTAGCATATTAAGTTGGGAGGGGAAGGGGTGAGATTCAGGGAATCTCAGTAGCTTATGCACTTAATCAAGTAAACAATCAAGGCATATAACAAGTCAAAGCATGTGAATAAGCACTTAGTCATTGTCAAACAACCAACACACTTTGTACATGCTATGGAAATCACAACAATGCCAAAAATGGGCTCCCGGGACTTTTGGTCTAGCCTCACCCGAGTTTAGGGACTTTTGGATGGCCTCACCCAAGTTTAGGGACTTCTGACTTGGCCTCATTCGATTGTGAGACTTTTGGCCTTATCTCACCCATCTCAAGGGACTTTCGGCTTCACCTCACCCATCTCAAGGGACTTTCGGCACTACTTCATCCGAGCAATTCTCACAATTCAACACACAAGCATATTGGCATCAATGCATCAAAGTAATAGCATATGGCATATTTCACATAACAAGCATATACATAAACATACAATGACTATTACATCCAAGAATGCAACAAGAAAGAGTGGAAAGAGAGAGCTACCTTATAAGCTAAAGCTAACACAAGCCTTCCCTTTCACTTTCTCTTCTCCCTTCTTAATTTCACACTCACACCTTGATGGAGGTGCTTCACTTGAGCCTAGGCACAATCAAGAACAAGGAATTACTCTCTTAGAATATAATCTTTAGAGCAAACCTTCTAACATACCAGAACCTAGAGGTTCTCTCTCTCTGTCTCTAGAATGCCATTAACTCTTCCTCTCTCTCAAGCTCTCATGGTAGTGGAAACAACATTTTCAAAGAAAACACAAAGATTCAAAGATGTTTTCCACTTTCCTCTTCTGACCCATGCCCAAAATCTCACTAAACTTACAAACAAAATCGTAGAAAGAGAGGGCAAAGAGAGGAGATCAGAAATCTAAGAAGAAATGGGAGGAACTTGCTTACCTTTCCCTTGCTCTTCCTCCTTCTCTTGGTTTCTCTCACTCTCCACGCCTTTTTCTCTCCTTGGGTCGAAGTCTAGGGCAAAAATGAGAGAAGGAATGAGTTTGAGCGTATAATGAAGTCATTTTCTCGCTCTTTACACTCTTCCAGACTGACCCTCGCTACGGCGAAAATTAACCTTCGCTATAGTGAGCTCGTGTTATCTGGCTTCGCTATGGCGAGGTGTAACATTCGCTATGGTGAGCTCGTATCAATTCCCTTCGCTATGGCGAGATTTGACCTTTGCTATGGCGAACTCGCGTTAGTTCCAGACCTCACTTTCGCTATGGCATACGCTACAGTGAGCTGCCCCCTGGTTTCTGTATGGACTGCTGCCCGCACTCACTATAGCTAGAACCTCGTTCGCTATTGCAAGAAGACATTCTCACGACAGCGAGACCATTTCTCGCTATTGCGAGAAGACTTAGTACAGTTTCTGGATTTCAAAAATTTTCAGCTTTCTACTTTCTTTTTTTTCCTTTTCTTTTCTTTTTTCCGGTTGTTACAATTGTTATCTAGTTTTCCTCACCATTAAATTTTTGATCAATTACTAATTCAATATTTTTATAAGGGGATATTGAATATGGATAGAAACATGGCAGATGCTACTTCCAGTGGAGTTTTGGGTGATTTGACACCTGCAAGAGCCTGGGAGTTAATTGACAAGATGGCTCAAAATGCACAATAGTTTGGTGTGAGACAGTTAGTGCTTCGACAACTTACTTTAGCTCAATAGCAACCATAGTCAGCCTCTATTCCATCTTAGACTTATACACCACAGTCCTATACTACTCATATGCATTCATATCCTGTAACACCCCGAGATTAATTATGGTGTTAATCATAGACTTAGATTAATTAAGGATAATTAATATGGGATAATTGGGCAGGTTAGTGAATGAAAATTTTAGAGAGATAAATTATTAACATGGGTTTGAGAATTAATTGGGATAGAAATTTCATCTAGGCACAAATTAATGAATCATGATAAGAGGCTAATGGAGGCCCAATGAGCTAGATGCAGACCCAACCCAATTTAATGTGATAGAGGCCCAAGATCTACCTTGTATAGGCTCTTATAAGTGGTCCAATAACCCTTGTGCAGACCCAAACCTTTAAGCTCTTCAAACTTGGCCCAAACCCAATTAAACTTCAGCAACCCAATGTATGAAACTGGCCCAATAGAATTTTGCAGCCCAACAAGCTAAAATCTGAAACCCAATTAGATCTAGACCTTGGAGCAGCCCATGACCCATCCCTTGACTCAACTTAAACCCACTTAAAACCCTAATGCTTCAGCCACATTCCCATTTGCTGAAACACAAGAAGCAAATTCGGAGGTGGAGAAGGAAGCCAGGGTTGGGGGCAAGAATTCTTCATTTTCACACACTTAGAGCAAGATTCAGCCAAGGTAATAGTTAGACAACTTAATCCCCTCATTTTTTCCTTTAATTTGGTCTGATTAGTTTTTCATTTGGAGTATTTTCATCCTACCCAAAATCTGAAATGTAGGTGTTTGGGGATTTTCTGGGTGAAATTCGTAGGTTGAGGTTGGGGCTGGTATTAGGTGAGTTTAAACCCCCCATTTTGATGCTTTCTTTGTTGGTTTAAAACCCCCATAGCTGATTTATATTATGGATATTAATTTTGTACGAATTTGCTTAGGATTTTAGGGTAGAATATTGAGATTTATGGTAGAGGACACTAAAATTCGAATTTAGGATTTGTGGTGGCTGGGTAAATATTCTTAAGGTAGTTGATAACATTTAAATTTCTTGGGTACTTGTTGTAACTGTTAATAATGAATTAGAGTAGTAATTATCTGGTGCTATGATTTTAGGAATACTCTGTACCATTGGTGGCTGTTGCAAGTTGTCTACGAGTGAGATAACCGGGGTTTACATCAATTCCATGCATATGTCGGTTTAAATTTCATACTTGCTGTATATGAATGATTTGAAATGTTGAATGAATTGGTTAGCTATCTATTGTATGATATTGGACCTTGTGAGTCCATGGTGGAGCTGTGGTGCAGCTGCCACCCGTGCATGTGCTACGATCGAGCACCGGGTTATGATCAAACCCCAGATGCACTGAGCCCTGGTTGTGCTCAATGGGGAGTAGGTGCTGTGAACGGGCCTCTCCCAGTGTTAATGGCCTTTAACATGTTAAAATATGATTGCTAGTATGGGATAGTAATCATGATAGCCTAATCGTTTCATTTGCTGAGATGACTGATATGATTCTGATGTTGATTTTGATTCATGCATATATGTTAATTAAACTGGATTATATGATGGAATTGCCTTGGTTACTGAGATTTATATCTCACCCCGTTTTATGGGATTACAATTTCAGGTGAAGGTTCTTCGAGTAAGGATAAGGGTAAGTAAGTGAATGAACATCCATAAGCTGAGGCCCGATGTAGGGGAGCTACACTTGGTCTGAGTAGAATATGATAAATGCTAATTTTTTTTTGTTAAGTCTTGTATAGCATCATCATGCATCTGTATTGTCAAGCGTAGGAGTCTGTATTCTGATAATATAATGTGTACCTATTGAGGAGTAGGCCTTATTTTAAATTGGAACATTGATATATGGATTTATGATACCCGTTGTAAATCTTATTGAACTTGTGATATGACTTACCATTTGGGAATGTAACCTTAAGATATTGATATGAATCACTGATGTATGGAACCTCTAATGGAAAGTGTATCTAATGTTAAAGGTCAATGGTGCATGATTTATGTTGTTATCATTCCCTGGACTTGCTAATATAGGGTAATTAGAGGAAAGAAAATAACCCTTGAATCTTGAATAAACAAAGGATAGATTAGTTGGATAAATTAGGCTAAGAAAAGCTATTTGAGCCCCACAATTAAGGTAGAGGGGCCCTAAGGTGAGATTGGAGGGAGAAAGGAGAGTATAAATCCAGATTTTCAGAGTGTAGGACCAGAAGGTACTTCGTTGCGGCTAAAATTGAGTTGGCCGCGGCCAATAGAGGCGTAGTTGCCCAGGGAGAGTGCTAGAGAGGAATTCGCCACAGCGAAATGTGAGAGGTCAAACTAGAAGTCATCCAGAAAGAAATTCGCCGTGACGAATTATGGAATTGGCCGCGGCAAACTTTTAGGGAAATGTCCCCGGTATTCCGAGAGGAATTGGCCACGGTGGAAGGAGGAATTAGCCGCGGCTAATATCGAGAGGCGAGCGAGGAAGTTCCAGGAGGCTTCTTCGCCGCGGCACCATGTAGGTTGGCTGCGGTGAATGTCCAACTCACCGCGGCGATAGTGATGAAGAAAGGGGTAAAACAGAAGAGAATTGGCCGCGGCTAAGGGTAATTTGATCGCGACTAACATGCTGAAACACTTATATTACCTAGAAAATCTTGGTTTTCCATATGTTAATCACAAAGGATGATCTAGAGTCATTAGGATGGGTTATAACTTATGAGTAATAGATCTAAGGCTTATAAATGGATGTTTAATTCCCTTATGAATATAAGTGTATGAAATCATATGATTGATGACTCTAATCACATTAAGGTTTAAATTTTTCCACATTTTCATGACCTATAGTAATTAATCACGTGTTTAACCTTAATTATGATGATAAGAAATTAGGGTCATCATATATCCACAGTGATATACACCTAGACAAACATCTACCTTTACTACCTTGGTGGGACCCTTATGTGATATATGCTATTTGGCCACACATGCTACTGATCAGTGCTTGATGTTAGATGACAGGGTAAAGACTTGTGCTGGGATGTTTCCATTCAAGCTAATACAACAAGGGCAACAAAAGTATGATCCCTACTCTAACATATATAATCTAGGGTAGAGGGATCATCCCAACTTAAGATATAGGGGGAGGGTAATAACAAAATAGATATAATACTGTAGGACCTAGTGTACAACCTTCCCTACCTAAGAGGCAGTCGGTCCCTTGATAGGAGGAACCAAAGAAAGGAAGTGATTTGGAGGACATGATGAAGTAGCTAATGGAAAGCAATGCATAACTTAAGCAACATTTGCAACAACAGCAGCAGCAGCTACAGCTGAGCATGCAAAATTTAGAAAGAAGGGTTAATACTCAGTTATGCCAGTTTGCAACCTTTCTCAATGAGGTGAAATCTCAAGATTCAGGCCAATTATCATCATAGACGATTGTGAATCCAATGAATAGCAATAATGTTGGTGCCATCACTTTTAGGAGTGGAAAGGAAGTTCAGGGGTCCTCAGGTACCAATACCATGCATAAGTTAGTGTTATTAAAAATAAACATCGCACCAGATGAGCCTAAGAAAGAAAAGGAGCCAAAGAAGATTTTGTCTTTTCCACATAGACTGTAACACCATATATTTCAAGCTCATTTCATGACATTCACATACTTTACATTCATAGATTCCATGAAAGAGCAAGAAAGAGGAATTAAAATAATACATTTCTTTGTGTTGCGTCGTGTATAAAAATTTCATTCGGTGTTAACGTGGGCCATGTGAGCTCATAGATCACACTCTCATATTTAATTACATGAATATAACTCATTTTCATCATGAAAAGTGGCCTACAACTCATGGAACTTGAAGGAAAGCTTAAAATATACTAACATATTTTCGGACAGAGTTTGGCTTATTTCTATCATAACTTTGATAAATCATAACTAAATTTAAAAAAATTGAAATCATGCATTCTAAGCCATTATAAAAAGCTACAGATATCTAATTCATAATAAAAATATTTTCAGACTATAACATCTATCACAAAGGACGTTTGACATTCAAAAAGGTCTAGAGGTCAATCTATCCACTGGTGCTGTCATAGATTTCTGCAGCAAATTTTGAAAATGTCCAATTAATTCCAAAAAAATATAATCCATGTAAATGATACTAATCTAGAAATCTATGGATGTTAGCTAAAGGAAAAAAAATAACTCCAGACTAGCTCAGGCACACCCAGACCTCGAAATCTAATCAAATAGTAACTGAGGTCTGCTGGAGTTCCTGATACTGGATAGAATCTTTAAAAATTCATATCTCCATATCTAGACCTCCGAATGAGATTCTTATAGTTGGTACAAGTTACTATGAATGTCTAATTTTTCTTTATAAAATTTTATGGCAATTGGACATCATTTGGACCTTGTGTGACAAATTTCATTTTCGAACCAGAGTGAACAATGACATGACCAAAACCAGAAAATTTGTCAACTTTGAAAATTTATCAAATATTATATAAATCTCCAAAAATTATGATCTTTAGTTTCCTAAAAAGATCTCAACAAGTTCTAATTACATGCTAAATTTCAGATCAATAAGAGTTCATTTAGCCAAAAAGTGATATAGGGTTTTAAATTGGTTAATTTTAGCTCTATAAGGGATACCAAAATGTCCAAATGGCTTTCCTTGAGGTTTGACACCTCTTGGGCAAGTCTAAAAGCATAATTAAGACTTCTATAAGCTGTCCAAATAGTTCCAACCTTCATGCATTTCATTTTGGCCATCTCATCCACACTTATACATAATTGCATAATACCATCAATGTAGCTAGTTTGCCATCATATACTCAAATCACATTCTAATGGCTACATGACATATTCTCTCATTCATACATGACATATTATCATAATTAAATATGCTCAAGAGGTCATAGACCATATACAATAGTGGGTTACATCATTTGACATAAATATGGCCTTAAAGAACCAAAACCATGCATTATGTTGTCCAGCTCTTTTCTTCAAGGTGGTTGGCTTCCATTACCTTGTCTACTTAATCCACCTAACATATTAGATCATTGGAGAGGAGGGGGTGAGATTCAAAGAATCTCAATAGCTCATCTCCCAGTCAATCATACATAATGGATACAAAACAAGTCTCATAAATACATGCATGACATGTGGACATGTGTAATCATTCAAGGAGCATTCTTAGCATTTGAAAAAGTCACACGTAGCACACAAAGACTTGCCAAGCAAGTAGATTGGCCTCACCTTATTTCTTGTAGATATTGGATTTGCCTCACCCATTCTTTAAGAGATTCTTGAACTCAACCATGCTCTTGGAAGCCCACTTTGCTTTTGGGAAACTCTTTACTTTGTCTCAATCAATTTTAAGGGTTCTTGGCTCATTATAGCTAAAAGTTCTTGGCCTTACCACATTCATACAAACCCAAGAACACATCATAACATCATTTAGAAACATAATATGTCATCATGAAATCATCGCATATAAAATCATGCTAGCATACTTTTCATGACTTGAAAATACACATACATACATTCTAAGACAAGCTAAGCACATATCCATGTATGAGAGAAGGTGGAGAGAGCTATCTTATACACAATTACACACTTTTCTTCTTGAATCAAGGCTCCCTCTTTCGGCCACACACACACAAAAGTGTGGGGATGGTTTCTCTTAGCCTAAATACAATTTATGGAAGCCAATTAGATTCATGAAATTAATTCTAAGGCCACACAACTCTCTTAGACACTAGCTTGCTCTATAAACCTCATCATAGTTCTATAATTGTACCTAATGAAGCAACACCCCTCTAATAAATTCTAGGCTCCATTCTTTCCTTTCAAATATGATTCCTCACTTCTTTTAAGCCTCTTGGAGTCATCACAGAATTAAAACCAAGAGCCTAACTATATGTTGCTTCTTTAGGTCATAATATGGAACCTAAAGCACTAACTCAATTTATATGGGTTCTAAATTTTTTTCCAAGGCCTCCCCTCATTTTCATTAATCATATATGACTCAATAATGGGTTTAAAAAAATTTAAAACTCTCCCTAGGTTTACAACCCATCTAGGCCGAGCCTATGTCTCCTTGTAGCTTCCATAGAGTTTGCTTTGTTTTCTACATAGAAGATGTATATAGGGAGACTCCTAGGGATCTTAGAAACTCATTTAAACTCTTATTTAGGCCTAGGAATCATTGTGTAAAATCATATTTTACAAGGTACAATTGAAACCCTAGGTTTTGCACCTTGAAATTCCATGGTCTTTTCTTGAATTTCTTTGCATATTCTTACTCTCCTCCCTTAAATTCATGGAATTCACCCTTGGTTCCCATCAAAATTCCAGCCCCCTAGAATCTACATACATGGGGCAAAATATGGAGAAGAAGGGGGAGGAGTAGTTACCATGGGATGCAAGATTTACCTTGTTTTCTTACTTTTTCTCACTTGAATCTTGTGTTCTTTGAACTCCTCTCTTCAAATCTGAATTTTTTCCTCAATTTCTCCTTTAAAATAGATCCATATACTTCATTATAATCGTAGGAAAATAAAGGAGAATAAAGGAGAAAAGGTTTAGAAGAGAAAGAGCATGAAAAACTACTAAATTTTCATACCTTAATCCTTTGATTTCTCCTCCTCTTTGACGTCCTCTTATGCGCCACTCTTCCTAGGGTTTTCCTTTAGTCTTGGGCAGAACTTGGTCCTGCAACATGAAGGGAGAAGAAGGGTGCATCATATATATAGGTGGGAGGAGGTTACATTTTTCAAAAATTTTCATTTTGCCCTTCGTTCTTGGCATTTTTGTTTCTCCTTCATTTTATCTCCTTTTTGAGAACCTTATTTTCTATTATGAAATTTAAGTTTCCAATTTAGTAAAATTCCTTTGGAATCACT
Source organism: Erythrophleum fordii (assembly GCA_032878935.1). NCBI lineage: Eukaryota > Viridiplantae > Streptophyta > Magnoliopsida > Fabales > Fabaceae > Erythrophleum > Erythrophleum fordii. The sequence goes on along the minus strand of JAVQMF010000055.1, from coordinate 28,478,573 downwards.
CAAATCAAAACTAAAACCTTTTCGAATGAATTCGTCTAAGTTTAAGTACACCAACTTTGAAAAACATGCACCGGAGGGGTTTTAGTTGTCCCAAGGCTTTCTATGATTTTCAAGGCCTTTGAGAACCCCAAAGAACTTAAAATTTTCATTTAAAAAGTCCTTCTATGTGAATTCCAAAATTTGCTCAAAATTACAAAAATACCATTATGTTTCGTAAACTTTTCTTAAGAAATTGTTTCTTCATTCTAGGTCCATTTTTCTTTCCATCTAAGCCTGAGATTCTCAATTTTAGGAGTCTAAAATGCTTCCCAAATTTTTGAGACCTTAACTATCTCATTTAGGGGGACTTCCTTTTATATCTAGTGAATTTCATTCGTTTACGAAGAAACCGTACGTTACGTTTCTCACACTTTCTCTGATTTTCAAAAAATCGGATGTTACATAAACCTACTATGGGAAAGAGGCAAACTGAAGTAGAAGTTAAAAAAGAAATCCTTGAGACTTTTAAGAAGGTTGAGGTCAATATACCTTTGTTGGAAACAATCAAGATCATCCCTAAATACGCCAAATTTCTTAAAGAAATATGTACCAACAAGAGGTGGCTAAAAGGGAATGATAAAGTCAATTTTGTCAAGAATGTTTCAGCACTTATATAACCAAAAATGTCCATTAAATGCCAAGATCCGAGCACTTTTACAATTCCATGAACCATTGGAAATTTTGATTTTTCTGATGCTTTGATTGATCTTGGTGCTATAATTAATGTTATGCCTAAATCAGTGTATTTATCTTTGCAGATGGGAGAATTGAAACTTACTAGAGTGGTTGTGCAGCTTGCAAATAGGAGCATTGCTTATCCTTTAAAGTGTTAGAGGATATCTTGGTTAAGATAGAGGATTTGATATTCCCAACTGATTTTTATGTCTTTAACATGAAGGATGATAGATATAAGTCTCGTGGTCATGCGCCACTCATCTTAGGTAGACATTTCTTAAAAACTGCAAAGACAATCTTAAATGTGCATGATGGTACTCTTCAAATTGAGTTTACTGGCAATATGATACAATTCAGTATATTTGATGCCATGAAACACTCGTGTGATAATAACTCTGTTCTTAATGTGAGTTTGATTGATATGCTTGTTGATGATACAAGTACTGATTTTAGGGATAGCATGTTATTTGTGTACCATTTCTCGCTATAACTAGCAGACTTAGAAAAATTTCAGGATTTCAAAAATTTTTAACTTTTTTTTTTCTTTGTTACAATTTAGACCATGTGACATAGCTAACTTGGATGATTCTCTTAACTGTAAATGTGCTAGATCCACTATATGTGATAGATGTACCCAAATTAGTGCTTTCATTGAGAGTAGTGAGTCCCTTGCATTTGCTGATCATCATGATTATGTGATTTCTTCTTTTTGTGATGATTTTATTATTAGTCAGCATGTGACTGATTTAGATGATTGTGTTAATCTAGATCACTCCTTTAGTTTTAGCGATGATGTGCATGTTGTTGTTTTCCCTTATTATTTAGATGCTACTGGATTTATTGTTTCTTAAGATGTATTACATGTTGATGTTTCTTCTAGATATGTTGACCATCCTAGTTCATATATGTTCACTCTTAACTTGCCTACTGATAGTGGTACTGAATGTTGTATGACTAGTTCACCTGGTAGTGATACTAATGTTACTACTGCTATTGGTTTCTTTATTGATATTCATTCTGCTAATGTTTCTAAGGATAAAAAAGTTGTTTCTTTTTTCTGTGAGTTGTCTAAATAGGTATTTAGCGTAGAAAAGATTGAAATCAAACTACTTATACCTTCAGTTGAGCAAGCTTTTACCTTAAAACTCAAACCATTGCTAGACAATCTCAAGTATACATATTTGGAGAAAGATGAAAAACTTCTAGTGATTGTAGCTAGTAACATTATCCCAAAGGAGGAAGATAAGCTTCTAAAGGTCTTGAGGAAGAGAAGACAAGCAATAGGGTAGACCTTGGTAGATATACTTAGCATTAGCCTTGATACATGTATGCACCAAATTTTGTTGGAGGATGGAGCAAAACCAATGAAACAATCTCAAAGGAGACTGAACCCATTTATTTTGGATGTGGTTAAAAAGGAAGTAGCTAAAATTTTATTTGCTAGTATTATATACCCTATTTCTAATAGTCAGTAGGTTAGTCCTGTGTAGATGGTTCTTAAAAAGTTAAGGATTACTATGACACCTTAATCTCCTACCACTACCTAGCCTCTCCATAGGCTCGGTTCCATATGATTTCCAAAGAGTCACTACTCTCCCGTGGCATTTACATGCTATGAACCGGGGTTTCATATACTCATCTTTTACCCCGTGGGTCCTGTGAACCCATCTCAAGCATTCTCAACTCAAAATCCATATAGATGACTCATACATAGCATAAAACAAACCATAGGCCACGGGTATAGAGCCGAAAACCATAAAAATTTCACTTTTTCACTTGGGCCCAAAAGTCATATTTTGGCTCTAAGTTTGGAAAATCATAAGAAATTGTAGAAAAATGGGAATGCAGAAAACTTTAGCTTTCTGGAAAGCTCTAAGTGTTAACTTTACACGAAAAATCATTTCCAATTAAAATCTCAACATTTGGACCAAGTTTGACATCAAAAATGGGAGGAAGGTCCAGCTGTCACTGTTTCTGGTGTAGCTTGCTGTCATGACTTTCGAAAATTCATAACTAAATCCACAAAAATCCAATCTGGGCACATTATACCAATTCGGAAAGATACGGATGTCTACTAGAGGAGAAAAATAAGTCCAGATCATTTCAGTAGCTCTTGGACCCCGAAAACCGATGGAACATTGATGGGGGTCAGGTAAGCTCCCTTATGCTGATACAGAACTTCAGTCGATTCAATCTCTCTCTACAGACCTCCGATTTGGGTGATTCTAGTTCCTACAACTCACTTTGGTTTTCTAATTTATGTGTATAAAATTTCACCACATTTGAAATCCATTTGGTCTAAAAGTGCCACAGATTTCATTTTCTGGTTTAGATGAACAGTACATGACCAATCCATTAAATTCTCCCAAATTCAACAATTCCCCAAATATTCTCTAGACCTCTGAATATTACCCACTTTAGCTTCTCAAGAATCTTTCTACAAACTCTAGAGGCATGCCAAATTTCATGGCAAACGGAGCTCATCCGGTCATACTTTGACGGAGCTCACAAAAATACCGAATTTGGCACCCCAAAGGTCCAAAACGGGTCTAGATAGCCTCTCACACATTCTCACTCCACATGGACAAGTTCAAAAGCATAAAACCAGTATATCTAACATGTCCATATGATCCAAATCATCATACATTCAAATCTCGCAATGCTACGGCCAAATATACACTATTTCATTCATTCCACAAAAAAGGGCAAAACCCTCATTTCCATTCATTTGGCTATAACATAGTTCATACAATATCCTTTCATATATTTACATTTGTTACAACCTTTACAACTCAAAAATAGTGGGCACATCTTCATTTGGCACCACTTTACATCATATTTATATCAAAATATCACAATAAAACTAACATTTTCCTATACATGCTCCTAGGCTCCTTGGTGTGTGCTCGGTTCTCCTTGAGCTCCACCTAGCATATTAGTTGGGAGGGGAAAGGGGTGAGATTCGGAGAATCTCAGTAGCTCATACACTCAAGCCAGCAAGCAATCAAGGCATATAACAAGTCAAAGCATGTGAATAAGCATTTAGCTATTCTCAAACATCCAACACATAATGTACATGCTATGGAAATCACAACAATGCCAAAAATGGGTTCCAGGGACTTTTGGTCTAGCCTCACCCGAGTTTAGGGACTTTTGGATGGCCTCACCCGAGTTTAAGGACTTTTGACTTGGCCTCACTCGCTTGAGACTTTTGGCCTTGTCTCACCTATCTCAAGGGACTTTCGGCTTCACCTCACCCATTTCAAGGGACTCTCGGCACTACCTCACCCGAGCAATTCTCACATTTCAACACACAAGCATATTGGCATTCAATGCATCAAAGCAATAACATATGGCATATTCCATACAACAAGCATATACATATCATACAATGACTATTACAACCAAGAATGCTATAAGAAAGAGTGAAAGAGAGAGCTACCTTTGGAGCCAAAGCTAACACTAGCTTTTCCTTTCAATGTCTCCTCTCCCTCCTTAGGTCCACAATCACACCTTGATGGAGGTGTTTCTCTTGAGCCTAGACACACAAAAGCATGCAATTACTCCCTTATAATTTAATTTAGAGCAACCCTTCTATCTCATACAACCTAGGGTTCTCTCTCTAGAATGCCATTACCCCTTTCTCTCTCTCAAGCTCCCATGGTAGTGGAAAACCTCATTTCCAAAGAGAACTCAAGGATTCAAAAGAGTTTTTCACTTTCCCTCTTCTGACCCATACCCAAAATCCTTCCATTTACACAAATAAAACCGCAAGAAAAGAGGGCAAAGGGAGGGGATCAGAAATCTGAAGAGAAATGGGAGAAGTTACCTTACCTTTCCCTTAATCTTCCTCCTTCTCTTGATCTCTCACACTCTCCACGCCTCTTTTCTCTCTTTGGGTCGAAGCTTAGGGCAGATATGAGAGAAGAAATGAGTTTGGGCGTTTAATGAAGTCTGATTCTCGCTATTTACTCTCTTCCGGACCGACTCTCGCTACGGCGAAAACTAACCTTCGCTATAGCGAGCTCGTGTAATCTGGCTTCGCTATGGCGAGGTGTAGCCTTCGTTACTGCGAGATCGGGTCAGTTCCCTTCGCTATGGCGAAATTTACCATTCGCTATGGCAAAATCGCGTCAGTTCCAGACTTCACTCTCGCTATGGCGCACGCTACAGCGAGCAACTCCCTGGTTTCTGTATGGGCTGCTGCCAGCACTCGCTATAGCTAGAAACGCCTTCGCTGTTGCGAACTAGCTCTCTCGCTATTAGCGAGATGTTAAAGAAGAACCTTGTACTTAATTTTGAAAAAATTCATTTTATGGTTCTATAAGGCATTGTATTAGGTCATGTTGCATCTGAATAGGGCATAAAGGTTGATAAGGCTAAGATAGATGTTGTCACTTCTTTACCATACCCGACATGTGCTCGAAAGGTCAGGTCTTTCCTAGGTCATGCAAGTTTTTATAAAAGATTCATACAAGGTTTTAGTAAAATTCTTTACCATTATCAAAATTGTTATAGAAAGATGTTGATTTTCATTTTAATGATGCATGTAAAACAACTTTTGATGCTCTTAAAAAAAGATTGACTTCTCCACCTATTATTCAACCCCCTAATTGGAATCTCCCATTTGAGCTCTTATGTTCTTCTAATTATGTTGTAGCTATAGTTTTGAGCCAGAAAGTGAATAAAAGGTCCCATGTGATAGCTCATGCATCCAAGACTTTGGATGGGGCCCAAGTAAATTATACGACCACAGAAAAAGAATTTCTTGCTATTATTTTTCTTTGCATAAGTTCAGACCTTATTTGCTTGATGCTAAAGTTATTTTTTTCATTGATCATGTAGTTTAAAGTACTTGCTAAAAAAACCTAATGCGAAGCCAAGATTGATTCAATGGATGCTTTTACTTCAAGAGTTTGATATTGACATCTGGGATAAAAGTGGAGCAGAGAACTTGGTAGCAGACCACTTGATCCAAATTAAGGCTCCAAAAGTAGATTCTTTACCTATTGATGATGATTTCCTAGATGAGCATTTGTATGTTGTGCATAGTTTCTATCATTGGTATATGGACTTCGTAAATTATCTAGTTGCTTTTAAATTACCTGTTGACTTGAATAAACATCAGTTGAATAAGTTTAAGAGTGAAGCTAGATATTATATTTGGGATGATCCATACTTATAAAAACTTTGTAGTGACCAAGTGATTAGATGTTGTGTGTCTAATATAGAATTTGATTCTATCTTGAGATTTTATCCCATACTTGCATGTGGATGTCACTTCAGTCCAAAATGCACAACTAGAAAGGTTCTAGATAGTGGATTATATTGGCCTACCTTGTTTCGTGATGCCTTTGATTTTGGCAAAAGATGTGTTAGGTGTTAACAAACAGGAAGCATATCTAGGAGAAATAAAATAGCACAGCATCTCATTTTGTTTTGTGAAATCTTTTATATGTGAGGCATTGATTTTAAGAGACCTTTTCCTATTTCTTTTGGCTTTGCATACATTTTACTAGTTGTTGATTATGTTTCGAAATGGGTGGAAGCAAAGCCCACTAAGACAGATGATTCTTCTGTAGTTGTAGAGTTTGTTCGTTCTTATATTTTCTGTAGGTTTGGTATCTCCAGAGCTATTATTAGTGACTAGAGCACTCATTTTTGCAACCAAAGTATGCAAAGCTTACTTAGCAAGTATAGTGTTGTGCATAAAGTGGCTACTCTACATCACCCTCAAACAAATGGCCAAGTAAAGATTTCTAGTTAGGAGGTGAAGTAAATTTTGGAAAAAATAGTGCAGCCAAATAGGAAGGATTGGAGCAAGAGGCTAGATGATGCACTTTAGACCTATAGGACTGCCTACAAGACTCCTATTGGCATGTTACCCTATCTACTAGTATTTGGGAAAGCTGTCACTTACCGATAGAAGTGGAGTATAAAGCTTATTAGGCTGTAAAGAAATGCAATTTGGATTTGAATGGAATGGGATCTTAGAGAAAAGTTTAACTCCAAGAGCTTGAAGAGATCTGTTTGGAAGCCTATGATAATGCAAAGATCTATAAAGAAAAGACAAAGGCTATCCATGATAAGATGATTGCAAGAAAGGAGTTTGTTATTGGAAAGAAAGTTCTATTTTATAAATCCTACTTAAGGCTCATGCCAAGTAAACTTCGTTCTAAATGGGAAAGTCCTTATATTGTTTCTCATGTCTTTCCTTTTGATGCAATGGAGTTTTTAGATGAATAGACTAGAGCTAAATTCAAAGTCAATGGACATAGGCTCACGCACTTTCATGAAAAAGTTCTAAGGGATAAAAAAAAGGAGCTTCAACTTCAACACCCACCTTGATTATCCAGTTATATAGTTCCCTTTTCACCTTTTATCTTGTGTTGTCTTTCTTATGATTGGATCTTATGCTGGCATTGAGGACAATGCAATGTTTAAGTGTAGGGAGGACATTTAAATAAAAATGTTTTGTTTTGTCTTATTTTGATTAGTTGATTTTTAGTTTTTTGTGTTTTGTGTTTTTGAAGGATTGTTCTTAAAAAAAACTTTGTTTTTATGGAAGTTGCTAGTAATGAGGTGATCATAGCTTTGATATATCTTGATTTGATAGAAAATTAATTTTATGTTAAGAATGCAAGTTAAGTGGCAATTAGCTTAGCTTTAATGAACTTTGATGATAGTCAGTTTACCTTATGAGATTTTGGACTTATTAATATTCATTTCTAATGTGTATCTTATATCTTGCTTTTACTCTAGAATTTGATTTGAATTTTATTCAAGGCGATTTTTTTTTCATTTGCCATGCATGAAAGTAATTAAGGCATTTATTCTTGTTTTGTTTTATGTTAGCTAAAGCCAAAAAGCCATCCCTCATTTATTTTATCCATTTGCTTAAACCCATTGAGCCATATATGTTTCCTTTTTCCCCTTTTAGACATGAAAAGCAAATAAATAGTCTTCCTACCTTGATTAGGATACTTTTAATTATTAAGAGCATTGTATCTTGCCAAGGTGGTTAAAGGTGCATCTTTTATATCAATTTTAGGCAATCTGTTTGTTCTTTTTGGAAATATACCAAGTAAAAAAAAAAGAATGATTCTTTTGTTGAAAAATATACATGGTAAAAAAAATTAGAAAATTTATAGAAAAGTAAAAGAAAGGCATGTGAAAAGAAATGAAAAGAAGAAAAAGAAAAGGAAAGAAAATCTACTTTTGTTCTTTTAGTACATATTCTTGTTTGTAGTGAATGGGGCTTTGAAATGCACTGTATTTACACTTTACATCCTCTCTTGATGCTCTTGATAATTTTAAGTATCCACTTTGCTTTTTGAATTCCCTTCATTCTTTTATTTACCACTTATTTCTTACCTTAACCTACATTACAATCATAATAAAGACCTTTTGATTTATATATTGGCATTTGATTTTGAGTGGTGGAAATGTAGATAATAGTCAAGCATATGGTAGTAAATTTGGATAGGTTGGAGTTTGAGAGTGAATACTTAATCCTAAACACTAGAGAGTAGAGTGACATATACTAAGCCAAGTGAGGGACTACCATTGCATTTCATTTTTGTTAAGTGTATTGCCATGGTACTTGTTGTATTTATGCAATTAATATGACTTGGATAGTTGAAGTATTGATTTGCTATGAGTTTCCTTGTGCTTAGTGGCCTACACACTTCCATTTTTGGTTTCTTTTCATTAGCCTTTTCTCAGAGTTTTGGTTTTTTTTTTCCCAAGAGTGCAAAAGTTTAAGTATGGGGGAATTTGATAATTGCTAATTTTTATATATTTTATTTTCCTTAATTTAGACATTTTAATGGTAACTTGTGGCTTACTGAACTTAATTGGAAGATATTTGATTTTATTGGCCATTTTTGTATTCTAGGAATTTATTTGCAAAATTATTGAATTTTAATGTATGAATTTATTTTAAATAATTTTGTGGATATTCCTACTTTATATTTTTCATTCTTTTGTGCAGATTTTAGGCAAATAAAATCTAACTCATCAGGTAGAAGTCATATGAAGGGTAGCTCACGTGGAAGTTAGATGGAAGAATCACGTGGAAGGAGCTAAAGCATGCACCGGCTATTTATACAATTCCTTGCACGTTACACATAGACATTCAAACCATACACTCATCCATTCACGCATAGCAACACAATGCACACATGGGTCTAGCTCTCTCCCTTACTTGACACACAATCACATTGTCACCAAAATTCTCACGGGTCCAATTAATGCACTAGCTCACTTATAAGCACATGAGGCTTCATATTTGGACTGCTCTCTCACACACTTGTAAAGTCACTCATACTTATTCGCGTATACAGCACCTGATGCATACACTCACATCTACACACACGAAGCTACAAGGGTGGTTTCACGTAAAATCATGCATGCAAAACCATTTTCGTTCCATTCACCATGTTGATACACCCATCCACATCACACACTAGTCACAGGTTTTCACATTCAGACAGCATGCAAGGGATTCTCACACGAATGGAGGTACACCCATTTCATATATTCACTCCACGTATGGTTATCTTACTCTCTTCCATTCCATAGCTTCCTCCACATAAAGTCATACACTTACACGTAGGCATGGATTCAAGAAGGCAGCACGAGTCCAGGCCTCCATGATATTCCACATTCTCATATGCATTTACACATACACACATGCATAAGGGGGACCACTAACTCATGAAACCCACCTGGTACATAATTCACGTGAGAGGGATGTGGAAAGATGAGATGGAAGCATAGGATTTTGATTTAAGTTAGAGAGAACATGTGGGAATGAACCATTTACAATCACGCTACTCATGAAAAGAGGAAGCCACGACACTCCACTATCATGTGAATGGATAAATTCCATTATTTTCATGTAAACATACAAGAGAGCATGTGAAAAATAAAAAAATGGTATGGGTTCTGGGTAGAGGAGAGAAGAAGGCTGGAAAGAAGGGCAGAACGTGAGAGGTTGGGATGAGCATTCATGAAAAAAAAAATAGAACGTTGCGGGTTTTAAGTTCCAGGGATGAAAAATGTAATATTCAATTTTCGTTAAACGATAGAAATGGAAACATTTTCAAAGTAAGTCCCCCAAAATGAATTAGTTAAGGTCTTAAAAAATTTGAGTAACATTCTAGACTCCTAAAAATGAGAATTATATTCTCAAATAGAGAGAAAAATGAAGCTAGAATGAAGAAACAAAATTCAACAAAAAAATCACAAAATGTAATGGCATTTTCGTAATTTTGAGAAAATTTTGGAATTCACACAAGAGGGTTTTTTTAAATGAAATTTTTGAGTTCTCTGGAGTTCTCAGAGGCCTTGAAAACTATGAGAAGCCCTGGCATAGTTAAAACCCTTACGGTGGATGTTTTCCAATGTCAGCGTACCCAAACTTTGACGGATTCGTTCATGAAGGTTTTAGCTACGATTTGAGTGATTCCAAAGGTATTTTACTAAATTGGGAACCTAAATTTTATAATGAAAAAAGAAGGTTCTCAAAAAGGAGCTAAAACGAATTAGAAACGAGAATGCCAAAGACAAAGGGCAAAATGAAAATTTTTAAAAAGTCTTCCATCCTCCACTTATATATATAAGGCACCCCACTCTCCCGTTCATTTTAGCTTTATATTTTTCTACCCTAAACCAGAGAGGAAACCTTAGGAGAGTGGTGCACAAGAGGAAGAGGAGGAGAAATCAAAGCTTGAAGGTATGGAATTTTGGTAGTTTTTCATGCTTTTTCCTTTCCAAATCTCTTCTCCTCCATTCTTCTTTATTTCCTATGATTATAGTGAAGTTTATGAATCTATTTTAAGGGAGAAATTAAGGAAAAAATTTAGATTTCAAGAGAGAAGGCTAAAGAAGACAAGATTAAAGTGAGAAAATAAGGAAAAAATAAGATAATTTCTTCTTCCATAGTTGCTATCCCTTGCTCCTCTTCTCCCTATGGTTCGCCCCACTCAAGAAGTCATAGGAGGGCTTGGTTTTTAGGCAGAACCAAGGGTGATTCTTAGGAAGAAGGGTGTGGATATTAAGAATATGCAAAAAAAATTAACAAATAACCATGGAAATTCTAGGATTTTATATGTTCCTTGTAAAATCTAATTTGATACCTTGATTTCTATGCCTCAATGAGAGTTTAAATGAGCTCTTAAGATCCCTAGAAGTCTCCACATGTGCTTCCTCCATCAAGAAAACAAACCAAAGTCCATGAAGACCAAAACCACGCATAGTCTCGGCCTAGATGAGTGAGGATACCTAGGGAGAGTTTTAATTTGTTCTAAGCTCATTTTTTAGTCATATATAATGAATGAAAGTGAAGGGAAGCCTTAGGAAAAATTTAGAAACTATAGAAAGTAAGTTAGCCTTATATATTCCATAATATGACCTAAAAAAGCAATATATAGTTAGGCTATTTATTTTAATTATGTGATAACTCCAAGAGGCTTAAAAAGAGTCAAGAATCATATATGAAAGAAAAGAATAGAGCTTAGAATTTATTTGATGGGTCTTGCTTCATTAGGTGCATTCTTAGAAACATAAAAAGGTTAATGAGCCAAGTTAGTGTCTAAGCAAGTTGTGTGATCTTAGAATTAATTCCATAAACCTAATTGGCTTCCATAAATTATGTTTAAGCCAAGAGAAATTATTCCCACAACTTTGTGTGTGTGAGGCTGAAGAAGGGAAAGGACATTCAAGAGAAAAAGTGTGTGCTTACATCCAAGGTAGCTCACTTCTCATTCTCCCATGCATGAATGTATGTTTGGCTTGTCTTTGAATGTGTGTATGTGTGTTTTAAGCCATGAAAAGTATCCTAACATGATTTCATATGCCATGTTACCATGATGATGCATTATGTTTCCAAATGATGTTTATGATGTTTGCTTGGGTTTGCTTGAGTGTGGTGATGCCAAGAACCCTTAGCCATGGTGAGGATGAGCCAAGAACCCTTAAAGTTTAGTTGAGACAAAGTAAATAGTCTCCTAAAAATGAGATTGACTCCCAATAGTAAGGTTGAGTCCAAGAACCTCTTAAAGAATGGGTGAGGTAAGTCCAAAATCCACAAGTGAATGGGTGAGGCTAATCCACTTACTTTGCAAGCCTTTGTATGCTATATATGACTTCCTCAAATATTGAAAATGTTTCTTGAATGATTACACATCCTATGATACTCATGCATGCATTTTCAAGATTGGTTTTGCATTTTTTATGTGTGACTAAAAGGAAGATAAGCTATTGGGATTCTTTGAATCTCATTCCTTCCTCTCCAATGTTCTAACATGCTAAGTGGATAAAGAAAATAAGGAAATGGAAGCCAACCTCTTGAAAGATGAGAGTATGCCACCAAAGTGCATGGAATGTGCTTCTTTAAGGCCATTTAAATGGCAATTATTGTAACCTATTATTATATGTAACCTATGACCTCTTGAACATGTATAATTATGTTAATATGTTATGTATAAATGAGAGATTATGTTATGGGAATACTAGAATGTAATTTGAGCATGTAATGGCAATTTTAGTTTCTTAAAGACTTGATGCATTAGTGTATAAGTGGAAGTGGAATGGCCAAATTGAGATGCATGAGGTTTGGAACCACTTATTTAGCTTCTACAAGTTATATTCATGCTTTTAAACCTGTCCAAGAGGTGTCAAATATCAAGGGAAGTCATTTGGATACTTTGGTATCTTATATGGAGCAAAAATTGACCATATTGAAAACTTATACCACTTTTTATCCAAATGAGTTTTTCTTGATCTGAGACTTAGCATGCAATTAGAGCTCATTGAGAGCTTTTCGAGAAGCTAAACTGTAACATTTTTAGAGGTCTATGGAATATTTAATGAATTTTCAGAATTAAAAAAAATTCTAATTTTGGTCAAGTACTATTCACACTAGTCTGAACATGAATTCTGTTACTCAGGGGTCAAATGATGTCCAATTGTCACAAAATTTTATAAAGAGAAACTGTATATTTCTAGTGACTTTTTCCAACTAGAAGCACCCCATTTAGATATTTAGAGAGGGAGATATAAATTTTTAGAGTTTATGCCCAGTATCAGGCATTTAGACTAACCTCATCTACTGTGATTGGTTTTCGATACCTGGACATGCCTGAACTAGTCTACTGTTATTTTTCTCTATAGATAACATCCATATATTTTCATATTGGTATCATTTGTATGGATTATATTTTTTTAGAATTAATTGGACATTTTTTAAGTTTGTAACAGAAACCTGTGACAGTATCAGTGGCCAGCCAGACCTTTGCACATTCTCAAATCTCAAACGTCTTCTATGCTATGTTTCATGGCCAGAACATATTTTTAGCATACATGTATATCTTTCTATAATGGCAAAGAGTGCATGATTTTGATTTTTCTAGAATTAGTTATGATTTTCCAAAGTTTGTGACAAAAGTGAGAAAATTCTGGCCAAAATTGTATTCATGAATTTTATGTATCCCTTTGCCATACATGAGCTCTAGGCTAATGTTAGGGATGGAAATGAGTTGTATCTATGTAATTAAATATGATAACGTGATACATGAGCTCACATGGTCCACGAGACACCGAATGAAAATTTTATATGCGATGCAACGCTAAAATAATCAATATTTTATATGCCATATCTTGTGATTTTCATGAAGTGCATGGCATGAGACATAGGAATTGCATGAGTAAGGCCAAGAAATTATGGTTTCACAAAAAATGCAATACTCCTTCAATCAAGCTCCATGGCCGTGGATTTCTCCTCAAGAATTTCTCCATCCAGCTCTTCAATGGTAGCTTAAAATTGCTTGGGTAGCTTGATGAAGATGTGACTTCCATAGATGAAAATTTGAGCTTTAAGATGCATCTCCAAATTGGTTAAATTCTCTTCTCTCCATCCTTTACTTTTAGCATTGATTTTTTTGTTTAATTTGATTAGGTTTAGCTTGTTAAATGGAGAATTTAGTGGCTAAATGTACTACATTAATTTGCTCTGTATTTTGATTTTAATTTCACATTTGGAGAATCATTTTGATGCTTAAGTGTTTGTAGAAATTGCATAATTAATGGCTGTCCAATTTGCTAATCAATTCCTCTTGTTTTTAGGCCAATTAGTGCAATGGTTATTGTATTAAGTGGCTGGACTTTTGTGTGATTATTGTATTTGAGGAATTCCTTAATCTAATTGGTTAATTAGCAACTCTAAGTAGATTGTTCAGCTACTTTAGTGAGCACTTGGGTACTATTTTTGTGTGTTTTTATCCCTAACTCAAGTGATTAATTTTTCAAGGTTCCTTATGGCTACAATTTCTTTGATAAATAGTAATTTTAGGTTGGTATATTAAAAGGGAGCAAGGATAATTGAATCTTAGGAAGTCCATCAAAAGGCTAGTTATCACATTTTTCTTAATTGTTGCCAACACTTAGTCTTATGCTTTTAGTTCTTGTTATTTTTCTTTAATTCAATTAAAATTTAGTAATTAAAAAACCCCTAAACATTTCTCATTTAATGTCACTTGGAAAACTTTTTCACAAATAATTAGAAGCAAAAAACTCTTTGTGAAATGACTTAGGTTGTACCATTAGCTACAAAATCTTTAATCAACCTAGTCATTTGAGGTTGTTCGACATAATCGTCACACCACACAGGTAATGTCTCTATATTTTGAGGGTAAATATTACCGCAACTAAGTCTAAATCATGCATGGGATAATTTTTCTCATGGGTCTCAACTACCTAGAAGCATATGTCACTACTCTATCATGTTGCATTAATACACATCCTAACACTTTTCTCGATACATCACTATAAATCACAAAAAGTTTACTAGAGTTAGGTATAATCAACACAAGGACAATGGTCAAATGGGCTTTCAACTCTTGGAAACTCCTATCACAACTATCATTCCACACAAACGGTATTTTTTTCCTACTTAGCTTAGTTAGTGGTAAGACTATCTAAGAAAATTCCTATATAAATCTTTTATAATATTCTACCAAATCTAAAAAACTTCTAACCTCGGTAACGGTTTTAGGCTTATCTAATTGTAACACAGTTTCAACTTTATGAGGATCAACTGTAACCCCTGCTTGCAAGATCACATGACCTAAAAATCTTACTTTAATTAGCCAAAACTCATATTTACTAAATTTAACATACAATCTCTTATCTTTCAAGGTTTCTAGAACTACTCTTAGATAACTCTCATATTACTCAAATGACCTAGAATATATAAAGATTTCATCAATAAAGACTACAATAAACTTATCCAAAAAATGTCTGAATACCCTATTTATATAGTCCATAAAAACAGTTGACGCATTTGTCAACCCAAAGGTATAACCAAGAACTCATAATACCCATATCTAATTTTAAAAGCTATCTTGGGATGTCTTCAACTATAACTCTTAAATGATGATAACCAGATATAATCTTTATCTTAGAAAGCACTAATACCCCTATTAATTGATCTAAAAAAATCATCAATTCTAAGGAAAAGAAATTTATTTTTAACAATAACCTTATTAAGTTTTTTATAATCTATATACAATCTCAAACTACCATCTTTTTCTTTTATATATATAAATAAAACAAGAGCTATACAAGGTGATAAATTAGGGCGTATGAACTCTTTCTCTAATAATTTCTCAATTTTTTTTTTAAATTTTGCTAGCTCAGTAGGAGTTATTCTATAAGGAGATTTAAACATTGGTCCAACCCCAGGCATAATATCAATAAGGAATTCTATTTCTTTCTTAGGAGGTAGGCCACTAAAATCAAAATCTTTAGAGAAAATTTTTGGGAATTTTCTAACTACAGGAATCTCATTTATCCCTTTCTTTGCATCAGCCTTTATAGAAAAAAAGACTAGGAACCTTTGGCATCCATGTTCTAAATATCTCTCAACTTAAGCAGTGGACAAGAAAGATAACTTAACCCTTGTATTAGGTATGATCCAACATTCAGATAACGTAATGGTTTTATGTACATAATCAAACATAACATTATTAGCAACCATTCAATTCATGCTAGTAATCAAGTCAATATCATGAAAAAGCATATAAATAAAATCAATGGTAGTAAAAAAATCGTTAAATTGTACAGTGACATTCAAACAAACTTGGAAAGTAATTACATAGCCTCTAGTAGGGGTAGTTATAGACAAATAATATGGTAAAGTACCAATAAGTCGACCTAGTTTTCTCACACAATCATAGGATATAAACGAATGACTAGCACCTAAATCAAGCATAGTAATCATAGGAAAACCAATAACTTTAATTATACCTTTAATTAAATTAGGAGATACATTAGCTTCCTACTAAGTGAGTGCGAACACTTTACCCTGGGTCTGTGGTTTAGGTGGAGGCACCATTTCTATCTGAGAACAATTTTGGGCTATGTGTCCTAACTTTCCACATCTGAAATAGGTCACTTGTGATGGTTGTCCTCTGCTAGGCTGAAATTTCTTCTATTTTTGCCCCTCTTTTATTCTAGGATACCTTACCTTTGTTCTTATTGGTAACAGCCACACTCACATTTTCTTCTTACCTTGGTCTTTTTAATTTTGTGGTTTCTTTCTAACTAACCCCTACTTGTATAGGTGTAACACTGAAATTTATTTAAAAATAATTATGATGAGTTAGGGAATTAGTGTGGGTAGTTAAGAAAATAATTAAGCGGAAAGGGGAAATGGAACTTATGGAGGAATAAATTGTTAATGTGGGTTTAAAGATTCAATTGGGCTAGAAACTCAATCTAGACTAATAATTAATTTAAGTATGCTATGGATAAACACTAATAGAGGCATAATTATATTTTTTAGCAGACTTAACTTTTTATTGTGAGACTTAGCCTAAGAAAGACTACTTCGCAATGGCCCAATCTAGTTTACTAAGTTAAAAGCTCAAAACTCCATTAAAAATCATAAAGTTCTACAGCCCAATTCATTAAACTAAGGCCCAGGAACTAGGAAGGAGCCCAATTAGTCTTTAAGCTAATAGGTTAGCCTATTTCTCATTTAAACCCTAGAAGAAACTCCTTGCCATTCAATTGAATTTAGAAACACAAGAGACAGGTTTAAGGTAGAGGCTAGGGTTCTTGGCATAAATCCATCATTTTTCACTTCTAAAGTCAAAATCAATCAAAGTAATTGTTATATAACTTGACCATATCATTTTTTTCTTCATTTTAACCTGATTGGTTTTTCATTTGGAGCATTTTCACCCACACCCAAAATCTAATATGTGTTGTTTGATGTTTTCTCAGAAGATTTTCAAAGGTTGAGACTAAGAGATATTGAGTAAGTATAAATTTTTCATTTTGATATATTTTCTATTGGTTTAGGGCCCCTATAGCATATTTATGATATGAGTGGTGATTTTGTATGAATTTTCCTAGAATTTAAAATGTTATTCTGAGGTTACTAGTGTAGACACAACCAAATCCAAATTTGGCTCTTGTAGTGGTTGGGTAAGTATTCTATAGGTAGTCCTTTGTGGTTTAATTCCTTGAGTAATGAGTTTGCTGCTATAAATAATTATTAGTAATAGTAATGGTCTGGTTTTGTATCCGTAGACTAAAGTAACATTTTTGTTGGCTCTCAAAGAATTATCTACAAGTGAGGTAATCGGGGTTAATATTAATTTCATGCATATATCTACTTTAATTTTATATCTATTGCACAAGTATAATTTTGAATGCATAATGAATAGTTGGCTATCTGAATTGTATGTTTAGACCTTATGAGTTCATGGTAGAGCTGTAGTACAGCTGCCACCCGTGCATCTTATTTCAATCGAGCACCAAGTTATGATCAGACTCTTGTATGCACTAAGCCTAGGTTATACTAATTAGGAAATTGGTACCATGGATGGGCCTCTCCCAGTGTTAATAGCCTTTAACATGTGGAAATGTGATTGCTAGTATAGGATAACAATCACTGATAGCCTAATTGTTTAATTGGCTAATATAATTATCATTTCTAATGCTTATCTGATTAATTGCATCTATGTTAATTAAATTAGAATATATAAATAGAATTTGCCTTTGGTTACTGAGATTTGCATCTCACCCCATTTCATGGGCTAACTATTTCAGGTGAAGGCATTTCGAGTAAGGATAAAGGGAAGCAAGTTGATGAATATCCATGAGATAGGATCTTGTGTGGGAAATGTTGCACTTGGGTTAATCTAACTTAGGATATATGTTAATTTTTTTCATTCTTTTATAGATCATCATTATGTATTCATATTGCCAAGTGTAAAAATTTTATGTTTTGGTGATCTATGATGTACCTAATGGGGAGCTAGACCTTATATAATCTGGAATTTAATGCGTACGCTTATATGTTAGATATAGAACCTTGTTGATCCTAAGAAATGGTCTATTATTTGAGAATGTAATCATGTGATATCTTAATTGCTGACTTAGACTAATAATGCATAGAACCTATATTGAAATTTATATTTGGATGATAATATTAGTAGTTATAAATCTTTCTTATTATCATTGATATATAAATTGCTAATGTATGTTAGTAGATGAGTAATAATCAATATCTAGGATTTGAGTTGGTAACGACAAACATGCTGAGTAAATTAGGTGGTGAAATGCCATTGGAGCCTCCAAACTAAGGTAGAATGGCCTTAGATTGTTACTAGAGGAAAAGTTGGAGAGTATGGGATGAAATTTGTGAGATATAAATGCAGAAGAGAGTTGAACCGATTAGCTAAGTCACAGCCAAGAGGCAGTCAGAGGCAAGGAGCGCTGCAACATGTAACATCTTGTTGTGGTGTAAAACAAAAAATTCACCTGAGGAGAGTAACATAGCTCCGACGCACGATGTTCAGCCGCAGCGTAAGTTAAGGCAGTCAGGTAAGGAGTGCTCCAAAGAGTAGATTCACCGCAGCGTGAGAGCATCAAGTTGCGAGGAGAATCAAGGGAGGAAAATTCTAGATTCCAATAGCTAGTTTCGTTGTGGCATAAGTATGACCCGCCACAACGTTGATTGTGAAATTTTCTACAATAGGTTCTATGATGCTCACCCGCCGCGGCACCACATAAGCTCGTTGCAACGATTTGTGAAAGTGTGAATAGTAATTCCTAAGAGCACTTACACCGCAGCGTGGGTATACCTAGTCACGACGAGAATCCCCAAACTTGATTTTTAGGTTCCAATAATCAACTTAGCCATAACAAGAAAGGTCCAAGTCATGATGAAGGTTTCCAAACTCCTATTTTTAACTTAAAAACCTTAAGATTTAGTATGATAAGGTTATGTAATGCTTTAAGAATGTTTATGAGAGGTTTTTGTGAGTCAAAATTAGTAGTAATAGTGAATCAAAGGTCTCTAATTAATAACTAGGATCATTTGTGGACTTAAATAGTTGTAATGATTTGGCAAATAACCCTAATAATATTAAAGTTCAAATTTTTTTACCTTTTTTCTATTTTAATTAATTATAATGACTTAGACCTTTATTAGAAATTAGGGTGGTTACAATAGGCATCATATCTTTCAGATCATTTTTAGTAACTTTGCTAACCTCCACAAGAGCATTAAAAATTCTGACTCTTTTTGGAGAGACTTTGTCTCTAATAGAGGGCTTCAATCCCTTCTCAAAGCATTCATACCTCTATTTTTCATCATCACATTTCTACAAATAGGAAGAATACCGAGACAATTCAATAAATTTAACAACATATTAATCCATTATCATCTCATCTATTTGCTTCAAGTTAATGGATTCCATCTCTTTTCAGTCCTTAACTAAACTAGGAATATACTTTTCATAAAATTCCATTAAGAAGTTTTCCTAGTTAATTAGGATATTTATGGTCTGCATAATCATCTTTGTGCTATGCCACCAATGATCTACTTCTTTTTTCTTTTTTTTTTTTGCATAAATGTGGCTAGCATGGCTTTCTATTCCATAGTACAGCTTTCATTTTAAAAATTTTCTCCAACTGCATTATCCATGCCTTTATTTTCTATACATCTAACTATCCATCAAAAGAGGATGGACAATTCTTTTTGATCTAATTCAACAACTACTTATCAATAAGCTGGGTCTATACTTGATTTTAAGGGGGTGTAAGAGGGTTGTTAGGAAACTGGTTATTGTGGTTCAAAGGCATTTCTTCTATCATCATCCTTTTTAGTTAGGGCATTCTACACCTGTAATATCATTTCCTGCTGTTGCTACATGATCTACCTCTATTATTCCATTATAGCTTGTTGTTGATCCAACTAATTCATAATAGTTTGCATAGGATCTTCAAGGTCTACCCTAATAGGTTTGCTCCTTTTAGTATTCACCATGTTATCTAAAAAGAATCACAACCTTAACACATATATAAATATTCATAGTACAGTTAATAGTTCCATAAATTCCTGACAATCACACACTATATACATAAACAATCAAGCACCCCCCTCGATTCAAACACAAATAGGTAGGTTGCCTAAACCAGGCTCTAATACCAAAAATGTTACACCATAATGTTTTCCACATTCATTGTATATATAAGTCTATTCATTGCAAAAATTAAGGTAACCAAACCTTTAGTAGTAGAAATTATGGTTACTAAAAGTGCCAAATAATTCTATAATTTTCATTCATGGATTTTCATTAATTCATCTTACAAATTCTTGCATAACAAATTTGTGACAATCAAGATGACATATAAGTAGGAACAAAGTCCATGGAATTAGCCATTTGAACATTTTGACCATAGAATATCTAATGATATCCAAATTTTAAAAATTTATAACTTGAATTATATAACTTTGATTAATGTAAATTAGGTATATTTAGAAAGCTTATAATGTGAACTTCCTACTATAAAAATTTCAAGCCAAAATGAATCCATTTAACTTCTCAAAGGGCACAAAATTCAAGAGCTGTGCAAAATGAATGCAACTGCATAATTTAACTTTTTAAGACTATATTCAAAAATTCATCAAATATTATATAGAGTTCTAAAAAATACAAACTTTTACTTGTTGGAAAGCTCTGTATATCCCCTAATTTTTGTCAAATTTTAGCCCCAAATTAGGTCATTTGGGCTGTCAAGGGTAAAAAGATAGTTTATAACTCCAATGGTTTAAATTTTGATTCCAAATTGTACCAAATGAGTTTTAAAATGTCATTTCTCATTTTGAGCAAATTTCAATCCATAAATGCATCATGTATGATTGATCCATGGCATAAAATTTGTCTTGTAACTCAAAACCACTATCCCACATGTAAGAATATACATGAATATCAAGGAGCTCCATATGCTAAATCTTATTCTATCATGTCATTCATACATCAAATGGTCTCTATATTAAGGTTTGGAGCTATTAAATATGCTTGCACTACAGTAATTAAAATATGGGTTTACATAGACATATGTAAAACATCATAGTCTAGGCCAATGGATTGACATAATAAATTTTTTTTATACTTTTTGCTTTTCCTTGCCCTTACTTTGCATATTACTTGGCCATAGTTAGTGGAAATAAAGAATATGATATTCAAAAAATTCTAATAGTTAATTTAATATTTAAACACACATGTAATTTACTCAAACTTATGGAAGCAAGCAATGTATATAATGAAAACATATTCAAGTTATAATTCATGTTCTAGAGATCCCATGACTCCAACAAGTGCAAATCCATGCTCTAGGTTATTTTATTTTTTTGACTTTGTCTTATAAGTTTGCCATGAGAGACTTTTAAGTCTAAATAGGTACATCGATTAAGCCACATAATTTTTAAAAGAATAAAAAATACAAAAAAAAAAATCCTTTTAAAAATCTAAAAAAAAAATAGAAAAGAGGGAAAATAAAGAAAGTATGATTAACCTAATTTCACAAATTAAAACACACCAACCAACCACAAATTTATTTCGTTTGTGAAATCGAGTTACTCTTATTTTTCTTCTCTTCAAGAAAAAAAAAAAAAGGAGACACTAGTTTTTTACCCATTTAAATTATGTGAGTTTTGATCTATTCATTAGGTACAAAGGCCCTAGGTCACTTTCCTAAATCAAGTCCACTTTTGTAAATATCTCCTTGTTTTCTTTTTACTCAATTTCTTGTAGATATTTTTTCATTATTGGTTTCTTCTCTCTGCTTCCTTTTTGCATGTGTTTTGATTATAGTAATTAAAATAAAGTTAAAACCATATTAATTTTGCATAGTTAACTTAAGATAACTATTCTTAGAAATGAGTGTTATAAGGTGTCTAACATATTCCCCACAATGCAATTGACTCCCAAACCATCTTTAATTTGCAAAGCACCTTTCCATTTCCATCTTGAAAATGATTTTTCCAAAGATTTTTCCTTTAATTAAAATTTTGGTTGTGACTTTATGAAATTAGTTTTTAAAATCATTTTAAGAATCAATGTATTTTCTCTTTTCTTTACACCATTCATATTACATTTGACTCTTGACAAATTGTAAATTGTGATAGTACTAATATACTAATAGTTTAAATTATAAACATTTTGAATGCCAACTTTAGTGGGAACTTTCCAAGCACATGCCTAAGAGACTCACCTCACTTAGAGCTATTAAAAGTGTCCTTCTTTGGATTTCTCATGCTAACATTATCCAAGATCCCCAACATTCCAATCTCTAATTTCTCTTTGTCATCAGAAAGCATGCATCCTTGCTATACCTAGCTCGGAAAGAATGAACTTCTTTTAGAAAGAAGGGGTAGCTTTGGAGACTTTAAAGCAAAACCTTCAACAACGAACAAAGTCCTTTAACACATCAGACCCAGTGACCTAGAAAACCTGGTTTTGGTTCGACGACCTCGAGGCAGACTGGACCAATTTAAAAAAAAAAAAAAAAGAACAAGAAAAAAGAAAGTGACCAGAATCAGGTTTGGTTGAAGGACCTAACCAAGGCAGGTGTTGGGCTAACCGTCCCAGCCCAACATGGCCTCTATTATTAAAAAAAAACCTAAGTATTAAACTAAAAAAGTTCTTTATTTTAAGAACCATTTTACAATTTTAGCCAAAAACATGTAAACATACTTATAAATTATGAATAACCAGGGGGTCAAGGCCCTTGTCAGGCCCTATTTAGTATGATTATTACATTTAAATAAGAGAAATCAAGATTAAGAAAAAAAAGCCCATGTATTTTTTGAATTTAAAATAAAAAAAGAACAGCCAAACAACCTATCTTTGGCATTTGGGTTGGCCCCTTCTCAAAAAAAATCCAAAATAAAAAATAAAATCATCCCAATTGAACTACTAGGTCCCAAATTATTACATTTTAAAGTTTTAATTTCTATATCTATATTTTTTTTTATTTTCTTCTTTAAACTCACATTTTTTTTTAATTTTATTGTGTAAATCTCAAAAAATCACATCAAAATAAATAGCTTTATACTTAAAATGGTCAAACCAATATAAAAAATATAAAATTTTTAATTTTTAAAGTTTTTTAAAAACAAAGAAAAAAAACTTTGATTTGACTTGATTAGTCCAACTGTTTAGCCCAACCCAATCACAAGCAAAACTAGTGCCAAGTTAGGCCATGCTTTGGGCTCAAAATTTGGAACCCAATTTAAATCAAGTCAGATTTTAAACTATGATAATATCTAACTAATTTGTGTACAACCTTAATATAAACTGAATAGCTCAAAATATCAAAGATAAGGTAATTAACTATTTTAATGTTTTTTGTTTAATTGGCTTTGTACCCAAAATATATATGTAATATACTCCCTCTTATCTATATTATAAAATATTTTTAATTATTTCACACAATTTATTAAAATTATTTAACTACTTTAAACTCTTTAAATTTATTTATTTTTATTTTTGCTCTTATTTATATAAGAGAAAAAAAAAAGAAAAAAGTTGAACTAATTTAAAAATATATATTTTAAAAAAATTACCACAAAAAATTATATTGTATCTTATATTTTAGATCAAATAAATTTTTTAAAAAATATTTTATAATATATATATATATAATCTAAAAAATAATTGTTGGCAGATGTTAAACCCAAACGTGTCTGTCAACAAAGAGTCCACGGAGACAAGGAAACCCGCAATGTTTTATCATCATCATCAATTATAAGTGGGACAAATCTATCACTTCAACTTCTAGCTGTCCCACACAATGAGGCGGTGCCCTTGTTTGGTTATAATGCTACGTTGACTTGATAATAACCAAAAATATTGGTTTTAATTATGCTAGTCATCATTTTGATGATTTTTTAAAATTATAGTTTAGTTTTTTTTACTTTCAATTAAAGTCATATTATCTTTTCAGTTTGTTTATCAGAATAATTTAGTGTCTAATCTTGGTTAGATCAATCTTGTACTATTTAATATATAAAAAGAACTAATTGAAGGTAAATTAAAATTTTACTTTTTATGACTTAAACAAAGTCACCTGTTGCACTATCTAATTGTCTTTATAATTGTTTTAATCTGATAATTATAAAGATAATATATTTAATTCACACTTATTTTAAAAATTAAATTTGAAAGACGGCCAAAAGTATTTTAAAAGATGACATTATATATATATATATATATATATAAAGTAATTATTATATATACTTGGTGCACTACGTCATTTGTATACTCTACAATTTAGATTTATTTTACACGTGAATCTCACTTGTACTGTACATAAACCTCACTTGTACAACTTTAATCTTATTCATTGATTTTTTTAAATACATCATGTTTTAAGTGTATTTAAAAAAATTTCATATATATATATATATATATATATTGTAACATCTTGCACTGTTCCCACGCCATGAGCAGGGTAACGTTATCTCGGTCTCCTCGTAGATGCTGCCCTTTTTTTTTTTTTCTAGTAATCAAATTCAAAATAAGGGCACGACAATAGAAACTACATAGATCTATCCGTACCCGGGATCAATTCCTCAAGATTGCGCCTCTTTCCTCTTCCATAATAAATAAATAAGTGAAAATGAAAATAAAAAAGATAAAACTAAATTACTTTCTGAAATGAACTAGAATGAATGAAGTGAAATTAAACCAATATTTTAATCACTGATCTTTTTAACTGTACAATTTTTAACTGTACAAAAAATTGTACACCAATTTGATAAGGCTCACTCCTCCAAAAGCCTCCTTATACATCAGCACTGGCACCAGTTTGATTCAATTCACTTGTGCTTTAGAAAATCTACAATCTACAATTCTACAAAAATCTAAGAATCCATCGTGTTTAAGGGAGGGACCCCATGAAATTTATACACAAATTTCCCACCACCATTACTTAATCTAAGACTAAGTAAGGATTAAATCAGTTAATAAGGTGAACTGCTAATAGAACATGGGGCTCTATTATGTGGGTCCATTTGTAGCCATTATTCTGAGGTGAAGCGCAAATCATCGATGGCAATGGACAGATCAGATTCCATCACCCCCTTATTACTCTCCTTTTGCTCAGTACTATTGCCATTGATGCCATTCTCTTCTTTCCCTTCAGCTTCTGCAGCTATAATACAGTCCTGGAATCTGAAGCAGCTGATGAGATGGTCATTTGTTAACCCAGCAACCTGCATGAAGGAGTACACAACTGTTGGACCCACACTGCGGAATCCCCTCCTCACCAGGTCTTTGCTAATAACATCAGCTTTTGGTGTTTTCGCAGGAACCTGTCTAGGGTATCTGAATCTGCTAACTATAGGCTTGTGGTTCACAAAACTCCAAATATACTTCTCAAATGACCCAAACTCATCTATGACCTGGCATCAGTAAAACCTGCAAGAAGTTAGTTGTGATGATAATCATCATAGCCACAAACGCAATCTGCAATTATGGCAGTTCAGCACAAATGGGGCATTTTGATGGAGAAATTCTTAGGTAGGCCTGATCTATATAAATAATAATAATAATAATAATAATAACATACTACTAAATTAATCATCAAATATGTAAGCATATTAATTAATTTTCTAGTTAGGCCCCCTTTTGATATGCCTATACATTTTTGGTTTATAAATTTTTTATAGACCAAATCTGATTAAGAATTGGAAAAACATCAAGTTAGTTAACTTGGGACATACCAGATAAGCAACATGGCAGGTTAAAGAATCCAAATAATTAGGTTATATATTGCTTTTGCATAAATTGGATTACTTAAAGGTCAGGCTGCACAGAAGATTATGTCATAGTTTGTCCCATATGGATCTTGCACATTGAATAGGGACGAGAACCACCATAATCCAATTAACTTTACTACCTAACCTACCAAATCAAATGATCACAAACACCAATTTTAGGTCATTCAATTGATCGTGCAGAAAATTGAAGACACACTAGCTATCATAATTATATCGGTAAAAGTGATAATGTCCATATTATAATGGAGCTCAATGCAGAAAATATATGCAGCAAAACAGAAAATGCCACCAAACATGCAAGACATTAACTAGTTTATTTCTTTCCTAACTAGTGTAACATAATTAGAATGTACATGCAAGTGTCCCAGGATTCTGCATTATATTCAGGGTTAATGAATGACGAAGTACAAAATGACATCCAATTCATTTCAGGTGGTAAGATCACCATGTTGTCTCTTGGACGTAGAACTAAATGTAGATATCACCCAACGTGAGATTATGGTTTTAGCCATTTAGGTGAGTGGAATACTATCAAGCCCGTGATTCAAGGTTCTCTTGGCTTCTAATGCTCCAGGAATCAAGTAAAAAATTATGAACCAACCCACAAGTGTGCATATTTTCTTACAAATGTTGCACAAGTCAAGAGAAAATAATAATCTACCTTTGTTATTTGACGTGCATTCTCAATTATGGCACGCAGTTTAAGTTCTGAAAGTAGAGAGCTTGCTGCGGTTCCTGGTGCCATCATTTTCTTCTCATTCAATTTTGAGACAGCAACTGGATCAAAGTCTGCAAAAGCTTCCCTGCAAATAGCCCTTTTAGTAAAGATAATGCAAACAAAATCATGAGGGAAGAGGCTACAGATGAGGACAAAGGTTTTATAGCAGCCAGTTCACATTTGAGGCTTGAAGTTAAATTTTAAATTTAAAAGGATAAGCAAAAGCAATATGGGAGTTCTGGAGAAGCAATACCTAAAAATATGCCTTTTGCTTAGAATGGTTGGCCAAGTGAGTTCTGCCAGAGCACTTGAAAGTACAAGAAGCTCAAATAGTTTCCTACATGAATAGAAGGTGTCAAGATAAACATCTAACTAAAGAAGGCATACTCTTTTTTTCAAAATACTTGACAATTAATTTTTATCTATCACATACTTGTCATCATGAACCGGAACTCCCCATTCTTCGTCGTGAAAAGTAGCATAACATGGCTCTATCATCAACAGTTGAACTTAGTCAGGAAGCAAAACTAAGAAAAATGCAGTTCAAAATAAGTCTTATGAAGACTTTCTAGGAAAGATATGGCATGGCATGTCGCTATAAAGAATACTCATCTCTACAGCCATCAGCAAATCAGGTTCACACCATTTATTTAATAATAAATAATCATTCCATTTTTTTCTCTTCAAAACATCAAATGAAATCTATGGAAAAAAGCACATATTGAAGTGTCATACATGATCATTAGAAGCACAATAAAATGGAAGGGACTCAAATATCTTACAGAAGCAACCTTGCATCAGAAAACTAGAGTTCATGCCCATTTGACAACTTACATGGAAAAGCATACAACGAAATGCAAATATGACAGCTCTGAATCCAATGAATCCAATAAGCTTAATCTACAATCTCAATCTTCATGAACTGGAAGTTATCTTCAAGTTAAATGACAATCATACAATAGCAATATCAGCGCAAGATAAATTTGAAATCAACTACCATATGCTTATTCCTGATTGTAATTTCAATCTGAAGAACCAGAATCACAGAAATATCCACCAAATCCTGGTGATAATATCAAATTATGGTCCGTGTCAATTCCAAAATCAGTAATAAATGTCTTCGTATGAATTTAGGAAAAGTTAAAGAAGAAAAAGAACTTACGAATTTAGGAAAAGTTAAAGAAGAAAAAGAACAAACCAGTATTCGGAGTAACCCAGGCACACCTCTTCTTGGATTGTAAACCATCAGAAGGAAGAGATTCTAAAACACCATCAGAAGCAACACTTCTTGGCTTTGACACATACGGCTTCCTTCTACTACCTAGGCTATTTGACCGAATCAATCTGCCAGTAGATGCTCGACTATGAAATGAATCTGTGGAGGCATCAGATGAACATGAAGCATTCAAGGACAAATTGCAATGCAATAACTGCTCATGCCGGCGGAGTACTGAAGTAACACTGGCAGGATGCGACTGAGGAGAAGAAGTGACAATTGTAGAAAATTGATGCGATTTCTTCTCTTTGGCTGATACAACCTCGTCCCGCAATTTATCAGCATTCTTCAGTGGCTTTGAAGTTGGTTTCCTCGAACTATATGATCCAGACTTGTTTCCAGCTGGTCCAAGCACAGGCCTTGCTTCTGAATCAGCAACATTCATAGACCTCAATCTTGGAGCTCCAGACATTGATTTGGTTTCCTGAACTCTGCAAACAATCACCTAAAATATTCCAATCTAACCAGTCACCACCCAGTGAGTTCTTTAAGCTCTAATATCCATCAGCAGCCTATGAAATTCACTGAAACCCTCATTGTTTTATTAGTTCAACTCCTAATGAGTGCAAAAAAGATTGAAACCTCACACTCCCAAACACAGATCTTGGATGCTTACCTCCAAAATGCACTAATTGTAGTCACAGCTGCGTTGGGCATAAGTCAAAATTCTCAAATCACTGGAATACACGCTCAGAACCACCCAAAACCTGTAATTTAAGAGACAATAAAGCACCCGACCCCATTCCTCTCGTGCCCAAATTTTTGAACATCCCAAAACCCGGAAAACTTGAAGTCAATAGGGTTTAGGTGCATAACATGATCGAAGTCAGTAAGATGGGTTCACCTTTTGACCAAAGTTAGGGTTTAAATGGAGCTAATAAAGGGTTGCATTCTATCTATATTCCCGATAACTTTCAAAATGAGCTTCCGAGAGCATCGAAACTCTGAGATTCCATTCTGCATTGTGGAAAACGAGAGCGCTCTGCAACCTCAAAAAGAAAACACGGGTGTTCAAACTGTGTTGCTTATTATTATGATTTTTTTTTCAGTCGCCCCACATGGAGAAAAAGCTGACACATTCCTTTGCAGTTCCCATGCTTTTTTCCCCAGAAAATAGCAGTGAAAGTTTCCGGGATTATGCGAGGAAACGGGCGTCTTCCTGCAAGTAAGAAATCACTGAAATGTTATGGGTTTGATCTTTGATCTTCCAACTTATATTTTGATCTTCGGAGTGGGTTTGATCTAATAAACAGTTTTAATTCTAAAACAGTTGAGGAGACGAAGAGAGAGAATCAAGGGGCGTCTGAAAGTTAGGAGAGCGAAAAGATTGACCTTTACCAGGAAATCCGGTTTTTGCACCGCTATTTTACCGGCTGTGTCCGGTACTTTCCTTGTCGTGTTTGTGTTCTTTTGTTTCACTCTTTTTTTTAATTTCTTCTGGCTTCTCTAATTTTTTTTAAATCAATACATAAAATTTAGAGTAAATTAATTACATTTCCTAAAATGAAAGATCTCATTGGTAGATGTTCAAAATCCCATTAAATTGATTGAATTAAATTAAACTAAATCAAATCAAATAAAATCCAATAAAATTGACATGAAATTGATTCAAATTGGTTTTCTATATATCTAAACCAATTAAATCAATTCAATTTTTAATTTTTAATAAATCCAAACTAATCCAAACCAATGCTACTTTTTTTTTCCATTAGACTCAACAAATTTGGTTGTCATGCATATTTAATATATAGCTTTAATAAGTATAATGACGGATTTTGCAATGAATAATAAATCAAAATTAATTGTTTAGCTTTTGGTACAAGATTTAATTTGATATTTGCAATTAATTAATTAATTGTGTGAATAATATATGATTAGGGGAGAGAATAACTTGTAAGTTACAATAAGTTATTATTTGAAAGGAAAAAAAAGGAAGCAAGTTAATTATAATAAACATTTGAATCATGTTATATTCAAGTTTTTATTATTATACAAATATTTGAAAAACCCTTTTAAAAAAAGGTCAAATCACTTTAAAACAAGGATAAAAAAGTGATCATGAACCAAACCGACAATAATATAAACTTAAATAGGTCCTCCATTTTGCAAAATTAACTAGCTCAATTTAATTTACTTTTGGTACAAAACAAACCAAATTAAATCTTTAAACACCTTTAACTAGCTAGTAGTAAGGGAAGTAAGTCCTTTTTCAATTTAAGAAGTAAATTAAGGTTGTTAATTTAGGTCAATTTCATTCGTTTAATGAATTAATGGATCTTGCACTGGCCACATCACCTTTCACTCAAAACACATTATTTCTCATAGAGATCACAATAATGTAGTTTCACTTGAAGAATTGAGAGAGAAAAGGACAAACTGCTTTGCCTTTTGTCATTTCTCTTATCAAAAACCCAACACAACCTATTAACCTCACAATGTCAGAGGCAAAGAAAGAGAGTAAGGACAATAAAGAAAGAGAGGGAAGCAAAGAAAATTGTTCCTTTTTTCCTTTGGTTTTGAAGCAAAGCAAAAAGGAAACAGACAAGCTAAATGAAGAGAAAAGGAAAAAGCAATTGAGTATATCAAAAGGAAGAGCAATGATTTTGACTCTTTCACTTTGGTTTCCTTCTGAGTTTTTGCTAGTCTCCAAATCTTCAATGAGCATTGTTGAAGGTAATATTTCATTCTCTTTTTTTTTTTTTAAATGCCAGTTTCCTCTTTCTTATTTTGACTTAAAATGAAATAAGGATTAAGAGCTAATGGTTTGTTTAAATTGAGAATTTGGTTTTCTCTTCTTTGTTCCTTTCAAATTCTCCTTTATTTTCTTGGCTTAAATTGTAGTATTTGATGTGGAATCCACTCTATGTCAAATACATGTGAAATCGCTTTCCCTCTACACAATGGATTTAATGTTATAATTGGTAATTTTTCATTTTGGAAAGATCTTCAATGGTTTTCATGGGTACAAGTGCAGACACTTTAGAATACTTTTTGGTCATTATAATTTATCTCCTATAAAATTTATTTTAGTGATCCAACGTAAGTTATTTGGATTTGTTGATTCACTTGCTATCAACTTTAGGGATTTCTAAATCCTACTTCACACTTAGAATTAGTCACTATTTTGTTGTGGAAATGCTTCTAAAAATTTTGGGTCCCTTTATTTTTATAAGTATTTTGGCTAATGTTCTTGATGTAAAGGAATGGATTTAGTTTTTCCTAAGCATTTGATGAATTTAATGCCATAACTCTTACAAGTATCTTGGCTAAAGTTAATTTCTTACTTGCTTATGGTTGATGCTTATGGCAACATGTTTAGTAAAAGAAACATTTAAGCATGTTCTTATTGGGAATAGGTTCAAAATAATGCAAAAATTTGATATTGCTTGTTGGTTTTCATATTGCTTGAGCAATTGAAAATTATTTGGCAAATGCAAACTTTTAGTTTAGTGCTTGTGAGTTTGTTATGCGTCTTAAAGAATAGACAAGTGTGACATGTTCATATCAAGCTATTTGAAAATTGAACATAAAAGGTTTGACAAGAGTGTCATGTTCAATCTAAAAATATTCTATCCCTTTGCACTATGTGAAAATTGAAAGCGGATGGTATGACAAGTTGCTAGGGATAAATGGTATTAAAGTTAATAACATGATAACTTTCCAAATATTCTCATTTATCATTTTGTCACCAATAAAGTGTTTGACAAATTATCAATATGGATTGAAACTTACATTTGGATATTGTAATGGGTTGTAGATGTTTTCCATCTAGTTCAAGATGTTTCAACAAGAATTGAAGGCTCTAATGGTTCCATAGTTGCAAAGATTGCTACATTCTAAATAACCCAATGCTTGGAACTAATTCAAGCTTATTAGAGAACAAATGGAAGATAGGAAGAGGAAAACATAGCATGATATAAATTGAAGTTGATTGAGCTGAAATTATGTATTCCACTATATTGTAAAACTTGTTTACCTATTGTAAGATTTGTATATCCATTTTATTGTAAAAAGATTCTTATTGAATGGTATAAGGCATAGTTTGAAATAAGATTGATCTTAATTGAGCTAAAGTTGTGTAATCTATAATATTGTAAAGAGATGAATATATTATTATACCAAAGAGAATACATGATATTGATACAATATAAAGATGTCAAAAGTGTTAAAGACTTTGTTTTTGCTTATCAACTCTCTTAACTCTATTGATTAAGCTTCTTGATAGTTGAAATTTGTAATATCACTATAGAATTGCAGAACTTCAAGTGACTATATAAGATAATCAAATCGCTCCTATATTGTAAAAGATAAAAATCACAACATTAACACCAATTACAAAGAAATAAAATATTAATATATTAAGTAATCTAACTAACAAAAATCTACTAAAACTAAATTGACTCCTAAGTGTTTGAGGGTATTTATAAGTTGTTGAAGATGTTGAATAGGATATTTTATATTGCAATTGACTTAAAGTTTCATTATCCTACAAAAAAAATAATGAATTCTTTAATGAAAGTAATGAAATAGCTTTAATGAAAAATTACAAGCATAAATTTGCATACTATAGATTGTTGAATTTGTGAAGTATTGGCAAATAGAATTTTTTTCTCCTTTTAGATTGATTATCAACTTAACTTTTAAGGCATTTCTTACTCTTTCAACCATCTCTCTTCTTGAAGTTCTTGACCCATGTTGCTAACATTTCAATTAGATTGCTTTGTGTCATGTATTCACTTACATTTGGTGAAAACATTTTAGTATCACCATGATCATTTTTCATAGTTTTTTGCCTCTTACAAATATTTATTGCTTGTCTACTCGATTCATCCATAACTTTATTTACATGTACATATGCTTCCACAAAGCTAAACACATCAATTGTTAACTTTATTAGTGTGCTATCAAATTTAACATCTTCTTGAACTTCCTTTCTCTTAACATCTTGTATAATACCACTTTTTACTTCTTTTGTCTATCTTTTTAAAATATATTACTAAAAAATTAGTATATTGTTCCATCACATTAAACACTTTCAAAGCATTAAAAACATAAAATACTAAAAGTTTCAAACTTATGTAGCTACAAGAAATTGAGTTGTCACAAAGATTATATGAAACTTTACATTTTCCTTTTTGGTTAACCATGATGATCAAATGTTCAAATGATAGCTGACTTTTGTTTCTATATTTTATGTAAGAAGTAAAGTAGAAAGCTAACTCTTCTTAGAACAAATCAAATACTGTGAAGGTGTAAATTTGTGCAACGTGTTGCAATAAAGGCTCATTCTCACACTTTGATCTAGGTAATTTGTGTCAAGATTCAAATTCACATTTTAATTGATTGTACCACTTGTCATCTACAATCTTTTCAAAGTGCTTAAAAGATTAAATTATATCCAAATCTAGTTTGAAGCAACTTTTGAAATATAAATTCAAACTTTCATTAAGTTGAGTACCTTGCATTCTTAGTGAGAAAACTTTCTTTGTGTAATAAGTTACCCATTTTTCTTTTACATTGTACATTGCTTTCAATCATGTGTTTTCAGGGACATTATAATCTAAAAGCTAGCTATTCCATGCCACCTTAAAGTGCTTTAAAAAATTAAATAATATCCAAATATGATTTCAAGTAACTTTTGAAATCAAAATTCAAACTTTTACTAAAATGTGTATTTCGCATTCTTAGTGAGAAATCTTTTATCATGTAACAAGTTTTCTATTTTTCTTTTACATTGTATTTCAACATGTGTTTTCAAAGACATTATAATCCAAAGGCGAGCTATTCCATGCCACCTCAAAATGCTTAAAAATTTGAATAATATCTAAATTTGGTTTCAAACAACTTCTTAAATATAAATTCAAACTTTCACTTAGGTACTTTGCATTCCTAGTGAGAAAGCTTTCTTCATGTAACAAGCTACTTATTTCTCTTTTACATCTTACATAGTTTTTTTTTTCAAGAATATTATAATGTGAAAGCAAGTTATTTCATGTTGCTTCAAAATGTGTTTCCTCCTTATATTTGTACATGCAAACTTTAAAAGTTTTTTAAAAAAACTATATCTGTTCTTCACCTAATTCCCTAAATACTTTATGCCAATTTGCATTAAATGCCATATATATAATCCCTGTTATATTTCAAACATTACTTCAAGTAATACTTAAGCAATTGCATGATTTAAATCACTAAAAATAGTTTTTTTTATTGCTTGTGTGCTTCTAAAAAGTTTCAAATAACCATTTGAATGACTAATGTTTCATGGTATAAAAGCATAGTCCAAAAACTCATAACTCCTCCATAATTATTAAATCCTAAAAATGAAGTAAGTGGTTTATATATGTTGTTATGTAGTATTGAAGGAGACCATGCATCGTTGAAATAGATATAATCAATTATCATTCTTGCATAAGGTGGTTTATAGTATTGAATGACTAATGTTTCATGGTATAAAAGCATAGTCCAAAAAATCATAACTCCTCCATAATTATTAAATCCTAAAAATAAAGCAAGTGGTTTATATATATTGTTATGTAATATTGAAGGAGACTATGCATCACTAAAATAGACATAATCAATTATCATTCTTGCATCAACCCAAAATATATTAGTGATTTTTTCTTCCATATCCATTTTAGTTGTATAGTAAAATGATAGATTCTTCAATAATTGTTTCTAGAAATATTGCAATAGACAATCTACTTTTTCATATACCGAGTTTCTTTGTCTTCTGGTTTGAAGATAATTTTTTTGATACAATCAAGTATAATTAAGATTAGCTCTTCCTCACATATGGCTACTTATCAATTTAAATGATGCTTCGTGGGTTTGTGAACTACATGTGAGCTATGGGCAATGATTGAAGTGAATTGTGAAATGGAATGAGGTGAATGGTGGTGCCAAGTGATGGCTATCCAATGCCTAAAGGTTGTCACAAGGTCTTTAAGCAGTGAATACAGACTTGATTTGATTACCCCCTTATCACCGTAACAAGTGCACTAATCCTATCAAATAGTATACTCAAGCATTCAAGATTGAATTCCATGAGAAAAGTGTTTACCATCACAACAAAACACACTCACATGGAAAATTGCTAACCTCATAATGGAATTAATCCAGTGAAGATACCAAAATTATGGAGGTTAAGTCTAATGTAACATAGAAAAAAAAAAACCTAAGAGTGGAGAGCTAAACAAAAAGACCTAGACACTTAAAATAGACTATTTTAGTTTAATAATGTTTTTGACTCCTCATTAGTATTGAATATGTTTAGTTGGTAAACTTCTAATGCCAATGCTCTTTACAAACTTGCATAGCTCATCACCTCCTAAGTGAATATGCTATTGACTATAGGACTATTAAAAATTAGCTTTCTGTGAATGCATCTTCCTAGAAACCTATATGATGACTAACTTTGGTTAAGTGTAATGTTTTATGTATGCCAAGTTGCTTCATTAGATTAACCTATTACTAAAGCATCTCCTTCAAATTTCATAGGTTGCATTTATAAGTTAGCCTATCTTTAAAGTATACCTATGAACATACCTTTTAGCCTTTTTATCAAAACCTAATGCTCTGGTTAATGGTGGATATAGTTTATATGTGATTGACAATTTCACCTTACCTATTTGATCTAAATGAATCATCAACATAATTAATCACTTTTAATTAATTCATTTCATCCAAATAATCATCCTAATACTCTAAACAGAGACATAAGAGTTCAGATCTCTTAAATTCACCAATTAAATTGTAATTAAAGTTCAATGCATCAAATAACTACTCTAAACCATTATTAACTTAATGAGTCTTTGTCAAAAATTTAAAAAAATAAAGATATGTAAACTAGAATAAATTTGACATTAAAATAAGAAAAGTGTACAATACAAATAGAAAAATAAAAATCAAAGAAAATGGAAGATATAGTATAGATCATATCATAAAATACAAATAATCCATACTTACCTTAGAGATTAGGGAAAATCTCCAAAAATTCAAGGGAAGATCATCTCTTCTTGAAATCCTAGCACTCTTCTCTCCTTAAAAAGCTTGAAGAAATCTAAGAAAATGCTAGAAAAAAATCTGCAGAACCACATTTAGGGAGCTATTTATAAAAAAATCCAAGCTCTATCACTCGTGACTAAGGATTAGCTCATTTGGCAAGTACATGGCATGTCTAAGAAGCTTGCTTGCTCATTACAACCATCATGGATCTCATTGCAGTGACCAGTGAGTATTGAAATTATGGGTTTTTGGTTATCGCAAAGAGCGTGAAGTCTCATTGAAACCAACAATAGCAATGTTTAAAATCTTCAATTCTTGCACTTTGGTCCCTAGACTTTAATCTTTCACTCCTATGGCTTGATTTCCTTATTTATCTATACCTAAGTCCTACAAAAAAAAGTAGAAACAACTAAATGAGAATTAAACTAAACAAAACACATAAAACAAATCCTATTACAAAATAACACTATAGTCTTTTATATTCACAAATTAGCCACAAAAATTTAAGGAATTTACAAGTAAAAAATAAAAAATAAAATATTGCAATGTACTCCTAAAATTTGGAGGAAAAGTGATATTAAACTCTAGTCTTAACAAATCACCAATAAATCCAAAATTAAGTAATCTAAATGTAATTAGGTCTAAAAACAATGATAAGTCCTATGAAAAGTTCCTTGACAAATATATCAAAATATGACTCATCAATGCTCTTTGTTGAAGTCTAGAATCATCTATTAAATCAATTTCATATGCTTGAACTTGAGATAAATTACATTGACATGCCAACATGTGATATGTTTCTACAAGATGAAAATTGTGATTATGTTTCAAACTTGAGTTATAGTCTTGATGCTTTCCATTTACTTGTGTGACTCTCATTCTTGCCTTGCAATTAGTTCTAGTCTCAAGCAGAATATTAGTAGTAAGAAAATCTTTATTATCTAGTTTTCAACATTTCTCTTTACAACAAACAAATCTATATAAAGTTATTGTTCCATCTTTTCTACTGTTACTAGTATATTGTTTTCTAACTCCAAATTTGATTTTCTTACCATAGGTAACCTAAAACTTCCCAAGCTACTTTTAAGTTATGAAATTCCACATCTACTTTAGGCTTCCAATCAACCTCTAAATTAGCATTTTTGGTTAATGAAAAACTAGAGGCACCTAATTTCCTAAAATTCATTAATCAAAATTGATCTAAACCAATGTAAATAATTGTGAAACATGCTTATATAAACAATGGCAAAAACTTATATTGAAGGAAGCATCATCACTTTAGCTTCATCCCACCAACCTGCCAGGACAAAGGAAAAAGCTTTGTAAAGTTAGCAGTGGCCTCCAAAGTCCCTTACAAGTCTCTCAAGTTAAGGTCATAGAGGAAGCTTTGTGAGGAGAGATCATACAAATTAAAAGGGACAATCAAATACCATGAAGTCATGAGCAAATGAAGACTTCTAAGTTTTGACATTGCAGCAGCATGCATTGTCGCTTTGAATACATAGTCCTTTAAGTGCAACCCTTTTATATATCCCTCTAATTGGGAATGCATATATAACTTAATAAGTCAGTAGAGCTAGAAGCTTCAACAATCATAATCATTCCTATCGCCACCTAACCCCATATTAAGCCAAACAAATAAAGGTTTTACTTATTAAAAAGAAGGGGGGGGGGGTGGGGGAATTACCATTTTGTAGATGATATAAATTAATACAAAATGACAATATTTGTTTCTGAATGAGCAAGGAATGAAAGCAATAGCATTTTTATCATCATTAAGAGCATTAACAACCTTTCCAATTCAATTCCCCTAATTTTTGAAACTCCTCCATGCACTTTACAATCTCGTTCCAAATTGAGAGGTAAAATTAGTGCGTTTTTAGTAGAGAGAGCAATTGGTGCTGAAACTCTACTTCTTCCAAAGGAAAACTGAGAGGGAAAATCTGCATTTTCTGTTGATGTTGTGAAACACAGCATTTTCGTGGCAGGGAGAACCAAGCCACTTTGAAATGGTGCGTTTTGAGGGAATTTCACAAGGAAATCGAGCTTTTTCAAAATGGTGCATTTCGAGTGAGTGAAACAATGCGTATTGAGTAGTGAAGGGTGATGTGTCCTAAGTGGAAGGTGTTACTTTAGTAAATAGCTAAGATTTGCCTAAATGGACGCTATTAATTTTCCTTCCTAACTTTAGATAATCTGCTCCCACAAGCAAGACACCAAGATCACTAAGTGACTCCGTCATAATATAAAAATAAAAATACCATAAACACATTATATTTTTGAACTTGAATGTCATTAAATATTTTAAATATAAATATGATAAACATAAAGATATTAAATATTACCAAAAAATGACAATATATTAAGGAGAAAGATTATTCACACTCAATATATAAAAAATAAGTAGATAAATTGAATTACTTATAAATAAATAAATGCCCTTTACATTTCTCAAGAAATTTTTTCTGGTAATATTTTTTAAGATATTAAAATTGTCAATTTCCCAAAAAAATTAAAAAAACGCACACAAACACACAATGGTTAAAGGATTAATATTTAACAGAAAAATATGATATACAAGTTATCTGATAAATTTTAGAGTAAATTAATAATTTATTTTAAAAGATCATTTTTTTTCTTAATTTAGTTCTTCAAAAATTAAACCTCCAATTTAGTCTTCAAATTTTTTTTTTCCAATCAAAATAGTCTCTTTATTGAAAAAACTTACAATCACTCAACAAATTTGTTTGTGAAGCAAAAATGAGAGTCTAGATAGCTATTGACTCATGATATGAACTTGCTAAAATGATATATTTTTTTCCCTCAAAAGTAACATCGTTTTGATAGTCACTTAATTATATAAAATTTATTTAAACAACATGGTTCTGTAAAGAATGCCATCATTCGTACAAAGTATATATGTGAGAACATCGTGTTTCTATTTCTTAAATGATAACAAAAATTCCTATTGCCCCGTTTATTTATTTGTTATTTTCCATGCTATCAATCAGTGACATTCTTTAGAATTAATGTTTTTCTTTTGGGTGTGATTATATAATTTCCTTTTTTATGTCGATTCACTATTTTCGAACGTTTTCCTTGTTTCGGAAGATTTCGACACATGCAGACAATTGACAAATTTGATATACGGGAGATTCAAATTAATATATGTCTTCTTCCTCAATAAATATAATAGGTTTTTCCCATCCCTGCTTTCATTCAATGTTACTGGTTATGGTAATGATTCTCCATATATTTCTTTAAGTTTTCACAAAAGCATCAAATCTATGAAACATACACACATACATATATATATATATATATATATGTTATCCTTATATCCTTTACTATCTCAGTCAATGATCATTGAGCTCTGATCTTGATTGAATAGTCCTGTGTTTGTTGCAACACTGAAACGAGGGAAGAAAAGCTATCAATGACGAAACCATAGCAGAAAAAAGGAGATAAAAGACAAGGATTCAATTGTTAAACACTAGATTGTGCGACTTGAAGCTCGCAGACTAGCGAGATTAAATTCTCTCATGTTTAGTAAGCTTTTATATTAGAGAGATAGTAACACGGTTGGTTGGGTTTAATAGAACTCTTAGAATCTCTTTATTCGCTGTATTACTTTCTCTTCCGTGAAAGAACTTTCTAAATATATTAAAAAAGAAAAAAAGGTACTATAGTCTAGCCGTGTAGTAATGGGAGAGAGAATTGAACAATAGACCCTTCTGAAAGGAGGAATGAGTTGTAGAAATATATTACTTCTAATAATCTCTAGATTTATAGCTTAGTTTAGCTATAAATCTTCTTATGAGTAATAGTTTATGAGTAAACAAGAAAAAAAATAGTTTAGCTAAAGTTCCGGTCAATAGTCGAGAAATTTACTCAAGCTAGCTCAGATGGTTTAATAAAAACTTATAAATTGGATCCTCCTCCTAGACTTAAAAAAGTTGAAAAATTTATAATGTATTTCTTTATGAGCATTGTCTGTTTTATGGGAAAATCACAAATTTTAAAAAGTTTTTCTTTAAAGAATTTAATTGAGTTTTCTATACACGATATCCTGGGGAAAAAAATCCTAGTAACGAATGAGTTCATGTATAACTATAAATCAACAATCACCAAGGACAGGGGCCATAAAGCAGAAGTAAATCCAATGTGATTCCTGCTTTCTAACATTAGAAAATGAACGTTTTCGTTAAAATTTGAGCATTGTACGAAAAGCAAAATCATTTTTTAATTTGAATCGTTTTAATTTTTTTTTAAAAATGATTAATTTAAAAGAAAGATAAATACAAAATATATTAAATATATAAAGTCACTTGAGTAATAAATTTTCACAATTCTTTGCCTATTTTTCATAATGGAAAGAATACATTTTTATGAACGCAGGTATCCTATAGTCTCTAGTGGAGGCATGATAGGAGTCATTCTAAGTACTCAATAAGGTTATCACGGCCTGCAAAGCTGTTCTACCTGATAGGTCTGGTACAAAAAAAAAAAAAAGAGTTAAACATATTAGTTTGATGAAAAATGGGTCTGTTTTTAAAAAAAATCCAAATATAAGTGGGTCCAAGCCCAACTTGATTTTGACTCCAAACTCAACTTTTATTATAATTATTTTTTATATATTATTAATAGATAATATTATTAAAAATATTATTTATAACTACAAATATAAATAAAAAATTATATAACATATATGATTGTTATAATTTTATTTTTACTCTTA
This sequence comes from Erythrophleum fordii, assembly GCA_032878935.1. Taxonomy (NCBI): domain Eukaryota; kingdom Viridiplantae; phylum Streptophyta; class Magnoliopsida; order Fabales; family Fabaceae; genus Erythrophleum; species Erythrophleum fordii. The sequence continues at coordinate 28,437,976 of JAVQMF010000055.1, read as the reverse complement.
CTTGTTCATAATGTATTATTAGAAATAAATTATAATTTAAAAATAAATTATTAATTAATAATATTATTGAAAAAACTATCATCTTGAGAGATTTTATTATCTCATGTATACTTCAAATGATTTAAATTTCTTACCATATCTTTTTTGGGTTATTTAATATTTAAAATAAAAAAGTAAGCCTAACAAACAATAAAATAGAGATATCTAATATTTAAAATTAAAAAAAAAAAAGATAAATTTAAATTTAAAAAAAGGGCCAAGCCAAGTCAGTCCATTTTTAATTAGATTCCAACTTGTTATGAATGAATAGTATTGAGTCGAGCACGAGCTTGGGCTCAAATATTTTTGTAAATTTTTTATGAATTTGATTCGTTTTTTAACGAGTTTGGACCATGATCAAATATAACACTTAAAAATCAATCAACAAAGACCAATTAGCTTGTAAGGACAATCATCTAGGCTATTGAACTTTTGAGGAATTTTGGGTATTATGATTGTAGATAACATAAGAAATTCACTTTAGTTTTCTTGAGAATCATATGCTCAGCCGCAAGTTGTTTTTTTTTTTTTTTTGATGTCTCCATCCGGTATTCGTAACCCTTCGGGTCCGACTAATCCAGATTCAGGAAGTGCAGAGCGATGATGTTAGCTCCCCTCCCAACAAGGGCGCTTCCCGGGAATCGAACTTGCGTCCTCATCCTTATGGGGGGCCGAGCCGCTTACCACTCGGACCAACCGCTTGTTGGTGCAAGTTGTTCTTTTTGAACTATGGGAACTTTACCTTAGTTCTGTTACGTTTCTATGAATTTATATTTTTTAAAGAGTTTTGTTTTAAATTTTGTTTATATAATTAAAAAGATAGATACAAGATATGAGTTTTCATATATTTTCTCTTTTCCTTCTAATATTTAATCTTATATTTTACGTTTATTTCTTTTTAACTTTATAGAAAAATTTATAATAAAACCTTTAAAAGATATATGCACTATTTTTTTACCATTAAATTCACACTAATTTTATATATTATATTTTTTTTTTTAAAAAGCAACAATGTGTGAATCTGTCAAATTGTTAGGTATGATCAATGATAGAAGATAAGTGCTTTCTTAATGCAAATCCAAAATGGGGTTACATAAAAGAACTCTCATATGTCTCTTTCCTATGGTGACACATGACGTTGATGTGAAGAAAATAAGATGAATAAATAATAAAGTGAAAATTACAAAAACGCTCTAAGTAACAAGAAAGTTATTTTACTATATTAACATTTTAACCCCAACTATTTTATATATTATATTCATTAATCCATTGCTCTTAATTTTTGAAAATTTTAACTAATTCCCTCAACTTTCTTATTTTCTCAAACACCCCCCCAAAACAAAAATCTCCCTTCGAAACCTTAGCCCTCTACTTTTTTTATAATTGGTAAAAACCTAGAATTAACAATGAACTTGAAAGTCGTTCTTACCTTTCTTTTGTCCAGAAATTTTAAAAGTGAAGCTCTCCTCAGGTATCTCACATCTGTTTGTAAATTGAAGTTGAAACCCAGAATCAGTAATAAACTTCAAAACAGTTCTATCAGTTTCTCCTCCTCAGAAGTCCTTGATTTGTAGCTCAAAGGGGAATAGTTAAGTGCCTGAACCAAAAGCAAGAGATCCTGACCGAGAAGTTTCTTAGCCTGTGTTTGTTTATGTGTTTCTAGGGCCCAAAACCACATTTTCCAGAAAGCAACAGTTTGTTACTTCTACTGTAAATGTGGTTTTGAAACGGGTTTCCAAACACGCACTTAGGCTGTGTTTGTTTGAGGCACCTTGACCACGTTGACAATTTTAAGAGCTATGGGAGCACTTGGGGTGTTTTTGCTAATGCCAAAATTATTAAAACTTAACTTGTATAAAGAAAGTAAAGGAGTATGGTTTTTGAAGGGATTTGGGAGGTTTTTGAAAAAATAAAATAAGTTGAGGAAATTAATTAAGATTTTAAAAAATTAAAAGCAATAGATTAACAAGCATAATATACAAAAAACAACTAGAATCTAGACAATAAAATAATTTTTTTTATTGAGAGCTTTTTTATAATTTTCACTTTATTATCTAGTTATCCTATTTTTTCACGTTAGTATCATCTATCCCAATAAGAAAGAGACACATGAAAGTTCTTCTATTTAACCTCAGGGTTGCATGTATGAAAGCACCGAAAAGATAAAGATAATCTACCACAAGTCTTCGATTTAAACTATTCATTATGTGATATCATCATTATCATCAAGAGAAAGAACTCTATTTGGCTTCCACCTCACGAAACGAGTAAGCAAAATCCAAACATCTTGCATTAAAGCATTTACCCCCCCTCTTGCATCCTTCTTAGTACAATGCACCTTTAAATCCATACTTTTAAGGGGTTAGGTATATGAAAAAATTGAAATTGTACGGAAAAAATAATATAAGATTCCCTTATTAATCTCCACGAAAATATATAGAATAGCAAAATTTTTATTACAACAACAATTCTATAATCATGAGTAAAGATTCCTAAAAAAATGCTCTTAATAGAGAGCATTTGTTACAATAGTTACAAATCAAAAGTTATTTTGAAATTTGAATCCCCTTTTTAATGTAATATGCATTATAATAATGTGATAGATATGATTGTAATTGTTGGTTCAAAGTAGCAGGTCCAAAATTTTGATGATAACAAAACCTAAATAATATTTATGTAAAAGCTCATTTGAGATCTCTGGTGGGTTTTATGGATTTTATATTGGCCCAATATGTATTCCTTGTTTCAGCCTATGATGTATCTAAGACGTTGGTCCCACTATGCTAATTAAGTAAATGATAAATTAATTAATGCACAAATGACAAAAGAGTTATGGCTTTCATGTAAACTAAAATAAAAACAAAAATGTTATTTGTTTTTTTTGCTATGGCTATCTCTGATTTGTATGTAAAAATGAAATGATTCTCTAACCTATGTATTGAGTTTGGTAAGAATATTTACGATAAGTTGATAAGATGAATAGCATGGTAAGAGCTCTATTGCTGACAATAGCTATAACAGTAAAAGTATTTGAATGTTAGAAAGGAAACAAGGATGCTTTGGCCAAAGAGAATATTGAACAATTAGATTTATTGCTAACAGTTAGAAGATGCTGAAAGCATATATATATACAAGTAAATTCAAGCCAAAGATAAGAAGAAGGTTTGTAGAGAAAAATGAAAAAGAAAGTGCTACGAAAATCCTTGTAAAAATCTTCACTCAATATCTAATATATCAGCTTATTAGAAGCAAAATTTTTTAGTGTTGAAAGAATCTCAAAATGAGAGATGGGATTACTTTAAACAATTCTGTGTAAAATCCTAAGTGACATAGTTAAGGGTTAGTTGTATAAAACTCCATTGAAAAATTTAAGGTGAGCTTGGAAATTTGTGTTAATGGTGAGCACAAACTAAAAATCATCATTTCTGTAAGTTTGTTGATTATAATAAGAAAATCCCTTAACATTTTAAGGGAATTGAACATAGGCCAAAAGAGCTAAATCAAGATAAATTTCTGTGTTTTTCTCTTTCTTTACCTTTATTTATAGTTTGTTGAGCTTGCCTTTTCCACCTTTAAAGGACCTCTTTTTGAGTTATTTAGCTTACCTGTGTGTTGACCTTGCTCGCTCCACTTTCACATTTCAATATATTGCTCCATATTACTATTGACATAATTTATTCTTGTGAAGATTGTTATTATATATATATATATATACTTATTTATCTGCCTTTTCTTGAGTTCATTAATCTTCTTTTGAATATTGTTTATGTCCTCCACTTCCTGTATATTTAATTTTTGAAAGTCACTTGGTCTTCCACTTTTGTAAGAGCAAAAATTTTACTTTCTACACATCACACCTATCCACTCCCTTTAGGTGTGATTATCAATTGGTATCAGAGTAAGTCTCATTTGATTTTGTGTCTCACAACCTAAAGAAAAGGTCCATTGTTTTTGTTGTGAAAAATGGCTACTAACATGCTTGAAGGAGCTTAATTTTAGGAGAGTTTCTCAACTATCAAACCACCTTATTTCATAGGAAAGCGCTTCTCACATTGGAAGGAAAGAATGAAGATATATATATATATATATATATATATATATGCTCTATAGATTATCTTGTGTAGGAGGTTATTGAAGAAGGAGCAAAGTTGCCAAAAAAAAGTGGACCTGATAACAGGAGCCATTGTTGATACAGCCGAAGTGAGTAGACTGAAGATGATATCAAACTAGTACAATGCAATCACCATGCAAAAATATTTTGGTGTGTACTATTAGAGGACCAAAATATGACAATATATCAAGATATGAAACAGCCAAGAAGATGTGGGAGAAATTCATTATTATGCATGAAGGAACATTAAAGGTCAAAGAAAGTAATCTTAACATGCTTGTGTATGAATATAAACTCCTTTTATGAAAAAGAGTGAAGATGTTAAAGAAATGTACAACTGGTTTGCCAAAGTAGTTAGAGACTCAAAAGCTTTGGATGGTAACTATATAGATTATGAGTTTAATCGAAAGATTATTATAAGTTTACCATAGAAATGAGAGTCTATGATGGACTCTATCGGGAGGAAAAATCTACAAGCTCTTTTATATGATGAACTCTGAAGAAAACTCATTGCATATGAGAAAAAACATTTAAAAAGACATGAGTTGGAGTATAAAAAACAATGATAGCACTAAAAGCTGCTGTAATTGAAAAACCACATGTTGATAAAGATGAAGGCAAGCTAGATGAACAAGACATAGCCTTTTTCTCCAAAAGGCTAGATAAATACATAAAGAAGAAGAAAGATTTCTAGAAAACTAAAGGAAATACCTCCAAAAGCAACTAGAAAAAGGAGGAACTAGTGAAAACTCTCTAACATATGTTTTATGGCCTTCGAAGAAAAAGAGATAACAAATGAAAACTATTTATCTTATGGTGAGCTAGACAAAACATTTAATGAGTTACTTATTAATTTTAAAAATTTGTTTACTATATATGAGGACCAATTATAAATAAATTCTATATTAGAAAAAAATGCTCAAAGACTTAAGTTTAACTTAAAATCAGCTTTAGAAAAAAATAAATCTTTAAAGCAACAAGTTACAACTCTAATGAAAGATTTGGTAAACTTTGTAAAAGGTGAAGAAAATTTAAATATACTTTTAGGAAAACAAAATGTATGTTTGATTAATCTAAAATAAAATATGATGGAAAAAAATGTCAAAATGTATAGAAATTTCTTTGTTAAGGAAACTTCATCCACCTCTTGTTTGCATTACAATAAAATTTGACATGAATGTTACAAATGTAAATACAAAAAGGAAAAACTTGTTTAGGTTCCAAAAAGAACTGTTATGTCCAACACTAATCAAGGAGGACCCAAAAAGGTTTGAATACCTAAAAAATGTTAAAACTTTTTCGAGTATGCATGAAGAGAAGGATATCAAAACAATAGTGGTTTTTAGACAATAGTTACTCTAGACATATGACTGGAGATCCATCTTAGTTTGTATCCATCACCAAAAAAGATGAAGGATCTATCACATTTGGTCATGGAAGAAAGGGTAAGATTGTAAGTATATGTAAAGTAAAACTTATTAAAAATTGTTATTTGAATAATGTTTATCTTATTGTTGGATTAAAGTACAACTTACTTAGTATTAGTCAACTTTGTGATAAAAGATACAAGGTAATTTTTTATCTTAGATATTGCACTGTTTATAATGAGGACAAAGTCTTGTTTGCGAGTTAAAGATTTGAAAATATATATATTCTGAGTTCAAATCATCTTAGTTCAAAGAATGTAATTTGTCTTTCTTCTATATGTAATAATCCAAGAGTATGGCACCAAAAGCTTGGCTATGCAAGCTTGCATGTTTTATCTAAACTGTCCAAGTTGAATCTTCTAAAAGCTCTCCTAAAGCTGGATTATGAAAAGGATCACCTTTGTAATGCAAGCCAAATAGGAAAACAAGAAAGATCCTCTTTCAAACTGAAGGAATTTGTCTCCTCTACTTGGCCACTCTAATTATTACATATGGATATCTTTGACTCTACACAAATTTGAATCTTTGGTAGTAATCTAGGTTCACATGGCTTCTCTTTCTTTCTTATAAGGATGAAGTGTTTAAGAATTTTGTTGTCTTTTATAAAAAAGTTCCAAGAAAATAAGGGTATTTAATCTCAAGTATTTTGAGTGATTATGGTAGGGAATTTGAAAATAAATTCTTTGAAGATTTCTGTGATGAACAAGATTTTAGCCATAATTTTTCCTTACTAAAAACTCCACAACAAAGTGGAGTAGTTGCAAGAAAAAATTGCACCCTTTAAGATATGGCCAGAATCATGATAATCAGATATGATCTTCTTAAATACTTTTGGGCTGAAGTTATAAATACTACTTATTATATTTTGAATCGTTGGGTCACAAGACCAATTCTTAAAAAGACTCCATGTGAATTATGGAAGGTAGAAAATGCAATGTTAGTTACTTTTATGCATTTGAATATAAATGTTTCATTCATAACAATAGAAAAGATAATCTAAGAAAGTTTGATACTATAAGTGATGAAGGAATTTTGTTAGGATACTTAATAACTAGTAAAGCATATAGGGTTTATAATAAAAAAAACCAATGATAATTTAAGAATCATGAATGTTGTTTTTCATTATACTAATCCTCTATGAGAATAGTATATAAAAGTGAAGATTAGCATATTGTAGGAAGAAATCAATCAAGTCAGCAACTAAATCTTGGCCTAACAAATAAAGTAAATGAAGGATGTAGGGAAAGCTATGCAAGTCTACCTAAAAACATAGACAAAAGTTAGAGTGAGCTTCATCCTTTAACTAACAAAAAGATTCAAAAGTGGAGCGAATATAATAAAAACAAAGATTCTTGTCAACATCCTGAAGAAAATAATAGATGTGAACAAGATCAACAACTTAGAAATGGTGAAGGATCTATGACTAGTCAAAGATCTAATCTATTGGAATCTACACCAAGAGAAATCAAACTGTCAAAAAAGTAGAGATACTCCTCCACTTATCCATCTCAGTATATTATTAGAGATCTAAACAAAGGGATGTGCACCAGATCATCCTTCAAATCCAGTAAAAATAATTGTGCATTGCTGTCTCAAACTAAACCTAAAACTGTAAAACAAGCATTGGGAGATGAAAATTAGAATTGCCATGGAAGAAGAATTTCATTAATTTGAGAGAAATAAGGTGTGGAGCTTGATGGAGCAACTTGAAAGAGCATCTATAATTGGAACAAAGTGGGTATTTCATAACAACCTTAACGAACAAGGTAATCTAATAAAAAATAAGGCCAAATTAATGGCCCAATGTTTCACTCAATAAGAAGGTATAGACTTTGATGAAACTTACACTCTTGTTGTTATATTAGAATCTATTAGAATGTTGCTTACATATGTTGCATGAATTTTAAATTGTATCAAATGGATGTTAAAAGTGTATTTTTAAATGGGTATATAACTAAAGAGGCATATGTTAAACAAACCCTCGACTTTGAAGATGAAAAATTGTCCAACCATGTATACATACTTTCAAAAGTTCTTTATGGTTCAAAACAAACTCCCAGAACTTGATACCAAAGATTGAGCATTTTTCTTATAAAAATTGAGTTTTCAAGAGAGAAACTTGACATTACCCTTTTCATTAGGAAAAATAATAATGAATTTTTATTCATAAAAATTCGTTAGATGATATTATATTTGGTAGTAATAATGACTCTCTCTGCAAGGAATTTTTTAATCTAATGAAAGGAGAATTCGAGATGAGTATGATGGGGAAGATGAACTTCTTTCTTAGATTACAAATAAAACAAACAAAAGAAGAAAATTTCATCAGTCGAGCAAGGTACACTAAAGAATTGATTAATAAGTATGAATCCCAGAACTTTAAACTTATGGGAACTTTGATGTGTCCCTCCTCTACTCTTGATAAGGATAAGAATGATAAAGATTTCAATCAAAAGAAATATCAAGGTATTATTGGCTCTCTATTATATTTAACAACTAGTAGACTTAATATTATGTTTAGTGCATGTAAGTGTACAAGATTTCAAGTTAATCCAAAAGAGTCGCGCATCACTGCCATTAAAAGAATATTTATATATCTTGTAGGGACAAAAAACTATAGTTTATGGTACCTCAAAACAAATACTTTCAATTTAGTTAGGTATATAGATGCAGACTTTGTTGGAGACAACTTGGATAGAAAAAACATTAGTGGTTACTGCTAGTTTCTGGGAAAATCATTAGTGTCTTGGTACAGTAAGAAGCAGATTCTATGACTTGTTCCACCACTGAAACCGAGTACATGGCAATTGGGAGTTGCTGCACTTAATTCCTATGGATGAAACATCAACATGAAGATTACTTGCTTAGCTTCAACCATATTCCTATAATCTGTGACAATACAAGTGTCATCTACCTTATAAAAAATCTTGTTCACCATTCATGAACAAAGCACATTAAGGTAAAACATCATTTTATCAAAAATCATATGCAATGAAAAAATGTGGAGGTAACATATATTCAAATAAAAAATCAACTTGCTGACATATTCACTAAGCCTTTGCTTGAAAATGGATTCATGCATCTAACAAATGAACTTGATATGATTAATCAGAAATAATGCCTGTTTGTGAGTTTTTGAAATGGAGTGCACTACTTCTTCCACTCTTTGCTATGTTAATTTGTTCTCCCTCACCTTATCTTAGTAATATATTTCAACATGTGTTATTACTGATTTATTAATTATTCTATGTGATTGCATGTTTTATCATTTATTGGATTTATTCTTTTCTTTTATTGCTTGTTCTCCTTACGACGACACTTGTAAAGCATTCAGTCTTAGGGAAATTGAATTCTTTTAACATTATTCGCCATGTGTGCTAAGATATCTATCATAACATTAACATGTTCTCAAAATGAGGCATGTCCAATGGCTAATTAATGATTATGGGCATTAAATGATGATTACAAAAAGACTCTTATTCAAAAACCACTCAATGGCAAAAACAAAGCATCTTTTCTACAACCTACTCTCTCTCTCTCTCTCTCTCTCTCTCACTCACACTCACTCATAAAGACTTATTTTGCACTAACTTTGGTATAGCTAATGGAATATCATATAAACTACTTTTCATTTCATCTCTAGAGATCTTAGTGGTAGAAAAAGTTTATTCCATTTAAAGACATTATAGACGTTAAAGAAAAAGACCTAAAGAGATAACATGTAGTGCAAAAGCTTCAGTTGAAGAAACTAGAACGATAAAGAAAGGAAGAAAAGAAGGTGACAACCCCTATTCAACAATCGAAGAGAAAAAGGGTCTATAATGAAGAGCCAGATTAGGAAAGTCCAAAATAATCTAGAAGTTTCTAAAAAGATCAAAATGGGTCTCTATTTAGGAAACTCTGACCAAGAAACTAATTGTATCAGAAGGAAAAGGGAAGAAGAAGGTAGCAAAGGTAGAAACCAATACTAAAGATTACTCCCACCTACTGCCAAAGTTTTGGTCCCAAGAACATCTAGATAGATACTTAGCAGATTTCCAACACAGATCAATTTCCTCTGGTAAGTGTGTGAACTTTGCTAAGTTAACTCAATTGAATTGTCTACTAGAACTAGATTTTAAGACCATATATTAGAAATCATTAGTAACCGTAGATGAACTAGTATATGATAACTTAGTTTGAGAATTTTATTGTAACTTGGTTGAGGTCAAAGAAGGTAAAGCTCTAAGTTCTTTGGTAAATGAAAAACTAATTATAGTAGGGATAAGCATATTGGAGAATATATTAGAGGTATCTTTCAATAAAAACCCCATAATATTATTTTGTTGGGTATTCTTGGCATGTTCAGATGCATGCAACATATGTTAATACTTTTAAGGTTGTTATTGAGCACAAAGATTTAATTTTCGAAAAAAAATCAATATTTAGGCTCTTGCATTTTCATACCATGTAACTACACACATTATCAGGTTAACAATGTTTCCTCATATCTAAACTTTGGATGTGGTGTCTCATGCAGACATATTCTACGTGTATAACTTGACAGCATAGCAGAGCATTGATGTTTATTTTTGGATATTAAAACACATGGAGGAAGCAACCAAAAGCTCCTCTCAAGTGACACTTCCTTACGAGATGCTTCTCACTCAAATTTTCAAAAGGTAGGGAGTAAATCTTGAAAGTTACTCTTCTTGGGTGATTTCTATAACTTATGATGTTGCCACTATGCGTTATATGAAGTATACTCTCATAGGAATAAAATAGATTAGGAATTGTGATGTTAAGGAGTACAAAACTAATCCTAAAGCCTTTCAACTTAAGTTCAACAAGGCCCTCAACATTTAACTAGCTTTTCCACCTTTTGCCATTGAGCTTACAAAGAAGGTCGTCAAACATTCCTCTCCAAAAGCAAAAAGAAAGCTATGCCATCCAAAGTGAAGAAGTCATCAATTACAAGGGATGTTGATCCTTCTTTGTTAAAGAAGCTCTTGATTCTGCACCCTTTCAACCTCCATGTCACTATTCTCCAACGCATCCTCCACCTCTTTCACCTAGTCAAACTCATCCTCCACCTACCTTAACTAGCTAACCAGATCCTCATCTTCTTCAATTGAACAAAAACGACCTTTACCTCCACCTCCTTCTTATAAAAGAAGAAAAACTCCTGATTCCACACCCTCTTCCACTTTTGATGAAGACCTTCCTCCTCCACTGACATTGCCTCTTTTATCACCAAAGACAGAAAATTCTTGATTTCCTTATGCCCTCTCTTTCACCTTCACTAACTCCTCCATCTCCCACACTCGCCTTTCTACCTGAATCATCATTTTCTTTTCCAACTCCTCTAAGAACACTAACCTTCACTCATCCACCTCCATCTTCACTCGTCCTTAACCATTCTCTTGCTTTGCCTACACCAATAGAAACTCCTCCACCTCTTTTTTTGTCTCTTCATTCTTTTAAAGTCCCTCTTCATACTTTCCTCCTTCTCTTTTTGATCCTTCACTTCTTCCATCACCCCTCTACCCACTGACCATTATCTTTCTTCTCCACTTTCTTCACTTAATGTTCATCCATCATCACCTCCTTCACCAGCAACTCATCCCTTGTCTTCTCTGCTTCCTTTCCTTCCTCTAACCTCTTTTTCATCTCTTCTTGCACTTCATCAATCTCCGATTCCTCCATCTACTTCTCATCCTTTACCTCCTATTTCTTCACCAACCTCTCATCCTACCACTCCTATGCTTCCGCCAGTCTCTCCTCCTCCACCTCCTGCAACTATTCCTCACTCTCCACCTCCACCTGCTTCTCTTCCTCCTCTTCTTACTGATCACCATCATTCTCCTCCTCCTTCTCCACCTCCTCTTGTCATTGCTTAGCCATCCAATGATGAAATACTTTAGCTTTTTCATTCTCTAAATGATAATGTGTAGTCCCTTTAAAATGATTTTGACTCTTTGGCAAAAAATGTTGGCACTATCTGGCATATGATGTCAAGGGGTGATTCAACAACAACTAAATTTTGTTACTGTCGTGTTACAAGATACCAAGCAAGCCTTTCAGACTAATCGAAATGAATTTTTGCAGCACCTCTAGGAAATTGACTATGTGATTATACAACTTACTAATCAAATGTCTCAAGCCTTTTACCACATTAATCAGCAATTTAGGAACACCCGTTAATTTTGAGAACAATTTTATAAGTCTATGACAATTCCCCGTGATGGCCTTGAACTTTTTACACATTCTTCTGCTGTTATGCATGCTAATCTGTCACTCTCATGATGATTCATTTTACTATGCTTATTCCCTCATCTTTGTTGTTGATACTTACTCTATTATTTTTGTCTTCTTCCCTTTCACTTTTGACAAAAAGGGAGAGATAAATATGTACGATGATTGAATTACCTATCTAAATTATATGCTTAATGGTTGTCTATGGTTTGTTTTGTCTATGGCTATTATGTAACTCTATTGAATCTCACTTTTATTCTCGTGCATAGATTTAAGGGGAATATAAAATGAATCTTTTACACAGATCTTTAAATTTTTGCATAGTGGTTTTATCATCATCGAAAGATGGAGGCCTAAAGTTGTAGGCTCAAGACTTTGATGATAACAAAACTCAAATAATATTTATGTAAAAGCTCATTTGAATTTGCTGTTCTATGTTATGGATTTTATATTGGCCCTATATATATTTATTGTTTCAGCCTACGATGTATCTGAGACGTTGGTCTAGTTGTGCTAATTAAGTAAATGACAAATTAATTAATGCACAAATGACAAAAGAGTTATGGTTTTCATGTAAACTAAGATTAAAATAAAAATACTTTTTGCTATGGCTATCTCTGATTTTTACATAAAGATGAAATGATTCTCTAACCCATGTATTGAGCTTTGTAAGAGCATTTATGATAAGTTGACTAGAAAGTAGCATGGGAAGAGATCCATTGCTGACAATGGCTACAATGCTAAAAGTATTTGAACATTAGACTACTCCAGCCAAAAAGAACGTTAAACAATTAGATCTATTTCCTATGGCTAGGAGATGTTGAAAGCCTATATATATATATATATGAGTAAATTCAAGCACAATGATAAAAAGAATGTTTGTAAAGAAAAATAGAAAAGAAAGTGCTATAAAAAACCTTGTAAAAATATTCGTTAATATCTAGTATATTTGCTTACTAGAAGTAAAAATTTTCAGCATTGAAAGAATCTTAAAATGAGAGATAAAATCACTTCAACAATTTTGTGTAAAATCCTATGTGATATAGTTGAGGGTTAGCTATATAAAGCCTTGCCAAAAAGTTTAAGGTGATTTTGGAAACATATGCTAGTGGTAAGTATAAAGTAAAAACTATCATCTCTATAAAATTTTTAATTATAGTGAGAAAATCCCTTAACGTTTCAAGGGGATTGGACATAAGCCAAAGGGGTTAAACTAAGATAAATCTTTGTGTGATCTTCTCTTCTGTTACTTCTATTTATAGTTTAGTAAGCTTGCCTCCTCCGCCTTTAGAAGACCTCTATTTAAGTTATTTAGCTTGCCCATGTGTTGACTTTGCTGGCTCCTCACATTTTAGTCTATTGCTCTATTTTACTATTAACATCATTTACTCTTGTGAAGATTGTTATTATATATATATAAATATATATTTTCTTATCTATTTGCCTTCTCTTGAGTTCATTGACCTTCTATTGAATATTATTTATGTCCTCCACTTTCTGTATGTCTAATTATTGGAAGTCACTTGATCCTCTACTTTTGTAAGAGTAAAAAGTTTTATTTTCTACATATCATACCTATTCATCCCCCTTTTTAAATATGATTATTAGTAACAAGTATATGTGGGTAAAATATTAACACAATAAATTGTTAGTTTTACGGTCCTCTACCCCACTTTAATTAGAAGGGATTGAACTCAAATAGTTGTCCATGGCTTTAATAGTCATTTAAAAGCTTGCCAATGCTCGTTTAATTCAGTGATAAACATGGAATCACTACCTATAACAAGTAAATCATCCAAATATACTAAGAAAAAACAAAAAATGCCATAAGTATTATATGTAAATAGAAATGTACTCGATTAAAACTAGAGAAATCCATAGGAAAAGGAGAAATTATTTTAACTTCATGTACCATGCCCTTAATGCTTGTTTAATACCATATAGGGCCTTGACAAGTTGATAGACATAGTACTAAGTAATGGATCGCCCTTTTGATATTGCTAATGTGAGAGCAATCCTAATGGTAGTTGGCTTGATCACTAGAATAAATGTGCCTATAAAATTAAAACTAGGACATTGTCGATACCCTTTGCCAATAGTCGTGCTTCAATTTTGTCCCATTTTAATCTTCAATAACCAATTGGCATCAAAGAGGTTATGATCTAGTTCTAGGGGAAATAACCTCTAAATGCCATTTTTTTGTAAGGGCTTTGAACTCTTTTAAGATATGGCTTTACGCTATGGGGCATACTTCATGGCTTAAAAGACACATGTTGGCTCTAAGGGCTCTTGGAGGGCATGTTTTATGGCAAGGTTGATGGTTTGGGTTTGAAGATCTTATTTTGAGTTCTAGTTTAGATGGTTTTAATCGCATGTAATGGATTACATATGAACCACAGCTCACAGAAGTTAAGTCAAACATATCCAAGAGATCTTTGGAAGCTAAATTCACAGTGGATATCCTATACTATTCTTAAGATAGTGAAAAGAGTTAACAATTACACTGATCACAAGTAATAAAATGAACTCTTAAATAAGAATATCAATCCCACAAGGATTGGATGTTATATAATTCTAAGGATTTTCCTAAATAACCTTGTTAGAATACGAAGAATTGTTAATGGCTATGGTATGCTTAGTATCCCAAATTACCTCATTTATTAGGAACTCAAATCAAATTTTGATATCTAAAACCTACAAAATAGAAAAGACTCAGAGACTCAAAAACTAGGGGGGAGACTTTGGACTCAAAGATGGATTGAATGAATTAAGGTTTATCTAACCCTCTTTATCACCTCTAGTTCCGTATTAGCACTCTAATTAAAAGAAATGGAAAGTGCTATGTCATTATCAATTTGTTTTATAAAAATTAGATAATCACTCACCAATTTCACGTTTGGACTAAGCAAATTTTTCTTTAAGAGCACAAATTTATGCAAGGAATTTATTTGCAAATGATGCTTGTAGCTCTTTTCAAGCTTTGGTAGACGTGTTTGAGTTGGCAACAATTCCCATAATGTGAAAGCTCAGAGATGTAATTATTGCATAAAGGATCAATTGATCTCGGCAAGCTAGGAATACAAATTGTCCTTAGTGCCTTGTCTTTCTTGTACATCTCCATTGAGTGAAATCAAGTCGTTTATTTCATCTCATAATGCAAAAAGAAGCATGTCTCCTATTAAATCAAATGTACCATTTCACTCTATGAACCGATGTGTTTTAAAGGCCCAAAATGAAGATGCAGCAACCTCAGCATTTTTCCATTGTCTGTCTTTTCACATATATGTTCTATGTCCACTAGCAGGCAATGGTGTGGAGTTCTTATGAATTTTGATCACTGGATATCTTGTGATTGTTTGATGCTTTCATTGGTGGAATGTGAGGGTTTAAGAGATGGATAGCTCGTGGAACATCATTTTAGCCATCAATATCTGCAATGGTTTCCCCTGGATTGCAAGAGCCAAAGTGTCAGGTAAGTAGTGCTATTTGTTTGCATTTTATTCACAGTCATTTGTTTGAGCTATCTATAATATTTTTTTCTTGAAATGCTTTAGATTCTATAATTTTTCACTAATCCTTCTCTTTATCATGATGGCAAGCAACCAAGTAATTGTATAATACTGGCCTTTAGTGCTAACATTCTTTTCACCATCTGCTATATGCGTCTATAATTTCTACATATTTGATTATCACTTCATGATTTAGAACATGTTATTTCTATTCTCAAAACAATTTTCGAGAGGGAATTTTGTTATGTTTGTATTCACATCCTCTTATGACTTCCCCTTTTTCCTTAATAGTATATAAAGGTAAATTTAAGTCATTATATCTATCTGTGAGTAGCATGGTTTAAGATCAAAGTTTATTGGAAGGATGCAAGATCCATACTACTTCAAATTTCCTCATATAACTAACCCTGCATCAGGCCATGCTAACATTGGAAATTAATTTCTAGCTCTCCTTTCTAGTCCTCCATCATTATTATAGTGTGAATTCTAGGAGTTGTCAAATCCAAAGCCTTACACCTCCTTTAGTAATTTTACTACGAATTTACAGCTTAGATATTCAAGCTATGCCAAGTACATCAAATATCTTTTAATGCATCTTTTGACTATGGAAGATTGTCTTTCTTTCTTTCTTTCTTTTTCTCTTTCTTTTTAAGTTTTTCCTAGTGACTATAAAACATGATAAATTGGTATATTGTTTTTGCCAGTCTTTTTGTTCATTCTTAGCATTAAAAGCTGTATTTCTTACTTGTATGTGATTGAAGCAACAAGAATGCTAGATGGTGATACTTTTATGATGCCTTATATTAGGTCTCTAGGAAATGATAGTGAATTAATACTTGATAGAAATTTTATGAATTGCATTTGATAGAAATGAGAGTGTTGAAACTTAACACCCTCTAAATCACCATCAATCATGACTCCTATGGCTAAATCACCCTTAATCTTGGTGTATTACCTTTCTAAGCTCTTGAAGAAAAAAGGAGAGCTCCTATGGCCGAATGCTGAGGTTACTACATCTAAAGTTGTGGATCCTCCTTTTGGCTTTGGGTTTGCATTTTCATTTTCTTTGATCAACAGTTGCAGCTTGTAAAAGGAAAAGGATGGTCGAACACTGAGGTTGCGGCATCTACGTTTTGGCTTTGGGAACGAGTTTTATTTTTCTATGATCAACGGTGCTTTTTGGTGTAATAGGAGATGTTCTTCTTTCTACACCATGGGATGAAATGAACAACACGATTTTGCTCAATGGAGAGACAAGGGAGGGGAGACAATCTGCATTCATAAACTAGTATTTATAGTCTAGATTAGGCACCTCCATTTCATTTTTTTTTTCTATTTTTGTAAAAGGAAGCTCCTTTATACCAATGACATAATTTATACGATTGCATCTCAAGAGAATGGGAGAGACTTGTGCTCTCCATTTAGGATGGTTATTTTGAGTAAGTTTCAACGAGAGTTAGGTTTCAACAAAATTATTATAATCGAACCAAACTGGCCTGTTCAATCGGTTGAATCAAGAATCGAACCTTGGTCTAATCCAAACAACCCTCTAAATTGGTGCTTTTCAAGAACTAGTCAACGTTACTCAAAAAACTGGGTTTGGAGAGACTTGTGCTTTCCATGTAAGATGGTTATTTGGAGTAAGTTCCAATGGGAGTTGGGTTTCAACAAAGTTATTACAACCGAATCAAATTGACCAGTTCAACCGATTGAACCAAGAACTAAACCCTGATCCGGTCCAGACAATCCTCTAAACTAGTGCTTCCAAAAACCGGTCAATGTTAGTCAAGAACCAGTGTGAACAAAACTAGGTAAAACACACAATTGCCATTGAACCTGCAAAACACTTTCAATTTATATATTTAAATTTTTATATAAATAAACTATTCAAATGGGTACTTGCATTAAAATGGCCTCTAGTAGTGTCGAACCAATGACCTTAAAAAAGATTTCAATACCTCAACCATTATAACACCTTGTTCCCTTTGATAAAATTGTGCATAATATTATATAAATATAATTATAGTATTTCCTTTGAAATTTATGATATTTATGTTATACAATTTTTTAAAATGTAATAATAACAAATTAATATATTGGATAGTTAATTTTTATAATATCTTAGTTTCAATACTTGTTTCAACAAATTAATATTTGATGATTTTATTTATTAATATATAAATTGTTTTATGTTCAAATTTTAAAATTAAAAAGTTAATGGAATTTAAATATTATGTTATATTTGATTTATTTTTATATATAGTTAGTAATAAAATGTTTCAAATTTTATTAATATTTATTATATTAAATTTTTAATAGTATATATATATATAATTATTACCGATTTGATCAAGATTCAATTATAGTTATACCAATGAAGTATGAACCAATGTTTTTATTGGTTTAATGATTGGTTTGATTTTAAAAATATTGGGTTTCAATGTTGAAAGTGATTAGGTTTAGGGATGAAGGAGATGAAGAGTTTGATGAGTTTATTGCCATAATATAATAGGTAAGGTTGCACAAATCTTAAGTCAAGCTGAACATTGACTTAACTTAGTGTATTGTCTCATTTTACATTAATGCCAAGGCACGAGTTGGCCACACTAGTTAATTTTTTTTAATTTTTAGTATAAAATATAAAATAACTTTTAAAAAATACAATTTTTATATATAAAATTATATTTTACCTTTAAAAAATGAAAACTTTTTTATAAGTTTCAATAAAAAATATTTTTTTAATTAATAAGAATAAGTCAAGTCAAACTAACTAATAAGATTAGCCCTATCCAAAAATCTTTTTTTCTTTTAAGTCTAGTTCAACTCAACTTGATGTAACTAGGCTTGTTGGGCAAAATCACTCTATGTTCACCTTTAATGATAGGATTGAAGAAGATTTGGGAGCTTTTAAACTTTGATATCATATGAGAGAATTGAATTGCAAGGAGAAGAGATATGTTGATCTCAATGTAGAACAAATTTTCTGATACAACAATAACTCTATAATCTTGCATAGACATACAATGCAGGAATAGAGTGCATTAGTAAATTTAAAGTAACATTATATTTTAATGGTTAAAGTATTAAATTTAAATAATTTTTTTGTGAAGAACTAAGTTAAAAATTCACCTACTTGTCAAGGACTAAAATAAAAATTTTCTCTAGTTTGATATGTGGACTCGGGAACTAGAAAAACTTATTTTGGCCAACAGGAACTAGCAAAACAAACGTCAGGTTACTTACTATACATAGATTGGGCCTCATCATTATTGGCCTAAATGATAAAACCCATTTCAATTGGGAATTTTTTACAAAGTCAATTGGAGCTATTGATTTTGAAAGATTATAAGCCTATAAAGCTTCTTCTTCTTTTTTGTCATTGGTTTAGCTAATATGTATTCGCCACCAGGTTGTTTAATAAAAAGATAATAAGTGTACAATAATTATAATTCAATATTATATAATTAAATTTTAAACAGAAAATTACATGTCATATTTCTATTAAAGATCTTAGTAATATGGTTATAACTTAACATTATATAATTAAATCTTTTAAAGAATTTTTTTTCATATATTATATTTTTATTAAAACACCTAATCATAAAAATATAAAAAACTATACCTAAATCTAATATTTTTGGTTTTTCTAATTAGCCTAACCAAAATGCGTAGCTTCTAAACTCGAGTTTTGTTAAGTAATTTTGTTGTGGTTTGGGGATTTTTTTTTTCTTTTATATGATGTGTACTTGAATATAGAATTCATTTATATATCTACATTATTATGTTTGTCATATACGTAATTTAAATTATGTTGAATTACTTGGTTATTATTATTTTGGTTTGCCTGTTATATTGTAAGCTTATAACAATTATTTTAGTTGCATAATAAAATTATATACAAAATAAATTATATATTTAAATTAATTAATTATTTTTCATGCAGTTATCATATAATCTAATTAGAATTTAACCAGTTGAACCACTAGGCCTGTGACCCGTCATCCTTCTTGAATTAATGACCAAGCCAGGTTTTAAAGATTGCATTTGATAATGACAAATAAATATTCAAAAGAAATAATTCAGTTTGTAATAAAAAAATGATGATATTTTCTTTTATCAACATAAATTCATTTCTTTTCAAGAAATACTCTAAATACAATTAAAAATAAAATTTTAAATATATCACGTCATCATTCATGTGAGAGAATATATTTTTAAAATTACTCCTCAAAGACAATTTCAATTTCAGACAAAACTTGAAACCCCTAACTATAATATCCCCAACAAAATAGCGACAACCAAATGCAATCAAGTTTTATCCAAACATCTTTCAAGTCGAACCAAATGCAAGTCCAATTTTGCCCAAAGTCATGCTCACCAATCCATACTCTCTCATGTCATATTCTTTCATGTGACTATCATGTGAAAAAGAGAATAACACAATAGATAAGACCCAATAGAATACATTTGTGTGAACCTCACGCCTATCGCTAACTCCCATGTGAAAAACTTCTAGATATGAAAGAATTCAGCCTCATTAAAACAACTTCGATGGGCTTGAGCCCCGTTTACTTACTAAAAAGCAGAACAACTTTGAACCAAGATGCATTCTAAAATAATTGACCCAAAGAAAAAGATTGCATCTAAGCTCTTCCCTCAACCTCTATCTACATGTTTCACCAATTGCCGCCATCATCTATATTTCGAAGCATGTGTGGAAATCGTTAATGCTACTAGTACCACCCTCGATGGGAATAAAAGGGGTGCCAATCAACCCTATATTTCATTTCAACACTAACAAACTGTTTTAGCCAAGTTGAAAGGGTGTACAACCAAATATTAACAAACTGTTCCACTGAAACACTAAGTAGGGAAGAAAAATAAAGAAAAAAATGGGAAGTGGGAAAAATACACGATACCTGCCATTAATTTATACAGACACAACTGCATGTTTTCTGAAAGATGTATTCAGCAAGGCTTTATTTCAAAACCGATGCTCAAGAGAGTTCGAGCTGACTCCATTGCTTTCTCACCCCCAAGTTCCAAGGCTTCCCCAGTTAATTCTCCTTCGGGGTCCACTGACCACTGAGTAGAAGATTTTTGCTTCTGCAGTGTATCTGTTTTCTTGAACTGCTGCGAATTATTCATAGAAGCAGGTGCTGCAGCAGCCACAAGAGGAGCACTTGGTGGGCCATGCCGTTTCTTAGGCACAGGCATGTCATGGTCATGAACTCCCTTATATGTAATGATTACAGCATTAGAGTTATCTACGGCAGTCTCAATGTGCTTACGGACAGGACATCCAGCAGAAGTGCATCTGTAGTAGTTTCTGAAAATTCAAACTGTAAATCAGAAGAAATGGAAGACAATTCATGGGCCAGAAAAAAGTAGAGAAGGCAACGGCCCAGATAAAGAAAGAAAAGCTCCTAAATTGCTTGAAAATATCGTTATAGATACGCTACTTTCCTGCATCCTATATGTTCTATCTCTTACTATTCCTCCTCTAGGTTGTAGGCCTTAAAAAACCATAAATATGATGGTCATATACAATCTAAGTATGCCAAAAAATAAAATTAAAGAGTAAAATACGCACACTCTCTCTTGAGTTTTGCTAAAATTATTCGGATCATATGAATCTCCCTTCTATTTTCAAAACCTACACATACATCCCTTGAATTTTGCGGAAATTACATGGAACTTCCCTGAATTTTATTGAGACTATACAAAACTCCCTTTTATTTTCAAAAATAAGGAGTAAATTACATAGACCTTACTTAAGTTTTACTGAAACTACACAGACCTTTCCTCTATTTTCAGAGGAGGTCTATGTATATTTTTTAAAATAGATGGGATGTCCATGTAATTCCACTAAAAAAAAAAAAAAAACACTCTCGAGAGATCTGTGTAATTTCAGCAAAACTTAAGGAAGGTTTATGTTAGTTTTGAAAATAGAAGGGATGTCCATGTAGTTTTAGCAAAACTCAAAAAAAAATCGTGTAGGTTTTAAAAATAGAAGGAAAATCCGTATAGCTTCAGCAAAACTTAGGGAAATTCATTTATTTTATTCTAAAATTAATACACAGTTAACAGCCAAGAGGCTTTTGACAATGGAAAGCACAAATATGTCCCAGTTGCTGACACTCACTATTTTTAACATAGATGCCTGGTAAAAATGCCTCCACAAGCCACAAATAAGATGCTTCTATCATCATTGTTGCACCCAAAGAGATACAATAACTAAAACATATTGTTTGATATTTCAAGCTAAATTAGACAGTTCTAAAACTAAAACAGTTACAATGATAACATAAAACTGCCAACCATAGAACCTTATACTAAGGCTTATTAAATAGCCAAGGTAAGACTAAAGACGTCTGTTTTTTTATTATATTCCTTTCAGCCACGCAAAGAGCAGTCTCTAACATCTACACAATCCATCCTACTTGAACTTACTCAACTTCAACATTTTCATCACATATCAATCCTGGAACAATGCCAAAAACGGTGCAACATAAACATGAGATTTCACATGCATTGAATTCTCCTGAACATTAGCTGAAATTACCAACACTGGGGAGAAACCAATTTTTTTCCAAATAAAGCTTATTGGAAAGCCTGGTTACAAATAGCAAGCTATGGGATATACTGACACTTATGTGCATACTGGAAACTTCATTTGCATCCACAGGAAAAAATAATTATAATAATTGAGGAACACAATGCATGACTAGCTAAAGAGGATATTGAAACCTCAACAAGATCTCACTGAAGAATAGGAACATTTATGGCTTGGACCACACGGAGAGAGTTTTACCTAACTAAACAGATCATGACTATGCGAGTAAAGTTTATTAGAGCATTCTCAACATGACAAAGTGGTTGTTCAAGAAATTATTCATTGAGGAAAAATATAATCAGTATCTGGTTGATGTTTTGGCTTATCTTAAAGGGTTGAAGGCAGGTTTACAATTTTTAGAATAAAAAGAAAACAAAGAAAAGAAGATGCATTTGTTACATTTGGAATGGAAAATAGAAGAATTCTACCAAAACATTAAATGACCTAATGATCCTTCTGATTTGGTTGCTGATAATGCAGACAACACTCAACAGTGATTGGGACATTGTAAGTGGCAGCTAGTGGTCAGAAGGTGAATGGCAGAAGTAGAATAGGGTTCAGCTAGTAAGAAATTTTGAAATTGATTTCATTGTAGGCCTGTTTGCTTTGTTGTGAAAATTCGGCTTATGTAAGGATCTTATTAGTGAGAATCTGTCTAGTGTTACTTGGTTTTTCTAAAATTGTTTGGCTATGTATATGTGAAGGGTTAAGGCATATAAGTACTTTTTTAAGCTATTCAGCCATGTCATGATTTCAAGATTCTGCATTGGGCCTAAAAGAAACCTCCTGCATTCATAAAAATTCCCCTTAATTGGAAGTCTAGACTTATGCCTAGAGTCACAGAAGAGCTTCCAGTCTCTGAAAAGCTCTATTTCTGATTTTTGACTTCAAAACCACATTATCTTTAATTTAGGCACATTATGCAATAAATTTATAATCTTTTGACTGAGTTCACATATTGCCATCTATGACCTGTATTGGAAAATCCAATTAATTCTGTTTTCTACAGATACAGAACCATACAGGAAGCAGTACTTCTTATAACAGGACATAAAAAAAGATAGACAAGCCTCAGTTTAACACAACATTCACTAACAAATTAAATCATTCTGAGTTATCCGAAACACCAATATATACAAATAAAAGTAAACACAGACTTTGCAGAAATCATTTCATGTTAATAATTTGACTCTAAAAATACAAGTGGTTATCCTAAACCACATATCACAACTATGAGAACTGTTGTTCAAGTAGAGTATTATCCTAAACCCAATAGTTAATCTTTTGTGAGGCTCAACAACAAGGATTCTTTACATCAAACTACAAAGATATGCTGCAAAGAGAGAGAAAAAAAAGGGGGGGGAAGGTACAACTGCTTTTTACTTAAAGTCAGCCAGATAAAAAATCATAAGCTTGAATTCATAGAGATATTTGCATGTCGCCCTATCTTTCTTCAACCTGTTTAAAAGCAAACAAATGCATCTTGCAACCATTTATCTGATTCTACACTCTGTATCTCAATTTATCATTTTAAGCACCCATTTGATTGAAATACAACTCAACTTTCTCTATATTCGTTTAAAGATGCGGACTTGTCAAGTAAATAATATGAAATCCACAAAATAAATGATATATATATATATAACACGGATCAATTGGCATCAATGTAAGTGTGAATTTTCATCTAACAGCTGAAATGAAATAAGATTAAATTGATTGCAATATGACTTATTATTAATAAAGAGAGAGAAACCACTTAGATGCCACTCTTTTAGAAAAATCGTTTCTCTCTATAGGGATTAATTTCACATTTCCTCTTTCCAAAATTAGCTTTTCTTTGACTTTTCTCTTCACTATCATACGTGAAGCACTCAATCTTGATCTCAAACACCATCCATCTCATTTGATCTTCTCTGCAATCTCTCTCACTCTCTCTCACCAATTGCTCTCAGTTTGCTTTAAAACTTTCATTGCAATCTCCCTCCCTCTGTTGTGCATCATTCCACCTTTGACTCTAGTTACACTAAGATCTTTCATTTTGGTAAGGCATCAACATTTCTTTCTTCCCTTGAGTTGAATCTCTTTGTAGACCTCTCAATTTCACCATCTCTAACCTGGAAGGTTGAGTCCCTCAAGCTCCTCATTGTGTAGGTACTGAAATGGTATGTTCCTAGAGTCTGAATATTTCTTTAATAACACCACATTAACAAGCAATGAAGTATGGAATTAACACAAAGTCCAAATTGTTCTTCAACACCACCACCCTCCAAGCTCTTCATACTGAAATAGCAGAATGGTTTTAATCATAGCATCATGAGAACATTGGCAGGCAAGATCAATATGGCTACCATATTGATCTTGCCATGGGCTTATGTATGCAGAAGACTCAATTTAGCCTTGTTATTCATGTTTCAAACTAGGCTTTCATTTTGTCCAGCTTAGGGTCTTACTGAAGAATTAATGGCATTGCCAGTGTGATATCTATTTTGAGATAATGTTTTACTAATCTACCTGTTTCTCTTCAACTCTACGACTAATTTTTACTTTTCTACTTAAAGAAATGAGAAGAAAAATCATAACAAACTTTTGTGGGATTTAATTATAATTTCCTTTTTCCTAGATTCACTTTAGTTGGCGGAAGTAGCAACAAATTTTGGAAAGAGAAAATGAGAGAAATGGATTTCTCTCTCTTAATTGAAGATAAGTATTGAGTAAATTTAAAATATTTCAACCGTTTGATGAAAATTAAATCAAGGGTCCAAAATTGGCATATATATATATATATATGAGAAAAAAAAGCCAAAAAGATTTAGGCATGCACCTAGGATGAGGATTTCCCTTCACCATTTTCTGTCCATACTTACGCCATCGGTATCCATCACCTGATATCCCCACATCCCCCGCTGCATGTACAACAAGCTTAGATTTCTTTCCAGGTTTTACTGGAGAATCCGGGCATGTATAGTCACCTTTCTTCACTCTAGATATCAAATTTGAAGAGAGAATTTAAGCCACATACTAATAAATCCTTTCGAAATGAGAAGAAAAAGAAATTATGAACCATTTTTTGCCTTTAAAGAAAATAAACCAATACACCAACTTGCCTTCTTTTCAGCTCTGGCTCAATAACATGCTCCTCCTTCAAGTCAACTTTACCATTCTCACTTTGATCAGGTGAGTTTTGTCGTTTCCTATCAGCATTGCATGGTGCCTCTTGTGGAGGTTCTTTTGAAGAAGGGCATGGATTTGAATCATTAAGCACTCTGATGGGCTGCTCTAGAACACTGTTCTCTACAGTATTTTGTTTGGATGATGCAACCTTAGTTTCTCTAGCAGAGTTAGTCTTCCGCGGTGGATCATGGCTGTGTTGACTTTTATAAACAACCTCTACTACATGGCCTGAATCGTCACAGCATTCAATCTTCTTAGCACAACACTCTGAATGAGTACACCTGTAATAGCTTCGAGAACCTGTAGGACTCTTCACTTGCTTCTGACCATACTTCCGCCAGTTGTATCCATCAGATGCGGATGTCCTCACAACAGAAACAGGAGATAAGGTGTTACGACGAGAAGCCTTTTTCTTGTCTACCTCTGGCTCATGTACATTATTAACCTTTGGAGAAGACTGTCTCTGTTCTGGTACAGCAGGACTAGGAGCAGATGATAAAGATTGTGTAACAGATGTTGGTGATAATTCAGACAATGGAGTTGAACACACTGACACCTGAAGTTGATTTTCTATCTTAGTTTGAGTTGCCTGGACTGCTTCTCTTATGGTAAGTTCCTTGTCAGAAGGTCCAACTGGCTCCTGGGAAAGGTTAATTCATGAAAAGGCCTCCTTTTATTGCTTAAGAAATAAGCAAGTAACATGGAACATGCAACTTTCTAATGCTGGACTCGAAATACAAATGTTTTGTTCTTTTAGGTTAGACCCAGTTCATTTAAGAAGATTAGTTTAGTGGGGTTGCACTTTTGAATCATCATGGATAACCTAAACTGTTCATACACCCATGCAGAAACCAAAGTGCAAGCTTAGACCCATCATTAATGGATGTTGACTGACCTAAGACATACCCAAAATAAGCATATTGATTCTTGAGTGACAACAGATTTCTGACTACTCTTGGATAGACACTTTATCAGTACATAAGATAACAGAATATTTTAAGTGTAAAATTGTGCAATGTTAGCCACAAGCCCACAAGGATAGGAAAAGTGTTCTAAGAATCTTCACCAACATCATTAAGAAGTCATAAAAGATTCAAGTCTCAATTTCTCCCACACAAATAAACAGTATAAGTGGTTCATCATTAACAAGACAATGCCAAGTGAGCACCAGAGACATGGACCATCTCTTATGAAAAGGACAAGCACAATGGCCTCACTTTCATGTAATATGCGACAAATACCTTTAAATTGGTGTTCATTGGAATCTCTGGAGTTTCATGTAAACACTTACCTCATCTCTTTAGGATCCACACATCAATTTTCTTAGGAGGTGATTTGAACAATTTTTCAAGCTTATGATAAGTTTCTAAACATCTTACATTCTGAATAAGAAAAAAAAAAGGCCTAACTATCATTTTGGTTCATTAACTTATTTGTTTGTTTCAACTTGGTGGCTTAACTTATTTATTTGTTTCAACTTGGTCCCTTAACTAGTTAGCTTTTTTACATTTTAATTTGGTTCTTTAACTTTCAATTTGTGTCATTTCGTCCTTTTCTGTTACATCCATCCAGGACCATATGGAACACACTAAAGAAAATTAAGGGATGAATGTGATACAAATTGAAACAAAGAGTCAAGAGACTAAATTTAAACAAATAAATAAGTTAAGTAACCAAAATGATATTAAGCCAAACAAAGAAAAGGTATGGTATAAAAGGGCCAACAATGATTTTTCTAGAATACAGGTTTTCCAAGTCCTGGCCCAGGCGTAATACTTAAGTGATCCTTCAAAAGTTCCAATCTGTAAAGCAGAAACTTATAGTTTATCTGTTTTGTTCTCAAAGTACGCATTTACAACTTCAATTTCGTCAATCTAAAAAAATGGAAAATAAAACAAAAAGAATAAAGGAAAAGATGAACACCCACGCCTTATTCTGATAGCTAAAAACTTTCAAGCAATTCACGAGTTTTGAATTGTACATCCCTACAAAATTTCTTGTGTGTAAAACAGAAATATCCCAAGGTTCAGTGAACCTACACATAAGAAGCCGTAAGACGAGCAGAATTTTTCAATTAAGTAAGTACTAAATCCCTATTTAGTACGACTCCTAGAATCTCTTTTTGTTGAAGAAGAGTTCCAGGGTGGCAAACAAAACAAACAGAATAACTATCATATGATATTCGCTGTTCCTAACATTTGCACTCATATAAAAATCTTGCCACCGAACATTTAAACAGGGGTTTTTCAAATTCCAACCGGAGCCTAAACTAGAACTCACTTGTGGACACCTAAAGTTCAAAAGTTCAAGCAGGTAAACATGAACCTCTCACACAATTTAAACGATGACACCAGACTAGATACGATATTTATAACTCAAAATTTTCCAAGTATAAATGTTCTAACCTTACTTTCGCCTTTCACAGCCTCCTGCGTAGCAGAGCTCGCCTGCAAATCTGTGGCACAAGTCACGCAACTCACTACCATCACAAAAAGCCATTAAAAAGGAAAGAAAACCAAAAATTTTCTCATTCCGGCAAAAAGGACATTTGTTGAAACTCAAGCTTACCGGTACTCTGGTCTTTCTCTACGGGTTCAAGCGAAGTGGGCACAACTAGGGTTTCCAAATTAGGCTCTCTGGGCTCTGCTTCACGGGAAGGTTTAGAACTCTGTAACTCGCCTTGCTGCGACTCGCTCGGCCGTGCTTCAGAGACTCGCTTTGGTACCCCTCCCTCTTCTTCTTCTTCGTCTTCTTCTTCTCCTGATTCATATTCTTCTCGTGGTTCTGGCCTTTCGTCTCCGAGAGCTTCGAAGCTCTCACGCTCACCCATGGCCGATACCCCAGCAGAAAGTAAAGTTTAGAACAGTTGAAGTTCCTTTTATAGTGTCTGAAACAAACGGACCCAAACGTGCTTCGGATTTCGCGAAGCGGCAGAGATTAGAGAGAGAGAAAGAGAGAGAATTTGCTTTAAAGCGACGAGTTGGTGGTATCTGTGTCTTTGACTACTATTGACTCAGGTGATTCTCTCTAATGGAAGATAACAGGGGCCGTCCACTTTCCGTTACATGAGGTACCAGGACAGCCGTTACTTCTGTTGACTTAACGGATTCATTTAACGGCGTGACTGTTCTTGTGCGACTGGTTCCTTGACCTAGACATAGTTACCCGTTTTAATTTCTCTCTCTTTAGAAAAAAATCATAATTTACATCTTAAATTTAAAATATTCATACTAAAAAATTTTATATTTTAAAATATCTAAAAATTAGAAATTTAAAAGAAATTATAATTCATAAACTTAAATTTAAATTTTTATTTTAGAATTTTTAAAAGTAATTTTAAAATTTAATATAAATATTTCTAATTTGAGTTTTCAACTGTAATTTATTTTTTTATTTTTTGAGTTTTCCTTTTTGGACCATGCATTAATGACACTGCAAAAGAATGCGCACAACTTTGTACTTGTTTAGTTATTTTAAGCCTAACAAATAGAATAGGTTGTAGGGTTTGGTCAGCAACTTGCAATGGGCATTAGAGCCCACTTGAAATTGGAATGGCATAGTGGCGTATATTGGGATCCGAGGTGCAAGTCAATTAAAGGTAAGTTAGGAGTGAATTAATATTTTTATCATAAAAAATACATTATTCTCAACTTGGTTTTTTTAAGATTTAATGATTTTAGTCATGTAAAGAGTAAATCAATGTCTTTAATATTATCCTTATGTTAAGCCTCAGGTGAATCATCATTAAGTATTTAGCAAATATTAAAACATGCAATGATAAAGTAGTATACCACTTTGAATATGTTTTAGCTATAACAATTTCATCAGTTTTACGTTAATTTTCTGTTAAACTTAAGGAGGTTGAATGTGTTAGTGCGTACGTATATGAGTGTATATATTTAAGAATATAGCAATAAGACATTTAAATTTTGAGAGACCAAATTGAGACTACATATATCTATCAAGTATTAAGATGTCAATTTAATTATAAATGTACTCCACTAAAAAAATACAAGTATAATATAAGTATATCAAGTATTTAAAAAAATAAAATTTATTGTTGACACTTATTTTTTATTTATAATTAATTTGATTTACTTGTGTTTATTAGATTAAACATGCTAAATAATACTTCAAAATGATAAACATTGAAATAACTGAGTTTGAGTAGTTCAATTTTTTATATTGTTATTGTAACAATTTATTAATTAAAATAGAAAATAAAAAAATACAAATTTTAAGATATATATAATGATAATGATTAGGGGAAAAAAAAAAAGTTGGCATCTCTTAATAAGCCCATGAAAGTATTCCTTGTGAAAAATAATTTTAAAAAGATGACATCATCAAGGTAAAAATGAATATACATATATATTGTTGGAGAAGCATACCACAAGCGAAGGGCTACTGTTGCTGCTTTGAAAAGGCACTGAACATTTTGAAATAGACTAAACCATTGCAAGGAGAATAAAACCTGCTTAAAGTTTGAGGCTTTAATTCAAGTGTTTGAAATGGAGATTCCTCTTGGATGGAAAACAAAGTATTCCTTTAAGATGGGAATTTATCTCTTTATTATTTTTATAAAAAAATTAGCATTGCCCACATTGGGTTGCCCGCCTCTTTTGCAATTTGGGAAGTGTCTTCTAACCTCCTTAATTAATTATGAAATACTAAATAATAATAATAAATTATATAAGCTTTTTAAAGTTTGTTAAAATTATACAAATTTTTTTTATTTTAAAAATATATACAAGTTTTTTTAAAATAAAAAATTATATTACACTTTAGTTTAATTCTAAAATTTTTGACTAAAATACTTTTTATTAACCAACCTTACATTTGTTATAGAAAATATTTTAGTTAAAAAAATTAAAATGGGATAAAAATATAAATCTATATAATTTTAACAAAATTTATAACAACTCTAAGTAATTTACTCTAAAAAAATATCTCTATGTTGGTAAGTGTCAATGAATCAACTTGCCACACTTACATCTATGGCAACACTCCTTCCAAACTCAATTTGAAAAACAAGTAATTATGAGTTATAGTGAAGTTAAAAGTGAAGCTTAAAAGGGAGAGAGACGGAGGATTGAAGCTCACTCTTGAATTCTATTAACCAGTAAAAGGGAACTGTTTTTAGTTTGGGTAAATCTATGATCCAAATTGTACTTTGGGAGCATATATGCAATTATGCGATCTTTCACTTGATTTTGGCATGGTGCGTGTCTCACTAGTCAACGATTTTGTGAACCTAGAGCAACTAGTTTTTTTATACGTTGAAAAATTTTAATTCAAATTACACCTTTTTTGAATTTAAGTATTAGAATAAGTTAATAAATATGAGTTTGATCTCTATTTTATTTTGTCTCTTAATTTTTAAGATTTTATTTTTGTAACCAAAAAATTAGTTTTTTATTATATTTACACTTTTAGCGCGATACTTTTATCATATTTACATACATGACCCAACCGCCATAATATGTGGAAGTCATTTCCCAAATTCTGTTGTAGATGCATTTTATCACGAGGCACATGGCTCAAAATTTCTCTCAACTTATTTAAATGTGTATTTTTTGCTTGTTTAAGTTATTTATAATAAGTAATTTATAGTTTCAAAATAAATAAATAAAATCACCAGTATCCATAAGCGCACGTTTGCTTTCTCGATTAATTACTTTCTCAGTTAATCACCTAAGCATGTAATTTGCGTCAACAATATTTTCATTCTTCATTTGGGTTATCTTACAAATCTATTAAAATAAAAATCGTACTTAAACCAAAGATTGCTTAATCATGAATTGCTTCTAATCAGGACAGATATAGGATTGAAGTATCGGGGAGGGAGGGAAAATTAAAAAAAAAAAGAGGTTAACATGTTATGTATATAAAAAAATTTTAAACTAAAAATTAGATATGTAATTAACATATATTTTTACTAATATTTATCACTCAAGAGTAATTTTTAATATTTCTTAAGCATACATTACTAAAAAATAATTCCTTTCAATAATTTTACAGCATAAAAGAGAAAAGTTTCTGAATAGCAAATCATATGTAATTTAAGTAAAATATATAAAATTATAAAAATTTTATGTGAAACTGAATTTTGAAATTTTATTCAAAACAAACATTTTTATTTTTATGTGAAACATTCTAACTATAAAGTTAAACTTCTAACATTTACAGAAATTATATTTTCAATATGACCTTATAGGATTATCTTCAAACACCCAAAAGAATGACTCTATTATTTTTTTTTTTTTTCTTGGGAGGCTACTTCTCTGGTATTTATTAGTTTATACTGTATTTATTTTATGGGTTATTATACTCTTATGGGTTTGTAAATGACTAAATCCTACTCCTAGTTAAAACCTCAGTGCATAACCATGGTTTCATATCGTCGTACCAGAAAACATGTAAGAGTAGTGAATCCATTTAATAAGAGGATCGATTTTTTAATTTTTTTTGGAGGGAAGGGTGTTTAGATTTGTCTTTGATCCTAATATGGTTTAATGAGTGGTCTAATTTTTAAAACATTAACTTAAAAAAATTTGAAAAACAAAACTCAACCTAGACAGCTTGAAATTTGCTTTTCAGTCATTCTTTCATCAATTTATTAATGTTCACGCAACTTGCACATGCTATCTACCGCACGTAGTATTTTTTACATTAGTATCACTACCAAAACTATGATAGGCAATTAAGGCAAAAATTTTCTAAAAGAAAATCAATTTTTGAAACAAAAACCATTTCAATGAAGTTGCTACCAAAATTAATTTTGAAAGAAAAAACTTTGAAAAAAAATCTCTTTTGAAAAAGACTTGGTATGTAAGGCAAAAAATGAGTTTGAGAGGTTAATTATGCATGGCAAAATGTTAAGCCCTCTATGACACCTATTTCGTAGAATATTATCCTAACTAAATTATGCGAAGCATTTTTTAATGCCTTAATTATATTTCAATTTTCCCCTATCAAACATATGCAATAAAGAAAAAAGAAATTCAAAAGAAAAGAATAAACATGAGAAGAAAACAAAGATATTTGCAAGGACATACTTAAGTTGAAAACTTAAGGTCTAGAACCTTGTGATAAATATCAAAGCCAGCGTAATTCAAATACAAAACATTGGTATGTTGTTTGATTTTTAGTTTCCTTAAAGAGAAAGGAACGATAGCAGTAAAAGATGCCAAAAGCAAAATTACTTTGGAGTTGGTGATTGTTTTAATTTTGAAATATAATTAGCCTCGCTTCTTTCTCTCTTGGTTTTTTCACCTTTTTTATTGATTTTTTTAAAATTTTATAAAGCAATTTATTCTAGGTAAAGCCTTGGCTAATGAGTTGTAAAAAGTCAAAAAAAAATATTTAAAAATAAATAAATAAATATTTATCTTGAAATTTTTTATAAAGGAAAATTCCTAAAAAGAAAGAAAATTGATTTTTTAATTTCAGGATAAAATTGAACCATTAAAACCCCAAACCTGCATGCAAAATAGATATGTTCAAACATAGATACGTTAAAAGGTAAATGTGCAATGTAAAACTTGTGCATTCTCAAATATTTTACATCATCTAACCAAAAAGATTATATAAGATAAATGTGCAATGAAAAACTAGTGCATTCCCAAATACCTTTCTCACAGGCTTCGCAGGAGCAGTTGAGTAGTGAGACGATTGCTTATACCTAAGAATAGGGAATGATGAGCTACCTCTTAGGAGGTCAATTGTCTTCCCTATCTCATGATAATCATTAGTTCCTGAGGCCACTTTAAATACATCACAGTTAATATCTTAAAAAAGTATGATTTACAATTATTACAAAATTAAAATAAATTAAAATGAATGGAATCAAGTTATGATCTCTCCATGGACTCTCCTCAAAGTAATCTGGGTGTGATCTCAATGTGCTCGCAACAATGCAAATAAACAAAGAAGATAGATGGGAATTAGTTTCCGACCAAGCCATTAAAACCCAAATTGATCTCATTAAATTAATTCTCAAAACAAGAAATATAAAGCAACAACATAATCCCAAGCTTTATCACATGGCAAAAGATATTGGGTAGCAATTTACTTCACAACATTTAAGCACAAAACCAATCTAAAATGGCAACAACTAGACTCCATGTCTTGGCACCCAAAAAAAACTTCGAACAGCAGCATGTGAGCTTCACATTTGACAAAAAAAATTGATCTAAATTGCAAGGAAATAGTGCAACACTTAAATCCCACATTTTGTCACAAACTTGACCCAAAATAGCAGGACATGGCAATAAATCCCTTGAATATATATATATATATATATATATATATTACATGTTTATATAGGGACTTATTATTGCATATTTTTGGGTCAATTCTCTTACTTTGTAACTATTCCAAGCATGTTTTAGAGTTTTAGCTATGGAAAAGATTTGGTTGCTAATCTTTGATACAACCTCCTTAATTTGGATTTGATTATTTATGTTATAGGAAAGCCGTCAAAACCATAGAGAAGAAGCTTGATTGGATCATGGTGGAAGGAAATGGACAAGTTTTAAAGAATAAGAGTCCAGTTCAAGACCCTTTAGAGCCTATCCCTACAAGTTACAAAGTTTGGAAGCTAAAATTAGGCATCATACAATTTCTAGTAAAGCTAGCGCCTCAAGCCCAAAAAGCTAGAGCCTCAGACTCTAGAGTTCAGAGAAGCACAATACGTTGTCTAGCAGAGCTAGTGTAACAACGCCAAGTATCCAGCTTTGTGGCACTAGAACGATTTTTATTTTTTATTAAAATGTTGTGCCTCATGTAAACTACCTTGGAACACTATTTAAGTAATCTTAGGGCTTCAGATATGAAAAGAAAAGTCTTTTGCCATCTAAGGTGAAGTTACGAGCTGTCCTAAAGTTCTCTAAGGGGTTGAAAGGATGGAAGGGCCAAGGAATCACCTTTGAGGGCTTCTCTTGGCTAATCATTCATGATTCTCATCATGGGTAGTCCCCTTTGTCAAATTACCTCTTTTTTTTTTATCTTCTTTTTTTTTTTTTTGAATTTTAGGTTTTTTTATTGATGTTAATTTGTCATATAGATGATTATTTGGCATGATGTATTGAATTCTTTTGGAATCTTGTTATGATACTTTAAATTTCCCTTTTATCTTGAAGTTTATGCTACAAACGTAATGTTTTTGTTTGATTGCTTGAATTTCTCTAGTTGATTGTTAAATCTTATATACATCTTATTGGAATTGTTAGGAGTAAATGATCACTAGAGTAATTAGAGTAGTTAACAAATTAACCAAGTGTACTAACCTTTGAATGGGCTTTTGCAGTAGGTAAATCAAGATATAGTGTAAACCATTAATTGAACGGTCGTCAAGTGTTTGACAAAATTGAAAATTTACAATGCATCTACATTCTCAAAGAATTAGGAGGAACCAAAAATGAAATGGTGACTTTAGCTTTAAAGAACAAATGGTGAGCTATATGTAACACCTTTTGTTTTACCAATTTTTCTATAATTATTTTATTCTCATTGTTTCTGAATTAGCTATTGAAAGTTGCACAAAATTTTAAACTAAGGAAATTTAGAAGTTATAATAAGAAGGAATATCTTTTTGTCTGTGGTATGTGATTCCATAACTGAACAAATCCAAATATTACTAAAAAATCTAATGTCATAACCTAATTGTTGTAATCAATCAAAAATACTATTGTTCATAATATAGACATCAAAGACTAATTCTGTCTTTCAAAATAGAAATTTCTAAATAAAATGAAGGTCTTGTCCTCCTTCATTTACCACAACCAATCTAATGTTTTGATCTACTTAAACCAGTCTCATGAGTGGAATCTCTATCTAGGCTCACCTGATTTCAATGACTAGTTATAATACTATTCTGGTCTATACTCTGGTCTAAACATATTGCAAAAAATTGATGAGAATTTATATTCCCAATATAAAATAACAATTATTTTAAAATCTCATATAAGAATTCAGTTACATAAACGATAATACTTTTTTTTGGCTCATTCTTCTTATATCAATACCTGATTATACTTAAACAATCAAAACATATTGTACATAAATATAAAAAATCACTGTAAGATCTGTACTATTTCATTATATCTACACTTCACTCTTCTATCAACTCAAAAGTGACTAAAAAAATGGTTATCTTTTTGCTATTCATATCCAAAATAACACATTAGTTACATTCGAAGTTAGCATAAAATAAAATTGCTCATGACAACATTATTTTCTAATTAAGGCATCATCTAAAGTAGATCCATAAGAAAAATAATATAATTAGAGATCACCTTCCTTTAGAGGATCATTCCTCATTTTATACAAATCTCCTTCCTTTCGAGGATCATTTCTCTACTAATTGAGACTACCTCCTTTCAAGAACCTTATCTCCTAATATCACCTCTATTTTCATGATCCTTTCTCAGATTGTCTTGCGTCAACTACTCTTTCACATTATTCTTTCTTTTGTGTTTCATGAAAATTACATTAGTCATGACATTTATAATAATTTATTTTCATTATCACCATACATTCATATATATTATGAAATTGTATCATCATATTCAACCTTAAAATAATATGTCACTTTTCCAATAAGGATCACAAAAATCATAAAAATATTATTTTTTTTGTTATACCAATAATAATTTTTCTATCACATGCGACATACACAATATATACATATATATTTTTTTATACATCTACTAGTTAGATATAGGCAATTTAATCACATATAAAAAATACAACCATATTTTTAATAGAACCACATAGATCAAGTTATTGCTTCCATAAACTAAAATTCATTAACATCACGAAATTCTTATAAAGTCAATATCAACCAAAATACCCCAAGCTTTTATGCGTATCGTAATCTATTAGAAAACCAAGTTTTATATGTCAATTTTTCTTACGCATGGATAAAAATAATTTTACCTTAGTCCACTACAAGAAAAACAAGAATTAGCGACGGAATTTTCCGTCGCTAAATATGGATAATTCCGTCGCAACTTGATTAGCGACGGAATTAGCGACGGAATCTTTCCGTCGATAATGTTGTCGTCGCTAAATAATTAGCGACGGAATTGAAAATTCCGTCGCTAATTTGCGACAGAATAATCCGTCGCTAATCTGAATTCCGTCGCTAATTGTGAGAATAACTTATTCCAAATTAGTGACGGATCAGTGACGGAATATTCCGTCACTAATTGGCGACGGATTAGCGACGGAATATTCCGTCAGTAATTAGCGACGAATAAATAACGAAATATTCCGTCACTAATTGGCGACGGATTAGCGACGGAATATTCCGTCAGTAATTAGCGACGGATAAATAACGAAATATTCCGTCACTAATTGGCGACGGATTAGCGACGGAATATTCCGTCAGTAATTAGCGACGGATAAATAACGAAATATTCCGTCACTAATTGGCGACGGATTAGCGACGGAATATTCCGTCACTAATTAGCGACGGATCAGCGACAAAATATTCCGTCACTAATTTGTGACGGATCAATGATAAAATTTTTCATCTTAGCGACAAAATATTACGTCATTGATTCGTCACAAATTAGTGACAAAATATTTTATTGTTATTATTTGGACACTAATCTAGCCTAAATTAGTGACAGAATAGCGACAAAAATGCGTTGCTTATTTAATCTTTTTATTATATTATATTTTTTAATACATCATCAATATTACTTGTACTACCTATCCAATAAAATAAAATAACACAACAGTATTCAATAAAAATAATAGATAGATTACAATGATCCTCAGTTAAACATTTATAAAACAAATTATAACAATCTTTAACTTAAAATATATATAACTTAAAATGCCACAAAAAAAAAATCACATCTATAAAAGGGGACAATCATCAGGGCCTGTCTTCTCAACTGCTGATTCTTTTGGTACAGGATCTGATGGGACACGAGATAAACGTGATTCAAGTTCTTGCAACCTATTAAGTGTCTGCTGATGCTGGTCTAACATAGATAAGATTTGTTGATTCTGCTCTCTGAGTTCTTGGTTCTCCTGTCTCAAAGGTGCTGTCTCTGTGGCAATCCTCCTACGTAATTCCTCTTCAAAATCTGAATGGAGTCCTGAGTTATTAATGGAAGAAGAGGTCCCACGAGAACAAACAGTATCAACATCATGAGCTGCAGATCCTACTCCAAAGATACGACCCTTCTTATTCTTGCCACCTACGGCCTCTAACCATAAGGCAACTTCATCATCAGCATCATCTATATCATTTGATGCTATGCCAGGGGAGTCCTGAGTAGAAGTTCTGGCATTCTTAAGCCTTAAATAATCAGCCTGTTAATAGAATCAAAGAAAGAAAATTTTAAAATAAAGAAAATAGTGACAATTCATCCAGAAACAAAAGTATGCACATGTTTAAATATATTTTATGTCATAAAGTATCAACATGAGGTGTAATCATATAAGAAAGACTAAGTATCTTGAAACTATAAAAATATTAAGCCATCCTAATCAAAGATATCAAATGTTGAAATTACACAATTAGGTATATGAAAAGAATATGCAATGATATGGCTAGTAACAAAATAATAAAATAAGTAAAAAACACTAAATAGAAGATCAAAAAATTATAGTGACAAAGTAAAAAGATAAAGACTAACACTACAACTGGTTAGACCTTCAGTTATCAGCACAAGTTCAATGATAGTCAAAACTAAAAATCAAGATTCACATTACAGCTAGTTATCCCTTTGACCATTAGCACAAATCCAATGACAATCAAACACAAAGAATAACAACTTATACTAGAACTAGTTAGGTCTTTTGCCGTTAACACAAGTATAGTGACAATCAAAACAAAAATAAAAACTCACACTATAGGTAGTCAAATCTCTAGTCGTTAATAGAAGTTCAGTGATAATAAAAACAAAAAATAAAAAAGCACATTATGACTATTCAGGCCTTTGGTCATCAATACAAATTAAATGATAATCAAAACCAAAAATAAAGACTAACACTACAGCTATTCAGGCCTTTGGCTCTTAATATAAGTTTAGTTATAATTAAAACTAAAAATAAAGATTCAAACTATAGCTAGTTAGGCTTCCAACTATCAGTACAAGTCTAATTACATTGAAAAAATAAACTAAGACTCACACTAAAGGTAGTTAAACCTCTGGCCATTAGCACAAATCCAATGACAATCAAAATAAAAAAATAAAAAGACACCGTAGCTAGTGAAGCCTGTGGCCACCAACACAAATCCAATTATAATCAGGACAAAATATAAAAACTTGCACTAAAGCTAATCGAGCCTTCGGCCATCAGCACAAGTCCAATGACAACCAAAACAAAAAATGCACACTATAGGTAGCCAGACCTCTGACCATTAGGACACGTCTAATTATAATCAAACTAAAAATAAAAAACCACACTATTAGTGAAGCCTTTAGCCATCAGTATAAGCCTAGTTATAATTAAAGACAAAAATCAAATCAAAATACACATTAAAACTAGTTAAACCTCCGGTCATCAGGACAAGTCAAATGTCAATTAAAACAAAAAATGAAGACACACTACAACTAATTAGACCACTCACCACTAGCATAAGTCCAATTATAATCAAAACTTAAAATAAAGACTCACACTACTGCTAGTCAGGCCTCTGGCCGTCAGCACAAGTCCAGTTATAATTAAAATAAAAAAATTAAGATCCACACTATAACTAGTAAGGCCTCTGGCCATTAACACAATTTTAGAGAGAAAGGAAAAGATAAACATATACATACATAAACTTCAGCTGCCCTATGGTCCACAAATTGACCAGTTGCTTCATCATAATGCGTGTGCTTGAACAATTCAAACATTGTAGGTGGCCTTCCAAGCACTAAAGTCTGCAATTATTTATTAATTATAGTTATCTCATGCATTAAATAAACAATGATTACATTTGAATTTAAATGGTTACCAGCCTTCTCTTATGTTCAGTTGAAGGAATGCTACCCCCTTTATGTTGCATGCCTCCTGTAGTAGATGCTCGATTATTTTTAGCTGTCTGGCATACAGCCTTATATTCTCCTGACTCCCAATAGTGCTTTAATTGGACCATTACATTATCTGGGATCCAATTAGGTGTGACTCCCTTTTCCAAGTCTAGCCGGACTCTGTGCATTGCATTTCGCAAGACGTCCCCACACTTTTTATTCCAATTACGTCTAATAACTTGGTCATATTGTGGCAACCATTTATACTTTTTCTACACAAGAACAAAAAAACTCAAATTTGAGACAAATTAAATGGAAAAAAAAATCAACACGTGATACATATATAATGATGGAATAAGATATATACCGCCCATTCATCAAACCATAGTTGTCTGACTTCAGGAGGCGTTACTTTCCAACTATAACATGGATGTTCAAATTTTGCTTGAATTATAGGGAGAATATCACGAACAACAGCAACAACAGGATTAAATCTAATCATTTAACATCAATGATTAAAAATATTATAATAGCAGTAAGTTGTTAAATGAATAACAAATAAAACAATATAAACTTGATGACTTACGTATGCTTGTCAGGATATAACCATGTTCGACCATCTGTGGGGTCACGGCCAAAAGGTTGGATTGGTGACATTGGTGTAGAACTAGTGGAAGGACCCTGAGGAGTAGGATGTGAATACTGGGAGTCAGGGGATGGTACAGGAGGAGATGATACAGGTGATGCTGAGGGTCTCCTAGATGATTCAGGTATGGTTGGAGCTGATGCAGGTGTAGTGGAAGCATCTAGGCCTATAGGAGCTGGAGTAGGTGCTGAAGTCAGAGGACAATAAGATGACTGAGGGTGCAGAGGTGGCGGGGCAGAGGTACTCCATCGAGGACGACCTCGCCTAGAACCACGACCTGACATCTACATATATAATTGCAAACTTGAGTCAGTATAAGTTGATAAAGAATTAAATAGAATGAAAACAAAAATAAATTCACTTAAAACAAAAAAATATATTATAAAAAACTCAAACTTAAAATTAAATAAACCCTAACCCTAATCTATGCATCATTATCATCATCATCATCTTCAAAATCATTATCTTTATTCTCCTCCTCCTCATCATCATCACCGTTATCATCATCGTCGTCATTGTCATCATCATCATCATCATCATCATCTTCATCATCATCATCATCATCATCTTCTTCTTCTTCTCCTTCTTCTTCTTCTTCTTTGTCACAGACTATATTAATGGTTAACATATCTATTTCTTCATATGAACCTTCAGTGTCTCTTAGGTTATAGAATTCATCATTTGGGATGATTGCAGGTAATATGATTTCCAATTCATCCACCTGAAATGGCCCTATATTTGTTGTAGATGAAGAAGCATCAATTATACCACGAGCCTTAACCTTGATTACGGCTAACCAATTAACCTTCTGATGGCAATTAGGATAAGATGTATAGTACACTTGCATCGCTTGTTGTGCAAGTATAAATGGATCAAACTTGTTATACCTCCTTAATTCGTGAACTTCAACAATCCCATATTGTTTATGAACTCTCATCCCACGATTAGGTGAAGGATCAAACCATTGACAATTGAACAACACTAATCGCTTCACAGGAACCCCTGTGTATTCAATCTCCACAATCTCTTCTAGAATGCCATAAAAGTCATGTTCTGATTGTGCAAAGTCAGTCCCCTTAATGCATACACCGCTATTCATTGTTGATTTTTGATGGCTCAATGAATGTATGTGAAATTTGTACCCATTAACAAAATAAATTGGCCAAGTTCTGACACTTCGCTTTGGTCCCCGAGCAATGTCATGTAAAAATGGATCCAAAATATTGTTGGCTGGGTTTTGAACCTGTGTGACATTTTTAACATTTTATGTTAGTTGAGGTTAGATTTAATACATATTTAGTTACAATTTATTACTACGTACATGCTCTTGAAACCATGTGGAAAAATTTGCTTCAATCTGACCTTCTATCTCAGCATCCATAATTTGAGGATTAGACAAAGCTAGCTTATGAACAAATAAACTGCATAGTAAAAGAATGTGTTAAGCATATACAAACATATGAATTGTTTAAGTAATATCACTTACTTGACATAAGGTTGCACTTCATCACAGTTTATTAAAACATATTTTGTAGCGGCATCTACTTCTTGATCATTTAAGAAACGACACTTGCAATTTCCAGAAGGCCTTCCAGGATAGTTAAAAATGGAAAGTGCTGGCAGGCTTGATTCTCCACCATCATCATTTCTTGGAGGTCTCATAATTTTTGATGGCACATCATGCTCAAAGTAATGCGAGCAAAATGTTGCGATCTCTTCAATTATATAAGCTTCGCATATAGATCCTTCCACTCGAGCTTTATTCTTGACTTTTTGCTTCAAGGTATGAAGGAATCTACATAAAGAGTAGTTGAATAAGTGATATTACCTTCCAAATATATATTTATTTGAAGCATATAGTAAAAGGCTTTATTACCTTTCAAATGGATACATCCAGCGATATTGAACAGGCCCTCCTACCTTCGATTCATAAGGAAGGTGGATGGGTAGATGCTCCATTGAGTCAAAGAACCCAGGAGGAAAGATCTTTTCTAACTTGCATATGGTTACAACAATGTTCTGCTGCAATAACTCTAACTGAGCCATTGTCAAGGTAGTGGAACAAAGTTCTTTAAAGAATTGACTAATCTCAGTTATTGGATTCCACACAGCTTCAGGCAAAGTACCAAAGGCAATGGGAAGCAAGCGTTGCATAAACACATGACAATCATGACTCTTCATTCCATATACCTTTGCTTCTTTTGTGTCAACACATCGGGCCAGATTAGATGCATACCCATCAGGGAGTCTGAGGTTTTTTATCCATTGACAAACTGCTCGTTTTTGTTCTATATTCAAAGTATATTGTGCTTTTGGCTTCAAAACTTTCCTTCCATTGTTAATAAGTTCTAATTCTTTTCGTCGACAATATTCTTCCACATCCAACCGAGCTTGTATATTATCTTTAGTCTTCCCTTTTGTGTCCATAACAGTGTGAAATACATTGTCAAACACATTTTTCTCAATATGCATGACATCAAGATTATGTCGAATGAGATTGGTTTTCCAATATGGCAATTCCCAAAATATGCTCTGCTTTGTCCAATGGTGAGTGTCATGATACCCTTCGATTGTTACAAGTTTTCCCCACTCAGTCACTTTTGGCAGCTTACACACTCTTTGCCAAACTTGCTCTCCATCTAACCGTGGTGGAGGGATTGAGTTCTCAACTCTATTCTTATAAAAAGAACTTTTATTTCTTCTATATGGGTGATCTAATGGAAGAAATTGTCGATGACAATCAAAGAAAGATGTTTTCCTCCCATGCTTCAATTGGAATGACTTTGAGTTTTCCATACATATAGGGCATGACAATCTCCCTGCTGTCATCCAACCAGACAACATGCCATATGCTGGAAAGTCATTGATTGTCCATAATAGTGCAGCACGCATCTGAAAATTTTGTTTCAATGAGACATCATATGTTAGGGCACCATCAATCCATAACAATTTTAATTCATCTATTAATGGTTGTAAATAAATGTCAATTTTTCCTTTAGGATTGTTAGGACCAGGGATAATCAGTGTCAAAAACATATACTCTTGTCTCATGCACATTGCCGGTGGTAGATTGTATGGAGTGACAATAACTGGCCAACAAGAATACTTTCTCCCATATTGGCCAAATGGCGTAAAGCCATCAGTACACAACCCGAGTCGAACGTTTCGTGGATCATATGCAAAGTCGGGGTATGTGCTATCAAACACCTTCCATGCTTCTCCATCAGCGGGGTGAGTGAGAATGCCAGTTGCTCGGCGATTCTCATAATGCCACCTCATTTCTTTTGCTGTTTTTCCAGAAACAAATAATCTTTGAAGCCTAGGAATTAGTGGTAGGTACCACAACTGTTTGGTTGCAATTTTTTTTTTCCTTCCATGGCACTTTCTTGCAGCATATCGCGCTTCACCACAAAATTTACATTGAGTTGCATTTGCATCATTTTTATAATACAACATACACCCATTATTACAACAATCAATCTTCATATAACCAAGCCCTAATTTTGACACCAACTTCTTTGTTTGATACAAGTTTGGAGGCATATGAGTGTCTTTAGGTTGTGTTCTTTGCATAAGTCGTGACACTAAATTGTAGCCTTGGTGTGACATATTGGTTTCTGCCTTAATGCTTAGTAACTGCACAGCTGCTGAAAGTTCAGATTCATCTTCACAACCTTCCCATAAAGGTTGTTGTGCCGCATGCAACATGTCATAAAATGCCCTTGCATCTGGGTTTGGCATCTCTTCAGGAGAGCAATCATAGTTATCCCTGAAACTTGGCCCGGCTGCATCCATCACCATGGTGTCATATTGTGACAACTGGTTCCCAAGCGGGCCTTGTGAGATATGTTGGACGCCTGACATTGGACAAACAGGTGAATGGCAGGCAGTTGGCATTTCACCATGACTAGTCCATATATAGTAGTCTGACTTGAATCCATGTCTATAAATATGCACCTTCACCTCGTCAAGACATAGGTAGTTCTTACATTTACATCGGGCACATGGACACCTAATTTTCTCTGACTGTAAAAAAGAAGGTAATTGACATGCATGGGCAAGAAACTCCTCAACACCTTGCTCGAACTCTGTTGTAAAACACCGTCGACTCGAATCTACTCTATTATACATCCATCTTCGATTTTCTGGCATCTCCATTCAATCAAAGCTATCTGTTTTCAGGTAGTCATGAAGTAGTCCAATAGATACTTAATAATGATCAAAGATTCATCTACAAAGCTATAATGGTTTGTAGTGATGTTTTTGTAGAAAATAATAAAAGAGTTTACAAGGGAGTATTCGAATGGATTACTTATTTTATTTTTCCCTTACTATTAATTAAGGCATTCTTCATAATGGTTAATGTTAAGTAATTGGATAAGAATATTTGAAGAGAGTAAAGATTTGATAAGTCCAATTCCAAGTAAGGGTCATTAATCTTTGAAGACTAGAGTCAGTAACACTAAAGTTATATAATGTAGTAACAAAAAAAAGCTAGTAACATCTACTTCACATCTAATTTTTTTGTACTTCAGAATTTGAGAACCAATCGTGAAGTCCATATACGCATCTTTCATACAAAATTTCATCATTATATCTACAATTTGCGAGAAATAAATAACTTGAACATTAACCATATAAGAATCCTATATAAATAATCCATAAAATAGCTATTACTATGTCTAATAGATTTTTCTCAAAGGAAGGACAAGCACAAGGTAGAAAGATAAAGTTAGAAAAGAAATTAATGGAATAGAAAACCAAAAAAGTCAAACATGGAAAAAAGTAACCCAATATCTCAGCCTAATATCCAAAAAAAAAAATTATGCACTTGTGAAATATTAGTTGAAAAAATGACTTAACTACGAAAATTATAAATCTTGAGAACATCAGAATGCTTAGCTCTGAAATGGCAAACCTAACAATACTATATTGCGACTTGAAATTTCTTTGCCTTCTCAACATTTTTTTTCTCCCTACAAGCTATTAAAGGGGGTCTAACGAAACAAGTGAGAGAGTGTAATTTAGTTTTCTTCTTTTCACATGGTAGTGGAAACTTTGATTGTGATCAATCAATGACATGGATACCTCTGGGTGTCAATAGGATTTCATTTTCACCTATTTTTAGTCGTTGGATTTATCTAGCAAGTTTTGGGCAAATTGATCATATTTAGATGATATTTGATGAAAAAAGAAATTTTTTATAAAAA
Organism: Erythrophleum fordii; assembly: GCA_032878935.1. Classification (NCBI taxonomy): domain Eukaryota; kingdom Viridiplantae; phylum Streptophyta; class Magnoliopsida; order Fabales; family Fabaceae; genus Erythrophleum; species Erythrophleum fordii. Next base: position 28,393,031 of record JAVQMF010000055.1, on the reverse strand, counting down.
GATAAAAAATTTTTATTTTACATAAAAATTTTTCCTATAAAGAAATTTTAATTTCAAAAATAAAAAATTTTAACTTGGGAACAAATTTTAGAGCGTAATTTTAAAATTTTTCCTATAAAGTGTATTGTCTCTGAATAAAAATGCAAGACCCTTAATTTGTTTTAACATGAAAATATGCAAAACTCTAAACATAAGAATGATCAGATCCTTTTACTTTGATATAAATTAATTTGTACTCTTTTTTGTCAAGTAAAAAAGATACACAAAAACATGTTATTTTTCTTTTCTTTTTCCTGAAAAACACATCGTTGACGAGATGATCATGGAAGTGAAGGAGAAAAACAAGAGATAAAGAAATGGAAAAAGAAGATTCTATAGTCTATTTATGTGTGTGAAGTAAATAACAGATCTAGGTTAATTGAACTAGTTGGATACGAAAGTGAAGAGAGGTCATGAGTGTGTTGTTTCATTCACGAGGGTTTAATATATCTAAGAAAGAACAACTATACATATAGAACTGCCTGATCAGCCTCTCTCTTTCTGGCTACTTCAGCTTTCGGAAAGATTACTAATCCCAAAGAGACCCAACTATAGCATTATATAGCCTTTGCTCACTTCCATCTCTCTCCTATTTATAGCCCCTTTCTTTCTTTGTTTATAAGTGCATGAGACAGAGCTTTTGACAAAAAGAAGAAAAAAAAAAAAAAAAGGCCTAGCTGAAGGGTATTTTGACCGAATCCAAATACACGACGGAGAGACTTAGCTAAATAATGCATCTTTGCAATGCAAAATTCGCACCTTTAGCAGCAATTGTGGTCTTTGTTTTTTATCTTGATTTTTTTTTTCTTGGTTTCTCAATTTCCCAATGACTAATATCGCTAGCCTAGAGAATCTAGCTACCATTTTCAACGTAATAAATTGCAGCTGGTCCCCCTCCCAAAAATAAAACTTGATTAATTCGTATTAGATTATATTACTTCGATTGTTTATATATATATATATATATATATATTGCTTGACATTATATAAATGATAGTAATATCAATTACAAATTTTAGAGCGTAATTTAAAGAAAATTATCTACATAGCTACAAATTTATCTCTACAATTACAAATTTTGATTTCTCTACAGAAACTTTTTTTTTTCGAGTGCCACCCAACATGATCAAACAACCCAAAATAAATGGATCTAGCAATTAAAAATGTTCAAAAATGAGATCCAGCTAACACGTTACATTCAAGTTCTGCATCGCTTTCTCTATTTCTGCGTATATGGGTCCAGAATCCAGATATAGGATTTTTCATAACTTTTTAAAAAAATATGAAGGAAAGGTACATACTGAACAGATAGTTGCTTTTGTGAAGAACCAGTAATATAGCAGAATTTAATCGCCATGAATAACGCACAATAACAGGTGAAGAAGAAGAAACTTTCAAACATGACATAATATGGTTATAACAAAATTGACTATTTCGGTTTCTGAAGTTGGTTTCTTCTAGCAATAGACATTAATGCGCCTCGGCTAAAAACCTCACTAGCTGCGTCATTGCTACATATAGAACATTATTTTTAAACCAGAGAAAAAAAAAATCTCAAATTTTATATTCGCTTTATATCTGCTAGGACCCGATTAATGTTTTAATCACGCTTTAGCTGGAATGAAGAAACTTATCCCTTCTCTTAATTTTTCAAAGGCAAATCGAATCATCCAAGTTGGATCAGGTAAGAGATTGAAAGAAAAATACAATATCATAATCATTAAACGACGAATGAAAATTACACGCACTGAACAGATATGGCTTACCAGGAAGAAGACGATGAGAAATGAAGTGCAGATCTGGAGCGTGGCTGGTAGAAGTCCGAGTGCTGATGGGATGGGAAAATAGCAAAACGCAATCTGCGAATGGGAGAGTTTCGAATGCACAGGATGATTTAGGGTTTTTGGGATTGTAAGATTGATGCGTTTGGATTGTCTGTGAAGTACTGCTCCTGCGAAGTAAAGAGATGCATTTCTTTTCTGCCGAAATGATGCGTTTTGATCCTTTTTTGTTGGCTGATCTGAGAGTGTATCTGAGTCGTTGCTTGTGAATAAATCTCAGCCATCCATTCAAATACCCAAAAATCATATGTTTTATATATACTTTATTTCAGCTCCAATATTGCCCGCCAGATTTGCTTTTCGTTCCTGCTCCTATCAGCTGCAGTTCTTGTCGCGCGGGAAGGTTAATTATATTTTGGCTAAGAATTTTGTTGAATTTTATTGAAATTATATATATATATATATGTTAATTTTAAAAATATATAAAAACTTTTATTGAAATTAAAAATTATTCTACATCTGAATTCAATTTAAAATTTTTTTATCAAAATGCCTTCTATTAAATATAAATACATATATTTTTAATAAAAAATTTAAATGAAAGATATTTTATTGAAAAAATTTAAAATTAAACTAAAATATAAAATAATATTTGGTGTGAGGAGAAGTTTATGTAATTTTAACAAAATTTAGGAGAAATTTGTGTAATTTACTTTTTTTTTTAATTTTATGAATGGTGATATATTAAATGTTTCATCTATTAATAATAAGTTTTTTTATTAAAATATAAGCTACTGTTATCTTTTTATAAATACAAAATAGCGAATTTTTACTATTTTTTTTTGTTAACATCCAATATAATTTATGTTTTTGGCTATTAGCTTCATTAGTTCTTAATTTTAATTTTATATTATTTATTTTTAATTTTAATAAAATTATTTTATGTATATGTTTCTATTTTTAAAGGAAAGTATCAAAATAAATTTTTAAAAAATATTTTATGTTTTCACAAAAAACTTAACTAAATATTTTATTCTTTTTAAATAGATGCCTTGTGGTAAATGAACAAAGCCAAGGATACACACCAGTGGCATTAGAAATGAGGTAATACGAAAAAGATATTTCTCACATCATGTTTCTTCATGTGCAACATCACCTTTCTCTACACACTCAGGGAACATTACAGTTGGAAATGTTAAATTAAATATATTTATACTAAAGCTTTTAAAATTTTAAATTATTTTAAAAATATAAAAATAAAAATTTTCAATTTTATTTAGGATTTTAAATTCACTTTTTTAAATAATTAAAAATTTTAATATCTTTCAATATTAAATTCTTTAATGGAGTAATAAACTTTAATTTTTTTTCTTTTGCCTAACAAAAATTTCAAAATATTCAAAAAATATTCTGATTTTTCTGTTTCTGAAATCTTAATTATGTTTTTTTTTTGTTTTATAAAACACTTCATTGAAAACACATTTTCAAACATGTTTTTTTGTTCTTAAAAATAGCAAAATTTTCTAAAAATAGAGAATCCCTATACTTTGAAAAATATAAAGTTCAAGGTCAGGTAAGTATAACATGTTTCTTGATTTGAAAGGAAAAAAATATCTTTTTAGAATAAATGACAAATTTGAATAATTTGGAAAAGTCAAAGAAGGCAAAAAATAATTTGTTCATATATAAATGAAATACAATTATCTTATTAATCAAGTATTTCAGTATCTTCACTTATATATATATACACTGAAAAGGAAATCAAAAAAATGCTACTAATTATTAAATGATGTTTGGGCTTTTATTCTTTGGATTTTACTTTTGCCGGGATGGAATTGTAAATCCATAACATCATTTATAAATAATTATTAAATAATATTTTGTTTATACATGTCAATACTCAATAGTAAACACTGATGAATTGAGATTTAGATTCCTTGCAATCCTATAGAGGTGGGCTACAGGGATCTAGTTAAGGTTAAAAATAACAATTTTTTTAATGCATATATTTAAGCATCAAATGATAAGTTCGAAAAAACAAACATAATTGGAAGGTCAAAAATTTTAATTATTAATAAAAATTATTCAAGAATTTGTAACTATACAACAAATTTAATTTTTTTATGTATAATTTTTATTTATAGTTACAATTTTTTGTCCTTCGATTATATTATTTTTTAAACTTATTATTTAGAACACACATATAAAAAAAAAAAAAGACTAAGAAACAACTTCACTACATATACAAGCCAAACATTATCCTTTAAAAGGTAGTCTTCTTTTTATTTTTATTTTTCTTATTTGTTTTTAACTTTCTCTACTTTAGGGTCTATAAAGATTGTATTATACAATTCTAGCTTAGGATATTTCTCCTTTTGTTTTGCTAAATTGGCAAAAACCAAAAATGAAGGGGGGAAAAGGATATACAACAATTCAAGGGGATAAGTATAAATAGGAAAAATGTAGGGAAAATTTAAAAATATATACAAGTATTTAGGTATGCTTCAAAATTTAAAAATGATTATTGTTAAATTCAAATGTTTTAAACAAAAACATTATTTTCATCCTTCAAATATGATTTTAATACTGCCTTTTTTTAACATTCCTTCCAAAAATTTTTCACTTATTATTTAACAACTTATTAAAAGTGTAATTTGTTGTTTTATTAACTCTCTACCAATCAAAATTTGATTATTGAATAATAAAAATTAATAAAGATAAATAATAAAAATTTAGAAAATATATAATTTGATGAGAGAGAGGAGTTCACGATTTAAAATAAAGCCTTAAAAAATTAATAAAATTTAAGGATTTTCGTACGAGATTTATCTGAAATATAGCACATTGATTTTCTTTGTTGACCATTGTTTCAATTAAGAATTTGAAGCTGTTAGGTCTTAGTTGTCTTACTTACTACATGGATTATTATTCGGTCCTTAAAATATATATTTATTATCCATTCAATTTTTATATCAAAGAAAGACACTCTATTTTATTCACAATTATAATTTAAATAAGAATGTATTTACCATTTAAAGTGAATGTACGATCTAGTATATTTTAACCTAGTGTATTTATAATAATCATGTTGAATTATTCACTTCAAGCTTTTGTTAAGAATAACTATTAGCCTTTCTTATTTTTAAAATTATATTTAGATTTTAAGTATTGTTATTAACCAACACAAAACATTACTTATTTAATTAAAAATTACTTTCTAATTAACTACAAAATGTTACATTCGATTTTATCGAACTTTATCTATAATTTTTAAAATCAATAAACTGTTTTATTTGTGAATAACAAGATAAGTACTAAATTAAAAATGAAACAAATAATTAAAGATAATTATGGATATTAAGACAAGTACGAAATATATTTTATGCTTAGCCTTATTTTGTTTTGAATTGATAATATATATGATTAAAAAATATCATTTAAAAAATATTTTATAAATTTTGATATTTAAGACATATAAAATTTTATTGTAATTTTATATGAATTAATTTCATATAAATATACTTTTTCATTTGAGAACAAATAATTTCTTTTAAACTTTTTAGGTGAATGATTAAGTTCACAGATTTAATGATCCAATACAGATGAAGATGAGTTAGAGTTTTACTCATTTGATATAACACATCAAATGCTTAAAAAGGTTTAAAAAAAAAAATTTGTGTCCTCTTTATAAATCATTAAATTTTTAAATTTTCACTAACCATGTGTGCTTCTAACTTGGCTAATATAATTGTGTTTGAACAATTTATATGGAATCTAGCCCATTATACCATGTGTAATATTCTTTAAAAATTTGAGAGAACATATATATATATATATATATATATAACAAAGTAAACATGAATTGTTTGTCTTCAAGAGAACATATATATATATATATATAACAAAGTAAAATCTTTACCAAAGTGAAAAATAATTATTACAATCATAGTCTAATGAATTTAATAATTGAGTTCAATACATGTTTGAGGTTGTTGTGAAATTTTGTTCAATTTAAAATTTTTTGGAATGAAATTTCATAAAGCACACTTAAAAAAACTCATTTGTTTAACCAAATCATTTGATAAGTTTTTCCTTTTCATGTTTTGCAAATTTTCCAAAAAATGAAATTGCACTTAAAAGGGCATATATTCAAAATCATAAGTAAAAATATCAAAAATAATTATGAATTTAATCATTTTGAGTGAATGTGATATTTTAGTAGAAAAATAATCTTTTGCTTTTGATTTACTTGAAATAAAATATTCTAATTTTTGGTTCAATCCTACAATAAAAAGATCGATTCTAATATCACTTTATTTTTTTAAAACCTTAATCAAGTACTATAAAATTTAAAAATAATTATTTTTATGAATATTATTTCTCACAACACCTAAAACCTATATACCGAATTTTAATTGAATCGAAGTTAGTTACCCTTATAATTAGTATTTGTAGAATTACTTTAAAACATCAAATTTGTAAGCTTTGCAATGGACCACAGAAACAAGGTAAGAAAGCTAGATTAATATTGAAAACAATAAAAATTTTAATCTAATTGATTATAATTAATTAGCTTCCCAACAATGGAACCAAAATTTTACTTACAGCTATCAAACTGCCAACATTAATAAAAGTAATTGGCTTGCAATCGTGTGCCCACCAAGTCATCTTCTATGGAGCTTTTGATCAAATCAATTTGTTTTAGATTTCATATAAATAGAATTTATTCAACAAAAGGGGGAGGATTGTATATGAAATTAACTGACTTATTAACAATGAAAATTTAGTTACTTTCATTTGAGAAGGGCAGATATCCTTTCCTCCCACAAATTTATAATATGATACATATTAGATTTTGCCTTTCATTCATTTGATAGTGGGTATTTAGTCTTTTGCTTCTTTAGAGAGAATTCTACAGATTTGATATTTAAATGAGATAAAGTTTTAATTCTCAGAGAAAGAATAACGTTAACACGATCAGTTAAGCAAATGTAGAAAGAAATAGAAACACAAAAGAAAATACAATTTTAACTAAGAGTTAACAGTATAACAAAGAGGAGAAACTAATTAGAAGAGGAGAGAGATGAGCGACAGGTGGTATAATTGATACATATTGGATGAATGGAGCTATTTTTATATCTGTAAAATCCTGACAAAAAAAATATAGTCACATTTTTCTAATATTATTTATATTTTTTCCTTTTTGAGTTGAATATTTATTTGATTTTTATTTATTTCTTACTTTTTATTTTTTTTATATTTTTAGTAAAATCATTCCTTATATTCATTTATTTGAATTACGCTTTTAGATTCGAAATGTTTTTTCCATTTCTAATTAATTATATATATTATATATTTATTTTCATATATTATTTAAAATAAATAAAATTTTTAATTTTTAATTTTTGAATAAAAACAAAAACCTCGTATTGAGCATGGAATAATTAAGCATATTGTATTTATCTCATTTTTTTATTAAATTATTAATATATAATTTAAATTATATTATATAAATTATTAAAAGTTTCTATAAAATTTATGATATTTAAGCCATTTCCAAGAGAGAGAGAGAGAGAGAGATATATATATATATATATATATATATATCATTATATCATATAAATTACTAAAAACTTAAAATTAAGATTTGCGACGAAATTTGTGATAGATTAGTGACGGAAAAAAATTTGTGACGGAAATTCCGTCGCTAATTCCGTCGCAAATTGTCGACGGAATTTTCCGTCGCAAAATTCCATCGCAATATTAGAATAAGCTATTCCGCTCCTTAGCGACAGAAAATTCCGTCGTTGATTTCCGTCGCTAGATTTATTTGCGACGGATTAGTGACGGAATTGTTTGCGACGGAAATTTTCCGTCAGTAATTCCGTCGCAAAATTTTGCGACGGACTTTGTGACGAATTTGTCACTGATTTGCGACGAAAATTTATTCCGTCGCAAAATTCTGTCGCAAATCTATCATTTTTTTGTAGTGGTCTACGTAAAAATTTGAAGAATAACGTGAAAAAAAAGAGTAAAAGTTAGAGTTGCTACTTCTCTAGCTGCTAATTCACACGTATGAGACAAGAAGAATAAAAGCTATTGTTATTTCTACCTCAATTTAGAATAATTTTCTTTCTCTTCTTTTTCTATTTTCTAATTTGTTCTCCTTCATTCTTTCTCTCTCCCTCTATTTACTTCCTAAAGCTTGATCGAATCTTGCTTTCGCTGAAGAATGGGATGGAAGGTTTGCCTATTTGTAGTGAAAGTAAGGAAATGAAATTGTGCCAAGTATAGATGATGTGTCTTAGTCATGATTTCTCTTCATTAATGCTTCAAACAACGTGGAAATATGAGGTGCTAGTGTTGATTTCGTGCCTTGTCTCATACATGACATTAATTGAGCTAGGTGGAAGATGATTGTTGCCTTCGTGATTATGTTGCTAAGTCACTATACATGTGTTAAGTTTATCATGTTTCTCCTTTAATGCCAATGCTATGTGGGGCGTTGATTGTAGGTCCTGGCTCATGCATTATCTCATGTCAAACCTCTTGCACTAGGTGGCGTCTTTGGAAAGGCGGATTAGTATGTAGTGATAAATTTTACTTAAGTCCATATACCTGGCAGCTTGTAGTATGAGGTAAATATGTGAGAGTTGTGTTTGTTTTTCCTAGCTTTATGCGTAAGCTCCTTTTCTCGCCACATGGTCATGTTACAATTTTAAACAGGTGCGATTACATTTGGTTAATTAAATTCTAACCTATTTAGTTAAATTCTAATTATAAGGTTAATCCTTGGTGGCTTAATTACAGATTCTTAAATTGAATTTCAATTCCTGTAATTTTATTTTAATTAGATAATTAAGGCAAGTCAATTTTTATACTTGCTTTAAAAAATTTACAGAATTTCCTATTTGGCAAATTATGTAGTATTTTTTTTAAAATTTTTAGGTAAACTATTTGTCTCATGTAACGTTTTACTCAAGCCTATAGTTTGCTAGGAAAGTATTAATTTATTTTTAATAATAATTAATATTTGATTACATAATTATCGATTGTACTCTTTTTAATTAAATAATTTATTTAAATTTGAACTATACATAATAATAATTATATAAAACATAAAAATATCATAAGATCAAATAAATATATTTACCAAAATTTATTGCAAATATATTATCATATATTACCAAATTCACATAATATAACATGTATCAAATTCGAACCTACATATCACACAAATTACCATAATTATATAGTATGTTCAAAGAAGAGAATGTTATATGTTGGCTATGGTGATTCTTCTCCAACGATAGCCTGTCACTATTTAGGCTCTTCTACCTTTGCTTCATTTCTCTTTAGCTTTCCCTTGGATCTCTTCCTCTTTGCTTTCTTTGACTTGTTCTCTTTCTCTTGCTCAACTAAGTGTGTGTTGAGTCACTTTATGAATGAGCCTCTATTTGATTATACAAGGAGTATGGTTCTTCTCTTTCTATTCCATTTTCTCTCACTAATCCATTATTACTCTAGTTGCTTCCCTTATTAGAATGCTCCTTTCATTTTGCTTGCTACCTTCCTTTCTCCAAGCTTCTTCTATTTTAGTAGGTTACATGGCAAGGAGAGAAAGAAATAAACCTTTGATTCATCATTTACTTGCACCATAATTGTGACAAGCATAAGTAAGGTCTCCAATATCAATATAACCAATAAGGTGAAAAATGTTAGTAAAAAGTTTTGATTTTTGGAAAAAAAAAAGTGCATAAATATAAATAAAATTATCTATCACTAACCATTTGAAGAAGGCAATTGAACATTTGTTTCCACCCTAGATCCTCCTCAAAAATGACATAATGGATCATACATAAACAATATTATCCCTTGGTAATACAAACTTAAATTAATGTAAACTAAAAGGTGAAAAGTAGTAGTGAAAATTTCTGATTTCCAAAAGAACTTTGTAAAATCTTTTCAAATTGATAAAATAATTGTATAAACTCAAGTAATAATGAACAACAAAAAAAATTAATAATAACTCTAATAATAGCCTGGAAACAACGATAAAATGCTAAAAAATAAATTGAAAATAAAAGACATAAAATAAGTAAATAAAATAGATAAATAAACCTACAAATAAATGCTGAAAGTAAGATAAAGTAAATTGCTAAATGATTTTTTATATGGTTTGATTGTGTGTCATTGTGTTTTAGCCTTCTTCCCTTTTATAGAGGCTTTCTTGGCTAATAATTGCTCCATATGATATGTCACCATCCAGATTTTATGCATCCATTGTAGAAACTATAACTCTGTAGCTAAGATTCATAATGCTTGGTTAATTAGTTAACAAGGTTAATTATCACTAATACTTAAACATTGGCTAAGATGAATGATGTTCCTACTCATAGTTAAATTAAGGTATCAAACTTATTTACCTAGTTCTTCATTCATTCCAACAAAGATGCATATACAATGATGAACTTCATCTCAATTAAACATATAAAACTTCTTAAATATGTGGGAGATAAGCCTATCAAATCCTTACTTCATATGAGCTAAAACTTGTAGGAACATAAAAATTTTTTAAAAAAATGGGAGGACTAGTGCCATGATCTTACTTCTTAGCATCATGATGTTGCCCCATTCTATCCAAAATTTAAGAGTTGGGTAGAAGTGAACGAGGTTGCACCTCTAAGACCTTTGTTATCCTTTTGGCTTCAAACTATCCTTGTTTTGGTAACAAGCCTAAAATCATGTATACACCTCCAAATATCACAAATTTTGACACATGACATCTTTTATATGTAAGTTAGCCATCATACAAATTTCAATGGAAAATGAAATGTTTTGGCCTCTCAACTTATGCAATTTGCAAAACTATCCAATTTTACCCTATCATCTAAAGTAGCGTTGTTTGTGCCTTAGTTGAGTATTCAAATCAACCTAGAATAAGATGAAATTTGACAATCTAATCCATCTACATATCTTTTAATTCCTTGCCAAAATTTTTGAGGTTTGAAGGTGGTTTACTAAGCTAACAAATGCACCTTTCATAGGTTGCCCTATTTCAATCTTTCTAGGAAAAATATACAATACTTTAACCTCTTTGGTTTAGCTTTCCACTTTGATCAACTATAAACTTATCATGCCACAATTTCAAGATCTCATCTATGTACTATAAAACATTCCAAGATGATCAAATAATGGTCTTTATTTCATTCACAAACTAGGTTACATGCATGTACAAATACTATTTCTAACTGAACATGTTACAACCAATGGCAAAATGTGTTATCAAGCTATCTATTATACATTTACACACCTAAGATCCTGCCACACATAATAATTTCTCATGTACATACATAAAATATAGCAAATATACACCCAAAACTAACTAAACATTTGCTTGCTTCTCTTTGCCTTTCTCAGAGCTCTCACTTGGAAAAGTTTCGTTAATAAAAAGGATGAGATATAAATCTTAGTAACCAGTATAGTATTCTAGATATATTTGCAATGAATTCAAAATTAATACAAAATATGAAATAACTTTATAAGCTATGTACATATCACTCTATGGATAAAGATTTGATTATAACTCAACTACAATCACATACTTATAGCTATATAATTCAATTGATATCCAATAACCAAAAATTCATGATTCAACTTCCTTATTTGAAGAGATTGAGCACTCTATGGCTCCAAGTCACACATAAATATACATATTAATAACCAAATTCACATATAACAACACATTCACCAATTTTATTAACTCAATTCAAAAGCAAATACAGTACAAATAAGAATATTGGCTACCTTTATCAATCAAGAGCTCTAATTCCACTATGCAACTTTTAATCTTTTCAACCAAATGTTTAAACAATAAGTGTATCATCAAAACAAAGTCTCATAAAAAATGCCTAATTAATCTTAACTACAATTCCAACTAACTTGCAATATATCTAATTCAAGTGCCCACTTCTCAAGTTGCTATTCCCAATTCCAAGTTTCAAAATTCTGGTTTTCTTTTTAAATTTTGGTCAACAAAAGAAATCAATAGTTAAACCACATTTTTGTAAAACCATTTTTGGTAGAGATAATTACTTATAAAACTTCTTTTGTTAAATTCTCCTCTTTCCTTCCTTTTTCTTCTCTTCAACTTGTGGCTTTCAAACTTCCTTTCTCAAATTTCCTCCTTTCGAAGAAAGACAACCATCACTAGATCAACATAGGTTTAGTTCAAAGGAAAGCTTGCAAGGAGCAGTTTAATTTTACCTTCACTCACCTTGGCAATGGATGCCTAAATCTTCTTTATGCCGAGCTTTTAAGACCTTCAACAATGATGTTTTCCTATATCACTATATATATATATATATATGGTCAACTAGAAGATGCAATAAAATGAATGAAGAAGGAAGCTAAGTCTATGCGCAAGATGAGATTAGTGGAGTCTCTAGGTGTCATTATCCTAATGCAATGGTTTAACTTTCTTACATGAAAAGTTAGTGATTTAAGATGAAGGTGGCACCATTTTAAGCCTAATACTTATTAGGTTTTAATTACTTGAGGTCAACCCTTTTTAATGGAAGTAGGTATTAATTTTCTTATCCCATAAGATTTACTTTAGGAAAATTGTATTAAAGTAATTAGGATACTTCTTAAATTTAATTTAATTTAAAACTTTAGGATATATTATACTTAATTAATTTTTTTAATCCCCATTCATTAAATCCTCATGAGATCACTTTTAGATTAGGGATTAATTAGGCAAATTAAAATAAAAGATTAATTAATTTATCTAATCTCTAATTAATTAGATAATATCCTAACTTAATTAATTTTGCACTAATTCTTAGTTAGGGTAACTTACTAGTGATCTTATCTAAATAATTGATAGGTATATTATCTTATATTTTCATTTCTTATAACTAGTTTATTCAGTATAATTTATGCCTTATTATGATTATTAATGTTGATATTTGTATTTAGAACATAAATAAAGAATTAGGAGTAACTCGGCTTAAAATTAAAAAATTTTAGCATTTTATGTTTCTAACCTTTGTTGCTTGTTCTAAGTTTTTTACTGGGTTAGAAGTGTATATTGTCAATAAAGCCTTCAAAGAAGTTGTACAAGATATCTCAAACTTTCTAAAATGGTATTATATGTCAAAGTCCACATCCATTTAGACCTCCAAACATGGCCACACAATATGAAAAGTTGTCTTCATCCTAGTAAGAGTAGGATTTTGAATCAACCTCTAACTCTTTAAAAGAACATATCTGAGGTTTCCAATATTGGAATCAGGTGTTTCAAAGGCCAAAAATCATCTCATATCAAAGGCTACAACTTTTATGAAGGGAAAAGATTAAGATAAGGTCATTTTGGGTGAGTAAATAGGTTAAAAAATCAAGATTTTGTGTTTAGGAGGCTTGGTCAAGGCAATAATGATTTTTAGCCCAAAATCTAACATGTTGGAAAGCTAATATATAGGGCTACATCTTTTGTGAAGGAAGCAACTTTTGAAGAGGCTTGCATTTTGTTCAAAATAGGTCTATAAGCTAAAGAACGAAATCAAGAAATTGAATCTTAATTGAATTAGGATAACTCTTTATTCTTAGAAAGTTTTGGAATATTTTTGAAAAATTTTTGTGATACCCTAAGGTAGCAACACATAAAAGCATTCTTAAAAGCATTATTCAAGGCACACCATAGTTGAAAGAAAAGCTCTTGAAGACCGCTACACCATAGTTATCCTTTTCTTCTCTTCTTCTACTTTTTCTTTTATAAATTTAATTTCTTTTAGTTTTAGGATTTTATTTTTTTATTATGAGTAAGTAAATCCTTTTTTTTTTGTTTAACTAGAGATGTTTATAGATTATATTTGAATTAGAATACTTATGTACAGATTTTTCTTTTAATTAATTTATTATTCAATTTATAATCATTTAGAAATTATTGGTCACTCTTTATTAATTTAAATTTATTGTGAGAAGGACCATGAGGCAAATTGCTATAAGAGATAACCTAAATAATAAACTTAGATTTAGATTTTAGATTTTGTAAATCTTATCTAGGCGAGATTGTAACATATATGCATACCAAGTTGTTATATATGGGCATATACTAAGGTTTATAGAACTTAATAGGCTTGTATTAGAATTTATGACCATGAAAATAGATATAAAACTAGCATAAATACAGGTATTCTATCTTAAGAAAGAATTACATATATATTAGAGAATTAACTATTAATTAAGATAAAGATTAATTACATGAGTTATTTTTGTTTATTCACAAAAAATAAACATCAAAATCCATTTCTAAAGTATTTTATAAATTAGGAATTTCGTTATTTATTTTTTTAGTTGCATTGTTTTCTTAATTAATAATCATTTTAAATTTTTTATTTTTCTAGATAATAAGGATAATTAAGGAATTGGTACTTGATCAGTCTTTCTTATGGAAATGATACCCTACTCCTTCTTATACTATTGTGTGACCTATATATTGCAAAAAATCACCAACAATAATTTCTAGGGTGTGACATTAAATAACTTCATAGCCTTTTTAATGTTGAAACAAAACTTGGTTAGAATGAAAATCATGTTGACTAGGTCATGCCTCATGTTCACCTTTTTGTGGCCTACTCAACTATCAAGGCTACCAGACTGCTTTAGTCAAATTCTTAACTAAATTATTATTTTTTCTTGTGCTAACAATTTGCCCCCTCATGCCTCATGGTAAGAGCTGGCTTAAGTGATGACACTAAAAGGCATAATCTTTTCATCTATGTAGATTGACTTTGGTTTGTTTTCTCCCTAAGATTCAACCTTTTTCTTTTAACAATTAAAGATGTAGGCAACAACTAAATAATCAACACCATGTTAGTTGGGGTTGCCCTAAAAAAATGGATTAGTATCTACCACCATATCTTTTTTGACCAACTTACGATGTCTTTTTTTGCCCTTAAATGGTCTTAAGATTGAACATGAATAGCCTTTACTACTCAATCTCAGCCATATTTTTGGCAGCTACTTCAAATGCCTCATCTTTTTTTGACTCAACAACCATTTCTAGCTTTTCTTCAACCTCAAAGATGGAAACTATAAGGGGCCCTTTTAGAGTTTTGGTAGCTTTTGTACTCTCCTTCTCTTTGATAAATTGTTCTGTCATAAAAGCCTTTGCGACTAAATCCATTAAATTGGAATAATCTTGTATGGTCAACATGTCTCTCAGTGCCAAGTCCATTCATCTTACAGCCATCCTTACCACTTTAGTCTCTAGCAATTGCATGTTTCACACCCTTTTCATTCTCTTAAACCTCTCAATAAATTCTTTGACTGGCTCATCTACTTTTTACTTTAGTGCTAAGACATCAGAGGTAATGACTTTGGCTTGTGCTTTGTTAAACTACTTTTAGAATAACTTCTCCATCTCCTACTAATTCTGTATCAAGTTAAGTATGTTGGCATACTAGATGAATACAATGTGGATCAAGTATATAGGAAACAATTATAGCTTATGAAACTCATTATGGTTTACCTCTCTACATTAAACCAAAAAATGACTAACGGGTTTTATTATTGACTTGATCTGCGCACTCTAGGTATGGTTTGGCAATGGCATAACTTGTTCTATCCACTCTAGGTATGATTTCTTATAAAATGGTCTTTCTCTCTTCTTGGGTATAAATTCAAAATGTTTATTCATAACCTCTACCAACATATCTAGATATGTCATGGCTATATTTGGCTTGTTGTCTAACCTAAAGTGTAGTATGGCTTACATTTGGGCATAAAAGTCTTATGTAGTTGTCACCATTATTCACAAGATAGGTTGTAAACTAGGAGGTGCATCAAATATAGCCATTGGCATTGAATGCTGAATTGTAACTACAATCATAAGCATTAACTACCAAATCATGGCTACAACCATAAACATTGATTATTAATATCTAGTTATAGCTACAAGAATTGGCTATTAGGTTCAAGCTACAATTGCAAGCATCAATTATCAAATTTTGACTATAGATATAGGCATCAGCTAATGAATTATGATTACAATTACAATTGTTTGTTGATTAATTTTGGTTGTAGTTGCAAGCATTGGTTGATAAATTTTGGCTATTATTGTAAGCATCAGGTAATGAATTTTGATTACAACTATATGTATCAATTGCAAATTAGGTGTAAGTTTATTAACTTTGACTACAATGGCAAGTGTTGACTGATGATTTTTAACTATAGCTACAGGTTTCAACTAATGAATTTTGATTGCAAACTATAAGTGTCAGTTGATGAATCTTAGCTACAACTATAGGTATCAACTAATTAATTCGGGCTATAACTATAAGTGTCTACTGATTAACTTAAAATATAATAGCAAGCATGAGCTAATGATTTTCGGCTATAGCTACAAGTCTTAGTTAGTAAATTTTGATTAAAGCCGAAAACATCAAGTAATAAATTTTAGCTATTAGAAAACTATGAGTTGACATAATATTAAATGGTTGCCTTTCAATCAATACAATGTGCCCCTTAACCTTCCTTGTGGCTACCCTTTCTCTTTCTCACTTGCTATGGAGTTTGTTAACTACCATAAATTTCACAATTTTGACAAATATAGCAAGCATCGCTAGTGTATACTCATATATACCTTCCATAACATAATGTTTTAATGATGGAATTTTGACTATCATTGACACGGATAACCTAAAGTGGTTCTAACCTTTTGCAGTTGCTCTGCTAGTTTTCTTGAGAACATGATAGGTATCTTTTACAATTATATCTTCATCAAACAAGTAATTGTTCAACCATTGATAGTCTTTAAACATATTCAAACATTTAAAACATATGTAGTTCTCCTAGGTACTAAATATAGTTAAGCCTAAGTGAAAAAAGGTTTTAAATGGGAATGAACTAAAAAAGATAAAGATAAATAAAATTAGGGGTAGGAAATATATTGCTTCAAATTGATTAACTAATGGTATAAACTCAAGCAATAGTGAATGAGGACAAAAAAACTTCAAAAAAAAAACTAACAACTATTCTAGTAATTGGTTGGAAACAATAGTAAAATGCTAGAAATAAACTAGAACTAAAAAGCATAAAGCAAATAAATAAAGTGGATAAATAAAGCTAGAAATAAATGCTAAAAGTAAATGTGCGTAAAGTAAGATAAAAGTAAATTGTTGAATAGTTTCTTGTGTGGTTTGGTTATATGCTCTTGTGTTTTGGCCTTCTTTCTCTTTTATAAAGGCTTTCTTGGTTGGTAATCGCTCCCTATGATAAGCCATCATTCATATGTTATGCCTTCACTAACCTCATGGCTTTTTTAACATAGTTACATGGAAAATCATCGTAAAATTTTGCTGACTAGGTCAAGCCTCATGTTCCCTTTTTGTGGACTACTTAACTATCAAGGCTCTCAGCTAACTTAGTTGACCTCTTGACTATATTATTATTATTATTGCTAACATACATAAAGCTAAGCCTATGTAAAAAAAGGTTCCAAATGTGATAAATTAATTGGTACCATAAATGGAATTGTTCTCTTGTAATTGAATTGCATGTACAAAGTGCATAAGAAATTGTATTGATGGCAAAAACTTCAAAACAACTTGATTACAATTCAAATAAAAGGTTGAAAGTAAATAGCAAAAAGTTGTAAACAAATTGAGTAAGTAAAATAAGTAAATAAAATTGTAAATCAAGTTCTTTGTATTGGTTTATGCATTTCTCTCTTTCTTGCCCTCCTCTATCCTATTTTTAGCCTCTTTGACTGTTTGTAAATATCCTATGCCTAACCATTATCCACTTTCCATACCTTGTATTACTTGATGTCCTTTTTGTGGTGTTCGTGAGTTGTACTTGCCTATTGAAGTCAATTACACCAAGATTATATGCTTCTTGATTTCTCACTTTTTTTTATTCTTTCAACTAAAGTTCTTGATAAACCACATTTGTGACATTCTCAACCAGTAATTTCCCTTAGTTGTCACTTTATAATCACAATGTCAGCTGTGATTTTTAGATACTAACAACAAATAATAAAAACGTGGCATGATCAAGGTAAGAGTTTTTTTTTAAGCATATACATAGTCTAATTAGTACTAATAAGTGGTTTATCAATTCTAGAGGAAATCATTTTTTTATAAAATAATATTTTTTTCATTAAATATTGGTGTGTATTTCATATTAAAAACTATTGATGTAAATACAATAAATTACTTTCTCTTTTGTTTAAGTAATCACTTAATTATATAGTCTTTTCTATTATTATGAAAAATATAGATAAATTTCCCCTTAAATTAACAATTTGACCATCTAAAAATTAACGTTAGTTTCTTTTATTAAAAACATAATTTATTAAAAAATAATTTTTAAGCCTTCATTTTAATATTATTTTTTTATGTTAAAAGTTATTAACTTAATTTATTTTAAAATTTTGTTAGATTTGTGTCAATTCTTATATTTATTAATATATACTTAAAATGCATGTCATTATTGAAATTAAATATTATTAATTATAATATTTTAATTGATTAAGTTTCTTAAAAAAATTTATGAATATGTTCTTTGTTTTAAACAATTATTTACTTTTTAGTAAATGAACATTTGTTGAATTTAGAAAAATAATTATTTTATACTATTTAAACAAGTATTAATACTTATTATATTATAAAAATAATAAACATAAGAACACTTTAAATGGATGTAATTGTAACTTTTAAGAGAAGACCTATACCTAAGCTAAGGACATAATTTTTCTCTCAACCGAAATCCCTAACCATAATTGGTGCATAAGCTAAGCCAACCCAAAACTAGCTTAGCTTAGCAAGTTTAAAAAAAACAGCATCACTTGACTACAATAAGACTTAAAAGATTTTAAAATTCACATAACACTCTCAAAATACATAATTTGTTTGATAAAATCACTTGGGGTTGTTTAGAGCCCAACAAACCTCTCTTATAGTACAAATACTTTACAATTTGTACGAACAATCTTAATATAGTAGTTAACACTTTTTTAATAAAAATAAAGAAAAAGAATGAAAAATAAAATGAATGATTTGAACAAACTATAATTCCCGCATCACATTATCCAATTCAAAACTTAGTAGCCATGATGTCATAAAATCTTATATCACCATCACCTAATAGGAGACCTACCCAATGTATCTAAGAAGGTATACTAGTCCAAGAGCATTTTGCTTAACTACTTGTTGATCTTAATAAAAAAAAAAAAGAAGTAAAGTGAGTTTACGACTGACTCAATAAGTGTATAAATAACAAAGTGTATAGAAGGGCAAATAAGCGCACTCAAATTTTTTGCAATTGAGTAACACTAATAAAATAAAAAATCAATTTATTATTAGAATTATTATAGGCTACAATCAATTAATTTTTATTTTAAATAAAAATAAGCTAATTTATGATCTATGTGAGATGTATTTGGATCCACTTATTATGATTAGTGATCCTATTATTTTGGGTTAGATATCTAATTGATTAGTATAGATAAAAGTGTAGGCTTTAACCTATAGGCCCATAATGAGTAGGTATTAAGGTTTATTTAAACTTGATTAGATTTCCTATATATTTATGTCAAATTTTAACTCCACAACTTACCCAATTATAAGTTGTAATAAGGAGTGTGAATCACAGAGAAAGTTCTAGTCTCTTCAAGCTTTCAGAGATTCAGAATCAACGGAGTATCCTAAATCTATCACTATACCTTCTACAGGTAATTAATTTAGTATTCTAATTTCATATAATTGTATTAAATTTATTCTTACATTTGGTATCAAAGTTACAATTATATGATTTAGAATCTAATAATTTGTTTAAAGACATGAATACAAGTTTAAAATTTTTTTAACTTTTTGCAATTTTCATCCATATAAGTTTTGAAATTTTAATTAGATGATTTTCAAAAAATTAGAACCTAAGATCTTATGGCTTTTATATATATTAAAAGTGTGAATCAATTGACACTTGAATTGTGAATTTTCATGCACCATGGTGGGAGAATTTGGATTTTGAAATTTTAGGCTAGGTTTTAAGATTGAATTTTCAATCTAGTAAAATAGATCAAATTGATCAATATTTTTCAAAGATAGCACTCCCCTTAATCATATAAGTAAAACCCATATATCAATTGCATCAAAATTTGACTGATTATTGTAACACCATAATGTCTTAACCTCAATTAATCTCCCTTTAGGTTTGATTCCATACAATTTCTAAAGAAAAGGACCAAAACCGTGGTATTTTCATACTTTAAGTCGGGGTTTCATCAGTTATATTTTGCCCTGTGGGTCTCATGAACCCATGAATCACATACTCTACTCAAACTCCATTTATACAACTCATACATAGTATAAAACAACTCATGAACCACGGATATGAAGCCAAAAATTAAGAAAATGCAATTTCTCAAATGAGCTCAAAAGTCATATTTTTGGCCCTAATTTTGGAAAATCATAACTAATTATAAAAAAATGGGAATCAAATAAACCATAGCTTTCTCGAAAGCTCTAGGTGTTAACTTTACACTAAAAATAATTTTCAACCACAATCTCAACATTTGGACCATGTTTGACATAAAAAATAAGACAGAGGTCTGGCTGTCCCTGGTACTGATGCAGCTTGCTGTCATGAAATTCAAAAATTCATAACTAATTGTACAAAAATCCAATCTAGGCAAACTATACCAATTTGGAAAGTTACAGATGTTACAAGAGGAGAAAAATAAGTCTAGATCATTTTAGTAGCCTTTGGACCTCAAAAACTAATGAAACAGTAACGAAGGTCGGATGGCTTCCCTGATACTGACACATAACTTCATAAAGTTGTTTCTCCATCTACAGACCTCCAACTGAGGTTCTTCTAGCTAGTATAGGTCATTGTGGATGTTTAGTTTATGCCTACAAAATTTTATGACAATTGGCCACCGTTTGATCCATGAATGACACAGATTTAATTTCAGACCTAGTTGCACAGTACAATAACCAAAACCAGAAAATTCTCCAACTTCAACAATTTGCCAAATATTCCTTAGATCTCCAAATATTACCCACTCTAGCTTTCCAAGAAGCTCTCAACAAGCTCTAGAGGCATGCCAAATTTCATATCAATAAGAGCTCATTTGGTTATACTTTGATAGAGCTCACAAATTTAGCAATTTTGACACCATACATGGTTCACAATTGGGGTAAATGGTCTCCTACATGCTCTAGCACCTCTTGGGTAAGTTTTAAAATATAAATATAGTATATATGAAATGCTCAAGTGGTCTAAATCATCACACATCTCAATTTCACTATACTATAAGCAAAAATATACTACTGCATACAAGCCACAAAGAAGTCAATTCTCATAATTTCATTACTTTGATTCGATACATGGATCATACATTATTGATATGTATCGACATAGTAACTATAGGAAAGCTATTCACTATCAACATACCTCGAATCAAATTAGGGGATGCATTGGCTTCCTGCTGAGTGAGGGCGAACACTCAGCCTTGGGTCTGCGGCCTAGAAGGAGGTGCTGTATCCATCTGGGGACAGTTTCTAGCAATGTGCCCTAACTTCTCACACTTGAAGCATGTTACTAAAGACTGCTGGAAGGATGATTGGCTCCGAAGAGGCAACATCGGCTTACCCCGCTATGGCCTTCTATTCCATAGTGCCTTACCTCTCCTCTTAGTGCTAGGTGTAATGCTAGAACCCTCCTCTGGTCTCGGTCTTTTCAATTCCGAGGCCCTCTTCTGATTAGCTGTAGCCGCAGTAGGCATGATAGCTCGTAGGTTAGTCTCAATCACCTTACTAACCTCCACAAGGGTATTGAACTTTCTAATCCACTGTGGAGTAACTCTATCACTAATCAGGAGCTTCAACCTAGTCTCAAATTGCTCACATATCTATGGTTCATCATTATACCTCTGGAGGTAAGAGGAATACCGAAACAACTTAATGAACTTAGCTACATATTGGTCTACAGTCATCTCATCCATCTGTCTCAAACTCATAAATTCCATCTCTTTTTTCTTCCTCACTAAACTAGGGAAATATTTCTCATAAAACTCGACCAAGAAGCTTTCCCAAGTGATCAAGGGTTTTGTGCTACGTCACCACCTATCGGCTTCTTTTTATAGCATAAAGGTGGCAAGCTGAGCTTTCTGCTCGATGGTATAATCCATCACTGAGAATATTTTCTCCAGCTTCATGACCCAAACATCTGCCTAATTCGCATCCAACTCCCCGTCAAATGAGGGTGGACTATTCTGCCTAAACTGCTTCAACAGTTTCTGGATAGGCGTCTATGTCTAAGTAACAGCAAGCTCCTTGGGAGATGCAAGTGGACGCCAAATGTGGATGGCTGAGGTACAGGGGCTTCTCTCCTAGTTTCCTTTTACCTGGCCAAGGTATCTTGCAACTGCATGATCATATCATGCTGTTGTTGGGCAATGTAACTCTGTTGTTCCAGCATCTTCTGGTGATGGCCCATCATGGCCTCATACTGATCAAGTCTCTCTATGATAGTCCGCAGAGGATCTTCAGGCCTAACCGAAACTGCTGGCTCAGCTCTCTGAGCCCTGGGCGGCCTGCCTCTAACTCTGCCCCATCTAGTCTCAATCATCTTATCTAAAAAGAAGTAACAACCCTCAGTCCACAATTGTATCACAAGCACATATGCATATGTATGCTACCACTTCCATGGCAATTCAAACCAAACACAAGCAAATCACATCATTCAAGAGCCCAACACCAAGCAAAAGTGCCTAAACCTTTATTCTGATACCAAAAATGTAACACCATAATATCTTAACCTCAATTAATCTCCCTTTAGGCTTGATTCTATACGATTTCCAAAGAAAAGGACAAAAATTGTAGTATTTTCACACTTTAAGTTAGGGTTTCATCAATCATATTTTGCCCCGTGGGTCTCATAAACCCATGAATCATATACTATACTCAAACTCTATTTATACAACTCATACATAACATAAAATAACCTATGAATCACGGATATGAAGCCAAAAACCAAGAAAATGCAATTTCTCAAATAAGCTTAAAAGTTAGATTTTTGTCCCTAACTTTGGAAAATCATAACTAATTCTAGAAAAATGGGAATCAAGAAAACTATAGATTTTTGGAAAGATTAGGAGTTAACTTTACACTAAAAATAATTTCTAACCATAATCTCAGTGTTTGGACCATGTTTGATATAAAAAAAGAGACAGAGGTCTGACAGTCCCTGGTTCTGATGCAACTTGCTGTCATGAAATTCAAAAATTCATAATTAATTACACAAAAATCCAATCTAGGAAAACTATACCAATTTGGAAAGTTATAGATATTAACTAAAGGAAAAAATAAGTCTAGATCATTTTAGTAGCCTCTAGACCTTAAAAACTGATGGAACAATAACGAAGGTCGGATGGCTGCCCTGATACTAACACATAACTTCAAAAAGTTATTTCTTCCTCTACAGACCTCCAACTGAGGTTCTTCTAGTTGGTATAGGTCACTCTGGATGTTTAGTTTATTCTTATAAAATTTTATGACAATTGGTCACCGTCTGATCCATGAATGACAAAGATTTAATTTCAGACCTAGTTGCACAGCACAATAACCAAAACCAGAAAATTCTCCAACTTCAACAATTTGCCAAATATTCCTTAGACCTCCAAATATTACCCACTTTAGCTTTCTAAGAAGCTCTCAACAAGCTCTAGAGGAATACCAAATTTCATATCAATAAGAGGTCATCTGGTCATACTTTGACAAAATTCACAAATTTAGTGGTTTTGACACCATACATGGTTCACAATGGGGGTAAATGGTCTCTTACATGCTCTAGCACCTCTTGGACAAGTTTTAAAGCATAAATATAGCATATATGAAATGCCTAAGTGGTCCAAATCATTATACATCTCAATTTCACTATGCTACGGGCAAAAATATACTACTGCATACAAGCCACAAAGGAGTCAATTCTCATAATTTCATTACTTTGATTCCATACATAGATCATACATTATTGATACATACTTTTACACTTGCTTAAGCATTCACATCTCAAAAAGAATATGTATACATGAGCGCTTTGGCTTTTCAATACATAAAACTATGCAAAAGTGTGCAAAAGTATCAAAAAGAGCCATCTATGCCTCATATCCTCCACTCTTAGGCTCTTGAGCTCCACCTGGACCATATGAGATAAGAGAGGGAAGGGAGTCAGATTTATGGGATCTCAATAGCTCATACACTCATTCAAGGAAGCAATCAAGGCATATAAATAAGTCAAAGCATGCAAATAGGTATCTAACTATTCACAATCATACAACACATGATTTACATGCCATGAAAACTATATCAATGCCAAGAATGAGCTCTAGAGACTTTTGGTCTAGCCTCACTCTATTTTAGGGACTTTTGGATGGCCTTACCCTTGGTTTAGGGACTTTTGACTTGGCCTCACTTATTTATGAAATTTTTGGCCTTGTCTCACCCTTTTCTAAGGACTTTTGGCACTACTTCGCCTGAATAATTTTTACAATCCAAAGCATAAGCATATTAGTACCAATGTATCAAGGCAACATCAAATGGCATGTCTCACAATATAAGTACATACACAAGCATACAATATCTATAAACATCTAAGAATGCAACAAGAAAGAGTGGAGAGCTACCTTATAAGCCAACACAAGCCTTCCCTTTTGATTTCTATTTGTCTTTCTCGGTCTCAACACCACAACTAGATGGAGCTGATTCTCTTGAGTTTAAACACAACAAATAGCATACAATTACTCTCTTGTAACTCAAAGAAACACTTGCAGCTATAGCTAAAAGCATTCTCGCAATAGCGAACTGGTACATTCACTATAGCTAGGTCATTTCTCGCTATAGCCAACAGACTTAGAAAAATTTCAAGACTTGGAAAATTTCAACAATTTTTTTTTGTTGTTGTTACAATTACATTGCTATTTCTTTTGAAAATCTTCTGCCATAAGAGACTTTTTTTTTTCATAAGCTTCTTTCACATCTAAATTATGTAATTCTCGTGTATAATTTATGGCTTTGGGTATTAACATGTTATGGATGAATTTTTGAATGAAAATACTTGTGAAATTGCAAGAAATACAAATCAAACATGGCCAGAACTGAGCTTCATTCATTTTAATTGAAATGGAGCTTCTTTGCTTCGAAAAACCCATAAGCACTCAATAAAATTTAGAGCTTTTGGGGTATATGAGTTTAAGATGAGATTAGGAACAAAACCCACATCAAAACCATGAGAAAAACACATCAAAAAGCTCCAAAAGTTGCTGGATTCTGTTTCTGGACGCTAGGCTGACCACTGGAGGTAGGGGATGAAACTCTAACAATTTCTTCACTCGCAGCCTAGGAGAGTGTGCAATCTATAGGTGGAATTTTTCAGTGTCATTTTTTATGTTGTGATCCTTATTTAAAATGTGATTTTTTAGAATATGTTTTATAATTTTTGGACCACTATAAAAAAATTTTATATAAATATTAATATTTATTTAGATAATATTCTGAAAAGTGATGCATTAGAAAATTAATTTACTATATTTTGAACCCTATGATGATGTTCATTCTCCTTATATGATAATATATATTTATATACTCTCAACCCAAAGCACATGTCTTAATATGTTTATTCTTTAAAAGAATAT
The DNA here is from genome assembly GCA_032878935.1 of Erythrophleum fordii. Lineage (NCBI taxonomy): Eukaryota > Viridiplantae > Streptophyta > Magnoliopsida > Fabales > Fabaceae > Erythrophleum > Erythrophleum fordii. Next base: position 28,367,507 of record JAVQMF010000055.1, on the reverse strand, counting down.
GATCTTATTCTAATTGTATATGCGTAGTACTTCTTTGGAATGCCATGAAATTTGTTCATGGTTAGTAGGGGTATTATATTTGGTTACATCTCCTTAAAAACTATACCATGATTTTGGGTAAGGTAAAATTAATTCATATGCAATAAATTTTATGAATTATTATGGACAATTGCCACTAAAGTGGAATTATTTATATTAATTCATGAAATTTCTTTTGTAATTTGAGGAAAACCTCTAATTATCTCATGCTATAACTTGTCAAAAGGAGGTTATTGTATGTTATAATTGGAAGTTGATTTGGGATGAAGTTATTGGAGAATGCATTGGTTTAAAATATTAATCTGCATAAAGGGGATAGGTATTTAAATCCAGTGTATTTTCACTAATTAACTCATCTGAGGTTCTGATCTTGGTTATTACCTTGATTTGTACATTCTACCTAAAGGGAATGTGCTATTATGTGGACCTCATTATGATAACTCGTTTTAATTAAAACTATGTATAAATTGTCCTTGCTATTTATTTTAATGCATTCTTATTTTGCAGTTATTTTTTTCCATGAATAACTATTTTGCTTCAATTGAGATTTCAAATAGATCGAATTATAATAAGTGGAAGTAAGACATAGAATTCTCTTTAGGAATTGCTGATCTTGATCTAGCATTACGCAAGAATAAGCCTGAAGTGAATGAGAAGAGTACAACTGAACAAAAAGAGTTCTTAAACAAATAGGAAAAATTCAACAGACTTAGTCTAATTGCTATTAAGAGAACCATCTCTAAGCACTTATTTAGTGGCTTACTTAAAACCACAAGGGCTAATGAATTTCTTACTGTTTTGGGAGAACTATATCAAGTATCTAATAATGCTGAGTCTGAATATCTAATGAAAAAGTTGACTAATATGAGGTATGATAATAATGAAGGAATAAGGGAGTTTATTTTAAAAATGGTTTACGTCCAAACCAAACTGAAAGTCCATAGCATTGACCTAAATAAAAACTTTATTGTTTCACATGCCTTAAATTGCCTACCTGCTGAATTTACACAAATCAAAACTACTTATAATATCTTTAATGAGAAGTTAACGAATAATGACCTTATTACCAAATGTGTTGCTAAACAAGAGAAATTAAAGAAAGAAAAGAGTGACATATACTGTGATCTAACCCTTTTTACTTCCCATCTTAAACCCCATTTTGGTAAAGATAAATAGAAACATAAGAAAAATCAATTTAATACTCCTTATAAGAATCAAAACTCAAGGAAACCAGGTAATGATCAGCACCATGATGTAAGAGGTCCTAAACCAACTCTCATTAAGAAAAAACATATGGTGTTTCTGGTGTAATGAAAAAAGGGCATAAGAAGAATGATTGTAAAAAATTCAAGGCTTGGCTAGAGAATAAGCAGAAATCTGGAGGTAATCCCTTAGTTTTCATTTGTTATGAGTCTAATTTAATTGATATCCTTATTGATTCTTGGTGGCTTGATAGTGGTTCTATAACTTATATTGCTGTGTCTTTACAAGAATTCAAAAACTTAAGGAAACCAAACCCAAAAGAAAGCAAGTTGAGGGTAGGAAATGACCTTGAAGTAGTGGTAGAGTTAGTGGGAGACGTTAGTCTAATTTTGGCAACCGAATTTGAACTTATTTTAAAAGACATTTTTTATGTACCTTCTTTTAGGAGAAACCTGATTTCTATTTCTTGTTTAGATAAATTTAGTTTTTATTTTACTTTTGGCAATAAAAAAATAAATTTAATATTTAATTCCCAAATTATTGGTTATGGATATTTAGTGAATGGTTTATATAAATTATCTCTAGTTTCTGATAATATTTCTTCATCTTTAAATACTGAAAATGTGGTTGCCATAAGGTCTAAAATTAAAAAAAATATATTTTTATTATGGAACAAACGCTTAGATCATATCTTTAGGGAAAGAGTTGAAAGGTTAACTAAAACTAATATTTTACCTTCCTTAGAGTTTGATGATTTATGAACTTGTGTGAATTGCATTAGAGAAAAGTTCACTAAGAGTAGAAAGAAATGAGTGACTAGAAGTTCAAGTCTTTTAGAAATCATTTATACAGATATTAGTAGACCCTTTTCTCCTACTATTTGTGGTAATAGGTTCTTTATCAATTTCATTGATGATTTTTTTTATTTGGATATTTTTATTTGATTAAAGAAAAATTTGACGCTCTTGAAAAATTTAAAATTTTTAAAGCTGAGTTAAAAAAGCAATTCGAAAGAATCATCAAGATAGTGAGATCTGACTATAGCAGAGAGTATTATGGTAGACATGATACCATGGGCTAACATATAGGATCGCTTTCAAAATACTTGTAAGATTGTAGAATTGTTCCACAATATACCATGCCTAGTAGCTCTGAACAAAATGGTATAGCCGAAAAGCATAACCGCACACTTAAAAACATGATGAGGAGTATGATGAGTAGATGTAACTTGCCAAAATTCTTATAGGGTGAGGCCTTGAAAACAGCCTTTTATATACTAAACATAGTTTCTACCAAATCTGTGCCAACAACACCTTTTGAGCTTTGGACAAGAAGAAAACCTAGTTTGAACCATTTTTATATTTGGGGTTGCCCACTAGAAGTTAATACTTACAATCTTTTAGAAAAGAAAATGGACCTAAAAACTAGTCGTTGCTTTTTCATTGGATATCTAGACAGCGCTAAAAGGTATAGGTTCTTTTGTCCCAGTAAAGGTTCCAAAATTGTGGAATCTATAAATGCTAAATTTTTAGAACTTAATGTAGCTAAAGCCATCATTCCATCTCATGAGACTTCTATAGATATCCCAGAATCTATCTCTTTGCCTCTACCTATTTTTTATAATAGCATATCATCTAATACCTTTATTGAGAATCACCTTCCAACTGAGAACATTGTTAATCCTCCTATTAAAGTCCCATAACCAATTGAACTAACTGAACAAATGCTTGTGAGAAGATCAATTAGACAAAGAAGGCCTGCTATCACTGATGATTTTATGGTTTACCTTAGTGAAGATGCCTATGATGTTAAGGATGTTTTTTACCCTCGAAATTATAAGGAAGCTATTTCTTATCCTCAATCTAATATATAGAGAGATGCTATGGATGAGGAAATGAAATCTATAGTTAATAATAAGTGTGAAAGCTTGTAGAATTATCTAATAATTGCAGGGCAATTGGTTACAAATGGGTGTTTAAAATGAAGAAAAATTCACAGGGGAAGATTGAGAGATTTAAACCTACACTTATGGCTAAAAGCTTTACTCAGAAAGAAGGCATTGATTTTAATGAAGCCTTTTTACCAATATCCATAAAGGATTCTTTTAGAATTATTATGGCACTTGTTGCTCATTTTGATTTGGAGTTACATCAAATGGATGTTAAAACAACTTTTTTGAATGGTAACTTGAATGAAGTAGTAAACATGTAACAACTTGAAGGTTATCAAGCAAGAGGTAATGAGCATCTAGTTTGTCAATTAAAAAGATCAATTTATGGTCTAAAACAAGCTTTTAGATAGTAGTATTTGAAATTTGATGAGGTAGTAACCTCTTTGGGTTTTGAAGAAAATAAGGTTGACCAATGTATATACATCAAAGTTAGTGGAAGTAAATTCATTTTTCTTATGTTATATGTAGATGATATTTTACTTGTTAGTAACGATCTTGGTTTACTTCATGAGACCAAACGCATGTTGACTAGATTCTTTGACATGAAGGATCTTGGTGAAGCATCATTTGTTTTAGGTATTGAGATTCATAGAGATAGATCACACTATATACTTAGGTTATCTCAAAAAACTTACATTAATAGAGTTCTAAAAAAGTTTAATATGTAAAATTGTAAACCCAAAGATGTTCCAGTTATTAAAGGGGATAAATTTAATAAAGATCAATGCTTTAGAAATGAGATTGAAAAGAGAAAGATGAAAGACAAACCCTTTATAGTGCATTAGAGAGCTTAATGTATGCTCAAGTATGCACAAAACCTGACATAACCTTCATAATTGGTGTTTTGAGTAGATATTAGTCTAATCCTGGAAATGCCTATTGGATAGCCATAAAGAAGGTAATGAGATACTTGCAGAAAATTAAAGAATATATGCTTGTGTACAGAAGGTTTAATAATTTGGAGGTAATGACATACACTAATTCGACTCTTGCCAAGTGCCCTGATGATAGAAAATTGACTTCTGGCTACATCTTCATATTAGTTGGGGGTGCCATATCTTGGAAGAATGAGAAACAGACTTTAGTTGCCTCCTTCACTATGCAAACAGAGTTTATTGCTTGTTACGTTGCTACTACTCATGCTGTTTGGTTGAGAAATTTGATGACAATGCTTCATATTATGGATTTTATTGCGAGACTATTAAGGATTTACTGTGACAATAATGCTGTAGTGTTTTACACTAAAAATAATAAAATTGCTAGTAGTTCTAAGCATGTGGAGTTGAAATATTTGACCGTGAAAGATCTAGTAAAGAACAATGAAATAGTTGTTGAATATATAGACACAGATTTCATGTTAGCTGATCCATTAACTAAAGGACTTAGGCCCATTGTGTTTAAAAAATAAATTGAAAACATAGGTATTGTAAGTTCTTTTGATATGTTTGATTAGTGAGAGTTTTAAAATTTATATTATTTTCTTATTATGTTGAATATTTTCTTTAGATATTTTTTACATTTTACATGATTTGTATTCCAACTAATTAATAATGTATTGAATTTTTGGTATTATGTATTTTGCACATATACATTAATTTCAAAATTTTGAACTCGGTATCATTAGGGTCACTGTGCCCGTGATCGATGCCATATTGGAGTTGAAGCATGATAGTTTCTTGACAAACCATCCAGTTTCTCTGATTTTAAGGCATTTGAGAGAAATTGTGATGACTAACAAAGAAAATAATAGTTTAGCTATTGGATCACACTGACATACTATTTTTTTGCTACACTCCACACTAATAACTAGTTAACGGAGTCAGTGACATCTGTAATTGTGGAAAGTTTAATATCAATAAGAGATATGATAACTATTATAATTTAATGTTACTTGACTTTAGTTAAATGGAGTCATATTTAAATATCATATCTTAGATCATATGTTTTTAAAATGTGATTGCATTGTAAAATTAGTCATTAGCCTAAGAGTCATTTTCAAAATAAAAGTTTTTAAAAATAGAGAATTAATTTTGTCTAAGTAAAAGAATGTTAGAATTATTGTGGGCTACAATCAATTAATTTTTGTTTTAAATAAAAATGGGCTAATTTATGATCCATATGAGATGCATTTGAGCCCACTTATTATGATTAGTGAACCTATTATTTTGAGCTAAATAACTAATTGATTAGTATGGATAAAAGTGTGGGCCTTAACCTATAGGCTCGTAATTGGTGGGTACTAAAGTTTGTTTAAACTTAGTTAGGTCTCCTCTGTATGCATGTCAAATTTTAACTCTACAACTTACCACATTAAAAATTGTGATAGGGAGTGCAAATCACAAAAGCAGCTCTAGTTTCTTCAAACTTTTAGCGATTTAGAATCAATGGGGTATCCTAAATCTGTCACCATGTCTTCTACAAGTAATTAATTTAATATTCTAATTTTATGTAATCATCTTAAATTTATTATTACATTTATAATACTCAAAAGTAAATAAATAAATAAAAACTTTCATTCAAATAGTAACCAATTATAAAAAATATAAATTTTAAAGACAAAAATAAAAACTCATTGAATGTATATAATGTGAAAAGGCATATTACATTACTGTTCACAATACCACGATACTTACTTACTTCACATTTCAATTCTACCGCACCTTGTTTTATATCTCAGTGCCACTACACTTTACTTACTTTACATCTTAATGCTATCACACTTTACTTATTTTATATCTCAATGCTATCACGGTTTATTTCATAAATTTCTATCTCAATGTTATTGTACTTTATTTCATAAGTTTTTAATGCCATGGCACCTCTATGCATTTCATCACATTTCAATTTAATTAAGTACATTTAGGTTGTTACCCTCACTAATGATTATGGAGTTCTCACTATATTTTATCTAATATTTTTTAAAATATATATTATATATTAATTATAGGACTTAAAGAGGCATAAATTATCCATTTTTAAAAGCGCTATCAAAGAAAAAATTGTTTCCATAAGTATTGTATCAAACATTTCATACTATTTGATGTAGGACTTAGATTTTCAAATTTCATAAGTAACACATTAAGTATCTTATACTATTTAATATAAAACTTATATTTTCATAATACAATTAAAAAGGAAGAAATATTCTTTTTAGGTGCCACACCAAATATAAATAATTTTTAAAAATTATTATAATAGAAATGCACATTTGATTAAGAAAGCAATTTTAAAATATATTAAACTAAAAAAAGCATAAATCGAATTTATATAAATAAATCTCATTATAAAAATAAAGATATTTTAGTAGAAATATAAGATAATAAAATAATGATTCAACATTCTCATTACTTTACTTATAAAAACATTATTACTCTTTAAATTATATAAATAAATACTATATCATAAACAAATAAATAATAATGTTATTATTATTAAAAATAAAAATAATTCAAAGATATATATATTATAATTACCAATTAATTAGAAATAAATCCAACTTTAAGAAAATTATATAAGAAAAATTAAAATAAGATAAATAATATATAAATAAATAATAAAATTTAGAAATAAAGATAATTCAAATATATATATATATATATTATACTTACTAATTAATTAGGAATAAATTAACTTTAAGAAAAATTATATAAGAAAAATTAGAATAGAAAAAATATTATATAAAATAACTAAAAGAGACAATTTAAATAAAAATTCATAGTATAAAAAAAATAATATATCAAAAATTTTACCATCATCTACACTTTGTTTCTATGAGAACATTCTCATATTACACATTCATAGATTTTACCATTATTTATCAAATATTTTGTAATTAAAAATTTTTAGAAGTTTAAGATTTGTTTTCTCATAACAATAAAATAAGAATTATGTAATATAAGTTGCAAATAAAATGTGTCACCTTACTATTTACACACTCACTAATAAGAACCAATAGTATAGGTTTCTCTTATTGACTCAAGACATAATTTCAATTAATAGGATATCCTCAACAATACCTAAAATCACATTAAACATAAATTTGTTAACAATTATCTTATTGATATCTTATAATATTAATTTGACTAATTTCAAAGTATAATAACTAAAGCCACAAATTTAATCTAAATTCTATATCATCATTACTAATCATAAATCTATATTTTTAAAAAAATTAATTTTTCTTAATTTAAATTGAGTTTAAAAATTATCTTAGAGTAGAGAATTGAAGAATAGATATGTTAATTTCACACTTAAAAATTTTAAACCAAAAACCCCCAATTTCAAGCTTCATCAATAGCCAAATTTTTAAAAAAGAACATCTAGAAGTTTCAACCAACAAAGATGCATATAAAGTAATTACGATACTGTTCTCCTTTAGGGAGTGTTTGGCTCAATGGAGGGGAGGGGAGGGGAGGGGAGGGGTTTTAATGATATGTTGTTTGGTTGAGGAGGGGAGGGGAGGGGAGATAAAATTAAATGGACAATTATACCCTTATGATATTAGAATTTTTAATTTTTTTATTTTTATAAAAAAAAATTTTTTCTTGCTTTTTATTATTAAAAATAATTTTTTATTTTTATTTAAAAATATTTTTTATTTTTATAAAAAATTATCTTAAACCCAATTTAAAAAATAAGATTTATATTATATTTTAAATGAAAATAAAAAGTAGGGACAATTTTATCAAATAGAGATAAAATTTTCTTTCCCCTCCAAAAATCCCCACTTTTGGAGGGGAGGGGAGGGGGTATTTTGCCTCCCCTCCCCTCCCCCCAAAAATCCTGAACCAAACAGGCCCTTAGAGATAAAAGACACTACATTTCGATGGAAAAAGAATGTTATTATGAGTTCATATACAGCAATATTGCACTTTGATTAGAAGAAGAATGTTAATGAGGTTTTGTTTACAGTGAATGAAAAATGTGATGTGTCGTCAGGAGAGGAGGAAAGACGAAAATACAAAGTTTTCTCCTATTCAGATCATCATAAGATATAAGAAAAATTATTTTTTGGGTTTAAATATTTAAACAAAGTCTTATAAATATTTGAATTTAATAAAAATAATTTATATAAAAATTTTGAGATATAAAAAAATTCTATTAAGTATAAAACAGATATATAAGTAGTTTTATAAGATATTTTTTAATTTTAAAATTTAATTCAAATTAATTAGTTAATATTTTTTATTATAAGATAATTTATTTGGTATTAATAAATTATATTATTATCCCTTTTTTTTGTTATTACGTTTTCATAGTTTGCTTGCATGATTATACTTGTGCTGCTCAACAGCCCAAGGCACCAGAAGCAAAAGAGTTAAAATGCCAATGAACAAGGAAAACTCTTTCCATCCCACGGTTGCGTTTTACTTGATCACAATTGTTTTATGTCGCATGAGTTAAAAAAAATTTATAATTTTTTTCTTTTTGGCTTTTGTTAGTGGCTAATCTTTCTAAAAATAATTTCTTACTCTAACTCTTCTAAATAAGTCTCTGCTTATTCCTTAATAAGCTATCTGGAGTATTATTGAACATAAATATCATAAATTTGAAGATATAAATTAAAGTTGAACTAAGAGTTATTTAGTAATAACATCTTTCATTGTCATCGTTACTTATTAAAAAAACCAAAAAAAAATTGCTTATGTCAAAAGTATCATATCAGAGTAGAATCCATACACTTATTCGATATATAAAATTATTAAGAATAAAAATAAAAAGATAATTTTATAAATAAAAATAATGTTTACATTCTTTTTCCAAAGATAAACACTAAAATAAATATTATTAAATAATAATTATAAAAATATAATAAACATTACCTTTATAAAAAGAAAATCCTTTCCTTTGATGCAAATCAAATGGGCTGAAATTATTCCATCGACAGAAACTGGGAAGGCAGAACCATTAATTACTTCGGCTTCACTTTGGAGCAGCTTTCCAAATTCAAGACAATGAATGATTAAGGAAAGCCAATCACAGGATGGAAGAAAAATTTCTCGCGTGCACTTGATATACATAAGTATGATAAAAAAAATCAAGATTTGATCATCTGCACATAAGAATTTTTTTGGATAGAAGAGGGTTAAAATAATTTAAATAAATTATGCAAACTTATTTTAAATTTTATTGAAATTATATAAAATTTTTTATATTTTTTTTAAAAACATATATATGAATATTTTTTAAAATAAAAAAATTATCTTATATTTTAATCTAATTTTAAATTTTTCTGATCCAAATGCTTTCTATTTAAAATTTTTTAATTAAAAATTTATATTTAGGTTAATTAAGGGTAATTTAGTAAAAAATTTTAAAATTAAATTAAAGTATAAGATAAGGAGATATTAGTGTATATTTTTAAAATAAAAAAAATATGTGTAATTTTAATAAATTAAAAAAAATTGTATAATTTCTCACGGGGCTAGGGGAGAGATTGTGACGTCATTTAAAAATAGAAATGGGATCATGGATTTTGGGTACTTCCATGGACTTGGCTAAATTGGGTCTCTACTCTAATGGATTTGGGCTTGACATTGTTGAAAATTTGGGAAAATGAATTGGGTTCACTATTGTATTGGAATTAGATGTTGCGCTTTATTGACAATTTAACTCCTCTATAAAATAAAATTAAGATTTTTTACAATTAAATTACATTTATAAATTTATATCAACAAATATTCTATATAAAATAAATTAACCTGTGAAATAAAACATCACGAACAATTTTATTACCTAATTATTTTGAAATAATCTCAGGGAATGGTATCTGAAGCTTATTATCTTGTTCCAATGTGGGATGTATGCAATCACTTTTAAGCAAAATATATATATTTTTATATTATATTAAAAAAATTTTATAATATCATTTGATTCATACCACCGAATCTATCTAATAATAAAAGACTTATTATTATTGTTGTTGTTATATTAAAAAAAAAAAAAAAAAAGAGCGTCAAATCATCAGAATTAGTTTTTGAACGCATAACGTGGAAGTTCTAACGCCTTAGGGTGTGTTTGAAATCACGGTGACAAACCACAGTTGTGTAGAAGTAACAATTTTGGAGGCAGTTATCGAGTTTCCAAACACACACTTAATATTCCTGATGCGTGATTATAATCACATGACTATCATTATCCTGTATATGAACACTGGACTCCTCTTCTTCCTGATGTTACTAATCAACCAAAAGCACATGTAAAAAATAAGGTAAATTATTATTTTCATTTTTTTGGGAGACATTTTTAAATTATACAATTTCTTATTTTTAAAAAAATTATATTTTTACTAAATTAAAAGAATACAGTAAAATATTTTCTTCTACTATAAAATATAAGTTATAATTATATTTAGTTGAATTAAAATACTCTTATATTTATTATTTATATAATATATAACAAGTATTTAATATGTATTTGACTAAGATAAAAGTAGATGATTTTCTAAACTTAGAATAAATTAAATTTATGATTTTTTAATACAAAATAAATAGTATTAAAATAAAATTTTAAAAATTATACTTTTTAATAAGTTATATTATTAATAAAAAAATAATATTATTCTTGAGAATATTTTATTTGTATTTTAGCTTGGAAGACTTGTGTATATTTTTATAAAAAAGGAAAAAATTATGTAATTTAAACATCTATTAAGGGAAAGAAGAATAATTTATCCTAAAAGAATACAATAAAAGATATTGATTTGACAAAATAAAAAAAATTAATTATCCCATAATGGAATATGTATTTTTTTTTTTTCCTTGCGATGCAGAAGATTACTAGTGCAAGTGATTTGGGATTGATAATTTAGTATAGAATTATAATTTTGAGCTTTTGTTTTATATGGTTTTGAGCCTTACGAATGTATAGATAAAATATGTTAATTAAAGACTTTATAAATGTAAGCCTAAATGAAAAGGTTTATTATAAGTATGAACCAATCTGACCCCAAAAATTGAACAAAAATGAATGGATTTCTTTCTTTTGATAATCCATTTAGTTTTGAGCTAAAACTAAACCAAATTGAGCCTATAAACATTTTATATGAATCTTTTAATTTTTTTTTATAAATTTATCTATAAAGTTAAAGAGAGATAAATATAAAATATAAGATCAATAATAAAAGAGAGAGGATGGGAGTATATGGGCCCCTTGTCCTTACATACAGTAAAAAGTTTTAAAAGATCTAAACTCATAAAAATCGCTCCTATAATGTGAGCTCTTCATGTGAAAGGATCCAAATTCAACATTCATTCAATTCCTGTTTTGTTAATTTCCTCACTCAATTCTTAAGGCATTGAATATCATTTAAAAAACAAAAAATTCAGGTAACATTTGATACGTTGGTATCCTAATTTCCTTCCTAGTTAAACCTACTTATGAAAAAATTGTGCTTAACATGTGTATAATAAGAAATCAACATCCCCATATTATTTGAATGATGATCTTATAAATTTGAGAACGCTATATTTTGTAGTGATAATGCAATAATTACTAATATTATTAAATATAGAATAATATTTTACCTATTTTATTATATTTATTACTATAATTATACTCATTAAGTCCAAACAAATAAAATTAATCCTATGAAAAGCTCTTAATTATTAAATAAGTTAATATTTTAAGCTATTATTTAATGAAGTACTATTCTATATTTAGTAATTATTATATCATAATTAAGATACAAGGTATTCCCACGTTCATAATACTATCATTTATGTTATTTAAGTTATATACACATAAATTTCAAAATTATCATATTTATTATCTACATCTTATAAATAGGTTTCCAAACCCATAAATTGTATTTGGGTCAGGTAATTTAAGAGGGGAAATGAATTTTTGGAGGTTTTTTAATTGCTTCATAAAAAAATTCTGTTTGGATTAGAAAGGATGTGATTTTCAAATTTTTGACATAATTCAATCAACCAAATTTGGAAGAATGTGAAATTCTACCTAAATAGTTGAAATTTATAATTTCCCCCTCATTTTTCAAGGGTTAGATTTTTGTATTATTCTTAGATATATTACTCGCAGAATAAATTATATCAACTCCCCTTAAATTCTATTAAAATTACACAAATATTCTTTCTATTTTCAAAATATAAATAAATCTTTTTTGAATCAAAAAATTATTTTACACTTTAGTCTAATTTTATAATTTTTAACTAAAATATCCTTCATTAACATGAATACATATTTTCTTTTGATTAAATTTAATGAAAATAAAATACACTCTTTTTATTTTTATTTGTGCCTATCTAAATGCAAAATTCATTTTTTTCTTTTTATTTGTGCATATTTGAATATTATACATATTTGTATATTTAAATTAACAGAAGATATTTCAGGAAAAAAAATTTAAATTAAACTAAAGTATATATTTTGAAAATAGATGAAAGATTTTTGTAATTTTAATAAAATTTGAAAAAAGTTTATATAATTTATTCTTTTTTTTTAATACAAAAATACACGCAGGCACATAAAGAGAACACTTGCATATACACATGCACATACACATAAAGAAACCTGCATGCCTGCCTATACACACATGCACATACACACACACACACGAGCGCGTCAGTACACACATGTATATACAATACACACACGGATGCATAAACCTCTGGCACATATACCTTCATGCACATGTATGTGCACCCACACAAATATACAACACAATTCAAGTTTCTTACATTTTAAATTTCATAGAATTCAAAATACCACAATGAACCTTAGAAGAAATTAAATTTCTCCAAACTACTGGTTATCCCAAGTTGACCTTTATATCCTCTTACAACGCAGAGAAAGAAATGACAAGGCTTAATATCAACATTAGGCTTAAAAATCAAAGTTAAGTACCCTTTTCTAATTGGATTCATTGATAGCAAGAGGATTTGAGGGTAAAGACATAGTAACATGTAGGAATTCCATCCTACCAAGAAACTTGTTTCCAATTTCTCCATCCACAAGCTTGAAACTCATTAAGAAGAAGCTATTTTCCATCCAAGTTTACTGTGCACTATACATGCGCTAGAAATAATATAAGCTAGCAACACATAATAGGAAAAGTGCTATCAGCTACAGCATCATCTTAATTTTTAGGACCAATGTCCTTCAGGGCAGAGATCTGCTCTTCTCCCATTGCAGACATGACAGAAACCACAAGATCTTTCCCTTCAGCAAACCCATCTTTAATCTAGATACAGAAGCATACAAGAAATCAGCCAACAGAAAATATATACAGCATGTTGTCATCACTAAAACTCATAACGCATTCAGAAAGCAAAGTAACTTCTAAAGACTGTCAAATAAGGTACCTGGGAAAGCAGTGTGTCATCAGTGGGAAGCTTCAGATCGTCCTTGGTGTTTCCATTATCAGCCAAGAGGCTCACCTACAAGAAATCCAATCTAACTGGTTAAGTATTATTTACTGTTCTCACTTCTCAGTAAACTAATCCATCTCCTCTTCTTTTAGTTGTTTGTTTCTATACCATGAGGTGAGGTTATAGCTTTTTCTTTTTATTCTTCTTCTTCTTTCAAATAAAACGACTGCAAATTATCATTTATTAGCATGGAAAAAATTGCAATGGAAGAGAAGTCTCCATCATTATAACTTGAATGTATAGTTTCCAGATTATTTCAGAAAAAAAGCTCTTCCCATCCTCTGGGCGACATTAGAGAGGAATATTGACTTTCTCCATATAATGAGAACAAACCAGAAGATTAAAGCAACATCCTAGAAGGCAGAATTTCAGTTTCAAATATACTGTGGACATATTTAAACCAATGTCCTCCAACAACATATTGATATACTTCTTTTTTATATTTTTTTCCCTCCATTTTCATATCACATTTTCGAAATAACACATAAAAGCATTCCTTGCCATGGCAGGGTTGGATGTACATGATAACTTACAAAACCATCTTCAGAGATATCAATAAGCTGATACTCAGTACGATTAACATGCGGAACCTGCAAAACAGTAATGATGATCGATGAGTGCATCACAAGCAAAACAAAACTACAAACATGTTAAACAGATCAAATTTGTAGTACATCGCAGTTGTGGGATGAAGGAACAATATCTTCAAGTTTCTTCCCATTAAAAATATCAATTCCAACAAAGTGGCACTTTGCATGTCCATGCTTGCCTGTTTTTGAGGTAGAAACTTCTACAACCTGTTGAGATTCAAGAAACAAATGAGTTAAGAAAGAGAAGTTTAATAGACTTGCAATATCAACTTATAATAACAAACAGACAACAGATTCATCGTCATGATAGTTACCAAACTGACACATCAACAAACTGAGAAGAAAGAGTTATACCAATAAATCACATTAAAACCCCCCAGTGAGTGAAGTGTAAAATAAAACAAACAAAATAATCCTCTATCCACATTATAGGAAAAGGCTTTTAAAGTTTCTCCACAGTCCGCACAAAAAGATGACATTCATGCATAAGAAAAGGCGTTTAAGGTACTTGATAAGATAAAATTCATGCCTATGAGAAATATGCATATATGAGACACTACAACAGACTCAGCAAGCTCTTTTGCTCCATGGGACAAACACACATACATAAAAAGCACAAATTATTGAACAGTCGTTGTTATTGGCACTTGGAAGTATTGCTTTAATTGCAGAAATATGACAAATCTACCAAACAATACTTTGTTGATATATAATAAAATCTTTAGAATATATTTGCCCAAGAGGGTAGGATGATGGACACGGACCATCCCTTGCTAGGATCATATCCACTTTAGGCAGTCAAACTATTGTTCTCAGGTTTGTGTTTTCCTTTTTTTTCTTTTAAGTTAAAATGAATTCAGGCTTTCTATTATGCTTCAAATTATACAACAAAACAATGGGAGTATGCTAGGGAAAGAAAAATTAATATGTAAATCCCAATTTAAGAAAATTTACGAATTCCAAATCATAATAATTTAAGCTAACTTTGCAGTAAGAAATCATGAAAAACCAATACAAAAAAAAAAAAACTACTACTCTAACTTTCCTCAGAAACGAGTGAATTCCTTTACTTTCTTTCAATTAAATCAATCAACAGCAAATTAGCCGCAAAATCATAAATTATATTTGAACACTCAAATCAGATAATCCATCAAGAAACATTATAATCCAAATCAATCGAAGAAAGAAGAAAACCTAAAAGATAAACGTAAGAAATCGACAGAGGAATGCAATTGTGACAAAGAAGAAAGAAATGGGAAAAACCTTGCAAGGCCTGCCCTTGATGACGATATAGCCATTCTTGCGTATGGTACCAGCCTGCTGAGGGTATGTCTTGGAAGCTCCGGCGTCAGCCTGCGAATCGAAATGGTGCTCCTCGTCCGACATGCCTCTCTCTCACTGTCACTACGTTTCTTGGTCGTTCGCAGAAGAAAACAGAAACGGACACTGTCTTGACGGCCACCGTCTCTTTATTCCAACTAAAGAGAGACTTTTTTTTATCTGGCTTTATCAAGCTATCAAATTCTGGCCATCCGATTAATTGCTCAACTCTCAACCGTACTAGTTATTACTACTATCACAACAACTCGTTTTCATATCAACTCTAATAGTCATTGGCTATACCAAAAAACAAAAAAGCTTATTTGTTCATATTTAATTAACTCATATATATTTTTTTGTATAAACTTTTAAAAAAATTGCACAAACATTTCTTAAATTTTGATTAAATTATATTGTATAACCATTATTATTTAAAAAATTCATTTTGTCCCTTATCATTTGATATATATTACAAAAATATCTCAAACTCTTTATTTTTTATCAATGAATTTAATTTTTTATACAAGTTGCGTTTCTTCCAAAGATTAAATCAATTACTTGTCCTTGTTATCATGTTAACAATAATTCACACTTTCACATGAAGAAAAATAGAAGTACAAACGAATTTTAAATATAGTTGAATTTACTTGGCCTAAGCTTCAATGGAGCCTACTAAAAAAAAAAGAAAGAAAAAAAAAAGTCCACCTTGTTGAAAAGAAGAGAGAAGCTAATAATTGGGGAAGATGCAAATTTGAGAAGGGAATTATTTTAGCATTTACATTATGATGCTATTGCATGGCACTCGGCGTGACTCCAATGTACAAAAGGCTTTCATCATTGGAAGGGAATGGAGAAAAATGTAAGAAATTTTGTCAGAAGATATGCAACATATTAAAGCTTCAAACCTAAAAGCATAACAAGCCCCCGATTGTACAACCATTACCTTATACCCTAAAACTATTTGGATAGAATTATTTATGATTTCATAGTAGGATTGCCAAAAATCATACAACAAATATGTAATCTTTATGGTGATTGATAGATTAAGCAAAATAGCTCATTTTGTGGGTCTTCAACACTTTTTTACAACCTTTGAGGTCGCATAAGTATTCATAGCGATGAATAGGGACCTAATATTTTGTGGAAGGTTTTGGAAGGAGGTGTTGCAAAAGGTCAAACTTTTATATTCTTTAGCCTACCATCCACATACATATAGCCAAACAAAAGTGTTGAATAAGTTCCTAGAGTGCTACATAAAATGTATGGTAGAGGTCCATTCCAATTAATGGTTAAGATGGTTACTACTTGCTGAGCTTTGGTATAGCACCTCTCATCATTTAGCAATAAGCATGACTCCCTTCCAGTTAATTTATGGAGTGATTCCTCCAATACACATGCCATAGTTAGCTAGAGATTCTCCTAATGATGTAGACATAAGTTGTTAAGAGAGAGAAGCCACTATACATACATCAAAGCATCATCTTCAAATAACTTAAAATAGAATGACACAAATAGCTAATAGGAGAAGAACCAAGAGGGAATTTGAGATTAAAAATTTGGTGTACCTCAAGCTACAATCCTTCAGGAGGAATCTTTTTAATAATTCCACTTTTTATAAGCTAGTAGCTAAGTATTATTTGTCATAGAAGATACTTTTATAAGTTAGGAAGGTGGCATACAAATTGGAGTTGCCTAAAAATTCTAGGATTTGTAAAGTTTTCCAAATTTCTTTATGAAAGAAACATGTGTGAGACTTTTTCTCCAACAAGTTCAGTTCTACCACGCCAAGTATATTTTTCCTTAGAACTTGAAGAAATTTTAGCGAGAAAAGTATGAAAGAAAGGCAACATGCCTTTGACTCAAGTTTTAGTTTATTGGAAGCACGCCAACAAAATAACTAAAGCATTCTCTAATGTATCTATAAATATGGATATCTGCTAGAAAAGAAAGATGATGAATGAATTATGATTTGAGTGGCAACAATTGGAATTGCAATTTGAGTGATAACAATTGCCTACCAATGGTACATGAGTACTTGGGAAATGCTTTACGATCCTTCTCCAATAGTTAGATTAGGCCCTTTAAGTTACTATCATTCGCCCACAACTCTTTTATCCTATTATTCAAACTAAATGGAAGTGATAGTCATGGAGGAGAACTCTTAGTTGTCTTCTTCTTCATGAGCATGCTTGGACAATGCATCTACTGTATTGTTTTCCTTCCCTTTCCTATATACAGTCTCATAATCAAGCTTTAACAATTTATGAATCCTTTGGTACTAATTAGACGAGACCTCTTTTTGCTTTAATAAGTACTTAAAAGCTAAGTGGTCTATTTGAATGATAAAGTCTTGTCCTTATATGTATTGTTTTCATTACTTCACAACAAAAATAATAGCTAAAAGCTCCTTCCCATAAGTTGAGAGTGATCATTTTGGTAGAATATGAGGCCTTACTAGTATAAGCTATTGAATGATCATTTTGTACATCCCAATATTAGATGCATTTGTTTCTATGGTGAATGCTTGTGAGAAGTTTGGAAGGGCTAATATCAAAGTGGATCAAAGGGTGTTGTGACTTATATGCGAACAATGAGATGTGAGTGGATAGTATTATGAAGCAAAATAAAATGTCAAGTGTTGGCGATCCAATGCCTAAAGATTGTCACTAGGCCTCTAAGCAATGAATTCCCATTTGAACAATTATTCTCATGATCACTCTAGCAAGTGCATTAATTGTTCCAAATAGTATACTTGAGCATTCAAGGTCGAATCCCATAAGAAAAGTGGTTTCTACCATAATGGTTAAAGTCTAGCTTAAAAATAAAGTTAGTCAATTCTAGTGGCTTGGCTAATTTGGTTACTAGACACTGAAATAGTAAAGACGAGTTTAACATAACCTAGGAGCAAAGAGCAAAATAGAAAGACCTAGAATCAAATTAGATTTTTCTAGTTTATTAATGTTTTTGACTCCCTTCTATTATTAACTGTATTTAGTTGGTGACTCATAGTGTTGATACTTTTCTCAAACTTATCAATATACCAAAGAACTAGCTTAGACACATATACTCTTTATGGATTTGTAGTGTCCTCACTACCTCCTAAGTGAATATGACATTGACCATAAAACTACTAAAAGTTAGTTTCTCTTAAACACATCTCCTTAGCAACCTATACCACAACTACCTTTGGTTAGGTGTAATGTTTTATGTGCACCAAGTTGTTTCATCAAATTAGCCTATTTCTAAAGTATCTCTAGCAATTTTCCTATGTTACATTTATAAGCTAGCCTATCTCTAGAGCATTTTTATAAACATCCCTCTTGATTTTTTCATCAAACACCTAACATTCTGGTTAATGGTAACTAAGATCTATATGTAATTAACAACTTCACCTAATTTATTCAGTCTAAATCAACTATTAATTCAATTAATCACTTTTAATAAGTTCATTTCATTCAAATAATCATTTAATACTTAAACCAAAGGCAAAGAAGTTAACATCATAAGAATTTAACAATTAAAATACAATTAAAGTTCAGCGTAACCATTACCTACTCTAAACACTCATTATTAACAATAAATCACCATTAAAAAATTAAGAAGAAATGATTTATAAACTAAGATAAATATGAAATTAATAGTAGAAATTTGGAAAATACAAATTAAAAAAAAAAACTCAAAGAAGTAGGGATACATGTATGAATTTTATCTACAAATATACATTCAATGCACAGAAAATGTCATACTAGCATTGGATTTGCAAGAAATATTCACAATCCCAAATATCTCTTTCTCTCTAAGCAATTCTTAGAGACTCTTCTCACTCTCTAAAAACTCTAAAAATGTTAAAAGACTCAAGAAAATCACACTTTAAAAGCTAATTATAAAATTTCAAATATGCAGCTTATCATGACTAACTAGATCTAGTCAAATTACATAATGGCATGTTTGAGAAGTTTGCTTGCTTATTATGACCAACAATTTACTCATTGCAAGAAGCAGTGAAAGTCATATGGGTGAAGTGTAACATCCCAAAATATTTAATATGGATTATAGAAGAAAAATAATTAAATTAAATATTTTTAAGGAAAAATAATCTAAATGAGGGATTTTGGAAGAATATAATTAAATTAAGAATTTATTTAGAAAAAAATAAATAATTAAGAAATTATTAGTGAAAATAATTTTTGGAAAACTAATAAGAAAATAAATTTTTCTTATTTTGAGCTTAAATTAGTTAAGAAAAAACTAGTAAAGGATCCTAAAGAAATTCATTAAACCCCATTAATTCTCTATGTTAGTTTAAATCAAGAAAAAGGGCCCTAAAGTGAAGATTAAGCTTAAGCGCATTAAGAACCGAATAGCCAATGACTTGGATCCACCACCTATGGCCCACATCACTTATCATATCAACCTTAATACTTATTCTCTCCATTATTCATGCTAAAAATTGCATAGGAGCCCAAAAAGAGAAAGGACACTTGAACAAATAAAAACATAAAAGCAAAGGTTTCTTCATCTTTGGAGCTCTAATCCGCAAGCAAAACAATTGATTTGGCTTAAGTAAGCTTAAATTTGTGTTTAATATCTGGGGTTTTCTCTTTCTGTGTAGTTTTAGGTTGACTTAGTTAAGTAAGCTCAAATTAGTGTTTTGAAAATTTGGTTAAGTGAGACTTTATGACTATGAAGCGCTTTGACTTGATATGAATATGAGTCTCTTTGGATTGATGAGTTTATGATAATTGTTCATGGTTATTTTAGGTTTGTATAGCTTCTTTGAAAGTGTGGATAGCTAATTAGGATTTGATAGACATTGTTTGAGATAACTAGGGGTTTAGTCCATTCATATTTGAATGATTAATCTTGTTTAATTGCTTATATGTGCATGCGGGTTTAATCAAAATTCTATGATTGAATTTGGTTACTTGATTATTGCATTATCATGGACTCAAATATGTTCTAGTAGTTGATAATTGTTGAAGGAGACCTTGCTATGCTCTATTGGACCACCTTAGTCCCTTACTATGCTTCCTTACCGACCTTGCTAGTTATTGGCCAATGACTGTAGACATGTATTGATGAGAGACCCTCTAGGAACCTTGTCCTAGGAACCTTCAACAAGATGACACTTTGCCCGAGACCGGCTAGAATACAAGAATGTTGGTCAAAGGAAAGACCCTAAGAGAACTTGTCTCTTAGAACCCTAGCCTCAAGACGCCACAAAAGAAGACTAATCCTTTGATAAGTCACGTGAACTCTCAGAGAACACAAAGAAGCAAAAGCCTCACAGATAATTGAATAATACTCAAATTCATTCATGTGTAAAATAAAGTACAATAGGAAGCTTTTTATAGGCAAAATTTTCTAGAGTCCTAATTAAAGTAAAACTCTAAAATTTAATTAGAAATATTTTAAATAATACTAATATATATCCTAATTAGATTAGGATACTAATCTTAACTTGATCTCCAAGATAAGCTCTTTGACCAAGTTAAAAAAATAATAAAATAATAAAAAACGAAATTCAAAAAGAGTCCTAGTCAAAACTAATTAACTCTTTTAAATAGTTGTCACATTACTCCAATTGGGCCTCAGCACTCCTCTTGTATGTGTATAGTTTATTGGGCCTTTAACGTGTTGGATATTGTCTTTAGTTGCTCCATGGCCCTTCTTAGAACATTGGGCTTCCACTTGGACTTCCACTTTTGCATCTTTAAGGAAATATCATGTCCAAAATCCAATTCAGCATATTTTGAATTAATCAAATATGGATCTTGGACTCTAAACTTAGGCCGACGTCCAACATAGATATTATCATGAGTTCTTTGAAATTTTTAGATATATAGAATCACAATTTGGGCCTCTTGAACATGGGTCATCCTTTCATAAGCCATTTGGACCTGAATCATAGGCTTTTGAATGATTTGGTCTTGATAGATGAGGGCTTCTCGAACTTGTAGTGCTCTAATGGGCATGCCTACTGGTATTGTATCATGTATTGTAGTAATGATATTATAATCAAGCTTATTCAATATGATTTATGAAATATAACATGTTTTGTGTTTTATGTGTGTGTGTGACAATAATTATAAAATTGTTTATTTGATTATTGAGATTTTATAACTCGTCCCAATCTTAGGCTAACATTTTTCTAGGTAAAGCCTCAAGCTTGAGTGAGGATAAGCAAATGGAGAATTGATTTGTTAGATTAGGCTTGTTTTATAATAGCTTATATTTTGGGTAATTGTAATTAATTTAAAACTTTTGTTCATGCAAGGATAACAATTAGGACACTAGATGATATATAATTTTTTTGTAAAGGAATCTCACATGTAATAATTGTTCAATATGGAACTACTTAGTAGTGTTGATGAATTATGCATAAAATTTGATCATATTAGATATAGCTTATGTATGATGATGCATTATTTGAAATTGTGACCTTTAGCATTGTTGGTAGTGTTTGAATGTTGGTTTCATTTTGTTAGTTTGGTATTTAAGTGTGAATAGTTTATGGTGATTTGGGAGTGTTAGTACAAAGTGGGATAATTGTGTCGTTAATGGCTTAAGGAAGTTATTGGACCAAATTTTGATCCATAGGGGTTTGGACCTTGGCAGTATCACTTTTAGATTAGTTTTAGGTATTAAAATTTGATTAAGGGGGATTGGTTATGGTTGGAGGGTATTAGGTTGTGTTTGGAGTACTAAAAGTGCCAATTGTGCATTTTGAGGCCAAAATCGAGTAGTTGAGGAGATGTGTGGATTCAAAGAGTTTTTGGTTTGAGTTTGAGTGTAGGTCTTTGCATTTCCTTAAACTACTTATAAATGCTCTTATGTGTCAAATTTGGTGGTTATTGGAGTTGAATAGAGTCCTCAAACCATTTGGTAAAATTAGAGGAAGTTTAAGGTGATTTTTACTATTTCTATGGTTAACACGGGCTACCCATGCTACTACACATACTTGTGTTGAAGTTGCCTATAGGTGTGTAGTTGGATAGTGTTGAAGCTACCCGTGTCAAGTTACCCACCCATGTGTACAACCAACACACCCATGTGTACAAACATGTATAGTGTCTTATTCCTAAAAGTGTCCATTAGTGCATCTTTTTCTAATTTTCACCCTTTAACCCCTAGAATAATTTGTGATTAAGTTGTTTAGAAGTTTTTAAGGATTTTTTGAGTGTCCTGAGGTAAGTTAGAACTTGGTTTTAATGACAGGTGTATTGGGTTGTCTTTAAAGTTTAATTATGTAGTCAATTCTAAAGAGTTTAATCAGGTCCAAATTTATAGTGTTTTAATATTTTTTGTTAGCAAGTTATTAATTCACTTCATTGATCTTATAACTATATTAATATAGTCTACTATTGTGTAAGGTGTTACATGAAGCTTCTACCTATCATGACTAGCGTGAGGCCTCGTCATGACCAATTGCTGAAAATGTCTATTTGTTGAATATTCACAATATGGTCCTTGCACTTCTATCTTTTCACTTAAAGAGCCTGATTTCTTTATTTATTTACATTTAAGTTCTTCAAAGTGAAGTGGAAACCATTAAATCAGAAATTAACTAAACAAAACACAATTAAGACACAAGCAATAAATCATAATTACAAAATAACACTATAACTTCCTAAATTCACAAATTGGCTACAAAATTAGGGGATTTTCAATTAAAACCATAATTGCACAAAATATTAAAATTTAGTCCCAAAATTTAGGTGATATTAAGCTTTAATCACATCCAATAACCAAGAAATACAAAATTAACTAAATATAAATATAAATTAGGCCTAAAAACAATGAAAAATCATGGTAAGCCTTACGAAGAACTTCTTGAAAAATATATGAAAATAAGACTTATCATGAATGACATTTTCTTCTTTAATTTCTAAATGCTTTATTTACTTTCCACACTAACCCCTTATTCTTCTTGCATAATTCAGTCAATGGCTTACTTACTAATGGAACCATGATGAACAAATTTCTTGTACTACATCATGAAGCCTAACAAACCCCTTAAGAACTTGATGTTATAAGAGTGGGGCAATATATAATGGATTCAATTTTCTTAGGATTTGATTCAACTCCATGGTTGGGGTTAACATGGCCCAAGTAGTCTATTTGTCTTGCTCCAAATGTTGACTTGGTCCTTTTGGCAAATGGTGTGCTGTCCTTGAGGGTTGGTAGAGTGCTTCTTAGATGTCTTAAATGATCTTCCCAAGAGCAGCTATACACCAAAATATCATTAGAAAAAAAGCAAAAACTAAGATGAATCTTCAAAACAAGGGTCTAAAAAGATTGTTCATGAGACCTTGAAAATGGCACAACCAAAAATTGATATAGGCCTTTATGGGTTTTGAATGCAGTGTAGCGTATGTCTTGAGGATGCATTTAAATTTGTGGTAACTAGCTCTGAGATCTAATTTAGAAAAATACCTTGCTCCATACAATCCATCTAATAGTTCTTCAAGTACTGATACAGGAAATTGGTTTTTGTTTGGTTGTTTGATTAAGTAACACTGGAGAAACAAAGGGGGTTGTTATTAGGCCTTATAGTTACATTTTAAGCATATCTTAATTCCTCCATCGTATTCTGCTGTAAGGAGGCTAATTTGAATAATAATAAATTGAGTATATATTTCTACAATTGTCCTGGTGGTGTATTGCTATGTAACTGTATATCTACTAATTTGTTTCAAGTGATGAGGATATAATGATTGAAATGCTAGTAAGAAATTGAATGATACTTATCGGTTATTTTCTCAAGGCTCAATATCTATTATATCTTATACTAAGGGAGTTTTATCTCCTTGAAATGTTGACAAATATCGCTTCGAAATATTGAGAAGTAGCACACTGAATTGCTTACAAATGGCACTTCAAGGGTTTTTTTACATACTTTTAACATTAAATTATAATTATATTTAATTTGATTTAATTCATTTGAATTTGAACTTAATTGTATTTATATTATTGAATCATTTATTTATAATGATTAATTCCTTTAATTTAAATCTCCTTAATTTCAATTATATTTTTTTAAAATTTCTTAATTATTAATTAAATGCTTTACAGTATTAAGAAAACATTCTTCCTAATTAACTTAATTATTAATCTAA
This sequence comes from Erythrophleum fordii, assembly GCA_032878935.1. Classification (NCBI taxonomy): domain Eukaryota; kingdom Viridiplantae; phylum Streptophyta; class Magnoliopsida; order Fabales; family Fabaceae; genus Erythrophleum; species Erythrophleum fordii. The sequence goes on along the minus strand of JAVQMF010000055.1, from coordinate 28,342,897 downwards.
CATGATTAGAGTTCTGGAACATGCCAAAATTTGAATTAACATAATTATATTTTGATTAAAAATTCTTAACTACTAATTAAATATATCCGTGTATGGCACAAATGCAAGTCTAATTATTTGTTATATTTATTAGCATGCTACTTGTTTGTTCAAATATTGGACAAAAATGGGGCATAGATATGATGTGAAGCACTAGCATAAAATTATGATTTTTTTTCATATGACAAGAAGTACAACTAAGAAATTTTTTTAAGAAGAAATATATTTTGTATAACGAGTTAACTTTTATAAACAAGAAATAAATAATAAAAATAATATATATCAAACTTCTAGGCCATGATGATACTTTTAAAAGAAAATTATCAAATATAATTTGACTAAAGCACGAAAGAGATGAGAGTAATTTAATGTTAAAAGAGTGAATATATTGATTATTTGAATTAGAATAAATAAATTGAGCACAATTAAAATTAAAAAATTGATTTAATTAGCAACAACTCTTACCTATTTCATATTTTTATAGATATTTTTCATTTTGGTTCTTTTTATCCTTTGAGAATTGAATAACAATAAAGATGTGGTCATAATTTGTAAACTTTCATGGCAACATATATAGACTTAAATTTAAACCTTTCTATGAATTAACCAAATCTTTTTTCAAAGTAAAGAAAACCTAGCGTTGCAGTGCTCTTTTTTCTATTATCTCAATGCTCTTTTCTCTTCTCCAAAGCCTAGCTACCACACCAGTTGGAGTTGCTGCAACTTGCAGCAACATCTCCTTCCCCCTCTTCTTTCATGATTTTTCTTTCCTCCTTTCTTTCTTTCTTTTTTAACATATTTCTCCCTTGATCTTCAATAATAAGCGTCCCATTTGAGAAAAAATCCCTTAAAAGGCTTAATCCTCAAAGTGGGTTGAGTGGGTTCTCTTAGGCTGTCGGTGTGTTGAATTCCCGTTTGCTCTGTCTGTCATCATCTTGGTTGGTGGCTAGATATGGTGTTTAATCTGAGTGAATTCAACTCTGCTAATCCCTGATGTGTTTCTTACCACGGAGTTGTTAAGGGCTAGTTTTTTCATTCAAGATATTAGAATTTGCATGAAGACTTATCTAAGGTCTCGAAGTTGTGAACTTTGGTCCCTTCAAGCCTTGCATCTCTTATTTTGTCCATGACTTCTAATAATTTACATCCAAGTTGTAATTAAATAATTTTTCATCTTTTCTTTTTAAACGAATATAAATGAATAAGAAAACTAAATTCCTTTCAAACAAAACTTGATTGTAAGAGGCTTATGTTTCATTTCACATCTAATATAAATGACATTCAAAAATATATATATATATATATATATATATCCTCTAGAAAGAGCCATATTATTCATAAATCATAAACAATACTGATTCTATTAAATTACATGCATTTTACTTCTTCACTTTTATCTTTTTTGCTTTTTCTTTTGCAATGCTATTCTTTGTTGTTCTGGTTAAAGTCAAATGAATGCTCGGACCCACCCGAGTTTTACTAATGTCAAATTACTTGAGGTATCGTTGACCCAAACACCATTCATCTACAATAACCCAACCGAAAAAAAAAAGTTCACATGAGGCCTATGTTTTACTTAAGTTGCATTTACTTTTAAGCCCTTTTGAAGTGACTTTGTCCTCATCTGCTAAAGTAAAAAGAGTGCTGGAAATCCCTTCAAGTATAGACGTGTTAAAAAGTGAAAAGAAAGAAACAAAAAAAGCCCTTCCAGTTGAATTAAATATTTCCAAGTCGGCGAAAAATGGGTTCAGTGGTATTCACTTTTTATGTAAGAGGAGACCAAAGGAATAAATAAGTCAATGACTAAAGTGAATGAACAAGTACAAGCAGCAACAAGTTCAAAGATCAAGTTCTGGTGTATTTTCATCAAAGCTTTCATCTACCAAAGACGGATGGTGAAAAAGAGAAGACATCAACATCAAAAGAACAGAATCCCATAGCCTGCTTTCATCAAATTCTGGTGTATTTTCATCAAAGCTTTCGTCTACCAAAGATGGATGGTGAAAAAGAGAAGACATCAACATCAAAAGAAGAGAATCCCATAGACTGCTTTCTTTACATTTTCCCCATGATAACACTTCATGGGAAGCTCTCATCCAGTGGCAAAAATCAAAGTGGTAAAATTAAATTAAAAACAAAACAACCTCAATTCCTTTTCTTCTTTTCCTTCACTGAATTGCAGAAGGCTCAATATCTTTAAGAAGTCCAACTACCTGCTGCATGCTAGGTCGCTTGAAGGGAAGATCAGCCGTGCAAAGATAACCAATCTTAAGGACCTCCTCCATTTGTTCATCTGGCCCCGTATCGCGAATTTTCTGATCAATGGCTCTTGAAGCTTGGTTCTTTCTCACTAGTCCTCTCACCCAACTAACCAAAGTTCCTTCCTTTTCATCAGGATAATCATCCCCAACTGGTTTTTTCCCAGTTATTAGCTCAAAGAGCACAACCCCAAAACAGTACACATCAGATTTCGGTGTTGGAGAGTTGTATTCTGATTGGGAAAACTCTGGTGGAACATAACCAGGTGAGCCACGCGCAATTTCCTCATCCAAGCCATCTCCAAAAATCTTAGCCAGCCCAAAATCAGACAACCGCGGCTCTAGGTTATAATCCAGATAAACACTACTAGCCTTAACATCTCGGTGGATGATTGGAGGTGAGCAGCCATGGTGAAGAAAGGCCAATGCTCGAGCAGTGCCAAGGGCAATCTTGTGGCGAAATCTCCAAGACGTGAGTAATCCCTCAGAGCCAGCATTTTGAATCCCACCACCATTGTCATCTTCCTCCCAAGTGTCCGTGCTCCAATCTTCAGTACTCTGCACCCCAAGTGGCAAGTCATAGAGCAAGTTTTGCAAGTTCCCATTCTCCATGTAATCATATATAGCGATCCTCTGATCTCCAGCTAGACAATACCCAGTTAAAGGAACAAGATTGGGGTGCTTGATCCGACCAAGATACTCAAGCTCTCTCGCAGCTTCTTGATCTGTCAATGTAGACCCAACAACCAGAACCTTAACTGCTACATGAATCCCACCAGGTAGAAAGCCTCTATAAACAGGTCCAAATTTCCCTTCAGCCAAAAGGGTACCTCTGTCGAAGTTTGAAGTTGCAGACAAGAGGTCTGCGAATGTAATGTTCAACAATGGCTTCTCAAAAATTACTACTGGAACCAAAGTTGCTTGCTTGACATCAGCCACCCAGGTTGTTGAATCAGTCTGGAATTCGAAGGGTCCCGAGATGTTCTGTTCTTCTTTGTATGAAGTTTGCTTCACTGCCCACATTTTTGTTTCCCTTCTGCAACTAAATGCTAGAAATAAAAGCCCAGCAAGAAGGCAGATCATTGCTAGGGTCAATCCAAGAGCCAGCTTCATTCCTTTACGTTCAGTGACTCTTCTTTTCAAAAGTGTAGGGTTTGCAGCAATTGGGCAACTGTTAACTGATCCAAAGAACGCTGTCTTGAGGATTTCAGGGGTGAATGTTGAATCACAGAAGGTTAAGTTATTATATGAGAAGTTATATTTCTCCATCCTTCGGAGATTATCTAAGACAGATTGAGGGATTTCACCGCTCAAATTGTTCATAGAAAGGTCAAGAATTTGGAGGTTTTTATTGGCCAGTAAGGGGATTTTCCCTATGAGATGATTCATAGAGATATCCAGTGCATTCAAATACCTCAGTTGTGAGATTTCATCAGGAATATGACCAACAAGATTAGTTCTAGACAAGTTCAAGTATTCCAACACAGAAAGCATTCTAATCTGTGGGAATTTCTGTCTGGTAAATCTATTGTGTGCAAGATTTAGGTGTTTCAGGTTCTGGGCTTCATTTAAATTCTGGAAAATTTCCCCACTAAACTGATTCTCAGACAAATCCAGATAAACTAAACGAGACCAATTGTAGTTAGAACTGAATTGTACCTGAGAAATGGGACCCTGAAATTGGTTCTTGCTAAGGTCAATGACCTCCAGGCTTCCCTGAAACGCACCCATGGCCAAACCCTGAAAAGAATTTCCAGAGATATTGAGAGTGGTAATAGAATTCAAGCCAGAAAAGTTTGAATCTCGACCATGAATACTATTCCCAGCGAGGTTCAAAATTTCGAGCTTTGGAAACGAAGCACCAAAACTATCCGGAAGAGTCCCATTTAGCCGATTTGATGAAAGATCAATTGAAACTAAAGACGGACACTTTAAAATCCCCGAAGGTATGCTCTGTTCGAACCTGTTCTGGCTAAGTTTGAGGACACGAAGACTGACAAGGGAGCTTATAGCTTCTGGAATTTCTTCGGAGAGATTATTGTTCGATAAGTCTAAGATTTCCAAGGAACCGAAATTGCCAATGTTGTTTGGCAATGAACCAGAAATCTGGTTAGAAGAAAGGTTAAGGCGCTTGAGAGAGGTTAAGCTCCAGAAATCTGAAGGCAACCCAGTGATTTTGTTGCTGCTAAGATCCAAATATTGAAGTTTGCTAAGCTTGCCAATGGTAGTATCGGGAATAGGTCCAGAGAGGCCTAACCCAGAAGCTATGAACTCAACAACGTGTTCTTTCTGGGTATCACAGGAAACCCCTCGCCATGAACAGAAAGAAGAACCAGAGAAGTTGTAGGATTGGAAGAAAGTTGAAGATAAACCCATCTTCTTCAAGAACTCAGATACGAAGAACCCATCGGTATTTGGTTGCTGGCACGCCAAGTGCTTGAAGAAAAGCGTCAGAACCAAAATGGAACCAAATACTCCCAAACCCATTGAGGAAAAGCGATACAGTAAACAACAAAGAAAAGCCCTTCTCAGAACTTCAAAACCAGCATGACCATGGCAGCCATTGCTTTTTCTGCATCTTGAACTCCATGAATGAACCCAATAGCAGTGACTTCTGAGTTTTGAGAGAAGGAGATTAAAAAAAAAAAAAGAAATTAACACTAGAGGGGAAAAGTAAAAGAAAGCACGAGCTAAACTGATTAAGCTAGAAAATAAAAAGTTGTGGGCTTTAACGAGAGAATGTGAGCGAACTTTGTCTGGATTTGCAGATCGTGAAAGGCAATGAAAAGAAAGAAATAGAAGAAACAAAAAGTACTGCAAGAAGAACTATTGTCTCCTTCTGGATTATGAAAAGCTGTGGAGCATTGCTTGTGTGGCTGTGTTGCAGAAGCTTCAAGGTAGAGTTAAATTTTTGAAGGAAAGAAACAAGGAGGATTTTTTGGTGCTTCAAATGAGGGAGAGACAGGGCAACATTTGCAGACAAGTTCATACAAGGAAAAATGACTGTGTAGTAGAGGAGTGGGTTTAAGATTCATAAATGTAGAACGCACGAGAAGGAATTGAATTGAAATATCGTTGGGGATGTGGTTGGTGAATTTATGAAAGCTTTGATGGCGGAAATTCAATGAGTTCTTCGAGTGTGCCTATCATCATTTCCAGTCCATGGAGGCTTTTCTTTTTTTTAAAAAACAAAAAAAGAGAACCCTTTTCTTATTTTTTTGGCATACAATTTAACCTTTTCAAACTACAATGTCCAAATATACTTTTCCTGTGGAAGAGGACGGGAATAAAAAGTTTTCTTTACATGCTTCTTGTACGCCTATCAGTTTATATTTGGACAAAAACACTTGCAACGCAACGGTGGTCTTTTGCAAACATTTTTTCAAATTCGCAAATTGAAAAATACTCTTAAATTGAAGATTTTTATTAATATAGTCATTCAATATGTTATTTGAGATTTTTTTTCAATAGTCAAATAGCACATCTCATTAGTCAGGAGATATGTTATTTAAAAGTGACATCTAACAAAACGTAGACAAAAGAAATTAAATATCAAATAATGATAGTTTAAAAAGTATTTTATAATTTCAAAAATTGAAGATGGTGTTTACAAGTGATCTAAAATTGAAAGAGATATTTACATTTTGACAAATGAAAGAGTCAAAAGTGGCATTTTGGTTTTAATGACAAGTAGGTAGAATAATCTAAATTCTAAAAAAATAAATAATTTAAAAATTAATTTTTTAACTTTGAAAGTTGTGGAGAATATTTGTAAATGGTTTAAAGTTAAAGAAAATATTTTTTTTTGTTTTTGTACTTTCATAGTATATATAGTTTTACAAATTAACATTAAATTAATAATTTTTCTTTAAATTACTAAATTTATTTATTTTAATTTTTTTAAAAAAATCAATTCATTATATTTATACCCATCTTCTGCAACAAAAATTAAAAGAACTCTTGTGTCATTCCCTTTTTCTTTTTCTTTTTGCCTTTTACTCCAATCCTCTTTTAACTCATCCATAGGAACAAGTCTTTCCCTTTCTTCTTGGGGATTAACTAAAGCTTCAAAACTTCACATCAACAACAGAAATAATCATAATTGAATATGAAAATTAATGCAAATTCAACTGCTTTGTTTTTTGTTTTACACTAGTAAATGCTATGCATCTTCTATTGTAGTTTTCTTGCTGGGTTCGTTCTACCTTTCTCTGTTTATAAGGAAAAGAAAGCAGTGTTGGGCTACATGACAGAAAAATATCAAGTTTGTATTTTTAGGATATAAAGTCAGTTTTCCCATACAAACTTAAATCATGGCTTTTCATTCATTACTAATGGAACATTGACAAATTAACTAAAGAATAAGAGGAGAGGACTACCCAATTATGTAAATACCAATCAGTTTTCTTTTTTTCTTATTTTTATCCTTTTTTTCTCCCCTAGATAACTTAAAATTATGTTAGATATATTTATTTATAATTAATTTTATCAAGTTATTTTCTCAGTGAATTTAGCTAATAATATACTTTTTCAATAATAAGTGTTGGCAAACGGAGAAGCTGAGTTTATAATTTTGAAGTCGTTTAGTAAACTATTTTTTTATATTTTTTGACCTGTTAAACATTATAGTATAAAATAATATAATATAAGATATTATAATATTATAGGAAATTCTTATATTTTCTATAATAATTGAATGTAATTATAAAAATGACACCATCATTAACAACATTAAAAAGAATGAGATATAAAATAAAATTCCAATAATTTTTAAATATACTAATGAGATATCATTCAAAATGATCATTTTATTTACTTTGATATCTTAAATAACAATCAATACTTTAAATACCAATTATACTAAAGACAAACATGTTAAATGACACTTCACATCTAAAATACTAAATCAACGTTATAATAATAACAATAACAATATTCCAATCTCCCAATCTAACCTACCTCCCCATCCACTAAAAGAAATGTGAAAACAAAAAATGGTCATTTCCATGGGTTGGTGGTAAACTGTGTTTTGTTGACTCCAAAATACATTAAAAAGGTTAGCTTTCTCCCTTTCTCTCCCATTACCTTATTTTACTCTCATGTGGGGACCATTTTTCAAAATGTAAGGCTCAGGGGACAATGACAGTCACCAAGAATGCAACCATGTGTGGACCCTTTATCAGGTGGTCCACATTCTTGATTTAAGAAAGAACTTTACTCTAAGCCCACATAACTATCTATTTTTTTAAAGTCACTTTGTTTAATAAATAGATACTATGTAGTATTACACAAGATGCAAGAACAAAAAAAATTATTGAGTTTCTAATGTTAGAAGTTTCCTTCTTCAACTCTCAGCATTAAAAATTGTTTGGCTTAATATTTATCAATTTATCTTTATCTAACAATAAGTTGTATATTTATGCTTTAAATACAGAGAATTCGAATTACATTATTTGTTGATATTTTGAATTTTTTACTATGTTGGTAATTTAATAACCTTAGAAAAAATTATAGTTGAAGAAATTTATATTGATGGACCTAAAACTTTAAAATTATTTTAAATAATTTTAAGACCAAAAATTTAAATTTACAATTTTGGCATTCTTGAATAACAACTTAGAACTTCAAATTAAAATTTTTAATCTTTAGGCTTTTTCAAAATTTAAGATTATTTGATACAAATATCTTCCACTTAGAATCTTTGACTATAATTTTTTCATAATCTTATACTGAAACCACAATTTTATGTGACAAATTTCAAGTTAATTATCATTACTCCTTCTAGAGAATGATACAAATAAGAATATATATCTAACTTTACTCACATAATCAATGTGCAATTATAATAATTTATAAATATATTTAGATAATTATTTAATGTTCGACCTAATTTATTAATGGTAATATTGTTATTTAGATGAAGACATTGAAATTATTTGATCATTGATAATAATGTTAACTAAATAAAATATCGATATGTCTTGAATGAGCATAAAAAAGTTGTTGTTATTTATTTATAAAATTGATATATAATTTGTGCAAGATATATAGTTTATATTGGTTATGGTGTGAGTAGCTTTAAAAAAAAAAATTCTTTTATTGTAGATATTGAAAATTCAATAAACACCACTACCTGTGTAGTCGTCCTAAGTTAACGTAGCTAAAGGATGGGCTATAATTAAGCATTTGATGTATGACAACTTTGAAGCCAACCTGTCTTATTGTCTTAGTTCTTTTATTAATTTCTTGTTAAACATGCATGTTTAAAGATTTTGATTATTGATGTTACATATTGTGTCTTTTCTTATGATCTTCTCTAAATTTTGGAGGCCCCACATTACCTTTTTTATTTTATTTTATTTGTACTTATTTTTCTTAGAGAACAATGTTAAAAATAATTCGTATCACTCCAAGATAAGTTACTTTAAGGTATAATTAAGTTTTTTTTTTTAAGATATATATTGTCATATGTAATTATTAAAGGGTTGATGATAATACTTTCTTAAGATTCAATAGAGCCTTTGTAAATTTTTTTATTAGTAATATTTAAAAATTTCCTAATACTCTTATATATTGAAGATAATATTTTTAAGTTTATAAAACATTTTTCTCATCCGTACTTCACAAGGTTATATCCCTTGAAATTATAACATTTCATACAAAAGGTTTACGTTATAAAGAGATGCATTCAACTATTTGTTTATTTGATGGATCAATAAACATGCATTTCATTATTTATTTATAAATACATCACAACTTTTTAATTTATAAATTATAAAGAGACTTACTAATCATTTTTATTAATATTATAGGAGTTAACAACCTCTATATTTGTGATTTAGATCAATAAGTATTTATTTTTTTACTATAAGACATAAAAAATATATATGAATATTTAGGCTTTTTTATAATCATATATTTAATGTGTATAAATAAATAACTTAAATACTTCTACATTAATTATGCTTTTATGGAAAAAAAAATTAATATTATCATACATATTTTATATTTAATAAAAATAAAAATATTAATCGAAAACACAAATCCAATTCCCTTATTTACATCACAAATCTACATTTACAAGCTGTGTAGCATTTGTATTTGCAGCCAACTTGGCTTCCTCATGAAAGACACAGTGAAAAGTGAAAACAAAACCTGCAAGTTGGATCAGTACGTATACAAATATATAGAGACTGAAGATAACCAAACTTAGTCAATAAAAGTATATATTTTAGTGACTCTATTTTTTATATGTCTGCGTAATTATTTATAATCAATTCAATTTATTTTTGTAAACCTAAATTTATTTAAAAATTATATACTCGTAGATATATGATTAAAAATGTGAGAGAGAGAAGGAGATTCAGACGCATGCCAAGAATATATATACATAAAAAAAAGAAAAAGAAATGAAGAAGCAGGTGGTGGAGTGTAGAGTAGAGAGTGGAGAGGAAAAAGGAGCATAATGATTTGCATTGATTGGGGGATGAGGGGTTAAGGAGTAACATGAAATCAACCGACACAGTTATTATTTATAATCATTATAACGACTCTCCATTATTCTTTTTTTAGCAGAACATCATGTATATCTATGTCATCCTAACACTTTGGAACCTATTTGATGTTATGATTTATAATCATAACAACTCTCCATTTCTTTTTATTTCAATGTTTTAAAACCTATCTTAAGAGTAAATTGCACTTTTCTTTTTATGAGAGAAATTATATCTTTTTTATTTTAAAAATTTATACTCTTTTAAAAAAAAAATATGGGCTATACTGATGTTTTTTATTAAAAGATAAGTTACAATTTTAATTATTATAACTAAAATATTCTTGTATATAATATAACAAATATTAAAATATATATCTAACTAATATAAAATCTAGTCAAATTTACAATAAAATGATTTTATATTTTCAATATAAAATTAAAATAAAAGTTTAAAATCTGTTTTTAATAAAATAAATCAATATTATTAGTGAAAATATTTTAGTCATATTTAAACTTAAAGAAAGAATATATTTTTCGTAATTAAAAAAAATCATATAATTTAAGTATCTCTTAAAAGACTTACTCTAATTTTATTAGTTATTGGATATATTTACTTTAATGGAGGTAAGTTGATGGGACACAGAAATGCAAAAGCCCCATATTTTGGATTAATAAATTTTTGGTTGCCTAATCAAAATAGTTACTAAACTCTTAAAATAAGTAAGATTATTTGGTCCCTACTGGTAGCCCTGCAGTGGGCCTAGAAGCCCATCATCATTCTAAGAACAAGCCCCAAAAAGAAAAAACGAACCAAGGTAGGTACTGCGGATAATTGCTTTTTCGATTCTGCTGTCTCCCACACTAAGCCCTCACCACTCACCAGAGTCCCCAGCAGAACACCAGTCAGTGAAGAAGTGGAATTGAAGAGACCTCTAACACCCAAAAGACACATGTCTTAGCAGCCCCTGAGGGAGAGAGAGACAGATTGAAGGAGGAAGGATCCTCTCTAGTCGAAATGGTTGATTAGAGTGGTGCAATTTATTCAAATTAATTTAAGTTTGAAAATTATAATTATAATTAAAAGCTAAAAAAATTATAATTATGAGTATATAGTTAATATATATATATATAATTTTTTAATAATTATAATTTTTTACCTTGAAATGTTAATTTTTATTTTTAAATTTATAATTTGAAACTTTAAAAAAGAAAACGAGTTTATTTTTTAGATACAGGCAAATTTCATGTTCACCACATGATAAAATAATAACTATTGGATATAACGGATGGCTACGATCTCATAAAAATGACCGTCATTTTCTCTCGCAAAAATGAGGAAATCCGGACCCTTGAAAGAATCCGTGTGTTGGGAGTGGAGACACCATATGAGAAAGAACTACATTTAAAAAAAAAAATTATATCTAATAACTCATATTTTAGAACATTTATAATAAAAAATTTTTAAAATTAAAATTACTTTTAAAAATTATAATTATCATCAAATTTTAAAAAAAAAAATATTATTGGATTTGAAAGATTTATTTCTGGGTATAATAATAAATCTCTTAAAATTAATTATAATTTTTAAAAATGATTTTAATTTTTATAATTTTTTATTATAAATTTTACAGACCTAAAACCTTAGCTGTAATTTTTTCTTTTCTTTTTTCAGGACAGTCACACTATCTTTATACATCCTTAACCACTTTAGATGTCTATTGCTGTGCTATACAAAAGATTCAGAGTGTTTTATAAAAGTAATTTTTTTTTCTTAAAGGAACATGTCTGCCAACATGCCCTGCTGTGCTGTGCGGCGATCCGGATGCATCATTAACAACATTTGATAAATTAATGATGCATCATCGTAACCCAAAAAAGTCTTTTTTGGTGCATCAATAGCAAAACTTATCAATGGAATCATCATTCTCCGCCAATCAATTAATATTTCACAAAATACTTATTTACTTTCAAAAATTGAGATAAATTTATTTGTTTGAATTTAATATCCTCATCTGTTACATCTACACAGATGATAGAAAGTTGATTTGGAAAGTTAAAAAGTGAATTAGAAGATTAGGTTGCAGATTATAGTTTTAAAAAAGAAAAAGAAAAAGCTATGGTAACTATTTAAAGAACTATCGATGCCTTAATCCCATTTGACCATTGACTTAAATATTGAAAGTGGGTTACCATGATTTGCGGTTTTCGGTGGAAAAAATATATATATTTATTTGCAGTCTTCAATAGTTCTTAGCAATTGCTCTTGTGAAATAGACTAAATTAATAATTTAGTCTCTAATTATTAAGTCTAAGTTTAGTATTCCAAAATAAGAGAATCATTGTACATTACTCTTTTTATTAATTAATTTAAAAATATTAAGAAAACCTGATAATCATGTTTTAATGTTCAGATTGATGATTGAATTAGGATAGAGAGTAGTTTATAGTTTAATAGTCTAATCATAATTAAGTTAGAGTTGAAATAAATATAAATAATTAAAAATATAAAATTAGTTAAAGTACTTTATATATAACAACAAATTTATATAAAATGAGTTAGATAGAATTTAATAAATATCATACATTTCTATTATAAAATGTCAAATCTCTGATTTAGAGGTTCAATGCCAAACCAATTGATTTTTACTAGTTTGAGTTATTTTCTGCTTAATTAATTCTTAAGATCAATCAAACCAAAACCAAAGGACTAAGAAATCATAGTTGGTTCACTAGTTTGATTGGTTGATTCAGTCTAGATTTTTAAACTATGCCTAATACACTAAAAATTTATTAATTTTTAAAGACCAACTTATAAATTTACTAACTTTTCAAAATTAAATTTACCAGATGAACAAGATATTGACAACTGATATATCTACCTCAAGCGATTGTAAGCGAAGAGTTCTTCATTGTCGTCCCTGTTTTTCCTTTGCTGAAAAATGGGGAGAAAAAAAAAAAGAGAGAATTCTGACGTTTGGGGGGGAAAATTGGTCCTTTCCTATTGGGCATTACACACAGCCTTGGATGCTAAGGAGACATGAAGGCCGAAGGAAGAAGAACAAGAATAGATGACAGTCAATTTAAAGGGTCAAGGGACATTTTTAATAAACTTAAATGAACTCATTGATTTGTGTTTATTACACATAATTTAAGAAGACTTTATTATACTTTTTTATGATTGATTTTCAAATATTTACAAGTAATAGAATTTAAATGTAACGTGATAATTGAATCTAAAACAAAATCCAGAGTCTCACGTTACATAACTCTAATTGCCAGGGAATACTAGGGCAAGAATCCATTGTGGTACCTAATTTTATTATAAGGCATGTGATATGGGCCAAGTGGGTTCTTTGACTTCTTTTAGTTCAGTCTGTTTTCAAAGGGACAGTGCGGTGCTTTTCTCCTTCTCCACTAAGTTCTAGCTATTGTTTATCTTCTTGTTGCAGGTGAAATTATGGGTATTTTTCTTCAATCAATAGCTCAGTCTATTTTTAAGGGGACAGTGCGGTACTTTTCTCCTTCTCCACTAAGTTCTAGCTCTTGTTTATTTTGTTGTTGCAGTTGAAATTATGGGTATTTTTCTTCTATCAATTAAATATTAATAAAACTGAAGACTCCCAATGTAATTAAATATCCAATAATGATTTATGACTTTGAAGACACAAGTAAATTAGAATTATTGTCAAATTTTACTTTTATTGTTATATATTAAACACTTAGAAATTTTACAACTAGTAGATAAAAAAATTAATTTAAAATTTAAAATATTTATAAATAATTTAACCCCATGAAACTATGTTCAGCCCTTCAGATATGTGGAATAACCTTTCGAATCAACAGCTGTATGGGACAGCTTTGAAGGATGAACGTTGATGTGCCAAACGAGAATCATGTGTGGATGCAAGAATCAGAAAACATAAAATAATACAGAGATTATATTGTCCTCAAGTACATAGCCCAAATATCAAATGCAAATCCAGTAGATCACGGATACAGAAAACAGTTTACATGTTTCATCATGATTGTGCCAAGGTAAAAACTAAACTGAGAGGAACAAAATTTCTAAGCCACTTAATGTAGCTACATCAGAAATACAAGGTGTCATTGAAATGCAGCTAACAGTTCTCTGAAAAGAGAAATGCCCTACAAGCACATGGTAAACCTAACCATCTGCCCCCAAAGGCAAATTGATGCTAGGAATACAAAACTTTGAAAATGAATAAGTGTTCTCATTACAATTTCAGCTCGACAAATTGCTAATTTCTACCAGAAATCCACAGACAATATAAGGCAATTAGTCCTCGTGCATCATATCCTGAATGGGGGATTGCCAGAGCTACATTGGTCCAACTTTGCCTTTTTAAACTGAGATTTCTTGGCAGCAATTTCTTGGAAAGGGTTTGGCCCACCGAAGCTATGCTTAAAGCGCCTTAGCTTCTTTCTCTTCCCCCTATCATATTCTTCATCCCTGTCATATTTTAAAATGACAAGACTTAAATTTATAATTAGCAATACATATAAAATTGACAGCCAGTCCAATGCAGTTGCATTTAATAGCATAACATCCATTACTATAATGTCGGATATAAAGACAATATGGCAATAAATTAAATTAAAAACATGTTTATATGTATATAATAAATAATATAATGTTTGTGTCTCAGCCATTTAAACATGTGATAGCTTCCATTTGAAAAGTTTTAGACCAAAAATATCAACAGAAAAAAAAAAGATCTATCTTGGATAAGTAGCTATGAGTAATTGACTACCCAATACAGCTCCAAAATTCAAGTATTCATACTTCTTATCTCCCCACCAAACCATTGCGATTATATCAATAATAAGGTTTCCTACATCAAGTGAGTCTACACGTCATTGCAAACATTTTGGGTATAACAGCAGCCAAGGTACAATTTTAGGCTCCATTCTCTCTCTCTCTCTCTCTCTCTCACATACACAAACACACGCGCACACATATATATGATTCACATACATTATTTGAAGATGATGACTTCTCAAATAGAGCCATATTATTTGCCATGTCATCTTTGCTTAAAGATAAACAGAAGTTTAAAATTAGACTTACCATTCATCCCCAACATATCCAATGCTGATGATCTCGTCATTCTTTGACTCCATGGATTGAGGTGGAGGCAATTCTACATCATTCCAACGTGCAACTGTATCTAAACAAAGAACAGTCACGTCAAATATCAAGGTACCAAGACTTCAAAACAACAAAAATTCAACTCTGCCATGCACATCACTAGAGCAGCAATGGAACTAGGCAGCAGAACACAAATTTTATGTATTATGCGAGTCAGGAACCATGAGAGAAGTATTAATAAAAACTCACCCTCTAGACCTGGGGTAAGCTTACTCATCAAACTACCATGCATTTGTTCTCTGTTACCACCTTGTAGCCTTTCAGGTTGCCTAGCATCACATTGGTTTGCAACTGAGCTATGCCCAGAGATCTTTTCTACGTGCTTAGCAGTAGCAAGCACAGCAGCCTTCTGATCAATTCTCTTTCTAAATTCTCCACTGGCAATATTTTCCATCACAGATTCACCAACTGAGTTCATAGATGCCAGGAGATTAGCACCCTGTGTTCCCATACTCCCAACACGACTTGACCCCAGGGGAACTTGCCCATATGTTGATGGCCCTACATCTGATAAGAAGAACTGTTCATCCAACTTTTCTTTATTCAGACTCTTTACATCCGAAGTCTGGTGTTTGAATTTTTTGTGTTTCCTTTTCTTCCACAGGCCTAAGGATGCCATGACAAGGAAGGTGGAACGAACACGCAATCTTGAAACCTGATACTTCAAAAGCTTCTTCCTTGAACTTTTGAAGCGCTTGTGATTAAGACCCTCAATATCCATTGATCTTCTTCCTGACTTATCAAGAACCACTGCTTGATTACCAACAACCTTTTCACGCACTTGATTACCTGCTTTATCACGCACTGAACCAGTTGCAGAACCTCCAACCTAAAAAAAGAAAAAAAAAGGGGGGGGGGGGGGGGAGGTCAAGTTACATAGACAATCAGGCTCAAAGCAGAGGGCATTTAAAGGGGAAAATGTATAAACCTGACTGCCACTGTTGCTTGGTTGAACTAGAGAAGTTGTAGAAACAGTGCTCTTTGATGTATTCGTGCTCAAACCTCCAGGTTTAGCTACATCAACTTTTGTGACATCATTACTCTACGTGAAGTGAGGAATCACAGATCAGAAACCAATAAAATTTTAATAGCACCAACTCTGCCAAAAAAGTATATTGGCCCGTGAAATGAAATCATCTACCTTCTGAGAGGTTTCATCTGTAATAGGTTGTGCAGTAGCTTTTCCAGGGTCACTGACAGATGATGCCAAGGAGAGAGTGCCTTTCACATTCTCTTTTGAAACTTCATTCTCATTGCATTTATTTATATGGTCTGCAGCTTGAGCAATCAAAATTTTCATATTATGAGGGTGACTATAGTCTTTTACACATTGACCTAATGGCAACAAGCATTCAAGTTCTGATTTAGCAACAGAGAGCACTTCTGGTGAGCGTTTTTGTGTCAGTGCCTGAGAAGATGGTTCAGACACAGATTCTTTACTTCGGATCAAGCTATCATCTAATACAGGGCCATTTCTTTGCTGAATCGATGCATCCTTTGAAGAGGAAACCCTTGAAGAATCAGTATTTAATGAATTTTTCTGAGCTTCAGCAGTGGAAGATGCATTGCTGAACAATTCTGCTTGAACAGTCTGAACCACTTCTTTCTTCAAAGCCTGGTTAGTTGCAGAAGCTTTACTTACATTCACATTCACTTTCATATTCTCCTTCTGGGATATGTCAACAGGTTTCTTTGGAACAATGTTTTTTCTATCACGAACATAAAATAACATGTAAGCCTGCTGATTCAAAACTTCCCGCTCACTAACATGGCTCACCTGTTGCATCGAGTGGATTACAATGATAAGAAACTTCAATAAGACAGCTCATCCCAAGTGTAGTCATTAAAACAAAAGTTGAAAATGTATGCAGATAATTTTATAGCATATAATCCTCCAAAATTTTGGGCATAAATGCAGGAGTACTTATCCAGTTCTAAGGATGAACAGCCTAACTGATATGCATGAACTTGGGAGGTATCTCTAGAGCTTCCAGTGAAGATAGCAACCCGTAAACCTTATGGTCACACGCTGTTTTAATTGAATAAACATTGAAGCAACAAAATGACAAACTTATAGGAGCTATAGTTATGAATGGGGTTGGAGGAAAAGATGCCATACTAAGTTCCCCCTTCCTGGATGAAAACTGGATGCTTTTTCTCAGTTCAGCTTCATATCTATCAAAATCAGTGGCCAAGAATTTTATACCACAAAACACAAGCAAGAGAAAATTAGACACAGTTTGTTTTTAGTACCCGATTATCATCCAGGGTGTACCACATGTTATTTGCTGTGCGGACATAGCAGTAATAGTGGCCAGAATGAGTGCTACTACCAGAATGAACCAGAACCCCATAAAGAGAATACATCAAATCTCCTTCCTGCCAAACATTAAAGTTAAGAAGTATGACATAACCATGATATTAAGTTACAGACACAGATAGAAGGCAATCAAACGACGTAGATCAACATTTGAAACAATAAGCAAAACATCATTTGACAATAGTTATCCCCATGTAAAACAATAAGGGCCATATCTGTAGCATTTTATTTCATTTTGAGAAATTGCAAGAACAGTGTATAGGTATATGTATAGAAAGTGTTTCAGCTTTTATCTATGAAAAAAGTTGCTTACATAGGAACCACTGACAAAAGGTTTCAAGTCCAGTGCACAGCCAAAATGAACTTTCTTATTAATCTTTTGTCCAGGATCATGGGCATAAAACCGCTTTAGATGAATGGTCAGCACATATGGTGCCTTATGAATTGTAAGCTGTTTGAGAGCCTTAACTTTCTGCTTGCATCGTTGGCACTGATACTGCCTTTCCCCTCCATCTAACCACTCTGCAGCTGTGAAATTTGAAAGTGCTTTATGCAACGAATCTGCCTTGAATATTTCAAGACTTAAATCTAAGAATGGATCAAACTTGTTGGAGCAATTGGAACATTGCTGGCATTTCACCTGAAAAAGAAGCCACATACCATTTGTTATTGTAAAAGAATAATAAATGAACAAGAACTGTCAGTTCCAGAAAACAAATGTACATCTGTTTTACTTGGATTCCCTGTTATATGCTACATATCAACTGAAAATCATTGCTAAACAGTAGTTATTGATCATAGTTGCCCCGGCAAAAAAAAAAAAAAGCCAGCAGAAAGATAACAAGAGATACCTGACTACGAAGGCGACCACCAAAGATCCTGTGAACCAAACTCCTCTCATATGCACTAGGGGATTCACTTGGCACTCCAGAAGGGAGGCAGCATTTATGCATTGATTCAAGTAAGTTGACCATGTACTCATGTGCATCCTCCTGTCTCGCATTTCGGAAGTTCCGTGATATGCCTGATCTCATTGTCAGGAAGGGCAAATTCTAATATAATTGAACAGGGGATTACTTATGATAAAATCAAGAAACAATTACTAACATTAACATAAGAAGGCCGGAAACGCCTCAGCTAACACAATCTAGCATGTGGAGTCTTGTTACACATTTCATGCCAGCCTCTACACAAAGAGTAAATGAAATTTTGCTTAATCCCAAAATCTTGTCAGCAGTTAGAACCACAAAAGGGAAGTAGAAGTTAAAAGGCTGTTATTATCCCCCCAAAGAAGTAAGTTACAGAAAAACAAAATGTTGTAACCAATACAAATTATCTGATATATTGTCTAATTGCATGTCAGTTGTCAGTTATGGAAGTTTGCTTAATTCATAACTGAAAGCAATTCCTAACAATTTGTGGGCCAATTGACACTTAGTATCATGATATCATAGCATTTCCTCACAAAGCATTCCTCATCTAATTGCTTTTGCAATAGTCTCATTCTTTCACCACTCAAAAGAAATTGATAAATTAAAGCAAGCTGAACCATGAAAAAATATGCACAAGGCCAAACCTCATGATTTAATGGAATGGATCCTCTCCATTCGGTCTATCAATTGCATTTCATGCATTCAGCGAATTGGAGCTGTCCATTCCATCACTGGCTTTGCTGCATGACACATGGTGAAGCTTTTTTTTTTTTTGGCTGAAAAACAGTGCATTTCACACCATTCATTCCATTCTCAGAGGCCAAGGTTTCATAGATTCCCAGAATTCTAGTACTATTCTGATCAAGCTCAAAACTCTCACCAAGAATTGAGCCATTGATGCTTTCAATATGGGAGTGAAGAATTCTGAGCATTTAGCTCAAACTTTTCATCCATGGCTGAGCCATTGCTACTCTCACCATCAGATGGAAACAATGAATCTGAATGGGATTCAGCTTCTTGCTCATTAATCTGAGGAATTTCTGTTTGTAACTCCTCTTTCTGCATCTTCTCCTGGACCAGATTTTGATCTTCAGACCTTTTTTTTTTTGTTTTGCCTTGTAGTGACAAGAAAAAGTGCAGATAGAAGAGCAATAGGTATTGTGAGAAGGAAAGGCAAAGAAGATTCAGAAAGTGGGAAGAAAAAGAACAGTGAAAAAAGAAAGAATAAAACTAGAATAATAGGTAGTACTGAAGAGTGTAAACTTAAACAAAGATTGGAATAGCTTTGTTGTGGCTTAGCTTCTTTCTCCGTAACCATTCTCTGCAAAAGCTCTAAGAACTGTTGAAAAAGAGCTTTTCAAGCAAAAAGTTGCAAACTTCCAGAAAGGGGAAGATAAAAGGGGGAAACTTGCATTCATCTCTTCAAACTGCTTTTTCTTCTTTATCAATCATACTTAAGTGGGTGAGATTTTGGTCATCTCTGCAAGAAAAATCCAAACTGTTTCTCTCTTGGAGAAAGTGAAGGCAATTTTGTTTTCCTTAAACATTTCACATGTAAAACAGTGTGTTTTGCACCATTTTAGGCAAAAAAATTTACTTCTACAAGTCACCCAGCAAAGCAAGCAATGAAATGAACAGCTCTGATTTGTTGACTGCACGGAATACAGTCAATGGGCTGAATGAAGAGAATCCGTTCTAATGATTTAAATACAAGAATGGCAGCAAGTTACTCAAAGCCATATTTTCTAACTCCTTGGGCACAAGTATTTTGCGGTCATGATATGTTTCCATGTAAGATTTTAAATTCTCAGTTAGTGATCATTACAGTTGCTAATTTATTGCCACACCACTGCTAAATTTAAGTTTCAGCCTGGTGAAAATTCTGATATCAATCATATTGCTCCTTAGCAGTGTTTGTGTTACACTATTCATTGAATATTCTCATATATCTTGCCTGAAGGTCTGTTTCCAACAAGACAAGCTCATTTTAATCATCCTCTCGGCAGATTGACTATATAGATTACATATATAACAACTGAATGAGACTATCAGTAACGAGCTATAGCCCATCAAGCAGCTCTAAGGGCTAGAGACAAACTTTTGTTGAGGCTTTTTCATTTATGGAGTGCCAAGATCAGCCAACAGTTCCCAATGAAAACAATCCTTTGTGCCAAGATTCTCCTGTGTTCAAGGATTAAATTCACAAAAGAGTGGAAAAAGAAAAGAGGAGAGAGGGGGGGGGGGGAGAAGAAGCACAACATTTGAAGATAGGCAGTTTCAGCTCTTATCAAATAATCAGAACCAGAAAGAAATGAGAAACTAGTTTTCTCTAACTGTTCATTCATAAAACATAGCATCAAACACAAGGATACAGCGCAGATTCATAACCAGATCCTCTGGGGATAAGATTCTCCCAGTTGATTGCAGTGCACGACTGACATGATTCTGTATTGCACACAGGGCACAAAATCCAGCAACATGACCTACATTGTTCATAAAATGTAATTAGAAACAAAATGTAACAATGCCCTCCTTCACACACTCATACACATGCAAACTTCATTCGCATCAGCTAACAATTTTGAAAACTTAATTGACAATGCTAAGCACCCCAAAGCAAGAGTGAAACACAAATGGAGTATCTTCATAAATATAATCTGCATAAAGTATGTGTCATAGAATAGAATGGAAAATAAAGCAGAGAGTAGCTCACAAGAAGTTTTATGCTTTCCACTTTGCAGGTATGCAGCTAAAGGCTCTGTATATGTCAAACACTGCAATACCGAATTGAGGAAACAAGTATTTCCAAGATTTCGCAAGCCAGCTCCCTGAAAACGACAAATACTTGTAATTGAGCCCACAGACAACTTAAGCACAAACCATAACATGCCATCTCTTTACCCAGAATAAAAAAATGAAAAGCTAAAAAAGTATTTAGTAATAGCATTTAAAATTATGCTAGCATTGTGAAAAGCTTGAAGAAAGAAACAAAAAAATAAGTTGAACGGACAATATATTCAAGATTAAATCAAATATGCAGTATTAACAATGCATTTAATGTAACATTGTCCAGAACCTACAAACAGAGTCATGATAAGCACAAGAAATGCTTCCACCAGCAAGATGCTCTAGGAGTGCTAGTCCAAATATAGCAACTATTAGAGAGATGTAGAGGGGAATTGTTCTTTATAGAAATAAAGAATCCTTTTAATTTGTAAAAGAAT
The DNA here is from genome assembly GCA_032878935.1 of Erythrophleum fordii. NCBI lineage: Eukaryota > Viridiplantae > Streptophyta > Magnoliopsida > Fabales > Fabaceae > Erythrophleum > Erythrophleum fordii. Next base: position 28,321,459 of record JAVQMF010000055.1, on the reverse strand, counting down.
TTTGTCAGAGGCCAAATAAATTGCAAGGCCATAAAACCAAACCAAAAAGTGGTACCATATATTAGCCACAAAAAAAAAACCAAAAAGAAAAAACATCAACAACGGAGTGCTCTTCCAAAAGAAAGAAATTTTAACCCAATTCAAACAAAGAAATATCTAGAATAAATTTCCAGAACATTTGAATAAAATAAACATCAAGTCAAATGGTAAGGAAAGCCCAAAAACTAAAAATGAAAATGTCTAAATTTTCTAAGTTGAACTAAACTTATACGTTAGAGCATAAGCTGCTAATGGAAACACTCAGTTGAACATTGAGCGCTTGGAAAACTGAAGAAGCAAGTAGCAAATATTATCATAAACATAGAGTATAAGAAATAATCAATTAATCATTTGGCAGCTTATTAAGAAAAACTAGCATCTGCTGCCTGCCATTGACAAAGGCGAAGAAAATTACGTTCCATTAATCCCAACGGGTAGAATACCGACTCCTATGGCAATCAAGCAACCAACATGACGAAACCACCAACAAAACTAATCGAAATAACAAAATGCAATATTTAAGAGCATTATGCTCAAACAAAATATTGACAAGCATTCACTAAGACAAAAGGCATGCCAACCACAGAAGTATATAATACAAGTAAACTTAAGGGAGCGCTAGGTAATGAAGGTGGAAAATAGAGAGGGAATGAGAATGGACGTGTTTTAGTTTTCACTCCTAGGAAGGGAAAGATAAAGTGCATCTCCATTTGAATGAGTTTTATCGCAGATTATCAACCTTTCCACTGTCCCATTTTCAGCTGCACCAAGCACGTTAATTGAAAAGAAACAAACTAAGGCAGTAAAGCAAATGAAAAGCAGTCAAATTGCAGCGATAGACTCACAATTCTTCGAACGGTAATCCCAAAACTGAGCTCCGGATCCAAACCATACTCGGAGAATTCGGAACCATCGTGCTTCTTTCCACCAGGACCGGAACCATGTAGCCGAGCTTCTGAGGAGGTACTGGGGTTTAGGGTCTCGAGCTTAAAATCACTACCCCCATCGTCAAAGCCTTTGAAGGGCTTCTTCGCCGGAAGGAACTCGATTCTCCGGTGGAACAACGCCGACCCGTTAGAAGGATCCGAACCAGAATCCGATGGGTTTATAGTTTCTGTTTTAATCAACGAACTCTCCGCCATTGTTAAGGCAAAGCCTTGGGATGTCCACAGAATTACCAATTTCGCAATATGAATATACGTGTATGTGTGAACTCGCTTGTGTACGTGATAGGGTAGTTATTGACGTAGCTTTCTGGGGCGTGCTGCTACAGAAGCGAGGGGTTTCGGCTTCTGCGAAAGAGGAGCTTCATGGGGGAGAAGACTAGTTATTAAACCCTACTCGTACACTGAGGAATCTTTTTTCTTTAATTTTTATTAAAAAGATTATAATGAAAATTTTCAAATTTTAAAAAAATTATACTTTATAATTTTATATTTTAAAATTATTTTAAAGAATTTTTTAAAAAAATCTAAGTTGTACAAAAAAATTATAATTTAAGATTATAAATTACAATTTTCGATCATTAAATTTTTTAAAAATAATGTTAAATTTTAAAATTTTAATATAAATATCTTCAATTTAAAATTTTTAATTATAATTTTTTCCCTACACTGTAAGCTGGGCCCATGACGGGGGCCTTAGGTCGATAATTGGGCCCCTAAAGAAAATCAATAGGTGTCAAAATTGACTTGCTCTAAATTGCTGGAAAGACCGTCCACAAACATTGACGGTAAACAAATTGTAATTATGAAATATATATACGTATATATTTATTTATTTATATTTATATACACAGCTAAGGCTCCGTTTGAAAAAAGGAAAAATGGGGTCTTTCGTATTTATTGATAATATTATAGGTGTTATAAAAGAATATTTGAAATTTTATTTGAAGTTATGAATTACGATTTAGCTGTTAAATGTCCTTGGTAAAATGTTTTTAAAATATCATTGAGAATGTATAGAATTAAATTAAATTAGCAGAGTCTTTTTAAAAACAGAATAATATTAACTTGTATAGTACAAGTGAAATTTTAAAATATTTTAATAGTTTCTAAATGCATCTCCTGAAATATACTTTTTAAAAGAAAATAGGTAATTGTTTATTCTTTATTTGTTTTTTTTTAAGGAGACTTCAATGATAAGGAGGGGATGAGACGAATGGAGAATTCACCCAGCTTTTTTTTTTTGTATAAAGAATTATTAGGTATAAAAATGAAAAGAAAGTAAGAATTTTAAGAGAAGAAATAATTAAGTTTCAAATAATGTAGAAAAGAATGAAAATATTATTTCATTTATATGTTTGATTAGATAAAAAATATATTAAAATAAAAAATAATAAAAAATAACTCTTATATTTTTATTTAAGAATTAATTAAAAAATTAATAATAATAAAATAATAAATTTAATATAATTAAGTATAATAATTATCTTTCATTCGCGTATTTATATAAAGGGAATTGATTTCTTCTGTCTTTATAGTATTTGGACAAAATTTAGCTATTAAACAAAATGTAAAAAATAATTCTTTTTCTCTCTCTCTCAGCCTCACATTACACAAATCGAGGTGTTAATATATCTATCTATATTCAATTTTTACTTCACCCTTTCTGTATTCTCAATTTTCAAAGACATGAACCTCTTTTATAAGAATAAAAAGTTATATATATATATATACACACACACAAATAATAATTGAAGGGATTTAGTTTTTCAAAAACTGTCATACACCAACGGCATGTTTGGTTGGCTATTGAAAAGAAAAAAAATAATGATAAAATATCAATTTTATTTGTTTAATTATTATTTAATATTATTTATTAATTATTATTTAATTATTAAAAATAAAAATATTATAGATATTTTATATCCATAAAATTATTTTTTTTATTTTCATTTTTATACCTACATCATTTTCATACTTAATTTTTTACAAAATTTTATTGTACAGAGAACTTGTACGATAAAATTTCATTTACAAGATTTTGTAGATAGATATTTTTATTTATAAAATTTTATTTTTATACTTTACTTTTTCCGTACCAAACAAGTTAAGGTTTTCTTTACCTATACATCGTTATCATTTTTTTTAATACAAAATATCCTACAAATGAATTCTCAACTACGCAGCTCTCATGCTGCACAGTAGAGTTATATTTAAAAAGAAAATAGATAAATCATATGCCTCCTTGTTTGGAGGGCCGAAACTGCTTTAAGAGAAATAGCAGAGAACCTGGATCAAAAATTCCTATAGTCTAGATGTAATGAGAAGAAAAGTTAAACATGACCAATGAATGAATACGCCTTTAATGCTTTGCAACGAAGAAAATATAACAACTTATAATTAAAATATAAAATAGAGAGATTGTTATACTTTAGAGTAAAAATTCAAAAATTTCCCATCTTAACATCTTGTCAAAATCCACATCCATGTTTATAATAACTCTCTTTTTTTCATTTGGCTATTTCTTTTATTGAATAGATCAAAGGGTTGGGCATGTGATAATGGCTGCACTTCCCACATCCATATGGGTCCATAATTTATGATCAAGCCCAAATATTAATGTAAAGTTAATACAACGAAAAATCTTCTGACAAAAAAAGAAGAAGAAAATCCTACTAGAAAAATATTGCTATTTTAATATATAGATTATTGACTAATAATAAACTTAGTTTTAAAATTGTACTTGTTTTAAAATAATTTATAATATATTACGTTTTTTATTTTAAAGTGTCTTCTATATTATAAAATTTGTTTTTTTTTTTTTGGTAGTTCAACAACTGGATCATAAAGAAGACTAATACATACATTTTAGATTAGAAACCAAAGATAAAAGAATGAAAATGGAACCTCTACTGAGATAGCATGATGCTATCAAGCGTTTACATCTTTCAAAAAAAAAAAAAAAAAGCATAAAGGAGGCCAACCAACACCGCTATGAAAAGCCCCCATAGAATTTGAGCCCTTAAAACCGAAAAAACAAACCTATGAACCCTATCTATCGTTGCCAAAGAAAAAATTTGATTATGGGACTTCCCATTTTTCACCTCTTCTTTCACATCATTTCTTTTATTTTATGGAAGCAATTTTTTTCCTTTATTTTCAATGCTTTCACCACTCTAATCCTAAGGATCTTTTTTGCATCAGAGCACATGCCACCCTTATGTACCTACTGTTCAAATTTGGCAAGCACATCCCATATTTTCATCACCTTATTACTCTCTTTCTCTAATTCAATGACTTTTTGGTTTGTTTTTGTCCATCTCCTTTTAAAACACCTTGCTTCCTACTTCATACTCTAAGCCTCTAATCCATTTCAAAAATGCCTCAATGCCAACAAACTGAATTAAATAAAGCTGATATCATATTTTAGAAGATGAAGATGATAATCCCACCTAAAGAGACTAAATTGGTGTGGTATGTAAAAAATTCAAATAATATAAATTTTTGTAAATATAAAAGTGGAGGAAGTTCGAAATGGAGTAAGGAAACAGTAAATGGAGCGAGCTATTATAAACAAATGGAGCAAGCTATTATAAGCAAATGGAGCAAACTACTACAGGCAAATAGAGCAAGCTACTTTATATAGGTGGAACAAGTTATTACAAGCAAGTAGAGCAAGTTATTAGATGCAAGTAGAGGATCTTCAAAAATTAGAGTTAGATAGATATACAACTAATAAAAAGAGATAAAGAGGAAAAAAATGTAATATCAACTTTATCCTAATTCAACCTCTAAAACTTACGTCCAGTATCTTCAAATTTTAAGAGATTTTCTTTCAATAAGCAACAATTATAGTATATAAGTTTTACGTACTCACTATTAATTTAGGTTTTGCAAGTTCACCTTAAACTTTTACGTAACATTCTTTACAACTCATCTTCAACTTACTTTCATATCTAGAGAGTTATAAATTATAATATAGGAAGTGTAAACAGTAATATTTTGCTTGGGTCGCTCTTATCTTTTCTTTATTGTTTAATTAGTAAGCGACAATCAAAAAAAAAAAAAAAAAAGAAGGAAAAAAAATCTCGAACAAAATACATGTTCTTATCTTTACTTGTTTCTTAAGCACAAAAAATATAAAAATAAGTAAAAACTGCATTTTCAATTTCTTTGCCCAAGAAACAAGTAAAGAGGGGCAACTGTGAACACCGTATTTTGTCCGAACAAGCTCCAGAATAATGACAAAATCAAATTAATCAAAAATAAATAAATAAATAAAAAATATATATATATCAATAGAAAAGAAAAAAAAAAGACAAAAATCAAATAGGTCATTTTAGCCTAACAAAAAAAAAAAACAAACAAACAAAAAAATAAAAAAAACAAAACAAAAAAAAGCACCAAAGGAAAAGGCCTCAAAATAAATTAAAAATAAAACAATAAAAGTGAAAAGTAAAAATAAATCAAGTTAAAGGCCCATTCATCCTAAAATCAAAGAAGGAATAACAGATATAAAAAAAGGGATTAAAAAAAAAAAGCCAAAAGAGAGGCCCAACGAATGGAAAACAAGCCCAAAAGCTGACTCATAGTTTGGAAAAGGCGAGAGAGGCCCAACGAATGGAAAACAAGCCCAAAAGCTGACTCAGAGTTTGGAAAAGGCGAGAGAGGCCCAACGAATGGAGCCCATTTTTGAGGAACTGGAGGTCCATTTTCGTTTAACCCCGGATCCTCCATCTCGTTGACCCGGACAAGAGGCCTCAAATGAAAAAAGGAAGCGTTACAGAGACGAAAAAAACCCTAGTTCTGTGGTCCCCTACTCTGTGGCGTTCCCATTTCGGGTCCTCCAGCAGCAGACCTTCCCATCCTCTATTCGTACAGTCTTCAACGGCCGAACGCAAGCCAGGAAAAAGGGACGAAGCAACGCGCATCGGGGTAGTGGGGCAGAGAGGTACGGAGATGGGGGACCATGCGAGGCTGTCTATAAAAGCGAGGAGAGAAAAAAGAAAGGGAGGTTTTTTTTTTGGAGAGGGGCTGAGGGAGTGCAGGGGATCCTGAGGTTTTTCTTTTTGGTGGCTAGTGAGGATTCGAAAAATCCGAGAGAGGAAGGAGCTTCTGGGGCCTTTCTGGAGGGTTAATTTTAGGTCAGAGGGGAGGCGAAGGGAAATGGGGAAGAAGGGATTCTTTCGGGGAATTTGATTTCGAGTGAGAGAGAGTGAAAAACCTATCGAGGGATTGCAGGAGAGATACCGAGTGAGTATTTGGGAAAGAGTTCATTCCGGAAAAACGAAGGCGAGAGGAGCAGAGGGTAAGAGATTCGAAAGGGAGGAATCTGGGAAAGGACCCCCTCTGATTGCTAGCCGAAGGTTTCCACCGGTTGTCTGAAGAAGCAAACTTCGAAAAGGTATCACGATTTATCCGTATTATCTTCTTGCTTCCCCTACTCTATTAGCGGATTACAACCTGAGAATTTGCTTCGATGGTCTGATTGCTGTGTTTGAATTGTTTTTTTTATTTATTGGATAAATATGCAAATTCGTTTTGATGAGTGGCCGTGTCTGAAACTCTCTGCCTTTGGGTCCTGCTTCTGATTAAATGCTTTTGATTGCATGATCTTCGAGTCTAGTTCCATGGCTGAACATTGGGTTTCCAATGGTTATCGCCATAAGGCCATCGATTCAAATCTGTTTTTGAGGGATGGGTATACATTTTCCTCTCTAAGCATCGGGCCCATTCGTGAATTTGCTCTGACAGGGTTGTGTCTGTAAGTCTCTGCGTGTTAATCCTGATTACATGTTGTTGACTGTGTGTATCCTGTGATCTTGTAGAATGCTCAAATAAGGTTTGTTGGTTTGTTTCGAACGATGAGTTCTTGATATGGGACATTCAGTGCTATTAATTTTGGTTGTCTACTGGTAGTACCAGATTGTTTGTGTTACTCGCGGGGAACCTTATTTAGTTTAGGATAATTTTGAAACGATGAAATTTTTGTTTGAGTATCACGGGCTATAGTTACATGCTTCTATATCTGCTGTTCTGCTATGTCTTTGTTGCAATTCATTGTTCGCTGGCCTGTTTACGCCGGGGAGTATATATGAGGAATTATGAGTTGCCATTGGAAAGTCGAGCATGTGGTTTAGTCTGCAGTCAGAAACGCAGGCGTAGGATGGTAAGATGAAGAGGAAAAAACCTGGGCAGCTACAATATGTAATATATTTTATTTTTTTTCTTTCCAAAAATGTATCTGAATGTGGTATAGGATAAACATATATCAAACACACTTGCACACACTATCAATTTAATATTCTCCTTATTTCCCTTCATTTATTTTGTTAAGGTTTGCGTTAGGTTAGCTGTGTGGGATTTTATATCCCCTCAGGCATATAGGAATGGATCAAAGGGTCATGTGTGGCAATATAGCCTCCTTGGCACCTTTAGGTTGAAGCTACAATTTAATATCTTGGGCTCCAATGGCCCAATTCGAAATTTTGATGCAAATTTCAAACCTAAAAAAAAGGGTGGAGGAGGATGAATTGCTTTTATTTTAAAAAATATAGTTGGAATCTCAAGGAGTTGTTCTTTCTTTGGAAAAATCCCATTGCAAAAAGTCTAAAAACCTTTTTATTCTTCTCTCTTTTAGAGTTAGTCTTTTCCTAAAAAAAATATATATATAAAAAAATAAAATATAAATATACATAAACAAACAAATAAATAAGAGTTAAAAAAAAAAGAGAAAAAAAGACAAACAGAACAAAATAAAGCAAAACAAAATAAAAATTAATCGAAAAAAAATAAAATAATAAAAACAAAAACAAAAAAAAATAACAAAAACAAATAAATAAATAAAAAAGCAAGAACAAAAAAAATATATATACTAAAAACAAAAAGAAAGGAGAAAAACGACATAGAATAAAAAATAATAATAATAATAATAGAAATAAAAAGATGGTAAAGAAAATGAGATTATTTTGGCTTTCATACACTAAGACATACAAATCAGTTTTCAATTTGTTTTCTTGGTGAAAGTTTAAAATGATTTTTATTTTCTTCTTCTCTTTTAAAAAAAAATAAAAATAAAGAAGAGAAAGAGACTAAAACATCAAACAAAGATCAAAAAGCAAAAAATACAAAAAAAATAAAATACAAAAACAAAATTGAATTTAAAACAAAGAAAAAATAGAATGCAAAAATAAAAATTAACAAAAAAAATAAAAATAGAAAAACAGAAAACAAAAAAAAAGTAGCAACAAAAAAAAAACAAAAACAAAAACAAAAACAAAGGAAGACGAAAAAACAAAGAAAAAGATAATAAAAACAAATAAGAAAAATGAAATGAAAATGATAGAAAAAGGGATAAGCAAGAGAAAAAATTGAAAATGCAAGAAAATTAAATTAAATTTTTCTTTAGTAAATCAAAACATACTAACTAATTTCAAAACTTGTTTTATTTGTTAAAAGAAAAAAGTAATTTATTTTCTTTGTATTCTCACAAAAAAAAATAAAAATAAAAAATAAAAATACCCAAACCTCAAAAAAAAAAAAATTAAAAAAAAAATAAAGAACAAAAACAAAAAACAAAAATAAATAGAAACATAAAAATAAGAGTAAACAATAAAAATAAAAATAAAAACCAAAAGTAAAAATCAAAATACAAGAAAAGGTAAAAAAGTCAAAAATTAAAATCAAATCAAATAAAAGTTTTGAAAATGCAAAAAGAAAAAAAATCGTTTTTTAATTTCATAAAAAAAAAATATAAAGACATAAAAACAAAAATAAAAACAATAAATTAAGCAAAACGAAAAGAGAGACAAAATAAAAATAAAAAAAAAACAACAAAAAATGATAAAGGGACTAAGAGAGAAAAAGCAAAAGTGCAAGAAAAGTAAAATTAAATTAGTCTTTAACAAATCAAAACACATCAAGCAATTTCAAAAATCGTTTTGTTTCTTAAAGAGAAAAGTAATTTATTTTCTTCATCTTTTCGCGAAAAAACAATATCCAAATAAAAAAAATTTAAAATAAAGAACCTACCAAGAAAAAAAAAACAAACAAAAACAAAAACAAAACAAAAAGAAAACAATATGAAACACATCCAAAAAAAAAAAAACAAAACAAAACAAAACAAAAAAATACCAACAAGAACACATTTTTACTATCGAACTACGTGGACTTTGATCCCTTTTAGAGGGTACGTAGGCCCTAGGTTCTCATCCTAGGTCAAGTCCGCCTTTGTAAATAAATATTTTCCCTTAATTTTATTTTCTTAATTTTATTTCCTTAATTTCGTTTATTTTATTCCCTTTTCTTTATTTTATTCTTTGAATTCTTTTTTGTTTCGCTTTTAGATTTCTTTCTTTTCTTAAATTTTATTTTCTTAAAATTTTTTCTTCTGTTCTTTGCATGTGATTGGTTAGGGAAAATTAAAATAGAATAGAGGCCATATTAATTTTGCACAACTGACTTAGGGTAACTGTTCTTAAGAACGGGTGTAGTGGGGTGCCTAACACCTTCCCCACTCACAATCGACTCCCGAATCCAAATCTGGTTTACAGACCATTTTTCAAATAAAAAAGGTTTTTCCAAAGTTTTACCTTTTAAAAAATAAAATTTTGGTGGCGACTCCTGAACCCCATTTATTTGTACACTATTTCTTTTTACAGATTTTTCCATTTAAATAAGATATTTAATTTTGGCGCCACGCGGTCGCATTTTCGGGTGTGACAACAGCCACACATGCAGGCTGTTGCCCCGATTCCACCCACTTAGACGCCTTCTATATAGCAACCCTCGACCAGGAAAGTCATTACCCAATTTAGGAATTTCGGGCCTCCCACTTTTGATGGTGAGATGAATGCAGATAAAGTTGAGGCCTAAATTATGGAACTAGAACAAATCTTTGAGGTGATGGAATGCACGTCTCAGCAGAAAGCCAAGATGGCTGCATTCCAGTTACAGAAGGAAGCAATTTACTGGTGAAAGGGCACTGAACTTATTTTGAGAGCGAAGAACGCTCCGATCACATAGGAGGCATTCCTCGAGGTGTTGCGCGAGAAATATTTCCCTGATTCTATCAGAAATGAGAAAGAATAAGAATTCATTCTATTTAAGCAGACTCTGGGGATGTCGTGGACCAGTATGTGGCTAAATTTGTTGAGCTCTCTAGATATTCCTCTTACCTGTAGAGACATGATGATGAAAGGTAGAGAGCCGACAGATTAGAAAAAGGCTTGTTCCCTGAGATCAGAGATAGAGTGGTGCCACAAAGGATCAGGTACTTTAATACCCTTGTGGAAGTATGCAGAGTCACAGAGACAAACTTAAAAAGTTAGCCGCAGTGATGTTTGCTTTGAAAATATGGAGACACTACTTATATAGGGTAGCAATAGAAATTTATAGTGACCACAAAAGCCTCAAATATTTATTTGAACAGAAAGAGCTAAATATAAGGCAACGAAGATGGATAAAATTTCTGAAAGATTATGATTTCACATTAAAGTACCATCCCGGTAAGGCTAATGTGGTAGTTGATGCCTCGGTTCTCAAAACGGAGCTAAAACGAAAAAGAAACGAAAATGCTAAGAACGAAGGGCAAAATTGGCATTAAAGTGTTAAAGGAAATTTCTTTCTTCTTCTTTATATGCCACGTTCTTTCTCTCTTCTCTAAGACCAACTTGCTTCTACTCATTTTTAAAGGAAATCTCCAGCTTCTTAGGCGCACAAGAGGAGGAAGATTTTGGAGGAAGAAATTCAAGAAAAATGTAAGAAACTTTAAGAAATTCCATATCCTTCCTTCTTGAAACTTGCTCCTCTCCTCTCAAGCTCTCTTTCTATGGTTTTAATGGAGAGTTTGGTACTGTTTTGAGGGCAGAACATAGGGGGAAATTTTGAAATTTGAGGAAGCAAGCCAAGCAAAGGAAGACCCTTCTTGGAAGAGCTTGATTCAATGTACTTTCCATGTAAGATGTTGCTTCTTTTTCCTTAGTTCTTCTCCCATATTTCGGCCAAAATAGACCCAAGGAGAGGGAAAGGTTTTTGTTCAAGAACCATCAAGAATTAGTGAGATTAAGTTAGAGGAAGATGGAAGATACCAAGAAATTCCAAGGAAATTCATAAAACTAGAAGTTGGAAAAGTGTAGAGCACTTAAGGGGACTATGCCATCCCTACTTGGCCGAAACCTAGAGCATAAATGGGATTTAAAAGCTTCTTGATTTTTTCTTAATGGGGGAACCATTTAAGGAGGTTGTTAAGAGTTGTAGGAGGTCAAGGAAACACTTAAATAGCCAAGGAAACTTATGAATTAAATCAGTTTTTACAATCCCCTTAAGTGCTCTACACTTTTTCAACTTCTAGTTTCATGGATTTCCTTGAAATTTCTTGGTATCTTCCATCTTCCTCTAACTTAAACTCACTAATTCTTGATGGTTCTTGAACAAAAACCCTTCCCTCTCCTTGGGTCTATTTTGGCCGAAATATGGGAGAAGAACTAAGGAAAAAGAAGTAACATCTTGCATGGAAAGTACCTTGAATCAAGCTCTTCCAAGAAAGCTCTTCCAAGAAAGCTCTTCCTTTGCTTGGCTTGCTTCCTCAAATTTCAAAATTCCCCCCTCTATTTTGCCGTTAAAATAGCATCAAACTCTCCATTAAAACCATAGAAAGAGAGCTTGAGAGGAGAGGAGCAAGTTTCAAGAAGAAAGGATATGAAATTTCTTAAAGTTTCTTACCTTTTTTCTTAAATTTCTTCCTCCAAAATCTTCCTCCTCTTGTGCCCCTAAGAAGTTGGAGTTTTCCTCTGAAAATGGGCAGAAGCAAGTTGGTCTTAGAGAGGAGAGAAAGAATGTGGCATATACAGAAGAAGAAAGAAGCTTCCTTTAACACTTTAATGCCAATTTTGCCCTTCGTTCTTAGCATTTTCGTTTCTCCTTCGTTTTAGCTCCTTTTTTAGGACCGTCTTTTCCATTATAAAATTTAGATTCCCAGTTTAATAAAATTCCTTTGGAATAACTCAAATCGGAGCTAAAACATTTCCGAACGAATCGGTCAAAATTTGGGTCAATCGACGTAAAAAAGAGTACACCAGAGGGGCTTTACTGGTCCCGGGGCATTCCATGATTTTTGGGGCCTCTGAGAACCCTGGGCAACTCAAAATTTTTATTTAAAAAACTCTCCTAGGTGCTTTTCCAAAATTACACTTACTTACGAAAATGCCACTGGCCTTTCGGCAAATTTTTCGAATCGCTCCGACCCCGGCAACTCATCAACACAAGCCACAACCCATAATGAGAGCTTGAACCTTTGCTCTGATACCAATAAATATAACACCATAACTTCTAGCTCATTTCATGACATTTATAAGCTTCACCTCATTATTTCCATAAGAGTATATAAAAAGGAGAATGAAAATAATGGGTTTATTTACGTTGCGTTATACTTCAAAATTTGTAATCACTGTCATGTGGACCTTGTGAACTCATGTTATGTATTCTCATATTTAATTCCATCATTACAACTCATTTACATCACAAAAACATGTCTACAATTCATGGAAACCGAAATGGAGCTCAAAATAAGCAAGTATATTTTCGGCTAGATTTGCTCTATTTTCTGACCCAACTTCGGAAAATCATAACTAAATCTAGAAAATTTAAAATCATGCAATTTTAATCATTCTAAAAAGCTTAGGATGTCTATTTCACATAAAAATACACCCAAGTCACAACATTCATCACACAAGATGTTTGACATCCAAAAAGTTACAGAGGTCGCTGGCTGCCTGGGCTGCTATTTAGTTTATTGATACAAACTTCTGAAATTCATAACTAATTCTATAAAAATTAAAATCACATACAGTCAGTCATTCTAGAAAACTACAGATGTTAACTTGATACTAAAAATAGTTCTAGAATGAAATGGATACGTTTAGCCATCGAGAACATATGGAACAGTAACTAAACTCTTGGGGCGCTACTGGTACTGACAGTTAACTTCAGACATGCATAACTCTCTGCTCAGACCTCCAAATGAGGTGATCTCGATGGCCACAGAAATCTTATGACCTTTAGTTTATGTATATAAAATTTTATAAGTATTGGACACCATTTGGCCATCAGGTGATACAAAACACAAAACTACCAGTATGAACAGTACCCATACCAGAATCCATGAAAACTACCAACTTTGAAAATTTATCAAATATTCCCTAGACTTCCAACAATCATGATCTTTAGCTTCCTAGAAAGCTCTCAATGAGACCTAATTGCATGCCAAATTCCAGATCAAGCTGAAAAGCATAATGTGGCATCAAGAGTCATAGTATATAAGAGTATGTTAGCATACTTTTCATAGCTTGAAAATACATATACACACATTCTAAAGTAAGCTAAACACATCCATGTATGAGAGAAGGTGGAGAAAGCTACCTTGTACAAATCTACATACTTTTATCCTTGGATTTTCCTCCTTTGCCTCGGTTATACACCCACAATTTGGTGGAGATGGTTTCGCTTGGCCTAGACATGATTTAAGGGAACTAATTAGGTTCATGAAACATATTCTAAAGCTATACAATTTGCTTAAGCCCTAGATTACTCTATAGGCTTTATTATGGTCTATAAGGGTGCCTAATGAAGCAATATTTCTCAAATCACTTTGAGGCCTCATTCTTTCCTCTCAATTATGATTTTTGACTCCTTTTAAGCCTCTTGGAGCCACCACACCATTAAAACAAATGGCCTAATACCATGTTGCTTCTTTAGGTCATAATATGGAACCTATGACCCCAATTCACTTTTGTTGAGTTCTAGATTTTTCCTAAGGTCTCCAAGGCTAATCTTAAGTGCCGCTCATGTTCCTCTCTACTTTTTGAGTAGATGAGGATGTCATCTATGAAGACTAATATGAATCTGTCTAAGTACGGCCTGCAAACTCTGTTCATGTAATTCATAAAGACTACGGGTGCATTAGTCAAAAAATGGAGCAAATCTGGCCAAAAATATATTTACTTATTTTGAGTTCCATTTCAGTTTCCATGAATTGTAGACATATTTTTGTGATGTAAATGAGTTGTAATGATGGAATCAAATATGAGAATATATAACATAAGTTCACACGGTCCACGTGACACCGATTGCAAATTTTGAAGTATAGCGCAACACAAATAAATCCATTATTTTCATTCCCCTTTTTATATACTCTTATGGAAATAATGAGGTGAAACTTATAAATGTCATGAAATGAGCTAGAAGTTATGGTGTTACAGGACACAATTAAGACAACTGTTGTTTTGGGTACGGAGGAGTAAGGAGTTTAGGAGCAAGAAGAGTATGAGATTTTTCAAGGGTAATATGGTCACAAGTTTTTCCTCTCCCATAATTAAGAGCTATTTCCTTCCAAGGTCCAGAGCATAGAACTCTCCCACCTTTGATGGAGTATCCTCACCCATGGCTAAGTGGAAGTAGCTTACCAAACAACTCTAATTTTTTTCTCCCTTTCCCTCTCCCATTTATTGGTCTCCTTTCATGCCTACTAAATAAGGCCTAAGGGAATTAAATTTTGCCATAAAAGCAAAAGTTTCATGAAAGCCTGTTCTATATGTTTGAGTGAACTCTTTAGTTATAAGTCTAACTTTGTATCTATTAATACTTCCCTCAAAGGTATGTTTTATATTAAAGATCTACTTGCATACAACAATACTTTTAACTTCAAGTAAATCAAGACGCTCCTAGGTGCCATTATTTTTAAGAGCATTCATTTCATCTTGTACAACTCTTCTCCAAATATCTTGTTCAAGAGTATAATAAATATCCTTAAGAACCTTTTCATTTGAAATGTTAGTAACAAAGGCTTGATATGTAGGAGATAACTTATCATAAGATACAAAGTTTCTAATGAAATGCTTAGTGCAAGTTCTTATAGCCTTCTTTATAGTAATTGGAATATCCAAACCATCAACTTCATTTTGAAAAGACATACATAGACTTGGGTTAGAGGTATTGCCTTGCTTGGAGAAGAACTAGCCTCTATTTCTTGAATTTTCTTTCTCTTGAAGTATGCAATTAATTCTTTATGCTAAATAAGATAATTTCCAGTTTATTCTTGATTGTCACTCTAGTAGGCTTACATTCAATAGTAGAAACAATTTTTTGGTTAGTGATGGCCTCGAGTTTAGTGTCAAAAACAAGTTTGGGTTTGGTGGCCTCAGACTCAACGATAGAAACTGAGTTAGTAGGCTTAGGTTGAAGACAAAAACTCTGTTTCTCCTTTCTCATAATGATTAAGATTCTCCCCTGAATGGATGTTTTTTAGGGGGGAAAAAAAGGTAGCATTTGTTGGTGTGAAAAATTCCTTTTGTGTAGATGAGTAGCATTTGTAACTTTTTTCAGTAAAGGAGTAGCCAAGAAAAATACATTTGATAGACTTTGGATCAAGTTTATTGCATCATAGGATATGGACAAAGGTTGCACAACCAACAAGTTTTAAGGGTACAATGGAAACTAGTTACGTAATGGGAAAAAACCAAAGGATTTTTTGACAAAGAGTTTGAAAATCAAGTAATTTAGATGACATTTTATTAATAAGGTAGGTTGAAGTGAAAATGGTTTTCCCAAATGATTTTTAGGTATGTTAATAGTAAATAAGAAGAATATAGCAAATGAAAAAAGATATTTATTTTTCCTTTCAACCACTTTATTTTGTTAGGGTGTATGAATGCAAGTACTTTGATATTTTAGTAAGGTAGGTACCAAGATAGGTATTGAAATACTATTTTCCATTATTGGATTTAAGCACCTTGATTTGGGTTTGAAATTGAGTTTGAATAAGTTAATGAATTTTTTTTTGGAGAAAATGGAAGGAACTTCTTACTTTTCTTTCATTAAGTATACCCATATTAACCTAGTATGACCATCCACAAAGGTGATAAACCACCTAGAACTTAAGAGACTACTAATCTTGGATGGCTCTAAACATCATTATGTTATTAAAAAGAAATTAGGGAAGGGTTTATAGTCTTGTGAAGGGTAATTGGATTTAGCATATTTAGCAAGTTGGCAAATTTCATAATGGAATAAAAACTAGATTTTTATAAAACAAATTAAGATGAATTTTATTTATATAAAGAAATTTTGGATAGTCTAATCTATAGTGTCACATTGACAACTCAAAATCAATACTAGCCAAAAAGAAAAAAAAAACATTTCATTGCTTTATTTGAATTCATAAGGTATAAGTTAGCCTTTTCTTTAACATTGCCAATTGTTCTCCTAAATGCCAAGTCTTGAAACTTATAGCCACCATAAGAAAAAAAAAAGTTAACTACAGAGCCATTATCTTTAATCATCTTACTAATTGATAGAAGACAAGCAAGGTTTGGAACTAAAAGCACATTTATAAAAATGATCAAAAGGTGTGATTACATCAATGCCAAACACTTTTTTTAAGGTGCCATCTACAATTTTCATCTGTAAAAGAGTTATACATGGAGTCTATTCATCAAATAAGGAAGAGTTACTACACCTGAGTCCACAATCTAAGTATTATTTTTTGAGATCATAAAATGTAAAGTTATAGTAAAATTACCTAGTTGTACAATGTTATTAGTTTCTACAACATTCTTGTAAGTGTCACTTAAATGTGTGTGGCTTGGTGCACAAGAAGTTTTTGAAGTAGTTACATTTGAAAGACTTTTTGTGAATAGTCTTGCAAATTCTCACCGTTCTATAAATCAGTCAAAGGAAGATGCATAACCAGTAAGTCTTCTCAATTTAGTGTTGTTTATAATATACAAGTTTAGAGTCATTGATGTATGTTAAAAACTGCCAATTTAAGTGAAATTTTTAAATGTTTGTAATTAGATTTTTTAATAAAAATATAATAAGTGAACTTTTTTACTAGTCAGTATTACATAGTTTGACTTTTGAAAAGATTCTTTATATTTCTTATATTTATTAAAAAATTATAATAAATATTCAAAAAAATTATCTAATTCTAAATCTCAAAATGGAGTGATGGTGGAACTTGTCGTCAAGTTGAAATCCCATGATCAGAAGATTTCAAATCACATATTGCTAAGTTTAAACACAAAGTTTGGTGTCACACAGATATTGGAAAGTAAAAATTCATGAATGGTATTATTATAAATTTTAATACTTTTACATATAAAATAAAAAGTATAAAGAAAATAAGACTTATCAATATATTGTAAATTCTCAATTTAATTACAAAAAGCAAAAGACGATAATAAAAAGACTCTAGCATTACAACATTTTTTAGCTATAGTAACATTGTAACACCTTAATAATTGTCACATAAATTAAAATATACGATGATTTATAGAATCATTGCTTATAATAATAGTTTAAGAAACAAAATTTAGACAACACACTTTAAATTATTGCATAAACTCAAAATAAGCAATGGTTTACAAAATAATTTTTATTGTGATAGTTTATGTAATGAAATTTAGACAACAATCTAGAAATCGTAGCATAAAAATAAAATATGCAATAATTTATAAAATCGTTGTTTATGCTTAGTTGAAGTAACAAAATTTAGATGACACTAAAAATCATTGCGTAATGTCAAAATAAGCAACTTTATACAAAACCATTGCTTTAAGCAATAAAATTTAAACTACACTCTTCTAGCTATTGTATAACCATAATGGGAAACAATTTACGAAGTTTATGTTTACACTAGTCTTGCAAGCAACAAAATTCAATTCTGACAACACATTAAAATTTGTTGTGTTAAAGCAAAATATGTAACAATGTAGAAACCACTTAAACAACAAAAAATATACACGACACTATAGAAATGAAATGACATTTTTTAAAATATTATTTCTATGTAAATATTAGTAATATAATTCGTAAACAACAAAAAATATTAATATATTTTTTATTTACTATATTCTAGAAAGTTTACATATACTTATTTTTAAAAGATGGAATATACTATCGGTGATTAAAAAAAGAATTTAATATATAATAAAATAAAGTGTAGGTAAACAAATAAATGGAAGTTCAGCGTAATAATAAAACTTCCTTACTTGTAATTAGGCAATTTTGAAAAAATGCCATAGAGAAGCCAATATCGTGGTAACTTAAGAATGAGGTAATCCGCTTAATTAGTTTGAGCAAAACCAACTAGCTTTGCCAATTGAATTGTGACCTATAAATCGGAAAAACCATTACTTATAAAAATAGACCACGAAAACAGATGTAAATGAATAAAAAATCATAATTTTTTATTTCAAGTAATGATTTTTAAGAGTGATCAATTTTAAAAAATGTTGTGACGCTATATAAAAGTTTATTTGAAAAATAATATGTTTTCTTAAACTCCAAGGCATAATGGAAATCATTTGTTTTCGCTTTGTCTTGTCTTACCTTGCAGTGGAGTTTGTTAAACCAATTATGTATACTAACATGTTCTCTATTTTAATCATTGCAATCATGGAAAGATGTAGGGCATTCAGAAACACTGATTCTTCGAATTAGTACTTTCTTGATATGCAAAGGCAGAGTTGACTTTTTAAATTTTGAAACTTTCATACGCCTCTATTTTAGGTTCAGGTTTTTTTTTTCCATATTTAGGAGTTCTTTGTATAAAAGAGAAAGTAATACAATAAATATAAAACTCACTTAATTATATCTCATTTAGGTCTTATTTATTATATTACTTTCTCTTTTACATGAAAATCTTTTGGATACGAGAGAATACGGATTATCTTCACACACACTTATTGTCTAACATTTATTTATTTGGAAAAAAATTCAGTGTAACGGGCAGAATAGATGGTATAAACCTAACTATAGAGATAATAACAAATAATATATTGTGGATATATAAGACTAAAAAGTCTTCAAAGGCTAGGTTTAAGCTTCATAAAAAACAGTGCTAACATGGAAATCCCTTAAGATAAACCATTCTACTTGGAAACTACTTTTATGCAAAAATTGACCTCTAAGAAACGGTTAAGTTTTTGTCTGTTCACTTTTTTATATATTACTAAAATAATTTTATGTTAATTTTTAATTTTATAACTTAATTAAGAAAAGAATCATCAGGGTCTTTTACTCTTCATAAAATTAAGCTCAGTAGATATAGTGACCTGTCCTTTTCAGTATTTTTCAATAGTCACTTGGATATAGACATAGCACCTAGCCACATGAAGTAACAACCAAAACGTCGTACAATATTTTGGTTTGTATATAGAACAAAATTAGATGTAATTTTTTAGTATCTATGAGATTTTTTAATTAAAATATGATATACATATATATAGATATATATTAAAAAGTAAGTTGAAGTACTGTTGAATTATAAAAATATATTTATATATCATATTTTGATGGTAAAAGTAAAATACTGAAAAATTGTGTACAAATTTAATTTATCGCGGATATTTACTTATTGACGAAGTCAGCACCAGCGTCCAGCAGGCCCTACATATCAATTTGTTGAGGTTGAGGTTGATGTTGCTTTTATAATTATATACCTAGGAAGATAAAAGGATAAGAAGAAAATGAAGTGTCAGATCTATGATTTATGTTTGGATCTGACCTTGGCCTAAGTTGTTGAGAACATAGATAGGTTTTGCATATTTTGCATCACTATATCACTATAATTGACCAAAATTTATGCGTATTTGAACTAATTTATTAAATTAAAATCCAATTTGATTTTATCAATGTTAAAGTAAATAACTGTAGCCAAGGGCTATATAACAAATATACCCAGTTTGTATGAAAGTTAAGATGTAGTAGTAGCAAGACTCATTTTCATTCATTTCAATTTCAATATATCAGAAGCTGTGAATTTTAAATTTTTGTTTAAACAAAGATAAAAAAGAATCATGAAAAGATGAAATTTGCCACAGCTAGTAGGGAAGATGGCAATATTGACCTAAAGAACACTTGTAGCAACTACTAAAACTTTAAATCATACAAGCACATACTAATCCAATGCCATCAAGAAATGACAATAATTGATGCTTAGGCATTTAGAAAGGATTAAATTGGGCATCCTAGTCCATCTTTCTAACATAACATTATAGTTCATAATCGGATCATGTACTATGAATTTTCACATTAACTTAAAATTTTAAGATCAACTAAAACCTAAGCAACATTTCAACATCTGAATAATATAAACCCAATATCCACATTTCCAACTACCAAATAGAACAAAGGCATTGTCTTAAGATGAAAGCAAATTAAGGAAAGAATGAAGAAGACTGGTAAAGTGAGAAAGATGAAATTGGAAATGCATAAACAGTAGAAAACGGGAGTGACGCTGAAATCGTGAATCGTGACTCAGATAAATTCGAGTTCGTGTTCCGTAACTTCCAGAGAGAGAAAGGGACCGAGTATTTTGACTTGGTGCTACACAGATATAAATTGAAAGAGAAGCTTTTGCTTGTTGCACGGAGAGGGAGATGGTCCAGTAATCAAATCGTGGGTCCACATCCTCTTCTTGCAATTTTTTATTATATTAAATAATTTAAAAGTATGAAAACTCGATTACTTAAAAATTAAGAATTTGACCCGATGAAATCAGCAGAAGAACGGTGATTGAATTTCCTGGACTCGACGATGAATATGTGGATAAGGGAGCAGGCCGGCATTCAATTTCAACTTCATCGCAGCTTTTGATGTTGGTGGGTTGATTATTGCGTTTCCTATATTAATATTAGTGAGCAATTTCAGAGGCTCTATTTGTTTTGTTTTCCATTTGGCGAAGTAATGAGCGAGCGCGTCAGAAATGAATGCATCAACTGCCACACGCCTTACAAATCCAAAATTATATGACGTTGGACTCTGTGATGATGCTGCTCATAAGGCTAACCAAAGGAGCAATGGCCACAAACGGTGCGTTTTCCAGGAAACCTAGGGCTTTTGATAGCACGTCTGCTAGACAACTGGATTGGACTCCATCTGCTACGGCAAAGCCTGCTCCTAGCAGCAAGATTAGGTTCCATGGTAGCTTCTTGCACTCGTTCCAGTCCATTAGCTTCTCTCCTTCTTCCTTCTTGTTTGGGATTATGAACAATAACACTGCCACTAGAACCTGCATTCATTGTCGAAAACAAAAGGCTTTCATTAATTATTGCTTCAACTTTTGGAAAGGTCATGTTCCAATGTGAAAAGAAGTTTTCACTTAGTTGTCTCTTCGTTAAAAATTAGACTAATTCAATTATTAGTTCGTTGACTTGTAGAATTTTTCTAGCTTATAGCCATTTGAAGGGATTCGTTAATTACCTGTTTAAGTTAATTCACCTAGATATTGAAAAATATCAGTTCAAAGTTTACACAATTAACTACGTAGAGGGTAAGCATTTATCCATTCAAAGCTTATACGTTGTTCACCCAATTTATTCAAAACTTATGTTGATTTACCAGTTTGAATCCCTTTTGGTCTTACGGTGATTGAGGGGATACTCAAGGCTGAAAACAACCTCTCCTTCTTTTCCTTTTTTTTTTTTTTAAGATTTGGGTCCCAAATAGTAAGTTCTAAGATAAAAGTGTAACTAAGAAGTAAAAAATTATACATATGACTAAAAATTACACTTGACTATGCTGTAGTTACATATTTAGGTTCTTATTAAATGGGTGCTTTTGGTCATCCTATTGTTTCTTTAGTTGGAGTTGCTAGTTTTTCATGCATGATCGTCTACTTATATAGATAGAACAAAGCATTTACCCACAATTTATTTTTGTGAAACTAAATATTATGATTATTCATAATTGGTGCTTCAAAATAAAGTAATGATAAGGAGTTTTTTTTTTTTTTCATTTTCCTTTTTGAACTTGTTGCTGTACTAAAAAATGGATGATTTATTTCCAAATTTTGCATTGGCTTCTTGCTTTCAAAGTATTTAGGGCAGAAGGAAGCCATGGTTACCGAAGCAAACCCAATAGCAAAATTTCACAAAAATAGAATAGAATAAAATAATTATACATTCCGTAGTGAAAGAAAATAATAAATAAAAATGTGAATTTTATACAGGTGAGACTTATTTTTTATTCTTCTCTTTCTTATTATAAAGAAAATAATAAATAAAAATGAGGATTAAAAGTAAAGCTAAAGACTCCATGCTTTAATGCTAAATGATAGATGAATTTTCTCTTTCCCCACAAGTCAAAAAGACTACATCGCGGTATGCTTGCACAAGTTGTTTTAGATTAAGAAGAAAAAAAAAAAACAAAGTATGTGGCTTTCAAAAACTTGTCAAAGAAAGTAGAACTATATATAATAAAAATATTCATTAATTGTGTATAGGGACACACATTGTTTGTCACATACAAAATTACAACACTAGTAGAAGTAGTTAAACCAAAATTTAGTTTCACCGCTATGTATCATAATGCAAAAGCCATCAAACCATAGTTCAACAACAGTGCAAAACAACTTTATTATGTTTGCATAGAAAGGGATCTTTTTTGCCGAGGGAGGGTAAAACAACTAGAGAGAAATAAGTGTTGCTTACCAGTGAGGGAAGTAGTGGTGGACAATGGCCAACATAAGTGAGAAAGGGAAGCAACGATGAGAGTGAAAGGGAGAAGAGAGAGAGAGAGAGAGAGAGATGAAATTTCAAATTAGACCTTAGGGTTTTGACAATCAAAATTCCCAATGAAAGATTGACAAAAAAATTTCCTTGCATAACTCTTGCTACAGTTAAAAATTTTTTTAATATTTTGGGCAAAGGGAAATTCCTTTATCCACAAGTTAATGAGAGATTACAAATTTAGTGAGAGAATTTTTCTTTGCTAAGCCTTTGGAATTTTGCCACTAATATGGCTCAAATGCTTGTGCTTTTATTTTTCCACCTTGACCTTAATTTAGCAAGGGTCTTATGGTTCCTTGGAATATTCCCTTACTAAAATCTAGTTCATTTTGTAGTGAATAGAACCTATCTATATCAAAGAAAACATGCCATATGATTACTCCACTATGCATGTGACATATAAGCAAGCAAATATGACAAATGAGAACATTTTAGTCTTATCCTTCATTTTCCCCAATTTTCCCTAACCCCTATTGAGGGGGAAAATTGAACCTTATAAGGATTCAACAATTCCTCCAAGTTGTAATTCTCCTATGTAACAATGAATTGGTTGTATTGGCAAATTAAGGAAAGAAATACTTTAAGAAAGTTATGCTACAATGAAGGGAAGAAAGATGGAACATTGTCATTTAATTTGATGAAACCATCAAATAGAACATTAGGCGGTGAAAAAGGTAGGTTTGGTTGGGAAAGAAAAAATGAAAGAAGCAAAAAGGCTTTACCTATAACTTAGCCCATTTAATAAAGTTAGAGAAGTCATTAAAGAGTACAAGTTTTAAGTTGAATCATACAATCTGTAGATCCAATCTAGTGCCACAAAGAGAATGGAGATTGAAGAACTGAGATATAACTTTTATAGCGTAACATATATATATATATATATATATATATATATAAATATATGTACATATATATAAGTAGCATTTTTTATGGCAACAACAATGTATTACTTAACCTTTAGTTTATTTTTACCATAAAAATAAAGCCTAAAAGTCAAAGAGAGCATAGAGATCGAATGGGATTTAAAGTCTCTTTTGTTAGCGTAAGGTTAAGTAGGTCTTTAAAATCTCACTTGGTTCATAATTTTGACAATAACAAAAGCTAAAATTATTTGTTCCCATAAAAGTTCATTATCTTTTAGCCCCTTTTTAATTATTGACTTGTTTGTATCTAGAAGAAAAATATTAATAAATGTAAGAAAAAATCAATTGTCCACTTTTAGTCAAGCAAATTGGAACATGGTAAAATTGTATTTGTCTTTGTGCATTTCTCTTCTATAACTATTTGCTTTTATAAGAAAAAGTCAAATTTTTTATCTAACCCATGAAGCAAGCATTTAACCGTATTTATAAAGATTAGATATAAGTGATTGCTTGGAAAGAATACTCTAAGCTACTAGTTGTTATTGAAGAAGAAGATTGTGAATGTTAAAAACATGTTTCCCCTGTTTTAGCAAAAAAAATCTGTAATCATTGTTCTATCTCTTATGGTTAGAAGTTAGTAAAGAAGTATAAATGCATTGAAAGCTTAAGTGAAAATTATTAAAAATTATTCAAGCTTTTAAGAGCAATTATTTTTCAAGAAAAATATTATGAGTTTTTGGTGTATTAGCTTTTGAAAAGCAATTATTGACCTTAATGAAATCCTTAGATAAAAGGTGAATATTCTTCCTGTGAACACCGTATTTTGTCCGAACAAGCTCCAGAATAATGACAAAATCAAATTAATCAAAAATAAATAAATAAATAAAATATATATATATATATATATCAATAGAAAAGAAAAAAAAAAGACAAAAATCAAATAGGTCATTTTAGCCTAACAAAAAAAAAACAAACAAACAAAAAAATAAAAAAAACAAAACAAAAAAAAGTACCAAAGGAAAAGGCCTCAAAATAAATTAAAAATAAAACAATAAAAGTGAAAAGTAAAAATAAATCAAGTTAAAGGCCCATTCATCCTAAAATCAAAGAAGGAATAACAGATATAAAAAAAGGGATTAAAAAAAAAAAGCCAAAAGAGAGGCCCAACGAATGGAAAACAAGCCCAAAAGCTGACTCATAGTTTGGAAAAGGCGAGAGAGGCCCAACGAATGGAAAACAAGCCCAAAAGCTGACTCAGAGTTTGGAAAAGGCGAGAGAGGCCCAACGAATGGAGCCCATTTTTGAGGAACTGGAGGCCCATTTTCGTTTAACCCCGGATCCTCCATCTCGTTGACCCGGACAAGAGGCCTCAAATGAAAAAAGGAAGCGTTACAGAGACGAAAAAAACCCTAGTTCTGTGGTCCCCTACTCTGTGGCGTTCCCATTTCGGGTCCTCCAGCAGCAGACCTTCCCATCCTCTATTCGTACAGTCTTCAACGGCCGAACGCAAGCCAGGAAAAAGGGACGAAGCAACGCGCATCGGGGTAGTGGGGCAGAGAGGTACGGAGATGGGGGACCATGCGAGGCTGTCTATAAAAGCGAGGAGAGAAAAAAGAAAGGGAGGTTTTTTTTTTTGGAGAGGGGCTGAGGGAGTGCAGGGGATCCTGAGGTTTTTCTTTTTGGTGGCTAGTGAGGATTCGGAAAATCCGAGAGAGGAAGGAGCTTCTGGGGCCTTTCTGGAGGGTTAATTTTAGGTCAGAGGGGAGGCGAAGGGAACTGGGGAAGAAGGGATTCTTTCGGGGAATTTGATTTCGAGTGAGAGAGAGTGAAAAACCTATCGAGGGATTGCAAGAGAGATACCGAGTGAGTATTTGGGAAAGAGTTCATTCCGGAAAAACGAAGGCGAGAGGAGCAGAGGGTAAGAGATTCGAAAGGGAGGAATCTGGGAAAGGACCCCCTCTGATTGCTAGCCGAAGGTTTCCACCGGTTGTCTGAAGAAGCAAACTTCGAAAAGGTATCACGATTTATCCGTATTATCTTCTTGCTTCCCCTACTCTATTAGCGGATTACAACCTGAGAATTTGCTTCGATGGTCTGATTGCTGTGTTTGAATTGTTTTTTTTATTTATTGGATAAATATGCAAATTCGTTTTGATGAGTGGCCGTGTCTGAAACTCTCTGCCTTTGGGTCCTGCTTCTGATTAAATGCTTTTGATTGCATGATCTTCGAGTCTAGTTCCATGGCTGAACATTGGGTTTCCAATGGTTATCGCCATAAGGCCATCGATTCAAATTTGTTTTTGAGGGATGGGTATACATTTTCCTCTCTAAGCATCGGGCCCATTCGTGAATTTGCTCTGACAGGGTTGTGTCTGTAAGTCTCTGCGTGTTAATCCTGATTACATGTTGTTGACTGTGTGTATCCCGTGATCTTGTAGAATGCTCAAATAAGGTTTGTTGGTTTGTTTCGAACGATGAGTTCTTAATATGGGACATTCAGTGCTATTAATTTTGGTTGTCTACTGGTAGTACCAGATTGTTTGTGTTACTCGCGGGGAACCTTATTTAGTTTAGGATAATTTTGAAACGATGAAATTTTTGTTTGAGTATCACGGGCTATAGTTACATGCTTCTATATCTGCTGTTCTGCTATGTCTTTGTTGCAATTCATTGTTCGCTGGCCTGTTTACGCCGGGGAGTATATATGAGGAATTATGAGTTGCCATTGGAAAGTCGAGCATGTGGTTTAGTCTGCAGTCAGAAACGCAGGCGTAGGATGGTAAGATGAAGAGGAAAAAACCTGGGCAGCTACAATATGTAATATATTTTATTTTTTTTCTTTCCAAAAATGTATCTGAATGTGGTATAGGATAAACATATATCAAACACACTTGCACACACTATCAATTTAATATTCTCCTTATTTCCCTTCATTTATTTTGTTAAGGTTTGCGTTAGGTTAGCTGTGTGGGATTTTATATCCCCTCAGGCATATAGGAATGGATCAAAGGGTCATGTGTGGCAATATAGCCTCCTTGGCACCTTTAGGTTGAAGCTACAATTTAATATCTTGGGCTCCAATGGCCCAATTCGAAATTTTGATGCAAATTTCAAACCTAAAAAAAAGGGTGGAGGAGGATGAATTGCTTTTATTTTAAAAAATATAGTTGGAATCTCAAGGAGTTGTTCTTTCTTTGGAAAAATCCCATTGCAAAAAGTCTAAAAACCTTTTTATTCTTCTCTCTTTTAGAGTTAGTCTTTTCCTAAAAAAATATATATATAAAAAAATAAAATATAAATATACATAAACAAACAAATAAATAAGAGTTAAAAAAAAAAAGAGAAAAAAAGACAAACAGAACAAAATAAAGCAAAACAAAATAAAAATTAATCGAAAAAAAATAAAATAATAAAAACAAAAACAAAAAAAAAAAAACAAAAACAAATAAATAAATAAAAAAGCAAGAACAAAAAAAATATATATACTAAAAACAAAAAGAAAGGAGAAAAACGACATAGAATAAAAATAATAATAATAATAATAGAAATAAAAAGATGGTAAAGAAAATGAGATTATTTTGGCTTTCATACATTAAGACATACAAATTAGTTTTCAATTTGTTTTCTTGGTGAAAGTTTAAAATGATTTTTATTTTCTTCTTCTCTTTTAAAAAAAAATAAAAATAAAGAAGAGAAAGAGACCAAAACATCAAACAAAGATCAAAAAGCAAAAAATACAAAAAAAATAAAATACAAAAACAAAATTGAATTTAAAACAAAGAAAAAATAGAATGCAAAAATAAAAATTAACAAAAAAAATAAAAATAGAAAAACAGAAAACAAAAAAAAAGTAGCAACAAAAAAAAAACAAAAAACAAAAACAAAAACAAAGGAAGACGAAAAAACAAAGAAAAAGATAATAAAAACAAATAAGAAAAATGAAATGAAAATGATAGAAAAAGGGATAAGCAAGAGAAAAAAATTGAAAATGCAAGAAAATTAAATTAAATTTTTCTTTAGTAAATCAAAACATACTAACTAATTTCAAAACTTGTTTTATTTGTTAAAAGAAAAAAGTAATTTATTTTCTTTGTATTCTCACAAAAAATAAAAAATAAAAAATAAAAATACCCAAACCTCAAAAAAAAAATTAAAAAAAAAATAAAGAACAAAAACAAAAAACAAAAATAAATAGAAACATAAAAACAAGAGTAAAGAATAAAAATAAAAATAAAAACCAAAAGTAAAAATCAAAATACAAGAAAAGGTAAAAAAGTCAAAAATTAAAATCAAATCAAATAAAAGTTTTGAAAATGCAAAAAGAAAAAAAATCGTTTTTTAATTTCATAAAAAAAAAATATAAAGACATAAAAACAAAAATAAAAACAATAAATTAAGCAAAACGAAAAGAGAGACAAAATAAAAATAAAAAAAAACAACAAAAAATGATAAAGGGACTAAGAGAGAAAAAGCAAAAGTGCAAGAAAAGTAAAATTAAATTAGTCTTTAACAAATCAAAACACATCAAGCAATTTCAAAAATCGTTTTGTTTCTTAAAGAGAAAAGTAATTTATTTTCTTCATCTTTTCGCGAAAAAACAATATCCAAATAAAAAAAAAATTAAAATAAAGAACCTACCAAGAAAAAAAAAACAAACAAAAACAAAAAGAAAACAATATGAAACACATCAAAAAAAAAACAAAACAAAACAAAAAAACACCAACAAGAACACATTTTTACTATCGAACTACGTGGACTTTGATCCCTTTTAGAGGGTACGTAGGCCCTAGGCTCTCATCCTAAGTCAAGTCCGCCTTTGTAAATAAATATTTTCCCTTAATTTTATTTTCTTAATTTTATTTCCTTAATTTCGTTTATTTTATTTCCTTTTCTTTATTTTATTCTTTGAATTCTTTTTTGTTTCGCTTTTAGATTTCTTTCTTCTCTTAAATTTTATTTCCTTAAAATTTTTTCTTCTGTTCTTTGCATGTGATTGGTTAGGGAAAATTAAAATAGAATAGAGGCCATATTAATTTTGCACAACTGACTTAGGGTAACCGTTCTTAAGAACGGGTGTAGTGGGGTGCCTAACACCTTCCCCACTCACAATCGACTCCCGAATCCAAATCTGGTTTACAGACCATTTTTCAAATAAAAAAGGTTTTTCCAAAGTTTTACCTTTTAAAAAATAAAATTTTGGTGGCGACTCCTGAACCCCATTTATTTGTACACTATTTCTTTTTACAGATTTTTCCATTTAAATAAGATATTTAATTTTGGCGCCACGCGGTCGCATTTTCGGGTATGACAGCTGTGTATCTGAAGGAGTCGCCCCTGAATGCTCGGGACGATCTGCGTGTGGAGATGGCTGAGGAGGAGTAGGTGTAGGGCCCTGGTTGTTTCTCTCAGCAAGTCGTTCCTGTAACTACATAATAATGGCCTGCTGCTGATCCAGGCTAGCTATGATAGATTGAAGGGCTCCAGCAACTGGATCATTAGGCCCGACTTCATCAGCACGAGCCTGGCTAGGGGGCCGACCTCTCCTAGTGTTCACCATCGTACTGAAATATCATAACAAACTGTAACATAAGTTAGGGAACACTTCCACCATCATACACACGCAATTCATCCAAAACAAGCTCACATGCATGTAGGCAACTCATAAACACAAGCCACAACCCATAATGAGAGCTTGAACCTTTGCTTTGATACCAATAAATGTAACACCATAACTTCTAACTCATTTCATGATATTTATAAGCTTCACCTCATTTCATGACTCTTGATGCCACATTATGCTTTTAAATGAATATATGATGTGTGGTTGAGCTTGCTTGAGTATGGAAAGGTCAAGAACTCTTCCCCATAGTGAGGATGAGCCAAAAACTCTTGAACTTAGTTGAGACAAAGTAAAGAATCTCCCAAAAGCAAAGTGGGCACCCAAGAGTATGATTGAGTCCAAAGTGTTTAAAGAATAGGTTAGGCAAGTCCAAAATTCATGAGGAGAAGTGTGAAGCCAATCTAAACACTTAGTGAGCTCTTGAATGCCTTGTATGATGTGTTTATATGCCAAGCTTGATTTTAAATGTTCATGACTTCTATTTTTTTCACACATGCATTCATAGAACTTGCTTGCACATATTATGTGTGATGGAACGGGAGTTGAGCTATTGAAATTCTTGAATCTCACTCCCTCCTCTTAAATGTCCTAGACATGATTTAAGACCAAGAGAAACCATCTCCACCAAATTACGAGTGTATAGCCAAGGCAAAGGAGGGAAATCCAAGGAGAAAAGTGTGTAGATTTGTACAAGGTAGCTTTCTCCACCTTCTCTCATGCATGGATGTGTTTTTAACTTGCTTTCAAATGTGTGTATATGTATTTTCAAGTTATGAAAAGTATGCTAGCATGCTCTTATATACCATGACTTTTGATGCCACATTATGCTTTTAAATGAATATATGATGTGTGGTTAAGCTTGCTTGAGTGTGGAGAGGCCAAGAACTCTTCCCTATGGTGAGAATGAGCCAAAAACCCTTGAGCTTAGTTGAGACAAAGTAAAGAGTCTCCCAAAAATAAAGTGGGCTCCCAAGAGTATGGTTGAGTCCAAAGTGCTTAAAGAATGGGTGAGGCAAGTCCAAAATCCATGAGGAGAAGTGTGAAACTAATTCAAACACTTAGTGAGCTCTTAAATGCCTTATATGATGTGTTTCTATGCCAAGCTTGATTTTAAATGTTCATGACTTCTATTTTTCCCACACATGCATTCATAGAACTTGCTTGCACATATTATGTGTGATGGAATGGGAGATAAGCTATTGAGATTCTTGAATCTCACTCCCTCCTCTTAAATGTCCTAATATGCTAGGTGGACCAAATGGACATGGCAATGGGAGCCAACCACATTGAAGAAAGAAGATTGTCACCCTTATGCTTGATTTTTGGTCTTTTGATTCACAATGAGACTTCATAATGTATATTGTAGGGTAGTTTTCCTTATAAGGTTTCAACTGTCTAGAAGCATAAGCTACTACTCAGTCTTTCTGCATAAGCACACATCCTAACCCTTTCTTTAAGGCCTTTTCACCCTCACTTATACACATTACACTAAGCTTTTCTCAAATGCATACATTAGCATAAACACTCAATTTATGTTCTAGAATACATACACCATATTCATTCATTTATCTATCACATAATATCATTTTTACATTTGTCAACCGACGTCGGAAAAAGTACACCGGAGGGGCTTTATTGGTCCCGGGGCTTCCCATTGTTTTTGGGGCCTCTGAGACCTGGGCAATTCAAAATTTTCATTTAAAAAGCCCTCCTAGGTGCTTTTCCAAAATTACACTTATTTACAAAAATGCCACTGGCCTTTCGACAAATTTTTTGACTCACTCCGACCCCCATTTCTGGGTAACTCAAGGCTTAAATTCTCATTTTTTATTATTTAAAATTTTATCCAAATTTTATTTAGCCTTGAATCACTCATCTCAGAGAACTTGCTTTGAAAGCGTGCCCGCTTCCGTCGTTTAACAAAAACCAGACATTACAATTCTCTCCCCCCTTTTAAAAATTTCGTCCTCGAAATTTAGATAACATACCTCATGGGAAGACTTTTAGATATTTCTTCCTCATATCATCCTCTAGTTCCCAAGTGGCTTCCTCAGGAGATAACCCATCCAAACCACTTTCACCAATGGTATCGTCTTATTCCGTAACTGCTTGAGTTTAACGTTTACGATCCGATCTGGTGATACTATGTATGATAGATCATCCTATAACAGCACATTTTCATATTCTATAACATGTGAAGGGTTGGACTGGTACTTTTTAAGTTGGGAAATATGGAATACATTGTGGACTTGGCTTAGGTTCAGAGGAAGGGTTAGTCTGTATGCCACAGGTCCTACTTTATCAAGAATCTGGAAATGACCTATGTACTTTGGACTGAGCTTTTTACTCTTAATGAACTGACCTATCCCTGTGACTGGAGACACTCTAATGAAGACATGGTCTCCAATTTCAAACTCTAACAGCCGCCTACGTTTATCTGCGTAACTTTTTTATCTACTCTGGGCCGTCAAAAGTTTCTTTCTGATGGTCTCTATTTGTCTGAAGGTCTGGTCCACTAACTCTGGGCCTATGAGGCTCCGCTCTCTTAGCTCAACCCAACACATTGGGGATCTACACTTCCTCCCATACAATGCCTCATACGATGCCATCTGTATACTTGCATGATAACTGTTATTATAGACAAACTCCACTAAAGGCAAGTATGTATCACAGTTCCTTTTTATTTCTAATACACACTCTGTCAACATGTCCTCTAGGGTTTGGATGGTTCTCTCCGTCTGTCTATCTGTCTGAGGGTGGTAGTCTTGATTTGGAATTTGGCATGCAATTAGGTCTCATTGAGAGCTTTCTGGGAAGCTGAAGATTCCCAATGCCCCACTTATCTTCATTCATCAAATGTGACTCAAGAATGGCCTTAGAAAAATTTAAAACTTTCCCTAACTATGCCATCCCTACTTGCCCGAAACCTAAAGCATAAATGAAATTTAATGGCTTCTTGATTTTTCCTTGATGGGGGAACCATTTCGAGGGTTGTTAAGAGTTGTAGGAGGTCAAGGAAACACTTAAATAGCCAAGGAAACTTATGGATTAAATAGTTGAGGCTTTTATGGTCACTATAAATTTCTATTGCTGCCCCATATAAGTAGTGTCTCCATATTTTCAAAGCAAACACCTGCGGCTAACTCTAAGTCGTGTGTAGGATAGTTTTCCTCATGAGGTTTCAACTGTCTAGACGCATAAGCTACTAGGGCGCCACTAGTACTGACAGTTAACTTCAAAAATACATAACTCTCTGCTCAGACCTCCAAATGAGGTGATCTCAGTGGCCACAGAAAGCTTATGACCACTAACTTATGCATATAAAATTTCACAAGCATTGGAAACCATTTGGCCATCGAGTAACACAAAATACAAAACTGTCAGTATGAACAGTACCCATACCAGAATCTATGAAAAATTCTAACTTTGAAAATTCATCAAATATTCCCTAGACCTTCGAAAATTATGATCTTTATCTTCCCATAAAGCTCTCAATGAGACCTAATTTCATGCCAAATTTTATATCAAAACTAGCTCATTTGGCTAAAAAGTGACATAGGGTTCCATTATGGTCAATTTTGGCTCCATATTAGGTACCAAAATTACCAAATGGATTTCTCTTAGTCTTGGCACCTTTTGGGCAAGTTTAAAAGCATGTTTAAGACTTGGGGGAGCTCCTAAATGGTCCTAAATCATTTGCATCTCATTTTGACCTTTTCACCCTCACTTATACGCATTACATCAAACTTTTCTCAAATGCATACATTGGCATAAACACTCATTTTATGTTCTAGAATATATACACCATACTCATTCATTTATTTATCACATAATATCATTTTTACATTTGTCTAAGGGGTCATAGACTATATACAATAATAATATACATCATGAAGTCTCATTGTGAATCAAAAGACTAAAAATCAAGCATAAGGGTGGCAATCTTCTTTCTTCAATGTAGTTGGCTCCTATTGCCATGTCCACTTGGTCCACCTAGAATATTAGGACATTTAAGAGGAGGGAGTGAGATTCAAGAATCTCAATAGCTCATCTCTCATTCCATCACACATAATATGTATCCCAATTCCTTTTTATTTCTAATACACACGCTCTCAACATGTCCTCTAGGGTTTAGATGGTTCTCTCCATCTGTCCATCCGTCTGAGGGTGGTAGGTTGTGCTAAATTTAAGTCTGGTGCCTAGAGTATCTTGTAATGATCTCCAGAAATTCGATGTGAATTTGGGATTCCTATCTAACACTATGCTCCTAGGCACACCATACAGTCTAATTATTTTCCTGATGTACAGCTGGGCTAACTTATCTAAGGTGTAAGTGGCTTTTATAGGTAAGAAGTGCGCTGACTTTGTTAACCTATCCACTATTACCCATATTACATCATACCCCGATGATGTCCTGGGCAAACCCATGACAAAATCCATAGCTATGCTATCCCATTTCTACTCTGAGATATCTAGGGGCTGAAGTAACCCAACTGGTTTTTGATGTTCTATTTTTACTCTCTGGCATACTAGACATTGGGAGACATACTCTACTATGTCTGTTTTCATTCCAGGCCACCATAACATTTTCTTCAAATTCTGGTACATTTTATTACTGCCTGGATGAATGGTGTACTTACTCTTATGTGCCCTTCCACTAATAAATTGCTTTCTTCTGTAACTGGAATGCAGCCATCTTGGCTTTCTGCTCAGACGTGCACTCCATCACCTCAAAGATTTGTTCTAGCTCTATAATCCAGGCCTCAACTTTATTTGCATTTATCTCACCATCAAATGTGGGAGGCCCGAACTTCCTAAACTGGGCACTGAGTTTCCTGGTCGAGGGTTGCTGTACAAGAGGCGTCTGAGTGGGTGGAATCGAGGCAATAGCCTGCATGTGTGGCTGTGGATTTGAAGGAGTCGCCCCTGAATGCTCGGGACTATCTGAGTGTGGAGATGGCTGAGGAGGAGTAGGTGTAGGGCCTTGGTTGTTTCTCTCAACAAGCTGTTCCTGTAATTGCATAATAATGACTTGCTGCTGATCCAAGCGAGCTATGATAGACTGTAAGGCTCCAGCTACTGGATCGCTCGGCTCAGCTCGGCTCTATATTCCTCCTTACTTTGTGAGTAGATGAGGATATCATCTATGAAGACTACTATGAATCTGTCTAAGTATGGCTTGAAAACTCTGTTCATGTAACTACATTATTTGATTCGGATGCTAGCCACTCTTTCATATCGTATGACTATGCTAACATGTTGGGTCAGAGTATGCATATATTGCCAAATGAGTTGCATGTATCCACCCCCACAGGAAACCGAGCCATTACCTCCCATACTTGTTTGAATTATGTGATCCAATTTAATCATTGCCTGACTACCCTTGATTTGATTTGTTTATGGATGATTGAGTGCATGGCAGTGGCGTGTGTCCTTATTATGTACTAAAACATGTTTATATGTTTCAGAAATATGGTAGACACACGCCAAGGTAGAGGTAGAGGAAGAGGTAGGCCTCCCAGAGCGGCTCATGCAGATTACATGTCCTCCACCATGCATCATGATTGCATTAGCCATTGTCTCTAGTTGCTTTCTCTGACCAACCACTATTTATTAGATGCTCCAACTAAAATACTTGTCCTCTACTTTTATATTCCAAGGAGAAAAACCAATTTCTCTTTCTATATTTTAAATTATATACATCCTACACTTTATTGTTAAATTGGCTCTTTTTTTTTTTTTTCCTATTTTACCCTTTTCTCTAACTTTTAAGCTTTTCATTCATTTTAATTTGATTTCTTTGTTCACGCTCTTCACTGCCAAGTTTGACTTCATCCTTTGCTCTCCTTATCATTACTTTTTGGCATAGATGTTTTATTTGATTTTGGTGATTATGTGCTTCTGGTGTAATGAATGCATTAGTCTATGCATTTTACAATCACTTGACTTCATTTGCACTTTTTTCTATGTTGTGATTCATTAGTGTAGTTACTCAAAGCTATTGAGTTAGATTAGTCTTGTAACTTTAATAAGGGAATTTGGGTTTTTTGGTTGTTGCTTATTTTCATTATATAATTCTGGAAGTGCTAAGGCCCCACTCTCGATTGAGGCATAAAAGAAAGGATGGATGGATAGAGGCTTCTTTAGTATTGGCTGAATGTCGTCCAAATTAAGGCACTGAATTAGCATAATCTCTTAACTAATATCTCATGATTCAAGTGGTAATCATGTTGACATATTTCTTATAAATCTTCTTCTCTTTAATTTGAATAATACAAGCTTTAGAGTATGTTAATATCTAACATTTCATACTTCCCATGAGTCTTTATAGGGGTTTTTTTTTTTTTTCTGGTCTTTTAAAAAAGTCTTCACTTGTTTTGTGAGGAAATAAAAATTTTAGAAAATTTTTTCTTTGATTTTTTTTTTCTATCATTTGTTTTAATAGAATATTTGTATTTGGGCCCAACCTAGTTCATGGTGAGCTTTGATAAAAATGTTGGCCTATGGTATGTGATAATGACAATAATAAATTTGTAATAATAGACTAAAATAAAAATGGAAATAATTTTCTCACATATTTTTATGAAATCTTTTCCTTAAAAAATTGAAGTAAAATTTGGATTAGTGAAAAAAAATTCAAAACTTTTTTTAATTTTCTAACAAAACAAATTTCAAGAAATTTTTTATTTCTAATAGAGCTAAGAGAAGGATTGAATTTAGGACTCAATATTTAAACTTACACTCACCAATTCCACGAGGAGAATAGATATTTTCATTTTTTAGAATTAATATAATGTTATCATATTAGAAAGAGATAAACACACGATATCAAGCCGAATATTAGAGGGGCCCAACACTAGAAAAGAAAGAGTGAAAGCGTGTGAAATCTACATCTTTCAATCTATTTTTTTTTCCAACATAATAACATTATGTTCAAACTAAAAAAATGAGAGGATTCAAATTGGAGATTTTCTACTCAGTTAAATCAATTAAACTTATGTATCAAGAATAGGGAGAGCACCAGCACTATACTCTAACAGCATAGTAATTAATCGTCACATTAAAATGATAAAAATGAAAATAAAAACCAAATTTAACGGTTAACAATATGATTAAGTGTATCCTTATCGGTGTGAGTCATCATCAATTTAGTAGTTCAAAATGAAATTCCAGAAGAAGTGTGCAATACTCAATTGTGCAAGTGCAAGTTTCGCCGTCCACGGCCCGCCAGCGGTAGTTAAGGTGGTGGGCCACGGTTGTGTATGAAGCTTAGCAATTGAGGCAAAAGGATGAAATGCCATACAGTTTTATCAATAAATTTATTGTTCTAACCAATGTATTAGAGAGTGGGCAAATTGAGACTCGTCTTAGCCTTCAATGGAAAAGTCAATATCCACTTGTCAATACTCTTTTTGTCAATTAAAGATCAACATCCAGGTGAAAATTCCTAGATTGATCCATGTGATACAAAGTATATAAATTAAATTAATTATAAAAATTCCCATAAATATGTTAAAAATAAATATTTTTTTAAAAATATTTTATTATTTTTTATTTTGATTAAAAACTTTTACTTAAATAAATTAGTTTTTTTTAACTTAAAAGCAAATGTTTCAATTTCTTGCTTTTTTTTACTTAAGAAAATAAATTATACTCTAGTTTTATTTAAAAATTTGAATAATTTATACAATTTTTTTTAGTTTTATTAAAATTACAGAGACTTTTTTTTATTTTTAAAATATATATTTTAGTCTAATTTTAAAATTTTTTACTAAAATACTTTATTACATATTTCTTGTATGAAGGTATTTTAATTAAAAATATATATTTAAATTATTAGATGATATTTTAATAAAAAAATTTTAAATTAAATTAAAGTATAACACACTTTTATTTTATGAGAGGTTATATATATTTTAAAATTAGATAAGAGGTTCATATAATTTTAGTAAAATTTAAGAAATGTTAATATAGTTTACTCTAAAAATTTTTAAAAACTTTTTTAAAAGATAAATAATATATATATATATATATATATATTTTTTTTTCTTCCAATGAAACCAAGCAAACTTTTGTTTTTATAAATCAACAAGTTTTACCTAAGCATCTTTCCATCAATAAAAAGCCACAAAAATATCTATTAGTCGCTAATGAGATACAAAACTTTCTGTATGGCAACTTCAATACAAATGGGAATTCCATTCCACTATTTAATCCTGTCACTTTCTTGTTTGGTGTGTCATTTTGTCACTTTCTCTCGAAATTTCAATGTTGATCTGCTTTTAAATTACTTGAAAAAATATTGGTCATGTCATAAAATTAGTCACAAAAGTACTTAAGTACCTCTTAAAATTATTATTATATTTATAGCTTAGACGATAAGGATACGGACACTGTAGGTTCATATTAACAGCAATTGATTAGACGGAAAGTGAAGCTGATTAGTAACAAATGGTTTGACGAGTGATCAACATTTATATCGACTCATAATTTCGTATTAATTTGAGTCCTCAAAAAGCATAATTATTCTTTATTTAAAAACCTGAAAAAAGTAATTAATTTTTTAGTCACTACAAATGTAAATTTTCTTAACTTGGTCTTTAATTTTCAATCATTTTTTATTTAATATTTGTTTATTCATTTGTTTATTAATTTTATTTCTATGATAACGCAAATTGCTTGCTTTTATTTGAATTATAAACATGAATAAACCTAGTATATGTTTTTATATTATGAAATTTTTACTATTTAACCATTTGAATAAAGGGATATGATTTCAGTTGATGAAAAAAATTAATTAATTACAAATATTAAATTTTAAGAAATCAAAAGTGAGAGACCATGCCAAAACAGCTTTATATGAAATTAAAATCATCCCCTTAACTTTGCTTAATCTTTCATATCTCTTAATTTTTAATTTAATCATATAATATATATTCTAAACCGGTAATTTTGTTTACCAATTAACATATTCATAGAACGTTAAATTAGCATTT
This sequence comes from Erythrophleum fordii, assembly GCA_032878935.1. Lineage (NCBI taxonomy): Eukaryota > Viridiplantae > Streptophyta > Magnoliopsida > Fabales > Fabaceae > Erythrophleum > Erythrophleum fordii. The sequence goes on along the minus strand of JAVQMF010000055.1, from coordinate 28,283,431 downwards.
GCATACATATCTTGTTAACGGAATTCATAATTTTAAATGTAAAATTGCGAGTTTGGAAACCCGTTTGATCCCTCCCAAATCATGTTTCATGTGAAGCAACAAATTCACGCTTCTGTGTAAACGTGATTTCTGAACGCAATTCTAAACGTGGCCAAAGTATACATTTGTTATATTTCAATTGATTAAATGTAATAGTACAAATATAAGTAATTTATTAATTGTATCTAAATGTAATTCTTTATATTATATATAATACTAATTAGAAATTAGAGAATTAATTTCACAAAACCAACATAAGAAATTAATTAAAAAAATATAAATTTAAGATACCAAAATATTATTTTAATAAAAATAAAAAACAACCCGGAAGGATCCGAAGATCTATGACGCGCTTTCTTTAAGCAAAGTGGCGAAGACCGCAGCAACGCTGACTTGGCAAGAACAGAGAAGTCCCTTTACGATGCGTTCAGCGACCAGCTTAGCATTTTAGAACGGGATTCTATTCCCTGCTATCAAGTGTACATTATTCCTACTGATCACAGCCATACGATTTTAGATCAAGAATGATCAACGGTGTGCAGCAAAGGAGGAGGCAAAGGTTCGAGTGGACCCCATCAGAGCTTTCTTGGTTCCCAAAACAGGACTCAACCATGATAGGACATTGACTTGGTTTGAATTCTCTCATGTTAAAAAAAAAAAAGGAAAAAAATAATACACTAAATATTAAGACTCATACGAATAAATTTCAAATCGATCATTTTTAAAGATTCCTACGTGTGAGAGAATCAAAATTTATCCCGACCAATGGAGCCCAGGGAAGACGTGGAAAAAACGCAAGGCAGAGTGTTTAGAGGGAGAAGATGACCAAACTGAGTCAATTTTGGAGTTTTTGAAATCCAACCGCTCCATTCTCTTCTCTCTCATTCCTCTTTCCCCAAATCCCACAAATTTAAAAACCTTCCTTCTGCGAGCCATCTTCCTTCAATCCCCAGAATTTGATCTTTTTGGCTGCGGCTTCCATTATTGTTCTTGGCCTTTTCGTTCGAAACAAGCAAAGACAAAGCATTCCTGTTCCACACTATTGATTTTCTAATCTTTGTTTCCTCTCCTAGTTTATGTTATCCCAGCAATCCCAGATTTTTCTGCTTCGGACTTTCTTAACATCCCCTGTTCATTTTCGAAAATCCGTCTAGTCCGATTAAATTGCCTCTCTTCCTTCTGGGTTTCTCAATTTTCTTGAGGAAACCCAATCATGGGGATTCATTCAGACAGGGTGAAATTCAACGTGGGGGGCAGAGTCTTCGAAACAACAGCCACAACCCTCGCCATCGCCGGCCGAAATTCCATGTTTGGAGCAATGTTCGACGAGAGCTGGGACCTAATCCCCGAAACTCATTCCACCGAGTACTTCATTGATCGTAACCCCGATTGTTTCGCCGTCCTCCTTGATCTCCTCCGCACCGGCGAGCTCTACATCCCACCCACCATGTCTGAGAAGCTTCTCTATCGTGAAGCCCTCTACTACGGCATCCTCGACCACGTTCGCTCTGCAAAATGGGGTCAATTCGACGGCAACAGGTTGGCCCTCTCCGGCTCCGTCGCTGGCCAGGCTCCCGGAGACGGAACCGCCATCCGCGCCGGCCCCGACGGCGGATGCTGCGTCGCTCACGGAAGCATGGTTCATGTCTACGATTGGATGCTAGAAGAACACCCTCCGCTTAATCTCGATTACCAGAGAGTAAACGACGTCGGATGGGTTGATTCAGAGAATATCATCATCGGCGTCAGCGAGCGGCTCGGCCGCGGTGACGGCGGAATGGGACTGTTCAGCTCATCGACGGGAGAGCTCCGGTATAAATTCCAAGTGAGCCATGAGAATCAAGTGAAGAGCTTCACTGCTGGGGCTCTGAGCTTCAGTTCAGATAACAAGATATTTTGTAGCTGTAAAGGAAGAAGCAACGAATATGGTGTTGGTGTTTGGGATCAGGTCACTGGAAAGCAAATAGACTTCTTCTATGAGCCTATGGGTTGGTCTCTTGGTGATGCAGATAAGCTTCAATGGCTAGAAGGGAGCAATTGTTTGCTAGTGGCTACTTTGTTTCCCAGAAAGGATAACTGTTACATTAGTCTTTTGGATTTCAGAGAGAAGAAGATGGTTTGGTATTGGTCAGACGTGGGAGCTCCATTAACTGTGGACGAGAAGAGGGTTCGAGATGCCATAGCAATGGAGGACAATAATTCCATTTGCGTGGTGAATGAGTTTGATGATTTGGGGTTTATGGATATAAGAAGTTCTGCTGCTTCGAGCATTAGATGGAGTTCTAGAAGTCGCATGATGAAAGGGAAGATGCCGGAAGAGCCTTGTTATCCCAAGCTGGCGTTACATGAAGGCCAGCTTTTTTCGTCCATGAATGATTGTATTTCAGTGTTTTGTGGCCCCGAGTGGGTTTTAACGTCCAGGCTTAGACGAAGCGATGGAGGTTCCATTTGTGACTTCTCAATTGGAGGGGATAGGCTGTTCGCTCTTCACAGTGAGGAGAATGTGTTTGATATATGGCAGACTCCAACACCTCCAGTTATATGATTTGAATTTTATTTATTTTAGTTTGTTCAAGTATACCCGGATTTTTTCTTCCATTCATATAGTAGCCATGCCAAGTCTTTGACTTAGTAACGTGAGTGACCGAGTATCCATACCATCCAACTCGAACTTCCTAGGTTTACCTTGGTGTTATGGGTTTGTGCATAACTACACTAAAGATTATAATGATTTACTTCAAAGTTCTCATGGTCCTTCAATTTTTCTTTTGCTTTACCTTTAAGGACAGTCATGTGCTCTTTATCTTTTTCGTTTCACAAATAACATAGTGAAGTAATTTCTCAGTCTATGAGAGAATACATCTTTCTTCAAGATACCCCATAGCCATAGTACTAAAAGAAAGGGGGAAGGGGTATTCTCTGCTGTCTGCTATAGCAGCTACTAGTCCACCACAGAAAAGTGGAAGTGGTGGCCCTTAGCATGTGATGTGAGAAGCAGTTGTAACTGCTAAACGTTTGGACTGACTTCGAATGGAATTACTTTAACTAAAGTTGTTACTGATGATGGTGATGATGATAGTAGTGAGTGGAGTGCGTTGCGGCTTTGATTTTAGGTAACTCTACTCTCCAAGTATAGTGTAACGTAAAAGACAATTTGAACTCGTCTTGGTACAACAAATCCATCAAATACACAAATTATCCTTATCCATGTCTTAAGCTATTCGATATGCCACAAATGAATTCGTTCAGCCGACATTTCCTTCATCCATGTCAAAGAATTTATAATTACTTAAATCAAACTTTAAATGATTCTTATTTAACAGAGCAATGAAAGACTCATGGGGCTATCTAGGTCTTTCCACAGGAAAAGCCTTGTTTATCTATCAAAGAACCTTTCACTTTGAAGTTTGCAAACAGTTAACATTGGATTTGCCATTAAACCGGAGAGAAAACAAAAAAGTTAATTTGATCCTTAAATTATTAAATTTATTTAGCTTTATCTTTACAAAATTATTAAATGTATGAATTAATATTTAAAAATAACAAACTCCTTTCATGTTAGTCATTTTAGTCCAAGAATGTGAAAGAATCATGGTAAAACGAGTTTGATATTTTTAAAAACTAACCATTTAGGTGCCAAATTATTAGTTTAATTAAAATAAAAACTTGAAATGTCAGCAACATACAAACAAAAGATACCCTGAAATAAGATTATGACAAGGTTCAACCTGTCTGCTCTATTCCCCGTGTACTTTGATCCGTTAGACAATAATACATATGTTTATAATATTATTCTTACAATGTGATCATCTAATGAGAATCTGGCTGTTCAGATTTACTAAAAACATTTACTTTATCCTAATGAACGGCCATCTTTCCCATTAACAAAGTTTGTCCTTGGATAATCCGCAACTTTGCAATATGATTGCCCTAAACGTCAACTCCTAGAAAGCTTAAATTAATTTTCTCCACTTGGTAAAATTGATATAAAGAGAAGAACCATTTTACAAAAAAGAAAATGTAAAGAGAAAATGAATGGCATAGCTACTTTGACAAAAAAAGATAAAGTTCAGATAAGAAAGAACCAGGATGGACCTAGTCAAGCATAGTCGGGCATTACTTTCTTCAAAACTGTAATTGGATAGGATTCTTCTGGGGCAAGTTTGTCAAAAGCAATATAATTTTCCTCCTTGTTGTATACATGGCACACTGTAATGATCGTCTTCATCAATCGCCAATTCCAGCGAGCCTCATTCAGATACTGTTAATATACAAGGCAAAAATAAACTTTATTAATTAGCAACAATGCCATTCTTATTAGGACTAGATTTAGATACATTATTTATACTTTTACTACTGGATTCTTTAATAAAATTATAATATGCATAAAAATTTTTTTAACTTGCCTCCAAAAATCATATGCTTGTCACGTTCTAATTAGAAAACTGATAGTAAAAATATATGGAACTACATATAAATTTTATCCTTTTTATCATGTGGTGTTTGGTATGTTGGTATTCTGATTTCCCAAGCATTTGGAAAATCTATTTATAGAACATTTAGCATTATATGAAAATTTTAAAATTTGTGTCGTATATATCCTAAACAACATACATATTAATTTTTTCATATATCTCTCACTCAAATTTTGCATATATTGGTTTCCAAGTACTTGTTCAAATAGAATTCCTACGAACCAGACACAATCTTACCAAACTAGAAAAGTTATCTAATAATGCATTCAGTGTTTGTATGATTCTCCAACCATGAACAAACAGGTTTGCTTATTTACTTTCTATAGTTAGAATAAACAAAACTTTCACCGCTTTCACCAGTGGTTTGCTGGTTTGGTGAATTTTCCTAACCAGCATGTCTCCAGTTCCAAGCTGACCCAAAGATTGCAAGAGAGAAAAAAACTTTTTATTTCGACTACTGCTGAATTGAGGTTTAAAGACAATGTAAATATTCTTTTAACATTTTCTTAGGAGAAGTAATGAAATTAAATTTATGATAGTAATATACTTTTAATGCAGCACCAACATCTTAACCCTCAAATGTACAATCAGAGAAGTATTGATCTTACCTTTCCCCAATTTTCTTGCAGAGACTTATGGGCTGCGCGTAAGTTATAGCTTGGTATCCTTGAAGATATGTGGTGTGGAATGTGGACATTGATATCATGACAAAGGATCTCAATCCTGTGCAGAAAAGGAGTCAGATTATAACAGCTCAGTCAACCCTATATATTCTCTAGTTTGCAAGACTGAAATTAGAAGACAAAATGTGAAGAAAAGAAGAAATTTTGGTGTGGCTGCATCCATGTGAGGCAATTACCTAGCATAAGAACAATAAGATGATTTCATCACAAATTTAATATATTCACAAGTGGTAGAGATTTAAATGGATATGAGAAAAATGAAGGCCATAAGTTGAAATTGGTTTCCAAATTCTGTTGTGCTTTAATTGAAAGGTTGTCATAAAGCCCCATTATGACATCCCTATCAATTGAAAATCTGTATATATAATCTAATATGCAAGCACCTGTCACCTGTGTAAATCTCGTCCAACTAAAATAAGGTCAAATTATGGCATTTAAGACACTCGACCTGGAGTTATGTATTAAGTCACAATATGATCCATTTCTTTAAATTTGTTTAAATTTTTTCTTGACCTTTTCCCACTTCTTATCTAGTGGTGCACTACAAGGCCTCAGAGAAACAAGGTACATAGATTATCCAAGATGTTCACAGAATCAAAGACCAATCATCTTCAGGAAGGTAACAAGAACAAATCTCGATCAGCAATATCTGGATCAGTTTCCTAACATATCTCCATGTGTCACTTTATCCACAAGAAAAGCATACATTAGTGAGAAGAAGCAGAGAGAATTCCATACCATCGAGGATAATCACAATGAACAGTTCCATTAAGTTGTGCTTGTGCAGCATTCCACTCGTCTGAATATTTGAATGGTATGTGCGGTGCAGTATGGTGGACCATGGTGAAAGTACTCATCTATAATTGGAAGCAAAAGAAAACGTCTTAGATAGATGACTCTTAATAATTTGAAATTTTGACATATGATCAGAGAATTGACTAAATCAAGAAAATTCAGACTTTGCAAAAATATTTTTTAAAAAATCCAAGTTTACTATGTCAGCAACATCACAGTACATGGTTAAAAAGGAAAAAAAATGAAAGATCTGTAGAAAGATAAAAGATAGTATTGTAGTAGATGCATGATGCTGTAAAGATAACATTGCCCATCAATTTTCTGGCAACATGCAAGCTCATGCACCTGACGTAGTTAGATATTTTCCATTCTGTTTGCTTATGAATCTTCATCATAGCATTTGATTTGTTGTTGTTGTTGACAGATTGTAGGTTTGTCTTACATCTAGATTCAAGTTCAGCATTAATGGGCACTAATAACAAATATTGATCATATGAACATGCATTACTTTAATATGATATTTGTACGTGTCAAAAATTTTAATATGATGTCTGATTATTGAAGAAGGCTCTATCTCTATCCTCCTCCCATGCATGCATAGTCACTATTACCAACCCCACCAAAAGAAAGAGAGAAAAAAAAAGAAAAAAACAACACTTAAAAGTTCATATGCTATCAAGATTTAAGTTTAAGACCAGGAAGAAACATTACCCAAAAGTGATAGCCCAACCAGGGCATCAACCAGAATTTGATCCACCCCATGATTCCTGTCTTGTAAATGATTAATGGCCATCCAATTGCCATGAAAGCAAAAACACAAGCTAAACTTATCTTCACCCTCTTCACTTCATTTGATCTGAACTTCTTCAAATCAAAGTGCCACATCAACCTGTCAGGATAGATCAAAGGTAAAGTATGAAATTAAGGCTGCTCAACTCAATAGCAGTCATTCTTGAGGAAATGAATAGAGATCCACACATATCTGCCGTACCAGTGAGCAATAGACATCCAAGGTCGAAGTGGACCGTATCCATAAATTATTGCTTTTCGCAAGAGAGGAGATGAATCAAATTCTTCCTTCCAAACAGGGTGCCAAGCAGTGTCTTCATACAACCTATAGCATTAGAGATGGATTGAGCAGAAACTACTTGATGAAGATATTCTTATGAGTATTTGCATGCATCCATACATATAATATGGGAAGGGATGTTTTTCATAACATGGATGTTAGCATTACATAAACAAAGCAGTGCATGCTGTGAAGTGTAAACAGTCTGCATTTTCTTTTTTCTGTATTATCACCACCTGACTTTAAGAATGCTTTGTGTGTGTACACCAGAGAGAGAGATAATGATATAATACATGTAACAGTGTGAGACATTTTTCCTTTGTCAGGTTTAAGTAAGCAGAACATGATTTCTTCCTTGTCCACTCTACTCAAATTCAAGTGCTACTGGGGTGGGGTTGAGGTGAAGAAACTAAGTCCTGTGCTCTCTATTGAATAGACATGTTAGGCCGTCTTTCTACAGAACACAAATTGATGCTACGAGTTATCTATAAGAAACACAGAGGGGAAAAAAAAAAGTAGTAAACTTGCTTACATGTTTGTTTTTGCATGATGCCTATCATGCTTAAATCGCCACGGCTCATATGGATAAATTAGTGGCAAGAAGGCCAGAGTTCCAACAATATCCTCCACCAATTTGTTCTTTGAAAATGATTTGTGTGCACAATCATGCCCAATAACAAAGAACTGTATGCCAAAAAGAAAAAGGAATGGAAAACTTAACCATATCCTTCAGGGGAAAAGGAGTAGAAGGATTTAAAGAACTGGCGAGGAATTCATCATAAGGAAAAGATGTAGCTTGAACTAACCCCTGTGACAGCAGTCCCCGTCCATGCCCAAGCCAGAGGAAGAAAATACCAGGGTGCTTTTGAAATCATAAAAAGCCCCAGCGCATAGGAAGTGACTGATATCATAACTGATTTCCACGCCTTCATGTTATCAATCTCAAAAACCTTAAAAAATATGAAGGAAAAAAATATGCATCAATCATCATGATCTTCCATGTGTTCTTATGAATAAAAGCTGTAACCACAAGGCCGTGCAAAGGAATACACAAGGAAGACAATATATTTTTTTTTCGTTTGATACAAGGCACTGCCAAAAGTAGAGGGAGGATGACAACGGACCGCTTAAGAGGTTAAAGAATTATATAGTGATTTACTGGCTATTACGCCTCTCTCTTAGAATATGCAGAAATATTACCATTATCATCATTGATGCTTTATTATAAATAACATCCTCTTCTGCAAGAAGAAGACTGGCTAAAGAATGTTATTCAAGTGCACAAACATATAGTTCATAACAGAATATCTTAGAAGTAGCTCTATTAATTATATAACAGAAGTTCTGTTCAGCAATGATGGAATAAAAACATGACATAGATCTAAAGAAAATTACTTTCTTAGGAAGGGAATCCATGACATCCTTTAAAGTAACATTTTCTGGAAGCAGTTCTCCAATTCGCTTAAAACCATAGCTTTCAGATAGTTGTTTTCTGTACTCAGCATTGTCAGCTGGAGATAGCGAAACTGGAACCGCCACAGCTTGTATGACTGTAATTTTCTTCCTTCGAATTAAATGTCTTTGATTCACGAACCCCTTGTGGATAAGCCCATCCCCCTTTATATTACATAAGCCTGTAGCAGAATAAGAATTAATTAATAGGCACCCATGTCATTCATGTCAATTAAGAGTTGAAAATTAGCAGGGTACCATTTACTGCATAATATTTTGCAGGGATACACAAGTGAAGCTTTATATTACTATCTTGAACTTTCTTGCTTATTTCTTAATTAAATAACAGATTGAAACCTTTGTTGCATCCAGTAACACGTCTACAAATAGCACGACTCATAATCTAAGTAGTTAAATACTGAACTCTTTAAGTCTTTTAATGATTTGTATGATCCAATCCCTTTTTTTTCCAATCACTGGAACTCAATTATGAGGCAGAAAAGGACAATGCAATTGTTAAGAGACATCACAGAGAACTTGAAACAAGGAATTGAATGAAACATTATGCTCAATCCACTCACTTGAGGTCAGATAATGCAAGGGAAACAATAAGACTACCTGAGGGGTACTGGGCAGCAATCTTTCTTCTCTGAATTGGCTTTTGATGGGAGCCCTGGAAAATATAAACCAAATTAAACCACGGTATAGTTAAATACACCCCCTCCACCAAACAAAACAACAGCACCATCATCAATTAGAGCTTAGAAACTTCAAACTGAGAAGAAGAAAAAAATAAAAAGTAAAAGAGAGACGTAAAACCATGAAGAGGACTGCGGAATCCGCAAGCCTACAAGCCATGGTGAGCAGAATTCCAGAAATTCCAGCTCACAGGGCTCTCCCTCCTCTTTGGGATTGAATGAGACGGAAAAAAAGATAACGCTTTTCACTTGAGGGAACGAGTGGCTAATTGGTAAAAGGGTCGTTGAGATGCGTTCGCGTTTTGGGTATAAAATTATACGTGAGGGCTTACAAGAGGTGGGACTTTCTTGGAATGCGGGCCCCACCAAGATGTGAACACATCTTGAGACTCCATTGCAATTTGCAGCCGCTTGTTGGGTCAGAGTCACCCACACTGTACATTCCTCAGTCTTTCCATCCTCCACCTAGCTCTACCGTCCAAACAGCGGCTCTAGGCATGATATTAAATATTATTAAATTAAAATAATATTGTATCTATTTTAATAATTTTATTATTATTATTACATTCATTATTTACATAAATTAAGTTTATTCTTTTAAAATTTATTAATTATTAAATAAATTAATACTTCAAATTATTTAACAAAATACTAATTATATTTAATGATTATTGTATTACAATTAAAATTATTCTTGGCTTCATAATTTATAGATAGAGGACTCACCATCATGGACTCCCAAGAAAAAAAAAAGAAAGAAGATTTGGAAAATGAATCTATGTATTGGCTTTTTACTCCTTGAAATTATAATTTCTTTTTTTTTTTTCTTTTAACATTCCAAATTCATCACATCTTACAAAATTTAAATTTGTACTTTGATCCATCTTGGCATGTGACAACTCCTCAAAGATTTTGTTGTTTCAAAATGTTTGAAAAAGCCAATCAATCAATATATTATATAAAAATTTGTGCAAGTTACAGCTTATAAATAATGTGATTTTTTATAAATTGAATGTTATAATTCTGTTGATATCCGTACATAAACAGTATATATTAGTATGATTACTATTTACACAATTTTTTTTTATAAATATTTTTGTAAGACCCATGGATTATTTTTTAAATTTACTTGCATCTTGCAAGGGGCAGGACTAGTAAGAGAATAGAATAAAATAATTTTTATATTTTTATTTAAAAATAATATTTGAATAAAAATAATAATAAGAATATAATAAATTTTATATAAATTAAATATAATAATTATTCTCAATTTACATATTTATAAAATAAATAAATTTAATTCTATAAAATAATATACTAAACGATATTATTTAATAGTTTTTTTTATTTTCTCTTTTAACAAACAGGACATACCAAAAATGTTACTAAAAGTGTCCTTTCATTTCAATTGAAAAACACTGCCATTGATTGACAAGATAATAGGTTGGAGATACACAAATTAATAAGGTAAAGGAAAATTATAAAATTTGAAAAGTCAAATTTTCTTTCACAAAATTATACAACATGAAAAATGATCAAATTCAAATTAGCAATCATGTAAAGAAATGAAGATGACGAGGAAATGCAGGGAGTTGAAGATGAATGATGCGATCACAATTTCACATCACATGCAGAGTGTGTCGGAGATTGGAAACATGGTCCATGGTTTTCACGTTTGAGAACATGTTTCCTCAAATGTCATGTTTATCATTCCCCCATCAGCTTCCGTTTCCACTTCCACTTCCTTTATTTTAACTATTTCAATTTCTCAACACGTGATTTTGGCAACATTAATTAAAATTTGAAATTAGCTTTAGACTAAAACATTTTCAACCCATTCAAGGCGCTAGGAGAAGAAGAAGAAGTCAGTATCACGCATAAAACAAATATATATATATATATATATATGGTTTTATAATAATTTTCAAGTACTTAAATATATTTTAATTATTATTAGTTTGATTTGTAAATTAATTTTTTAAAATTACAACTGATTTGATTTATATATATATATATATATATTCTCCTAAAAAAAGGTATATTTCATTTTTTTTTTACACTACTCTAGTGACAATATGGACATCGTTTATAAATAAGTTAAACTGAGATACAAATTTTTTATATTTTTATTAATAAATTTTTTAATTAAAATATAATAAGTATATAATTTAAATATATATTCATATATTTTACACACAAAAAAAAAGATCCATATTAATTACTTTACCTTTAATGACAGATTAAATTTAAATTAAATCACATCAACAATGATTTTTTTAATAAATAAAAAATAGAGTAAATTATTTTATCATTTTTAAGAGATGATCAAATTACACTATTTTTTCTTCTATTATGAAATTATATAAAAATATTCTGAACCTAAAATATGAACAAAATATCTTTAAAAATAATATTGATTTCTTTTATTAAATATATAAATTGTTAAAAAAATATTTTTATACTTTTACTTTAATGTTATTTATTTTGTATTAAAAATTAAAAATTATATTTATTTTAAATTTAGAAAATTAATTTTTTAGATTAATCTTGTTATATTATATAAATAATAGATACAAAGAATATTTTAGTTAAAATAGATATATTTGTAATTCATCTTTGGTTGTGAATAAATTTTAGTGTAGTGCTTATTTTGATTTAGGGAAAAAATATGGATTTTAAAACTAGCGAATAAAACTATATAATTTAGATTTTTTTAGGAAAGGAGAGTATAATGTACCTCTAAAAAATTATTATGATATTAGTATTTGTAATATATTTAAATTGATCAATTAGGACCTAGGAGTAAAGTCACTAAAGTTTGATTTATTCAAAATCGTATCAAAAGAGAGTTTTAAATAGAGAAGGTTCCTCCAAGTCCTGCTGAGAAATATTTAATTAATTGAAAGTGGTCATTTCCACTGGTCCAAACGGCATCTCACATTTCATCAATCAAACTATTAGCTTTCAGCTCACGTCTCAACTATCAACAACCTTCTTCAAATGTGCGGTCTCATTTCACAACCAACTTCCTTGTCGCCCAAAAAATCGTTAGGTCAAGATTATTGTGTGATTTTAGATTATCTAAATATCAACTAAGAATATATTTGGTTAAGTAATATAAAATATATATATATATATATAATGTAAATAAGTGAAATAAAAAATAATTTAATGATTAAAATTTTTATTTAAAAAAATTAATGATTAAAATAATTAATTGATAAATGAAATAAAAATGATAAAAATATAATAAACATGACACGTGTGTGTGTGTGTGTGTGTGGATATATATAAATATATATTATATATGCAGAATCTTGGGTAATATTCACAATTTATTATTTATAAACTGTTCATCGGCTCGGCTCGGCTCGGCTCTATTTCGGCTTTTGCGGTTATTATGTCTTCTTCATTCAAATACGTGATCTTTTAATCATTTCTTCTCTCTCTCTCTCTCTCTCTCTCTCTCTCTCTCTCTCTCTCTCTCTCTCTCTCTCACATCTGCATGTCTCTTTCTCCTCATGAATCATCTTCATCTTCCCTCCCAAATTTTCAACCCCTCAAGCTTCATGCGCTGTTCCTCTGAAATCAAATGGTGATTATGTTTCGTTGCATTGTTGCTTACTTCAGATCTATCACCCTTCAACCCCTAAACTACTTTCTTCTTTCAAATAGACCTCAAGATTACTGCTGTACTATTCCTAATCTAACCCAGGCGTTTGTCCTTTTCTTGTTATTTAAATTTGGGGGTTTTATTGCCGCTTGTATGAATGTTGGGCTTAGCTGCTGATGTTTTTTAGTCTTGTGGTTGCTTACTTTTTCTAAAATTTCAGTGCGAATGATCTTGAAGAATGACTTTTTTTTTTCTTTTTTTTTACATATACGCACGCTTACATACACACGTATATGTATATATATATATTTAAAAAATAAAAGCTAATATATTTAATTGTCAAAACTAATTCTTAATATATATATAGATATATAACTATTGTTTTTTCAAAACACAAAAGTGTAACATCTGCCTTTAATAAAGAAAACATTTTTTTGTAATTAAATAAGAAAATGCGTTCCTCTTAATTGAAATGAGGAGGAGGGTGAATTTTTTTTTTTGGGGTTACAATAGGTGGGAGGGGGGTTAATTATATAATAATATAATATAATATAATTTATATTATAAAATATTAAAATATAATTATTAATAATAAATTTATAAATTATAATCTATAGATAAGCAAAAAAATTTATATGTAGTTATTTTATATTTTTATTATCAAGTTTTTTTATCAAAATATAATAAATATATAATTCACTTATGATATTATAATAAATATATGATTCTTCAGTTATTTTTTAATAACCTTTTAAGATATTTTTTTTAAGAGAATTCTGAATTCTTTTAAAAATAATAATATTTAAGAAAACTATAGACTTACCATAATATTGAAAAACTATATAGTTATTTGATTTTAAAATAAAAATAATAATATATTGTCATTTAAAAAAATAATAAGATATAAACAATTGTGTATAATTAATTACATATAAATTCTTAGCAACTATATATAAATTTTCTCTATCTATAAATTTATATGCATAGGAAAATTTAAAAAATAATAATAAAATATAAAAAACTACATATAAATTTATAGATATAAAAAAATTATTTGTAGTTACTTATATATAATTACTTATATCTTATTATTTTTAATTTTAAATCAAATAATTGTATGGTATCCCAATATTATAATAAATGTATAATTTTTTAACATATTATTATTATTATTTAAATACTTCAAATGTTTTTTAAAGAATATTTTTTGAAATCTTATTAAAAAACAATTAAAAATCATATATTTATTATAATATTACAAATAAGTTACACACTTATTATATTTTGATTAGAAATTTAATAATAAAATTTAAATAATTACATATAATTTTTTCTTATTTATAAACTCATAATTTATAAATTTATAATTAATAACTATATTTCAATATTTTATAATATATATTATATTATATTATATTATTATACAATTAACCCTCCCTCCAACCCTCTCCTACCCTCTCATACCCCCAAAGAAAATCTCCCCTCCCCCTCATTTCAATAAGAGGAATGCGAAGTCTTTATCTCTGTTTCTCATTTAATTTTAAAAAAAATTTAAGGGAATGCGGAAGAAAATAGTTCGCATTCCCTTATTTAATTACAAAAAAAATAAATTTTATTAAATGCAAAGGTTATACTTTTGTGTTTTTAAAAAATAAAAATTAATTATATATATTAGGCATAAATTTTGGCCGTTTAACTTATATATATTTATATATGTATATATATATATATATATTATGTGTGTTAAAAAGCCTTTGAGGAGTAGGTGGGAGGAGGAGATGGGTGCACCGTAGAAAAGTGCATTTGAGGTTTTGGAGGAGGCCTTGCAAGACAATTTCTTGGCTGATAGCTCTGCAATTGATATGGATCTTCCATTGATTATCAAAGATAATGGTGTTTGCTAGCTGCTAATCTGTTATCTGATAAAAATATAGTAATTAATTGTTGTCTTTCTTTTTTCTTTCTAATCAGGGTTTAACACAATTTCGAGGTCAACACCATCCATCGTATCTACTATTCACCTCGCCTACACCATTTGTTCGACTGTTTATCCCTCTGCACTCAACAAAGCAATTAAATGCACACACTATCCTTCGACAAATAAATAATAATGGAAAATCAATATTATATATATATATATATATATATATATATTCATCGGCTCGGTTTATTTGCTGGATGTTGGCTCCGTCTTGGCTTTTGCTTTTAGTTTTTTCTTCGTCATTCAAATTTGTAATCTTCTAATTCGTGTCTTCTCTCTCTCTCTCTCTCTCTCTCCCTTGCATGTTTCTTTCCCTTCATCAATCATCTTCACCTTCCTTCCCAAGTTTTCTTTCATCAATCAGCTTCATCTTCCTTGCCAAATTTTCAACCCCTAAAGCTTCACTGTGCCGTTCCTCTGAAATCAAATGGTGATTATGTTTGCAACACCCTCGACTGAAATCAAATGGTGATTATGTTTGGCTGCGTTGTTTCTTGCTTAAGATCTATCACCGTACAATGCTGAACTACTTTCTTCTCATAAATAGATCTCGAGATTATTGCTGTACTGTTCATAATCTAACTCAGTGGTTTGTTCTTTTCTTGTTATCTGAATTTATAGGTTTTATTGCCACTTGTGAATGTTGGGCTTAGTTGCTCATCTTTTTAGGCTTTAGTTTTATTGTTGTTGTTGCTTCCCCGAACTTGGATGTGAAATTCAGCTGAAATGAGGAGAGAGAACGAGAGGGTCTCCTTCAACGGATCTTCTGCAGCATTGTCTTGTAAGGCAGTTTTTGTTCTTTTTTTTATTCTTTTAAATTTTGTGTTTAAAGATAAAAATAAAATGTAAAAATTATAATTTTGAAAATAAAAATTTTAATTAAGAGAAAATTATAATTTAAAAATTTTAAATTAAAATTTTAACTATAATTTTTTATAATTAAAATTTTTGTATTTAAAATTATAATTTTTATCTTTTATATTTATTTTTAAATCTAAAAAACATAAAAAATAGAAAAACTTGTTATTGCTGCTGGATCCATGCTCGCGGGAGGAGGAGATAGGTGCATGGTAGGAGAGCGCATATGTGCTCCATTTGATATGGTGCAAAACGAATATATATATTTTTTATATAATTGTGTAATATTTATTATAATTTTATTTATTATATTATTATTTTAATTATTAAATTTTTTTTTTAAAAAAAAGGAGCATAAAATTAATTTTTTATTTAATTCACTCTCACTTATCCAATTATTATATTTCTTCCTTCATTACATTACCATACCAAATAGAATTTAAAAGGAGGTTGCGGATTAGGGCCGCATCCCCTTGCAAAACATTCCCTTGGTTGATAGTTTTGTAATTGATAATTTAAAGCTATTGATGGTATTGAGGATAATGGTATTGATGGTGTTTGCTGGCTATTAATCTCTCTTTTTTTGTTACCGATACATATAATAGATAGAAATATGTTGACTAATTGTTGTTTTTCCTTTTTTCTTTTTTCTTTTTCTCATCACGATTTAACATAATTTTGATACTCATTGTCAACATCATTCATTATATCTACCATTGTTATCAAAATCGAATCAAACTGACCAGTTCAACTGAAAAACTAGTGAACTGACATCTTATTCGGTCTGAAAGTTTCTTAGAATTAGCTTGTCTCAAAATCGGTCAAAGTAGGTCAAGAACCAGGTTGAATCGACCAATTTTGGATAAAAATTGACTCAAAATTTATGGTTGAATCCGTCTACAACATCTTCATATATAATCTCACAAAATTGTTCTCGTCACATCTCAAACCCTATCCTCCTGGCTTGATTAGCACTTCACACCTTACCACTGAGACCAACAAATGCCTTCAGTTAGTAAAGGCAATATTTAATCCAAGTCCATAATAGAAATTCAATAAAAGGGAAATTTAATTAATTATATAATATTAATTATTTTGGTTATTAATTAATTAATTAAAATTCAATTTTGAATTTTGCACTTCAAAATTATTTTGTCAGTTATTTTTTTCTTTGGTGGAAAAAATTGAAACTGATAATTTTTAATTGAGTTAGTTTTTATGATTGTGTGATAAGAGTGGCAGAATGTGCATAGAAAAACTCTTTAAGAAAAACTAATCTCTCTCTTTAAAGAGTAACCATAAATAATTTACTCTTCTTCCAAATTGGTGTTTTTGTCGTGAATTAGAAACAGGAGTCTGAATTGTAACTATATCCATTGTGTGGGGCAATACTTTGAAAAATCCATCGATTGCAAGTTATCTAACCCTTACTCTACGAAATTTATGTCATTGGTATTAGGGCTAAGTTAAAGGTCAAATTATTGCTTTCTTATGATAATTTTGTAGTAATTAGACTATTTTTGGTATGTTTGCTATAAAATTAACATGAAATACATAGCTTTAAAATTTGGACATAAGAGGCCATTAGTGGTAGAATATTTTTAAAGACCATTATAGGCCACCATATTTGCACCATAGGAAAGCTCATAAGTAGAAAAACTTATATTAGAAGTTTGAGGAAAAATGGGAACTCAATCAGGGAAAATTTTAATTTTAAACATTTGAATTTCTTATGCTTGAACAGCATTCTTTTAAGGGTTACACTATAGGATGCAAATCTTACACATGTGGAAAGCTTGTGAAAAAAGTTTTTTAATGACATCTAATTTGTCTAAATTGAACAAGAATTAAATGAGTTTAAGGTTTTAAAAATGGCCTTACAAAAACCAAAATTTTAAAAAATTTTTGCAACTTGACAAACAAAGGCTGAAAATGACTTTTCATTCTAGTCTTTTTTTCACCCCCACCACCATTCGACCTATACTTAGTACTAACAGAAAAATAAAGGCAAGAGGGAGAGACTGGTGGGATCACCATAACTACAAAAAGGCTTGTAGGCAACACGTCACCCTAGGCAAGTGTGAGGCCTTTCCTCCTTTTGTTTTTTTAATTTTTTAAAATAGAAAGTTTGTGGCGGCACATGGGGACATGTACCAAGGTCTTTAGAGTTCTTTTTTAGCTCTAAAAATTTTTAAATTCATGAGCCTTATTTTGATATATAATTTGTTTGTTTTTATACTATAATTGGTTATTTTTAATGTATTTTTTGCCTTTAAATGGTAAATTTAGGTATTTAAAATTCATAAAAAATTTGAATTATTAATTAATTGTTTTTACCCCTAATAAGTCATTATGTACCTGAAAACATTCCATATTCACAAAATAGATACCTATGAAAACATTCAAGTTCAATTTATCAGTGCAATTCAAGAAGTGTCTACTTAGGGTAATGATCATTTCTTACAAAATCTATTTGTAAGCATGCTATTTACTCATAGTTTGTGAAGGCCTGAATTTGTTTGGAATAAGACATCAGAACTTTTATCAAAAGACCTTCTCTACAATCCTTTCAATTACATGCACAATATAGGTTTTGATATTACAATATTCTCTTCAGTTATTACTTTAGCTATTTTCTTCATACTTATTCTTGCCTAAAATTTACTGCATGTACATAAATTCTTCTTTGTTACTACACAAACATTCTTAATAAACTTCCTAATTTTGCATTTTAGATTTGTTCATATCTTCATCACTCAAAATTATGTTCTAAATTTCACATGTTAAAATTTGTTCTTATAGTTCAAATTTATTCTTATTGTGTACTTCTTACTTCCATCACTATGCAATTATATTATCTGTTATTGTTACATATTATTTTAACTCATCTTAAACTTATAGAACTATCAACATATCAACACATTCTACCACTCATAAAAACCTTCCTCAAAATTACCTACTTCATATGGCATCATTCCATAGATTTTTTACTCTTATATTTCATATTATTCACATATATTGTTGGTTACATCCATTTTTATTTTTCCTATACTCACATTTACTTGATTTTTAAATCCTTTCATTTTTTTCTACCAAATTATCTATTATGCATAGCTATTAACAAAAGTACAACCATGTTAATTTATTTATTAACTAAGAACTAATATTTCTTCCCATAATAAAGCAAATGTTGCATTGATTGTTGATAAACTCCGTGAGAAAAATGGTAAAAGCTTAAATGACTATTCTTCAATGCCCCTTTCACCTACATCTTTAGTTACTTCTTTTGCTAATAGGCTTATTGTTGAACAGTTGGGCTTTGATAAAGATGCTTTACAAGTAAATGCAATAGATTACTAGCAATCCTGAGTATTGAGCAAAGGTCTGGCTTTGACCACATAATCAATTCAGCTTTGAACAATGATGATGCTATTTTCTTTGGTAATGGTTATGGTGAAACTAGTAAGACTTATCTCTGCAATGCATTGACCTCAGCATTACACTCAAAAAGTGAAATTTTGCATATTGTTACATCCAGTGGGATTGCAGGTATGCTGCATCTTGGTAAAAAATAGCTCACGTAAGATTTACAACATCCATTATCATAATAAAAGATTCCGCTTGTAATATCAAACTAGGTTCTCCAATTGCTAATATGTTGTTAAAAACAAAATTAATTATTTGGGATGAAGCTCCTATGGTTCATAAACACTACTTTGAAACTTTGGATCACATAATAAGAGACATTTTATAGGTGGAGTACCCAAATAGTCAGAGTATGCCATTTGGAGGCAAATCATTTGTTATGGTAGGAGACTTCCCCCTAATATTACGCATCATTTTAAAGGGTACTAGACCTAACATTGTCTCATCTGCTGTTAACTCATCTTACCAACAGAACCATTGTCGTGTGCTTATATTAACTCAAAACATAAGATTACAATCAGGTCAATCTAATATACAGATCAATGAGCTCAGACAATTCTTTGATTGGATTCCTAATTTTGGTGATGGAAAGATTGCTGAACTACATGATGGAGATGTAGACATTGATATTCTTGCAAACTTGCTCATTATATATTGCACTAATCCTATATCTACAATAGTGTCTTTGCCATACCCTTCTTTGATGGACAATATCTCAAACCTAACTTATCTTAAGTATGATGCAATCCACACACACGTACTTGACATTCCTGAGAAAGTGAACATTATATGTTGACTTTGATTCCTAGAGAGCAAAAAGATCATTTGTCCTATGGCATAGTGTGCCAATCAAATGTAAGCAATGATTCATTTAACAATCTTTACATAATTAAATTCTTAAATAACATTAATTGTTTCAGTCTACCACCATACAAGATAACCTTGAAAGTCAAAATTTTGGTCATGTTACTTAAAAACATAGATCAATCCTCTGGCATATGCAATGGAACTTGGCTTATCTTTACCTAACTAGGAACGATGTACGTGAAGCCATGATAATTAATGGAAAAATGATTGGCCAGAAGGTTTTCATCCCAAGGATGAATATCACTCTGTTCGACACAAGGTGGTATTTCAAGTTGAAAAGAAAACAGTTTCCTTTGATAGTCACTCCTTTGCAATGACTATAAACAAAAGTAAAAAATAGTCACCTGCCAATGTTGGATTATATCTACCCAAACTAGGTTTTACTCATGGGTAGTTTCATGTGGCTATCTCTAGAGTCAAAATAAAATCTAGTTTGAAAATACTAATCCATGACATAGACAAAGAACCTTTAATAACAACAAAAAAATGTTTATGCATGCCTATCTAGTTGATAACAAGTGTTGTTTTCTTTATTTTTACCACTCTGTCATATATTTTGTTTTTATTCCTTTACTCCTTTACTTTGTTCAACATATAATCCACCTTCTTCATGACTAAGAATTGTTTTCTATTAATTATTATATTTTTGTACCATCTTTATTATTGCAAACCTATTACCTATGTTCCAAATATACAAGCAATTTACCTTCATTCTGCTTCCTTTTAACCATTACAGGTTCTTCTCTCTTTCCAATTAGCCAAATTTTAACAGGGACATCAAATGATATTGGACTATCTTTGGGTTTCCTCTGTTCTTTAACAATCTTACTAATATCAGATTCTTTGACGTTCCTATTTTTGTTACCAATCTTAACATGCCCAGGTCTACATTTTATATTATATTAATTCCACACTTCTATCATTTAATCCTTTTACTGTTATCGTACAAATAATTTAACCATTATCATAACCTAACCAATTGATTGATATCATACTTGCTGTGGAACCTGTAGTGTCTTCCAGGAATTGTCGCTGCATTTATATTGTATCTGCATGTCATCCATATATGAAGGTATGACTTCCAATTCTGTTTTGCTTACCATCTTACCTGCTTGTTCATCCTTTAGACTACCTACACACTATTCCTTGTGTCTCTTTAACCTTGAATATTTAACAAGTCTTATATGTTATTTCTTGAAGTACTATTATGATATCTTGGTTTAGTTCCAACATTCATTCACTTATCTTACTCTCGATATTTTACCATCACCTCCCACATCAAAAAAATACATCTTTCTCGTTAAAAAGCAACACTATTGGCATTGCATATTATATGCGAAATCATTTGCATAAATTGATGGGGCTAATTTTCCACATTACAGATTTAAATCTCAGTTTGCTACTAATTCAAAAATCTTCTCGTATTCACAATCACACCATTTTCTAGTTAATTTAACCTCTAAGTAATTGCACAAGAGACTCAAATATTCAATATTACTCTCTGAAGTCTTGTGCCATGCCTATTTTGCTTTCTAACTTTATGTGTTTCTACTTTACTTTTCTTCATCTTTTACTTCTAGCAAATCAATGAACATCTGATTTTCCATCTTGCATTTATTTATAACGCAAGTTCTTACTCTTCATTCCATTAATCAACTTCGATCCAACTCTTTACAATGGTCGATTTTTGTTACGTTTTTTAAACATGCCCATTACGGCAATTTATAATATGAAATCTGTCCTCCTTTCATTTATTTGTTTGACTGTGATCCTATACAGGAATTAACCATTATAACATTGCACTGAAGTGCCTGATTATATACTCCACGCTGAATCTGCACGACATACCAGGGATGGTCGCTTCATTCATATTTACTGTCCATGTTGTCCGCACATGAACGTCCCACCTACCAATTTGCTCGAGTGCCTCTTTTTCCTGCTTGTAAATGCACAGGACATCAATTATTCAGCGACCTGTACTGTGTTTTGTGCAACCATGTATAACGTACATTCATTTCCTGGGAAATCCCATGTTGATTTGGCTTATAGGAAGAGTACATTTGCTTCAAATCTGTGTTCCAACTCTTTGATTGAAAACTCAGATGATTTACGCATTTTCCAGTCAAAAGGTTTGTTGATACTTCTTCTTTCTATGTTACTGCTCCAGCTTCAAACCTCTTGATCCCTCTTAACTATATATGTAAATGACTACTTGAGTTTTATGTTTGTGCCCTCTACTTAAAGCTTCTTGTCACTAATATGGTTTTGCATTTAAATTGGATTTCAAAAGTTCTTCGTTGTTCAACCTCAACAGCATAATTACCACATGAACCTAATAATTACAGTTTTCTTACCTTTCGACAACAATATTTTAGAAGATCAAGTTAAATGGACAGGGACTGTACTTATTGTGATGATTTTATATTTTTCTTGTTATAGTAATTGTTCTTTACTCCCCATTATTAAATAATGCGCAGATGTTTAGTATTTGTGTCCTAGGTGTCTTCCACCAGTTTTATTCATTTTGAAACTCATCCTTCCATATCTCCCTCCTCTCCTATCAATATACAAAAACTTTTTCAATTGAGTTAGAACATAACTGTTAATACGATTAATGCACCGATACCTTGATTCAAACTAAAACTCTTTATTACACTTTTGGTCCAATTCATTTTCCATGGTGTCTGAGCATAGAACTTACTCTACATTATTCAACACTGCAATCTTTATTCCAATTTTTTTACATTTTTTGTTTATATATATATATATATATATCTACACACATAAAAAACTGTATTTACATTCATTTCAAATTAACCAGTATTATGTAATAAACTTGTGCATGGTCTCAACACTAGTTTTCATAAAAATATAATATCAGCTCCTTAATTTTGTTATTTTCTCATATGTATATATAATTATTTAAACATATTAAATTGACTTCTCTTATTATACCTTTAATTAACTCTTTTCTTTGTCAATGTGGTACATCAAATTTCACACAATATTACAAAGAAAAAAAAAATTATATACAATTTCTTATATTTTTGGCATTATAATGTTTAATCAAAACATGAAAAATATAAAAGTTTTTTAATAATAATATGATAATTGTATAATTTTTGCAATTAAATATATGAATTTTTAATTAAAATTTTTAATTATTATATTTTAACTGAAAAATTACACTTATTATATTTTAATTAAAAAATTTAATATTAAAAAAATAACAAATTAAACCTAAATCTAGATCACAAACTACATAACGACCCCATCACCTTCCTATATGGTTTGAAGCAGACAAACGTCATCCCCCCTCTCTTGCTAGAAGACTGAGGGCAATGCCATGAACCACCGAGGCTTAACGTAACTAGATCACTTAATGAGTTTAAGGAGCATATAATTGGATTAGATAATTCAATTTATTTGTTTAATTTAAATATTTTTGTGGGTAATTGAGTTCAAAGTCTAAAAATTTGAGAATTCAATGTAGACAAGCTTGGACTTTGAATTTGTTATCTCCTGATAAAGGCTGGTTGGCACTTGACCCAAATGAGACAAAAATGTTACATAATTTAGATTCTTTTCAATAAAAACCACATCATATTAAATGGAGCTCACGTTTCTCTTGCAATGTATAAATGTGAGACTCATTAACAATTAATGAAATGTTTTCATTAAAAAAAATGTGAGTAATTGATTGATGAAAGAGAAATTCTGATAAAATAAAAAGAAATGTGAGTCATATTTAATGTGATTTGATATGTTTTTATTGAAGAGGATATAAATGAGTTAACATTCGATGAATATATAAGAACTTCTCTAATATGAGAACCAAATGACGTAAAAAGAGGATGAGATGGTGGAAGGTAAAGACTAAAGCGTGAACAATTTTTCTTTGAGACAAGGAAGAAAAAAACTAAAATTGCAAACTATATTTTAGAAATAAATAGATTTAAGTATAATTCTTTACATCTTTGTTATAAGATTTTTTAATAAAATTATAATACGTGTAAATTTTTTTTTTAAATATCTAATTATATAATGTTGAGTTGTAAAAATTATATACTTATTTATAAATATCATACAGATATTACATTTTAATTAAATAATTTAGTAGCAAAAATATAAAAAAAATTACATATTAATTTTTTCCTTTTGGAAAAGCCAATTGGCTAGGGAGGACGGAGCGATGCTGATTAACCAATACATCAGAATCAACTTTTGGGCTCAAGGCCATAATAGGCCTGAAAACATTGATCGATACAGACATGTTTCTGAAGTTAAACAAAAAAAAAGTGGGTAAGGCTCGGATTTCTCATGGGCTTTTCTCGGAGATGAAACAAATAATACATAATTTAATCACTTGTTTTAATTGACTCTTAGCTGAAGTGATATTAATAACTATCATAATAGGTTGTCTTTCCTTTAGTTGGGTTAATATATATATATATATATACATACATATAATTTAAGTTTTAATTTTGAATTTAGAATTCAATTTAGGCTTTTAAAATGAGTTTAGGTTTTATGGAAAAAAAATAGTCTTCAATATAATCTAGCTCCAACATTAAATATATCTTTTAATAAGTTTTTAAAATATGAGTTTGACTAGTTTCTAAAATAAGAATATAAATTTTTTTTAGAAAATTTTTATTTAAAAAGGTATATTGTTTTTAAATTTTAATATATAAAAGATTTTAATAATTTTTTTAGCAAAAGTTTAAACGTAAAATTTCTTACCAATTATCCACACCCATCAATTACTAGTTCACACTTTAAACTCATTTTTTTTTATCCAGAAACCTTGGCTTGTTCCTTCATTGGATATAAGTGTAAAAAAATCTTGACGTATATGAATCCAATCCCTTTCTCATTCGTTTCCCACTTCATTCTCCAAAAGCCTTGTGTCTCTACAAAAGAATTGCATTTTTAGACAAAATTTTTGATGTAAAATTTTTTATAGTCACAAAGTCTATCGCAAAATTTGTTTGTGACAAAATTTTAAGAATTAGAGATGGATTTTCTCTCTCTCTCTCTCTCTTTTATTCATATTTTCTTTTAGTGACTTTCAATTTTTTTGGAGGTTAATTTAGGCTATGCTTGAATGTATCTTTTTTTGGAAATCCAATTAGATAATGTTTGGTAAACTGGAAAGGTAAAATGAAGAAAGAAAAAGGAAGAAGGAAATGAGAAATTTTAAGCATGTTTGGTACACATAAGGTCTTCCTTTGGGAGAGAGCGTTGCAACGTCTGGAAGGGTATCTTTCGCTGGGCCGTAGGAAAGAAACATTTTTCTAAGTCGTTGTTTTATTATTATTATGATTATTATTATTATATCAATTGTGACTAACTAAACAATAAATTAGAATAGCGTTTTATCTTTTTTTCATGTCTTTTAAGTAATAAAATTTTATTTCATTTTTATTTTTCTTCCCATTTCCATTCCTTCTAAAATTATTCCAAGGGACCAAACATGATTAGTGATAAAAGATGTATTGATATTTGATAACCATGCAAATGAAAATGATGGGAGACCCGATCGCAACGAAATTTGACGACATCTTAAAGCAGTACTATAAAAAGGTAGTTGTCAAGTTGTGATGTTTGAGAGTCGAGGATCCCTAATCACACGTCACAACCAAAGTTTTCAATTCACAAATACTTTTAGTTAGTTGTTTGGTGGTCCATACCAATATATCTTATAAGGCACTCACTATGGTTTCTTTTTTCTTACTAACCCCTCTTCCTTTCCCCTCTTAACCCTTGATGAAACATTAAGCAGAAATGATTTCTTCTGATATAATGAATTTAGAATAAAGGTATATTAAATATCATAAAAAGCGTGCCTGAGTACGTGGAGATTTTATTTCTTGAAAATTATTCTATATATTAAACTTTTTTCCTTTTTTTTTTTTATTGTATACATACTCGTGCACCTTTTTTTTTTAAATTGAAAAAAAGGAGCAACTAGAGTCGTTCCTCCAATTATTTACATGTTTATTAATATTCTATAGAGCATCCACACGTTGATTAATTACCTAATTTTCCATATTTTATTTTAGAGAAAAGATTCTTATAGTTTTACTTAATTTTTAATTTAATTTTTATAATTTAAAAATTTATAATTAAATCTGTATAATTTAAATAAATTTTAGTTTAATCACTGTCATTATGTTTTGTTTAATTTGTTTTGTTTGTTTTTTCAACAACAAATCCCGGTCTCAACGAGTCTAGCGAAAATGGGAAGAGCAAAATTATACACGTGATCTTACCTTGTACGGAAAAGTCAGGAGTAGCTATCAAGGCAAATCCCACATAACAAAATTCACTTGCCGAAATTACCCCTCCCGGGATATAATCATACACGTGTCTCCTCCTTAGGTATCCACGTCACCCAACCGGGACCACTCTGAGTCGGTCGGTAACCTTCAGCTGCAGTAACAATTCACAAAACTCCTCACCTGTGCAAACAAGACTAACAAACCCATCTCCGTCAATCACCACCCCCACCACCACCTTCTCCTCCTTCTCAGTGTGAATCAGAGCGAAAAACCAGAAAATCACTTCCACGTCGCAATCTATAATTTGATTCCATTTTCTTTAACCGCTTTGCAATCCCCTACGGTAATATATACGGATTGCTTGAAACGTTTCCCTCCACCGAATGAAATTTTGCATTTCGGAGTTCGCAATTTTCTTATGCACGGTCGGGATTTTGTCACTGGGCAACTGAATTCGGGATTCCGAGCTTCGAGGACATGACTTTGCTGCGCAAATTGTTCTTTCGTAAGCCCCCCGATGGGCTTCTTGAGATCTGTGAGAGAGTTTATGGTACTTTTTTCTTTGCAAACTCTTCTCTTCTTTTTTTGGCTCTTTTCCTTTTCTCTTTTGATTTCGTTGGTTGGATACAGTGACAAGAAATTCGCTCATGGATAATTCGTCAAGTTGTTTTAGGATCATTAGGTCTCTGGTTGGTGGTTTGGGAAATGCGGGAAAGTGATATGACGGAGGGTCAGAATCAGAATATTCTTTTTTTATTTTCTTTCTCGACAGTTTTTTCCCTTGAGTGGATTGATGGGACATGGCTATGCACTCTGATATTCCCTGCCAAAAATGGAATAAATGGTTGGCAGCAATTTCATAGCTTGCAGTTTTAGGAGAAATGAAGTTTAGCAATTGAATATGTATAGAATATGAAAGGGGGATTTCAGCGTCAGATCCTCTACTGTTGGCTCCCTCTGCAGCAGAAAAAGTTGAAAGAAGAAGAATGGGTGAATGAGTTTATTTTAAAATAAAAATGAAAAAAAAATTCAAAACACACCTATTTTTCTGCTAACTACACCAACAGCACATAAAGCTCAACAGCAGAGGATCGATTTTCGGTGATTTCATTTTTAGTTAGTAAATGTTGCACATTTTATTTGTATGTGCAGTTTTCGACTGCTGCTTCACGACGGATGCTTGGAATGAAGAAAACTATAAAGTCTACATGGACGGGATTGTTGGTCAACTTCGAGAGCACTTGCCTGATGCTTCGATCTTGGTCTTCAATTTTCGCGAGGAAGAAACAAAGAGTCAGATGGCTAACATCTTGTCTGAGTATGACATGACTATTATGGACTACCCTCGGCAATATGAGGGCTGCCCAGTGCTCAAAATGGAGGTCATCCACCACTTTTTACGGTCAGGTGAAAGTTGGCTCTCACTTGGGCAGAATAATGTGCTGTTGATGCATTGTGAACGTGGTGGTTGGCCGGTTTTGGCTTTCATGCTGGCTGCACTCTTGATTTATCGGAAGCAATATAGTGGAGAACAAAGGACTTTGGATATGGTTTACAGGCAGGCTCCACGTGAGCTTTTGCATTTGTTGACACCATTAAATCCTATTCCTTCCCAACTGCGGTATCTGCAGTATATTTCAAGGAGGAATGTGGCCATAGATTGGCCTCCTTTGGACAGGGCACTCACGTTGGACTGCATCATTCTCAGATTTATCCCAAACTTTGATGGCGAAGGTGGATGTTGTCCAATATTTCGAATTTACGGACAGGATCCTTTTCTTACAGATAAAACTCCAAAAATCCTGTACTCAACACCAAAGAAAAACAAAACGGTCCGAGCTTACAAGCAGGTGAAATGATCTCATTCTTTACATTCATTACTCTGGCACTCTTGGTCCCTCCTTTTAAAAAGTAGGAAATTTTCTTGTCTATTTGTGGATAAAAGAAGAAAACTAGGTCAAGAAATTCTTTTCTTTCTTTAGGCTATTTCAATTTGTTGATGATGTTCTAAGAGGCTGTACTTCATAGGGGGCAGGCACTGATTGCATATATCAAAACGACTATGGGATTTGGAGTTCTGTTTTGCAGATAAGCAAACAAATATTTATGGATATAGACCAAATACTAGAGGTTGGAATTCTTAGCATCAATATTTTCTCAAGAACATTTTCTCAACTGATAAAAGAATATGATTTTATTGTGGATAAATTTGAGTAAACTGGGAGTAGCTGTACCCAATTTTTCAAAAATAGGCCTCTGTTATGCAATTTTGGAGGGTTTGGTTTATCCATCATTGCCTGTTTCACTTTCATTCTTTTTGAGTTGCGGAGCCCTTTAAATTGTGGTACAGAATTGCAAATAGTTCATAAACCTATTATTCTCATAATTGAGTTGAGCTTGGGCAATTAAATTCTGAAAGCTCAGAAGTCCAGGAATATAAATGTTAGACAGTACATATATTGCTGAAGAGCATGTAGTGTCTCATTTATTTTTGACAAACGCAGGAGTTTCATTTTAGGATGGGTCTTAGTCTGTTATCCAAGAGGCTGCACCAGTGAGGCCATCATTGGAACCAATTTCCCACTAATATAAAGGAAAAAACAGAAGGAAAAAAAATTTAAGCAAAAGAGAAGGAATGAAAAGTTTGTATACTCTCCATTTAGTATTGGGGATACAAGGGTTTCTTGAGGGAAATGTCAGCATTCAGCAGATCTTGTCAAATTCCAACATGGCTTCTTGGCCTTAACGATCCAGATGAGTTCAGAAGGGGGCCATTCTTTTGAATTTTAATCTGCTGGAATGCTAATAGTGTACTTAATATTGTGCCACAGCTTATTTTTTTCATACAAGATGAACTAGAATCAAGCCCTAGTTTTGTGATTGTTTTGGAATTCCTTACTACTGTGTTGCAGGGAGAGTGTGAGCTAATTAAAATTGACATTAACTGCCATATCCAAGGTGATGTTGTGATTGAGAGCATTAACTTGAACAGTGACATGGACCGCGAATGGATGATGTTCCGAGTCATGTTCAACACAGCTTTTATTAGGTCTAATATATTGATGCTTAACCGGGATGAAGTTGACATTTTATGGGATAGTAAAGATCACTTCCCCAAGGATTTCAGAGCAGAGGTATATCTCTGTTTACCAATTTTAATTGTGGTAGTTGTTTGAGGTCAGATATTTGTAATATGAAATTTATTCTTTGGTTTTTGTTTGCATTAAGATCCTTTTCTCAGAGATGGATGCTGCTGCTGCTGTTATTGCGGATGGTACCTCATGCTTTGAGGAGAAGGAGGGACTCCCAGTGGAAGCATTTGCCAAAGTTCAGGAGATCTTTAACCACGTGGACTGGTTGAATCCCAAGGCAGATGTTGCTCTAAATGTACTCCAACAAATGAGTGCTTCAGCTATCATACATGAGAAGTTGGATACAAGTTCTGCTGCTCAGCATGCAGATACTGGGTATTTATTGCATGAAACAGGTCCTAAAGTGCCTCAGGGGAAAAAGAATGAAGCAAAAAGATTATTGTCCTCGACTAAGCAATCCGTGGATAATGATATGAGTGAAAAAGGGAATGAGCCTGTGAAGATTGGTGCTTCTCCACAACTACCTGGCAGTTCTGACATTATCTGTCAGAACATGCCTATTACTTCTGTGAGAACCTCAGAGTCCAGTAAATATGTGACAAGTTCTGCAAAGCTTCACATAAAACCACAGGTGGATGATCTTGCCTTGTCTGGTTCTGTTGATACTTCTGGTGTATCACTTTCACCAAAAACACCTCCACTGCATCCTTCCTTGATTAGTAATTCTAAAAAGGCTCATGATACTCCTCCCAACACACCATTACCTCCTCATCATCTTTCCCCTTTGGAACCAGGTGATCCTGTTACTGGAGAAACTGAAGCCCAATCACAGGACAGAAGTCAGACATCTATTTTTAGCTCTATATCTGGAGCTCCATTATCAAGTGTCTTTCCAAATAAGTTGCCTCGTGATGCTGCTTCCCATCCTTCAGCTTCAGCAACGACTTCAACTCAGCCACCTTCTCCTCCTACAACCCCTCTGAAGGATATTCTACCTGTTAGACCTGCTTCATCCACTTCACAACCTCCAACACCACCTACTCCCTCAACACCTCCTCAAAAGGAGCATAAACTGGTTAGAGCTGTACCACCCCCTCCTCCACCACCTCCACCTCCTCTGCAGAAAGAGCAACCACTGGTTAGAGCTTTGCCTCCTCCACCTCCACCACCTCCACCAAAGGAGGAACCACATGGTCGACTTGGACCCATTCCTCCCCCACCGCCTCCTCTAAAGGATGAGCCATATGTTAGAACTGGACCAGCTCCCTCCCCCCCACCTCCTCTAAAGGAGGAGCTACCTGTTAGAGCTAAGCCTCCTCCTCCTCCACCTCCTCCATGTCTTTCTGGGAAAGCTGCAGATCCAACCATAGCACCACCACCACCACCACCACCACCACCACCACCACCTCCTCCTCCTCCTCCGGCAGCACTTTCCTCCAAGCTCCCTAATCCTTCATTGCAGAATTCTTCACCTCTTCCTGCTGCTCCTAATGCTCCGCCACCTCCAGTTCCCTTTAGTAAAGGAGGTCTAAAATCAGGGAATAATCTTTCAGGATTTAGCTCTGTTGGTGGTGATGGAAATAGTGTGTCAAGTACAACAGGACCTCGAGGACGAATTCTATCACGTACAATAAGTAGTTCAAAAAATCAAAATAAAAAGTTGAAGCCATTGCATTGGCTGAAAATATCTAGAGCAGTGCAAGGAAGTCTGTGGCACGAGGCACAGAAATCTGGTGAAGCTTCCAAGTATGTCTGATTTGGCTATGTTGTTCCATTTTCTATGGATGATGGTCATTTTATTGTTCTAGTGTCTCACATGTTCTCTGCTTCTATTATCTTGATGCAGGGCCCCAGAGATTGATATGTCAGAGCTTGAGAGTCTCTTCTCAGCAGCAGTCCCAAGTTCAGGCCCTGCCAAGAAATTAGGTGTCAGCAGCTCAGTTGGGCCTAAATCTGATAAAGTGCAACTGGTAATCTATCTTCATTTTCAAGTTGTGCAGAGTGTTTATGCTCATTTACATCAAATGGTTGTATCTATGTGATAGGCAAATGCTGGAAAAATAATTGCCCAGAAATGTATTATGTAGTAATGATTTCACACACAACCGCTGTATGAATTACTTTATCATTAAGTTGCTTGGTGTCATCTTTCTTCTTGTCACTAAATTTTTGAATTGACAAAGTGAAGTTTCCAGTGCGATGCGCTAGAGTATGTTTGAAAATTATCAGAATAATACAAGTATATAACCAACCCATCTTGGAACCAGTGTATTCTGTAGTTTTTTCTTTAGATTACATATCATGGAACAATGATAATTTACTTGCTCAGTATGGCATGTGAAATAGTGAATATTTATCTGTCTGGTGCAGCTTCTAAAATAGACTTTATATATCATTTTCTTGTTGACATATATCTTGTTTGGCCATGATTGAAAGGTTACATTGACTATACCATTTATATGTGATTAATATCAATAATCTTTGTAGATTGAGCACAGGCGAGCATATAATTGTGAAATCATGCTTTCAAAAGTGAAAGTGCCATTGCATGATTTGATGGTAAGATTGATGTTACTTTTATTGGCTTCAAGAAAGTAGTATAGAAAACGAACTAGCTCTAAATAATGAGGAGTGCTACTTTGAAAGAAAACTATTGCTTGATTACTGGTCAAAACTTTTGACTCAAAAGACAGCTTTGTTCTGTTGATTCATATATACAGTTTATCTGCACTTTCACTCAAGAATATAAAGTTTATGTGCAATGTATTAGTGACGTGTGCATATGAAACTGAATAGTGTTGATAATTTGTTGGAATAAGCTGTTTAAAAGAGGTATCACTGCCTTTTTCTTTTTCTTTTTTTAATTTAAAACAAAAAGCTCTTTAATTTTTTTCCCTTTAACTTGGTAGTGCTATCTTAATTTATGGGAAAATTGTAGTAGAAAATTTTTACTAGGTTCTCAAATTTGTTTATAGCACGCCAATGAAAGCTCAATTGACCCCTAACCAAGCAATGTTATTCCATGCTTGCAAACCCCAACTGCTGCAAACAGATTTAGGGCCTGTTTGGTTGGATGATGTAAAAAGGAAGGAAATGTAAAAAATGAATAGGTAGAATAGGAAATTACTTTTGTATCCCTATTTTTAAAAAGGTGGTTTTATGGTTAAAATAATAATTTGATGGTTAGGATAATAATTAGAAGGGTATCATAAATATGACACAAATTATATAAATGTGTTATGTCTACTTTGCGTGCAACCAAACAGGCAATTATAGTGCTAACTTAATTTGCAATTTTTTCTTTATCCATTTTTTTTTTCATATTGTCAAACTATCTTCATGAATTAATGAGTGCTAATTATTTTTCTTTTTGGGTCAATTATGTCTTGTTTGGAATATTCACAGAGCTCGGTGCTAGCACTTGAGGACTCGGCACTAGACATTGATCAGGTTGAAAACCTCATAAAGTTTTGTCCTATGAAAGAGGAGATGGAATTACTCAAGGTTGGTGGATGATTGTGATTAAATAATTTGCTGAGTTCAGGATAACTAACTTTTACTGTACGTTATTTTTATATGTCTGTAACCTTTTGTTGAAAGTTAAGTTCAAGTACCTTAATATGATGGGTCGCTTCTTTCTTTCCAATTTTGTTAACTTCTACTAATTGTGGTGAAGGGTTATTCTGGAGAAAAGGAGAAGTTAGGGAGATGTGAACAGGTATGTAGGTTTCACTTCCTTCACACATTATTATTGTCACAGGGCTATAAGCCTATAAGTGATAAGGAGTTATGAATGCAGTTCTTCATTCATATTGATTATTATTTCTTCATTAACTTATCATTACAGTTCTTCCTAGAGTTGATGAAAGTACCACGGGTGGAGTCTAAGCTCAGAGTGTTTTCGTTCAAGATTCAGTTCCACTCTCAGGTGAAAAAAATAAAAAAAAGGCTGCCACATATCTGCATGCTTACAAAAAATGGCATTCATTTGATGTAGAATCTGACGCTGTAAATATTTTATGTAGGTTTCTGACCTTAGAAAAAGCCTGAATATTGTAAATGCTGCTGTAGAAGAGGCACGTTATCCTCTTTTATACTTAAAACCTCTTTCTAGCAATTGGTTTTCTAACCATCTTCATTTCTTTGTTGGTGAGAAATAACATTCTAGATTTTTTGTGATGATTATTATCAGATCAGGAATTCTGTCAAATTGAAGAGAGTAATGCAAACGATACTATCTTTGGGAAATGCTTTGAACCAAGGAACTGCTAGGGGTAAGTTAACATAGATGTATGAGGTATGTAGGTTGAATGCACCATTAACCGTGCAAATTCCTATAGCATAGAAAATTACCACTTTGTTAAGAACATATTTGTAATTTAAAAAATTTAGACCACTTATGTGCTATGTTGGTCGCTGATAGCCCAGCATTAGAAGGCCTTCATGCCTGGCACGCCTTCCATAGATGCCTTGTTTATTTCAGGGTAAAAATGCCATCTAATATGTGTAAATATAATCTCTACACTTCTTTGTTGTTTACCTCTTTACCCTAGGGCATGTTTGGATGGAGAATAATGGAGGGGAAGATTTCATTGTATCTTTCTCCTCCTTCGGGAGTTTGTTATAGAGAGGGGAGGAGAAAGAAGGATTTTCAACTAACCTATCATTATCCTCTAAAATCTTTCTTCCTTTATAATTTTAAGCCCCCCTTCCTCCACCACACAATTTGGAGGGTTTTGAAGGAGAAATGAACCACTATGTTAATACCTGTAGAAGGGTGTGCACGTGCGCATAGATACACTTGTGTGTATGTGTGTGTATGTAACTTCGGATATAACTATAAGCAGATATATCATCAATCCCCCAATCTCATTATAGTTTATTTTCTCCCATCTTTTAGGCTCTGCTATTGGATTCAGATTGGATAGCCTTCTTAAACTCACTGAGACACGTGCACGGAACAACAAGATGACTCTCATGCATTATCTTTGTAAGGTGCGTATTGATGCTTATTCATTTTTTCCCTTCCTCTTTTTTTTTGGGGGGGTGGTGGTGGGGAAGTATGATTGTCTATTCTTATGTTAACTGGGGTTCATATTTTGGATAGCTTTTCTTGTATTTCTATTGAAAGAATTTTGCTTCCTTTAGTAAAAGGTAATGTTTTGATCTAATGCTTACCCATAGGTGTTGGCTGACCAATTACCAGAAGTTCTAGACTTCTCTGAGGATCTTGCTAACCTAGAGCCTGCAGCAAAGGTTCTGGATTTTTCTAAGGATTTTCATTTTATTATGTTGGAATTATAGTGATGAACTTTTTAATATAATGGGCATTTTTTAGCACTAACATGTATAACTATACCAGATCCAATTGAAGTTTTTGGCAGAGGAGATGCAAGCTATAAGCAAAGGATTAGAGAAAGTTATCCAGGAACTTTCAACCTCTGAAAACGATGGTCCTATATCAGAAACATTCCGCAAGGTGCTTTAAGAATCATGCCTTTTTTTCTTTTATAAGTTTGAAACAGTTCAAGTTAGTCTGAAGTCACTAATGCTGTCTTTTCTTCTTGTTGATTTTTGCTGCATCAAGTTATGGATTTGCACAAATAATTATCCTACAATAATTCATCTATATTAATAGGCCTTGTTCTAACTCTGATACTAGGGCTGGTTTGTGAATAAGTTGCCCCTTACAGAATTGACCTACCTTTTCATTACCCTCATTCTTTGCTGTACTTTGCATAAGACTGGCAATTGAAAGTTTAGAGCTAGGAAATTTGTAAATTATGGTGTGGCAGAAGAAAAATTACAGTCCACTAAAGAACAATTGTTGAGTCCCATGGACTGGAGACTGACACTGAAGCTTGTCGATGATTGGTCTAATGTGAGAGTTTGTAAATTCTGACTTTAGGTGAATTTGGGAAGGTTGAATGGTGCATATTCTGTTGGTTAGAGGTTCCAATATTTGATTGCCTCTGAGCATATCAACATGAAGAATCTTTATCATATGCCAATATATGATGTTAAAACCCTATATATGTTCCTTATTTAATAATGCTTATTAACTTGCTTTTAATATCAAGTTTCTTTATTTATTTGCATGCTGTTGCATAGTCGGTCTTCAAATTATTACTTTTTTTTTCAGAATTTGAGAGATTTCCTCTGTTCTGCTGAAGCTGATGTCCGATCATTGGCTTCATTATATTCTGGCGTGGTAGGCATTTGAGCCTATGTTTTGAAAGATCTTTTAGACCATATAAAAGCTGTTATTTACTTCGGAGAGTCCTGTATTTTACAGGGTAGGAATGTGGACGCATTGATTCTTTATTTTGGTGAAGATCCATCTCGCTGCCCTTTTGAGCAAGGTGTCTTTCTGTCTTAATGCAATTTGCCTCTTTTGTAGCCTATACAATAAGCACACCTATGTCTAGTTTATGGTTATGATGTTGAAACCTTGTACTTGAGATTATAATTCCAAAGAGTAGGTTGCTGCAGAGATTGAGATAATTTATTTGTGCTTCTACTACACTGGACATCATTTTTTAAGCCTTGATTCTATACTCCCGTTTCATGTTTGATTATGATTTATTAACTAGCTTTATTATGCAACTTCGAACTCTCAAATGGGATTTTTACTTGATGGAGAAAAAATTATAACGGCCTCATTGTGCAAGCAAATTTGTTTAAAGCTTATTTTTGTCCTGGAGTTTTACTAAATTGGAAGCCCTAGGTGATGATTCCTTTAAAACTAATTCTCCTGTTTTATGTCAAGTTCTAGTGAGGTACCCTCTTTCCAGTCCTAATCTGATGCAGTGACATTGCCACTCTGTTAATAGAAGTGTATTCCTTTCAAGAAAAGAAAAATGCTTTTGTCATTTTATGACTTTATGTACAAAATCTTTGCTAGAAATGCCAGTATGAAAGTCTAATGCACTTAGTTGATCTTTTATCAACTACTACTGCTATTATCGGAGAGTATTTTCCTACTAATTTTTTCCCCCCTCTTACCTCAGTTGTCACAACTTTGCTCAACTTCACGAGGATGTTCAACAAAGCCCATGGAGAAAATTGCAAACAGCTTGAGCTTGAAATGAAGAAAGCAGCTGATAGTGAGAAAAGGATATGTGAATCAGAGAGGATATTACCTACCGCAATCCGGACTGGCAATGTCAAGTGATCAGTAATTAGATGAACTACTAGCTGTGAGCATTAGTATATAGCTTGGCAAGAACTTTGGACAGGGCCAGAATGGCTGATGATGTTGAACAAGCATGTATATGGCACAAGTATTAGAATCTGCATTGAAGACCAAAATGTAGGAGCTCATTATACTGCAAAAGTGAGGTAAAACTCTGAACTAGGGTCTGCTCAATCTAGTTGATTTAAACTTTTTTTAAAATAAATTTTTTAATGTCATTTTACTTTCACTGATTTTATGCATTTGATTTTTGTTTATCTTATGGCAGAGGTAGCAGATCTTGCATGATCTTGTTCTTTATCAGCCAACTTGTAAATATCTTCGCTCAGAAAATGTATCGTTGTGCGTAATTTCCAAGAAAGAAGGGATTTATTGTTTTCTCTCCCTTCAGATTTTGTTCTCCATGTTAGCAACACAGGTTTTACAGCTTTAAATGAAAATATTTGAATGTCATCTTGTATAGTTGATAACCACCCCCCCCACCCCCCCCCCCCCCCCCCCCCCCCCCCCCCCAAAAAAAAAAAAAAAGACAAAAACAAAAACACATACACACAGAGACAGTAATCGTCATTTAATGGAAGAATGAACTTTAGAGCATAACATTCCTTCCTTGTTATTAGGGATATTGAAACGTAAGGGTTTGGTGGCCCGGAAAAGGCGACTAAAACATTTTGGTTCCAAAAATATATAAATTTTCTCAATGTGCCTTCTTTTTAATTCTTCTCAGTTTAGTACTTCAATTATTCATTATTTTCTAATGATGTATTTAAGTCAACTGGAATGATCTTGTCTCAATCAAAGTAGTGTGACTTCTTTTGTTAACATATTCATTAACGGACAAGTTTAAATTGATAGAAAATGAATGAGTGAAATATTGAATTGAGAAGAACTAAAGGAGATCAAGTTGGGAAGGTTTACATTTAGGTAAAATAGGTGGATAGTCTGAAGTTGAACCCAAAGAGTTATTTTATTGTCGGAGGATTACAAATTTGAATCCTACCACCATTTGGTGAATTCCTTTGTAGAACAACCAAGTCAAGAAACCCAGTAGTGTGGTTCTGGATCCCCAAAAAGCAGAATAAGTTTCGTTTGTAGGCGAAAATGTCTGGTCGATATTTGTAGCGTTTATCAAACACGGATATATTCTGTGGGGATTGAATATGAACTGTAATACTACATTATAGTTATCACCGTTTTTGCTTGCAAAAAATGCTGTTTATATGGCATATTCTAAAATCTGAATCGTCTATTACTTGCTGCGCACATAACGGTATCTTATAGCTGAGTGATTGAGAGAGAGAAGAAAGAGTAAGTGAAAGAAAAAGAAGTAAATTTTATATATGTTTTTATTCTTTTATATCATTTTCTATCTCTTTCCAACAAAATAAGGCATTGAACAAGATACATACTATATATATTTTTTATATATCAAAGCACCAAGCCTTATAAATAAAAATTTGAATATAGATTTCAACTTAAATTATTGCTGGGTTTGGTTAGAGAAGCTAAACACCCCCCCGCGGGGGGGAAAGAATTCTCCAAATCTGAGGTAGATTCAAATTCCAATGAAGAGGATGACTACTGTGTTTGGTCAACTGCAACCACGTTCTGTTGTAATATACTTTTAAATTTTAATAAATGAATTGTTATAAAAATATTCAAATAACAAAATAATTAAAATATTCTTTTTTACAATTATAATTTTAAAATATATTTTAACGTCTTCCCACTTGATCTAAATATGAATTACAAGATAGCATATTTATAAGTAAGTTAAACATATATTACAGGAGTCAGAAAAAGTGAGTATTATTTTTTGTGTATCACATACAATATATTTAAGATTTATAGGGAGTATCTTTGTGAATAAAACTTAAATGTTCAGTTCTAAATTCAAATGTTTGTTATTTATGCAAAATATATACAAAAATATATAGAGGCAACAAATTATAGCTTAAAATTTTATTATTTTATATACTTTAATTAGACTAAATATGGTTTAATACTTATTAGAGGCATATGATCCTTAAACCCTTTAGAATGCATCTCTTTAGTTAAACGACCATCTAATATTTATTTTGTCTAAATATGTTATATAATCACTTGATCAACTTTAACTTATTCTCTTAAGGATAAGTATTTGATATCGATATGTTTATTTTGATTCTTACTTTTGTTATTTTTAACTAAGGAAACACAGTTGTATTATTATAGTATACTCTAATGGATTTGGATAGGAACGAAACTAGAAAAAATTAGTGGGGAGCAAAATCTTATACTTAATAAGAGAATTAATAATTACTAGAAATACAATTTTATGTAATTATTAAATTAATGTAATAATAAAATTTACTAAAATTAAAAAAGAGAGGCACATATAATAAAAAAATAAAGAAATATAATAACAACAAAATAAATATAGCTACGGTAATGCAAATAAGATATATATTAAAAATGATACAAAATGTATTAGTTATTAGGATTATATTCTTTGATTTTTAATGGAATATAATTAATCTATAATATTCTTTATAGGGAAATTCTTTGTAATTTCATTCTCAATATAAATAGTTAAATTATTTGCAAGAGTTTTATTTTCCATTTTAATATGAATCCCTATTTTCAGTAAGTGGAAAGTATGGTTAAAGAAACAAAATAGAAAAGAATTTTGTGAAAGTGTGAGAATCAAAGAGTGAAAATTATATTATTAATTATTTTTAAAGAATGGAGATAAGAAGCTTTTTGGATAAGCTATAATATATTTTATTTGTTTTATAAAATTTACTTTTATGATCAATATAATAAACAACTATGTTTTTAAAATCATGTTTTTAAAATTATACAATATTAAAAAAGCAAACAAAAAATTTTAAAGGCGTAAATTTAAAAATTTTAAACAAAAATAATATTATATATATTTACATAATACATATAAAAAATTTTTTAAGGGGGAAAAATAAGAAACAAATTTAGTTTCTATAGTGGAAGTAACTATTGAGGACTGTTTTGCGCTTCTACAAGAGATAACTCTCTTAGTTAGCAAAAAAGTATATTCAAATGCACACTTCTTTGTGTCAATACATCTCGCCAAATCTAAATATAAATAACTAACATTTTCTAAATTGTCATTTTCTACTATAATTAATCATATAATCTTTAGTACCTTAAAGGTACTTCATAATTTTGTTTATAGCTTTCCAATGGTCATTGCCTGAACTACTTTGATATCCTCTGAAAATGTCCACAGCAAAAGTTATATCAAGCTTTTATGCAAACCTGTGTATATATAAAGCTTTCAACTGCTAAAACATAAGGAATATTCTCTATCTTTTTTTTTTATTCCAACTTATTATTAAGACATTGCACTAGATTAAATTTGTCTCCTTTCATAATAAGTGTCACGCTAGATGAATAATTTTTCATTTTAAATTATTAAAAAATTTTATTTATATAGATTTTTTATGATATTCTTGAGATATCTCGAGATATATCTCTATGAATTCTAATACTAATAACATAGGATGTCTCACCTATAAAGAAGAATTGTTTTACCTTATGCTACAACCTTAAATCATTTAAAAGAAGTAGTATTTCATCCACATATAAGACTAAGAATATGATCTTACTCTCATTGACTTTGCGGTATATATATTGATCCATAATATTCTTAACAAAATTAAAAAATGTGATTACATCATGGAATTTAAGGTACTATAATTGTGAGACTTGTTTGAATCACAAATTGACTTTTTTAACTTGTATGCCAAATTCTTATTGGTATTTGAGGTAAACTCCTTATGTATATGATATATACATTTTCCTTAATATCACCATTGAGAAAATGCAATCTTAATATCTATTTGGTGCAATTCTAAATCAAAATTGGTTATTAATGTTATGATGATATGGAAGAAAATTTTTTTAGATAGAAGAGAATTTTTTTTTTATAATCAATTTCTTCCTTTTGGATAAAACCTTTAGTAATCAATTTTACTTTGTAACACTCAATGTTGCCTAATGAATCTTGTTTGTTCTTAAAGACCTCTTCTTTGGCCTTATTAGGCAACTCCACAAGGTCATATATATATATATATATATATATATATATATTTTAACCACGGATCCCATTTCATCAACTATGACATAATGCCACAATTTATAATTTTTACTGTTTATTGCTTGAGAAAACGTTGCAGGGTCATCCTTAACACTTATATTATAGTTAATTTTAGTAAAGTATACTATGTAATTATTAGGTAGTGTTGACTTTCTACCTTAGTTGATCTTTTTAATTCAACTTATTGTAAATATTGAAGTTGCTTAATAGAAATATTTTCTATTGATGATTGAGGTACCTCTTTATATTATGAGGCACCTCATAATGAATGGTTGAGATAGTTTGTTGTATGTAATTATTCTCGATAACTAAATCCTATGGTTGATTACTCCCATTAATTATGTCATTTTAAAGAAATTTGGAGTTCATAGATTCAACAAAATTTTACTAAATGTGAAAGATAGTAGAACTTATATCTTTTAATCCTCTTTGCATAGCCAACAAAATATGTAATGATAATTATTAGGTTTAATTTTTTTTCATGTGAGTTATACACTCTTATCTCCACAAGATAGTCCCATACAGGTGTATGATTCAAACTAAGTTTTCAACCTTTTAAGATTTGAAAGAGTGCCTTAAATATAACCTTTGTTAGAATCCTATTCAAAATATACACTAGTTTCTTAAAGGCATTTCTCTATAGAGAAACAAAAAGTTTAAAGTTGCTAAGTATATTTCTTACCATATCTAGTAGTGTCTTGTTCCTTTTTTCAGCTAGACTATTCATATTAGGTGAGCCAATTATAGTGTATTATGCAACTATGCTGTGCTCTTGAAGGAACTCAATAAATAGACTGTGTGTTTGTTTATCACCAGTGTATCTACCATAATATTTACCTTCTTTATCATTTCTCAGAATCTTAATATATTTTGTAGTTCATTTTTCTACTTTTATTTTATATTACTTAAGGGGCATTTAGTGCCTCATTTTAATTATAAAATAAATAGATATACATATATCGTGAAAATAATTAATAAAAGAGATAAAACACTTTTGAACACTAAAACGTAAATTAGGACAACAGATATCAATATGTATAATTTTTAACAATTTAAAACTTCTTTTATGCCTTTTATGTAACTTATTAGTTTACTTGCCCTTAATGCAATCTATACATAAACCAAAATATATAAAGTATAGGGATTAAAGAGTTTTATTCTTTACTAACCTTTTGATTCTTTCTATAAAAATATGTTTTAATCTCCTTTACTAAAAGTTAGCAGAGTTTTTATTTATGACACATCTTTCAATTCTGGAAATTTCTAAAAAACTTAAGAACATAAAAAGTCTCTTCAAAATCTAATACACATTTGGAAGACAAAATTATTCTAAATGTTCCTATAGCTTCCATATTTAAGCCAATCTCATTTCTTAGAAAAACTTTATGTTCATTGGGATGTGGATTCTTGATGCTTAGAAAGTCTTACATAGTATTCAAAATGCAGATTGTTGATCCAATATTAATCCACCATATGTCATGATAGGTATTAATTAAATGATATTCCAAACATATAAAGGATAGAGGTATACCTTTCTTTATTAACCAAGCCTTCCTTTTAAGGTTGTCTTTCTTAATGTACCTCTACTTCTTACAAAAGAAGCACTTAGTTGCATCGTTATTTGATACATGAATAGGAGTTATACTTTTTTGTTTTTTTGCCATCTTGTTAGAGCTACTTGCTATATGAGCCTTATATGACATATCATCTCCTTCAATGACAAGCCTGTATTCCTTCTACATGCACATTGACAACAATTCATCTACTGTCTACTTTTCCTTTTGTGTGTTATAGGAAATCTTAGATGTTGTATAATTTAGACAAATTAAAAGCACTACAATAATTCATACACAATCCCAAATGTGTTAAAATTGTCTAAAATAATTTTTTTTTCATAATTTATGCAAATTAAATAGCGCTAGATATTAATTTTTAATAATTTATTTTGGTCTAAAAAATTAATTATGGGTTAAAAGAAAAATTAAAATACCTCAAAGGACTAAAAAAAATAAATTTAAATAGGCCCAAGGTAATTTTTAAAACCCAAAATGGCCAAAAAGTTTAAAAAAAGATCTTAAAAGGCTCAAAAACATTTTTTACATCCAAAAAAATGATTTCAAGCAAAAAAAAAAGGTTTAATATGTTTTTCCCCCCTAAAACACACTTTCATTCTTGAACAAAAACCACCAACCATTGGCCTAGCATCTTTTTTATTTTTAAATTGTCCAAAAGTTATCAAAAACAAAAGCTTGAAACAAATCCAACCCAAAAACATACAAAAAATGGACCAAAAATTGTCCACCGACCCAACCTAACGTTCCAATTAGTGAAATAATGCATTTCAATATTCGTCTAAATGACATGTCATTTGTAACGCATCTAGAAGTTGGTTGAGAAAAAAACCAAAATGATGCGTCATTTTGGAACAACACGTTGTTTTGGTTGTTTTTCTCCTTAAACTGGGTTAACTTAATCTGATTAGTGCCTATCATAGATTATTATGAAAACTCGATTTTTGTTTCACTTCAAAGCCCTGATTTAAGTGGTTCAAAAGCTAAAATATTCAGAATTTCATGAGCCATTATTTTCATGCATCAAAACAAAAAAATATGCCTAAAAATCCACAAAGTAATTTGCACAATAATTTCGTTCTTCACGAATTTGCATTTCTTAATAAAAAAATCCCAAAACATGCAATAACATACTTGATTACACATCAAATATTATATACACTAAAAAGGAAATCTCCAGTGGGAATCATTAAGTTTCAGTTTAATGAGAAATTCAAATTTCTCTTCTTCCATACGGGTTCATCCGATCAAGCAAGAAAAGATAATCATGGTATTGGCTTTGAAACCATATGTAGGACATATTCAATAATTTATTTAATTATTTTTCTATAAGTAAAATTTATACAATAATCTCATATAACTTAATTGAGACCATGTATAGCAAAAACATAAAATTATAAATATCTTTCATCTTTCTGGATGAATTTGAAGTAGGTACCTAATCTAGAACATACGATCTCAATATCTAACGTCATGAACATAGGAAGAGATGGATTTAATCTTGTCAGGAGTTTCTTCTAACAAGTTGGGAGACATCAGTAAAGATGATTTTTAAGGAGGGGTCTCTCTTATCAAAGAATCATTCAAAACTCAAAATAGTCAATCATGAAATTATGTTGTAGCCTTTCTATAAAAGAATATATGATGTATTTAATTGTTCAAAAATTAGCTAATCACTGACATATTAATTGCATTATCTGGCAATTCCCTAAAAATTAAAAGATAATGAGGATCATCTAAAAGATATATTTTAAAATTCTAATGAATGAAATATTATATAATATTCAAATAATAAATAATTAGAGCACTCCTTTTGCTAATTACAATTTTAAAATAGATTCCAACATTTTCCAATTTTCTCCAAATATGAATTGACAGATATTATGTTTATGGATAAATTAAATACATATTATAATAGTAAATTTTCTGAAAGTGAATATTATTTTCTATATATCACATGTACTATGTTTAAGCTTTATAAAACAATTATCTTTATGAATACATTTAAGTATGTATCCAATTGCAAACTTAAATATTTGTTATTCTTACAAAATGTTTATGAATAAACCTTAGAATTTAAAATATATTCCAACATGTTCATCTACCTTCACCAAAACTGATGTTTATTGGTCGAAAGCCTCAATGATTTGGGCTTCAATTCTTTAAAGTTAAGGAGTTGGTGGTAAAGCTTGTAAACTTCTTTATAGAGTTTTTCCGATTATTCGTTATCGTTGTGAAGGCTTATAAAAATGGGATGAATAGTAAGATTGCTTGTGGGATTAAATTAATATGAAAACAAGAAACTGGGAAGGTGGCATTGGCAGTGGTTCCAAAAAGTGTATATATATATATATACTGACATTTTAAACCTATATTTCAGTGTCAAAATGGCAGGTTCAAGGACCCCCGCAACCCACGGATTTACAAAGATCATGCATCGCCATGTTGAATAACCTCAGGGTTTGTCCCATATTAAGTATTTTATTTTATTTTTATATAAAAGTAACTATACATCTTAATAATGGAGTGTTAGGTTTAGCTAATCAAACATGTGTTGTGTAAGAGGTTACAAG
The DNA here is from genome assembly GCA_032878935.1 of Erythrophleum fordii. Taxonomy (NCBI): domain Eukaryota; kingdom Viridiplantae; phylum Streptophyta; class Magnoliopsida; order Fabales; family Fabaceae; genus Erythrophleum; species Erythrophleum fordii. The sequence goes on along the minus strand of JAVQMF010000055.1, from coordinate 28,238,643 downwards.
TTTGGTGTATCATTCTCTTATATTTTGTGTTATTTTGTATACCAAAACACATGATGGTGCGTAAGATATATGATATTTAATGTTTTCATATTTAATATAATTATTAAAAAAAGTTATCATAAAGATAATATAAGTAGTATTTTATAGTAATTAACAAAGTTAAAACTTTATTAATGTAAAATTTTTATAATTTTTGAATTGTATCTGTGTCATTCTATGGTTTTTGGTATCTTGAATCATGTCAAATATTTTAAATGTCAGTAGCCACAACTATCTTGGATATCTCATAATCTTAGAGATGTTATATTTAAAATTACAGTGTATCAAACACTTCCCAAAAACAATACTTAGTTGCTAGTTATATGGACTTTTGTTTTTGTTTTTTCTTTTTCTTTTTAAGGTACATGATGCTATTGAAGTTTGAAGCTATGAATTTTTAGAAACTACTGAAACCCTTGATCAGTACACTTGTTTTGGGCTAAACTTTATCAATACAATTAGTAACTAGCATAATTATAAATTTCACGAGTAAAATCTCATTTTAGTCTTGAAAGATGAGGTAATTTTTAATTTAGTTTCTTGTAATTTTTTTTTTTAAAATTTGGTTCCTAATAGATATAATATTTCTCAATTTGATCCCTTATTAAACTACTTTTCAATTTCATCTTTTATAGATAGATAATTTTTTGTTTGATACTTAAAAAAATGAAAATTTATCAATAATGTCATTATATTAATTTACTATAAATAGAATTAATAGATATAAGTATATGTAACATATCTTTTGATAAATTATAAATAATGTTAGTCTTTTAATTTTTTATTAATCTTATTTATAATAGATTGATCAAAGAGCATCATTGATAATGATTTTATTTGTGAGAGATTAAATTAAAAAATATCCATACATGAAAAATCAAATTAAAAATGTAATTTTATGAGAAACTAAATTAAGAAATATCTTATTTATGAAAGAATAAATTACTAATAAAATTCTATGAAAGATTAAATTAAAAAAATATTCCATATGTTAAAAAAAAAGGAATTTCAGTCCAAATTAAATTATGAATAACTTCATTCAAGAATGGATATCTATGTTAATTAAACAATAAACAATCCCGTCCCTCCGAGTGAGAGGAAATTCATACTAGTTTACTCAGTCAATGATAAAAAATTGAAGGTGGTCATTGTTAATGGCAAAAGGCAATTTACTTCGGTACCTGCGATGATTAAAGAGGAGAATAGAGCCTAGACATAGCACATTTATTTTAATGCTTCAATTACATCTTGAATTATAAAAACACAATGTTTGAGTTCTTACAAAATTGAAAATAATATATAAAAATGGCCTAAATCTCATAATATCGTCAAACAAATTGAATTCAAAGATCTAATCACATGACATTCAAGATAAAATACTGAATAATTGTGTCAGAAATTTAATTCAAATCAAAAACCATTTTCTGAATATTCGAATTGAAAATGTATAATGTTCAAAACTACCATGTTAATGGAAGGGCAGGCACGTGCGGTGTGGATGGTAGAGTCCAGTTTGTCATGTATGCCCCGAGAAGCAAACAGCACGTGGTGTGCCGCTCAAGTCACGTGCCTTCAACGGTACCATAAGTGGATGCTGATGTGGGGACGTCTTCTTCCGCCAAACCATAAAAGAAAAGATAAACTCACGTTGTGATTTGTGAACGTTAAAGCTTCACTTTCACCCTTTTTTTTTTTTTCCTCTTGGCCAAGACTTTCATCCATTCTTTTCACTCTAACCAACTTCTCATATAATGCTTTTCCCAAGAAGTTGACTTCAACCTCACATGTCATACAATATTACGGTTTTCTTCCATTAACCACAATATTAGTATTACTTTTTTTTTTTTTTAAAGTAATCTTCTCACTTTTCTTATTAAGCATAAACTATAAAAATAAATGCTTACCTTAATATTTTTTTTCTCTTTGAGCTTTTGTTCCTCAAATTTTTTTTCCTAATCTATACACAAAAATAATTGTTTCTTTTCACTCTAAAATTTTTTATGCTATTGCACATGATGCAATAAGAAAGAGGAAGGAATAAGCAATAAACCTTGTTTATATGGCGCTCACATCCTCTCTTCTTTTCTCTTTCAAACTGCATTTTGTATAATTATTGCAAAAGATCTAAATTGTTTTTTTTCTTAATTTATCCATAGCTATTACAAATTAATAATAAGAAGAATTAAGGTTGCACAAACCTGAGGTCAAAATAAGTATTGACCTAGTTTAATATTCAATTTATTTTTGTACAAGGTTTCAAATTTTAAACCTCATATTAGGCGACTTTGAATTAGTTTCTAAGCTGGCTGGATCATTTTTATTTTATTTTATTTTTAAATTTTTGATAAAAAATTATAAAATAAGCTTTAAGAAAAATAATTTTTACATAAATCCTTGTAAAATTATATTTTGTCTTAAAAAATTAAATTTTTTATATAAATTCTTATAAAAATAATTTTTTAATTAATAAAACTAAATTATACTTGGCCAAATTAACTAATATAGACTTGACCTCACCTAGTCAATAATTTTATTTTGGCTAAGCTCAACCTATCCCAATATAGCTTAGCAAAACCAAGCTTTGATCACCCCATATAATAACAATTATTTCTGTTCTCTCACACTCACCTTGGAGGAGGAAATTGATTTCAAATACATACATTTATTTTAACATAATATTATATCAATTGAATTAACTTATATTTTTTTTTAAAAAAATTATAGATGAAGACCTAGACTTAAACAAAATTATTTTAAAAGACTTGTTACTATTGTTTTAGAATAAATTATTATTGACTTTAAATAAAATTCTCTAAATTTAATGATAATAGGTCTTTTAGAGTAAACTTTTTTAATTTTGAATCCTTAATTCTAATTCTTCTTATTTTTAACATGTTTTTTTGTATTGTGATACAATTTAAAAAAAAAAAGAGAAAGGATTCATTCAAATAAGAAGAGGAACAATGCTGTAGTTATAACTTTAAAGAGGATTATTAGACGTCTATAAAAAGAAAGGATTCATTCAAATAAAAAAGAGGAACAATGCTGTAGTTATAACTTCAAAGCGGATTATTAGACGGCTAAGAGCACAAATAGCAAAGCCATACCGAAAGCATACTCTCCATATCAACCATTTGTTTATGTGGCCAAAAAAAAAAGAAAGGCAAATGCATGCAATACATAAACAAAATGAGAGCTGTAGCACTAAAAAAGAATAAGACCTGTAACTTTAAGACATTAAATTTAATTTTTATGTAAATTCCTAAACCTTGGATGAAAAATCTAATCATTCACAATTCCATAACATGAGTGCTGGAGCAGGGAGTAACCGAAAGCCACCGATCGAGAACAACTCACAATGATAGAAATAATGTGGAAAATATAACAAATTGACAATCTAAGAAAAACCACTCAATCTTCTCTAAGGATGAAGTCTTTTGAGAGAATTCTTTTCAAACCCTACAAGAAAATTGCATGTTTGAGCCGGAACAGAAAATTTTCCATTGCAAATCCTTTTGCTGCAAAAAAGGTTCAATGCGAATTCCGTCACAAAATGCGTTTGCGATGGAATTTCTTAAATTAGCGATGGATTTTTTTCATCCCTAATCCATATTTTATTACTAGCTAGTGAGATATAATGCTTATTATCGAGAATCAAAGAAGAAATCTAAAATGAAAAAGACGAAGATAAAGAAAGGAAGAGAGCTAGGTTTTCGTCCAACTAGATATTTTTGCATTTACTACAAAATATTTTACCTAACATCTTTACATGGTCTGTATACACCAAAGCCAGTTCACCATTACGTTCTAATCAAAAGCATATTATACACGCTAAGATTAAAAAACTGGACACTGTTTTCTTTTAACAGTTTGATCTCACAATTTTGATATAAAGATTCGAACTCATAAAAATACACCTCACCACATATTATGCCACACATCTATTTGCTCACTTATGCTGTTAAACTAACCTCTTGCAGTCACTTAACATCTTCAATTGTTGAAACTAAAAGTTATATGCACATTAATATTTCACTCAATGTGATTCAATTAATTAATGAGATTAATCTTATTAGAGCTTTAAACTTTAGGTTACGCGGCTATATGATTGAATTTATTTATTGATTTGTATGCTACAAAACCAAACTCAAAAACAGGAAAAATATTTTTTTTTTAAAAAAAAGATGAAATTTGCGTTTGTTTGTTCCATAAAATGGGCCAAACTCTGCGGTTTTTGCTCGGATGGCTCCAAATAATCATTTGTTATTATTGCAATTTAAGTCTTAAAAAAACAAAGAAACACAAGCAAAAACAATGACAATAGGGTGACCAAAATGGCAGCTAAGTGGTGTTCCGTGTTTGAATCTTCTCAAATTTTTTTAAAAATTAATTGTGTGAATTTAAAAAATAAATATACAATATATAAAATTCACTTAAGTAATAAATCTTTAATAAATTTTATTTGAATATATGAAATTTATTTAAATAATAAATCTTATATATTTTGTATCTTTTAAAAATTAATATACAAACTCAGTGGTGTCGGTGAGTATGGGGTTGAAAGCAACTTCATGTAAAGGGAAATAAAAGGAAAAAGGATTGCTTAAAAATGATTCAGCCTCACATGGCATCCCTGAAGGCCCCAACAAAAAAGGACCAACACGACAACGTTGTGGGGTCTCTCCATTAAGGTTTTGTGCTCATGAGATTCTACCATTCAGCCTTACGCCAAACATTCCCACATGCAGTAATTTTCTCACTACCAGACAAACAACCCCCCCCCCCCCCCTTTTTTTTTTCTTTCTTCCCCCTTTTCTTTCTTTCTTTCATTTCTAGGTAATAGTCCTTCTCACTGTGTCTTCAATGGTGTTTTATTGATATTCTAATTCATACCTGCCTTCACCTCATTAGCTCACCAATCAAATCCCCAAAATTTGTTTAACATAAGAGGACAAAACCATATAGAAAGATGAAAAAAATATTTGTTTAGGGAAAAGTTCATTAGGGGATAATGGACATTTTTGGCATGACTCCAATTTTGTAACTAGGCCAAGCCTAACATCATAAGAGTGCACATAGCAATACAGGGCTCAATCCATATCTTTTGCATTTAACGAATAAATCTATGATATATAGTTTTAGACGGATAAGTTATGAGGTCAAACAATTTTTAAAATTAAAAATTAAAAAGAGAATCGTTTAATGTTAGAATTTTTTTATTTTTCTTTTCACAACTACATTTTATGTAATATTACAAAGGATCTATTTTACTGTGAAACCACCCTCACGAGACCGCTCCTTTACAATCGTTAAAATGAGCCATTATTTTAGTATCTCTTAACGACCTGATTATGTATCTACCTCCATAGGCTTCGAACCTAGCCTGAGGTGAAATTATTTTATATAAAGTCTGCTCTTGATAAGATCTCAATAATGGGAGAAATTATAATTTAATAAACAAATTATTAAGACAAAAATATCAAATATGTTTTATAATGGATAGCTCAACTTCTTAAAATATCACACTGTAGAATCACACTTCAAACCAAAAAAAAAAAAAATGAATGGGGGAAGAAGCTCCGGTAAAGTTCTGGTGCCTTGACTCGAGTACCCCGTGAAACAAGTCAATGAAACAAATTTATGTTCGTCACGTTATTGGTTTTGTTTTGGTGTTATGAGAGGGGACCGACTGTGAGTTGTAATTATTGATACATAAAATAATGAGGTACAATTTCTTAACTCCCATGATCTTAGGTTTTTCTCTCTTGACTACTTAATTACTTAATAATACTAATTTTATGGATGATTATATTTTCTAATGGAATGAAGAGATGGCCAAGTTTGTATTTATAAAGATTTAATGATAAAGTGTCATTCATCAAAATACCTATCCAATCTTATCTTAAATAAATTCAGTTACTTAAAGTTTATTTCTTTAAGATGACTAACTTTTTCTAGAATTCTTACTGGAGGTTCTCAGTGTCTGCATTTTTCTGAATAAATTTGACACTGAAGGGAAACAAAACTAGTAGGTCGCATAGAAAAATGGCATAAAGGAATAGTTTATTGTTGCCTACGATACCAACGCAACAAAAACCACCAAACCTTCACTAAGAGACAATCCATCCCAAGTTCACATTAATGGAACCCACATCATCCCAGTTTTCTATTCTACTCCAATTAATTGATGAAAAACACAAAGCTAGGACAAATATATGAAGTATAAAACCCACAACTGAACCATGTAATATAGCCACTCGTAGGAAAACCATTTTAAGTAATTCAAATTTATCAGTATGGGACATATCAGTATACTGGTACTTCTTAGTGCAGGAGTGCCTGAAGCAGAGTAACTCCAATGACAAATTGTACCCACTAGCTATGGACAAAATGGCAGAAGAAGGCCTCCAGTTTTCTCGAGTACACAGCAACCTCGATCTCTCCCTCACTCTCTGATTCTCCAAATCGGGATTTCTTGTATTTAGGAAGTAATTGCACGTCTCACGGTAGAAAGAAAAAAAAACTGAGGCGTATGAAGCCAAATAGTCTGTAAGATTGAAAAATAGAGAGAGACTCTTCCTTCAATCTTTCCCTCTCCACCTCTACCAACTTCGCTCTGAATAGTATTGTAGGGAATATTTTCCCGATTCTCAGGATACATAGGAAGCTGTCTTCATTTGCATGTGAGAGTATGACTTTTTGGGAGGGCCTCGGTGAGTGTGTGATGCAAGAGTGAGACTTGTGGCATCAAATGCTGAAAAGGGATCATCATCCTTAACACCCTAATCATTCAACCCCACCACCATATTTATTTACCCCTTGGCTTTTCCCCTTCCTTCCTCCTTCCTGATATCCTCAAAAGAGAAAGAAAGAAAAAGAAAAGAGACCAACCACTGCCTTTTACGACACAATCTTCTCATTTTGCTTTACAAAGGGATCCCAATGTTTCACCCCACCAACTGCCATTTCTTCAGCTGAAAGCTTCTTATCCATGAACCAACTATGCCCCATTACAGTACTGATTGCTAGGTACAGCGAGAGAGAGAGAGAGAATTAAAGAAAAAACATAAATTAAAGATGGATGTGAGTGAAAGGAGAGTTGGGACTAGAAGTAGTACTGTGGTTGCTGCAGGGTCAGTGTGGGAGAGCAGGATGAAGAGTGATGAAGTCAGAGGTGGGATTAAGGTCTTCAATGGCGATGATAATTCTGAAGAAGCAGGAGGCAGTGGTGGGACTGGGACCAGAGTGAAGAGAATCCCAGTGGGGGGTGTGGGTGCGAGTGGGAGGAGAAAGGCATGGAAATCGGAGAGCTCCGAGGGAACCGATAAGACCCAAATTCAGATAGCCCGAGGAAAACCAGAGTCGCAACAAAAGAATTGTGATGAACAGTGTAAGGAGCTTAGCATTTCTTCCGACGGGATCAAGAAAAGCCCAATTCAGGCAAGGAAGCTGAAGACTGAAGGAGCCCCGATTCACGCGAGAAAGCCAAGATCTGAAATACAGAAAGACGCGAGTGAATCCAGCGAGGGACCTGAAAGGAGTTTGAGGAAGTCGAAATCAGATTCAATTAGGACGGCAAATCAAAATGTGAAGCCCGTTGGGGAGAATAATCCAATCCAATTGAGGAAGACGAAATCAGCGTCGAATCCTGTTTTGGATGAATCAAGCAATGGGATCAATGGCGGAATCGAAAAAATTTCAGGTGAGAATGTGAAGGACGACAATACTAACGAAAATTGCAAAGATTTCGAGGTGTGTGAAGAGAAGCTCATTTCAAGCAGTTCAGAAAATGTGAGCGTGCCCAAATGTTCTCCAGAATTGTCGGTGCTCGTCGACGGCAATTCAGATGGCGTTGTGGATGACGAAGCAGAAGCAGATGAAGACGAAAAGGTGGAGGCTGTGGATGAGGCGATTGAAACTGAGATGGAGAAGGAGAGCTTCGATGTGAAGGAAATCAGTATTCCTCCAGAACCCAAAATTGTGAAGGAACCAGAGAATAACAAGGTTATGAATGAACTGGAAAAGAAGGTGGTTGTGAAAATACCAGAGAATAACAATGTTGTGAATGAACTGGAAAAGAAGGTGGTTGTGAAAAAACCAGCGAATAACAAGGTTGTGAATGAACTGGAAAAGGAGGTGGTTGTGAAGGAACCAGAAAAGAAGGATGTGATTGATGAACCTGAAAAGAAGAAGTCTGTGAATGTGAATCAACCAGAACATAAGAGACTTCAGAGTACCCACAGGAGATTTCAGCAAAATAATGAGAGACCAGTGTCAATCCCCGCAGTTACTGGGAAACAAGCTCCTCCAGTTAAAAGGCATTCCACAATTTATCAAAACTTCTCAAAATATAATTCAAATTCAAGTAAGATCTTTTAAGTTTTCTTCTTCTTAGTCTGTTTTCTGGGCTCTGCGCTTATTTTTTTAAAAGCACTGACTGATTTTTACTCTTCAATTCGAAAAGCAGAAGAATACCATAGCTTCCCACAAACCCAGAGCAAAATGCAGAGTTTAGGTGATTGATCTATCTGCATTTCATAATTGTGCAGAAGTGAAAGGGAAATTTATTGGCAAAATTTTATTCAGTTTTTAACATATATTCTTTATTATAAACTTCAATCTTCAGTTGATTTAATCTTGTGGAGAGATATCTCAAGATCAGCGTTTGTCTTTGGGATTGGAACATTCATTATAATCTCATCTTCTTATGCAAAGGATATAAATGTGAGGTTAGAAATTCACAATAAAACATAATTAATAAAAATATATATACCTTTCTGAGTTCTGCTGTTCCCAGAGCTGACACTTTCTTATCCTTGTGGTTGCAGCTTTATTTCTGTGATATCCTATCTGGGCCTTGTCTATCTTGCTCTTATCTTCCTCTACAGATCCTTAATTTGCAGGTAATAGTGCAAGCGCTAGGGAGAAAAGTGAATGACAGAGAAAATTCCCAGGGAAAGTACTCTGTTTCTGATTCTATTTGTTTGCAAATGAATTAAACAGGGGAATCATAGATTCAGGTGACACAAATTATGTACTAGGAGAAGAAGAAGCAACTTGGGTACTAAAATTGATCCTCCCTTACTTGAATGAGTTACTTTCTAAATTCAGAGCCCTGTTTTCTGGAGATCCTGGTACCACAATGAAGGTAATGTTCTCTACTCACTGATTATTTGATTTTCTTTTCTTGTCATTTACTGTAAAAGCATTGAAATGGACATTGACAGTGCAAAATCATATAATTTAAAGTGTTCATATGTAATTTGAAGTATTAAGACGTGTTTTATAAGAACACCTTAAATATGTTGAATATGGACATGATTTTTTTTAAAGTGTGAGCTTGGTTATACTTAAATCTTTTTACACTATGGTAGTTTAATAAAAGATGACTAAAAGATTTTGACAACCTATAATATGCAGTTGGCAGTTTTGCTGTTTGTTTTGGCCAGATGTGGCAGCTCCATAACCATTTGGAAAATGGCCAAATTCGGTAAGTTTCAATCCGATTGATTTGTAACATTTTTGTTGGGCAAGGTTAATTAGAAATTTAACCGCACAAAAAGATGATCCATTGTACCCTGCCGTTGCCAAAAGGGTAGTGCCTAAGCCTATTACTAGATAATACACTGCTTTGTGGCTACTATGTGAAAGGCCGAAGTTGACCTTTCCCTCAGGGCCTTTGAGACAAAAGAAGTGGAAGCAAGATAGTTACATCTAAATTGCATAGTTTCATACCTTTTTGCATCACTTGCTAGGATGGTGAAAATTGCCTTCTTTCCTTTATTCTCATCACACTTTGTTTTTTCAGTTTTCACTTACTCCTTAGCCTGAACTTTTCTGATGTTAACAAATTTGATATATAAAATATAGGAAGATAAAATTTAATAAAAAGAATATAAATATATCAAAATATATTTTTAATAAAACTTATGTTTTGTATGCTTACCTATTATTTTTTTAAAAGCTATTCAAGAATTCTTTTTTTTTTTATCACTTTGTTAATTGTTTTGGTGGATTTTTCTTTTTTCACTTTATAACTGACACATGGGTATTCCCACTACTCAGGCTTCTTTGGAGTTTTCACAGTACCAAAAATCTGCTCTTCCTATTCTGCACAGTTAACTGCATACGGTAATTTCCTGAATTTGATGTAGCTTTGATAAAATATTATTTGAAGTATTTTTCTTTGAGAGTTTTACTTGATTTAATTTTAATTATTAAATAAAATAATAAAAAAAATCTTGGATTTGGATAAGAGGAAGAGAAGGAGTGCGGATGAAACTCATGAGCGTATACAATCTGCTGAATAGATCTCATATACTCTCTTCTCTTTTCCCAAGTTAATAAGATATCGGAAGTAAAGAAATTGAAAGGAGCGAATTTCTTATTTTAAATCGCTGATTCATGACTCCATATTATACCGTTAAGGTGGATAAAAGAATACAGTACACTTGCAGTGAAGAGCCAGATAGGCACTGCTAAGTGGGCAATGTTTGACTCATTGGTCTCTGGTGCCAGTGCTAGCGTAGGCCCACCACAGCTGATCTTGGCTTCATTTCATGCCTCGGAAACGGCTCTTTTGTACCTAAGATTAGATGGTGTCTTCATAATGCAGAGCTGGTGGGTCCTATCATTTAAAAAGATCAATGCAGATTTGGGGTCCAATAATACATCGATCATATATATAAATTCAGATTATATTAACTAAAATTTAGGGTAAAGCTACAGAACATTAGTAAACAACTTAATATATAATATTAAATAAATATATTATAATTTAGTAATTAAAGAAAATATTATTATTTAATTTTAAAACATCCAATGATAACTCAAGCTCTCACAAGTAGGATCCTAAAATTTAAGCTGCGTTAGGGGTTAAAGTTTAATCCTTACTTTTTGGGGGAAAAAGAAAATTAACTTTGAACATGCTTAGAGATTTTCGTTTGCATCCCATGGATTTTGGGCCTATTGATAATTGGGTCTTCTTCTCTAGCCATTCACACTTGGATTGATCTTCGCCCTTCAGGGACAGACACTTGAGGCACATAGTCCTTGATCGTTTGGTTAGTCTAAGTTGGGTCAGGTAAAAATAATTTAGATAGATTAAGCCACTCAAGTTAGCTAATTTATCCCAACTTAACCTGGTCTTATATATTTTTTCAAACAAATTTTATTTTATAAGAACTTACATAAAAAATATATTTTATTAGGGAAAAATGTAATTTTATATAGATTTATATAAATATTTTATTTTTTAGAGGTCATTTAATAACTTACTTATTAATTGACCTGACCAGCCTGAGAAATCAGCTTAGTTTGACTTGGTATTAAATCAAATTGAGCCGGCTTGGGACTTGGGTATTGGGTTTAAACAACGTATCCCAATACAAAGCCAGATTAGACACTAGATTAAACCAAAACTTGATCTGCTCCATAAACACCCTTAAATACAATTATGGGATCACAATGGTCCTCCACATCTTAGGAGGTCCCCACGCGCTGAGTTCTGTTTTTCCATATGGTATGTGGGTCTTGTGGCGCCACCAAAGTTCAAAGCTCCAGAACAGTCATTGTCATGGACATATTTATTGGGTTCTAAAGCCCAAGCCTTCTCCTTATGGGCCTCATTAACCTCAGGATGCTTTCAATTAGTGGCCCCAGTTCCCAACTATGATGGTCCCTTTTCTCTTTTTTTTTTTTCCCCTCTCCATTTTCCTTTTTCTGTTAGGAAATTGTTTTAAAGATAGACTAACTCGACCTCGATCTTGTCAATCCTTATTAGTTATGGTCACTCTAATCTAATAATGTATGGCATGGAAATCTTCTAAATTTCAGTCAACCCTGGTTCTAGCCCTGTCTTTACTGATGATTTCTTACTTCTATTATCTAACAATTAGCATCCAAAGTGGTGTTGATTAATTAATTAATGACCGATAAACTCTTTGCATGAAGCAAATTTTTGGGTTCGGCGATTCAGAGACGCTTGGGATTCATGCTCACACAAGAAAGCAGTGGCTCTTGGCATCTTCGGCCTTGTATGGAATTTGTCATCAGTTGTTGCTCGTGTTTGGGCAGGTAATTAAAAGCATGAAGTTAATTATAAACAAACATATAAATTTGTCTGTAGGATCTAACTCTAACGTACTTATACTGTTGTAATTTGTTTATTCTATATATTGATGAAGTACACTTAAGAATCTTTCATAAATATTCATGGTTCGAGTCATGCAGCACACTAATATCCATGTACTGGTATTTATATTTATGTCTGCAGTGTTCGTGCTGTTTGTGGCGTTCAGATATTATCAGCAACATTATATGGTGAGAGATGAATATGTGGCAGAAGAAGAAGAAGAAGAAGAAGAAGGATGTGAGGAGGAAACGTGGCAGGCAACAGTTGGAGGGAAGAGTCAAGCGCGTGGACACATTCCATCTGAATCAAATAAACTAAAGAAAGGATTCTAATCGAAGAGTGGTAATGCATGTCCATGTGGTGTGCCACTTTTTTCCTTTTTTTTTTTTTTTTAATTTTTAAAAATTGTTCTCACATAATATTTATTTACTATATTTCAAAATATATATAGTGCTTTCCACATTGTAAATTTGTATTAGTTATAAAAGAAATCCCATCTAACAAATAAAGAATTATATATTTTTCATTATGATGCTGGTTTATTTTCGAACTTGGTTTGACTGACAATCCGTGCATATCAACCATAGGAGAAAATATCATTTTAAGGAAAAAAAAAATAGTAAACAATAAACGCATGCTGCTTGCAAAACAGTCAAGGAAATAGGAAAGAAAGTTACTTTAACTTGGTGTGTAAAATAGGAAAATATTTATTATAATTTTGTGGTATTAACAAATTCAATACTATTATTATTTATATTTTAATAAATAAGTAGTTGCTATCTAAACTCAATTATGATTTAAGAACATCAAGAGAAGGATGGTCAAGCCTTTTGTGCCAAAAGACTTTACTAAGGCACTTTATTACAGTGAGCTGTAATATAGTATGAGCACGAGAATCAACTTGGCAAATTGCAGTGTATTAGCTTGAGCTTCAGAAGAATATTTTCAAACACGTACAGGCCGTCTCTAACTTTGCCTTGCAAAAGAATTTTCTTGGTCGCCTACTCGTTTACAAAACAAGCATCAGAATGGAATTCAAAGAAAGCAAAATTATATGTCGCAAATTTTTTAGATACACTAAGCAAGTTGTTGGTAATATGGGGAGGGACATGTAAAAGGTCTTTAAGAGAAAGAGGAGAGGTTTCAAAAGAAGAGAAAGGAGGATGAAAAGTTGAATGCCAAAGATGATGTGATTATTTGCTCCAGACTAAGAATACCAAGCTTGATTATATTCTGATTCTGAAGTAGCTAACGTAGCAGACAGTTTTTAAGCTTAATGTCAAACATTTTATAATTATCAACAATAATTTTGATGAGAAAAATGCTATTTTGGAAAATCAAAATTATCTCATTTTGGGCCAAAATCATTTACACTGCTTACTTGGGCTAAGATCTCTTAACAACATGGGCTAAAATGCCTTTATTTAGATTGGATCAAAATGGAATTGTTACATGGACCTAATCTGGTCATGAGCCCACTTTATCTTACATAAGGGATTCAAATTTAATTTATGAGCCAAAAGTAACTTCTAATCAAAAGTTGCTTACAGGCTTTAAAAGAAAATCATCTCATATCATACACTTGCCCTGTGTAGACTCCACTTACCTGAAGTGCAATAATCATTAGGTCAAAGCAAAGCAAACAACAAAAGAAGATTGTCAGAATATCTTACTGCCTAATATATATATATATATATATATATAGTAGGAAAAATTATATCCAAGGAACTATATCATATAAAATTTATAATAAAAGATATTTAAAAATTGAAATTACTATTAAAGACTATCATTACTATCAAATTTTAAGAGATTTATTATTAGTTTTAAGGGATTTATTATTAGGTGTAAAAAAGTATTGAACTTTTTTATACCTAATAATAAATCTCCTAAAATTGGTAGTAAATCTTTTAAAACCTGATGGTAATAATGGTCTTTGAAAATAATTTAATTTTGAAGGTCTTTTATTGCAAATTTTATATAATATAGGTCTTTAAATATAATTTTCCTTATATAATAAAGAAAAAGTAATAAAAGGAAATCACATTTTTTGAAGGCAAGACTTTTGCCTCCTACTTTTCTCTCTCTTTTAAGAAATACACTCTAAGTCAATACACTCTTTTCGAAGGCATTTGCTCTATGCATTTAATGAAGTAGAAACGAATGTTTAAAGAAGTTGTGTTGCTTGGTGCATTCAATAAAGAGATTTTGTAGTTGTTAAAGAAGATCTTACATGAAGGAGGAGAATGTATGAGTAATAACAATTTTTCAATCTTTTATATTTAAGGAAGTTGTCTTGAAGATGAAAACGTGAAGAGAATTGAATATGTATTAATCGAGTGACAAATCATTTTCATTTACTCTATTGTTTTTGGGAGCTTATTTGAATTTATCCTTTTAGTGAGATTTTAGCAAAGTTATTGAAAGTGCTCTTAGTGAGCTTGGCTCCTACATTGTGAAATCTGATTATTTTCTTGTGTGCTTACTAAGCTAATTGTACATTTATTCCTTTTAGTGCAGATGTAGCATATTATTGAAGGTATTCTCAATGAGCCATGTTCTTACACAATAAAAACTCTATTATACTTTGTGAGATTCCTTATATACTTTATTTGATTAAGTTTTAAGGAAACTTGTGAAAATTTTAGGTTGCTTTGAGGTTGTAAGAGCTTGTATACTAACCATGGTGATAGGGTTGCCTTCGGTGTAAAGGTTGTATAAGCATTTCTATTGAGTCCAATTTATCTAACTTGTCCAATTGTTATGGTTTAAAAAAGTTGTAAAAGCTAAAAAGTTGAGCCATGTATAAAAGATTGCCTATTTGTATTCAGTTGTGATTTCTTAGTGATATAAAAATTTCCCTTACTGTGTATCCAGGAAGTCGATATAAGACCCCTTTAGCTTGAATTACTATAAATCCTACTATATTGATTTCTTTTAACTTTGGACTCTTAATTCTTGAATCATGGAGTTTATGGCAACTTGAGAAAAGACTTTGCTTTGCCGAAAAAGGTTCCTTAAGCCAATGTTTTAAAAAGGTGTGACTAGGAACCTAAGATTCCTAATTTGAAAAAGATTTGGAAAAATCAAAGTTTATTTTGAAAACACAATTCAACTCCTTTCTTGGGTTCTTCTAAGCTAACAATTGGTATAAGAGCTTTGGTTTTTTATTTTGTAGAACTAACATTCTAAAGGAAAGATCTTGTCTAGAAGATAAATCAGCATCCTTGTAGTTGCTGATGACAAACATGATGGAGGTACTCTTTGTTGAAGGCTGTTGTACCACTATACCACTATTCTTGGATAAGGCCAATTATGCTTATTGAAGTAGAAGAATGAAAGTTTTCACAAAGGCAGTTACTTGTCAAATGTGGAAGGTCATAAATATGGGTTTGGATTTAAAGCCAAGAAAAGATTGGGATGAGTATTACTAAAAAATTTATTTGTTTTGAATGTTGGAGCAATATATATGTTAATGCTAGAATTAAAGATTGCTATAATGCCAATAGATTGTTGAGAATGTTGATAGTTCTTAAGAGATTGTACAAGATAGGGAAATATACTCTATATCTCTTGAAGATAGTCAACATGAAATTGAGGAAGATTCCCAAAAGGAGCTTACCAAGAAAGAATTGGACAATTCACAATGACTTAGAGGTATTTGACTTTAAACTTCACATTAGTCATTTCCTTAGTGAATTACAATGTGCAAGTGAAAAGTGACATAAAGAATTATCTTTGAATTTAAAATGCCTAATGCAATGAGTGTAAATTCTATAAAATGATGAAATAAACCATATAAAAGTAAGTCCTTTGAAAGGACCTAGATAATGTCTCGAAAAATTTGGGTACAGTCCTAAACTTTTAAAAATGATAATTCTAGACTCAGACAAAAAGAAAAATGAAGCTAGGATGGTGAAATAATTTGTGACGAAAACTAACGAAACGTAATGGTATTTTTATAAATAAGTACAATTTTTTGAAAAATACATAGGAGGGCTTTTTAAATAGGAAAATTGAGTTGTCCAAGGTTTTCAGAGGTCTTAAAAATCATCAGAAGCCATGAGACTAGTAAAGCCCCTCCAATGTACCTTTTCCAATGATGGAAAATCCAAACTTTGATAGATTTGTTCGGAAAAATTTTATCTCTGATTTGAGTGATTCCAAAAGCATTTTATTAAATTGAAAATCTAAATTTTATAATGGAAAAGACAATTCTAAAAAAGGAGTTAAAACAATACTAAAATAAAATGCCATTACGGAAGGAAAAAATTGGAAAAGTAAGTTTCTTAAAACTTCCATAAGCTTCCACCACTTTCTTGTCTCTTCTCCCCTGTAATTAGCATGACCCTTTCTACCCAAAAAATAGAAAATGCTCAGCCCTCTTAGTCACACAAGAGAAGGGGAGAAAGGGAGGAAACCAAGGTAAGAAAGATAGGTAAATTCATGGAATTTCATGCTTCTTTTTCTTCTAATCTTGCTTTCCTCCTTCTATGCTTTCTTTCTATGGTTTTCTTGCGTGGATTGATTTTGTTTTTGGTCCAGAACAAGGGAGCAATTTTTGAAAACTAAGAAGGGGAGAACCAAGAAGGAGAAGTCTTAGAAGCAAGCTTGAAACCAAAGTAAATCTTGTTCCTAGTTGCTTTACTCTTTTGCTCTCCTCTTGGGTGTATGTTCGGCCAAAATAAGGGGGAAGGGAGTTCTATCCAAACCAAGAGGGGAACAAGGGAATTAGGCCATGGGAAGATGGAATATGCTAAGAAATTTCATGGAAAATCAATAGAAATTAAGTTAGAAAAGTGTTAGCTCCTTGAGGGAATCTTGAAATTTGATTTTGTGTGGACATTTTATTGACTATTTAAGTATTTCATTGAGCTCCTAAGACCCTTAGAAACCTCTCCAAGTGGCTCTCCCATCAAGAAAAAATCAAGAAGTCTAAGAACCCGACTTTGCTTTATAGGTTCAGCCAAGGCAAGAGTATGAGGTTGAAGGATGTTTTAATTTATTCTAGCCTTGGTTTAAGACTCTTTCTAATGTTAGAAGATGGGAGAAACCATTAGAAAAAATTTAGGAGCCATGGATTGGGAGATGAGATAATAGTGTCTATAATGGTGCCTTATGAAGCAACTTAGTTTTCCAATTGTGCAAGTGAATGTGTGAGGGCTCCAAGGACCTTAAATGAGTCCAAGAAGTCTAAAAATAACAAGAGAATGGAGCCTAGAACTTGAAATGTGAGACTTGCTTCAATAGGCAATTTATGGAACCATTATACCACTTATGAAACCAAGTGTATGTTCAAGAGTGAGTCTAGTGTTTTGGTTTACTTCAAGTGTATAATTGTGTGTTGTTTATGGTATCTAGGCCAAGAGAACATCCACCTATGTAAGTGTCATTCTAAGGCCAAGAAAGGGAGGGAGTAAAACAAAGGAAGCTTGCATCCATTGAAAGGTAGCTCTCTACCTTATCCTCCTTGTATTCCTATGTACATATGCATGTTATTGTATGCTTGTGTGTGTTCTTGTGACTTGATGATATGCCATTTGATACCTTGATATTATATTAGTACCAATGTATCTTCTTGAATGACTATGGTTGTGGAAATGACTTATAAGGGTGAGATGATGCCAAAAGTCCCTTAACGAAGGTAAGGAGATGCCAAAAGTCTCACGGCATAAGTGAGACAACCAAAAGTCCCTAGAGCATGGTCTTAGCTTGAATGTGACTAACTGGGATGGAAATTGTGACTTTGCATACTTTATGGTTGCCAAACCTTCTATACATATGATTTGATGCGTATATGCCTTGAATATGTGTGTGAATGGGTGTATAAGCTATTGAAATTTAAAGAATCTTATTCCTCTTCCTCCTTTCCTCTTAACGTGACTAGGTGGTACTTAAGAAACAAAGAATGCAAGCCAAAGGAGTTGAAAAGCCAAGTCTTGATAGTTATGTAGCTTGTTATGCAACTGAATGCCAAGTTTGCTTTGTACATATTATTTTTGTGATGTAAGACCATGAACAAATGTAATATTATGTATGGACCTTGCATGGTGCCAAGACAATAGAGATATAGAATTTGAAAACTTAAGTGCACACTAGGATATGGAATAGCCAAATTGAGATGCATGGGATTTGGAACCACTTGGGCTGTTTATAAAAGTCATATTCATACTTTTAGACTTGCCCAAGAGGTGCCAAACTCAAAGAAAAGCCATTTGGACTAAAGTGATACTTTATGAGAAGCAAAATTGGCCACTTTGGTGAGCTATGTCACTTTCTATCCAAATGAACTCTTCTTAGTCTAAAATTTGGCATGCATCTAGAGCTTGTTAAAAAATTTAAAGTGGGTAATTTTTGGAGTTCTATAGAATATTTGGTAAATTTTTGAAGTTGAAAAAATGTTTTGGTTTGGTCATTGCTACTGTAGTTATAGTCTAAAAATGAATCTATGTCAATCTTAAGGCACATGATGTCCAATTGTCACAAAATTTTACATACAAAAACTAGACCTTCCTAATGACTTAAGTCAATTAGAAGCACCTCATTTGGATGTCTAAATAGAGAGATATTAAATTTTGAAGTTGCTGCCCAGTATTAAGAGACTAGTCAGACATATGTTATTGTTTGATTAATTTTTGGGGTCTAAAAATTTTGGAATTGATTTGGAGTTATTTTTTCCCTTTAGTTAACATCTCTAGCTTTTTATATTGGTATCATTTGCATGTATTGGATTTTTTTGAAATTAATTGGATATTTTTGAAAATTATGATAGTAAATTGTATCAGTATCAGAGGGTAGTCAGACCTTTATGGCTATTTCATTGTCAAACATGGTCTAGATGGGGTTTTCATGGCTAGTGCTTATTTTTAGTATAAATTTGACATCTAGAGATTTCCATAAAGCTATGGTTTGTGTGATTTAAATTTTTCTACATTTAGTTATGATTTTTCAAAGTTACCCTTAAAATTTGCCACATACTGCCCGAGAAGAAAAAATGGAATTTTGGGGTTTTGAGCTTGAAATCCATGGATTGCTTGATGATTTGAGTTGTTTGTGATTTTTTCCAATGATAAATGGCTAGAGAGTGTTGTTGGCTAATCCATAAGGCCTATATAATGCGAATTGAAGAATTTTACCCCAATGTAATGCGATAAAAGTGTATTATTTTCATTTTTTTCTTACTTTTGTCTTGTGAATGTGAACCAATTGCCTGGAGTGGAAGAGTGAGATAATAGAAATATAAAGTATTACACCTAATTTTTTGTTATTTAAATTTTCAAAATGATATGACTATTGAAAGTTGAATTTCTACTCTTTCCAAGTATGATAAAGTTAAGAGAAACAAAAATGCATCTCTTGGAAAGTTGAGAAAAAGTTTGAAAAGAAATTATTTGAATTACTCTCCCAACAAAAGGAAAAAGTTTCTAAAAGTGTTCAAAATGCATTGTCATCTATTACTTGTCATTATTGTGGTCATAAAGGTCATTTCTTATATTGTCTTATTAGAAGAAATCTTTATGTAGGAAAATGACAAGCTTGGATTCATAAGAATTATAAAGATTTTAATTTAACAAACTAGGACCTAAGATGAGATGTGTACTAAAAAATCCTCCTAGCACTTCGTATATATAGAGCTTGTCTTCTAAGGATAGACAAATTAGCAAGGTAAAGGAGGAATAATCAAAGAGAACTTCTCCAAATGCAAACCTTCAACATTTAAAGCACAAGATTATAAAAGAGAATCAAATGGTAAGGAAAAGGTACCTTTTAAATGCAAAGGCTAAGGTATCAAGTTATGAACCATCCTAAGTTATAATATTTGATATTCATTAAGGTATTTTGTTTATAGCCTTATGATATGAGCACCGCATGTAATATATGATTCATCATGCATTATACCCTTGAATTATCATATGCATATTCATGAAGTTTAAGTAATGCTTAGTATCAATCATGTATGCAGTCCATGTTGTTCATGTATAATGAAAAGGATAATGCATAAAAGTGGACTTGTATCCTTATGACAAAAATTTAAAGTAGGGAATTCTAAATAATGCTTATCAATTCATAAATAAATTATTTTTTAGGGGGTGGAAAACAATGACAAAGGAATTAATAAATATAGAATTTAAAGAAAAGGACTTATTTAAAATACTTTAGGGACTTAACTAAAAAATTTTACAATTTTTAGTTGCAAAAGCATAATATTACGCAAAGCATAAGAAAATATCCCCCTCATCTTTTTCTTTCCCAATTCTTCCTTCTCTTTCACATTCCCTTCTCTTGAATATGTTGCATCATCTTTCGTCAAATGCAGTGTTTTTCCTCTTCTTTTTCCCTTCCAACTTCATAAGTCCTTTTAATCTCCCATCACTGTTCAAGCTACACCTCTAATCTTCACCATAAGTCAATTGTGGTGTGGAGAAGCTAGTTAGGGTTCATGGGTGGTTATGGATATGACGTCTGAACATTGTTGGGTGAGCTCCATTCTTGTTCTCCTTTTCAATTTGGTTCCTCTTTTCTCTCATTCCTCTTGTATTTTCACTGTATCCCATCTTCAAGGTTATTGAAAATTTGTTGTAGCTCTTTTTTGCTCCATTATTAGCTGTGGATAATGTAACACCATAATGTATTAACTCCATCTAACCTCTCTCTGGGCTCGGTTCCATATGATTTCCAAAGAACAAGTACAAACCGTGACATTTTCATACTATAAAATGGGATTTCAAACACTCATCTTTTGCCCCGTGGGTCCTGTGAACCCATCATTCACATTCTCTACTCAAAATCCATGTATATGACTCATACATATCATAAAACAAGCCATAAACCACGGATATGAAGCCAAAAACCAAGAAAGTGCATTTTCTTAAATGGGCCCAAAAGTCAAATTTTTGGCTCTACATTTGGAAAATCATAACTAATTATAGAAAAATGGAAATATAGCAAACTATAGCTTTCTAGAAAGCTCTAGGTGTTAAATTTATGTTAAAAATAATTCCCAATCACAGTCTCAGCGTTTGGACCATGTTTGACATCAAAAATGGGAAAGAGGTGCGGCTGTCACTATTTCTGGTGCAGCTTACTGTCATGAATTTCAAAAATTAATAACTAAATCCAAAAAAATCCAATCTGGGAAAACTATCCAATTTGGAAAGCTACAGATATCTACTAGAGGAGAAAAATAAGTTTAGATCATTTCAGTAGCTCTTAGACCTCGAAAACCGATAGAACAGTAACAAAGGTCGGATGGCTTCCCTGATGCTGATACAGAACTTCAGAAGGTTTGTTCTCTCTCTACAGGCCTCCGATTTAGGTGATTCTAGTTGGTATAAGTCACTATGGATGTCTAGTTTATGTCTCTAAAATTTCATGACAATTGGACTCCATTTGGTCCATGAATGATATAGATTTATTTTCGGACCTATGGTAACAGTCAATTGACCAAATCATTAAAATTCCCAAACTTCAACAATTTGCCAAATATTCCCTAGACCTCCAAATATTACCCACTTTAACTTTTCAAGAAACTCTCTACAAACTCTAGAGGCATGCCAAATTTTATACCAAGAAGAGCTCATTTGGTCATACTTTGACAGAGCTAACAAATTTGGCGATTTTGGCACCCAAAATGGTTCAAAATGGGTCCAAGTGGCCTCCCACATGTTTTCACACCTCATGGACAAGTTTTAAAGCATGAAAATAGTCTATATAATATGTCCAAATGGTCCAAATCATCATATATTTTAAACTCACTATGCTACGGGCCAAAATACACTATCACATATAAGTCACAAAAAGGGCAAAACCCACATTTTCATTACTTTGGCTCTCTACATAGTTTGTACATCATATTTCCATACATTTACACTTGCTACAATATTTATATCTCAAAAATAGTAGGTGCATATTCATTTTGGCACCACTTTACATCAAAAGAACTAAAATAAGCTAACATTTAGCTAAACATGCTTCTAGGCTCCTTGGTATGCACTTGATTCTCCTTGAGCTCTACCTAACATGTTAAGATGGGAGGGGGAAGGGGTGAGATTCATGGAATCTCAGTAGCTCATGCACTCATTCAAGGAAGCAATCAAGGCATATAACAAGTCAAAGCATGCAAATAAGCATCTAACCATTACAATCATACACTACATGATTTACATGCTATGGAAACCAAATCAATGCCAAGAATGAGTTCTAGGGACTTTTAGTTTAGCCTCACCCGATTTTAGGGACTTTTGGATGGCCTCACCCGATTTTAGGGACTTTTGACTTGGCCTCACTTGGTTATGAGACTTTTGGCCTTATCTCACCCATCTCAAGGGACTTTTGGCACTATCTCATCCGAGCGATTCTCACAATCCAACACATAAGCATATTGGTACCAATGCATCAAGGCAATAACATATGACATATCTCACACAATAAGCATATACACAAGCATACAATGACCATTACATCCAAGAATGCAACAAGAAAGAGTGGAGAGAGAGCTACCTTATGAGCCAACACAAGCTTTTCTTTTCAATTCCTCTTCTCCCTTCTTGGTTTCACACTCACACCTTAATGGAGGTGTTTCTCTTGAACCTAGACACAATAAAAGCATGGAATTACTCTCTCATAATTTAACAACTCTTAGGAGTTCTTTAGAGCAAACCTTGCTAACATATAAGAACCTAGGGATTCTCTCTCTCTCTAGAATGTCACCAACTCTTTCTCTCTCTCAAGCTCTCATGGTAGTAGAATCAACATATTCAAGGAAAACAAAGAAGTTCAAGAGTGGTTTTCCACTTTCCCTCTTCTGACCCATGCCTAAAACCTAACTAATTTCACAAACAAAACCATAGAAAGAGAGGGCAAAGAGAGGAGAACAAGATTCTAAGAAGAAAAGAGAGAAGCTTGCTTACCTTTTCTTTGTTCTTCCTTCTTTCTCTTGGTCTCTCTCACTCTCCACGCCTCTTTTCTCTCTTTGGGTCAAAGTCTAGGTCAAATAAGAGAGAAAGAATGAATTGGGACATTTAAAGAAGTCAAATTCTCTCTTTTTATGCTTTTCCAGGCTAACCCTCGTTATAGTGAGAATTAACCTTCACTACAACGAGTACGTATTAGTTCTAGACCCTTGTTTTCGCTATGGCACGTGCTACGGTGAGTAATTCTCTGGTTTTTGTATGGAATGCACACACTTGCTATAGCTAGAAGTATTTTTGCTATAGCGAACAACTCCTCTCGCTATAACTAGACCATTTCTCGCTATAGCTAGGCTATAACTAGTAGACTTAGAAAAATTTTAGAATTTCAAAAATTTTCAGCTTTCTTTTTTCTTTTACTTTTCTTTTTTTTTTTTTCTGGTTGTTCATGGGCTTTAGGGTTTCCTATTGTGAGCCCAAGAATGAGAAGCCCACACTTCAACTCTCAAATTTCGACTCCATAAGATAAATTTTAAACTCAATTTGAATTCAACAAGCTTAATTTAGAAGACCTAAGATTCACAGTGATGGTAGAGAACTCATGCTAAAATTAGGGCTTTAAATATTATATGGTTTATTTAGTTAAATTGATAGTAATGGATATCAACAGAGTAGCTCGAATGTTAATTTCATGTTGAACATGATTTTAGGTGATGCCAAGGATCTCCCTTTAATCAAAGTTCTACCTTAAGCTAGTATGAGAAGAGACCTTTATTACTGGTTCTTATTAGAGGGTGTATAAGTAGTAAAGTGGCACCTTTCATTTAATTGTTTTCTTGTCCTACTTATGTTTTTAAGAAATTAGATTATACTATTCTATGGAGGAAAAAAGCTTAAATTTTTAAAAACTTTTGATTTTGTAGTTTATGGTAGTTATGTCATACCTAACTTTAACTAACTTATTTATACAATACATGAAGTTTAAGACAGTTCACATCCACTCGTAGAATTTTCAACACTGAAAATGGTCTATTTAAGGGTCATATGGAGTTATAGGGGCTCAAACTTGATTCTTTCCTTTCCTTTATTCATTTTCATCATAAACAAGTTTGTTTATACCTATTTTATCATATTTAACTCGTGGCACACCTTAGAAATGCATATAACATGAAATGACTTAGTGGCAAAAAATCTGCACTAATTTTAAAAATTGATAACTTGAGCTATATAACTCTAAATTATGTAAATTAGATGTCTATGGAAAGCTTAGGATGTGAACTATATTTTGTAAAAGTTTCAATGAAATTGAGTTCATTCACCTAATGAAATGCAATGAAATAGTAACCTAGTTCAAAATGTGTAATGTTCGATTTTTGTTAAACAATAAAAATAGGTGCATTTTCAAAGTAAGTTCCCCAAAATGAATTAGCTAAAGTCCTAAAAAATTTAAGTAGCATTCCAGGCTCTTAAAAATGAGAATCCCAGGCTCAAATGAAAAAAGAACAGAGCTAGAATAAAGAAACAAATTTGAACGAAAGGTTGACGAAACGTAATGACATTTTTGTAATTTTGAGCAATTTTTGGAATTCTCATAAGTGAACTTTTTAAATAGTAAATTTGAGTTCTCTAGGATTTTTAGAGGTCCTAAAAATCATGGAAATCCTTGGGATAGTTAAAATCCATTCGGTACATGTTTTCTAACGATGGTGAGTCTGAAATTTGACAGATTCATTTGGGAAGGTTTTAGCTCCGATTTGAGTGATTTCAAAAGCATTTTATTAAATTGAAAACCTAAATTTCATAATAAAAAAGATGATTATAAAAAAAGAGCTAAAAAAATTGAAAACAAAAATGCCAAGATGAAGAGGTAAAATTGGAATTTTTGAAAAGTGTTTCTTAAACCTTCCCATATATATGAGGCACCCCACCTTCTCATTCATTTAGCCACATTTGTTCCTACCTTAAATTAGAGGAAGAACCCTAAGGGTGAGGCACATAAGAGGGAGGAGAAAGGGAGGAGAAAAACAAGGAAGAGATATGGATTTTCTTGGTCTTTTTCATGCTTTTTCTTTAGCAAACCTCTTCTTCTCCATTTTCCCTTATTTCCTATAGTTTTATTGAAGTTTTTGCATTTGTTTTGAGGGAAGAAAAGAGAGGAAAATTTGGACTTGGAGAGAGGAGGTCAAGGAAAGGAAGAAACAAGTAAGAAATGAAGGAAAAATAAGATAAAATCTTTATCCTATGGTAGCTACTTTTCTCCCCTTTCTTTCTTGGTTCGTCCAACATATGGAGGTCTAAGAAAGCATGAATTTTGGGCAGAACCAAAGGTGAATCATAGGGAATTGGGTGTGGAGAATGTAACACCATACTTTTGAGACTCAATTTATACAATTCTCATCCCTCATTTCATATTTGTTTTATAAGAAGCAACATAATATCATTCATTTTCATGGATAAGTTATGTTTCTCTACAAGTAAAATTTTTCTTTTAAAGTCCCGTGGGCCATATGAACTCATGTATCATATTTTCATATTTAAATACATAGATACAAGCCATTTCCATCATCAAAATTCACTTAGAGGTCGTACAAAGTAAGAGGAAGTATGAAATCTCATGGAGTAATTTTGGACAGAATTTTGGCTTTTCTGATATTCTAGAAAAATTAAAATTATACATTTTTAGCCATTTTGGAAAGTTACACATGTATATTTTATACTAAAAATACGTCTAGACCATGAAACATAACACAGAAGACGTTTGACATTTGAAATGGTCTACTGGTGCTGTCACAGAATTCTGTAGCAAATTTCAAAAATATCTAATTAATTTCACAAAATTCCAATCCATACAAATAATACCAATTTGGAAATATGTGGATGTTAAATAGAGGGAAAAAATAACTCTAGACCATTTCAAGCACACCTAGACCTTAAAACCTAATCAAATAATACTTGAGGTCAGTTGAAGTGTCTAGTACTGGATAAAATTTTTAAAAATTTATATCTTCCTCTCTAGATATCCAAATGAGGTGCTTTTAGTTGACTCAAGTCATTAGGAATGTCTAGTTTCTCTGTATAAAATTTCATGGCAATTGGATATTATTTGAGCCATGTGTAATAAATTTCATTTTCAAACCCGAGTGAACAGTGACATGACCAAAATCAGAATTTTTGTCAACTTTGAAAATTCATCAAATATTCTCTTGATCTTCTAAAAGTCTATTCTTTATCTTCTTAAAAAGCTCTCAACAAGTTCTAATTGTATACCTAATCACAGATCAAGAATAGCTTATTTGGATAAAAAGTGATGTAGGGTTCAAATATAGTCAATTTTGGCTCCATATAAGATACCAAAATATCCAAATGGCTTTCCTTGGGGTTTGGCACCTCTTGGATAAGTCTAAAAGCATAATTAGGACTTGTGTAAGCTATCCAAATGGTTCCAAACCTCATGTATCTTAATTTGGCTATCTCACTTGCATTTTTACACAATTCTATAATGTCATTCAAGAAGCTAGTTTGCCATAACATACTTAAATCACATTCTAATGGTCACATAACATATTCTCTCATTTATCCATGATATATTATTATAATTACATATGTTCATAACATCATAATACATATACAGCTATTGATTACATTATTTGTCATTTGTATGGCCTTAAAGTAGCAAAAATCATGCTCTTGAATGTCATACTCTTATCTTCATGGTGGTTGGCTTTCATTACCTTACCCACTTAGTCTACTTAGCATGTTAGATCATTAAAGAGGAGGGGATGAGATTCAAAGAATCTTAATAGCTCATCTCTTATTCAATCACACATAAAGTATGCAAAACAAGTCTCACAAATGTATGCATGAGCATATTAATATGTGCAGTCATTTACGAAGCATTCTTGGCATTTGAAAAAGCCATACATTGTATACAAAGGCTTGCCAAGTAAGTGTATTGGCTTCACTCATTTACTTGTGGATTTTGGAGTTGCCTTACCTGTAACACCCCGAAAGTAATTAAGGTGTTAATCATGGATTAAGGTTAATTAAGGATAATTAATAAAGGATAATTGGGCAAGTTAGTGAATAGGTATTTTAGATGGATAAATTATTAATATGGGTTTGAGAATTTATTGGGATAGAAACTTCCTTAGGGCCCAAATTAATAAATCATGATGAGAGGTTAATAGAGGTCCAATGGATTAAATGCGGACCCAAACCAATTTAAGGAGATAGAGGCCCAAAATTCACCTTGTAGGAACTCTTATAAGTGGCCCAATTACCATTGTGCAGACCCAAGCCCTTGAGCTCTTCAAATTAGGCCCAAATCCCTTTGAACTTCAGCAGCCCAATGTAACAAAACTGGCCCAAAGAAAATCTGCAGCCCAACACTCTAAAATGGCCCAACAAGCTAAAATCTGAAAACCCAATTGGACTTGGACCTGGAGCAACCCATGACTCATCCCTTGACCTAACTAAAACCCACCTAAAACCCTAATGCTTCAGCCACTCTCTTATTTTTCTGAAACACAAGGAGCAAATTCGGAGGTTGAGAGGGAGGCTAGGGTTGGAGGCAAATATTCTGCATTTTCTCACACTTAGAGCAAGATTTGGCCAAGGTAATAGTTATACAACTTAATCTCCTCATCTTCCTCTTTAATTTAGTCTGATTAGTTTTTCATTTAGAAGATTTTCATCATACCTAAAATCTGAAATGTGAGGGTTTAGGGGTTTTCTTGGTGAAATTCGTAGGTTGAGGTTGGGGCTGGTGTTAGGTGACTTTAAACCCTCCATTTTAATGCTTTCTTAGTTAGTTTGAGACCCCCATAGCTGATTTATATTATGGGTACTAATTCTATGCGAATTTGCTTAGGATTTTGGGGAAAACATTGAGATTTCTGGTGAGGGATACTTGAATCCGAATTTGGGACTTGTAGTGATTGGGTAAGTGTTAATTAGGTGGTTAATGGCATTTGAATCTTTTGGGTACTTGTTATAATTGTCAATAATGGATTAGAGTAGTAATTATCTGGTGTTATGGTTATAAGGAGATTGTGTACCCGTGGTAGCTATTGCAAAGTTGTCTACAAGTGAGGTAACCGGGGTTTACATTAATTCCATGCATGTATCTGTTTAATTTCATATCTGCGATATGTATGAATGATTTGAAATGTTGAATGAATTGGTTGTGTAACACCCCAAAATTAATTAAAGTGTTAATTATGGATTTAGATTAATTAGGAATAATTAATATGGGATAAGTGGGCAAGTTAAGTGAATGGTAATTTTGAGAAATAAATTAATAATATGAGTTGAGAATTAATTGGGATAGAAACTATATCTAGGCCCAAATTGATGTAGGGGGATCATGAGAAGAGGCTTATAAAGGCCCAATGATTCTAGATGCAAGCCCAACTCCTTATCATAAGGCTTGGGCCAAGAGAAATTACCTAGCAATGGCCCAATTTAGTTTGGTAGAATAGGGGCCCAAGACCCAATGTATGTGGGTTGGCCCGACATACATTATGCAGACCCAAATTGGATTGGTTCTTAAATTTTAGCCTAGCCCAACTACAACCTTGAAACCCAACTCATGAGATTCAGCCCAACTTATGAGATAAGGCCCAACAAGTATGAAAATCTGAACCTATGAGGAATTGGGCCATTAGGTCAGCACATTCCATTTGTAGCTTTAAATTTTCTGCAACCCATCTTACCTAGCACCAGCCCACTTAAAACAATGGGCCCATTGGACCATCCATCTTTACTAAAACCCTAAGAAGTCCTATCTCCACCTATTTGGCTGCCAAGGAATACATGTTCTGCAGACTTAGAAAGGCATTTTCGCACTTGAGAAGAGGGGCTAGGGTTTTTCTGCATTCCTCCACCATTTTCCACTTCTAGAGGAAGATTTGGCCAAGGTAACCTATATAAAACTTGACCCTCTCATCCTCCTCTTCATTTTGGTCCGATTAATTTCTGGGTTTGAGTATTTCCATCTTCTTCTCAAATCTAAAATTTGGTAATGGGTGGTTCCTTGCAAGATTTTCGGACTTGGAGGTTAGAGAGAGGATTAGGTAAGCTTTCTCCTTCCATTTTGTGTATTATTCTGCTAGAAATGACCCTAAGGATGGATTATCATAATGGGTTTTATTATTGTGTGATATTACAAGGAGATAATGGTAGAAAACTGAATTTTCTGGGCTTGGTGATTGAAATGCGAATTTTGGTGATTCCATGGTGGATTTTCGGAGGTGAGGCTATGGGTGTTGTTAAGTGAGTATCTCCTTCTCATTTTGATGCATTTTCTGTTAGTTTGAGACCCCTATAGTTAACCTATGATATGGGATTTGGTTTCATGTGAAATTACCCAGAAATTGGGGTGAACCATGGCAATTTCTGGTATGGAAAAGTTGGAATCCGAAATTAAATCCCTTGGTAAGTAAGTGAGTAACCTCTAGTTTGTCATTAGTAGTTTAATTCTATGGACATTCGATTATGATTAGAAATGATGATAATTATGTTTGTTATAGGCTTGGTGTACATTTGGATTTTTATGGTAGCTAGGGGAAGAGTAATTGGCTTTAATGAGGTAACTGGGGTTATTTTTTCTGATTCCATGTATATACTCATGTTAATCTGCTATTTGTTACACATGCTTGATTTTGAAATGCTAAATGGCTGGTTGACTACTTGATTGTGATTATAATTGGACCTTGTGAGTCTATGGTGGAGCTGTGGTGCAGCTGCCACCCGTGCATGTGCTACGATCGACCACTGGGTTGTGATCAGACCCCGATGCACTGAGCCCTGGTTGTGCTCATTATGGAGTAGGTGCCGTGGACGGACCTCTCCCGGTGTTATTGGCCATTAACATATTGTATATGATTGCTGGTATGGGACAGTAGTCAGTAGTAGTTCAACTAGTTCATTTGCCAATTGAATTGATGATTCTGATATTAATGACATGAGATTGCCTTGGATTGATTGACTTGTACATATATATGGAAATTACCTTTTATTACTGAGATTGTATATCTCACCCCATTGTGGGCTAACATTTTCAGGGACTGGACCTCTTAGTGGCAAGGAGAAAGTTAATGGAAGATCATTAAATGGTTTGGTAGCACATAGGTTTGGGAATTTTGACAAATGTATTGTAACTAAATTGATAGTTTTGTATCATTGCTGCATTGCATCATGAGTTGCCAAGCATAGGGATTGTATATGTAATTCGAATATTATGGAATTGAACTGAACATTATGATTGTAATTGGCTAATAATGGATAAGTGATTTGATTTTAGATGAACATCAAGCATTGACCCCATGCATCTTATGACCAAAATATATTTGCTGTCATTATCCCATGAAAAGGCTGACATGTGGTGGATTGGGTGAGTGGAAGTTGTACTCGAGTGTTGAGTTAGTAATGGTAGAATGGCTAAGCAAATCAAGTAGATAAGTACAATTAGAACCATATAATATGAGGGTAAGTGGTCTTAGAGTGTCCCTAGGAAGAGAAATGGATGTAGGGGGTGAAATATAGGGAAAACAGCTACAGAAGGGAGTCATGCCGCGGCTAAGAAGGCTTCGCCGCGGCCTAAGGAGTGACAGAGGTGAGGGGCGCCGCGGCGCGGAGTGAAAGAGTCGCCCAGGAGGGTAACAGAATGCAACCTCGCTGCGGCACGAGTCGAGAAAATCAATTAGGCGAGTTACAGTAGCCAAACTCGCCGCGGCACCACATAGGTTGGCCGCGGCGCAGGTCTAACTCGCCGCGGCAAATGACCCAGTGATTCCAGAGAGCAATCGGGCCGTGGCGCAAGAGTTCTAGGACGCGGCGGAAGGCTAAAAACTCAGTTTTTGACCTAGAAACCCTGATTTCTTTAATGCAAATGATAGGAAATGATGTGGGAACACTTGTGGGAGGTTTTTGGGTGTTGAAAATGATAGATGGATGAATTACAAATCCTTAATGATGGTACAAATGCTTTTATACACGTTTCCATTTGCGGTTATTTAGTTGATGACCCTAACCACATCAAGGATTAAATTTCCTTATATTTCCGTGAAGTAATTAATTATAGCAACCCCAAACCTTGATCATTAATTTTTAATCATGTATTCAGCTATAATTTCATGGATTAGAAGTTAGGGTCGTTACAGGTTGGCTATCTGTTGTATGATGATTGGACCTTGTGAGTCCATGGTGGAGCTGTGGTGTGGCTGCCACCCGTGCATGTGCCGCCATCGAGCACCGGGTTATGATCAAACCCCAGATGCACTGAGCCCAGGTTGTGCTCAATGAGGAGTAGGTGCCGTGGACGGGCCTCTCCGGTGTTAATGGCCTTTAACATGTAATTATATGATTGCTAGTATGGGATAGTAATCATGATAGCCTAATTATTTCATTTGCTGAGATGACTGATATGAATTTGAATGATGATTTTGATTCTTGCTTATATGTTAATTAAACTGGATTATATGATAGAATTGCCTTGGTTACTAAGATTTATATCTCACCTCGTGTTATGGGATTAATATTTTAGGTGAAGGTTCTTCGGGTAAAGATAAGGGTAAGCAAGTGGATGAACATCCATGAGCTGTGGCCTAGTGTGGGGGAGCTGCACTTGGTCTAAGTGTAATAGGATAGATGCTAATTTTGTTAAGTCTTATATAGCATCATGTATCTGCATTGCCAAGTGTAGGAGTTTGTATTTTGATAATGTAATGTATGTTTATGAAAGAGTAGGCCTTACCGTAAATTGGCATTTGATATGTAGATTATGATATCTGTAATGAACCTTATTGAACTTATGATATGGCTTGTCATTTAGAAATGTAATCTAGAGATATTGATATGAATTGCTGATGTATGGAACCTCTAATGGAAAATATGTGTTAAATGCCAATGGTGTATGAAGTTTTGCTGAACTTGCTAATATAGAGTAGTTAGAGGAGTGGAAATTTACATTTTTAAAGATTGAGTTGGTAATAGTAGAATAGCTGGATGAATGAGGGTCATAATTACCCTTAGAGTAATATAAATTAAGGTAGAATAACCCTAGGGTGTTAATGAAGGGAGAGTAGAGAGTAAGAGGCAAGAATTTCGGAGTCATAGGATCAGGGGAGAGTTAGCCGCGGCTAAAATGGAGTTGGCCGCGGCCAATAGTGGCGAAGTTGCCCAGGGGGAGTGACAGAGGGTAATTCGCTGCGGCGAAATGTTAATTGGCCGCGACGAAATATGAAAGGGCAAACTGGGAGTCATCCAGAGAGTAATCCGCCGCGACGAATTATGGAATTGGCCGCGGTGAACTTGTAAGAAAAAGTCCCCGGCATTCCAGAGAGGAATTGGCCGCAGCGAAAGGAGTAATTGGCCACGGCCAATATCGATAGGCGAGTGAGGAAGTTCCAGGAGGCTTCTTCACCGCGGCGCCATGTAGGTTGGCCGCTGCGAAGGTCCAACTCGCCGCGACAATTTATGATAAAGAAAGAGGTCAAACAGAAATGAATTGGCCGCGGCTAAGGGTAATTTGGCCACGGCTAACATGCTGAAACACTTATATTAACTAGAAAATCATAATTTTTCATATGTTAATCACAAAGGATGATTTAGAGTCATTAGGATGAGTTATAATTGATCAGTAATAGAATCCAAGGCTTATAAATGGATGTTTAACTCCCTTATGTACATAAGAGTAGGTGATTGTATGATTGATGACTCTAATCAATTAAGGTTTAAATTTTTTCATGTTTTCATGACTTACGATGATTATTCCCATGTTTAACCTTAATTATCGAGATTAGAGATTAGGGTCGTCACATTACCTATTCTTTAAGGGGTTCTTAGACTCAACCTTGCTTTTGGGAGTCAATCTCACTTTTAAGAGACTTTACTTTGTTTCAAACCAATCTTGAGGATTCTTGGCTCATCCTCACCATGGCTAGAGGGTTCTTAGCTCATCCTCATTATGGCTAGAGGATTCTTGGCTTTACTACACTCAAGCAACTTAAAGTAAGCATCATAAACATCATTTAAAAATATAATGCATCATCATGGTACCATGGCATACAAAATTATGCCAAGATACTTTTCATGGCTTAAAATATACATACACACATTCGAGACAATGTAAGCACATATCTATGCATGAGAGAAGGTGGAGAGAGCTACCTTGCTAGCCTTTGTATATTTTTTCCTTAAGTCTTGAATCCTCTCCCTTGACCTCACACACCTAAGAAAGTGGAGATCATTCCTTTTGGCCTATACACATCATATAGAAGTTAATTATATTCTTGAAACAAAGTCTAAGGCCACACAACTTATTTAGACACTAACTTAGCTCATTAGTCCCTTTATATTTCAAGAATGTACCTAATGAAGCAACACCCATCAAATAAATTCCAGACTCTATTCTTTCCTTTTAAATATGATTCTTGACTCCTTTTAAGCCTCTTGGAGTTATCACATAATTAAAACCAAGAGTCTAACTACATGTTGCTTCTTTAGGTTATATTATAGAATATAAAGCACCATCTAACTTTCTATGGTTTTTAAATTTTTCTAAGGCTTCCCCTCATATTGATTCATCATATATGACTCAAAAATGGATTTAGAAAAATTTAAAACTATCCCTACCTATATAACCCCCTTTAGGATAAGGCTATGGAAGATTTTGGCTTTCATGGAGTTTGCTTTGTTTTGTTGATGGAGGAAGCACATGGGAAGAATTCTAGGGATCTTAAGAGCTCATTTAAATACTTATTTAAGCATAGGAATTAAGAGATCAAATCAGATTTTGGAAGGAACACTTGAAACCCTAGAAATTGCATCTTGAATTTTCATAGTTTTTTGTTAATTCTCTTTGTATATTCTTAATCTCTACACCCTTTTTCCTAAGAATCACCCTTGGTTTTACCTAAAAATCAAACCCTTCTAGGGTTTCATGAGTGGGGCGAAATGGTGGAGGAAGAGGAGCAAGGGGTAGTAATCATGGAAGAAGAAATTACCTTGTTTTCTTGCTTTTTCTCACTTGAATCTTGTCTTCTTTGAGTTTCTCTCTTCAAATCCAAATTTTTCCCTTAATTTCTTCTTGAAAGTAGATTTATAAACTTTATTATAATCATAGGAAGAAAGCTCAAGAGGAAAGGAACAAGTTTGGAAGAAGAAGGAATATGAAAATCCATGAAATTCCTTACCTTTTCCTTGCTTTTTCTCTTCCTTTCTTCTCCTTCATGGTGTGCCTAAGAGAGCTATTGTTTTCTCTGGTTTTTAGGCAGAATAGGTGGTGCAAATGAAGGAAAGAAGAAATAAGAAACTTAAAGTGTGTTCAAGAAGCTTCCACTTTCTCAAAAATTTCACTTTTGCCCTTTGTTTTTGGCATTTTTGTTTCTAACTTATTTTAACTCTTTTTTGAGAACTGTCTTTCTATTATGAAATCTAGGTTCTCAATTTAGTAAAATGCCTTTGGAATCATTCAAATTGGAGCTAAAACCTTGTTGAATGAATCCGTCAAAGTTTGGGTGCACTGATATTAGAAAATGTCCATAGGAAGGGCTTTAGTTGTTCAGGGCCTTCCCATAGTTTTCAGAACCTCTAAGAACTGTGGAAAACTCAAAAATTTTATTTGAAAAGCCCTCCTATGTGAATTCCAAAATTTACTCAAAATGACAAAAATACCCTCACATTTCGTCAATTTTTTGTCACAATTTATTTCTTCATTCTAACTCCAATTTTCTTTCCATTTGAGCTTAGGATTCTTATTTTTAGGAGTCTAGGATGCTTTCCAAATTTTTTGGGACCTTAACTACATCTTTTCGAGAGACTTTCTTTTATATCTAGTGAGTTTTGTTCGATTACGGAGAATCGGATGTTAGAAAGAATAAGAATATGCAAAGTAAATTAACAAAGGCCCATTAGTTTTCAAGATAGCAAAGTTAGGGTTTCAAGTGCTCTACCAAAAATTTGATTTAATGCAAATTGTTCCTAGGCCTAAATGAGTGTTTGGATGAGCTCTTCAGATCCCTAAAAGGTTCTTCATATGCATCTTCCATTAAGAAAACAAAGCAAACTCACTTGGTATCTCCTTGGTCCATAGCCATGGCCTAAAGAGGTTGGAGCACCAAAGGGTAGTTTTAATTTATTCTAAGCTTATTTTTGAGTCATATATGATGGAAAAGGATGAGAGGAAGCCTTGAAAAAATTTTAGAAGCCATGGATAGTGAGATGGTATCATAGGTTTCATATTATGGCTTAAAGAAGCAACACCTAGCTAAGCTCCTTGATTTGATTGTGTGATGGCTCCAAGAGGTTTAAATGGAGTCAAGAATCATAAATGAAAGGAGAGAATAGAGTCAAGATGATGTTTTCTTAAGGTTGCTTCATTAAGTGCATTATAGAACTATAAAAGAGTTATATAAGTTACTTAACTTTTCTAGTGAATGTATAACTTTAGAATTTGATTCAAAAGTGTAATTGGCTTCAATATGGTGTGTCTAGGTCAAGAGAAACAAGCCTTACATCATTATGAGTGTGTGGTTGAGAGAGGAAGCAAAATTTCAAGAGAAAAAGTGTACTTGTGTAGTAAAAGTAGCTCTCTTCACTTTCTCTCATGCATGAATGTGTGCTTACCTTATCCTTGAATGTGTGTATGTGTGTTTTAAACCATGAAAAGTGTTCTAATATGATTTCATATGTTATGGTACCATGATAATGTTTTATGCATTTAAACGATGCTTTATATACTTGTCTTGGTTTGTTGGAGTGTGGAGAAGTCAAGAACCCCTAAAATTGGTTGAGACAAAGTAAATAGTTTCCCAATAGTGAAGTTGACTCTCAAGAGTGAGGTTAAGTTAAAACCTCTTAGAGAAAGTGGGTGAGATAAGTCCAAAATCTATAAAAGAATGGGTGAGGCTAATCCACTTGCTTGGCAAGTTTATGTATGCTTTGTGTGATTTGTTCAAATGCTAAGAATGCTTCTTGAGTGATTACACATGTCATTATGCTCATGCATACATTTTCAAAACTTGTTTTGCATTCTTTATGTGTGATTAAAAGGGAGATGAGCTATTGGGACTCTTTGAATCTCGTTCCCTCCTCTCCAATGTCTTAACATGCTAGGTGGAGCAAATGAACAAGGTAATGGAAGCCATTAAGTTGGGAGATGAGAGTTTGACATCAAAATGCTTAGTTTTATCTCTTTAGTAGCCATACACATGGTATATGATGTAATCCTATTATGTAATTGTAATGTAATCATTTAAACATATGTAAATACTCATATATATGATGTATGAATGAGAATTAATGCTATATGCATAATATAACATAATTTGGGTATAGAATGACAATATTAGACATATGCATTCTTGTGTATATCATGGGGTAGATGAGTGAGTTTGAGAAATCTAAGTTTGTGCATCTTTGAGACAAGTTTAGAATGTTATTTTGGTGTATTCCCACGTGCTCAAGTGGTCATAGTTGCCTTGGAGCTCAAAATGGACCATTTGACCCTTTGTAAGATTTAAAAATGACCATTTCACAACCCAATGTCAAGATCTAACCAAATGAACGAATTTACTCATGAAATTTGGGACACCTGTAGATCTTATCTAGCTATTTTTGGGAAGCAAAGATTAGATTATTTAGAGCTCTATGGAATTAATTATGAATTTTCAAATTAGCATTTTTCTGCTGAACTGATGCGACACTGTTCATATGGTTAGAAATTTAAGTTGTGTCATTAATAGGCCAAATAATGTTCAATACTCATGAAATTTTACAAGCATAAACTAGACATGATAAGCTTTCCATGAACACCAAGATCATCCCAATTGGACCTTTGATTAGGAAGATATGAATTTTTGAAGTTGGAGGATAGTACCAATAATGATAGTCGATCTTTGGTACTATTCTATCAATTTTCTGCAGCTGGATACCTTTTTTTGGTTTGGATTTATCTTTACTATAAAATAGGCATCTGTAGCTTTTTGGAATGGCAAAATGTGTTTGATTTTTTTTTTTAAGAATTAGTTATCATTTTTCAAAATTTGGACACAAAATCTAGAAATTCTACTCGAGGCTGCACACTATGTTTTTTAGTATACCATCCATTTGCACAAGTTCTAGGCCACTTCTTAGGATGGTTATGAGTTGTCTTTATATATTTAAATATGAGAATGAGATGGATGAGTCTATATGACCCACAAAACACTGAATGAAAACTTTATCCCTGATGTAACGTAATTAAATGCATTATTTTTAATGCTTTTTCCTTCTCCCTTTTGTGTTATTCATGGAAGGAAGCCTACAATGTATATGATATGAGTCCTATAAATATGATGTTATAGAATGGAAGGTATATATTAGACCTAAACTTTGGAAATACATTTTTTGAGCTGCATCACTTTAAATTAGGTGATTTCAGTGGCTATGGAAAGCTTATGATGTCAGCTATATGTCAATAAAATGTTATTGGAGTTCATTTGACGCTTTAATGACATGAAACACTAGAGTTACATTGGATGAATAGTACCAAGTGTAACACCATATGTTCTAACTTATTCATGCTATCTTTATGCCTACCATTAGACATCTCATGGAAGAATCAAGAAAATAGTATAAAGATAATGAATATTTTTACGTTGCGTTATGTGTAAAAAGTCCATTTGGTGTCACGTGGACCATATGAGCTCATACAACATATTCTTATATTTAATCACATAAATAAAACTCATTTATACCATCAAAAGTGGCCCACATCTTATGGAAACCAAAAGGGAGCATAAAATACTTGTCCATATTTTCGGCCAGATTTGTCAGTTTTTCTATCACAACTTTAAAAATTCATAACTAAATCAAAAATCAAAAACCAACAAATTTTATCATTCCAGAAAGCTCTGGATGTCTATCCTATGGTAAAAATAGTTTTAGTTCATGAATCATTAAGGCGAAGATGTTTAACATTCGAAAAGCTATTGAGGTCGTTGCTGCCTGGGCTGTTGTTTCAGATTGTTGATACAAACTTCTAAAATTCATAACTAATTCTATAAAAATAAAAATCATAGAAATTAGGTTGTTATGGAAAGATAAAAATGTTAAATTTATGATAAAAATGATTCTAGAATGAAACAAATACATTTAGCTATTGGAAATCTATAGAATAATGACTAGACTCTTAGGGCACCACTGCTACTGACAGCCAATTTCAAAAATGCATAACTCTTTTCTCAGACCTCTAAATGAGGTGATCTCAGTGGCCCAAAAAAGCTTATGACCTTTATTTTATTTTTGTAAAATTTTACAACTATTGAACACCATTTGCCCATCAAATGATATAGAATAGAAATCTACCAGTGTGAATAGTGCACATACCAGAATCCATAAAAAATTCCAACTTTAAAAATTCATCAAATATTCTCTAGACCTCTGAAAATTATGTTCTTTAGCTTCCCAAAAAAATCTCAATAAACTTTAATTGCATGCCAAATATCAGATCAAGAAGAACTCATTTGGACAAAAAACGATATAAGATTCTAAGATAGCAAATTTATGCCCCATATATGGTACCAAAATGTCCAAATGGCTTCTCTCAATGTTTGGCTCCTCTTGGATAAGTCTAAAAGTATGAATATGACTTGTTTGAACTCTCCAAGAGGTCTCAAACCTCATGCATCTCAATTTGGCCATGCCACTTCCACATTCACACTAGTGCCTCAAACTTTCAAGAAGCAAAAATGGCCATTTTATACTCATTTTACATTCTAGTATTCACATGCCATAATCTCTCATTCATACATGATATATCAGCATATTTATACATATTCATGACCTCATAGAACATATACAAGCATGGATTACAAAATTTTCCATTCATATGCTTTAAAGTAGCCAATTCCATGGACTTTAATATCCTACTCTCTTTTCCTAAAGGGTTAGCTTTCATTACCTTGCTCTCTTGGTCTACCTAACATGTTAGAACATTGGAGAGAAGGGGATGAGATTCAAAGAATCCCAATAGCTCATCTCCCATTCAATCATACATAATATATGTAAAGCAAGCCTTAAAAATGCATGCATGTACATAATACAATTGATGAGCATTCAAGAAGTAAGCTTAGCATATGAACAACTCATACAAGACATTCAAGAGCTCACAAAGTGTTTGGATTAGCTTCACACTTCTCTTCATGGATATTGGACTTGCCTTACCCATTTTTTGAGCACTTTGAACTCAATTATACTCTTGGGAGCCCACTTTGCTTTTGGAAGACTTTTTACTTTATCTCAACTAAGCTCAAAGGTTCTTGGCTTATCCTCACCAAAGGAAAGAGTTCTTGGCCTCTCCATACTCAAGTAAACTCATACAAATATCATATAATCATTGGAAAACATAACATGATATCAAGAATCATGGCATATAAAGGCATGCTAGCATACTTTTCATAGCTTGAAAATACACATACATACATTCCAAAGCAAGCTAAACACACATCCATGCATGAGAGAAGGTGGAGAGAGCTACATTGCTTGTATTTACACACTTTTTCCTTAAGTCTTGAGTCCTCTCCCTTGACATCACACACCTAAGAAGTTAGAGATCATTTCTCTTAGCCTAGACACATCATATGGAAGATAATTACGCTCTTGAAACAAGCTAGGACATTAAACTTATATTTAAGAACATACTTAGTTTCATAAGTCACATAATGGTTCCATAAATGGCCTATTGAAGCAACCATCATGATTCAAATTCTTGCCTCTATTCTCTTCTCATTTCTAGGCCTCTTGACCTCATTTAAAGTCCTTGGAGCTATTACATATTCATTTTCAAAAGCTTAGACACAAGTTGCTTCATAAGGTCATATTATGGAAGCCATTGCCTCATCTCCCAATCCATGGCTTCTAAATTTTTCCCAAGGATTCCTCCCACCTTCTACCATTATATGAAGTCCCAAACCAAGGTTAGAATAAATTAAAACACTCTCTAACCCCTCTGTTTGTCTTAGGCTGACATTATGGAAGCATTTGGGGTTCAAGGGGTTTTCAATTTTTCCTTGATGGGGGAGCTACTTGGGAGGCTTCTTAGAAGTCTTAGGAGCTTAATGGAACATTTAAATGGCCAAGAAAATTCATAAATTAAATCAAGTTTTACAATCCCTTCAAATGCACTACACTTTTCCAACTTAGATTTCATTAGTTTTTCTTGCAATTTATTAGCATAATCCAAGTTCCCATAGCCTAATTCATATGATTCATTCTTGGTTCTACCCTAAAGTACTCTCCCCTTGGCTAGTTATAGGGAGGACAAATTGCACACAAGATGGCTAAAAGAAGTGAAGCATGGAGACTAAGATTTTTACCTTGATTTCAAGCTTTCCTTGAATGCTTTCCCTTTTCTTCTAGCTCTCCTCTCCAAATCCAAATTTTCTTCCTCTATTTTGCCCTCTATACAAACCCAAAAACATCGTCAAATCCATGAAAATAAAGAGGAGAAGAAGGAAGAGCAACTTGCAAGAGAAAACGCTTGAATTTTCATAAATTTTCCTACCTTTTCCTTGCTTTTTCTCACTTCAAAATCTCCTCTCCTTGTGCACCTAAGAGAGCTGGCTTCCTCCTCTATTTATGGGGCAGAAACAAATCATGGAATGAGGAGCTGCTAGAACGTGGATAAGAAGAAGAAGCTAAAAGTCACTTTATGCAACTTTTTACTTTTTCCATTTTAGTCCCTTTTCTTGGCTTTCTCATTTTAGGCTCATATCAATTCCTTTTTGAAATCTATCTTTTCCATCATATTCCTTAGGCTCTTAATATAAGAATTGCCTTTGGAATCATTCAAAAAGTATCTAAAACTATTTCGAACAGTTTGGTTAAAATTTTAATCAACCGACGGCCAAAATCACTCACCGAAGGGGTTTCAATTGTTTTAAAGGTTCCCATGGTATTCAGGGTCTCTGAGAACCTTGGAAAGATTAAATTTTCCTTTTAAGAAGCCCTCTTGTGAGTTTTCAAAATTTTTCAAAAATTACAAAAATGTCCCTACTTCCTTCGGCAAATTTTTTGAGCTCTTCTGGCTTTAGTTTTTGGGCATCTTAAATCTCAAATTCTCATTTTCTAATATTTAAAATTTTATCATAATTTTAGTTGGTCCTAATTCCTTCTATTTCAAGGACTTCCTTTTATATTTGGCCCATTTATGACGTTTATGGAGAAATCGAGCATTGCGTTTCTTACGTTTATTGAGGGATTGGATGTTACACCAAGATCATTTAAAAATTTTGTAGAATTTTAAAAATTCATGAAATATTCTATACAATTCCAAAAATTCTAGTTTTTAGCTTGTTAAAAAACTCTAGTAGGAGTCTAAATACATGCCAAATCTTAGGATCAAACTAGGTTATTTAGGCCACTTTTGACATAGAACTTTTTATGGCAAATATAAAATCAATCTTGGTTCCATTTTGGACTATTTGAGATCCATTTAGTTTTCTTCCACTTTGAAGATATTTCTTTCATCTTAAATGATATTTCTAACTATTCCATAACATGCCAAAGAACTTGGATCAATATTTGGTATCTTTATACCCAAGTATGAATACTTATACATTGGCACTGACCATATCTATTAATACATGAATGCATATATCTCATCATAAATTGGCATCCATTCATGTTCTCATGCTTTTATATATGGTCTCATCATAAAATATGGAATATCATCATTGCATACATTATAAGTTTATAATAATACAATTAAAGTGTCACTTGGGTACATATGTCAAAGTTTAATACAAAAGAAATGGCTAATACATCATTTCCTTATACCTATGCTTTCTCATAATCTTGACCTTGGTATGGTGACCCTAAAATGGTTAGTGGGAGCATAGGGTGAGATTAAGGGAGAATCTCAGTAAC
Organism: Erythrophleum fordii; assembly: GCA_032878935.1. Lineage (NCBI taxonomy): Eukaryota > Viridiplantae > Streptophyta > Magnoliopsida > Fabales > Fabaceae > Erythrophleum > Erythrophleum fordii. The sequence goes on along the minus strand of JAVQMF010000055.1, from coordinate 28,196,652 downwards.
TAATTTCAACCAATTTAATACATACAAGAATGCCATGAATGAATGCAATGCATGTAGTGCAAGGATGCTATGCATATAATTCACATAAATCAAATGCATTATATATCATAGAAATTCATTTATTCTATAGTCATGGCTTTATTATACATTTGCCAGGCTCAACGATTTTTAACCTGGAGTTAAGGAAGAGCTATTGTGCTCAATTCCATGTCTTAGGGAAGTTAGGAGTCAAAAAACATGTCATACTCATATATAAAACTCATTATGGAAAATCATACTAAAACATATTTCATAAATGCATCAAGCAATAACACATACAAGAACTTCTACTCATTCAAGTATTAAAATATATGCAAAAAAGGGAGATAAAGTTTCCTTGTGATTTTAGGTACTTGAATTTACCACTGATTTGTTGGCTTCCTTTTTCTTTACTTTTTTTGGCTTGACACCCACAAATGAGGGAATTTGGGTTAACTTGACCTACATATGACAATTACAAGATAAATTAATCTCATAGAACTCATTCTAGGCTTCATGATCCTTAATTAATTTCATTAGAGCTCAATGTGATACATAAAGTTAGTTTTACGTCCATAATGAAGCTATCTTTAGTTTTCACTTTCTAAATCCCAAACTCTTGTTTACTAAAAGTCTTATATCTCTCAAAAACCTCATTTGCATTATTACATACTTGGTTAAAGGGGTTTAGGACCAACTTACTTTGTTAACCTCATTTAAGCCCTTAAAATTTTAACTTTCATTCTAAGGCTCTTAAATTCAATCCAATACTTTCATAATTATCTATTCATCATATCTAAGTTTCTAAATTGATTAGACCCTAAACAAATACTCCTTAGGCGCCTCTTACATAGCTTGGGCAAACTATGATTTCAATGGAGGCTATATGGAGTTTTGTTTGTTTTCCTTGGGAGTTTGATGATTATGGACATTCCTTAGTTTCTCTTTAACCTAGACATAATCTAATATAGCTTGAATTATCCTCCTAGGGATAAAAAACTCTCAAGGTGCAATTAAAACCCTAATTTCCATATTTTAGTTTCTAATGCTCCTTTCTTGATTCTAATTGCATATTCTAACTCCTCATGCCTTGAAACCCTTGTTCCTAATCTATTTTGGTAAAAAATCATCTCCCTTCTTCTTCCCCTTAGTTAGGCTGAACATACATAAGGAAAAGGAACCAAGAAAGAGCCACATTTAGCCATGGATGCATACCATTTCTTAAAGCTTAACAAAAGGAGAATTTGACATTACAACTGTTTCCTCAAATCCTCACCTTCTTCCCAAAGTTTAGTGACAAAGATACTCTTTTCAAGAAGCTAAAACCATTAATAGAGAGTGCTTTAAAGGAAGCAAAAGTTTAGCGAAGGAAATCTTATGAAAAAGTAGCTAAATCCTACTCTTTTTGCCTTGTCTTTCTCCTTCTCCTCCTTTTCTCTTGGTGAGACTTGGAGTTCTGATTTAGAGATTGTAAAGTTAGTTTTGGTCTGATTTGGGGTGGCGTGGATAAGTTTAAGAAGTAGGGAGGTCATCTATAACATTTTCCTAAATTTTTATTATGCCATTTTATTTTAATTCCTTCGTTTTTGCTCATTTTACCTCTTTTTTGAAAGCTATTTTTTTTCATATGAAAATTTAGGTTACTAGTTTATTAAAAATATTTATTTTTAATTTTATGAGGTTTGGAGCCATCTCAAATTATTTGATTAAAGTTCGGGCTAACTAACGGTCTAAATTATGCACTTAAAGGGTTTTGACCATTTTAAGGGTTCTTATAGTTTTTAGAGCCTCTGAGAATCTTGAAAAACTCAATTTATCATTTAAAGCTTCCTCTTTTGAGTTTCTAAAAAGTTACTCAAAATTATAAAATTGCCATTGCATATACGATTAAATTTCTTTAGCCCTTTTTGTTCTAGTTTTAGGTTATTTTTAGCATTGTATCCTCATTTATAGATGCTTAAATTATTATTCTAAACTTGCTTGGCCTTATTTCAGTTTATTATGGGGCCTTCCTTTTATATATTTATCAATTTTAGTTCAATTTAGGAAAATTAGATATTACAAGTTATATGTATAGCAAATGTGGTAATGGTATGATAATTGAACTTTTTAGGTTATTACTAAATGTAGATAAAAATTTATGTATGATACATGTGTGAAATGAAAGCTAGATAATATGTCAAGTAAAAGTTGTGTGACATGCAAAGTGAAAATAATGGTTTTCCCACTTGTGTGAAGTGAAAGTAATGGTTGAACCTTTAACTTTAATTACTTTCTTTATCTTATCTTTACTTGTTTTTACAATGGGGTTTTATTTAAATTAGCTCCCTTATTTATCTTATTAATTTATTGTTCTTATTTTAATTTTCTCAAAGCATTTTCTTAATTAGTTTCTTCATGATTAATTAAGAGTCACTTATAATAGTATCATTGAATTATTTCTACTAGTTTATTTTATGTTATTTATTTATTTTATTTAAAAAATTGGATGAAAATCTAGTTAGAACCTTATAGTTATTAACAGAGATAATGGCTTAGATGCACCTAGTTATGATGTCATATGTAATGTTATGGCATTATGAGATGTGATATCTAGCATGATGGTGCTATGATATGTGATATACAACATAGGGTGTAACGCTTAGTACGTTGTAAAAATATAAAAATGAGTTAGTTTGAAAAGTAAGTCCCTTGAGATGAGTAATTCAAGATTAAATAAAATTTGGATAAAATGTTAAATAATAGAAAATGAGAATTTAAGCCTTGAGTTGCCTAGAAATTGGAGTCAGAGTAATTCAAAAAATTTGTCAAAAGGCCAGTGGCATTTTCGTAAATAGATACAATTTTGGAAAAACACCTAGGAGGGCTTTTTAAATAAAAATTTTGAGTTGCTTAGGGTTCTCAGAGGCCTCAAAAATCATGGGAAGCCCCGGGACCGGTAAAGCCCTTCCGATGTACTCTTTTCGATGTTAATTGACCCAAATTTTGACCTATTTGTTTGAGAAGGTTTTAGCTCCAATTTGAGTGATTCCAAAAGTATTTTATTAAATTGGAAATCTAAATATTATGATGGAAAAGACGGTTCTAAAAAAGGAGCTAAAACGAAGCCAAACTGGACATGCCATTATGGAAGGGCAAAAATGGAAATAAATTACACAAATAAGCTTCTAAATACCCCTTTTAACTCCACGTTCTGCTTCCCCTTCTCTAAATTGACTTTCTTTTGCCCAAATCTCAGAAAAGGAGCTGTTGTCTTAGGTGCACAAAGACAGGGAATTTTGGAGGAAGAAAAGGCCAAGAAAAAAGTATGGAATCCATGGATTTTCTTAGTTCTTCCTTAAGCAAAGTTGTTTTCCTCCTTTTGTCTTTTCCTCCTATGGTTTTATTGATATATTTGGTACTATTTTGGGGGTAGAACAAAGAGGAAAAATTTGTGTTTGGAGTGAGGCAACCAAGGAAAGTGAAAAGCAACCAAGAAAGAGCAAGAAAATAAGGTAAAACTTCCATTCTTTGGTAGCTTCTTTCTCCCCCTTCCTCTTGCATGATTTGGCCACCATGAGCCCAATTCTTAGGGGCTGTTTTCTGTCCAAATCAAGGGGGAATTAGAGGTTTTGGAGTGCAAGGATTAAGAATCTATCATTAGAAGCAAGTAAAAGCCATTAAATCTCAAGTTAAAAAAGTGTAGGGTGCTTGAACATAGTTAAAAATCTGGGTTGATTCAAGACTTCCCCATCATATGTAAGTGTTTGCTTGAGTTTCTAAGACTCCTAAGGAGCCTTCTAAGTGCCCCATCCATTAAGGAAAAATCCCAAACTCCATGGGTCTTTAATGGAAGTATAAATCAGTTAAGACCCTTAGAGATAGTTAGGGGATGTTTTAAATAGTTCCAAGCTTGATTTGAGACTTCATATGATAAAATAAGATAGGAGAAACCCTTGGAAAAAATTTAGAAGCCTTAGGTTGGGAGATGAGGTAATGGCTTCCATAATGTAACCTTATGAAGCAATATGGACCTAGGTTTGTGAAAGTGATTGTGTGATGGCTTCAAGGACCTTAAATGAGGTCAAGAGGTCTAAATATAGCAAGAGAATGGAACTAAGAATTTTACTTGTGGTAGTTGCTTCATTAGGTCATTAATAGAACTATATTGTGACAAATAGAACAAAGTGTAGTCTTAAAAGTGAGTTAGATGTTATAATTTGATCCAAGAGTATAATTAAGTGTTGTTTATTGTGAATAAGCCAAAGAAATCCAACCCCACCTCCTTGTGTTTGTGGAACCAAAAAGGGGAAGGAACAAGCAAGGTAAGGCTTGAATTTGCACCAAAGTAGCTCTCCACCTTTTCTTATTGCATTTTCTTGTTGCATATATATCATTGTGTGCTTATGTGTATATTTGTATGTTTGGGACATGTCACTTGATGCTATGATGCTATTTTGGTACCAATATGCTTTCTTGAATGTCTTTGAATTATGGAAATGGCTCACAAGGGTGAGGTAGTGCCAAAAGTCCCTTAATGTAGGTGAGGAGATGCCAAAAGTCCCTTGGATGGGTGAGGCTAAGTCAAAAGTCCCAAGAACCAAGAGTGAGGCAATCCAAAAGCTTAGAAATGGGGTGAGGCCAAACCAAAAGTCCCTAGAGCTCATTCTTATACTTAACATGAGTTTGTGACACAAAAATGTGAAAGTGGAATGCTTCATGCATTGATTGATTACATACTTGTGCCTTTGACATGTTGTATGCCTTGAAAATGTGCTTGGATACGTGTATAAGCTATTGAGGTTCAATGAATCTCACCCCCTCCTTTCTCTCATCTCATATGATCTACGTGGAATCTAAGATCTAAAGGATGGAGGCCAAGAAGCTTAAATCTCCATCTCTTGGCACATTTTGTTAGTTTTGATGTACTAGAATGTCAAAGAATATATGTACATGTTATTTTTGAGCCATAACACTTTGAACAAGTATAAAACTATGTAAAGTTAGTGTATGTATCAAGAATAGAGTTTAATGAATAGAATTATATAGTTTGACCATTTGTGAGCCCACTTATGCATGTATGTATATAGAAGTGGCATGGTGAATTTGAGTAGTATGAGGATTCAGACATTATGATGGACTTATTTGTGCTATATTTATGCTTTCTAAGTTGCTCAAATGTGTGTGGAACAATGAATAACTCATTTGATCCAAATTTGCCCCTTTATTGAAACCAAATTGCCATAATCTTGAGCTATGGCAAAGTCTGACCAAATGACCTCTTCTTGACTTAAAATTTTGCATGCACTTAGATCTTGCCTAGATATTTTTGGTAAGCCAAAGATCAGGTCATTTTGAAGTCTGTGAAATTTTCTATGATTTTTCAAAATTGGCATTAGAATTTTGGATTTATACCAGTATTGTTCATTTGGTTAGTTGTGAAATTGTATCATTTGAGGGGCAAATGTGGTCCAATGGCTACAAAATTTTATAAATAGAAAGTACGCATTCATAGTAACTTGTAGCAACTAGAAGCACCTTATTTGGAGGTATGAGCTAAGAGATATGAATTTTTGATTTTTAAAACAGAAACAGTAGCATAGCATGACCTGAGTCACTATTCCATTGAATTTTAGTGCCTAAACGTGCTTTATCTAGTCTGAGCTTATTTTTATCGTAAATTTGACATTTATAGATTTCCAAATTGGTATCATTTTCATGGATTAGATTTTTTTGGAATTAATTAGATATTTTCAAAATTTATAGCAGACACTTGCATCAGTATCAGTAGCTATCTAAACCTTTTCCCTTTTTTAGGTGTCAAACACTTTTTGTGTTATGTTTCATGGCCTGGACATATTTTTGTCATAAATTAGACATGTTTAGCTTTCCACAATGTCTAAGAATGCATGATTGCAATTTTTCTAGATTTGGTTATGAATTTTGAAACTTCATATCAGTAACCTGAACCAGTAGCCCAGACAGCAGTGATCCTAGTGGCTTTTTGGATGTCAAACATTCTCCCCTTAATGATTCATAAGTTGAAATTATTTTTAACATGGGATAGACATCTAGAGCTTTCTATAATTGTAAAGTTTGTTGGGTTTTAATTTTTGTGGATTTAGTTATGAATTTTAGAAGTTGTGATAGAAAAACTGAGATTTTGGCTGAAAATAATAGAGTGAATTTGATGTTTCCTTTTGAATTCCATGAGTTGTGGGCCAACTTTGGTAATGCAAATGAATTGTATGTATGTAATTAAATATGGAAATGTGATGTATAAGCTCATATGGTCCTCGTGACACCGAATGGAATTTTCATACCCAACATAATACGAAATATGACATTATTTTAATGCCATTTTTTCATTCCCTTTCCTGCAATTCATCATATGAGACTTACAAATGATAAGAAGTAAGTTAGAAATATATAGTGTTACGTAGGGGCAATGTGAGATGTGGTATTGATAAGTTCCAAATATATATGATTTTTTCTATGATTTTGTAGGGACTTATCATGGCTTTTTAAGTATTTTTAGTCTATTTTATACTAATTTCCTTTATATTTTGAGTTTATATGTTAACAATGTAATTAGAGGATCATTTGAATAAAATTGCCAAAATCAAGATTTGATTAACATAATTTTTAATTCTTTGTGTTAACCTTCATTTCTAAGTAATTGTGGTTAAAATTGTGGTTTGCATATGAAAGCCTTTGTTAATCTTTTTAATTAGAATGGATTAGAATTTAGTTTATTTTTTAATTAAGTATAAATTTCATTTTAATTAATTTTCTTTGTATTTTATGTTTGTAAGATTTAGATGAATAAGAAATCAAGCTTTTGGGCCTAAAGAGCAATTTTGGAAGAGTGTTGATACCATATTTGTGATAAAGTTCAAGTAAGGATTTAGAGGCAAAATTTAGCATTGCAATAGGAAATTATAATTTTTTTCAATGGATGAAATCGCTACTAGAGCATATCAGAATAAGAAATAATTTTGCTCATGATGAATAGGCCTTGAAGTTTTAAAGATATGCTATGCACTACCTGTTGTGACCTAAGTCTAGTTGGTTGTGATGGGCATTATTGTAAGCTTATAAATTGACTCCTATGCATAAATTTAAGGGGATTGTTTCATTGTTTTGATTTCTCTTAGGCTAGACTACATTTTTCTCTACATTTTTTAGAAAGTCTAAGTGATAAGTGAACATCTTAAAGAGGATTGGTGGAATCTTGTAGAGTATTGATCCAAATCAAGATTAAAGGAATCAATATGCTTTATAATTTTAAATCTATTAGTTTAATGCTTTCTTCTCCTTCTTCACCATTTAATTGTATTTTCTTATTTTTGTTTATTTCATTTTTGGACTTGTACTCTCAATTGTGGATCTATGGATGGTAGTGATGATTTCTTATGACTATTAGTGAATTATTGGTTTTTAATGCTTTCATGTTGTTATGCTTATGATTAGCTTAATTTTTTATGCTTAAACATCCTTTTAGGAGTTTATGCAAGAGCTAACTAGGCTTATTGCTAGGATAACAATGCTGATTGAAGCTAATGAGTGTAAGCATCCAATTAAGAGTCTCTGCATCATTGATCAAACTTATGATGTGTAACTACCATTTATCTAGCATTTTATATGTTTGATAAAATGTGGCTATGGTGAATTAATTTGTGAGTGCATCTTGTGGACCTTTTGAATTAATTCTTACGTTGAATTTAATGTCCTTAATGCTTGTAGCAACTAAATCATGTTTAGATGAATCCAATGGAGATCTAGATATGCCTAGGAAGCACATAGTTTGTCGTTTCATGGAGAACAATACCTTAGGAATTCACCAACCTCAATTCATTCAAAAGTAAGGAGTGAATATGATTAGAAAGAAATTGAGAAATTAATCCATTTTTACTGTCTAGGTGCCATAGGCTAGAAAGCCTTGAGTCTTGCATGTAGTCATTAGATGCATATGGGTAGAGTAGTCTAGTTCACTATCATTTTGGTTCTCTGGTGACTAAGCTTATTGAGGACACTAAGTTATTAGCATAACAATTAGGTTAAGATTTAGGATAAACTAACATCATTCTTTTAAATATTCACTTATTTAAGTGATTAATATACTTGTTGGCTTAGGATTAAACCTCCTATCCTGAAAGTAATGCATCAAGTTTTTGGCATCATTGTCGGGGTTAAATTTAGTTAGTTACAATAATAGGTGTACCATTAGGATTAATGTACTTTTATATGGCTACATTGAATATTTTAACCATTAACATTAGATGCTAAATAACTAATTTAGTATAATAGTGATGTATAATTGCTAGATAGTACATGCTATCTTGTTAATTTTCATTAGCTTGAAATTATAAATTGAATTTGTAGGTTAATTTCTTGTTAGCATTTTGCTGAACTTGTTGAATTTGTTGGAAAGTGTAGGAGTCGAGTCATGCTTTAAAATTGTGAGGATAGTTGATCTATAAGTCTAGTTGATTTTATCATAATATTTGAAGCTTAGTAAGATGGCTTAATCAATTGAATTTTGAATGCTGCTTTGCTTGCCTTGTTCTTGACAAATTTTAATTGAATGCTTACTTTGTTGATTTAGTATAGGAGCAACTCAAAAAAGATCCCAATATGTAATTGTGCCACGAGTATTTTTTGTATATGTCTAGTTGTTGTATAAAAATTGTTATGATTTTTAAAGCTAGTTTAAGGGATAAAATTCATTGATTTTTAAGTGTTGTTCAGAAGGCCCTATTTTTTATGATTTTTCACTCAATAATTAGCTTTGATGATTTTTTTGTATTGATGTAAATGTGATCACCTTTGATGATATTTTTTTTACATTAATGTAGATGTGATATGTGACACCTAACGTTAATTTCATATTTAGTATTCTAACCTAAATTAATTAATATCAATATTCACATGTGGACGCTGTGGCACTTCAAACTACTACCGCTACCTAGCCTCTCTATAGGCTCGGTTCCATATGATTTCCAAAGAGTCAATACTCTTCCGTGGCATTTTCATGCTATGAACCGGGGTTTCATATACTCATCTTTCACCCCGTGGGTCCTGTGAACCCATCTCCAGCATCCTCAACTCAAACTCCATATATACGACTCATACATAGCATAAAACAACCCATAAGCCACGGGTATAGAGCCAAAAAACCATAAAATTACATTTTCTCACTTGGGCCCAAAAGTCATATTTTGGCTCTAAGTTTGGAAAATCATAAGAAAATGTAGAAAAATGGGAATGCAGCAAACTTTAGCTTTCTGGAAAGCTCTAAGTGTCAACTTTACACTAAAAATCATTCCCAACCACAAACACATCGTTTTGACCAAGTTTGACATCGAAAATGGGAAGAAGGTCCAGCTGTCACTGTTTCTGGTGCAGCTTTCTGTCATGACTTTCGAAAATTCATAACTAAATCCACAAAAATCCAATCTGGGCACATTATACCAATTCGGAAAGATAAGGATGTCTAATAGAGGATAAAAATAAGTCCAGATCAGTTCAGTAGCTCCTACACCCCGAAAACCGATGGAACAGTGATGGGGGTCAGATAAGCTCACTGATGCTGATACAGAACTTCAGTCAGTCCAATCTCTCTCTACAGACCTCCGATTTGGGTGATTCCAGTTCCTACAAGTCACTTTGGTTATCTAGTTTATGTGTATAAAATTTCACCATATTTGGAATCCATTTGGTCTAAAAGTGCCACAGATTTCATTTTCTGGTTTAGATGAACAGTACATGACCAATCCATTAAATTCTCCCAAATTCAACAATTCCCCAAATATTCTATAATCCTCCGAATATTACCTACTCTAGCTTCTCAAGAAGCTTTCTATAAACTCTAGAGGCATGCCAAATTTCATGGCAAACGGAGCTCATCCGGTCATACTTTGATGGAGCTCTCAAATTTACCGGTTTTGGCACCCCAAAGGTCCAAAACGGGTCCAGATAGCCTCTCACACATTTTCACTCCACATGGACAAGTTCAAAAGCATAAGACTAGTATATCTAACATGTCCATATGCTCCAAATCATCATACATTCTATTTTCACTAAGCTACGGCCAAATTTACACAACAATAATCATGCATCAAAGGGGTAAAAACCCACATTTTCATTACTTTGGCTAATAACAGAGTTCATACATCATCCTTTCATATTTCTACATGTGTTACAAACTTTACAACTCAAAAATAGTGGGCACATCTTCATTTGGCACCACTTTACATCATTTATACATCAAAATATCAAAATAAACTAACATTTTCCTATACATGCTCCTAGGCTCCTTGGTGTGTGCTCGGTTCTCCTTGAGCTCCACCTAGCATATTAGTTGGGAGGGGAAAGGGGTGAGATTCGGGGGAATCTCAGTAGCTCAAGCACTCAATCCAGCAAGCAATCAAGGCATACAACAAGTCAAAGCATGTGAATAAGCATTTAGCTATTCTCAATCATCCAACACATAATGTACATGCTATGGAATTCACAACAATGCCAAAACTGAGCTCCAGGGACTTTTGGTCTAGCCTCACCCGAGTTTAAGGGACTTTTGGATGGCCTCACCCGAGTATAAGGACTTTTGACTTGGCCTCACTCGTTGGAGACTTTTGGCCTTGTCTCACCTATCTCAAGGGACTTTCGGCTTCACCTCACCCATCTCATGGGACTTTCGGCACTACCGCACCCGAGCAATACTCACATTTCAACACACAAGCATATTGTCATTCAATGCATCAAAACAATAGCATATGGCATATTCCATACAACAAGCATATCCATAATCATACAATGACTATCATACCCAAGAATGCACAAGAAAGAGTGAAAGAGAGAGAGCTACCTTTGGAGCCAAAGCCTACACAAGCTTTTCCCTTCAATTTCTCCTTTCCCTCCTTAGATCCACAATCACACCTTGTAAGTGTTTCACTTGAGCCTAGACACACCAAAAGCATGCAATTACTCTCTTGTCATTTAATTCAGAGCAACCCTCTATCACACACAACCTAGGGTTCTCTCTCTAGAATGCCATTACCCCTTTCTCTCTCTCAAGCTCCCATGGTAGTGGAAAACCTCATTTTCAAAGAAACTCAAGGATTTAAAAGAGTTTTCCACTTTCCCTCTTCTGACCCATACCCAAAATGCATCCATTTTCACAATTAAAACCGCAGAAAGAGAGGGCAAAGGGAGGGGATCAGAGTTCTAAGAAGAAACGGGAGAAGTTACCTTACCTTTCCCTTGATCTTCCTCCTTCTCTTGATCTCTCACACTCTCCACGCCTCTTTTCTCTCTTTGGGTCGAAGCTTAGGGCAGATATGAGAGAAGAAATGAATTTGGGCGTTTAATGAAGTCTGATTCTCGCTATTTACTCTCTTCCGGACCGACTCTCGCTACGGCGAAAACTAACCTTCGCTATAGCGAGCTTGTGTAATCTGGCTTCGCTACGGCGAGGTGTAACCTTCGTTACGGCGAGCTCGTGTCAATTCCCTTCGCTATGGCGAGATTTACCACTCGCTATGGCGAAATCGCGTCAGTTCCAGACTTCACTCTCGCTATGGCACCGCTACAGCGGGCTGCTCCCTGGTTTTTGTATGGGCTGCTGCCAGCACTCGCTATAGCTAGAATCGCCTTCGCTATTGCGAACTAGCTCTCTCGCTGTGGCGAGACCGTTTCTCGCTGTTGCGAGAGGACTTAGCAGAAATTTTGGATTCCGAAAATTTCCAGATTTCATTTCCTTTCTTTTCCCTTTTTCTTTTCTTTTTTCCCGGTTGTTACAGACACTCTTCAATTGAAATAAAGATTGATATTCTAATAAATTATCTAACTTAATATTCAATATCATGCCAGTTAATCAATATCTAAACAAATATTATTATTAATGTAATATCATATTAAGACAACACTTAATATATATCACAATTGGCATAAAATATCCATTTTCATGAATTGTCACTTTTAAGGGTGGAAATTACCGTTATTAAAAGCCAAATTAATTCATTTTTTGTTAAATGGACCATGTGGGTTTATCAGAGTCAACTTCCATCCATAACATACTTATTTAACTAGAAACTTCAGGTTGGAGCCATACATCTCAAAGTGAACATCACACTTGTATTTTTCACATGTTTTATATTCTAATATGAATTTAGAAAATTCATAACTAATTTTAGAAAATTCCAAATCATACAAATTAGGACTTTTTAGAAAGACAAGGTGTCCTTTAACCACCATAAAAATTTTAGATCAAAACAATATTATTTGGCCAATGAAATTTTAATAGAACAATAATCGGGTCCAGGACACATTTTGCAACAAATTAGAAATTTAAAAAATTCATATCTCACTTTACAAAGCTCCACATTAGGTGCTCTCAATGGCTAAGGAAAGATTATGATGTCTTTATGCTTGTAAAAGTTTATAAGTATTGGACTTTATTTGACTCCTGAATGACACCAAAAACTAAACTAACCATATGTACAGTAACAATGACAGTTTTTATATAATTTGACCAATTTTGAAAAATCATAATAAATTATCTAGAGTTCCAAAAATAGTATTTTTTAGCTCTATGAAAAACTCTAGATGAGATCTATTTGTTTGTCAAATTTCATGGCAAAATTCATCCATTTGGTTAGATTTTGGTTTAGGGAAAAAGTATGGTCAAAATTAAGATCAAAATGGGATCAAATGGTACCAAATGACCTTCTAAACATATCATGACCATTTAAGCACGTCCAAAGCTTAAACACAACATGTAGAAGCATAACAATAGGTCCAAGTCATCATGAAGCTCAAATTTATCATTCTACTTATTTATATACATATGCATAGCAAGGACTTAGAATGTCAAAATCATACATTCTTATTCATTTGGCTCTAAATTTAGTTCATACAATATATTCATATACTTTTATATATACTTAAGGGTTTACACCTCATACATAACTTATACATATATAATTTGACATCAAATTACATCAAAACTATCCTATTGTTAAAGTAATGCAAATCACACTCCTTGGCCTCTATTTTTGCTTCCTTGGGCTTCACCTAGACAAGAGTAGATGAAAAATGGGAAAGAGTGAGATTCAAAGAATTCTAATAGCTCTTTCACTCTTTCAAGTAAGCATTTATGGTATATAGTCATGTCAAAGAATATAAGTATGCATTAAACACTTTTAAGAACTAAACAAATCATATTTTTAATATCACATAAACATGTTAAGATCAAGGTCAAGCATTAGGGATTTTTGGTCTAGTCTCACCCTATTATTTAGGACTTTTGGAATAGCTTCACCCTTTTCTAGGGACTTTTAACTTAGCCTCATTCATTCTCGATACTTTTGGCCTTATCTCACCCATTTTTAAGGACTTTTGACTTCACCTCACCCAATCTAAGGGACTTGTGGCACAACCTTACCAATAAAGAGCAATCTCACAATTCAAGAAGTATAATAGTACCATAGCATCAAACCAATATCTATAGGCATGTCTCATGATTCAAACACACATATAAGAGGACAATTAAACAACTAAGAAATACATACAAGAATAGATGAAGAGTTACCTTGATTCAAGAAACACAATTCTTTTCTTGATTCCTTATCTCCTTGGTTTGGCCTCACACACATACACACACTTGGAGGAGGCTTGGTTTGCTTGGTCTAGACACATAAAATAAGACATAAATCTATCAATGGAACCATCTCTAGCTTCACATAAAGTCTATGCAAGCTATTTCTAGTTTATGCCATGTTTATGGTTCCATACAAGTGTAAAATGAAACAACTCATATAATCCATGATCTTGACTCCAATTTCTCACTTAATCTAAGTCACATGACTTTATTTAAATTCATTAGAGTCTTCACATACTTATTTCAAGGAGCCAAACACTAAGTTTCTTTTTTATGCCTAAATGAACCTTAAATTTCTAACTTTCAAAATATGGTTTCTAAATTCAAACCAATGATTTTTTGATGTCTATAATTCATATCTAAAATATTTCTATCCTTGGAATTAAGAAAATCTTTCCCTAGGTATGAAGCCAAGTGAGAGCTCATGGGGTTTTGTTAATTTTCCTAGAAAATTTGACACTTGTGAAACTTCTTAGATGTCTTGAGAACTCAAACATGGTCTTGCACAATCTAAATCATCACTAGAAAGTTTTATAAATCTCTAAGTGCAACCAAAAATCTAATGGCCATAACTTGTTATCTATAGGTTCTTTTTTAATCCTAACTGCTTCATATGATTCCTTATGTTTCAAAACCCCATCTCTTATCAAGTTTGGATCAAAATAAGGTCCCTAACATAACCCCTTATTCTGATTAAAACATGAAGGCATAAGGAAGCTAAGAAGAAGCACTTAGATTATGGTTTTCTTACCTTATTTGCAAGCTTTTCAAGAGAGTTTTTCTATGCTTCCAAGCTTCCCTTCAAACTCTCCCTCTCCTCCATTGAAAAAGTCCCAAAACATGTCCAAATAAATCATCAAAACCATGAGAAGAGAGAGAAGAAAAAGGAGAAGAAGTTTTGTGAAGGAGAAGACATAAAAAAGTGTTGAATTCATACTCTTTCAAGCTTCTTTCTCTTCCCTTTGCTTCCTCACTTGGTGGCCTCTTGGGATAGCTCTTGAATCTGTTTTGGGCTAGAAGAATGCCAGCTAAAAGGGTGGGTAGAAGTAGGACATGATTATAAGAGGCTAAGGGTCCATTTATGACTTTTTTCAAAATTTCAATTTAGTTCCTAAACTTGGTTCTTTCCATTTGGACTTATTTCAACTCCTTTTTTATAATCATCTTTTCTGTCATAAATTTAGTTCCTTTAATTCTAAAATACCTTTACTTTCACCTAAATTGGATTTAAAATCTTATCACATAATTTGGTCAAAGTTTTGATCAACTAACACTCTAAATTGTAAATTGGAAGAGTTTTAACCATTTTGGGGATTCATATGATTTTTAAGGCCTCTAAGAACCCTAAAAAACTCAATTTTCTCATTTAAAAAATCTTTTCTTTAAGTTTTCTAAAAGTTTCTCAAAATTATAAAAATACCATTGGCCTTTGTAACTTTCCATTTAACTGTTTTAGCTCCGGTCTTGCATTAACCTTAGACTTTAATCTACATTTTAAGATGTTCTATTTAATATCCTAATCTCATTTAGCCTTAATTTACCTTGCTTTACAGTATTCCAATATTAGTTTATCAAGTTCAATTCAATTTTTAAATTACCAGTTATTACGGCTCATCTACCAAAGAAGTCTAGTCAGTGGCTAGGTTGTCTGAATGTAGTCTTAATATCTTTGTGGCAATAATCTCCTAAATCTAGAAAGCCTCTAGTCTTTGAGATGAAAACTATTTGAAACTGTAAAAACTATCCTAGGTCATCATCTCCCAAGAGGACTGCTATACTATAATTGTGAGCTCTTTATAATTCTATGGGATTTATTGCAACCTCTCAAAGCCCTACTAGGGTCTACCATAATCCGCTATACTGTGTTAGGATTAACTGTGATCTATCTCTGGGAGGTTTGAAAGTCTAAGATCACTGTATCTATAAGTAAAATGCATACTTACTAAGTCTGACAACCATTGCTCATAATTTCCAAGGCTAAACTTAGATATCTACTATGCTTTTCATGTGAAGTGGGTTTTTGTATCAGTTGCTTATTTATTGATCCCATAGTAAAGATACTTAGAAGTGTTTTGATTTTTACTAACTACTCCTTATAGGATCATTAGGTTACCATTTTTAGCCTTTTCATCATACTTTCTTTTTTCACTCTTACTAGCTTGCTTTTCTTTACTTTTTTTTTTATTGATATGTAAACTACACTTACACTTTACATATATTTATTCTATCTTTTCTCTCTTATCATGCAATTTTTCATTTCATTTAATTATATCATAAGGGACTCATACTACACATGTTGAACTCATGCTATTTAGTTTTTAAAATTCTAATGCTACTAGCACGTTCCCTTTACATCATTCTATATTGGGGATTCATTCTTAATAATTTTTCTTACAATTCTAACATTACTGGAATCCCTTTATTTCTTTTTCTTTAGCTTATCCTTTAACTTAACTAACTAGGGTACTTTTTAGTTATCAGGACACTCTTTATGGTTGATACCATTATTTGCTCTGCACTTAAGTTACATTACTATTAAGTTGGCCATAGTCAATATCATGTGACCATCATTGCAAGTAAACCATATCATTAATAAGTAATAAACAGGCACATCATGACCGAACTTAAGCTATTATCGCCAATATACTACAAGTTTTCCAACAATCTAAAGTATCCTGTTTGTCACTTCTCTATATTTTTCTTTATATCATATAAGACTCAGGGAAAAAAGGAAACTCTTCCTTTAGTCTCTTACATAATTTACTATTCTATCTTAAGGTCATTTTATATTGCCCAGTTATCTCTACTTAGTGCATTACATCATACCTTATGGACAATTATACCAAGGACAATAGTGCTTTCTAATGCATTCATTCATGTTTTTATCTATTCTTAATTTATTATGTCCTTGGCTCTGATGTTGTCACATGCTTTCTGGGTTCATCTTTGCTTACTTACTTTCTATAAAGATTGAGGATGTCTAATTCATCTTGTTCTCATCTTCTATTCTTAACTAGATCATTCCTCTTGGAAGAAGCTTATTTCATGTGAACCCTAGAGCTTGTCTTCCTTAAAACTCTTGAGCTTACATTACTACTTTGCATAATCCTAGAACTTATCTTCTTAGGTGGCTTTCAATTTCTTATAGCTTTTTTGGGAGCACTAAGGTACTAATTGTTTGCCTAAACTTTTTTCTACATTCTGATCAGGGACTAGGTTTTCCTTTTGTTTAAACTTTCTACTTTCATCTTTAGGAGTATAGTTTACTAACTTTAGGGTCTTGCTAACCCAATTCATGTCACATTTCCTTAATGTCCTAAGTCTACTTTACCACTAGCTTTATGCTCCACTTAGTACTTTTACTACTCATGTACTTTACATTGCACCAATCTCATATTAAGGAAGCTCATTTGACAAGTGTTGAATTCTTATCTATTTACTTTTACTATCTTACTCTATTAACTCTCCTTTAGTCACTACTAAGCAAGGGTATCTCTTTCTATGTAATAGTTTCTCAATTCTTCCTTACTTTCCTATATCTCCATAATTACTAAATTAGGGGTTTATCCCCTTAGAGAGTTGTTAACCACTAACTGGGTGGTCCTCCATCTCATTACATTTTTTTCTTCTTATTAAATCAAGGAGAACCTTTATTTAGTTATTTTTCTAAACTACTTTCTCTTTAAATTAGGGTCTCTTTTCTACTTATCTTACCTTGCATGTGAAACTTTACTTATTGATTTTCTTAGGCTTTAGCTTACACTAAGACTAAGGTACTTGTCTCATTAAGGCTGCAACCTACTATAGATCTAGTTAGCTCACATAGGCTTACTGTATACTATTACTAGACTATCTTAAACTTTTCTTTTAGATCTTTTTTTTTTTTGAATTTTTGACATTGAGCTAGTTACATTTATTTTAGGGCACCACCTCTAAGGTATACCCTTCTTGTATACTCATAACATTCTCTATATTCTTATATCATTCCTTTGCATATATACTAATGACATGTTCTACATGTCTTGAGCTCGCATTATTGATACATCTTTTACTATCACATAAGGTAACATTCTAGGTTGGAGTCAGTGCCTTGTGGGTGGGGTTATACAACCTCACTACTTTTGTGCCTAACAGTCTAACTCTAGTTGCTACTTAATCTTTAAATATCCTCAGGCTTAGTCAGAAAATATGTCATTTTCTTTCTTAGACTCGTGCACTAAGTTTGCCACTTATTTATTTTCTATAAGCTTACTAAGTAGGTCATTTATCTATCTTTTATCTTGTTCAAACTATGGGCCTTAACTTTCTTTTCTCTATTTTACCCATAGTAATTCATTTCCTATATTAACTTGAATATGATCAACGAGGCCTTCTATTCTAAAATACACCCTATTACTTGACACACCTTTTCTAGCTACATTATTCAAGCCTCAACTATCTTTGTATTCAACCCACGATCAAGGCTAGGGGATTTTACATTTTTTGTTACTCATTCATTAGCCAAATATTGAATTGGGGTTGTCATGGCTCTATAGAGTGATGCCTGTGGGTTCTAGCTTGAAAGAATAGCTTTCTAGACTTTTTAGTTCATCTAGACATCTAGGTGTCATGGCTGGGGGAGTAACTCTCCTTATTTTTTCCTCTAAACTCATTTCTTTTTGAAACTGTGGTTTTACTTCATACTACATTGTATTATTGCCTGTCTTTGCATTAGGCAAAACATCTCATAATGGTTTAAGTGTGGTGATTAGGGAGGATTAGAACTTTCATTTTCCCTATGGGTAGGCCTCTCTTACAATGGCATAATCACCTCTTGCTGCTACTGCATCACGACTTGCTACTAATCCAAGTGAACTTCCATAGCCTAGAGGGCTTCAGCCATAGGATCAATTGGCTTTATTCTAGAATCTCTAGAGGCCCACCTCTCTTAGTGTTCACTATCTCATTTGATACTATTCCAACATAAATTGACATAAAACATAAACATATGCCATACTTTAGCACCCAAAGCATCCTATATATGTCATACATAGTTGAAAAATCACATCCTCAAGCCGTAACTAGCATTGGAATGCTTGAACCATTACTCTGATACCAACTAAAATGTCATACCTAGCTTTTATTGTCTCATACATAGCAAATATAAAGTTACAAGTAGGAGCCACATTTATCCATAGGCTTTTTAACACCAAAATTAGGCCATTTACGGGTCATTTTAAGCTATAAGGGTCTAAACTTGCTTTTCAAATTTCTTAACTCACTTTTATCATAAACAAGTTTTCTCATACTCAAATTATGGTGCAAAACTCATGAAACCCCTTAAATCCCCAAAAACCCGAAATGATAGCATAGGTGCCAAAATCTACCATAACTTTGGAAATTTATAACTTGGGATATACAACTCCAAATTATACAAATTAGGTGTCTATGAAAAGCTTAGGATGTGAAACTTGTTGTAGAAATTTCAGGTGAAATTGAACTCATTTGCCCTATCAAATACAATGGAACAATAACATAGGTTAGAAATAAAGGCAAGTAGTAGACCTGAATTTTGAAATTCCATATCTTGATCTACACAACTCCAAATTAGGTGCTCTTAGTGGCTAGAGAAAGCTGAAGATCAGACCTAATTGTTTGAAATATTTCATGAGTATATGGGCTCATTTGGCCTACAAGATCCATTGCATATCAGAAGCTATTACAATATTTAGGCACCATCAGATCTCTAACTTCAAAATTTCATAACTCCATCTATACAACTCCTTCTGAAGCAAATCAGTGGCCCTATAAATTTTATAATGTTAACTATATGCTTGTAAAATTTCATGGGCATTAGACTTCATTTGGCCCCTAAATGATACGAAATTCTAAAGCTATTTTTTGTGAACAATGACAGGACCAATTTGAGATTTCTGTCCAATTTTAGAAATTTTGTGAAATATTTTGTACAACTCCAAAAATTATGGTTCTTTGCTTGACAAAAAGCTCTAGGAAGGATCTAAATTCATACCAAATCTTAGATTCTAACTAGGTCATTTAGGTCACTTTTGACATAGGAGTTGTTTATGGCAACTTTGAGACTATTTTAGGTACCAATTTGGACCATTTGGTGTCCAATTGATTTCCTTTCACTTTGAGCACATTTCCTTCATCCTAAATGACTTTCTAACCATTCCATATCATTCCAAAATAGGTGGATCAAAAATTTGACCATTTTACATACAAGAATACATACATTCCCATTAGCATCAACATTGCCATGTCATCATAATACTCATACTTTGCCATAACTTGTTCTAAATCCACATTCTCATACTTTTATACATGGTTCCATCATAAATTATGAAGGCAAAACTATCATATACATCATAGGTGTGTCAAGATACATGTAAGGTATCATATATGTAAACATACTAAAGTTTAGTACAAAATGAAATCCTAATACATGATTTCTTATTATCTATGGCCTCTTTGGTCTTAACCTTGGCTTGGAGAGCTTAAAATGGTTAGTGGGAGCATGGGGGTGAGATTCGGGAGAATTTCAATAATTAATCTTAGCCAACTCAATATATGCAAGAATGTCATGAATGTATGTTATGCATGTGGTACAAGAATGCAATGCTCATGTTTCATATGAATCAAATGCATTATAAAACATAAAAACTCATTCCTTTCATAGCCATGACTTCATCATAAACTTGCTAAGCTTAAATTTTCTCAACTCAGGCCTAAGGAAGATCTACTATGCTTAATTCCAAGCCTTAGGGAAGCTAAGAGCTGAAACATATATCATTCTCATTCATATAGCTCAATATGGAAACTATGCTAAAACATACATCATGAATGCATCAAGTAACAATACATACAAGTATTCAAACTCATTCAAGCATTCAAATGTATGCAAGAGTGGGAGATAAAGCTACCTTGTAATTCTAGGTACTTGGATGTATAACTAACCCACTTGTTGGCTTCCTTTTTCCTTACTTTCCTTGGCTTGATACCCACAAATGAGTAAGTTGGAGTTACCTTGACCTACATATGAGAGTTACAAGGAATATTAATCCCATATAACTTATTCTAGGTTCCAAGATGCTTACTTAATCTCATTAGGACTCAAGGAGGCAATTTAGACTAGTTTAGGTCCATTATGAAGCAACTCTTAGTTCTTACTTCTTAAACCCCAAACTCTTGGTTCCTACAAGTCTTATAACTCTCAAGAGACTTATTTGAGTCATTACATGCTTGGTTAGAAAGCTATGGAGCCAACTTGCTTCATTAACCTCCTTTAGGCCCTTAAATTTTCAACTTTCATTTTAAAGCTCCTAAATTCAATCTAATGCTTCCATAATTCCTTATTCATCATGTCTAAGTCTCTATATTCATTAGAACTTAAAGAAATACTCCCTAGGTAGCTCATCCACTCCTTGATCGAGTTGGTATTCAATGTAAGACAACTTAGAGTTTTGCTACTTTCTCTTAGGAATTTGATACATATTCTTATTCCTTGGTTTCTCTAGAAACTGGACATGATTAAATATGGCTTGGATCATCCTCTTAAAGTTCTAAAACTCTTAAAGTGCAATTGAAACCCTAACTTTTTTACTTTACTTTTTAATGTTTCTTTCTTGATTTTAATTGTATAATTCAATTTTTTACACTCTAAAACCCTTGATTCTACCTTGTTACCATCCAAAACATCCTCACACTTCTTAGGCCTTAGGGTGGATGAATTTGAGAGAGAGAGAGAGAAGGCAAGGAGAAGCCAACTTTGCACCTTGTTCCATACATCATCTTAAAGCTTTTCAAAAGAAGAATTTAGTGCAAAGCCTAGTTTTCTCAAATCCTCTCTTTCTTCCACAAGTCCAGCCATGAAAATCCTCCTCTTAAGAAGCTAATGCTATGAGGAGAAAGGGCTTAAAGAGAAAAATCAAGTTAATAAAGGAAGAAGCATGAAAAAGTGTCAAAATCCTTACTTTTTCTTGGTTGGTTTTCCTTCTTCTTTCTCCTTCTTATGGTGCACCTCTCTCCTCTAGTTTAGATGGTCTAGGTTTTGTTTTGAGGGGTTTGGATCATGCTGGATAGTTTTAAGAAGGAAGGGGTTAAATTATAATATTTTTCATAATTCTTGTTTTGCCCTTCAACTTCATTTTTCTCTTTTTCACTCGTTTTAGTTCTTTTTTTAGAACTATCTTTTTCATATAAAAATTTAGGTTCTCTAATTTACAAAATGACTTTTTTTAATCTAAATTGAATTTAAAACCTTAATGAACTATCTAATCAAAGTTTAGATTAATTGACATTCTAAATAGTACACTTGAAGGGTTTTAACTATTCTAAGAGTTCCTATAGTTTTTGGAGTCTCGAAAAACCTTGGAAAGCTTAATTTTATCATTTAAAGCTTCCTTCCTTAAGTTTTCAAAAAGTTACTAGAAACTACGAAAATGCCACTACATTTTCAACTTCTTTGTTTAGCCACTTTCGCCCCGATTTCGGGCCATCATTAACTTTGTATTCTCATTTTTAAAATATCTAGATTACTATTCTAATTTTGTTTAACCTCTAATCATTTCATTTTGGGGTCCTCTTTTGTAATTTCATCAGTTTCGATCTAGTTCTAGAAAGATCAGGTATTATAATAGGACTAGGCACACTGAGCCACCAGACTTGATGTTCACCCCTACTAAGAAGGTTATATTTATGTTTGAAATTGTAATTTGAGCAAATAAGTTTATAATCATTATTTACATACTTTCTTTTATATATATATTTGTTATTGACGAATCTTGTAAGTATATCATCCATCAAGTCGACAACTAGAACAAATCAATTAATTTGTCTATAGAGATGATAATAACAATAATAAATAACGTACATGGACGTCTAAAGGACATGATCGTAACTCAGAATAAAATAAGTAAAATAACGTATATAATGATTTTCTTATATAAATATGTATCTAAAAACAAAATAGTACTTTGTCTTTGTTGTCTTTGTTCTAAGCAAGATTGTTCATCTCTATGAATTTGTTCAATTTAGTTACATAACCAATTGAATTAATTTAACTGATTGGCAAAAACTCCCAACTAATCAATTAAATTAAATTAATTGCAAGTGAACTAATAGGATCTAACATCTATCAATTTGAATTAGATTGAATAGTTGGTTTTTTGATAAAAAAATCTTAAATGTATTTTAAAATTTCCATTTATATAATATTATAAGAAAAAAATTTCAAATATATCATTATAATAAATATTATTTATGAAAAATAAAAAGAGGATTAATATATATATTATTTAAATTATTAATATATAATCAATATGGTTCAGATGTAAAAATCTAACATTGAGGGACAAGGAAGGGGTACCTTAGAAGGGCTTTAGCCTAAGTGAAGATGTGCTGTTCTCTGTTATTTATTAAATTAATTTTGATAAAAAACCATCCAGTTAATTTGATTAAAAGACTAATTTTGATTGATTTAGTTGAAGTTAGAAGGAATTGATTTTGAACATCCCATAATTCTAGCATCTTTGTTAACTTTTGAAGTCTACAACTTCTAAGAAATCTACACAAGTGAAACAATTGGATCATATTTTTACAATTAATTATGAAATTACATATATATATATATATCATAAGAGAGAACTACATCATGAACTGTGTGGCTTATGCATTGGATTGCACGCTTGTATATTCTTTTTTTTTTTTTTTTCCTCTCTTTTTCTAACACTCCCTTTTAAATTTGAATAATGGGGTAGCAACATGGGAGTCCTACTAGAAAATAATATTAAAGATACTTATGAGCACTAAATGATAGGTTGCTTTAAGGTATGACTAAATTGCTTCTTTAGGAGACATAATCATATTATCATATTATAGATAGTAAGAGAAAGTCACACTGTTCATAAACCATGAGCAGTGCAGCTCATGCATTGGACTCTATACTTGCTTTCCCTCCCCCCTTTTGGATACTTCCTTTTAAATTTGAATGGTGGGGCAATAACATAGGAACCTTATTAGAAAATAATGTTAAAGATAGCCAAGGTTACTATACAATAGGTTGCTTCAAGGTAAGATTGGGTCATTTTCTTTAGAGAGATATTCACCTCCACACATACTTGCTAAAGGGTTGATAACAATACTCTTCCAAAATATAACGAAGCATTTGTAAATCTATTAATTAGCAATGTCAAGAAACTTCTTAACACTCAAAAACATTTAAGTTTGTAAAATACCATTTTCAACTATACTTCACAAAGTTATATGATTTCTTATCCATTATTCATAGAGTAATATGGTAAT
The DNA here is from genome assembly GCA_032878935.1 of Erythrophleum fordii. Classification (NCBI taxonomy): domain Eukaryota; kingdom Viridiplantae; phylum Streptophyta; class Magnoliopsida; order Fabales; family Fabaceae; genus Erythrophleum; species Erythrophleum fordii. The sequence continues at coordinate 28,172,690 of JAVQMF010000055.1, read as the reverse complement.
TTATTTATACTTATTAGAGGAATCTTTTTATATCCTTTGTTCATTGTACATAAAGAATGAATTCACTCTTTGTTCATTGTATCTAGAAAGATGCATTCACCCTTTGTTCATTATACATGAAAAGGTGCATTCACCTTTTATCTATTGAATGAATCAACAAACATGCATCCCACTCTTAATTCATAAATACATATACATAAATTATTTTTAAAGTTGTTTATTGGATGAACCAATGGATATACATCCTCCTCTTTATTCATTAAAACATGGATTGTGTTTCAACTGTTTCTACTTAAATTCTCTAGAATGGATCCAAAACCATGACCTTATACTAACTAGATGAATGGGGAGCCTTTGTCTCCTTACATTTTTATACTGTGCACGGATAAATTATCTTATATTGAGGAAGCAATTTTAAATAATAAATGGAAGCCCATTAAAGTGGAAAGAATCAGCCCCTAGTGATTCACCTATTATTTGCTAACAATCTCATCTTATTTGAAGAAGCTTCATTAAGTCAAATTCACTTTAGTATGGAATGCCTTGATAATTTTTGCATGTTATCTGGCCACAAGGTTATTGCATCTAAATCAAGTATTTACTTTTTTAAAAATATGAATCCTATTCTAAGGAAGGAAATAGCAGAACTCTTAATTTTTAACATGATAAGTGATCTACGTATGTACCTAGGTGTTCATTTCTCTTAGAGCAGAACCCCCACAAAAGACTTCTAGTTCATGGTAGACAAGGTGAAAAGCAGACTTATTGGATGCAAAGCCAACTGTTTAAGTATGGCAGGGACAATAACTTTGGCAAAATATGATATTGGTTCTATTCTGATATATCCTATGATGGTGGCCAAGATCCCAAAAACAATTTGCTTGACTATTGAAAAATTGAAAGGATGCTTTGTGTAGGGACATGAGACTACTGAACGAAAAATTCACCTTATTCGTTATGAGCAAATATGCAAACCAAAATTAAATGGGGGCTAGGGAATAAAAAATTTGGAAGCCATGAATGAAGCACGCTTGATAAACTTGCATGGGAGCTACGTAGAGACACCAAAAGCCTATGGACCAATGTGCTTTGCCATAAGCACATTAAGGGAGAAGCCTTTATTGTTTTTCTAAAACTTGGTCATGTAGCTTGCCTACTTTGGCGTGCTCTTGCTTCAATCTGGAGACACATATGGTGATTTCACCATGGTGGAGATTGGTGATAGCACTACTACTTGTTTCTTAAAGGACAAATAGATAGATAGTACTATAACTCTTGCTAACGTGATCAACCTCAACCTGTGTGCTTCAAATTTAAACTTAAAGGTTACTGACATGGTGGATCCTCATGGGGAGTGGGATTGGAATAGATTACAAGTATTGATCCCTAGAGAAATACTTATTAAAATCCATGTTATCCCTTTTCCTTTAATCATGCTTGGTGTAAATCATAATATGTATAGCGTTCGAAGTGGGTATAACTGCATTATAGAGAAGAAACACAGTTGCAAGGCTTCTTTCACTACAAAGAAAACAAGAATTAGCGACTGAATTTTCCGTCACTAAATATGGATAATTCTGTCGTAAACCAATTTACGACGGAATTAGCGACATTTTTTTCGTCGATGATTTTAGCATTGCTAAATAATTAGTGACAGAAATGAAAATTTTGTCGCTAATTTATGACAGAATAGTCCATCACTGATTTGAATTTCGTCGCTAATTATGGGCATAACTTATTTCAAATTAGCGACAGACCAGTGACGAAATATTCCGTCACTAATTAGCAACGGATCAGTGATAGAATATTTCGTCACTAATTTGTGACGGAATATTTCGTCACTAATTTGTGACGAATCAGTGATGGAATATTCCATCACTAATTTGTGACATATCAGTGACAATTTTTTTATCAATAATTAGCGACAAAATATTCTACATTTGATCCATCACACATTAGTGATAAAATATTTCGACACTGATACGGATTATTTCAACACTGATCTAGCCCAAATTAATGACATAATAATGACAAAAATGCGCTGCTAATTTAATTTTTTTATTATATTATATTTTTTTAATACAACGTCAATATTACTTTTACTACCCATCCAATAAAATAAAATAACACAATAGTATTCAATAAAAAGTAATAGATAGATTAAAATGATCCTCAATTAAATGTTTATAAAATAAATTATAACAATATTTAACTTAAAATACATAACTTAAAATGACATAAAAAAAATAAAATCACATTTATAAGAGGGGACAATCATTAAAGCCTGTCTTCTTAACTGGCGATTCTTCTAGTACAAGATCTGATGGGGCCCGAGCTAAACACAATTCGAGTTCTTACAACCTATTAAGTGTTTGCTGATGCTGGTCTAATATAGATAAGATTTGTTGATTCTGCTCTCTAAGCTCTTGGTTCTCGTCTCAAAGGTACTGTCTCTGTGGCAATCCTCCTACTTAACTCCTCTTCAACATCTGAATGGAATCCTGAGTTATTAATGAAGGAAGAGGTCCCATGAGAATAAACAGTATCAATATCATGAGTTGCAGATCCTACTCCAAAGATGCGACCCTTCTTATTCTTTCCACCTACAGCCTCTAACCATAAGGCAACTTCATTATCATCATCATAATCTATATCATTTGATGCTATGCCTAGTGAGTCTTGAGTAGAAGTTCTAATATTCTTAAACCTTAAATAATCAGTCTATTAAAAGAATCAAAGAAAGAAAATTTTAAAATAAAAAAAATAGTGACAATTCATCCAGAAGCAAAAGTATGCATATGTTTAAGTATATTTTATGTCATAAAGTATCAACATGATGTGTAATTATATAATAAAGACTAAGTATCTTGAAACTATAAATATATTAAGCCATTTTAATCAAAGGTATCAAATATTGAAATTATACAATTAGGTATATGAAAAGAATATGCAATGATATTGCTAGCAACAAAGTAATAAAATAAGTAAACGACACTAAATAGAAGATCAATCAATTGTAGTGACAAAGTAAAAAGATGAAGACTAACACTACAACTGGTTGGACCTTCAGCTATTAGCACAAGTTCAATGATAGTCAAAACCAAAAATCAAGATTCACATTACAGCTAATCAGCCCTTCGATAGTCAGCACAAATCCAATGACAATCAAACACAAAGAATAAAAACTTATACTACAACTAGTAAGATCTTTTGCCGTTAATACAAATCTAGTGACAATTAAAACAAAAAATAAAAACTCACACTATAGGTAGTCAGATCTCTGATTGTCAATACAAGTTCAGTGATAATCAAAACAAAAAATAAAAAAGCACACTACAACTATTTAAGCCTATGGCCATCAACACAAGTTCAATGATAATCAAAACAAAAAATAAAAACTAACACTACATCTATTCAGGCCTTTGGCTGTTGATATAAGTTCAGTTACAATCAAAACTAAAAATAAAGATTCACATTATAACTAGTTAGGCCTCTAGCCATCAATACAAGTCTAATTACATTCAAAATAAAAAATCAAGACTCATACTAAAGGTAGTCAAGTCTCTGGTCATTAGCACAAATCCAATGACAATCAAAATAAAAAATAAAGAGACATTATAGCTAGTCAAGCCTCTGGCCATTAGCACAAGTCCAGTTATACAAACTTGCACTAAAGTTAATCAGGCCTTCGGCCACCAGGACATGTCCAATGACAATCAAAATAAAAAATAATGACATATTATAGCTAGCCAGACCTTTGACCATCAAGACAAGTCTAATTATAATTAAACCAAAAATAAAAACCCATACTACTAGTAGTCAAACCTCTAGCCATTAGCATAAGTCTAGTTATAATTAAAGGAAAAAATCAAGATGCACACTAAAGCTAGTTAGGCCTCTGACTGTCAGCACAAATCCAATGTCAATTAAAACAAAAAATAAAGACACATTACAAGTAGTTAGACCTCTCACCACCAGCACAAGTCCAATTATAATCAAAACTAAAAAAAAAGACTCACACTACTGCTAGTCAAGCCTCTGGCTGTCAGTACAAATCCAGTTAAAATCAAAATAAAAAAAATTAAGACCCACACTACAACTAGTAAGGCCTCTGGCCATTAACACAATTGCAGAGAGAAAGAAAAAGATAAACATATATATACATAAACTTCAGCTGCCCTATGGTCTACAAATTGACCAGTTGGCTCATCATAATATGTGTGCTTGAACAATTCAAACATTGTAGGTGGCCTTCCCAGTACTAAAGTCTGCAGTTATCTATGAATATTAGTTATTTCACGCATTAAATAAATGATGATTACATTTGAATTTAAATGGTTACCAACCTCCTCTTATATTCAGTTGAAGAAATGCTACCCCTTTTATGTTGCATGCTTCCCGTGGTAGATGCTCGGTTGTTTTTAGCTATCTAGCATACGACCTTATATTCTTCTGACTCCCAATAGCGCTTTAATTAGACAATTACATTATCTAGGATCCAATTAGGTGTGACCCCCCTTTTCAAGTCTAGCCAGACTTTGTGCATTGCATTTCGCAAGACATCCCCATACTTTTTGTTCCAATTACGTTTAATAACTTGTTCATATTGTGGTAGCCATTTATACTTTTTCTACATAAGCACCAGAAAACTCAAAATTAAAAAAAATTGAGGAAAACAGAAATCAACATATGATACATATATAATGATGGAATAAGATATATACTGCCCATTCATCAAACCATAATTGTCTGATCTCAGGAGGCATTACTTTCCAGTTATAACATGAATGTTCAAATTTTACTTGGATTATATGGAGAATATCACGAACAACGGCAATAACAGGATTAAATCTAATCATTTAACATCAATAATTAAAAATATTATAATGGCACTAAGTTGTTAAATAAATAATAAATAAAATAATCTAAACTTGATGACTTACGTATGCTTGTCAGGATATAACCATATTCGACCATCTGTGGGGTCATGGCCAAAAGGTTGGATAGGTGACATTAGTAACTAGTGGAAGGACCCTGAGGAGTGAGATGTGAGTACTGAGAGTCAAGGGATGGTACAGGAGGAGATGATACAGGTGATGCTAAGGGTCTCCTAAATGATTTAGGCATAGTTGAAGCTGACACAGGTGCAGTGGAAGTGTCTAGCGCTATAGGAGTTGGGGTAGGTGCTGAAGTCAGAGGTATGACTGAGAAATTGTTGTAAATGAACTCCCTATCTATTCTCTAACTTTTCTGGTTAAACACAAAAAGAGAAAAATAGTTACTACCAAGACACATCAGTTAAATGCACACCTATATCAGTTCCATTTTTAGCACCATTTTCTTTTATCATAGTAACTGACAGGTAATCAAAATTTTGTTTACCATGATATACAAGTAATCAGTTAACTGCACACCTATAATAGTTCCATTTTCAATACTGCATTTTTGAATAAAATGCCATGTAGGAAAAGTCAATACCTTATTAACATTGGGACCAAGTTCTTGCAAAGCCCTACTTCTTTCTGCTATTCTTTCTCCACACAATTGTTGTCAAAAGGTAACCTACGACATTAGGAAACATGAGCATGGTTAAGGAATCAGCATTTGAATTCTTTCAATTTATCTTATCTAATTGATATCACTATCAAATTATATTACTATTATCATAAATCGCTTCCCTTATGAAAAAACAATTAACTTCTTTTTGCTTTACTAAATTTATCCTACTTAACAATTACATATAGAAGTTTAAGAACAGAAATATATGTGTTATCATTTAAAATTATAAATATTTCTAACTTTAGTAATGTTACATGTAAATGATTCATTCTTGTGATGGGAGTATAAATATGCTTAATTGGTTGCTTCATATTTGAGCCTAATACTTAATTTAGTCTACAGTCACTAGCTTGGCCTCATTCTTTTTAATTTGACAACTTCTTTTTATGTTTGGATGGAAGAAAAATGAGGGAAAGGAGGAGGAAAAATTATTTAAACATTTGCTTCAAGTTAAATTAAAATTTAATATTATTTTTACTAAATTATGTTAATTGAAAAAAATGAATTAGTAGTGAAAAAATTTAGACTTTACTCCATTATCCTTAAATGCCCATACCTGGACCTAAATGTAGTTATAACATAGTCTAAAGAAATTAAAAGGCAACCAAAACTGGACCTAAATGTAGTTAGGTAACCATTGCTCTGGTTAATGGTTATCTCCTTCTAGCACCCCAACCATATGCTTAAGCCTAAAACTAAATGCCAAACTATAAAGTTAGTGATTCATTGAATGGCCTGAGGTTGCAGGCCTTCCAAGAGCATATCCACCCCTTTTCTTGTTAACTTGTTCTATCATGTTGCCTTTGAAAAGATTTCATCAAGACAGTCAAAACATTTCATGTAAAAGATACGAATAGTAAGCAGCAGGAAGCACTATTATTGCAGTTAGCTTACTTTCTTCTCCACAATTTTCTAAAAAGAAAAAAAAGATTTGACTTGAACCTGAAAATAAAAGGAAAAAGGAATAAGAAAAGATGACACGTATCCAATTCCTGGTTCTATCAATAGAAAACCATTAAAAAAAAATCAGTTCTGAGTTTAACAATCCAAATGCAAAAATAAATAATAATTGATTTTTTTTTATCTCAAATCATATTATATTATAATTTAGAATATGTCACTAATTAAGAAACCAAGTATATGGGCCTGCTTTTGATTGGCAGATTCAATGACTTATGTTTTGGCAGGTTAAATTAGAGGCAACAGGCACCACATTGCGTGCTCCAACGGCAATAAAGTGAATGCTTACACATTTATAGTGGATAAAGCCATAAAGGGGATGCTTACTTGTTAATAATTTAAAGGCAAAGCCAAAAATTGAATCCCTAAAATAAAATTAAAAATTAAAAAAGTAATGCTAGCTCTTTGGCCTATTTTGTGCAGCAAAAGTTATAATCCTTTTCCATGACTGGAGTTTTCTTTGTATAGCTTAGTCAAACCTGCCTTTCTTTTTTATTTGAAACTATGGGCATGCACTTTGGGCACGTCACAGGGTGTTTATATATATATATATATATATATATATATATAACAAAGATAAAATATAGTCTCACAAATATAATATAAATAGATTACACTAATAAGGTCATCCCATTCAGCTCACCTATTGAATGAGTATAGATTTAAGTAAAATGTTTTGAAATTTAATAAACCTTTCAGCATTTAACAAACAAGGAACTAATAAAACAATTATCAAATAGAAGCAAGCTGATCAGTGCATATGTCCATAGCTCGATAGCCATCTCTCTTCTACTCTGTTTCCTATTTCCCCTGCCCTTTCCATTCCTAACTCCCTTCTCTTAGGAATATAGACTAAGCTTTGTGTTAATATCAAAAGCGGATGACGACCCAGAATGTGATGGCTCCTGATTTGAGATCACGAATTAACACCATTATTGCAGTGTTGATTGCGATTTCAAATTCAACTATGTTGCCCGGAGCAGGAATCCCAAAATTTATGAAAAAGCTAATGAAAAGGCTTAAGGATGGAGACGGGAAAGGAGGAGCTAAAGTTAACGCCTGGATTGATTCAATGAGAGCTTCCTTTCCACCCCGAGTCAAATCCACCATCCCTACTTGTGGAAACCCATGCATAAGTTCTTAGATTGTAAGCACATGAGCCTTCGCTTGAGCTTTTGGTTAACTTTTACTTGAGTCTCCCCTGTTTCTGAACTGTTTGAATATGCAGCTTCATCATCCTTCAGCGCTTGACGTGTTTGATGAGATAATATATAAGTTAAGAGGAAAAAAGATTGTAACCTTTCTTGACTATGATGGAACTCTCTCCCCTATTGTTGCAAACCTAAAGAAAGCATTCATGACTAAAAAGGTTTCTTTTGTTCTTTCTAGCTCTGCTCAATGCATATTAATAGAATGTGTTTTTAACAAATTTCCTTAACATTTTGATTTTGAATCAGATGAGAGCAACAGTAAAGGACATAGCCAGACATTTTCCTATAGCCATCGCTACTGGGAGGTGCATAGACAAGGTAGATTACCATACCTGATTGTGAAGCTGGGCACCACGCTTGGATCAATCAAGGTCTTGATCCTCACATTTTTCGCCCCAATCAGCGCTTGCCGGTGCATTGCAGCCTAAGCTAAGTGCTGCAACTCCAACTTCACCATCGAGTTCACAATCGCAACCTCTCTGTCCGCCAGCTCATTGTACACGAACTTATACTCCAAACGTTGAGGAAATTACAAGTCTGAGGCTGTAAGCTTGGATGACTGGATTGGAAAGCCGTCAACCTCCTGCTGGAACGCGTCACTGAAGGAGGAGTCTAGGGCTTCTCTGTTTGGGGTTTATGTGTTTTGCTTTCTCTTTCGTTACTATTACTTTTCATTTTTTCAGCGTGAAGGGTGTTTTATATGTTTATAATATTAAATTTTGATTTGATATTATATTTTTGTTCTTTCAAATTTTAAATTCACTCAACTCATAAAATTTATTATATATAAAATAAATCAATATTAATTTTTATGAGATAATTATTAAAATTTTAATATATACAATATAAATTTACTTCATAATTATCCTTTAGATTAAAATTCAAATAATTATAATAGAATTATTAGTTTGTTTTTTTTAAATTTTTCTATCAATGAATAGAAAATTCACAAAATTAAACCAAGAAAAATTAAAAAGAAATTGCCAATAATGATTAATATGTTTTTCATGATTATCTAAAATAAATTAGAATTAATTTTTTTGAAATAGTTATCAAAATTTTAATAAATGTTGTACAATAGAATATTTTGTTCATTTTTTAAATTGAGGTAAGTTATTGGATATTTACACAAAAACATTTTTTTTACATATATTAAATATATTCTTATTAAAACACAAAGGAGCAGAGGAGAAAAAGCTCAACTTTTGCCTTGGAGAGAAGATGAACTAGTAAGGGTAGTTTTGGTAGTGACTTCATAATAATTAATTATATATTTTTTACATTTTATATATTAAACATCTAATATAACAAATAAATATTAATAAATATTAATTATTTAATTATTAATAAATTACCAAATTAAAAAATCAATTAAGTATCAAATATAATTTAGTCAAATTCTAAGAAAATTTTGTGTGGTTTAATTTATTTTATAAACGAAAAATGCAAGAATGACCTTAGTATGAACCAAAAATACAAATAACTTAATATTTTTAGGCCAAAAAAATAACAATTCCCTTTTGTAACCCAAAAAATAATTATTGTTTTTGTAAGAATGGACAAATTTTAATTTTTTAAAAAATTTTGTAACTCTTGATTTTTTAAAAAAATAAAATATTTTTCCCCAAAATAAAAAAATTCACAAATTTGTTTTGATTTTGTTTTTACTTTTGTATCATCACCAAAAATGCAATGTTAAATGAATTTTTGTACAACTTTTGTAAATATAGTCAATTAGGGATACAAAATAAATAAATTAAGTATAAAACCAACCTCTTTAGACCGAAAATTAAATAGGATTCTCTGAATATCACAGGATAAATGTAATAAGTAAATTTAGAAAAAAGAATGAGAAGAACAGAAAGTGATTCACTCTCTCTCTCCCTCCCTTCATTTATCTCTCTTTAAAGTTATCTTATGCATTTATCTTCCCAAACAAAAAGGATCTAAATTAGCCAAAATTCATGCTAGCTAATGTTGTATTGTGTGGGGAACATCAGGGATCCGTGCACATCTGGGCCTATTGTATAAATGAAATTCCAATTCTTAATCGTTATGAAAGCCTTTTCTTTGCCTCTTTTTGTTTGTAGGCTTCATTGATCACTTAACACTTTATAATTAAATTTTTTTATTTATATTTTTTCATTGCCATTTTTAAACAATGATTAAAAAATTATTTTGAACCAGCTACCTTAACAAGAAATTGATACATTGACCATAAGGTCAATCTATTTTACCTTTAAAAATAACCAATTATAAACTAGCTAGAAAAAGAAAATAAATCAGTAAAAAAAAACCACATAATCAATTACAAACAAGTTTGTATAGATCCTTCATGCGTGTCTTTAAGGACCACAAGGAGTAAGACTCACAAACTTTGTTGTAAAGATCCATTAGGCTTTTTAACTGTGCATTTTCAAAAACAAACTAATTATATCTAACAGAATCAAAATCTTTTAAAATTCAAAATATCCTCAAGTAATAAAATTTGTAAAGAATGAGTCTGCTTTACTTCAAAAAAAATTTTTAACCTTATGCCTTTCTCCTATACTTTCACATCATTACTAAGGTGAAAAAAATTCTTAGAGCATCTACTTTTTAGTTGGAGGGCTTTTCAATGACTATTCAACTTTTAAATGACATTATTGCTTTAGTGGCAAATTTTTGTTGTCACCAAAGGGTTTAAAAGCAAAATTTCCAACTAATTAAAAAAGCTCATTTGTTTAACCAAATCATTTGGTAAGTTTTTCCATTTGGTGTTTTGCAAATTTTCTAAAAAAAGAAATTGCACTTAAAAGGGTATGTATTCAAAACCATAAGTAAAAATATTAAAAAAATATTATGAATTTAATCATTTTGAGTGAATGTGATATTTTAATAGAAAAATAATCTTTTTTTTTATTTACTTGAAAGAAAATATTCTAATTTTCGGCTCAATTCTATAATAAAAAAATCGATTCTAATATCACTTTATTTCTTTAAAACCTTAATCAAGTACTATAAAATTTTTTAAAAAATTATTTTTATGAATATTATTTCTTACAACACCTAAAACCTATATACCAAATTTTAACTCAAGCGGAGTTAGTTACCCTTGTAACCAGTATTGGGTAGAATCACCTCAAAACATCGTTATAGGCTTTGGAATGGGCCACAAAAACAAAGTAAGAAAGCTAGATTTATATTGAAAACAATAAAATTCCTAATCGAATTAATTATAATTAATTAGCTTTCCAACAATGGCGCCAAAATTTTACTTATGGTTGTCAAACTGCCAACATTAATAAAAGTAATTGGCTTGCAATTGTGTGTCCACCAAGTTATCTCCTATAAAGTTTTTGATCAAATAAATTTTGTTTAAGATTTCATATAAATAGAATTTATTCAAAAATCGGGGGGAGGATTGTATACGAAATTAATTGGCATATTAACAATGAAAATTTAGTTACATTTATTTGAGAGTGGGCAGATCTCCTCTCTTCCTACAAATTTATGATGTGATACATATTAGATTTTGCCTTCCATTTATTTAAGAGTGGGTATTTAGTCTTTTGCTTTTTTTTGAGAGAATTCTAGAGATTTAATATTTAAATGAGATAAAGTTTTAATTTTAGAGAAAGAAAAACTTTTACACGATCAGTTAAGCAAGTGTAGAAAGAAACAAAAACACGTAAGAAAGTATGATTTTAGCTAAGAGTTAACAACATAACAAATAAGAGAAACCAATTAGGAGAGGAGAGAGATGAATGTTAATTAAAAAAAAAAAAAGAGGAGAGAGGTGAGTGACAAGTGGTATAATTGAAGCATATTGAATGAATGAAGTCATTTTTAATATCTATAAAATCCTAAGAAAGAAACATATTGTCACATTTTTTTAATATCATTTATTTTTTTTCCTTTTTGAGTTGAATATTTATTTGATTTTTATTTATTTCTTACTTTTTATTTTTTTTAATATTTTTAGTAAAATCATTTCTTATATTCATTTATTTAAATTATGATTTTAGATTTGAAAAGTTTTTTCTATTTCTAATTAATTATATATATTCTATTTTTATTTTAATATATGATTTAAAATAAATAAAATGGTAAATTTTTAATTTTTGAATAAAAACAAAGACCCCTTATTGACCATAGAGTAATTACGCATATTAGTATTTATCTCATTTTTTTATTAAATTATTAATATATAATTTAAATTATATTATATAAATTATTAAAGGTTCCTATAAAATTAATAATATTTAAATAATTTCCAAGAGAGAGAGAGAGAGAGAGATATATATATATATATATATATATATAAATCATTATATCATATAAATGATTAAAAAATTAAAATTAAGATATGCGACAGAATTTGCGATGGATTAGTGATGGAAAGAATTTTGTGATGGAAATTCCATCACTAATTCTATCGCAAATTATCGACGGACTTTATTGTTAAAGAATTTCATCGCAATATTCTTGTTCTTTTGTAATAGGAAATTCCATCGTTGATTTTCATCACTAACTTGATTAGTGACGGAACTATTTGCGACAGAAAATTTCTGCCAATAATTAGGTCGCAAACTTTTGCGACAGCTTTGTGACAAATTTGTCATGGACTTGCAACGGAAATTTTTTCCGTTGCAAAATTTTGTCCTAAATCTATTATTTTTTTTGTAGTGAATTTCTACAAGTTGGTTTGCAATTGGAATGGTCCCGAAAGAATTTGAGTCTTCCTTTAGAGCGTTGCCTATAACAGGCTCCACACGAAGGTGCTGCGTCAAAAATCGGGTGCAAGAATTGAAGCTTGCCATAGCTGTGAGGGAGCTGAGTCTACCATACATGTTCCAAGGGACTGCCCAGCTGCCGCAGCGATATGGAGTCACCCAATTTCATTCATAAAAGAGCTATTTTCTTCGCGCAGACACTCACGGCTTGGCTTGCGTTGAACCTTCAAGATGGTGCAGCCACCATGAATGGTGTCCCATGGAGAACTGTGTTTGGCGTTGGAAATGATACGCACTCTTATATGGTTGTGAGCAAGATATGCACTTATACTTCCCAGATCTACAATGCTAGAAGAGACGTACTGAACTAGAAACCTTCAAGTGGTAATAAGTGGATTAAGATAAACTATGATGGCACTAGTAAAGGCAACCTAGGGTTTTGCGGGATGTGGTGGCATATTCATTGATTCGCACGGCAATTGGGTAGGCGATTTCTGGGGCAATATGGGGTGGTGCAACTCTATGTGGGCAGAGGCGTAGGGAGCCCTCACTTTCTTGGAACTAGCTTAGCAATAAGGGTTTCGTATGATTCATCTGCAGGAGCTAGACTCCTTCAACCTTGTGTCTGCCATTAATGACAATTCATCTGAAGCAAGACTCTCTCAACCTGATGAACAAGAGCCGGGATATCAAGGTCACACATTTTCTCAGAGAAACGAATGGATATGTAGATCTCTTGATGAATCACAGCCTCACTCTTCTTAGTGGTCTTTATTTTTGGAATTTCATTCCTTCCTTTTCTTTTCTTTTTTTTAAAATTTGGCTTTTAGGTTGAATTATATGAGAACTTTCTCTTCCTTTTTTATTTTTGTGTTTGGGCTTCTAGCCCTATTGTGTTACCAAAAAATAAAAGTTCACCTCTCCAATGACAATGAATTATAATATAGTTTTCTCCAAGCTATGGAAAAAAATGTCTACAATACTTTTCACATGTTTCAATGACGTTCATGCACCTATACTTTCTCTCATTAAAAAAATTAGAATAAAGGAGTTTTTTTTTTCTTAAAAGATATTTAAATTATATTTTTTTTTAATTATAAAAATATACACAAACATCTTTTAAAGTCTAAAGATAATTAAATTATTCTAAAAAATAATATTAATTTCTTTTATTCAAAATATAACTTATTAAAAATATTTTTAAATTTTATTTTAATATATTTAGCATTGAAAACTATAAATTTAATTTTTATTATAAATGTAAAAACGTGATTATTATATATTAGTTAATTATGTATCTAATACTTATATAAATAATTATAAATATAAAGGTATTTAGGTCAAATAAGTGTAATTATAGTTTATCTATTGTTATAAGGAAAGTTAATTTAATGCTTTTTTTTTTTCCCTTTCAAATTCAAGGATAAATGTAATTCTTTTAAAATAAAATATTATGCAATTTAAGCATCTTGCTAAGAAAGAAAATTAATTAAATTTATCCCCAAAAAAAATATGTTTAAAACACATATAGTAGACACTACAATTACCCAAATATGTGTAGATTTTTTAGAACAACACGAAAACTCTAGAAGAGTAGATTTACCCATCAAAATGTCAAAAAAAATTGAGAGTGGTGTATAAATACCACTCTAAGAATGCTTTGCATTAGGTAAACATAAGGCTTGTTAAAATGATATTTAAGCCTCTTCCTTTTAATAGATTAATTTTTTTTGAAATAAACTTTTTCAAATTAAAATGGTATTAGCTAGCACTTTTGTTAAGAATCTATTGACACAAAAAAGGAAAAAAAAAAAGACTATTTAGGTGCTAAAGGAGGACATCTAGGACCACCAACTTATACATAAAGTATTTTTTAATTCAACTTCATTTTTTTTAATTAATTTTTGCTTATATAAGCTATTATATTGCTTATTTGAAGTCTTAAGTTTTGTAATTATATGTTGTTATAAGGATTAAAAAATAATGAGTTTAATTGAGGTCGAGATTGGCTATTTAGTTCAAAAAAATGGACAACTAAACTTGAGACTTAATGTGATTAGCTGGGAGCTCAGGTTGGAATTGATGAATTAACTAAAAAATAATGAAGCAAACTCTTAGCTAAACATGATTAGCTGAGGAATGATGAATAGTCAAGGTCTCAACTAATTAGTTAAGATCCTTGATAGTTGAACATGGCTAGCCCACAAGAAAAAGGAACATGGAGATTGATCTAGTTTGTATGGTTTCCATGCAACACATTTTGTTTAAGCAAAAAAAAGGCTATAAAATTATTGGAAGTATAAAATGTGGATGGTGGCCTATCATTGGGGAGCAATTACTAGTTGAGAAGACACTGTAAAAGGGAAGAAAGACCAAAACACAAACACATACAAAAACCACAAGAAACTATCTAACAACTCATTTTTTCTTACTTTATGCATATTTTATTCTTTTTAGGCCTTTATTTCTAGTTCATTTCAAGTATTTTATACTTAATTATTCACTTTAAGCCATTATTTCAAGTTTATATCATCATTTTGTCATTGTTTTTAGTAGCCCATTTTTTGAGTTGTAGCTGGTATTTTAAGTTTTTTTGTTGTCATTCAATATATTGCTCAACTTCGTGCAAGTATTGAATCAATTTTAAGCAATATTTATAGCCACAATTTAGTTATCTTTGTCTATTTCCTTTTATCTCTATTTAGAACCTCCTTTAGCTATGCTTAACTATGTTTAGGACCTAAGAAGACCTATATTTAAAAAATCTCATCTCTACTATCCATTTGAAAAATAGGGACCGAAGATTGCTAGCCAATTCTCATTCATGACTAGGCACTCTCAATTTATTAGTAAAGGGAAATTTTAGTGCCAACATCCAACAAATTTTTCACAAAAAGGATGTTGGAGCCAAAATTCTCATTGACCAATCTTCCCAAGAAGGCCTAGCCATTTGAAGGAAATAGCTACTACTTAGAGTCCCTATTTTATAAGTGGCTAGTGGAAATGAGATATGACTCTCCAAAGGTAGGTTTCCCGAAGTCCTAAACATAGCTAAGCTTAAAAAAAATAAAGTTTTGAATGCAAACAATGATGAAAACAATGGTTTGAAAATGAAATGCTCCTTGAATATGATATATGTAACAAGTACAAACTTGAAATCATATGTCAATATAAAATCTTAAAAAGTAACCTAATTACAACTCTATGATGGGATTCAAAAGGATAAATAAAGTGTAGAAAGCTATAAACAAAGCGATTAAATAAAGCTTAAAAAAGAATTATAAATCAAATTCTTTGAGATTTCTATTTGTCATTTCCTCTTTGCTTCCTTCACTCTTTTATAGCTCTTTCAACGGCTAGCCATAATAGCCACATTAGGTCACCATTCATTTTTCATGCCTTCATTTGCTTATAGCCTTATTATGGTGATCATGCTATATACTTGCCAATCAAATCACTTTTGTCATGATCCTTTCTTTTTTCATTTTTCATTATCATGTTATTCTTGACTAGGATTCTCAGCTAACCAAGTTGAGTTGCAAATTTAGCTGTCTAGGTTTTGATCAACTGTCAATTTGGCTATAACTTCAGTTGTTCCTCAATTTTTAATCCTAACACTTTGCCTTTCTCATGCCTCTTGATATGGTTAGTTGTGCCTAGAATATCAAGAGGCATGATTTTCTCACCTTCTTGAAAGTCAAATTTCCTTTGCCACATAATTAACCATTGTCACTTTGGCTTTTGACGTAGTAGTCATATCACTCAACACTAATATTTATAAAGCTAAATTGGGAAGTAATTCCTTTAGTAGTTCTTGTTATTAAAACATTTCTATCACGTCCCCTTCCTAATCTTTCTTTTCCCATGATACCATGTCATCTTCCAAATCTTCTTTTGATTCATAAAACTTTCTTCTAATGTTCCAGTGGGTGAATGTTCCAATTCAAACTCGTCTTGTCCTAAGCAAATAAATTCCTTTCCAATATCTTCTGAGTTTTCTCCAACATTTATATAATGTCAACAAGCATTACCCATAAATTGCTATTTATGCACTTAGATAACCTCTTACCAGCTTATTAATATTGGTATTCTTATATGGAACCAACCTTTAAATAGGAATGTGAACCCATGTGTATTGCCAATATTCTATGATTATCCATCGTCAACATTATAAGGAATGTTAATCTCTTATTAGTAGCCTTCCCATTCTGGTTTCTTTATTTGTAATACCTTTTTGTTCCTTTTTGACCTGACATCCTGCTTTGTTAGATGTAGTTGTGTAAGTAAGCTTGCCATCACTAGGCAATGAACCTATTTTGCTAGCTTCATTAGCCAAAGACATCATTAATTTCAATAAGAAAACTACTCCTTACCTTAGCTTGTGCAAGGCTATTCCATTTTTCTATTGTTAGCTATGATTTCTATTGGTTTAACCTTTTTTAGAGCTTTGCATAGTTATTTAAGTCATTTTGTGGCTTTTCATTAGTACCTTTTAATCTTTTACTTTTTTATTTTGATCTATGAAAATGGATGGATAATGTTTCTTTAAATATTTTCAATTAAGGTACTTAGTTTCTTCCATTCCTTCAATGTTAACTAGATGACAAGCACCACCTCAGACAACTTTACTAACTACGAAAGGCCCTTCTTAATTAGATGACCATTTCCTAAACTCTTTATCATTTACTCTTATAGATAAACATGTCCTCCAAACTAAGTCCCTAACCTTAAATTGTGCTTAACCTTTTTATTATATGTGTGCATTACTTGTAATTTATGGAGCCTATTATGTTTGAGTGCTATTAATCAATCCTCATCTACTATGTCAAGTTCTATGCATATAGCTTATATATACTCATTAGCTAGCATATCAATTTTCCTAGCTACTTTCCAAGATTTTACAGTGATATCAAGTGGTATAATTGCATCAACTCTATAAACCAACTAAAAAGGTGTAGTTTTAATAACTAATTTTGTAAAATTTCTATAGGCCCATAATACCTCGGTTAGGACTTCATGCCACTTCCTTAGGTTGTCTTCTATAGGTTTTTCAATCATTCTAATTAGCACCTTATTTATGTCCTTTGCCTACCCACTTGCCTAAGCATAGTAAGGACTCAAATGTATGATTTAAAACCCAAATTCTTGTCTAAAGGCCCTAACTTTGTCACCTATAAACAATATCCCATGATTATCCATAATCATTTGTTGCAAACCAAATCGATATATGATATGTTGCTTAATGAACTTAATCATATCCTTTTGTCATACCTTCTCCATAAGGACATCTTCTACTTGTTTTTCAAAATAGTCAATTGCTATAATCACGAAAGCATGGCTTTTGGATGATATTGGGTGAATTTTCCTAATAAGATCCATGGCCTACCCTTTGAAAGGCCAAGGTTTTATAATCAAGTGCAAATAGGCTTTAGGGACTTGCCTTAACATTCCATATGGATCCCTAATATGATTTATTAGTTTTATGCACTAGTTGTCAACCATTTTCAGCAAATTTTAAAAGAAATCCATACAAAAAATATGTCTCTCAACTAGCAAATATATCTTCTCAATCAACATTTAGTTCTTGACTATGAATAGGAAAATTGTACCCAGAAGTTGTTTGAGCTAAATAATTAGCCTTTTCATTCTCCTCTTTAGGCATGGGTATAATTATGACATATGTGAACTTTTGTAGCTAGCTTAAGGACAACTTATCATACTACACCAAGTTTGGATTTATGCCTTGGTATTCCTCAATTAACTACTTGATCTTAAGCTTCAAATCTTCTTATCTAGACATGGTATGTGATAAGTCCTAGATTTATCAATATTTCTATACTTTTTGTAAGGACTTATCATAGTTTTTCTGGGTATTTTAGTCTTTTGTAAATAATTTCACTTAATTCTTGTTAACTTGAAAAATTAGAATAATTTAGTTTTTATTAGATTTTGGTCATTTTTAGGTGATTTTGATAATGCTTGATGAGTTCATGTTAAATTGTAGGTTACAAGGGTTAAAGTTAGCATCGAAAAGAGATTTTGAAGGCTAAAGAAAGCTTAGACTCGAAAGTAGATTGCAACTATGATAGTTTGCATCAAAGTTGTGATGAACACCTTCCTTTGGCTTTAACCTCAATAGTAGGTTATAGCTTCAATAGCTCTCATCACAACTATGATACATTAAATTTTTAAAAATGACACAACTTCATGATTAAACTTATTTTAGCCTATAAATACCCAAAGGATGATAGAGTACAAAAGAGTTATAACATTGAATTTATAGTCTCCTATAATCTATTGCCCAATACTATGGTCTTGAGCAATGATCCTCACCTATCTTCTAGTTTTTCATTTTTCATTTGTACTTTTTATTGTTAACTAATTTAGGGATTAATACATTTAAATTGATTTGTATTTTATTCAAATTACTGTGATGATTTATTGATTGTTCTTACATTATTGTGTATGTATATATGTCATACTTACTGCCTTTATGTAATTATTGTTGATTTTTGATTATATATTATGATTTAGTGTGATTCTAAGGGATGGGTTAAGTTAGAGTAGTAATTAGAATGATATGACAATTATGAGATTGAGTTCAAGTATGGTATGACTTTGAGGGATATATCATATTAAGACAACTTTATCTAGCATATATGCCTTATTATCATGTTCTTATTAGGTTTTCAATAAAATGTAGCTGGGTTAAATTATGTGAGAAGTAACTCCAAGGGAAAGTTAGCAATTAGTTTTACTTGATTTCATTATATAATAATGTGTTGTAGGACTTAAGTTAATGCTGAGGAGTGACTTAAGGGAAATTAAGAATAAGATAAGTTGATTGACTTTGAGAGATAGTCAACATATTAGGAATTCGCTAGCCATAATAAGTAAGAATATGGTGGTGAGCTATATGTGTAATTAGTCGATTCAACCATTGTCCATTTATTTCAACTTTGTGTCTTTTCTATTTTGGGTCTTGAGTCTTTGAGTCTTGTTTGTATTCTTTTAATACTTATATGTTTTTCATTTTAATTGTTTGATATTAAGTCTAAACAACTAGTAACTAAGAAAACCTTTGCTGCTAACTTGTATAGATAGTTAGATCTATAATTACAAAAACTAACCTCTGACTATAAACTTAATTTCTCATAAAAATTTCTAAAAATATACCATTTCTTATGGGATATACTCAAACTTGGAGTACACTTTATTACTTATAAATAGTACATATCAATATACTCTTATACTAGATAACAGTTCCAAACTAATGATTAAGACTTCATCCTGGACTTGATTGTTTAAGCAAGGTAGTTCCAATTTAAAATTGAAACAAACCTTCTTTCTGTTGGGATTGATTATCATGATTCCAACCTGGACTCTTTCTTTACACAAAAGCCATTAAAGAACATTTGTTAATATTGCAAAATAACAAATCTAAATACAACTGGTATAGGGCTGGCTACATCTAAGGGTGTTCTATAAAATAAATTCATGAAGGCTTGACCTTTCATAGCTTGTGAGGGCATATGTTAGAGAGCATAAGCATTTAGCTTGATTGGCCACTTGGTCAATTTTCCTTGTAGCACAGGTTTAAAAAGCAAATACTTTAGCAAATTTACTTTATAACCTATGTTAACCTACCATGACTAGACGCAGCATTCCAATTTGGTACAAACATGATAAAGTGATAAACACAACTTCTTAATTAGCATGTATCTCTTTTCTATGTCTATAAGCACTTTATTAAGGTATTATATTGCCCTTTTTGTGCCATCTTCATTGTCCTAAGCAAGTACTGAGCCAATGGAATTGTATGTAGATGATATGTACTACTTTAATGGCCTTTCCTTCACTTGGGGCACCAAAATCAAAGGCTTGCTCAAGTATTGCTTTATTTGGTTGAAGGCAACTTCTTGTTCAATCCCCCTATTCTTTAGCCATAATGAAGTTGTCATTAGCTTGGGCTTTTCAACAAAGTTGGCTATAAACCTTTGTAGAAAATTAATCTTTTAAATTAGATTTTGCAACTCCTTCTTATTGTTAGGTGGCTTCACCTCTAAGATGGCCTTTGCTTTATTAGCATCACCTTTTATCCTTTTCATATGCACTAAAAATTTAAGGAAATTGCCAATCACAAGACTAAAAGTGGATTTGAATAGATTCATCTTTAAATTCTATGCTCTCGCTTGAATGTGGTTTGTGTATACAGTAGATATGCATCGAACTTTATGAATTTAAGTACCACATCATTAATGGACACTTCCATTGATTTGTTGATTAAGTCATAGAAGATAGTATTCATAGTGCTTTAGTAAATGGCTCCTATATTCTTCAACTAAAATGACATCACAACCCATTCAAAGATTCCAATTACACCTAAACACCCGAATGATATTTTGTTGACATCATTTTCAACTGTGAAGATATATTTATAGCCTTAATAAACATCCATGAAAGGATTCTAATTGACCAACATGATAGCTATTGGGATGACATATTTATCTTTAGGAGCGGCATTGATGAGGTCCTTAAAGTCAATAGAAATTATGATGTTCCAATCCTTTTTGACAAGTAAGACTATGTTAAGCAACTATTTAGTGTACTTGGCCATATAAATGCACCTGGCATCGAGCAGCCTCTGAATTTCTTCCCTTGCTTTAAGTAAAAGCTTCAAATCCATCCTCTTAGGCTGTTATATACATCTCAGATTTTCATAACACCATGGAAGACAATGTTTGACTGAGTCATGTGACAAACTTGACATCTCATGATAGTGTTAAGTGAAGCCATCTCTGAATTCTTTTATAAGGTTAGTCAATCCACACTTATTGCAATTATGAGAATAAGGCACTAAAGAAATTTGACTTCACCTCATAACATAAATTGTTTCCACTAGTGGATTTTTGCTCTTGATAGTTGTAACGACTTCCCTGACTAGCAATTCCAAAAAAATGAGTAAACTAATTTGACCTCACTAACTTCTTTCCTTTAAGTACTTTGTCCCTTTTTCGTTTTTTCTCCCATTAATGTCAAGAATAGGTCTTCCACCACTTGAACATTTGGATCCATTTAATGCCTTAAAAGAAAGCCATGTATTGACCTTAAAGATATTAGCCCTAAGGGTAAGGCTTGGTGTGCAACTTAAGTATGAGAGAGAATCATACAATAATTAAAATAAATAGTAAAGCCTACTCTAGCAAGTGTATTGATCATAACAAGTAATAAAGTTCAAGTATTTGAGGTTGATCGCACAAAGATGGATATTATTATATGCCTAGTTAGAGTACTACAATAGCCTAATTTAATACCTATATACATTAGTGCCCTAGGAATCTTAGTCACTAAGGACCATTAGAAGAGAATTTGTAACTACTCCTAAATGTAACCTAAACTAACATGTATGAGGTTCAACACTCCTAGCCTAATCCTAGACTCAAATTAGGGTTAATTGTGATTAATATATCCTTATTATGTACTATTCATTCATGTCATTGTGCTTATTTTTGTTGGCTAACTCCTATAACCTTGCCATTCAAACCAATATGACAACCTACATATTTCTAACATATCCTAAGACATCAATTGATCAATTAAAGAGTTGGAAAGAATTATGCACATTAAGGATAGTGAGTTATTTAGCATAATCAACAAAGGATAGTTCAAAACTTATATGTCCAATGTTAATTAGTCTTTACCACAATTTTATTGAACACTTGGGATGCTCAACAACCAATAATTGTATATTATAAGTAAAATTAAAGAGATGTAAACTCTATCCTAAAGATGTTTGCATTCCTTAACTCCATTCAATCAATTCTTGAGCATTTAACCTAATTATTTAGCTCATCGACTTTATCTCAAGGTGTTTAGGCATTCATAATCAAATAAAACACTTATAAAAATTGATTAAGAG
The DNA here is from genome assembly GCA_032878935.1 of Erythrophleum fordii. Taxonomy (NCBI): domain Eukaryota; kingdom Viridiplantae; phylum Streptophyta; class Magnoliopsida; order Fabales; family Fabaceae; genus Erythrophleum; species Erythrophleum fordii. Next base: position 28,150,326 of record JAVQMF010000055.1, on the reverse strand, counting down.
CACTATGTTCATACAACTACACCATAATTAAAGTAGCAATCTAAGAAATCATCACTGCAAATGATATAACAACATTTGATCACATTTAGTTTGTCATACCATCAAGGAATATACATACATCTCATACCATATTCCTTTAATAACAACAATTTCTCATATTAATACTTTTGACAATGTAATTTATTGCTATTAAAATATCAATTTCTCAAATTTTTGCATAATTAATTATTTTTATAATAGAAATTCCCAAATTCAAGCAAAATAAGTTTGTTAGGCTTAGAATATCATAAAAAGAAGCTCAAATTTTAGATATTGCCTTATATATACAAGTTCATAATCTTGGCACATATTATACATCAAACTTTGAAAAATCATATCTTGGGCTACCAAAATTTGATTTGCATAAATTAGATGTCTACAAAAAGTTAAAGATATAACTTATATGTTGTGAAAGTTCAAATGCAAATGAATCCATTTGGTCCACTAAAATATATGGAAATTAGAGGCTACTACAATAAACAACCATAATCAAACCCTACATTTCAAAAATACATTTATTTGGCTACACAACTTTAACTTATGCAAATTCAGTGGCTATGGAAAGCTTATAATGTGAATTATATACTTGAAAATTTTCATGACCATTAGAGTTTATTTGGCCCCTCAAATACATGAAATATCAAAACTAATCAAATGAAGAGTACCAACAAGTAATTTGAATAATTTAGCCAAATTGGAAATTCATAAAATATTTTACAGAGTTTCAAACATTGTGTTCTTTAACTCTGTAAAAAGCTCTCAATGAGTTCTACATGCCTAACAGATTTTAGCTTGAAATTCATTCATTTGGTTTAATTTTGGTTCAGATGCATATTATAGCTTAAAAACTAGTATATTAGGTTCCAAATGGTCCATTTTGAGCTATATCATACCATGTCTTCATTTAAGCAAATTTTAAATGGCAAATGCAACATATATGGCTAACCCAACATGTCCCAAAAGCCACGCAACTTAAAATCAAACTCCCACATACTATTATACATATGCAAAATCAAGAACTCAATTGGTCAAATTGCATAATATCACATACTTATATCCAACAATGATTTATACACTATTGTCTCACACTTTTAGGTGTGTGGGAATGATCATATCCCATAATATACATATACATTGCCATACATGCTAGAAAATACATTAAAACTTAAATTAGTGTCAAAGTGGCCCTTCTCAAGCTCTTTATACACTTTCCTTGCTTCATTGAGAATTACTAAGACATAGTTAGAAAAATTATAGGAAGGAATGGGATTAAAAGAATCATATAGGAAGGAATGAGATTCAAAGAATCCTAATAGTTCATTCACCATTTAAGCATACATATATGGCATACTCAAGGTCAAAGAAAGCAAGTATGCATATCACACAACCAAGTATCATTCATTTTTATGCATTAGGGATCCCATAACTCCATAAAAAACAAGACAAGCTTTAAGAAGTTTTAGTCTAACCTTACCCAACAATTAGGGATTTTTGGTTTAACCTCATCACCCTCTTTTAGAGACTTTTAACTTAGTCTCACTCACAATTGAAACTTTTGACTTTATTTCACTCACATTTAAGGAGGTGTAACACCATAATTATATAGCTCATCTTATTCTTTATCTAAGCTTATTTCCAAGAATTTCACAAGTTTCTAAGGAAAGAGTAATAAAAATAATGAATAAATTTGTGCCACGTAAGGGATGAATTTTTCATTCAATGTCTTGGGGACTATATAAACTCATTCAACTCATTCTTATATTTAATTACACTAATAAAACTTAAAACCATCCAAGGAAGTGGCCTAGAACTCGTGCAAGTTCAAGAAACACATAAAATTCTATAGTGTAGCCTTGGCCAGAATTTCATACTTTTCTATCATAAACTTTGAAAAATTATAACTAATTTTAGAAAAATCAAAATCATGCATTTGTTATGTAACACCCCGAAATTAATTAAGGTACTAATCATGGATTAAGATTAATTAAGAATAATTAATAGAGGATAATTGGGCAAGTTAGTGAATAGAAGTTTTAGAGGGATAAATTATTAATATGGGTTTAAGAATTTAGTTAGGATAGGGATTTTATCTAGGCCTAAATTAATGAAACATGATAAGAGGCTAATGGAGGTCCAATGAATTAGGGGCAGACCCAAACCCTTGAACTCATCAAATTAGGCCCAAATCCCATTAAACCTTAGCAACCCAATGTGTGAAAACTGGCCCAATAGAATTATGCAGCCCAACAATTAAAAACTGGCCCAATAAGCAAAATCTGAAACCCAATTGGATTTGGACTTGGAGCAACCCATGACCCAGCCTTTTGACCCAACTTAAATCCATCTAAACCCTAATGCTTCAGCCACACCTTCATTTTTCTGAAACTCAAGAGGTAAATTCGGAGGTTGAGAAGGAGGCTAGGGTTTGGGGCAAGATTTCTGCATTTTCTCATACTTAGAGCAAGATTTGGCCAAGGTAATAGTTATACAACTTAATCCCCTCATCTTTCTCTTTAATTTGGTCTGATTAGTTTTTCATTTGGAGAGTTTTCATCATACCCAAAATTTGAAAAGTGAGTGTTTAGGGGTTTTCTTGATGAAATTCGTAGGTTGAGGTTGGGGCTGGTATTTGGTGACTTTAAACCCCCCATTTTGATGCTTTCCTTGTTGGTTTGAGACCCCCATAGCTGATTTATATTATGTGTACTAATTTTATACGAATTTGCTTAGGATTTTGGGTGAAACATTGAGAATTCTGGTGGGAGATACTTGAATCCGAATTAGGGAATTGTGGTGGCTGTTACAATTGTCTGCAAGTGAGGTAACCGGGGTTTACATTAATTCCATGCATGTATCTGCTTTAATTTCATATTTGCTATATATGAATGATTTGAAATGTTGAATGAATTGGTTGGCTATCTGTTGTATCATGATTGGACCTTGTGAGTCCATGGTGGAGCTGTGGTGCGGTTGCCACCCGTGCATGTGCCACGATCGGGCACCGGGTTATGATCAAACCCCAGATGCACTGAGCCCTGGTGTGCTTAAGGAGGAGTAGGTGCCGTGGACGGGCCTCTCCCGGTGTTAATGGCCTTTAACATGTTAAATATATGATTGCTAGTATGGGATAGTAATCATGATAGCCTAATTGTTTCATTTGCTGAAATGACTGATATGATTCTGATATGGATTTTGATTCATGCATATATGTTGATTAAACTGGATCATATGATGGAATTGTTTTGGTTACTGAGATTTATATCTCACCCCGTGTTATGGGATCAATATTTCAGGTGAAGGTTCCTCGGGTAAGGATAAGGGTAAGCAAGTGGATGAAAATCCATAAGCTTCAACCTATGGGGAGATGGCTACACTTGGGCTGACTTAGCTAGGATAGATGCTAATTTTGTATTCCTTAATGTATAGCATCATCATGTATCTGCATTGCCAAGTGTAGGCTTGAACATTTGATTTATTGAGAATGTATGTACTAAAGGGTTAGACCCCCTCTTGACTTAGTATTTGATGTATGGGTTCATATGATCTTCTGTAAACTTTGTTGACCTATAATATGGTTGTCAATGGAAATGTAACTCTTGAGATATTGGTATGAACCCCTATTGTATGGAACCCCTATTGATTGAGTATTAAAGGATAGTGGCTAGTAATTCATGTATATTCTGTTGTTGCTATTTTATAAACTTGCTGATAGAGGGTAATTAGAGAACGGAAATGGGCATATAAGTTTTGAATTGGTAATGAAAGAATAGCTAAGTAAATAAGGTAGATAAATGCCATTAGAGCTATATAAAATGAGGGGAAGTGACCTTAGAGTGTCCCTAAGAAGAGAAATGGAGTGTAGGGGGCGAAATATAGTGAAAATAGTGACAGGAGGGAATCTCGCCGCGGCCAAGAAGGCTTCGCCGTGACCTAGGAAGTGACAGTGGCGAGGGACGCCGCGGCTTGATAAATCTCGCCGCGGCGCGGAGTGAAAATAATCGCCCAGGGGGTGACAGAACGTAACCTCGCCGCGGCGCAAGAAGTCCCGCCGCGGCGCGAGTCGAGAAAATTAATTAGGGAGGTTACAGTAGCAAAACTCGCCGCGACGCCATATAGGTTAGCCGCGGCGCAGGTCCAACTCGCCGAGGTTATCGCCGCGGTGAAAGTTAGGAAAATTTCAGAGAGTAACTGGGCCGCGGCGCAAGTTTAAAAATTTGGTTTTTGAGCTCCAGAACCTAACTTAGCCGCGGCAGGAAAGTTCCAAGTCGCGGCGCAGGTCCCCAAACTCTTATATTTGACCTAGAAACCCTAATTTCAGTAAGACTAATGTTAGGGAATGGTATGAGTACATTGGTGGGATGTTTTGTGGGTTGAAATTGATTAATGGATGAATCATAAACCTTTAATGATGGTATAAACCCTTCTTATGCATGATCCCGTTATGGTTGTTAGTTGATGATCCTAGTAGTATCAAGGTTTAAATTTTCCCTATATTTCTGCAAAGTAATTGATTGTAGCAACCCCAAACCTTGATCATTAATTATTAATAGCATGTTTAACCTTAATTATTGAGATTGGAAACTAGGGTCGTCACATGTTACCATTCTAAAAAGCTACAGATATTTAATTTATGTTAAAAATAGTTTCAGGTCATGATTCATCAAGTAGAAGATGTTTGACATTCGAAAAGCACCCAAGGTCTCAACTATTTAGGCTATTGTCACAGGTTACTATCATAAATTTTGGAAATTCATAACTAATTTTACAAAAATCCAAATCATGTAGATTTAGTCAATCTAAGAAGCTACAGATGTTAAATTTAAGGGAAAAATATCTATAGACCATGCTAGATCCATTTAGGAACTTAATTATGATGGAACAGTATTAGAGGTCAAGTGGTGCTATTGGTACTGACATTAAACTTAAAAAATTTATAATTCACTGCTTAGACCTCCAAATAAGGTGATCTTGGTGGCCATAGAAATCTTATAACCTCTAGTTTATACTTGTATCATAAGCATTGGACACCATTTGGCTATCGAATGATATAGAACACAAAACTAACCATATGAACAGTATATGCACTAGAACAACAGAAAAATTCTAACTTTAAAAATTCATAATTAATTCTATAGAGCTCATATTTTTTTGCACTTTAGCTTCCTAAAAAGCCCTCAATGAGCTTTACATGTTTGCCAAATTTCATGAGAAGATTAATCCATGTGGTTATTTTGTGCTATAGGGTTTCGGTTTGGTCATTTTTATGGTCTGAACTAGCATCAAAGTGTCTAATTTTACTTCCCAAGTTTGTGTGGCCCTTTGAGTATGTGGGAATGCACCAAAATGACTCTTTAAACTTGTTTCAAAGGTACACAAACCTAGATTTCTCAAACTCACTTATTCACCCCATGATATACATAAGATTACACATGCTAGCTTTTGCCATTTAATACCTAAAACATGCTATCTCATACAATTGGCATCAAATTTCATTCATACATCATACTTTTGGGTAATTACATATGTTCATCTAATTACATAACAATGTCATCATGGGATTACATCATATGCCATGTGCATGGCTATAAGAGAGACATAACTAAGCTATTTCATATATTTTGATGTCAATCTCCTTCTCCTTGACTTGGTAGCTTCTATTACCTTGCTCAATTGATTCACCTAGCATGTTAAGATATTAGAGAGGAAGGGATGAGATTCAAAGAGTCCTAATAGCTCATCTCCCTTTCAATCACACATAAAGTATGAAATACAAGTCTTGAAAATGCATGCATGGGCCTATTATAATATGTGAGCATTCAAGAAACATCCTTAGCATTTGAACAAATCATATATAACATACATAGGCTTGCTAAGTGAGTGGACTAGCCTTACCCATTTATCTATAGATTTTGGACTTGTCTCACCTATTTTCTCTAAGAGGTTTTAACTCAACTTTACTTTTGGGAGTCAATCTTGCTCTTGGAAGACTTTTTACTTTGTCTCAACCAATTCTAAGGGTTCTTGGCTCATCCTTACTATGGTTAGAGGGTTCTTGGCTTCTTTACACTCAGGCAAACTAAGGCAAGCATATAAAACATCATTTGAATGCATAAAACATCATCATAGTATTATAGAATAAAAGCTCATGCGAAAATACTTTTTATAGCCCAAAATATATACACACATATTCAAAGACAATGTAAGCACACAATTATGCATAAGAGAAGGTGGAGAAAGTTACCTTGTTTGCATTCACACATTTTTTCCTTGAGCATTAAGTCCTCTTCCTTGACCTCACGCATCCAAGGAGGTGGAGATAATTTCTCTTGGCCTAGACACATCATATGGAAGCAAATTATCCTCTTGAATTAAATTTTAAGGCCATATATTCACTAAAAAAGCTAGGTGACTTATAAGACTCTTTTATGGTTCCATAATGTACTTAATGAAGCAACCTTAGGAAAATATCATCTTGGCTGTATCCTCTCCATTTATTTATAATTCTTGACTCCATTTAAACCTCTTGAAGTTATCACACAATCAAATCAAGAAGCTTAGCTAGGTGTTGCTTCTTTAAGCCATAATATGGAACTTATGATACCATTTCACTATTCGTGGCTTCTAAAATTTTTTCAAGGTTTCCTCTCATCCTCTTCCATCATATATGACTCAAAAATAAGATGGAACAAATTAAAACTACCCCTTGGTGCTTCATCTAGCTTAGGTCGAAATTATGCACTATGAGAATACCAAGTGAGTTTGCTTCCTTTTCTTGATGGAAGATGCATATGAAAAGCCTTCTAGGAATCTCAAGAGCTCATCCAAACATTCATTTAGGTCTAGAAATAATTACATCAAATCATATTTTTAAGAGAGTTCATGAAACCCTAGGTTTTCTATCTTGAAAATCAATGACTTTTACTTGGATTTCTTTGCTTGTTCGTACTCTCTTCCCTTAAATTCATAGAATTCACCTTTGGTTCTACCTAAAATTCAAGCCCTTTAGCAGTTACATATATAGGGTGAAATAAGGAGAAGAAAGAGGAAGGAGTAGCTACCATAGGATGAAGATTTTATCTTGTTTCCATGGCTTTTCTTGCTTGTTTCTCACTTTCTTTGGCCTTCTCTCTTCAAATCCAAAATTTCTCCTCTATTTTTCCCTTAAATCCATAAACTTTAATAAAACCATAGGAAAGAAAGCATAAAAGGGAGGAACAAGTTTCAAAGAAGAAGGAGCATGAAAATTCATGAAATTCCTTACCTGTTTCTTGCTTTTTCCTCTTCCTTTCTTCTCCTCCATCGTGTGCCTAAGAGAGCTGGTGTTTTCTCTAATTTTGCCCTTGGCATTTTCATTTCTAACTCATTTTATCTCTTTTTTTAGAATCGTATTTTCCATTATGAAATTTAGGTCCTTAATTTAGTAAAATGCCTTTGAAATCACTTAAATTAGAGCTAAAATATTCTCGAACGGATTTGTCAAAGTTTGGGTTCACTAACGTTGGAACATATCCACTGAAGGGGTTTTAACTATCTTGAGGCTTCCTATGATTTTCAGGGCCTTTGAGAACCCTAGAGAACTCAAAAATTTCATTTAGAAAGCCCTCCTATGTGAATTCTAAAATTTGCTCAGAATGATGAAAATACCCTTATGTTTCGTTAACCTTTCATTCAAATTCGTTTCTTTATTCTAGCCCCATTTTTCTTTTTGTCTAGGTTTGAAATTCTCATTTTTAGGACTTTAGAATACTTCTCAAATTTTTTGGGACTTTAACTAAGTCATTTTGGGGGATTTGCTTTTGTATCCAGTGAATTTTGTTCGTTTATAGAGAAACTATACGTTATGTTTCTAGCATTTTCTCTTATTTTCAAAAAATTAGATATTACATTTAGCTTCACCTCATCGAATTTAAGAGGCTTTCAACACAACCTCATCTATTTAAAAGCCAAATCAATTCCAAATATAATTAAAAGTTATACAATTACATATGATCATCAATCATTTATGAATATGTATAATTAACAACCAATACACACAAGCAACCAAGGATACTCAAGCAACCATCATATATATGCAAAAATAAATGAAGAGCTACCTTAACATAAAAATTCCATTTAGTTCCCTTTGTTCCTTGGCTTGATTTCTCAGCCTTACACTCACACTTGAGTGAAATTTCATTTGCTTAGCCTAAATACACTAAATGAGATACAAAATTATCAATGGAACAATGTTTATATCCATTTAAGCCTTATGCAAGTTAACTAGCACTTTAAGCTTCCATATGGTTCAATTAAGTGGCATAATAAAGCAACTCTCGTAATTCAACATCTTAGCTCCAAAATCTCAACCAATATGAGTTATAGAACTTTATTAAAACTCATTAGACTTATAACAAACTTAATTCGAGGAGCTTAGCACCATGTTACTTCTTTATGTATAATAGAACCCTAAATATTCACTTTTCAATATAAGGTTTCTAAATTCAAACCAATGGCTCCTTTGATGTTTATAATTCACATCTAGGTCATCTATAACCTTAGAACCATCAAAATAACTCTTTAGCTATCATATCTTGCTCTGGGCTGAGACATGTAACTTAGTAGGTTTCTATGGAGCTTTTATTGCATTCCTAAGGACATTGGCACCTATGGAAGTTCCTAGCTTCTTCTTAACTCAATTATGTTCTTACACAAGATGAAATATCATTTTAAGGTGCAATCAAAATCCTAGGTACCAATTCTTGCAATCTTTAGCTTCTTACTTGCTTTTAATTGCATTATCATATTCTACACCCTTTAAGACCCTGGTTTCTCTTAAGTTTTCATCAAACCAAAGCTTCCTTCTTACTTTCTATCTAGGGTGAATTATAGAACAAAAAGAAGGCCAAGGAAATGGCAATTTTGTGGCTTATACCATACATCATTTGAAAGTTTGCTAAATAGTGATTCTTGTGGCATAGTTGTTTATTTAAAACCCTCACTTTTTCTCAAGAGGTCAACCACCAAAATCATTTTTTCAAGAAACTAAAACCACCATTAGAAATAACAAGAAGAGTAAAGCAAAGTTTCTAACTATTATGGAATGAGATTTAGCATATTTTCTTACCTTTTCCATAATTACACTTTTCCCATTATACTTTGTTGCCCCATTTGAGTTTGTTTTAAATTCTTTTTGAGAATTGTCTTTTTCATTATAAAATTTGGGTCCTTTAGTTTATTAAAGACATTTTGTTTCAAATTGAAGGGATTTAAAACCTTATCAAACGATCCAGTCAAAATTTAAATCACCTAACGACCTAAATTGTACACTGAAAGGGTTTTAACCATTTTGGTGATTCTTATAGTTTCTTAGGCCTATGAAAATTTTAATGAGCTCAATTTTACCATTTAAATTCTCTTCTTTTAAATTTCTCAAAAGTTACCTAAAATTATGATTTTACTACTGGGTTTTCGGTTCCTTTGTTTTGTCATTTTAGCTTTAATTTTGAGCTATTCTTAGTTTCATAACCTTATTTCTAGATATTCTATTTAGCATTCAAACTTTACTTTACCTTAATTCATTTTATTTTGGGGTTCTCTCTCATTAAGTTTTTGATTTAATTTTCAGTTTCTTTTAATTCGTATTGCTCTTCTTTAGGCATATGACCCACTTAAATAATTTATTCTGCTCTTTACAAATTATTTTGCATTTCTAAATCATAGGATATTACATAGTCTATAAATTAGAGAACAAATCACAAAATACAAGCAAAAAGAGTAGAGATTCATCAAGAAGATTGAGCTAGAATCACAAAATATGAAAATAAAAGAAACTTGAAAGGAAGTGAAACCTTTGGAGATTTCCACTTCCTTAAGCTTAATCTTCCTTCTAATCTTCACAAAATACTCTATAGACTCTAATGCAACAATAAGAATATGAAATTATAAAGAAAATACAAAGAAGATATTAAGAAATATGCTAAAGGTCCTCCTAATTTGCATCTTAGGATTGAATTTATAAAAATCACACAAAATTGTAACTAATGCGAATCCTAGTTGTGACGAGTAGTGACCGGTGATTTCATAGAATTGACTTTTCTTGTTGTGACCAAATAGATCAGCACTGCAACAAGTAGCAATATTGGCCCTTCATAAAATTCTTCTTGCAATTCGGCCCTTAGGCTTCTTAAATAATCATTCCTTTACCCCAAATCTTTATATATATATATATATATATATATTAGCCCTTCCAAAAGAAGAATTTAACCTAAGATAGGAAATTAAACATTTAAACTAAAATTCAACAATTATAAATAACCTAAAATTAACTATTTACAAGATATAACTAAAGACTTCAATAATTACTAAACAAATCGTATAAACTTAGAAATTCAAGCAAAAGCCAATATTCAAGAAAATTTTCAATTAAATCTTAAATTTGGAAGTTTTAAAGGATATTTCAAACTAAACTCCCAAAATAAAACAATAATTGATTTAAAAAAGGCTTAAGAACAATTAAAAAACGATCCATTAAACTAAGACTTATCAAGGCCATTTAATGATAACTCATAAGAGAGACATTGGGATCCAATAATAAATCTAAGGGTAAGATTATCAGTTACATATTTGACATATAGTAAGATGCATTTACCATTCCAATTTCAGCCAAGAATGGTCTATTAACTTTCACCACCTCTAGACTACTTACATTCCAATATATCAAAAGTTGATGTAATGAAGAAAGTACGTAATAGTTGGCATGTATCCAATCTCCCCTTAATAACAACATATATAGCATTTACCTTTTACTACAAAGAAGATGGAGGAAGATGTCCTACTCCCTACACTCAATTGTACTAGGAATATGCCTTTTACTGGCATAGGCTTACTAGTGAAGTTAGTCATTACCATGTTTGTCTTTATCAATTTTTTCTCCATCTTCCCTAACTTTCTCAAGATGGTAAGGGGCATGGCATTGAGAGCTACTCTAATGTTAACAAATGCTTAGCTTAACTATTTTGCATTCATATAGGCTTTAATGTAAAACAACTTTAAATATTTTGCCATAACTTCCTCTAATTTCTCAAATACTACCCAAGCTACTTCCTTGGCCTTGCATCCTTTAACCAATTTCACTATTAGGGAGTCTTTAGCCAAGAACATCCTAGGGCTTACACCAACCACATTCACAAATTCCTATATGGTGACTTGAAATCACTTTACAAGTATACGAATCATTTTAGAATAGTAAAAGGATCAATGAGATATCTTATCATCCCATGAGAATAGGACTACTTATTATCTAGGAACTTTTAGAATAATTGTTAATAATCCTAATTAACTTAACTTAATATCCTAGGTAATCCCAGTCATTAGAATGATGAATTAATTGGAAAAGACTAATTAAATAAACTAAAAAGACTCGATGACAAACTCAAACAAAGACACTAACATCAATTACCATATATGTATTTTACAAATATCCATTGAGTTCAATTTTAATCTTCCAAACACCAATTATAGTCAAATTACTATGTTACTAACACTTGTAAGAGGCATGTTAAACTACTTGAGTCTTAACCTCGCTTAGATTACTAACTTTAGTCTTCTTAGGTTCAATTAATTCTAAAATTCCTTAAGATCAATTTAATTTAGGTTTATCTCAACCTAAAGGCTCCTATTGGATGCAATTAGCCTAAGGTAAATATAACTACATTTTATTAAACACTTAGCAAGCATTCAACTTAATTATTTATATTTAAAATCTAATGTAAAATTTTAGCCAAACATTCTTACACCATAATTCAATTACAATTGCCCTAATTTCCTTATAACTCCCCTTTATTTAGAAATCCAAAGGTTTTCAACTAAATAAAAAGATGTACGTTTTAAAATTTTTTCCACCTTGGTGTTATAACACTAAGTCTCTATCCACGTTGGTACATAACGGGCTCATCGCGCAACCCTCAAAATAAAACTAGGTTGGATATTAAATGTAATATAGGGCACAACCTAGGTCATCTTCCTTGGAAATAGAGTTCAATGCTTAATTGAGTTTCTAAATATTAAAGGATCCTAAAAGCTATCTAATTTGGGGGATTTTTGATTGAATTAAACTAACCTAAAATTAAATTAAATTAAAATTCCTAAACACTACCTAATTAGATGAATTGTGGGTGAAAAATGGTCTTGTGACTAGCTTTAGATTTGTCTCTTGGTATCCACTATCCTTATCCTAATCTAATTATGATTAATTCTGGTTTAAAAGTCCCTAATTATATTCATTGGCAAATGATCTTGAATTACCATTCAAGATTCAAGAGACTAATAATTTGATATTAATTGAGACTTCAACTCCTATTAAATTACTAATTCTTATGATTAAGATCTTTGAACACTCAAATTGATTGATTAACTAATTAATTAGTCTTTGAATCACCATCTAAAGATGTTTAATTAACCAACTAAACACCAAGAAATCTACAAATATACAATTAGGCACACTAATTCTCACAAGAATTTCATCAAACACCTTGATCGCACGCTTGAAAAAATGGAGGAAAATAAATAATTTAGAACTGAAATTAATCAATTAAAATAACAATTGCTTTCATAATTAGTACCTAACCAACTACTAATCAATTACACAAATTCTCAATCCAATACTACTTAACCAAGCAAATATAAGAAAAAGAAAAGATGTAGGAAAATTAAGAAAATCTTAGGCAAAATTCTGCATTCTTTTTCAAGGGATTCAAGCTTCCACCAAGAATCTTCTTCTTTACTAGTCACAAATGGATTAGAGCTTCATCATGGTGGTGAGATGTAGATGGAGAATAGAGGAAGTGGCATGGAGTGTGTTCTGCATGGTGTGGACGAAGTGAATGGAGTGATGGACGAAGACATGAATGAATGAAGGGGTGAATGATGTGATGAATCCAGCATGGAATGAATGGATATATCTTTTTATTCTCCTGCCTCTGCCCGAAGGTGTGTCTAGCGTGTTTTAAGAAGTCATGTGCCCCTCTCATGCTTACTTTCACATGCTAACCTTGTGCCTTACTTAATCCATTAATTGACATATTCTTATACCAGTGGAATGAATTGATACGTGGCTTCATCTTTTCATTTAAGCGATCATATGCCCAGCTCATGTTTCTTGTTTTTGCTGGAGCCTGTGACTTCTTCACGTCAGCTCTACGTGGCTAGTGCATGCCTCTTCATCTTTGTGTGGGCTTCAGAGTACTTCTTTCTCTTTTACTCATCATATAGCTTGCATTTTGAATCTGGCTGCTTCTCTTCATTGAGTTCCTAGCCTAAGCTTCTTCTCTCATTGCTTCTCTTTTGTTCTGTACTGTTACCTCTCGTGTTTAATCTGAACCTATGGCTTCTTCTTCTCTCTAACGCCCTTTGTTTCTTCATCCATTCAGTTCTATCGTCTTCTTTGTCATGAGCTCCCTCTCATTCTGCAGCTTTCCCACGTGATTTCTCTATGTAAAACTCTTCTCCCTTGCCACGAGTTAAGATCACATTGCTTTCCAGCCCTTCTTTGTTCAGCTCAACATCTGTTCCAACCTCATGCTTCTTAACGTAGCTTCCACGTCATTCCTAGCTTCAGCTTATGACTTCTTCCTTCTCCTCTATTTTGCGAATTTTATAGCAGGACCTATGGCTTCTCCTCATGTAGAACCTAACTTGAGCCTTTCTTTCCTTCTTTTAGCGCCAGACCCATATGCTGATATGCATAACATGTTGCTTCTTGTATCTTCTAGTCCCATCCCTCATTTGCTCTTTCTCTTCACAACAACTCATTCAGCTTATGCATCCACGTCAACCCAAGCTCTTCCACGTGATCTCTTTCCTTTAGGTTGTTTGTTTTGTTCTCACGTAGAACCCCTTGCTTCTTTGCACGTTCTGTATCAGCTCCATTTTAAATCTTTTTCCATTAAAATTTGCACAATAAAATAAAATAAAGCAAAACAAAACAAAACAAAATATTAAGAATGAAAAATTCACAAAGGAAATATTTTAATAAAATTTATGCATTAAAATTCAAAGTTTTGTAAATAAAATTCCTTAAGTGCAAAAATGGCTATTAAAATAAAATCTCATCTAATTAAAATCTAAAAGCCATATTTAATCATTAAAAACCCAGAATTAGGAGGATTCATGTATATAAAACTAACATTCATCAGTACACTTCATTATTCTAGCATTAAGGTCCTAGGTTCTTAGTGCCAGGTTGCCATTTTTGCAAGTTTTTCTATAGCGCACCTTTGACGTTAATGATAGGGCACCATCTTTGCTATACAACTTGCCAAGCACTTTTTAGGCTCTTAAACTTAGATAACTTCAAAGGATCTTAAACTTAACTTTTACCTTTAAAAACATGTCTGTTTCCTTCCATCTTCATCTAATCATCTTTCCACTCTATGCCTTAGCTTCCTTAATTATAACATAGATAATTAAATGGAAATTAAGGAGGTTTTACCATGATTAACAGCTAAGCCTTTTACATAAACAAATGTCCAAAACATGCTCAAAATGCTTGCAAAATAAGAAAATTATCCCTAAAACATTCAATAAGTCCTTATAAAAGCATGTGAAAATATGAATATGCTAAGGACTTATCACTACAACGAGGGTTGACTAATTCTCCTTTTGGTATTTGTCCTTTTAGGGTCCATAATTACTTAATCCTTTTCATAAATTAGCTACATGCTTTCTTTGCACTCTTCACAATTGAGTCCTTGTTAATATATAGTTTCCTCCTTTCATTTTTCTGATCTTTTGCTCTTTTACTACCTACTTGTCATTCTCATGTGGAATTTTAGGCTTAATGAATATGGGAGGTTCTTGGACAAAGTTATTAATAATAAAAAGTTTTAGCTAAATTTCTCCATTAGGAGAAAACCATTCTTGAGCCTCTTTTGGTGCTTGAACTAATAGCATGCTATTTCTCCTTCCTTTAGCTACCAATGGCGATTTCCCAAGCCTATCAAATACCCTCTTACAATAATCATGGCTTGTTTGACTTTGTGGCTTGGTGTTACTCAACTGGTCCCTAATCTTAACATGCTTAGTTGCCTCCTAACTTTACTTGTGTGTTTGATTCCTAAAGTATCTCTTTTCCTATATTTAAGCTTCTTCTTTCTGTTATTTGGGGGAGTAGATAATGGATGAGTGACCATTACTATATTAGTTGAAGAATTTAGGAATGTATAATCCACAACCATGTCTTTCTTGGCTAATTGGTATCACCCTTCCTTAAGAGGTTTTTAGATGGCATTACAAAATATGCACAATTGTTAGCAATATGACTATATGAATTATGCCATTTGTAATATTTCTTTCTCACTCAATTCTTTTACAGAGGGAATCTTGTGACCATTAAGAAGCTTGATTTGCTTATCCTTCAACAAGTAATTGAATACTTGTTATGCCTTGGAGATGTCAAATTGTATAGTTAAGTGACATCTAGCTTTTGAGCTTTTTCCCTTTCAATGGCTTTAAAGTAGGGCATGAGTAACCTTTTCTATTTAATTTTTTGGCTACATTGATGTTAGTTGCATCTATCCCTTTTTTCTTTTTTAACTTAACTACAATTGGTTTCTCTTTTGCCTTATTTATGGAAATAATGGAGGGCCCTTTCAAGGTTTTAGCTACTCTTCTTCACCCCTCTTTAATGTATTAATCCATTTAAGAGGACCTTGTGGCTAGATTGATTAAGTCATAATAGTCTTAAGCAATCAACATCTCCTTTAGTGCTAAGTGCATCTGACTAACTACCATTCTATCCACTTTGCTTATTGGTAGTTAAACATTACATTGCTCTTCATCCTTTTGAAAAAGCTAGGACATTCATAATGGGTAAAATTGCTTATGAAATAGCCTCTCCATATCCTGCTAATTCTAAATAAAGTTAGGTGGTAAATTAAGCATATCATGTGAAGGCCATATAGGTTAATGATAGAGGAAACAACTGTAGCTTATGGTACTCATTCTAATTGGCTTTCCTATATTGAGTTGAGAACATACTTATATGCTTTATTGTCAACTATCAATCTTTTCTTGAAAAGGTAGAAAAAGCAAGTGCTTTAAAAACCTCTTGATAATAAAATAACTCAGGTTACCCATTTAAGATATAGTCTTTTTAGTAAAGTGACCTATCTTTTTGTTTGGGAATAAACCAAAAATACTTCTTCATAACCTTAGCTAATATGTCAAGATCTTTAGATGCAACATTAAGCCCATCAGCTGGTCTTAGTTATGGTGTAGCTAGCCCTAGTATAAACAAGATTTAAGTGGTTAGATACTAATTAGGCATGTGAGCTTAACCACTTTTTTAAGACATTGAAGGTGTTGTTATAAGGATGGCTACTAGAGGCTTGGCTAGAATGCAACTGACTATTTTATGAGCATCAAGAATGCAATTAGCTAATAAGGAGTGTACTGGCCATTGACCAACTAGTATCTATTACTCCATATTGGCTTTAGCTAGCTTAGATGAGTTTCCACCTATAACTAGCCTTAAAGGTGTGACATTCATATTTAGCAAGGTACCGAGGTGGATTTCTTAACAATATGTACTTACTTGTACTACAAGTTATTAATTCTTGAACTAGTCAATCCATAAGCAACACCATTTGTGGGGAATGACCCAAACTGCATTGGCATTTGACAACTAGGCTTGGGGTAATTAGTTGATGTTTGGTTTTTAAAAAGAGTATTTGTCATTAACCTATATACTTGCCTATAGCCTAAGTGACTTACCCACTAACGTGTTTCAATTTTGCTCTTTCCTCTTCTCATTCATTATGCATTTTATTGATCACTAGAGGCTTCAATATTTCAACAAAAGTCACAAATAGGAATTAAATGAAAATGGGAAATTTTGATAAATTTGAATGTTAGTTTTTAATGTAGTCAAAATTAAGCTCTTGAATTGGTAAGCTTAAATTTGCCTTTGAGTTGTCAAAGTTGCTATGTTGATTGAAGCTTTCAAATGAAATTAAGAAATTATCTTTTATCAGTATTAGTCGAGAATGTGAAGCCATTGGGATTTTTGATGAGTTTGAAAAATGGCTCTTGATAAATTAGGAGTTGATTACCTAAATTAGTAAGTTCAATTTTAGCGAATCTTGTGTTTTATTGATTATGGAAGTGAAGTGGAAACTTATGTGATTGGGATTTTGCATTTGGTTAAATTAAAGCTTGTGTGAGACCATTTATGGTGTTGTCTTTGGAAGTTTTCATGTCATACTGTAATGTCCCGTTTTCATTAAACGATGGAAATGGGCACGTTTTCAAAGCAAGTCCCCTGAGATGAGTGATTCAAGGCCAAATAAAATTTGGATAAAATTTTAAATAATAGAAAATGAGGATTTGAGCCTTGAGTTGCCCAGAAACCGGGGTCAGAGCGATTCGAAAAATTTGCCGAAAGGCCAGTGGCATTTTCGTAAATAAGTGTAATTTTGGAAAAGCACCTAGTAGGGCTTTTTAAATGGAAATTTTGAGTTGCCAGGGTTTTCAGAGGCCCCAAAAACCATGGGAAGCCCCGGGACCAATAAAGCCCCTCCGGTGTACTCTTTCCGATGTCGGTTGACCCGAACTTTGACCGATTCGTTCGGGACGGTTTTAGCTCCGATTTGAGTGATTCCAAAGGCATTTTATTAAATTGGGAACCTCCTTGTTATGATGGAAAAGACGGTTCTCAAAAAGGAGCTAAAACGAAGGAGAAACGAAAATGCTAAGAACGAAGGGTAAAATTGGCATTAAAGTGTTAAAGGAAGCTTCTTTATATGCCACGTTCTTTCTCTCCTCTCTAAACCGACTTGCTTCTGCCCATTTTCAGAGGAGAACTCCAGCTCCTTAGGCGCACAAGAGGAGGAGGATTTTGGAGGAAGAAATTCAAGAAAAAGGTAAGAAACTTTAAGAAATTCCATATCCTTCCTTCTTGAACCTTGCTCCTCTCCTCTCAAGCTTTCTTTCTATGGTTTTAATGGAGAGTTTGGTGCTGTTTTTGGGGCAGAACAGAGAGGGGAATTTCGAAAATTGAGGGAGTAAGCCAACCAAGTGGAAGAACAAGCCAAAGGAGGCAAGAAAACAAGGTAAAACTTCCATTCTTTGGTAGTTTCTCCCTCCCCCTTCCTCTTGCACGAATTTGACCACCATGAGCCCAATTCTTAGGGGCTATTTTCTGTCCAATTTATGGAGGGATTAGGGGTTTTAGATGGCAAGGATTAAGAATGAACCAATAGAATCAAGAAAGGAGCATTAGGAAACAAAATGGAATCATTAGGGATCCAAATGCTCCCTTGCAAATCTGAGTTTATATAAATGTTCTTAGGCTTAAATGAATGTTTAAATGTGCTCCTAAGATCCCTAAGAGGTCCCCCATATGTCTCTTCCTCCATAAAATGAACAAAACCCCATGGAAAGTCATGAACCTAAAAGTTGGAAAAGTGTAGAGCACTTAAGGGGATTGTAAAAACTGATTTAATCTATAGGTTCCCTTGGTTGTTTAAGTGTTTCCTTGACCTCCTACAACTCTTAACAACCTCCCTAAATGGTTCCCCCATCAAGGAAAAATCAAGAAGCCATGAAATCCCATTTATGCTCTAAGTTTCGGCCAAGTAGGGATGGCATAGTTAGGGAGAGTTTTAAATTGTTTCAAGCTCATTTTTGAGTCATACAAGATGAATGAATGTGAGGGAAAACCTTGGGAAAAATTTAGGAAGCTTAGAGAATGAGTTGGTGCTTTAGGTTCCATATTGCAACCTAAGGAAGCAACATAATGTTAAGCCCTTTGTTTTAATTATGTGATGACTCCAAGAGGCTTAAAAGGAGTCAAGAATCATATTTGAGAGTAAAGAATGAGGCCTAGAAATCATTTGAGGGGTGTTGCTTCATTGGGTGCCAATATGGACCATAATGAAGGTTGTAGAGTAATCTAGGGTTTAAGCAAGTTGCATAGCCCTAGAAATTGTTTCATGAACTTAATTGGCTCCCATAATTTGTGTCTAGGCCAAGTGAAACTATCTCCACCAACTTATGGGTGTGTGGCTAAAAGAGGAGGCTTGAAAGATAAGGAAAAAGTGTGTGCTTGTGTACAAGGTAGCTCTCTCCACCTTCTCTCATGCATGGATGTGTGTTTAGCTTGTTTTAGAATGCTTGTATGTGTATTTTCAAGCTTTGAAAAGTATGCTAGCATGCCTTTACATGTCATGATCCTTGATGCCATGTTATGTTTTAAATGAATCCATGATGTTTGTATGAGTTTGCTTGAGTGTGGAGAGGCCAAGAACTCTTCCCTTGGGTGAGGAGGAGCCAAGAACCCTTGAGCTTGGTTGAGACAAAGTAAAGAGTCTCCCAAAAGCAAAGTGGGCTCCCAAGAGTATGGTTGAGCCCAAAGTGCTCAAAGAATGGGTGAGGCAAATCCAAAATCCATGAGGAGAAGTGTGAGGCCAATCCAAACACTTAGTGAGCTCTTGAATGTCTTGTATGATTGATTCACATGCCAAGGTTGCTTTTAAAATGCTTATGATTTCTACTTTCTCCATGCATGCCATTGTGAAACTTGCTTGCACATATTATGTGTGATGGAATGGGAGATGAGCTATTGAGATTCTTGAATCTCACTCCCTCCTCTTAAATGTCCTAATATGCTAGGTGGACCAAGTGGACATGGCAATGGGAGCCAACCACCTTGAAGAAAGAAGATTGCCATCCTTATGCTTGATTTTTGGTCTTTTGAGTCATAAGGAGACTTCATGATGTATATTATTATTGTAAATAGTCTATGACCCCTTGAACAAATGTAAAAATGATATTATGTGATAGATAAATGAATGAGTATGGTGTATGACTAATAGCACATGTTTTGAGTATGAAATGCCATGATATGAGAATGTAAAGTTTGGTGATTATGTGTATAAGTATGGGTTGAATGGCCAAAATGAGATGCAAATGGCTTGGAACCATTTGGGCAGCTTCCCTAAGTCTTAAACATGCTTTTAAACTTGTCCAAAAGGTGCCAAGACCAAAGGAAATCCATTTGGCAATTTTGGTACCCAACATGGAGCCAAAATTGACCAAAATGGAACCCTATGCCACTTTTTTGCCAAATGAGTTAGTCTTGCCCTGAAATTTGGCATACAATTAGGTCTTATTAAGAGCTTTCTGGGAAGCTAAAGATCATAATTTTCGGAGACCTAGAGAATATTTGATGAATTTTCAAAGTTGGCATTTTCTATGGTTTCTGGTATGTGCACTGTTCATACTGGCAGATTTGATTTTCATGTCACTCGATGGCCAAATGGTGTCCAATGCTTATGAACTTTTATGTGCACAAACTAGAGGTCATAAGCTTCCTGTGGCCACCGAGATCACCTCATTTGGAGGTCTGAGTACTGAGTTATGAATTTTTGAAGTTTGCTGTCAGTAACAGTGGCATCTCCAGAGCTCAATCACTGTTCCATCAGTTCCAGATATCTAAACGTATCTGTTGCATTCTGGAATTATTTTTAGTGTCACGTTAACATTTGTAGCTTTCCAGAATGACTGAATGTGTGTGATTTCTATTTTTGTGGAATTAGTTATGAATTTCAGAAGTTTACATCAGTAACCTGAATCACAGCCTAGGCAGCCAGCGAGTTTGTATCTTTTTGGATGTCAAACGTCCTGTGTGATGAATTCTGTGACTTGGACGTATTTTTAGTGTAAAGTAGACATCCTGAGCTTTCCATAATGACAAAGAACACATGATTTCGATTTTTATAGATTTAGTTATAATTTTTCAAAGTTTGTGACAGAAAAGAGGAAATTCTGGACGAAAATGCAAACATGAATTTTAATGTGTTCCTTTGCTTTCCATGAGTTGTAGACCAAATTTGATGATGGAAATGAGCTATATTCATGTATTTAAGTATGAGAATGTGATAGATGCATTCATATGGCCCACGGGACTCCGAAAGGAAAATTTTACCCGGAGAGAAATGCATTTTAATTCATAACTCCCTATGCCACTAGATTATTTCCATAGAACAAACATAAGATGAGGCATGGGAATTGCATGAATTGAGTCCTAGAAGTATGGTGTTACATTTATTGGTATCAGAGCAAAGTTCCAGGCTCTCGCGGATTGGATTTGGCTTGAGGATGTTGTATTAGAGCTATGTAAAAGGCTTGAATGGATAGGTAAAGCCTTGTATGAGACATGTTGGGTGTGTGGGGATAGTTGTGGCTTTGTTCATAATGAGAAAGTTATAGGATGGTCTTAGAGTAGTAGTGGACACCGGGAAAGAGTGGCCTCTAGAGTAGCTTGAGCAGAGTTAAGTTTGAGCAGGGTTGACGGATCCAACGGTTAGAGCTTGATGAGATATGATAGCTCATCGGGATCAGTGGCAAGATCTAGATATGAACGATGAGAATGATCTTGTTGATAGGAAGAGGCTTGCTAGAGAAAGTATGTGAGGCCTAATTCTCCCTGGTAGTCATACTCAGGCCATTCCGAGATGTCCTGCTTAATGCAGAGAGAAGTAACGATGCAGCGTGGCATAAGATGAGATTGCGGCTACACAGGACCAGTTTAGAGGGGAAGTGAGAAAGAGAGTCACCCCCTAGCCACAACACCCAAATGTCTAGATAAGTATTAGAAACTGAAAGGTTAGTTCCCTCAGGCTAAAGGTTTAAGTTACAAGCTACATGCCTTACAACCCTGAGATGACAATTCGAAGCAAGAGGTAGAATCCTCTAGCTTGATGATAGAGGTAATAGGGTTCGGGTTGGTAGTTAAAGATGAAAATCCAATCCATGAAAAAGTAAGTCAATCAGAAACCGGTAGTCATAGCCAATACTTAGACAGGAAATTAGGGTGAACCCAAGGCTAATTAGCCGCAGCAAATGACAGTAAGAAATTAGTGGGCCTAGCAGTGAGACTAGGAAAGAACTCAATGTCAGAGAAAGTTAGACACAAGGACAGTAAGGTTGTTGAGACTCGCCTATGAGGTGTTGACTCCAACCTAGAATGTTAACCGTATGAATATGACGATGGGTGATATGATGAGTTTAGGGCCACATAGGCAGTGCCAGGAAAAACCTTGTTACCAGGGTTTTGAAATTTCTCATGGCAATATACGAGATCTTGTTGCTAAGATCCTAGACCCTGTAGACAGAATATTAATATAGCCTTGAAACTTATATAAGGTAAGGCTGCTAGTAGTGGACCATATAGTGAGTGACCTCGAAAAGTGTACTTTATCGGTAACACTAAGAGGTACGTATGAGTAGCCCAGTGACAGAGAGTAAGCTATAGGTCTAACAAAATGGTTAGCCCAGGCTGAGCAGAAGGTAAGCCTAGAGAAAGAATGTAAGCCAAGAGCACTATAGAATGACATTCCTAGGATTTTATGAAATAGAATCCTCCTTACCAAGGGATGGTCTAGCTAACAGTAGAGCAAGAGTATGAGTAAAACGTAGACCCACCTTGATATTACAGAGAGTGATTAAGTGGAGGAATCCTGGGAAAATGTAGGTGCTCTTAAGCGTAAAGAAATCTAAACTGGCAACAGAAACAGCCAGTAGTAGAATATCCTTTTACCTAAGTAAGAGGATAAGAAATGTAAAAAGAGCAGATATGACAATGTTCAAGCCGAGGACATATTAGATTGAGAATAGACATTCAGTTAATGTGCTTGAGTACTTAAGAAAGCACACCTGTCCTTGGCGTAGATGCCCTTCTAGCATGATAACGCCCGAAGAAAAATAACCGGGCAATACAAAGAAATCTCAGGATGTAGTAAATGAAGAATCCTACTTTCCCCGAGTACTCTACGAAAATAGGGCAGGTAGAGAAAAGTAAGAGAAGGGTACTTTAGATTATTGGGAAACTTGCAATATACAAGCGATAATGGCTTTGAGCTCAGTCATGAGGCGCCCGTATATTAGTGTTTGATGTTATGGTTTGCTTGCAACAGAGGCTACATGATATTAGGTCTGGCCAACCTAGTAGTAATGTGGCTTAAGTGCATAGCAAACGACGACATCAATCACCAAAGTGTCCCGATAACCGAAAGGTATCCTAGTTAGAGAAAGAGATGAGTCAGAAAGGAAAGGTAAAGGGATTCCAGTAATATCAGAATAGTAAGGAAAGCATGTAGAAAGGGGTCTCTAGTAGAGGATGTTCAGATTTAGTATGCATAGCTTGAGTCCCTTATAGTATGTATAAATGAAACAAAGAGGGACCAGTGCATAGCCTCCAACATAGCCTCTCTCCTGCCAGAGATGTTAACCACACTCAGTGTGAGATGCCCTGGTGCCAAGGCACTTAAAAGCAGAACGTGGGCATAGTAAGAACTGCAGGATATGAGAGGAGGGCTAAAACGAGTATATGAAAGTAAGTAAGTCAATAGAGTAAGAAAAGAAAGCCCAAGTGAAAAAAGGGGCTGAAGTGGGAATCTGAGGATCCTATGAGGAGTGATAAACGAAAATTAAAACACTCCCTAGTATTAGTATAATGGGATCCTAGAGAATGAGATAACACAGAACCCACTTAGCACGAAGAGCATGATATACTTCTGAGTTTAGCCTTAGCTATTATGAGTGATGGTCACTGGACTTAGTGAGCATGTATTTTACTATCAGATATAGTAATTTTAGGCTTTGACATCTCCCAGAGATAGATCGCAGTAGATCCCAGCATGGTATAGCAGGTTGCAGTAGACCCTAGCAGGGCTCTGAGAGGTCGCAGCAGACCCAGGGGTCACAGTAGATCCCACAGAGTTACAGAGAGCCCTAGCCATAGCATGATAAACCTCTGGTAGAGATGACAGCCTGAGATAGTTTTTACAGAGTAGTTAGTCTCAGAGACCAGTACAGTTTCAGCTAGCCTTTGTCTCAGAGACTACAGATCTCCTGAGTCTGGTAGACCATTGCTACAGAGATACGAAGGCTTTACTCAGACAGTTAGACCACTGACTAGCTCTCTTCAGAGATGAGCATAGTATATGGGATGAGGAAAGCAAGAAATAAGCTTTCCAGAGATAGAACCAGATGAACCACTACCTAGCAGATAGTAGCCCTGACCAAGGGATAGAGAGATCCCTGTATGATAGCTTATGTATTCAGAAAAGGGGTCAGGTACAGTTTTTAAATGAGGTAAGTGGTACAGTATGTCTCCAGTGAGCAAAACTGTGAGAACAGCTAGCATCCCATCAGAGCCCAGCAAGAATCAATGGTAGTAGCTCTTCAGTGCTAATATGAGACATACAAGTTAGGCCTATCAGTGTTGAAATGAGGGACTATAAAATGCCACAGCAAGTGTGCAAAGAAAATGAGAAAAGTCCCGGCCTATAAGAAACTGGGATCATTAAAAGCAGAAGCTCCTCAAAGGAGTTGTAATCCTAGTAAGTAACTAAGATGTGAGGCCTATGCTAGAAAGAAATGTGAATTATAATCATGGGATGAGCTAGTAAGAAGAACGCGGAGATGAAAAGTGAACGGAATATGTAAATAAATAAGTAGACAGATAGACACCTCTGATGACTCTAATGATTAGAAAAAGATGATGAGACCTTATGAGAAGCCATTAAGAGACGGTACGGGAGATTTGATACGAAATAAGTTACCTTCCAAGATATGTAAGCTAGGCCACTGAAAAGAATGATAACTCCTACGACGGGTTAAAACTAACCCGATGTGATTAGTAAGCTCTCCCAGGATAGGCCTCTAGAGTCAGAAATTTATTTCCCTTATGAGAGGAACTAGCACGTACTCTATAATGATAGAGCCCTCATTAAGAGCTAGCAATGAAAATTCCCTGGCTGAGAGAAAACTTAAACAAGCAAAACCAGAGAGAAAAATATATGGAGCCAGGAAGAAGGGAAAGAAAGGAACAGTTAGCTAGAATATAAAAGAGTAAGAGAAAGTATACCTCTAAATTTCGAGGACGAAATTTTTAAAAGGGGGAGAGAATTGTAATGTCCCGTTTTCATTAAACGATGGAAATGGGCACGTTTTCAAAGCAAGTCCCCTGAGATGAGTGATTCAAGGCCAAATAAAATTTGGATAAAATTTTAAATAATAGAAAATGAGGATTTGAGCCTTGAGTTGCCCAGAAACCGGGGTCGGAGCGATTCGAAAAATTTGCCGAAAGGCCAGTGGCATTTTCGTAAATAAGTGTAATTTTGGAAAAGCACCTAGGAGGGCTTTTTAAATGGAAATTTTGAGTTGCCAGGGTTTTCAGAGGCCCCAAAAACCATGGGAAGCCCCGGGACCAATAAAGCCCCTCCGGTGTACTCTTTCCGATGTCGGTTGACCCGAACTTTGACCGATTCGTTCGGGACGGTTTTAGCTCCGATTTGAGTGATTCCAAAGGCATTTTATTAAATTGGGAACCTCCTTGTTATGATGGAAAAGACGGTTCTCAAAAAGGAGCTAAAACGAAGGAGAAACGAAAATGCTAAGAACGAAGGGTAAAATTGGCATTAAAGTGTTAAAGGAAGCTTCTTTATATGCCACGTTCTTTCTCTCCTCTCTAAACCGACTTGCTTCTGCCCATTTTCAGAGGAGAACTCCAGCTCCTTAGGCGCACAAGAGGAGGAGGATTTTGGAGGAAGAAATTCAAGAAAAAGGTAAGAAACTTTAAGAAATTCCATATCCTTCCTTCTTGAACCTTGCTCCTCTCCTCTCAAGCTTTCTTTCTATGGTTTTAATGGAGAGTTTGGTGCTGTTTTTGGGGCAGAACAGAGAGGGGAATTTCGAAAATTGAGGGAGTAAGCCAACCAAGTGGAAGAACAAGCCAAAGGAGGCAAGAAAACAAGGTAAAACTTCCATTCTTTGGTAGTTTCTCCCTCCCCCTTCCTCTTGCACGAATTTGACCACCATGAGCCCAATTCTTAGGGGCTATTTTCTGTCCAATTTATGGAGGGATTAGGGGTTTTAGATGGCAAGGATTAAGAATGAACCAATAGAATCAAGAAAGGAGCATTAGGAAACAAAATGGAATCATTAGGGATCCAAATGCTCCCTTGCAAATCTGAGTTTATATAAATGTTCTTAGGCTTAAATGAATGTTTAAATGTGCTCCTAAGATCCCTAAGAGGTCCCCCATATGTCTCTTCCTCCATAAAATGAACAAAACCCCATGGAAAGTCATGAACCTAAAAGTTGGAAAAGTGTAGAGCACTTAAGGGGATTGTAAAAACTGATTTAATCTATAAGTTCCCTTGGTTGTTTAAGTGTTTCCTTGACCTCCTACAACTCTTAACAACCTCCCTAAATGGTTCCCCCATCAAGGAAAAATCAAGAAGCCATGAAATCCCATTTATGCTCTAAGTTTCGGCCAAGTAGGGATGGCATAGTTAGGGAGAGTTTTAAATTGTTTCAAGCTCATTTTTGAGTCATACAAGATGAATGAATGTGAGGGAAAACCTTGGGAAAAATTTAGGAAGCTTAGAGAATGAGTTGGTGCTTTAGGTTCCATATTGCAACCTAAGGAAGCAACATAATGTTAGGCCCTTTGTTTTAATTATGTGATGACTCCAAGAGGCTTAAAAGGAGTCAAGAATCATATTTGAGAGTAAAGAATGAGGCCTAGAAATCATTTGAGGGGTGTTGCTTCATTGGGTGCCAATATGGACCATAATGAAGGTTGTAGAGTAATCTAGGGTTTAAGCAAGTTGCATAGCCCTAGAAATTGTTTCATGAACTTAATTGGCTCCCATAATTTGTGTCTAGGCCAAGTGAAACTATCTCCACCAACTTATGGGTGTGTGGCTAAGAGGAGGCTTGAAAGATAAGGAAAAAGTGTGTGCTTGTGTACAAGGTAGCTCTCTCCACCTTCTCTCATGCATGGATGTGTGTTTAGCTTGTTTTAGAATGCTTGTATGTGTATTTTCAAGCTTTGAAAAGTATGCTAGCATGCCTTTACATGTCATGATCCTTGATGCCATGTTATGTTTTAAATGAATCCATGATGTTTGTATGAGTTTGCTTGAGTGTGGAGAGGCCAAGAACTCTTCCCTTGGGTGAGGAGGAGCCAAGAACCCTTGAGCTTGGTTGAGACAAAGTAAAGAGTCTCCCAAAAGCAAAGTGGGCTCCCAAGAGTATGGTTGAGCCCAAAGTGCTCAAAGAATGGGTGAGGCAAATCCAAAATCCATGAGGAGAAGTGTGAGGCCAATCCAAACACTTAGTGAGCTCTTGAATGTCTTGTATGATTGATTCACATGCCAAGGTTGCTTTTAAAATGCCTATGATTTCTACTTTCTCCATGCATGCCATTGTGAAACTTGCTTGCACATATTATGTGTGATGGAATGGGAGATGAGCTATTGAGATTCTTGAATCTCACTCCCTCCTCTTAAATGTCCTAATATGCTAGGTGGACCAAGTGGACATGGCAATGGGAGCCAACCACCTTGAAGAAAGAAGATTGCCATCCTTATGCTTGATTTTTGGTCTTTTGAGTCATAAGGAGACTTCATGATGTATATTATTATTGTAAATAGTCTATGACCCCTTGAACAAATGTAAAAATGATATTATGTGATAGATAAATGAATGAGTATGGTGTATGACTAATAGCACATGTTTTGAGTATGAAATGCCATGATATGAGAATGTAAAGTTTGGTGATTATGTGTATAAGTATGGGTTGAATGGCCAAAATGAGATGCAAATGGTTTGGAACCATTTGGGCAGCTTCCCTAAGTCTTAAACATGCTTTTAAACTTGTCCAAAAGGTGCCAAGACCAAAGGAAATCCATTTGGCAATTTTGGTACCCAACATGGAGCCAAAATTGACCAAAATGGAACTCTATGCCACTTTTTTGCCAAATGAGTTAGTCTTGCCCTGAAATTTGGCATACAATTAGGTCTTATTAAGAGCTTTCTGGGAAGCTAAAGATCATAATTTTCGGAGACCTAGAGAATATTTGATGAATTTTCAAAGTTGGAATTTTCTATGGTTTCTGGTATGTGCACTGTTTATACTGGCAGATTTGATTTTC
This sequence comes from Erythrophleum fordii, assembly GCA_032878935.1. Classification (NCBI taxonomy): domain Eukaryota; kingdom Viridiplantae; phylum Streptophyta; class Magnoliopsida; order Fabales; family Fabaceae; genus Erythrophleum; species Erythrophleum fordii. The sequence goes on along the minus strand of JAVQMF010000055.1, from coordinate 28,122,304 downwards.
ATGTCACTCGATGGCCAAATGGTGTCCAATGCTTATGAAATTTTATGTGCACAAACTAGAGGTCATAAGCTTCCTGTGGCCACCGAGATCACCTCATTTGGAGGTCTGAGTACTGAGTTATGAATTTTTGAAGTTTGCTGTCAGTAACAGTGGCATCTCCCGAGCTCAATCACTGTTCCATCAGTTCCAGATATCTAAACGTATCTGTTGCATTCTGGAATTATTTTTAGTGTCACGTTAACATTTGTAGCTTTCCAGAATGACTGAATGTGTGTGATTTCTATTTTTGTGGAATTAGTTATGAATTTCAGAAGTTTACATCAGTAACCTGAATCACAGCCTAGGCAGCCAGCGAGTTTGTATCTTTTTGGATGTCAAACGTCCTGTGTGATGAATTCTGTGACTTGGACGTATTTTTAGTGTAAAGTAGACATCCTGAGCTTTCCAGAATGACAAAGAACACATGATTTCGATTTTTATAGATTTAGTTATAATTTTTCAAAGTTTGTGACAGAAAAGAGGAAATTCTGGACGAAAATGCAAACATGAATTTTAATGTGTTCCTTTGCTTTCCATGAGTTGTAGACCAAATTTGATGATGGAAATGAGCTATATTCATGTATTTAAGTATGAGAATGTGATAGATGCATTCATATGGCCCACGGGACTCCGAAAGGAAAATTTTACCCGGAGAGAAATGCATTTTAATTCATAACTCCCTATGCCACTAGATTATTTCCATAGAACAAACATAAGATGAGGCATGGGAAGCATGAATTGAGTCCTAGAAGTATGGTGTTACACATACCATCAAGGATATACCCATATCTAATCTCATCTTTCTTTAATAGTAATAATTTCTTATATTAATAATTTTGGCAGCAAAATTTACCGTCATTAAATCATCAATTTCACTATTTGTGCCCAAATAATTATTCTTATCATATGATTTTCCCAATTCTTGTCAAACAAGTTTGTTAGGCTTAGGAAATCACAAAATTCAGGTATAGCCTCATATGCAACAATTCAAAGTTTTGACACATATTAGACATTAAATTATGAAAAAATCGTAACTCGGGCTACAAAACTCGGATTTGCACAAATTAGGTATCTATGGAAAGCTTAGGATGCAAAATAGATGTTGTAAAAATTTTAATTAAAATCAAATTCATTTGATCCACAAAATTCAATGGAATAGTATCTACTATAGAAATTGAATTTATATAACAAATCATAAAGTTCAAAAATGCACATTTTGTGTTACACAACTCTAATTTATGTAAATTCGATGTAAAGCTTATAATGTCAACTATATACTTATAAAATTTCATGAGTATTAGAGTTGTTTTGGCCCTTTAAATACTTAAATACTTAAAAACATAATTCTAAACCATACAAACAATGCAAAGAAGTTTCTGTAATTTTTAGCCAAATTTGAAAATTCATAATAAATTTTACAGAGCTTTAAACATTATGTTCTTTGACTTTATGGAAAGCTCTAAATGAGCTCTAAATGCTACCAAATTTCATCCAAAAAATTCGTTCATTTGGTCTAGATTTGATTTAAGGATGGATTATGTCTAAAAATTAGTTCATGAATGGGTTGAAATGGTGCATTTTGGACCATACCATGCCACGTCATGTTTTGGACAAGTTTTGAATGGCAATTATTGTAACAACTAGAATTTTTAAAATTTTTCTAAGTCTACTAGCTATAACCCAGCTATAACGAATGTACCTATTCACTATAGTGAGAATCCACCTAGCTATAGGGAATATATTAGTTTGCTATAGCGAGAATGCTTCTAGTTATAACAAGTTCAAGCATCCCACATAAAAACCAGGGAGAAATTAGGGATTCAATCCCCTAGCCTTTGTAAGTAATTGTTTAAGTTCCAAGAGAGTAATTGCATGCTACTTATTATGTCTAGGCCTAAAAGAAGCAATTCTATCTAGTTGCGATTGTGAGACCAAGAAGGAGAAGAGAAGTTAAAAGGGAAGGCTTGTATTAGCTTGTAAGGTAGCGCTCTACTCTTTCTTGATGCATTCTTGGATGTATGATGGTTATTGTATACTTGTGTGTGTGCTTGTATTGTGAGACATGCCATTTGATATTACCTTGATGCATTGGTACCAATTTACTTATATTTTGGGTTGTGAAAATTGCTCTTAAAGGGTAAAGTAATGCCAAAAGTCCCTTGTAATGAGTGAGGTGGAGCCAAAAGTCCTTAGAAGTGGGTGAAACAAAGCTAAAAGTCTTATGGATAAGTGAGGCCAATCCAAAAGTCCTAAAAATAGGGTGAGGCTAGACCAAAAGTCCCTAGAACTTATTCTTGGCATTGATATGATATTCATGGCATGTAAATCATGTGGTGTATGATTTTAAATGGTTGGATGCCTACTTACATGCTTTGACTTATTTATATGCCTTGATTGCTTCCTTGAACGAGTGTATAAGCTATTAAGATTCCATGAATCTCACCCCTTTCCCTTTCCTATCTCATATGGTCCAGGTGGAGCTCAAGAGCCAAAGAGTGGAGGCCATGAGGTATATATGGCCATCTCTCGACACTTTTGCACAATTATGTCTAGTTTGATGTATAAGAAAGCCAAGGTGCTTATCTATACATATTCTTTTTGAGATGTAAATGTTTAAGTAAGTGTAAATTTATGTATAAATGATGTGTGAACCATGTATAGAGCCAAAACAATGGAAATATGAGATTTAGCCCTTTGGTGGCTTGTATGTAATAGTGCATTTTTGCCTGCAACATGGTGAGTTTGAGATATATGATAGTTTGGATCACTTGGCTAATTCATATATGTTGTGTTTATGCTTTTAAATTTATTCAAGAGGTGCTAGAACATGTAGGAGACTATTTACCCCTATTTTGAACCATATATGGGGTCAAATTTGCCAAATTTGTGAGCTCTGTCAAGATATAACTAAATGAGTTCTTCTTGATATGAAATTTGGCATGCATCTAGATTTTGTTGAGAGCTTCTTGAGAAGTTAAAGTAAATAATATTTGGAGGTCTAAGAAATATTTGGTGAATTGTTGAACTTGGAGAATTTTCTGGTTTTGGTTAGTATACCGTGCTAATAGGTCCAAAAATAGATCTATATCATTCATAGGGCAAACGGTGTCGAATTGTTATAAAATTTTATAGACATAAACTAGAAATACATAGTGACTTATGTCAGTTAGAAGCACCTCAATTAGAGGTCTATAGAGGGAAAAATTAATTTTTTGAAATTCTATGTCAGCATCAGGGATGCTAGCAGACCTTTGTTATTTTTCCATCATTTTTAAAGATCCAATGGCTACTAAAATGATCCAAAATTATTTTTTTGCTATGGTGAACATCTGTATCTTTCCAAATTGGTATAGTTTTCCTAGATTAGATTTTTGTAGAATTAGTTATGAATTTTTGAAATTTATGACAGCAAACTATATTAGTACCAGGGACAGCCTGACCTTTATGCCTTTTTTATGTCAAACGTGGTCTAAACGCTGAGATTGTGGTTTGAAATTATTTTTATTATAAATTTAACATCTAAAGTTTTTCAAAAAGCTATGGTTTTCTTGATTCCCATTTTGCTAAAATTAGTTATGATTTTCCAAAGTTAGAGCCAAAAATCTGACTTTTGGGCCCATTTTAAGAAATTGCATTTTTTGGTTTTTGGCTTCATATCCATGGTTCATGGGTTGTTTTATACTATGTATAAGTTGTATGAATGGATTTGGACTAGAGAATATGATTGACGGGTTCATGGGATCCACAAGGCAAAGTATGACTATTTAAACCCCTGACATATAGCATTGAAATGGCACGATTTTTACTCTTTTCTTTAGAAATTCATGGAATCAAGCCTAAGTAGAAGTTAGTTGAGGTTAACACATTATGGTGTTATAATTACAGCCTAGATATCTGGTCCATCATGCTTAAGATATCATGCAACTCAAATTCACACTTTCACATGCCATTACATACATGTAATCCATGGCATATGCATGGTCAAATTGCATAATTTCTTACATTTGCATTAAAAAATGATACATACATGATAGTTTCATACTTTCAAATATGTAGGAAAAGTTACATCTCAAATTAATCATATACATCCCTTTATATATAACAAAATACACAAAAATCTAAATTATTATCAAAGTATGCTCTTTGGTCTTCATCTTCTTTGAAAATTTCCTAGATATGGTTAGGAATAATATAGAGAATAATGAAATTCTAGGAATTCTAATAGCTTATTCACCCTTCAAACAGACGTATATGGCACACTTAATGTCAAAGAAAGTAAGCATGCATATTAACCAATCAAATATCAAACATATTCATATATGAGGAATCATATGACTTCATTAAGGCAAAGACAAGCCTTAGGGTCTTTTAGTATAGCTTCACCCAACTATTAGGGACTTTTAGTTTGGCCTCACCTAATTTTAGGTGCTTTTGGCTTAGCTTTACTCACATTTAAGACTTTTTGTAATACCATGTTATATTCTAACATTGAACCTCATCTCACAAGTGGGAATATACAATTCATTCAAGAAATCTCAAGAAATACATTAAAACAATGAATTTAATTGCGTTGCGTAGCAGATAAATTTTTCATTTCGCATCTCTGGGATCCTATGAACTCATCAACAACATTTTATAATTATTTTTCATACATACAAATCATAACATTCTCAAAAAATGGCACAAACCATGGATCAAAGGTTAAAAACCCTAAAATTTCTTCATTTCCCGTGGTTGTATAGTGGCAGATTTTAGGGGCAACTTTGAAAAATCATAACTAAATGTAAAAAAATAAAAATCACACAAACCATAACTTTCTAGAAAGCTCATAATGTTAAATTTATACTAAAAATAATTTCAAGATATGAACATAGCCTTTGGATGACATTCAATAATGAAATAGTTACAAAGTCTGACTATCCCTAGTACTGATACAGTTTACTGTCATAAACTTCAAAAATATCCAATTAATTCTATAAAAATCCAATCTATGCAAATGATATCAATCTAAAAAGATACACATTTTAGATAAAGGGAAAAAATAACTTTAGACTAGTTTAGGCACATCCAGGCCTCGAAAACAAATCAAATAGTGACACAGATTGGACTAGATGCCTGATGCTGGATAGAAATTTCAAAAATCAATATCTCCCTCTCTAGACCTCCAAATGAGGTGCTTCTAATTAGCCCAAGTCACTGGGGAGGTTTAGTTTCTATCTATAAAATTTCATAATAATTGAGCATCATTTGCCCTATGATTGACATAGAAAAATTTTCAGACTATGTGTATAGTAGTAGTAACCATATTAGAAAATTTTTCTAACTTCAAATAATACCCACTTTAACTTCCCAAAAAGCTTCCAACAAGCTCTAGATATATGCCAAATTTCAAGCTAAGAAGAGCTCATTTGGCCAAAAGTTACATAGCTCACCAATTTGGTAGATTTTGTCTCTCATAAGGCATCACTTTGGTCTAAACAGCTTTTTCTTGAGTTTGACACTTCTTGGACAAGTTTAAAAGCATGAATATGACCTATAGGAACTTCTCAAATGGTCTCAAACACCATGCATCTCATATTAACCATCTCACACCTAAGAATACATACATTCAAGTGTGCACCTAAGTGTTCAATTTGCATACTTCCATTGTCTTGGCACCATACAAGATTCATACATCATTTATACATAATATTACATTTGTTCATGGCCTTACATTACAAAAATAACATCTACAATGTCACTCTCACATTTATACACAAAGCAGACCACAAAAGTTTAAAGTATAGCCCTTCAAGGCTCTTGGCTTGCTTTCTTTGGTTCTTACGAGCCACCTAGACAATTCAAGATGGAAAGGAAAAGGGGAATGAGATTCCAAGAATCTCAATAACTCACACATCCATTCACATACACATTCAAGGTATATACACATCAAAGACATGTATGAAAGGTTTAGTAACCATGAAGTATCCAAAGTCACAATTCCATGCCACTTATTCATATTCAAGCCAAAACCATGCTCTAGGGACTTTTGGTTTTGCCTCACCCCATTTCTAGGACTTTTGGATTTGCCTTACTTTTGGTCAAGGGATTTTTGACTTGGCCTTATCCTTCTAAGAGACTTTTGACCTTGTCTCACTTATGTCATAAGACTTTTGGCATCTCTTTACCTTCATTAAGAGACTTTTGGTATCACCTCACCCTTATGAGCCATTTCCACAACCATAGTTATTCAAGAAGACACATTGGTACCAATGTAAAGTCAAGGCATCAAGTGGCATACCATCAAGTCACAAGAACGCACACAAGCATACAATGACATACATATGTACATAAGAATGCAAGGAAAATGAGGTAGAGAGCTACTTTGAATTTATGCAAACTTTTCTTGATCTTTTTCTTCCTTCTTTTTGGCCTCACAAGTGCACCTAGGTGGGTGGATATTCTCTTGACCTAAACATCATAATTATCACACCATCACATACTTGAAGTAAGCCAAGACATTAAACTAAAGCTTAAATACACACTTAGTCTCATAAGTGGGCATAATGGTTCCATAATTGAATTAATGAAGCAACTCTCATATTTTAATATCTAGGCCCCGTTCTCTTATTATTTATAGACTTCTTGAACTCATTTAAGGTCCTTAGAGACCTCACACATTCACTTGCACAATTAGAAATCTAAATTGCTTTATGAAGCACCATTATGGACACCATTACTCCATCTTTCATTCCATGGCTCCTAAATTTTTCCCAATGGTTTCTCTTATCTTTTAACATCATATAAAGTCCCAAACCAAGGTTAGAACAAATTAAAACACTCTCTAGCTCTATGAACTAGCCTAGGCCGAGATATGCACCAAGAAAGGAGTTCACAAGCTTTTTGATTTTTCCTTGATGGGAAAGCCATTTGGGAGGGTTTCTAGACATCTTAAGAGCTCAAGGAAACATTCAAATAACCAAGGAAACATTTACACAATATCAGATTTTACAAAACCCTAAAAAAATCCATACTTTCCTAACTTGATTTCTATTGATTTTTCTTGGAATTTCTTGCTATATTCCATCTCCCCATGGCCTAAAAACCTTGTTTCTCTCTTGTTTTTAGGCAGAAAAACCTCCTCCTATATGGTTCTATTCTTGGCCGAAATCATACACATCTATGGAGCAAGGAGAAGAAGCAACTACAACAAGCAATTACCTTAGATTCAAGCTTGTTTTCAAGGCCTCTTCCTCTTGGTTTGCTTCTCACTAAGATTTTTGAACTATCCTCTAAGTTCTAGACCAAAAACAAAACCAATCATCTTAAGAAAACCATAGAAAGAAAGCATGGAAGGAAAAGAGCAAGGTTGGAGGAAGAAAGAGTATGAAATTCCATAGATTTACCTTCCTTTTCATTGATTTTTCTCTTCCTTTTCTTCCCCTTCTTGTGTGCCTAAGAGAGCAGATCATATTCTGTATTTTGGGTAGAAAATTTCATGCTTAAAAAGGTGGGAGAAGAAGGGAGAAGTGTGTGGGAGCTTCTAGAAGCATACTTTCCAAAAATTCCAATTTCGTCCTTCCGTAATGGCAATTTTGTTTCGGCTTTGTTTTACCTCCTTTTCAAGAACCGTCTTTTCTATTATAAAATTTAGGTTCTCAATTTAATAAAATTCCTTTGTAATTACTCAATTTGGAGCTAAAACCTTACCGAAAGAATTCATTAAAGTTCAGGCTCACCGACATTGAAAAATGTACACCGAAAGGGCTTTACCGGTCCCAAGGCTTCCTATAGTTTTTGAGGCCTCTGAGAATTTTGGATAACTCAAATTTCCCATTTAAAAAGTCCTTCTATGCGTTTTTCAAAAATTATACTTATTTACAAAAATACCCTTACGTTTTGTCAATTTCTGTCACAAATTGTTTCTCCATCCTAACTTCAGTTTTCTTTCCGTCAAAGCCAAGAATTATTTTTTTAAAAGCTTAAGACTCTCCCTAAATTTTTTGGAATATTATCTAGCTTATTTCAAAGGACTTGCTTTTATATAGCTCATTTTGTCATTTTATGAAAATTACGTTCGTTACACTTTTGGCATTGTCTCACTCATATTTAGAGACTTTTGGCTTCACCACACTTAAATCAATGGACTTTTAAAAATATAATACTTGGTTGGTCTAAGAGTCCTAAAACTAAGGAGATTACAAAAAGAAGTCTCTTAAATTGAATGATCAAAGGCCAAATGAAATTAAAAGAATAATCTAGATATCTAAAAATGAAAATGCAAGCTAAGATTAGCTTAAAAATATAGCCAAAATAGCCAAACGGAGAGTTACAAAGGCCAATGGCATTTTTATAATTTTGAGTAACTGTTAAAAAACTCAAAGAAGGGATCTTTGTATAGGAAAATTGAGTTTTTTAAGGTTTTCAAAGACCCTAAAAATCATAGGAACACGTAAAATTGCCAAAACCTTTACGGTTTATATTTTAGAGTATTAGTTGACTCAAATTTTGACCGACTCATTCAAGAAGGTTTTAAATCTAATTTGAATGAAACCAAAAGTATTTTATGAAATAAAGGACCTAAATTTCATAATGAAAAAGACGGTTCTAAAAAAAGAGTTAAAATGAGCATGAATAGAAAGAACAAAAAAAAAAAAAGACTAAATTGAAATTTTGAAATAGTACTAAAATGAACTCCTTTACTTCTTATTTTAGCATGCCATCTCCTCCCTTCATTTCTATTAGAGATTATACCCTAAGCCTATCAATTTACTGTGAACATTGTATTGATTTAATAATGAGTTTTATTATCATTATTATATTGTTTATATGTTTGCCATTTAATAAAATCCTTGGGTAATTATTGTTATCCTAACGCCCCTAGTTGATTATTATTGTAGGAACAATAATGAATTAAGATTAGTATAATTTTGATTGATAATCATGATATGGTAATCTATGTAGATACAAATCAAAGTCATAAGTACTTGTTAGAGACCGAGGTGCTAGACCGACCTATTATGAGATAGCCACATGAACTAGGTCATAAGAGTATCTCATTTATAGCAATGTCACTGAGCCCTTAAACCTGAGACTGCCACAGATTCCTACATGAAGAATATTGTACTTTTCCATAATCAAAAGTTGCCTTTAATCGGGTGATCATAAAGGTTATGATTGGATTCAATGGGATACATGCAGAAAAAGATAAGTAGTTAATATGAGATTTATTCCTTTTGTTAAGAGAGAGAGATATCTCTGGGCCTCTCAATAAGCAAGATTGAAAAATGCATGACTATGCTCAAATGAAAGGAGTTTCATTTGTTTTGATAGTTTACTTAGAGATTAAGAAAACATGGTGAAGTGATACAAGGATAATGTCTCCATGCCTTGTGCTTAACCTAGATATTGTGTGACAAAAGGGATTTGACATAGGCTATAGGATAAGTTGTATCAGATTATCAATCCTTATATAATTTAAGTAGTCATAATATCTTACTAGAGGCTACTCATGACTTATGGGCTAAAAAGAGTTTTAGGCTCAATGCTAACATTATATAGGCTTACAGGGTCATACATAAGAATAGACCAATATGAGTTAGAATGTCTAGATTCATTGAACCTAGAAAGCTTCTAGATTTAATGAATATAGTATCCACATTTAATGTATTTACTTTCTCAATAGTTTCCTATTTTGAATAAGAGATTATCCTATTTATGATAAGATAGTATATTCTTTCTTGATTAGGTGGTGGACGAAATTAATGTATATATTAATTTCAAAATTTGTAATGCTATCTCATAAAAAGGAATGCTAAGGTTTCTTAAGTGTGGCTTAAAAAAAAAGAAGGTCGCAACACCACCCAAATGAGAGAAAGGCAAGAAAGTGAAATTGATTCGTCTCTTTTTCATATAAGAATGAGAGAGAAACGAGATTTGTTGCACACTTGTGAAGTCATGTGATTCTTGTGGACGAGTTTAGAGAGGTGCGTTTGTGTAACATGGTGCTAGCACAATGTTCGTGTTGGAGATCTTATTTATATGGATACCAATAGAGGGTATTGGTTTGTGAAAAGCAGTACCTTGAGATCCAAACATGATTAATTTGAAGAAGAGGGGAAATTTTATGCACTAGAGGTATATCTCTTTTACCTTACTTTGATTTAAGCAAAGATGATGGATCCAGGGAAGGAATTTTATTTATACCATTTTTTTTCGCTACTTGTGTCTTTAAATCCCAATGATTTCCACTAATCTTATTCTACTCTAAGATAGAATTAAGAACAGCTTGAGGAGGTGCATAAGAGGGAGAGCAAGGAAGGAAGAAATCAAGTAGAAAAGTGTAAGAAATTCAAGGTTTTTCATACTTTCTCCTTTTTCTAACTTTTTCTCCTCTTTCTCCTCTTTACTTTTATGGTTTTTATGACTTAATTGGAGCTACTCCATGGCTAGTTTATTAGAAGGAAGAGAGAATTTGAAGGAGAGATTGGAAGCTTTAGAAACCCTTGGAAAAGTGTGAAAACAAGGTAAGATATCATGGCTTTCTTGCTTCTTCTTGGTTGTTCCTCCATGCTCATGTTTTGGCTAGACTTAGGCCCATTTAAGAAGAGATGATTTCTAGTCATAGCAAGATAAGAACAAGGGTTTTAAAGCATGAAGAGTAAGAATATGCAATTGGAACTAAAAGAGAAGCTTTAAAAATTTAGTTATGTCACCTAGGGTTCTTGTTGCACATAGAAAAATTTGAAACTTTTTAGTAATAATTTAGCTTATATAAGAGTATGTATGAGTTCATAAGAGGTCTAGGAAGCTTTATAGATGTCAAAACCCATAGGAAATTAAATGAAACTCCATGAGCTATTTACTTGTTACATATCTTGGCCAAGGAAAAGAACAAGCACTTAAGGATATTTTTCTTTGACTCCAAGGATAAAAATGATCTAGATATGCATAATAAATACCAATGGAACCATTAGTTTGAATTTAAAAGCCATGGTTTATGAGATGGAAGTTTAGGTTCTTTTTTTAAGCATAAAGAAGCAACTTAGTGTTTGGCTCCTTGAAATGAGTTTATGATGACTCTAATGAGTTTAAATGGAGTCATAAGACTTAGATTGATTGAGAAATTGAAGCCAAGATCATGAATCATAGGAGTTGTTTCATTATATCATTGTATAAAGCCATAACTATACCATGAACTAGAATATGTTTATATAGAGTTTATGTGAGATTAGAATTAGTTCCAATGATGTAATTGTGTCTTATTTGATATGTCTAGACCAAACAAATCAAAATCTTTCTTAGTGTTTATGTGAGGCTGAAAAAGAAAAATGAACTTCAAATAAGGAAGATTATGTTTCTTAACTCAAGATAGCTCTCTATCCTTTCTTGTATGTATTTCTTGGATGTGTGATTGTAATTCGATACTTGTGTATATGTTTAAACCATGAGATATGTTTATAACCATTGATATAATGCTTTGGTACTATTATGGTTCTTGAACATGTTTTGAATATAACATGGCTCCTAATGGGTGATGTTGTGCCAAACGTCCTTTAGAATAGGTGAAACAAAGCCAAAAGTCTCAAAAAAGAGTGAGGCTATGTAAAAAGTCCCTAAAAGTGGATGAGAGAAATCCAAAAGTCTCAAAGAATTAGGTAAGGCTAGACCAAAAGCCCTTAGAGCCTAAGTTTGACTTAAATGAATTTATGTAACATGAGAATATGCTTATATATGTTTATAAGAGGCTTTTATTGCATGCTTGCATTCTTTAAAATGAAAATGTGTCATATATGTATGCTTGAAAGGGTAAAAGAGCTATTGGAATTTTTAAATCTCACTTTTCCTCATATTATATCCAACCATGTCTAAGTGAGCCACATGGAGCAAGAAATGGGAGCCAAGCAACTTGAAGAATGAGACTCTAATA